>CM061068.1:96972484-98450818 GCA_030762895.1 Sophora flavescens | reverse complement strand
TTGCTGAGTTTATGAGTTTGTGCTTTAAATGCTTGACATTAATTTTATATATATGTATATATAATTATTATTTTGGAGGTTTATTATATTCAATATTTTAAAAATGAGCGGGTACCATGAATGTTTTTCCGGATTACCGCGCCGGCTGAGAACAACACTATTTGCGAACCCTTTTATCAAACAATTATTTTTATTCACTGGGATTATATCTCATAAAAGTGTTGTTTTCAGAGCACGAGGACGAGATCATTGAAGCTGAAGAGGATTGAAGGCTTAGCGATTTTCCTCATTTATTATCTAGCTTTGTTAATATTCTATTTTGAATAAGGAGCTGTTTGTGGCTAGATATGTTTATTTTTTTATTTTTTTACGTTGGGTTATTTTAGTAGACGCCCGGGTTTTGAGGCAATTCATTTCATTTATATAAGGATTTATTACCATTATTTTACTTTAATAATCATTAAGGTATTTTCAGACAATTATATTTATGGAAATTTTATTCAGACATTTTTTTTATGTGAATCTATTTCGGGTTACTATTGTAACGAAGGGCGTTACATTTATGGTATCAGAGCAGTGCGATTCTAAATCGGACTGTGGTAATGGGGCTTTTTCTAAAATAAAACTTGGGCGCATAGGATGCTTGTTAGAGTTATAGATGCTGCATGTTATTCTTTGGGATATTGGACCTGATCAACCCAGTATTTCATTGGTAGTGAGCAGATTTATGGCGACTAATAGGCGAGGGACGAATGTTGCACTTGCAGCAGCTTTGGATTGTATGGCCAAGGTTATGCAAGGGCAGACGGAGACTCGCCGTCAACTGAAAGGGAATGGAGGCCAGTCACTAATGAAGTGGTGGCAACCTAGGACCCTTAACACGTGGGGCTTTTCGAATTCAAGAAGAACAATTCGCCATCATTCTGAGGCAGCTTAGATCCGAAGGAGGCTGAATTTCTTCTACTCGTTAAGAAAAAAAATAAATTATTATATTGTTTGATTCAGGAGCAACGCATTCCTTGATACATCCTTTATGTGTGAAAATTTGGAGATACCAATCTTTCATTTGTCCTTTGATTCATACGTTTCTACTCCTATAGGGATATTCTTGTTCTTCCATTGGTTGTTGAAATTGTTTCCTTGTGCGTCAAGACACTCCTTATGACATCAATCTTATTGTTATCTATGTATTGTATGTTATTCTTGGTATTGACTTATTGGCATCTAGACTCATTGCCATAAGCATTCTGACAAAAATATCCTTATCTCTTCACGTCCAATGTCTAATGATTTTCCCCGTACCCAGTTCTATTGTTTCTGCTGTTACTTGTCATAAGTGCTTAGTTGAGGGAGTTCAAGGATGTGTACTCTTATTCTCTGCTAAGATAGAGGCTGACAGTGATGTGACGGCTATACCTGTGGTGTGTGAGTTCCAGGATGTTTTCCCTAAGGATGTCACTAGTTTGCCTCCGAATAGAGAAGTTGAGTTTAACATAGATCTAGTGTCAGGGAGTGGACTAGTATCGGTAGTGCCTTATAGAATGGCACCTTTAGAGTTGAGCGAGCATAAGAAACAGTTAGAGGAGATGCTAAGGAAGGGGTTTATTAGGCCTAGTGTGTCACCCTGGGGAGCACCTGTCCTACTGGTGAAAAAGGAGGATGAGACCATGAGGTTATGTGTTGACTATAGGCAGTTGAACAAAGTGACCATCAGGAATAAATACCCTTTGCCTAGGATAGATGACCTCTTAGACTAGTTGAGGAGGGCGTCAGTGTTTTCCAAAATAGATCTAAGATCGGGATACCATCAAATTGGAGTCAAGAATGAGGACATTCCTAAGACAGCCTTTAGGACAAGGTATGGGCACTACGAGTATGTAGTGATGCCCTCTGGAGTGACCAATGCCCCAGCCGTTTTCATGGACTACATGAATCGGATCTTTAGGCCGTTCTTGGATAGCTTTGTGGTGGTGTTCATAGATGATATTTTGATATACTCTAGGACACCAGAGGATCATGAGGAGCATTTGAGGTTAGTGTTGCAGATTCTGAGGGAAGAACAACTGTATGCAAAGCCAGAAAAGTGTGAATTTTGGCTTGATGAGGTGGAGTTTATAGGACATACCATATCTAGGAGTGGTGCAGCGGTTGACTCTAGTAAGGTTGATGCAGTGCTTGGATGGGAGCAACCTAGGCCAGTGACGGAAGTGAGGAGTTTCCTAGGACTGACAGGTTACTATAGGAAGTTCATAGAGGGGTTCTCTAGACTAGATTTACCTCTCACCAAGTTGACTAGGAAAGGAAAATATTTTGAGTGGGATAAGGAATGCGAAGAGAATTTTGAGGAGCTTAAGAGAAGATTGGCGTCATCACCGGTCTTAACCATCCCAGATCCTTCGGTGAGTTTTGTGGTATATTGTGACGCTTCTAAGAATGGTTTAGGTTTTGTGTTGATGCAGGAAGGCAAGGTAGTGGCTTATGCATCTAGGCAGCTTAGGCCACATGAAGGGAATTACCCTACCCATGAATTAGAGCTAGCAGCCGTGGTCGTTGCCCTTAAGATTTGGAGGCATTACCTTTACGGGGCAAAGTTTGAAGTTTTTAGTGACCATAAAAGCCTAAAATATCTATTCGATCAGAAGGAGTTGAACGTGAGACAACGAAGGTGGATGGGGTTCCTTAAGGACTATGACTTCGAGTTGAAGTACCATCCGGGAAAAGCCAATGTGGTGGCGAACGCTTTGAGTAGGAAGTCCCTACACGTGTCAAGCTTGATGGTGAAAGAGCTGAACCTCATGGAAGAGTTTAGGGACAGGAATCTGGAAGTGTTGGATGTGTACTTAAATGTCTTAAGTTTGAAGTTGAATAGGTTGGAAATTAATAGTGACCTTAGAGATGAGGTTAGGCGGGAACAACTCTTAGACCAGGAGTTGCAGTCTCGGTTAGGACAAGAGGGTTACGAGTTGTCAGTTGATGGGCTAGTGATGTTTAAGAATAGGATCGTTGTTCCTAAGGAGGGGAGCTTTAGAGAGAAGATATTAGAGGAAGCTCATAAGGGGAAGTTTACCATACATCCTGGAATAAGTAAGATGTACCAAGACCTTAAGAGGATGTATTGGTGGCCAGGAATGAAAAAGGATGTGGCTAGCTTCGTAACTAGGTGTTTTGTGTGCCAAAAGGTTAAGATAGGACATCAGAAGCCTTCGGATTGTTGCAGTCCTTGGAGATTCCAGAATGGAAGTGGGAGGGAATTTCAATGGACTTTGTGATGGGGTTACCTAAGACACGTTTGGGCTTACACGCCATTTGGGTTATAGTGGATAGGTTGACCAAGTCTGCCCACTTCTCGCCAATTAAGGCAACCTATAGCTTAGACAAGTTGGCCTACCTTTATATCAAGGAAATAGTCAAGCTTCATGGGATACCCACATCTATAGTGTCGGATAGAGACCCGAAGTTTACCTCTAGATTTTGGAGAGCTTTTCAGCAAGCCTTTGGGACTAAGTTGAACCTTAGCACAGCCTATCATCCCCAAAATGGATGGTCAGTCAGAGCGGACCATTCAGACCCTTGAGGACATGCTTAGAGTGTGTGTCTTGGATGAAGGAGGGAGTTGGGATAGATTCCTACCTCTCAATGAGTTTGCGTATAACAACAGTTATCATGCTAGTGTAGGCATGGCACCCTAGGAGGCCATATATGGGAGGAAATATAGGTCCCCTTTATGTTGGTGTGAGGTAGGTGAGAAAACCTTGATAGGACTTGAATTGGTCCAGGAGACCTCTGAGAGAATCAAAATGATTAGGGAGAGGATGCGCACGGTGCAAAGTAGACAAAAAAGCTACGCCGACAAAAGGAGAAAGCCTCTAAAATTCCTGGAAAGTGACCATGTATTTTTGAGAGTCACTCCTAAGACGGGGGTAGGGAGGTCGATGAAAGTCCGCAAGCTAAATCCTCGTTTCATGGGACCTTTCCAAATCTTTAAAAGAGTCGGGCCTGTTGCTTACCAATTGGCTCTCCCGCCACAATTGGCAAACCTTCATGATGTTTTCCATGGGTCGCAACTCAGAAAATATGTTCCTGATGAATCTCATGTAATAGCTCCTGAGTCTGTATAATTGAAGGATAATTTGATCTATAAGCCAAAGCCTAGTCGAATCATGGACAAGAGCACCAAGACTATGAGGGACAAGACAATTCCATTGGTAAAAGTGTTATAGGACGGATTGACTCCTGAGGAAGCCACTTGGGAGATGGAGGAGGACATCGTGCGTCAATACCCAGATTTTATTATCTAAGGTACAGTAACCTTTACGTTTGAATATGTCACATGTTAAAATAAGTGCGTGAGTGTGAGGCGAATTTCGGGGACGAAATTCTCTAAGGATAGGAGAAAATGTAACATCCTAAAATTCTAATATAATTAATTTGAAGAAAAGAAAAAAGGATTAAGTTATATAAAAAAATAAAAATAATGATATAATAAAAATAAAATATGATTAAGAGGTTTAGTGGTGAGAATTTATTAGTATAAAATTTATTAGAATTGGTTAGTGAATACAAAGAAATATTAAATTAAAATAAATATAAAAAAAGAGAATTTATATATATATATATATATATTTATATATATATATATATATATATATATATATAATTGATACTTGGGCGCCTGAACTACCCTAAGTTCTTTAAAAAAAAAAAAAAAGAAAGGAAAAGGGGGAACAAAACCTAGGCGCCGACTATAAATATACATACATACATAAGGTTGGGAACTAGAGAAAAAAAGAAAAGGAACGTAAGAGCGCTGCACGGGTTTCGCATTTTTGCCGGTTCCATTTTTTCTGTCAGTACAACGGTAACAACGCAGATCCAAGAATGTCACTAAATGGGAGAAGAATTTTTAGGGAAGCACAAATCCTTATCATGCGTGATTTTTAGAACACATTGGAGGTCTTCGAGAGATGAGTAAAAATATTTTTTCTCACACTTTCATGGTACGATTGATTTGAAGCTGTCATATAGATTTGTTTAATTATGAAAATTAAGATTTTAGAGTGCATGATTTTTATTTGGAATTTTGAAATATTTTCACATCACTTGATGAATTGATTTAGTGAGTGTAATTTTCTTGTTATTCTATTAATGTTTGATGCAATAAAATAATAATAATAAAGAAAAGAAATAGCTAAATAAAGGCCCAAATTTTGTACCGTGTGTAACCTTACTGCAATGGCATAACATTGTTTATGTTTGATACTAGATGATTTCTATTGATATGTTTATGACACGCCCCTGTCAGCGAATACATGTACTATAACAAGCATAAATTATATTAAGAACTTATATGTTATGGTTGTGTTTGTATTTTAAATCATGTTATAGTGTCTATGTAATTGATGCATGGAGTTTGAGAAAATATTTGGTAGTCATCTGGGATGACATTTGGTAGTCATCTGGGATGACATATTGTATAGTGCATATGAGTTGGTCATCACCTTTCGGGAAGGGGTGACGGTTGTACATTCTATTCCGGGAATAGGATGAGAGATATCACCATCTGGGATGGGATATCAATTTATTGAAAATATCCACATCTGGGATGGGATATTAGATACCCCATCCGGGATGGGGAAGACAGTGGGACGCCATTGCATGGATATGAGCTCATAGACCTTTAGTGGATCTGGGATTCACACCGGTTCTGGGAACCAAAGAGTCAAGTTAAGTGATTCTGGGAATCACCGAGTCATGTTCGTGGAGTTGCATTGTGTAGAGTTTGCATGGTGAATGTGATTAAATGCAATGTGATGTGACCGTTGCTGAGTTTATGAGTTTGTGCTTTAAATGATTGACATTAATTTTATATATATGTATATATAATTATTATTTTGGAGGTTTATTATATTCAATATTTTAAAAATGAGCGGGTACCATGAATGTTTTTCCGGATTACCGCGCCGGCTGAGAACAACACTATTTGCGAACCCTTTTATCAAACGATTATTTTTATTCACTGGGATTATATCTCATAAAAGTGTTGTTTTCAGAGCACGAGGACGAGATCATTGAAGCTGAAGAGGATTGAAGGCTTAGCGATTTTCCTCATTTATTATCTAGCTTTGTTAGTATTCTATTTTGAATAAGGTGCTGTTTGTGGCTAGATATGTTTATTTTTTTTATTTTTTTACGTTGGGTTATTTGAGTAGACGCCCGGGTTTTGAGGTAATTCATTTCATTTATATAAGGATTTATTACCATTATTTTACTTTAATAATCATTAAGGTATTTTCAGACAATTATATTTATGGAAATTTTATTCAGACATTTTTTTTATGTGAATCTATTTCGGGTTACTATTGTAACGAAGGGCGTTACAAGATTGACACAGTTATTTATCCTGGTTCACTCTTCAAATCAAAGAGCTACGTCCAGTCCTTAGCAGCACCAAGATTTATCCACTATAACTAATCAGGTTACAGACTCCAAGTATTGTTTGCACACGTAGCCTCTTCAGGCTCCAAGACAAGTTTTCTTTGCACACCTAGCCTCTTCAGGCTCAAGACAAGTATTCTTTGCACACTTAGCCTCTTCAGGTTTGTTTGAGAGATTTGGTTTTTAGTAAATACAACTTCAGACAGACAGATCTTTCACTAACACTCAGAGAGTGGTTTAAATGTAAAGCTTAGGAAAGTCTGCATAATAACTTAAAATGATTGAAGAATACAGAATGAAAGAAGATATTAATGCGTGGAGTAATGTCCCTTTAATGCTATGTGTATTCTCTATGTATTCTCTGTGTATTCTCTATACTTCATCTTCAATGACTTTTGTATTTATAGTCTTCAAGTATTTAGGATCCATTAGAGACATTCCCTCAGATGTTAGCTTCAAGCAGAACTTCATTAAATGCAATAGAGTCGTTCTGGGCAGCCGTTAATGCAATTGGAACGTTGGTTGTACTCTAACATGAAGGATTATGGCTTTATGCATCATGATACAGCCATATCAGAGTTGTACAGAGAGCTTTTTGTACTTTGCTGAGTACAATTCCCTTTTCGTGTAAGGACTAGAGGTACTAGGGAATAAAGCATGTTGGAAGCATTCTTTAACTGGTATTTGGTTCTGATAACAGAATCTATTTTCTTGATTCTGGTTCTTGAAATAAGATTCTGATAATTCTTATAGAATTCGTGTCCAAAAAATAAGCGCGTCCATCTTGAAAATAACCGCGTCCATCTAGCCATTTAAGATTTTACATTCGGACGGGCTAGTAGACGAGCTCCATATGCCATGTCATTGGATGGAGCTTCTCATTAAGGACTTAGCAAGTCCAAAGACTTGTGTGGACGAGCGCTTCTGTCACCATAGTGGACGAGCACTTCTATCACTTCAGTGGACGGACGCTTCTGTTACTTTAGTGGACGAGCGCTTCTGTCACTTTAGTGGACGAGCGCTTCTGTCACTTTTGGTACACGGATAGATGATTCTTAAAGTTTTAATCTGCACACTAGATAGACAGATTAGCAACCAATATGAAGGTTAATTAAATCATTAACCAATGTTTAGTTCTCATCAAAACTTAGGGAAATGTACATCAGACATTTTAGAGACTTAACAATCTCCCCCTTTTTGATGATGACAAACATTGAGATGTTTTAATGAACCTCAGAAAATAGCATATATCAGACAGGTTGAAATTTTCTTAAGCGGACAGGTCATGCAGATGCTTGATCAGACACTAAGATTATATAATCCGTTTAACTTAGTCACAAATAAGTTTAACTTGTTTTACTTTGAAATTATTATCAGAGCATTCTTACTTAAGATTTATCTGAGCAATTATAGCAACTATCAGAACATACTCATGTCCATGTATTATTTAAGATCATATCATATTCATTCTCCTATTCTCCTATATCACATTTCTCATTTCTACCCCTTTTGTCAACATAAAAAAGGAATAAACTATGAAAGCATTAAAGAAATAAAGGATAAATTTATTTTATTCATCATGGACGGTTACAAGTACAAGGTAGTCTATATACCTAAAAACTACCTAGGTTGACTAATTAACAAAAATAAACCAGCAACCCTTTGCTCTAAGAGCAGCCTAGCTCGCCATTCTTCATCTAGCTGTCTTCTTAAGTCTTCTACTTGGCTTTGAAGCAGATGAAAGTCTTGTAAGGCCACTGTCTGAGACAGAAGTGTCTCAGGGTAGGGCTAAAACTGGGGGTACCTTAGGTAGAGATAGGAGAGAGGTGATGGAAGGGAAGAAAAGTTCATGGAGAGTTTGAAGGGCATAAAAAGGAAGAAAGACGAATTTGAAGATAAGACTGATTCTGACACAGTTAATATCAGGTGAAGGAAACACACATGAAAGTCTCTTGGACAGAGACAGTCTAATGATTGTTATTTGAATAGGTGGGGGAAGAGGTGTTTGAGCTAAAACAGAGGCAGGGATAGGTAATAAAGAGTCAATATGGCATAAAAAAGATTTAGATCTAGTGACTAACATAAAGAAATACCTAGACCTATGTGGTAGCATTACAACAGAAGCAGGATAGTGAGTTCCAGCTAATGTTCTAATGAAGATAATAATAGGTGGGTAGAAGAAAAGTTCTCTACATGGGTTAAGAATATGAGGTGGAGGAGAAGGGATGAAAGAGACATGTGAGATACTTGCAAATAAAAGAGATTGCAGATCAGTCACAAAGAGTCTCGATGATATACCAGTTTGTTCTTTGGGAGCAGAGTCCCTGTGAACAACTGTGTACTGACAGTCATCAGGTATAATAGTGAAAGAAGATTTTTGAGTTTGAAAGGAAGAGACAGGTGAAGAAATAGGAGATGCAACAGAAAGAGGTTGAACAAAAAGGGCAGATGGGTTTATGATACCTTGATGAGAAGGGGAAGGGAATGAAGGAGATGTCTGCTCTTCAGATATCTTCAACTTCTTGTGAGAAGGAGACACTTGGTCATCCTTGGGTACAACTGTTTGAGCTCCTCCATACAGGTTTTCTACAGTGTTAGCTTTTGCAGGTACTGGGTAACCATATCTTCTCTTTTTGGGAATAATTCCCAAAATGAAAGTCTTCTTTGGTTCTTCTAGGACTTGCTCTGTCTGCTCCCCCCCGAGCAGATGCTTCCTCTTTGATATGCTCAGACTCAACTTGTCTGACCTTGGCAAAGGTCTTCACCGGCTTCCTTTTCTTGCTGGGATGAGCAGGAACATCCAATAATTCCTCAGCTTCACTAGTCTTCCTCTTGGGAGATGGTCTCCTCAGCCTGAACCTTAAGGGCTCAACTATTTCAGTAGAATCTTCATATACTGAGGGTTGTATCTCTGGAATTTGGTCTCGTCTGGACACCTTTCCAGACAGTTTGAGCAATCTTTCAGAAATAGGAACATGTCCATAAAGTGAACATCACTAGGAACAAACAACTTGTCCCAGAATACCCTTGTCAGCAACATCCCATAAGGATAGGTTTGCATGTTGGTTCTCTTGATCAGAGTCTCAAGGTACATGTAGATAAGGTCGTTGATGTCAACCTTGATTTTGTGGATCAAGTGGTACAGAGAAAATCTGTCCATCTTGGTCACACTGTCTCGTGAGCCTTTCTTTGGCATCACGCACTCCAACAGCAATTTGTGCAGGAATCTGCACTTGACCACCATGTTGACATGCTTAGGGTTCACTGGTTTGGGAACACCATAGATGGCAATGTTGACATTGTCAGCTCCCACTTCATCTTCCCAGTTGGGTGTGAAGCCAGCTCCGATTCTCGGACATTTTGTGACAAGCTCCAGAGAGCTAATGGGGAAGAGAAGGGTTCTATCCCCTATTTCAGCCTTAAAGCTTTTGATTCCGTTGAGTCGGTTGGTGACAACCACAACAATTCTCCAGAACGTTTGAATGAGCTTAGGGTGAACAAGCTCCTTGATGTCGAAGAAAGGAGTCCACTTGGAGTACTCCAACTCTTCAGTGACATCCATTCCTAGTTTCTTCATCTGTTGAAGATCAACAGTCTTTCCCGGAATGATCTTTTCTATCTCAGTAACGTTGATATTGTATTTCTCAGCGATTTCTTCTGTAGAGAGACACTTGGATGATGCCATCTTTTTTAGAGAAAACGATTCTAGGGTTTCGAGAGAGAAGAGGGTTTGAAAGATGAGAAGACAAAGAGATTTTGGAATATTGAAACGTAAAGGTTCAACCTTTCTGATCTATTGTCTTTTATAGTCATAAAGGTAGGAGAAATAAAAATGATATTTTTAATTCAAAATGGGCACGAGTTGTATGGGGAACTGCAATGCCCACTTAAGACGTAATGAAAACATATTTTTGAGATATGTAAATCACTGTGCACACGATTAGTTTCAGATAAGGGAATGGAATTAATTAAATAATAAGCATTTCAACAAAACTGATGAGTTCTAGCATAGTGACTCAGCAGAGTCAGACAAGTAAGCATAGACAGGTGATAAAGGACAGACAGATTAACATTCAGACCTGTCATTCAACAATGTAATGCATGTTTAGATTATCTCTAATAAATAAAATCCTTTCTTCTGCGAGGGGTTTAGTGAAAATATCATCCCATTGATTTTCAGTTTTAACAAACTTATTATCAAAGATGCCTTTCTGAACATAATCCCTAATAAAATGGTGTTTGATTTCAATGTGCTTAGACTTAGAATGTTGAATTGGATTTTTAGTTAAGCATATAGCACTGGAATTATCACACCATACAGATATGTTATGTTCATAAATAGAGTAATCCTCAAGTTGATGTTTTACCCATAAGAGTTGAGAGCAGCAACTAGCAGCAGAGATGTATTCTGTTTCAGCAGTAGACAGGGCAATGGTTGTCTGCCTCTTGCTTGACCATGAGACTAAACTTGCTCCAATGAAGTGACATCCTTCACTGGTGCTTTTTCTTTCTATTATGTCTCCATCAAAATCACCATCACAATTTCCCACAAATCTATATTCTTTTGATCTTAAATACAGTAAACCAAGATTAGTAGTTCCAAGAAAATATCTAAATATTCTTTTAACAGCCTTAAGATGAGATTCTATAGGATATGATTGAAATCTAGCACACATACAGACACTAAATTGAATGTCAGGTCTGCTTGAAGTTAAGTACGGTAGAGAGCCAATCATACCTCTGTAGACAGTTTGATCTACCTTTTTACCTTCATCATCTTTTCTTAGTTTTGCATTTGGTTGCATAGGGGTTTTCATGAGCTTTACATTTTCCATTTTGTATTTCTTGAGTATCTCCTTGGTATATTTTTGTTGATGAATGTAAATTGCATCACTTGTCTACTTGATTTGGAATCCAAGGAAGAATTTCAATTCTCCCATCATGCTCATCTCTGATGAGTGTGATTTCACATCATCTTTGTCTATCATTTTGCATGCATTTTTCATGTAGTTTAGGCATTTTTAATTAGATTTTAGGTTAATTTTCCTTTGGAATGGATAAGGCGGTTTTCGTGGTGTTGTTTTGCAGATATCAAGGGTAAAATGCTCAAGATCAACCATGATGAAGTTTGGATGAAGATAGGGCTTTAAAAGTGAAGAAAATGAGCCAAACAGAGCCCATCACGGCCTAGCCGTGATGCCCATCACGGCCATGATCGAGCAAAACTGAAAAGGAACAAAGGCTGAAGTCAGAGTCTGTCACGGCCTGGCCGTGATAGCCATCACGGCCGTGACCCAAAACCACCACAAGTCAGAGCACATCACGGCCTAGCCGTGATGAAGATCACGGGCCATGAAAAGAGGGCTCGCGTCGCGAGACACCTTTCGCGTCACGAGAAGATGAAAAATGCCAGAAGAGCCAGAAACAGAGACCGTCACGGCCTGGCCGTGATGGCCATCACGGCCGTGACGCGCATTACTTGGATCAGAAGCAACCGAAATAGATCAGATTTTGAGTTGGATTGGGACTCTAACTTCCCAATTTCTATAAATAAGGATCAAGATAGAGAGAGATCCAGAAAATATCGAGATCTAGATCTAGACTTGTACACACATAGACTTAGGCATAGATCTCTCTTCTCCTCTCCTCCTCTCTTCTCTGATTTTTGTATTTTTCATTATGTTGTCAACCCAGCTTGTCATCTCCATGGCAAGACTGGAGTAGTAGCGTAGTTTCTAGGGATTGGGGCGCTGCCCAAGTTTTGTTTACAATGTTGAATTTGATGTAATATCTTTGTAATTACCATTTTGCTTTAGATCTGATTTCTAGTGTGTTAATCACTCGTAAATTCGGCGACCGCTTATTTGCGTGACGTAGACGTTCTAAGGAGGAACCTAACGGTGAACTTAGGATTTCTAGTGTGTTTCACTCGTAAAATTTGGCGGCCGTTTGTTTGTGAGATGTGAATGATCTAAGGAGGAACCTAGCGGTGAACTTAGGTTTATTTGCATGACTTAGACATTTTAAGGAGGAACCTAGCGGTGAACTTAGGTGTCGGATCTATAGAAGTCAGACCTGGGACTGAAATCACGAGAGTTAGAAGCCGTCCCTCGAGGAGCAACGAGTTGTCACGGAACGCAAATGGTCCAATCTGGGATCGACTACCATGAGAGTAGGGGTTGGGTCAATTGGGCACGGCTTTTGTAACCCGAGAGGGAGCTTAAGCTATCAGAGGATAAACTCGCCTTCAAGGCAATTTCCCTAATCATCAAGGGTAATCGACTTAACAACGTAAACGATCTTGTTGGTAACCTAAATCCCTAGGAATCCATTTAGATCAAAACCCCAAAAAGATTTGTTTTCTGTTTTAATTATCTTATGCTCATCTATCTTTTAATTTCGAATTCAAACCTTTTCAAAATATAAAAATCCTTTTAAAAAGTCCAGATTCACTCGATTCGAAAATCAGTTGCGATTCGGGAACACAGTCTCTGTGGGTTCGATATCTTTTATTACTTGACGGCAATCCGGTACACTTGCCGGAATCGCAGAGCGTCGTCGCACGACTTCACGACGCACACCAAGTTTTTGGCGCCGTTGGCGGGGACTGTGCCTTTTCGAATTTCAATTTAGTTTTTAAATTGATTTTTCTGGACCTTTTTCTTTTTATTTGATTTTTATTTCTGAAAATAAAATAAAATAAAATAAAATTAAAAAAATAAAAAAAATTCTTTCCTTCTATTGTATCCATCTCTCTGTGTGTTATATGCAAAGATCCCTAAGTCTTGGGAGCCTTAGTGAGGTTGATCCAGAAATCGAGAGAACCTTCCACAGACGTAGGAGACTACAAAGAGAGGGAGAAAGGTCGATTCCCATTCCACTCATGGCGAATCTCCCGGATACAAAACCTTTGAAGGACTACGCAGCCCCAAATGCGAGAGGCTTGCGAACTGGTATTGCAAGGCCAGAGATTGAGGCGGAGAACTACACTATACTGCCTATGCTAATCAACATGATTAGGCAGCACCAATTCGGAGGATTGCCCTCGGAGGACCCGACTGATCATGTAGAAACATTCTTGGAGTTCACCGACGCAATTAGGATTCATGGTGCACCGGTCGATGCTATTCGCTTGAGGTTATTCCGCTCATCTCTGACTGGAAAAGCAAAGGCTTGGCTAAAGCAATTGCCCGCCAACACCTTATCTACTTGGGACCAACTGGAACAGGCGTTCTTGGAGAAATTCTTTCCTCCATCCAAGACGGCCTACATAAGAACCCAGATCACTGGCTTCTTCCAGAAAGACGGAGAATCATTATCAGAAGCTTGGGATCGCTACAAGGGACTGCTGGAGTCTTGCCCACACCATGGACTCGAGAGGTGGTTATTAGTGCACACCTTCTATAACGGATTGGACTACTCTTCGAAGGTGTCACTTGATTCTGCAGCCGGTGGAGCCTTTATGAATAGGCCTCTGACTGAGGCATTCAACATCATCGAGAATGTCGCCACCAACTACCACCAGTGGGGATCCGAAAGAGGTAATAACCCGAACAAGATTTCGGGGGGTAAGTTTGAGGTAAATAGCACAGATCTTATTATGTCAAAGATAGACTCACTTAATAAACGTTTTGATCGGCTAGAAAGAGCTAATGTGAGTGCAATAGGTGCTACTAACATTGTTTGTGAGATTTGTGGAATGCAGGGACACGACATCAGGGAGTGCCCACGTGGAATTGCTCATGGATCCGGCGCTTCGGGGGAACATGTGAACGCTTGTCACAACTTCTACGACACAAACCCGAAGTTTCCCAATTATGCTCCCCCAAATCCCTACAACCAAAGAAAGAACAACCCTTACCTCTCCTACGGCAACTACAGCAATACGCTCAACCATGAGTTCCAAGAAGGCCAAGGTAATAGGAAACCCGCTCCGGGGTATCCTCAAGTACAGCAGTCTAAACTCGAGTCTTTATTGGAAAGTTTTGTCGAAGCTCAGACAAAACAAAATGAGGAGTTTAGACAACAAGGCAGGGCAGTGAACGAGGCAATCAAAGAGCTAGCGTCTAAGGTAGACAACTTAGCAATCCACAACAAGATGCTAGAAACACAAATTGCCCAACAAGCCAGCACATACACTAGACCTAAGGGTACGTTCCCGGGTTAACCCGAAGCTAATCCCATTGAGCATTGTAATGCCATACACTTGAGGGATGATAAGCTTGGGGTGGGGGTAATTGAAATGGACGTGGAACCAGAGGAGGAAACGAGCGAAAAGGAAGAGCCAGAACCAAAGTATGTCCCTCCACCACCGTACCAACCCCCGATACCTTTCCCACGAATGTTGGTCAAGAGAGAGCAAGTGGAAGTAAAAACTAAGAGCTTAACTGAGGAGCCAAATGTCATGAAAAAATCTAATATGCCTCCTAAACTGAAAGACCCGGGTAGTTTCTCTATCTCTTGCTCGATCGAACAAGTGCAAATTGACCAAGCCTTATGTGACCTAGGGGCTAGTGCGAGCTTGATGCCCCTCACTATCATGGAAAGGTTGGAAAGCAAGAAGTTGAGACCATTCAAATTCTCCTTACAATTTGCGGATGGCTCAACTAGGACTCCTCTAGGCATACTAGAGAATGTTCCTGTAAAGGTAGGGAAATTCTTCATCCCTACCGACTTCCTGGTATTGGATATGAAAGGGAATTCTGAATTCCCCATCATTTTAGGAAGGCCATTCTTGGCAACCGCTGGGGCAGTAATAGACGTAAGGAATGGTAAACTCTCTCTAAATGTAGAGGAAGGTAGGGTAAATTTTCAATTGACTAACTCTTATAACAACCCTCATTTTGAGAGCCATGTGTGCAGAATTGATGTAACGTCTCCAGTGGTAAAAGAAGAGCTGAACATGGAAGCAACTCCGAAGATATGCATGGCTAATGATGCACCCAGCAGTGATGGAGTTGGAGTTGCTAATCATGCAGAAACAAAACTTCCGCCGGGAGGAAGGAAGGTTAGGAAGCTCCGTGAGAAAAGAGCAAAGCGGAAGCATTATTGGCCGTATGAGCGGAATCGGCTTTTTGAAGGAGTTCCTTGGAAGAAAAGTGTTCCGGCACATCTACGCCCAGCCGACCCCGGTTGATTGAAGGAAGTTTGGTCAAGCTTAGGACCGTAAATAAGCGCTTCTTGGGAGGCAACCCAAGTTTTTCTTTCCCTTTTCCTTTTGTTTTTGATTTAACCTATTGAATAATTTGAGAAGATCAAGAGGCAAAAATATCATTAATAGGTTTGTCTAGTGTTTTCAGGTTGAGAAGGGAAGAAGAGCAGAAAAAATAAAGTCAGAAGCCATCACGCCCTGGCCGTGACAGTGGTCACGGCCGTGATGAACTAATACAAGAGCACAGAAAGGATCACGGCCTAGCCGTGACATCCATCATGGGCGTGATGAGTAGGATGCCAAGACCAGAGAGCATCACGGCCTAGCCGTGATGTAGATCACGGCCGTGACAGGGCAACTCCTGAGGACCGGAATCGATCACGGCCTGCCCGTGATGAGCCTCACGGCCGTGATGATATTTCGACCCAAGTTTTGACTGGAATGTGAGCCAACACCCGCTACCACCTCGGTAAGTTGTTCCAATTTTCCTCCTCTCCCCGACTTGATTATTTACATTGGAGACAATGTAAGTAATCAAGCTTGGGGTGGGGGTATTTTTGCATTTGCATTGTTGCATTCATATTGCATTCACATAGGCATAGTTTGGTATGATCACATTCTTTAGATTGCCCCTCACTTAGAACATGCATCCAATTGTGAGAACTTGGAGCCAAATGAATTGAGATAGTGAATTTTCGAACCCAATTTTTCATTATTCTTGTGATATGGCTAAAAATAAAAATTTCTTGAGATAATCTTTTGATAGTTGATAATTAGCATATTGTTCCTTAAGTTTGTGTTTCTCACTGATTTTTGAACTACTAAATGTAAGACTTTGAGCCAAAAGGGGTATTCACTAAATCTACCCCATTTCTTGTGATAGAGTGTTTTAATTCCTCTTGGACTGTATTTTCTAGAACTTGACTTGAAACCATTTCGAAACTTAAAATTTTTTGAAAACATTTTTAGAAATGACTGAGGCACTTGGTATTTTTCCGGCCTCCCGAGCTTTGAATGTTTAAATGCTACCCCTTAGTTGCCCAATTTTGAGCCTAAAAGAAAAAAAAATACTTTTCTTGGTACCTTGAATTACTTTGATAAATAATGCTTGGTGTGGCACCTTTTAAAGTATTACAAAAAGGGCAAAATGGTAGTTGGAAAAAGTATGGGATGAAAAAAAGAAAAAGGGCTAGAAAGTAATTTCTCTTGAGCTATAAATCTCCCCTTCTCCAAACAAATAAAATGAAATAAACAAAAAAAAATGGAGAAGGGGATGACAAAAGAAAGTGAGAAATGAAAAAAAAAAGAGAGGTGGAGAAGTGAATCAGAGCCCTAAAAGGTATTTTAGAAGGTGTCATGCTTTGTAATGTTTGGTAATCTGTCTAGCCTTCTTGAAATTCCCTTTCCTTGATTTTCCCACCTAACAATAAATCCCATGGCCACATTACAACCAAAGGAAAAGACCTCTTGATTCTTATGTGTTTTCATTAATAAATTAGAGATTTGGTTAATAGTCAAGCCTATGGTAAAATACTTTCCTTGAGGAAATGGAGTGAATTGTCATAAACCCTAAAACACTTGAGTGAGGTGAGATGAGTGCCCAAATCAGTGAGAATATGAACTTGAAGAACCTAAGTTTCTAATTGGACTTGAACTTGATTATCTCATGAGTGCTTATTAAATATGCCTGTCACTTGGATTAGCTTCTAGGGTTCTTGGTTCACTATCCATGTTTTAATTGATTTATCTTATGGCCTGAGTAATTGCTTGAGGACAAGCAAAGTTTTAAGCTTGGGGTGATTTGATGACTGTGATTTCACATCATCTTTGTCTATCAATTTTGCATGCATTTTTCATGTAGTTTAGGCATTTTTAATTAGATTTTAGGTTAATTTTTCGTTGGAATGGGTAAGGTGGTTTTCGTGGTGTTGTTTTGCAGATATCAAGGGTAAAATGCTCAAGATCAACCATGATGAAGTTTGGATGAAGATAGGGCTTTAAAAGTGAAGAAAATGAGCCAAACAGAGCCCATCACGGCCTAGCCGTGATGCCCATCACGGCCATGATCGAGCAAAACTGAAAAGGAACAAAGGCTGAAGTCAGAGTCTGTCACGGCCGTGACCCAAAACCACCACAAGTCAGAGCACATCACGGCCTAGCCGTGATGAAGATCACGGGCCATGAAAAGAGGGCTCGCGTCGCGAGACACCTTTCGCGTCACGAGAAGATGAAAAATGCCAGAAGAGCCAGAAACAGAGACCGTCACGGCCTGGCCGTGATGGCCATCACGGCCGTGACGCGCATTACTTGGATCAGAAGCAACCGAAATAGATCAGATTTTGAGTTGGATTGGGACTCTAACTTCCCAATTTCTATAAATAAGGATCAAGATAGAGAGAGATCCAGAAAATATCGAGATCTAGATCTAGACTTGTACACACATAGACTTAGGCATAGATCTCTCTTCTCCTCTCCTCCTCTCTTCTCTGATTTTTGTATTTTTCATTATGTTGTCAACCCAGCTTGTCATCTCCATGGCAAGACTGGAGTAGTAGCGTAGTTTCTAGGGATTGGGGCGCTGCCCAAGTTTTGTTTACAATGTTGAATTTGATGTAATATCTTTGTAATTACCATTTTGCTTTAGATCTGATTTCTAGTGTGTTAATCACTCGTAAATTCGGCGACCGCTTATTTGCGTGACGTAGACGTTCTAAGGAGGAACCTAGCGGTGAACTTAGGATTTCTAGTGTGTTTCACTCGTAAAATTTGGCGGCCGTTTGTTTGTGAGATGTGAATGATCTAAGGAGGAACCTAGCGGTGAACTTAGGTTTATTTGCATGACTTAGACATTTTAAGGAGGAACCTAGCGGTGAACTTAGGTGTCGGATCTATAGAAGTCAGACTTGGGACTGAAATCACGAGAGTTAGAAGCCGTCCCTCGAGGAGCAACGAGTTGTCACGGAACGCAAAGGGTCCAATCTGGGATCGACTACCACGAGAGTAGGGGTCGGGTCAATTGGGCACGGCTTTTGTAACCCGAGAGGGAGCTTAAGCTATCAGAGGATAAACTCGCCTTCAAGGCAATTTCGCTAATCATCAAGGGTAATCGACTTAACAACGTAAACGATCTTGTTGGTAACCTAAATCCCTAGGAATCCATTTAGATCAAAACCCCAAAAAGATTTGTTTTCTGTTTTAATTATCTTCTGCTCATCTATCTTTTAATTTCGAATTCAAACCTTTTCAAAATATAAAAATCCTTTTAAAAAGTCCAGATTCATTCGATTCGAAAATCAGTTGCGATTCGGGAACAGTCTCTGTGGGTTCGATATCTTTTATTACTTGACGGCAATCCGGTACACTTGCCGGAATCGCAGAGCGTCGTCGCACGACTTCACGACGCACATCAATCTCAAATTCAGCTTGCGTTAGATTTAAAAAATCCTTGCACACCTTTTCATTAGTTGCTCCAAAAATAATATCATCAACATATATTTGAACTATAATGAAGTCCTTTTTAGAGCATTTCTTGAACAGAGTAGTGTCTACTTGTCCTCTAGTAAAACCATTATGCATGAGAAAAGAACTGAGTCTATCATACCATGCTCTAGGTGCTTGTTTCAAACCTTATAATGCCTTTTTAAGTTTGAAAACGTGATATGGTTTATCAGTATCCTCAAAACTAGGGGTTTGTTTAACATACACTTTTTCTTCAATTATACCATTTAGAAAAACACTTTTTACATCCATTTGAAACAGGGTAATTTGGTGTTGTGCAGCATATGACATTAAAATGCGTATGGCTTCTATTCTAGCTACAGGTGCAAAGGTTTTAGTATAATCAATACCATCTTGTTGGTTATAGCCTTGAGCTACCAACCTTGCCTTATTTCTGACAACTTTACCATCTTCATCCAATTTGTTTTTGAAGACCCATCTTGTTCCAATAACCGACTTGTTTTTAGTCTTAGAGACAAGAGTCCAGACATAATTTCTGGTGAACTGGTTAAGTTCTTCCTGCATAGAAAGAATCCGGCTTTCATCCTCAAGAGATTCTTCAATGCGTTTAGGCTCCAAATCTGAAATAAAGGCCACATTGCTTGATTCTCTTAATGTGGATCTGGTTCTTACTCCTTCAGAAGGATTTCCAATAATAAGATCCTTAGGGTGATGAGTGTTGAACTTCCAATCCCTTTTGAGATCATCATGAAGATCTTGACTTGTCTGCTGACTCGTCTGTTGATTTGTCTGTTCCACTTGTTTGTCAGCCTCAGGAACAGGTTCTGTCTTGGTTAGATCAGGTTGTTGAATTTCTGGATTGTTTATATCAAGACCTGCAAGATCATCTTCTAGATCTGATAGTTCTTTATCAGTCTTTAATTCATCATTGAATTTAACATGAACAGATTCTTCAATAATACAAGTTCTTGAATTGTAAACTCTAAAAGTCTTAGACATTTCAGAATATCCTACGAAAATACCTTTATCTACCTTAGAATCAAACTTTCCAAGATTATCTCTGGTGTTCAGAATAAAACATTCACATCCAAAAGCATGAAAATAAGATATGTTGGGGCTTTTTCTTTTCCACAATTCATAAGGAGCCCTTTTTAGAAAAGGCCTAATAAGTATTTTGTTTTGTATATAACAAGCAGTGTTTACAGTTTCTACCCAGAAGTACTTAGGTAGATTATTTTCATTGAGCATAGATCTAGCCATCTCTTACAGAGATCTGTTCTTTTTCACAACCACTCCATTTTGTTGTGGAGTTCTAGGTGCAGAGAAATTGTGAGAGATTCCATTCTCCTCACAGAACTGTCTAAACTGCCCATTTTCAAATTCTCCCCCATGATCTCTTCTAAGGGTAGAAATACAAAAACCCTGCTCATTTTGTACTCTTTTGCAGAATACTGAGAAAGCCTTAAAAGACTCATCCTTGTGTGTTAGGAAGAGTACCCATGTGTATCTAGAATAGTCAAGAACTATGACAAATCCATATTTTCTTCCAGCCAGGCTGGCAACACTAACTGGTCAAAACAGATCCATGTGTAACAACTGAAGAGATCTAGAGGTTGATACTTGGTTTTTAGATTTGAAACTTGATTTTATCTGTTTACCTCTTTGACATGCATCACACAAGATATCTTTCTTAAAACTAATATCAGGCAATCCTCTCACAAGATTATTCCTTTTTAATTCAGAAATTTTAGTTTCATACTAGCATGTCCTAGTTTCTTATGCCATAACCATCTCCCATCCTCTTCAGACATCAGACAGGTTACACTTTGATCTGAGAGACCAGACAGTTCAATCTTATAAAGATTTTGTTGTCTTTTAGATGAAAAGAGGGTTTTGCCACAACAGTTTTTAACTATGCATACATCCTTGGTAAAGGAAACATCAAAACCACTATCACATAATTGACTTATGCTAAGCAAATTGTGTCTTAATCCTTTAACAATAAGAACATTAGATATAGAGGGAAGAGGGGGTTTACCACAAATAGTACCAATTCCTATAACTTTCCCTTTCTGATTCCCTCCGAAGGCAACGTGTCCTCCTTTCTTAAGTTGGAGGTCTAGGAACATAGACCTTTCTCTTGTCATATGGCGCGAGCAACCACTGTCCAGGTACCGGCAGTGGTGTTTTATTTGTTCTGTTGAGGACATCTGCAACAAAAATTATTTGATTTTTAGGTGCCCATATTTTTCTGGGTCCTTTTCTGTTAGTTCTAGGAGTCTGTGAAAACTTCCTTATCTTCTTATGGATACACTTAGACATAACATGTCCAGTTTTTCCATAGAAGTTACAGACAGGTGTAGACTTGATTACAGTTGACTTAACAGATACTGTAGAAGCTTTAGTTGATACTTTATGATGTGTCTGATGGATATATCCAATACCTTTTTTGTTAAGAGAGTGCCTCTGATAGCCAAGTAGCTTAGTCAGATTATCTCTACCATTAACAAATTTGGCAAGATCAGAAGTGAGCTCTTCCACTTTCTGTTAAAGTTTTCCAACTTATTCAGATGGTGATGTTTCACTTGAGATCTTAGCTTCATTAGACTTCTCAGTCTTCAACTCACTATTCTCTTTAGCTAGCTTCTCACACTCTTGAGATTTCTATTTATGCTCATCGGTGAGCTTTACATACTCTCTCTTGAGGGATTTGAAGGCCTTAGATAAGCAGTTGGATTCCTCCAGCAACTCCTCATGGGCATCAAGTGATTCCTCATAGTCAGGATGTACCTCATCATCTGAGTCTGAGTCAGTGTTGGCCATCAAACAGTTCCTTTGTTTCTTCATCAGAAGATGTTAACTCCAGATCCTCCCAAGTAGCCATCATTCCTTTCTTCTTCTTCTTGAAGTATTTCTTAAAAGGGGCGTTCTTGAGTTGAGGACATTCAGCCTTGATGTGACCAGGCTTCTTGCACTCATAGAAGAAAATTGGACTTTTGTCTATTGAAGTGGATTCTTTGAAGTTCTTGTCCTTATTGAACCTTCTGAATGGCTTATCCCTCTTGAACTTCTTTTTTTCTGTAGGAGAAGCTTTATCTTCCTGGTCAGGAGAGACAATTCTTCATCACTCTCTGAATCATCGTGTTCAGACAGGTCGGCATCATTGGATGACTCGTCTGCCTTTAGAGCCTTGGAATTTTTTGCTGACTTTTGATCAGCTTTCAGAGCAATTGGCTTGCCCTTTTTTGGTGCAACTTCATCTCCAAGTTCTTGCTCATGAACAGTGAGTGTTCCAAGAAGTTCATCCATAGTCAAGGTAGTGAGATCCTTGGCTTGAGAGATAGCAGTGACCAAAGGTCTCTGCTGTTTAGGTAGACTTCTCAGAATCTTTCCAACCTTCTCAGCATATTGGTATAGACATTGCCAAGAGATTTTAAACTATTGACTATAGTTTGAAATCTTCCTATCATTTGAGCAACAGATTCTCCTTCCTCCATGACAAACAGTTCATACTTTCTGACAAGTATGACAATCTTTGACTCTTTGACTTTGGTTGTTCCTTCATATGTGACAGCTAAAGTGTCCCATATTTCTTTGGCAGAGTCACAAGCACATACCTTCTCAAACTC
Organism: Sophora flavescens; assembly: GCA_030762895.1. Classification (NCBI taxonomy): domain Eukaryota; kingdom Viridiplantae; phylum Streptophyta; class Magnoliopsida; order Fabales; family Fabaceae; genus Sophora; species Sophora flavescens. Next base: position 98,428,144 of record CM061068.1, on the reverse strand, counting down.
CTCAGGACTGAGAGCACAAATGATGTTATATCTAGCTTTGTGGTTCAGCTCCCATTTTGTCTTTTCTGCATTAGTCCACTGAGCTTTTGGTTTGTCAGTGTTATCATCATTCTTGGGAATGAATGGACCATCTATAATGACATCCCAAAGATCAGAGTTTGTAGATAGAATGAACCATTGAAATCTATCTTTCCAATAGTTGTAGTTTTCTCCATTGAAGTAGGGAGGTCTGGTTAGGGAAGCTCCTTCAGTCTGGTGACTTCCACTTGAACTAGCTCCAGCAGTCATGTCTATTCTTCAGGACCTTTTACCTCTACACTGTTAGATTCTCAACCCAGAGGCTGAGCTCTGATATCAACTGAAATAGACAACTATAAACATGAGAAGGGGGTTTGAATTGTGTTTATCAGAATTTAAACAAAGTTGGAATCTTTTCGCATACAGAAGCTAGGTTTAGACGAGTGGAAAGATGCATGACAGACAGGTGACCTGTTTGATGAAATTTAACAATGACTTTGGCAAACACACCACTTGATAAACGTATAAGAAAACTAAAGCAACTAAAGAGGTTATAAGGAAAGAGAGATTGACACAGTTATTTATCCTGGTTCATTCTTCAAAGCAAAGAGGTACGTCCAGTCCTTGGCAGCACCAAGATTTATCCACTATAACTGATCAGGTTACAGACTCCAAGTATTGTTTGCACACCTAGCCTCTTCAGGCTCCAAGACAAGTATTCTTTGCACACCTAGCCTCTTCAGGCTCAAGACAAGTATTCTTTGCACACTTAGCCTCTTCAGGTTTGTTTGAGAGATTTGGTTTGTAATAAATACAACTTCAGACAGACAGATCTTTCACTAACACTCAGAGAGTGGTTTAAATGTAAAACTTGGGAAAGTTTGCATAATAACTTCAAATGATTGAAGAATACAGAATGAAAGAATGAAGATATTAATGCGCAGAGTAATGGCTCTTTAATGCTATGTGTATTCTCTATGTATCCTCTGTGTATTCTCTATGCTTCATCTTCAATGACTTCTGTATTTATAGTCTTCAAGCATTTAGGATCCATTAGAGACATTCCCTCAGATGTTGGCTTCAAGCAGGACTTTATTAAATGCAATAGAGTCGTTCTTGGCAGCCATTAATGCAATAGGAACGTTGGTTGTACTCTAACATGAAGGATCATGGCTTTATGCATCGTGATACAGCCATATCAGAGTTGTGCAGAGAGCTTTTTGTACTTTGCTGAGTACAATTCCCTTTTCGTGTAAGGATCAGAGGTACTAGGGAATAAAGCATGTTGGAAGCATTCTTTAACTAGTCTTTGGTTCTGATAACATAATCTGTTTTCTTGATTCTGGTTCATGAAATAAGATTATGATAATTTTTATAGAATTTGCATCCATAAAATAAGCGCGTCCATCTTGAAAATAACCGCATCCATCTAGCTATTTAAGATTTTACATTCGGACGGGCTAGTAGACGAGCTCCATATGCCAAGTCATTGGACGGAGCTTCTCATTAAGGACTTAGCAAGTCCAAAGACTTGTGTGGACGAGCGCTTCTGTCACCTTAGTGGACGAGCACTTCTATCACTTCAGTGGACGAGTGCTTCTGTTACTTTAGTGGACGAGCGCTTTTGTCACTTTAGTGGACGAGCACTTTTGTCACTTTTGTTGGACGGATAGATGATTCTTACAGTTTTAATCTGCACACTAGATAGACAAGTTAGCAACTAATATAAAGGTTAATGAAATCATTAACCAATGTTTACTTCTCATCAAAACTTAGGGAAATGTACATCAGACATTTTAGAGACTTAACATGTGTGTGTGTGTGTGTGTGTGTGCGAAAATATAATAATATTAAAATACTAAAAATACATAAAAATATTAAAATATAGTGATCGGTTAGGTTCAGTTTGATTCGATTCAAGAATTCATGAACCCGAGAACCAAACCAATTATCATCAAATTTGGAGTTCGATTCGGACCCAAACATAAAATAAAAATAAAAAATTGAATCGATGTTTAATTGGTTGGATTCGGATTTACGGGTTCGTTGGATTCGGATTTACGGGTTCATTGGAGCGATCCAAACTAAGGAACACCTCTAATCGAGATAAGAGCTTTTACCCCTATCCACCCCTCGAAGTACCGTGCTAGTTTTGGAGAGTTTGATTTCACCTCAGCAACTTTTTTTAAGTAAGGCGATCAAGTTACCACAAATTATTGAAAAGAATAAAAACGAAGATAAAATGAAATCACGGGGAACATAAACCAAAACCCATACAAAAAAAATTAACGTAAATCTACGAGTAAGCTTCTTATTCTTTTTCAGGTTGTACTTTTGAGATTTATACATGACCACTGTGAAATTATCATCTTTAGCAGCATTATCATTAACTTGCTCTGTTGAAAGAGAGACATTACTAGGAGAATCGTTTTGCATTTGAAAAGCATTAATCTGAGATTGATCCTCATTAACACCCTGATTTATCTGACCATTATTCTGACCTTCCTCAATCAAATGCTAATCAAATGCTGATGCGAAACATTTATCTCCCTATGGACTGCATTGTTTACTTGACTAACTGAACCATTTTTTGGTCCTTCGTTCTTTCTCTTCTTAGGAACATACTTCTAGATAGGATTCCGAGGAAGAGGATTAATCTTCTTATCTTTGGACACTTCTTGATCCTCAGATTCAAAAGAAGGTTGTTTCAGATTACTTCTACATTTATCAATAGAGTGACCAATATTTTGGTAATTGGAACAAAAGAAAGACATATTCTCATATTCTATTCCCACAAAGAAGGCAAAACCTTCTCTTTCCACCAAGATTTGCTCACGTAGGCTATCACTTAAATCAAGATCAAAAAGCACTCTTGTAAAATGTCCGAACATTTTGTTAGTTGCCTCATCTAGAGCAATAGGTGTGTTGGTAAAATGTAATCAATTTAACTTTAATATTTAAGAGTATTGAAATGACTATAAAAGGAATGTGGCAACGTTCTTTTTTTTATAAAAACACAATTAAAGGTGTTATGATTTGCTTGCAACGTTCCTTTTTGGTTTGCAATGTTTCCTTTATTGTAAAATACAATTAAAAGGTGCTAATATATATGGGATGGAAAAAAGGGATGGTGGGTGCGTAATGTTCTGGAAACATTTTGTTTAAGCTATCAAATATTTGGGTAAATTCTGGATTTTTATTTTATATACACTTTGTTCTTTGGTACTTTGATCTCGACAATTGTAATGTGTAAACTCCATTTGATCTTGAGTGCACAAGTTCAAGAGTATGTTGTGTTAATCTTGGGGAGCAAGCTGGGCTGTCAGATTCCACCTGAGGTCTGCCGGAATCTTGCTTTTAAGGCAATGGTTCGTCCACGGCACAACTATCGATCTTTCCTATTTTCCTAACAATTTAAAAGCAAGATTTTTTGATCGATGGCTGTGTTAGAAAACTAGGAAATATCGACAGCTGTGCCGTAGACGAACCACTGCCTTAAAAGCAAGATTCTGACAGACCTAGGTGCAATCTTACAGCCCGGTTTGCTCCCCAAGGTTAACACAGGAATTCTTGAACTTGTGCATGTGCACTCAAGATCAAGAGCAATAGAGTTTACACAATATAATTGGCCATATCAAATTACCAAATAACAAAATGTATGAAAATGCAGGATATTCCCGTGTTATAGTTTTCTTGAATGCTAGAGATCTTAAACAAAATATTCTCTGATCAAAATCATTCCATCTCCCCAAATCCTCTTCCCATTCTTAAGTAAACATGTTTTTATTGTATTTAATAATAAAGGAACGTTGCAAGAGGGACGTTGCAGCAATGATAACTTTTTGTTGTGTTAAAAACAAAAAGAAACGTTCCAACATTTCTTTTATAGCCAATTAAACTTGATTAATTAAAATATAAAATCAATTAATTTTTACTTGATGTCATTATACCAACAGGCTTCACATCAACCAAAGGCGCAAGAAACGTAGGGAAGGCTCTTAATCCATTTTGAGGTGGGTATTAGTATAATAGCATACACACTTCCAACAACATTGAACAACTTGCTATGACTTCACCAAATTAGTGGAGGCTTGAGAATTTTCAAAAGTTCGGTGTGAAGGTGTTTTCTCGTAATTTTATAAATTCTAGAATATATTTGATTGTCTTTAATTATCAATGAATATTTTTTGAGTAGGTTTGGGTTTTTTTTTTACAATTACATTTGTTTTATATATATACTTTGAATAACCCTTTTTTCTTTTGGTGGATTGCATTTAGTGGCTATAAAAGAAAAATGATATTCCTCTCTTATTTTATTTGTGTTGATATTTTGATACTTCTTAATAAGAATGTATATGGGCGGGACTCTTTTGATAAAAAATAAAAATAATGTTTCGAAGTTGTGTGGATGAATTCTTAAATGATTATTTGGTTAAATATCTTTACGTAAATTAGTACCCCATTTATATGCAAACTTGATGATTTAAGTTGAGATTATTTTTTTGAATGAAAATGGTACTTAATTGGAGATAAAATTGTTTATTCATTTGATTTGAAGAATATGTGTACATTGCACCTTGTTGTGAAATTATTGACAATGAATATCTATGTGTAGTGCTTGATTGAGTTGTGCACATATGAAAACTTGGGCCTGTTTACTTTGTTTCTAGATTCTTGTTTTCATTGCATGTTTTTAGAAATAATTACAAAACTGTCATCTTGTTTTCATTTTGTTTTCTGTTTTCAGAAATTTGTACAGAAAATATTGAAAACAACTTTTTCTGTTTTCACTGTTTCCTGTACAAATTTCTGAAAATAGGAAACAGAATAAAAACAATGTGGCAGTTTTGTAATTATTTCTGAAAACAGGAAAGTAGAAACAAAATAAACAGATCCTTGATGCTCAAATTGAGGATTGTGATAATGAGTCTAGATAAAAGTTAAAGTTGTTCAGAAATATTTTGAAAGAAAAAGAAAGGAAGAATTTTCCTTCCAATTTTTATTTATTTATTATGGAATATTTGATCTGATGACTCCTTTTTTTTTTTTTTTTATGACTCTCTTGGAGGGTTAAGATTTGGACCTTTGCTATATTTTTTAGTGCCTTAATTATTTGTTTTGATCTCTTTGCTTGTTGATAAAGTTGAGAACCAACATCTAAATTCTTTTCACTCATGTATATTCAATTATGTTGAATAAGCTTTTGATGATGCCTTTATATTACTACCCAAATTTTTTTTTGGGTTGTTATGTGATATTATAATTAAATATTTTGATATTTTATTTTTGAAGTATTATATATATTTTGGTTTTTAATATAAATTATTTTGGTTTTGTGGTGATCTTGAGAATACAGTCACTTTGTTCAATTCCACCAACAGGTATGATTTTTCTCTAGCTAAATGTGTTATTTCTTGAAAATTTGAGAACAAACTTGCATAACACGTTCTATTATTTGAAATATGAATTCATTGTTATTGAGTTAACAGGTCAAGAAGCTGAATGATTAAGGAGTTTAATGGCAGACGTATTTACATGGGAAATATCTTAAGCACTCGTGTTTTTCGACTCACGGCTACAATTAGAGTAGCTAAAATTTGTGTCTCCAATAGAAAGAGAAGACATATAAATGTTATACAATTGATTAAAAATGGTGGAATTTCCTTAAGTATGTAAAAAGTGAAAGAAATCTTGTTGATTCTCTCACTAAAGGTTTACCCAAAAAAGTGGTCCTGGATTCGTCGAGGGGGTGGAACTTAAGCCTTGAGTTGAGAAAAATATGGTGGATACCCATTTGTTGGTCAAACAAAGCCATATGATTACACATATGCATTACATTTCCATCCTTATGGTGTGTGGTAATGCTTGTTGATAATAGAACATAGCCCTTGATTTGGGTGGTGCTATAGAGACGCACTTGACGTATCTATAAATATTTATTGAGAGGTTGAGTTATAAAACTCTTAAAACGATACATAGCCCTTGATTTTGGTGGTGCTATAAAGACGTACTTGATGTATCTACCTACATGAGTGAGGTAGAAGCCGCCTTCTATGAAATACTTAGGCAATCTTTCTAAAACACTCATGAGAAACCCAAGGTACTTGAGATGGCTTTATAATGTATGTGTTGTTGGATATCACGAAGTTTACACAAGCTCAAAGGCACAATGTGTGTTGTGGGGGTCTCAATCAAATCCATTTAGTTCAAGAGCAATGCACTTCTTGGATGAAATTGTTGCCTCACTCCACTACGTGTTAATTCAAACCTTTATAGGTGTTAACACTTAATCATTAATCCTTTCCTTTGCCCTGATTTTTCTTTTTGTTACTGGCTTGCCATTAGTGGGAGAATGTTGGTATGATGACATCAAGTAAAAAAAATTAATTAACTTTAATATTTAAACTAATCAATTTAATTTTAATATTTAAGAGTATTAAAATGACTATAAAAGGAATATGGCAACGTTCTTTTTATTTAAACACAATTAAAGGTGTTATGATTTGCCTGCAACGTTCCTTTTTGATTTGCAATGTTTCCTTTATTGTTAAATGCAATTAAAAGGTGCTAATATATATGGGATGGAAAAAAGGGATGGTGGGTGCCTAATGTTCTGGAAACATTTTGTTGAAGGTATCAAATATTTGGTTAAATTCTGGATTTTTATTTTATATACACTTTGTTCTTTGGTACTTTCATCTGAGTAATTGTATTGTGTAAACTCCATTTGACCTTTGTCGCGACTGTCCTGTCCCGGCATCGCGAAAGGAAGGTAAAAACAGATGAGTCCCCACCAATATTTTATTTGGAAAAAACATTGGAAAAAAATCCATTTATTTTAGGTAAACTGATCTTTAAAAAAAGAGAGATTTGAGTTCGGAAGTCGGTTAAGAGTAGGGAATGTGTTAGCACCCTACATCGCCCGTTTAAAAAACGGTACCTCAAGTTAATTGTGCAAAATAATTTTAATAACCTTTGAAAATATTTATTTTACCCTACTTTTTAAATAATAAAAAAAAGATAAACACGACAAAAGAGAAAATTAAATTTTGGCTTGACAGAATGATTGATTCTGCTCCTACGTATTCTCGGGTGCGATGGGAAACTCAAAATCACGTAGTTCTTATAGAAAATGTTTGTTTGATTGGTTGATTTTAATTTTTGATAAATATTTGATTTTTTTAATAATTTTGAAAAAAAAGATTTCATTTTAAAATTAATTCACTTATGCACATGGTTCAAGATAGCGGTGCTATACGATAATCCCTTACGATTCATACGCCACTTAAGGATGAAAATTCATACATCAACATCGTAGATTAATTGTTGCATGAATTCAAATACATTTTTATTTTAATAAAATTTTATTAAAAGGGTAAATTTAAAAAAATGTTTATTATTATTATTTTTAAAAAAAAAGGGGAATTCACTCTTGCACAGGGTTAAAGATAGCAAGGCTATACGATGAACCTTTACAATACATACGACACTCGAGGATGAAGAATCATACATCAACGTCGTAGATTGTTGCATGAACTCAAAAGAGATTTTTATTTTTATTTTGTAACAAAAAAAAAGTTTAACAAGGATTTTTCTTTTAATTGAATTTTTTTTTAGACTAAACATCTTTCTCCTCTAAAAAGGCCCGACCCAAATAAAAAGGGGACCAATGTGCTCGGACAAAACAAGCAACCAAATTTGGGCCACATGCTGCCATTACAAGCCCAATACCATCAGACCCTAATAATTTAAAACAAACAATAAAAAAAAGAAATAAAAGGAAAAAAGAGAAAGCCAACATAGCATAGCCTCCATTGTTACCAGAGAGGAGTGCTAAGGAGAAAATGGGAATCAGTGGCGTTTACGGCGGAGGCAAGCAGCTCTGACGCCAGCGAGGCAGAAGACGCGAACGGTGGTGGTGGCAGCTCTTGCTTGACTCGCGGCGGAGGACTTGTGGTTCGTGAGTGGCGGATCTGGTTCTGTGTTACAATGATGGCGGTGGTCAGAGGTGCGACGCGCGGCGGAGGATGTGACCTGGGCGGATTCATGGAGGAGGACGAGCGGATCTGGTTCGGGTAAGGAGGAATTGGTGCGGTTCGTGTTTCGATCTAAGGCGGCTCTCGACGGCGATGCGCGGTAGAGCCACGATGGCTAAGTTGAGGAGCCGAGAGCGACGACGAAACTAAGGAGCTGAGACTGGACGGTATGGAGAAGCTCCGAGGCAGCGGTCAGCGGAGTGAATCTGTGGTGGCTGAGTTGTGCGTACCTCGGAGGACAGGCGGTGGAGGTCACTCGGTTCTGGTCTGTTGGGTGTTTGAGATGGGTGGTGATGTTGGTCCAAGGTAGGAGATGGTGGGTACTGTTAACTTTTGTTGCGGTTGTTTTTGTGTGTTTTTTTTTATTTTGGGTTTTTCTGGAATGTAGAAGAAAAGGAATGGTGAGAATGAAGAGGGAAGGGTTGATTTTGAAGTAAATGGATGATGATGAAGATGAGAGGGTGAAGGTTTGATCAAGTGTTGGGCATGGAGAAGGAAAAGGGGTTGTTTCTGGAGGATGTCTGATTTTTCTTTTGATGTTCCTCTCCTCTTATTTTTTACGCAACCCCCCCCCCCCCCCCCCTTTCAGTAAGATGCTTCTGTTTATATAGTAACAACCAACAGAGGAAGGTAGTGCCAAAATTTGTTATTGATATGATGTGAGGTGTAGACAAAAAAAATGCAGAAGGTGGTACATTTTGTGGGGAGCACATCGGCCTTTGCTCCATCACCTTGCTTGGTTGCAATGGTGCAGGGATAATACGCCACCCTTTTTGGAAACAAAGCATAAGAAAACAAAAGGGACCAAGAAAGCCAAATCTGACTCATACTTGAAAGAGCAAAGTGAAAGCTGGACATTTTTCAATTTTTTTTACTTTTTATTATTTCTTTTATTTTATTTTAATAACAAATTAGAAAAACAATTTTTTTTAGTTGGGCTTGGATAATGGGCCCAAAAGATAACTTGGAACAAAACGAAAATAGGCTCCATTTGATGATGTAATGAGCCAAGAATAAATTTTATTTTAGTTTTTTACATTTTTATATTTATTTATTTTTGTTTATTATTTTATTTTATTTTTTTGAAAATATTAATTAAAAACATTCGAAAAAAATTAGGTGTTCACAGCTGCCCCTCTTTACTTGTTTCTTATTAGATAATAGGTGCAACTGTAGTTAACCTGTTATCGTTATAAGAGACGGGTAAAGACATGAACTCCAATTTTGGCTGGGGATCACTGACAAGCAAAATGATGCATAATTAAAAAGAGCTTACGGGGTGGATTGCCCGTTAGGAGCTCGAACATAAAGATAGAAAGCTTGCGGAGTCGATCGTCCGTTGAAGCTTGAAAAGAAAGGTTAAAAGCTTACGGAGTCGGTTATCCGTTGAAGCTTGAAAGTAAAGGTAAAAAGCTTTAGGGGTCGGGTATCCGTTGAAGCTTGAAAACGAAAAGATCTTACGGGGTATGGTACCTTCCGAATATAGAAAGCTTGCGGAGTCGGTTATCCACTGAAGCCTGAAAAGAACGGTTAAAAGCTTACGGAGTCGGTTGTCCGCTGAAGCTTGACAGAAAAGATAGAAAGGTTGCGGAGTCGATTATCCGCTGAAGCGTGACAGAAAAGGTTAAAAGCTTACGGAGTCGGTTATCCGCTGAAGCTTAACAAAAAAGATAGAAAGCTTGCAGAGTCGATTATCCGCTGAAGCGTGACAGCGGAGTCAGTTATCCAATGAAGCTTTAAAGAAAAGATAGAAAGCTTGCGGAGTCGATTATCCGCTGAAGCTTGAAAGGAAAGGTAAAAAGCTTGCGGAGTCGGTTATCCGCTGAAACTTAACAGACAAGATGAAAAACTTATGATGCCTGTGCAATTTACAGGGCCTTGGGCTTATAAATATGGTAATGAATGATGCCAGAAATGTTCTATATGTTTGATGAAAACCTCAGATGATTTCAATACAACACAAAGAAAGCTTGTAATACATTACTATTATTTATTTATTTATTGTTTTGGTGGTTTTTGTTAACGTTATCATCCTCGGCCCCTTAAAGTGTTGATCACAGACAAGCTATGAGATGAACTAAAACAAGTCCTGCTTCGCGGAGAATAAAGGCTGAGCACTTTTGAAAGGGTATGCTTCCTTTGCAATGATTGTCCCCATGCCTCTTGTCAGTAGACCATAGTGCCCTTTGTTGGGAGACCATCCTGTCCTTTATGAACTTTTGAGATTTTCAAGGGAATTCTAAATGCATTTTGAAGACATCAATACATGTTTCACATTTCAGTATATACTTATCATGATGAATGCCCACACACAATTGACAAAAGTTAAGAGAAAGGGTAACAAAATAAAATAAAAGGAAGTCAATGTCATTATATTTGGAGTGAAAAGGTGTATAAAACAGATATTACAATGGAGTATGGGATTGCAAAAAGGTTATGGAGTGGAATCACATCTCCTTAAGTGACATCTCTTTCCATGACTAGTGTTAGTATCCCTCATACAAACTTAACTGCTCATTAATCATCATCTGAGAACGCTATCTGTCCCGGTCTTCATGCATCTAGCCCACTGATTGCCCAACTTTTACCTAGACTACCTTTTCAAGCTTTCAGACTATCTGGTTGCTCTAACTTTTGCCTAGACCGTCTTTTCAGATTTTCAGTCTAGCGAGCCTTTTCTTTTCTTTTTCTTTTCGTTCTTTCTTTCTCTTTTTTTTGGGAAGTGCGTTCAAGCATAGTACTTTTTGACTGCGTTTGAGTTTACAGGGAGTGGTAAATCTTCCCCATCCATCCTGGTGAGAATTAAAGCCCCTCTAGAGAATTCCTTTTTAACTACGTAAGGTTCATCGTGTTCGGGGTCCACTTCCCTCGATGATCCTTTTGGATTGGTAGGATCTTTTTGAGCACTAGATCACCTTCCTGAAACTGCCGGGGGCGTACTGTCTTCTCGTAAGCTCTCATCAACCTTTTATGGTACAATTAGTCGTGACACAGTGCTACTAGTCTCTTCTCTTCAATGAGGTTCAATTGGTCGAGTCGATCTTGGACCCACTCAGCTTTTTCCAATTCTGCCTCTCCCAATACCTTAATGAGGGGATCTCTACTTCAATCGGGAGTACTGCCTCCATCCCATAAACTAAAGAATACGGAGTTGCCCCTGTCGAGGTGCGAATAGAGGTACGGTAGCCGTGAAAAGTAAAAGGTAACATCTCATGCCAATCCTTATACGTCACAACCATCTTTTGAACAATCTTTTTAATATTTTTATTAGCGGCCTCGACTACTCCATTTATCTTTGGACGGTACGGGGAGGAATTGTGATGCTTTATATTGAAGTCTTTGCACATCTCCTTCATCATCTTGTGTTCAAGTTGGTCACATTATCAATGATAATCTCACTCGACAACCCATAACGACAAATTAACTCTCTTTTGACAAATTTGATCACGACATTCCTGGTCACATTGGCATATGTTGCAGCCTCAACCCACTTTGTGAAATAATCGATGGCAACAAGAATGAAGCGATGCCCATTTGAGGCCTTTGGTTCGATTGGCCCGATCACATACATTCCCCACATTGAGAACGGCCAGGGTACCGACATGACATTCAGGGAAGCTGGTGGCGTATGCATCTTATCAGCATATATCTGACACTTATGGCACTTCTTCGCATAATTAAAGCAATCAGCCTCTATTGTCAACCAGCATTCGCCAACCCTCAATATTTTTCTTGCCATTGCATGACCGCTCGCATGTGTTCCAAAAGATCCTTCATGGAACTCCTCAATTATCCGTTTAGCTTCTTTTGCGTCAACGCATCTTAACAACACCATATCATGATTTCTTTTGTAGAGAATACCTCCATCTAAATAGAAATCCATTGCAAGTCTTCTTAGAGTTCTTTTGTCATTTTCTGAAATGCCCGAAGGGTATTCCCTTCTTTGGATGAAGCATTTGATGTCATGGTACCACGGTTTTGATCAGGCTCTTCTTCTATCACTTGACAATATGCAGGATGATCATGACTTTCTATTTTGATGAGTGGTAGGTTCCTCTCGTCACTTACTTTGAACATCGAGGACAAGGTAGACAGCGCGTCAGCTAATTGGTTATGTTCTCTGGGAATATGGTGAAATGTGACTTCATCAAACTGCTCAATGAAACCTTTGATGTAATCATGGTACGGTATTAACTTGGCATCTCGGGTTTCCTATTCCCCTCTCCATATACCTCCAGTATCCTTACCTTTGATTCTATCGGTGCCAGGATCCCGAGCGCACAAGCTTCATATTCGGCTATATTGTTTGTACAATCAAAGCAAAGCCTTGCAATGACAGGGAAATAATCATTTTCCGATGAGATTAGTATTGCCCCGATTCCATGCCCCAATGCATTAGAAGCTCCATCAAATAACAAAGTCCACTTTTCTTTTTATGGTGATTGTACATGATCAAACAAAGCCATTATATCTTCATATGGGAAATTGCATTGCATCGATCCATCATCTTCTACTGGCTGATTGGCTAGATATTCTGCAAGTGCGCTACCTTTTACTACTTTTTGGGTGACATAGACAATGTCGTATTCTGATAGCAGGACTTGCCAGCGAGTAATTCTTCCAGTCAGAGCAGGCTTATCAAAGATATACTTGATTGGATCCATTTTGGACACCAACCAGGTAGTGTAACACAACATGTAATGCCTCAAACGGCGAGCCGCCCAAGCCAAAGCACAGCAAATGCATTCCAATGGTGAGTAGTTGGCTTCACAACTGGTGAACTTTTTACTTAGATAATACATGGCATCTTCTTTTCTTCCCTACTCATCGTGTTGCCATAGTACACAACCCATTGATTCATCTAGCACAGTCAAATACATGATGAGAGGTCTTCCCGGAACTGGGGGAATCAAGACTGGAGGCTCCTGTAGGTATTGTTTGATCTTCTCAAAGGATGTTTGACAATCTTTATTCCATGTTACTGCCTGATTTTTGCATAGCAATTTAAAGATTGGTTCACATGTCGCGGTTAGTTGGGAGATGAACCGGGGAATGTAGTTCAATCTTCCTAAAAACCCACGAACTTCTTTCTCCATTCGAGGTGTTGGCATATCGATGATTGCTCGAACTTTTTCAGGATCAACCTCTATTCCTCTTTGACTAACAATAAACTCCAGAAGCTTGCCTGATTTCACTCCAAAAATGCATTTGGCTGGATTCAGTCGGAGCTTAAACTTTCTTAACCGCTCAAAAACTTTCTGCAGATTATCAACATGGTCATCTTCGGATCTGGACTTGGCGATCATATCATCTACATAAACTTCTATCTCTTTATGCATCGTGTCATGGAACAAAGCCACCATAGCCCGATGATATGTTGCCCTAGCATTTTTCAAGCCAAACGGCATAACCTTGTAGCAAAAGGTTCCCCATAAAGTGACAAATGTAGTTTTCTCCATATCTTCTGGTGCCATCTTGATCTGATTATATCCTGAGAATCCATCCATGAAAGAGAATAATGCATGGTGGGCAGTATTATCTACAAGAATATCAATATAAGGTAGAGGAAAGTCATCTTTTGGGCTAGCTCTATTCAGATCTCGGTAGTCGACACACATTCTAACCTTTCAATCTTTCTTGGGAACAGGAACGATGTTAGCAACCCATTGAGGGTACTTTACCACTTCTAGGAAACCTGCATCCAATTGTTTCTTAACCTCCTCCTTGATCTTTAAAGACATCTCCGCATTCATCCTTCGTAGCTTTTGCTTTACTGGAGGACACTCCTGCTTTAACGGCAATTTGTGTTCTGCTACACTATGGTCTAACAGTGGCATGTCTTGGTACAACCATGCGAAAACATCTTTATAATCCATCAACAACTTGATCAACCTACTTCGCTCCTTTTCTTTCAGGGAAAGGCCGATCTTGACCTCTTTTTTATGATCTTCGGTTCCCAAATTGATTAGTTCACTCGGCTCTTCATAGGGCCGAATTTCCTTGGCTTCTTGCTCTACCAACCTCAATAGTTCAGGAGGGACTTCCCCGTCATCATCAACAACCTCATCAGCATGATCAATAGGATAGTCAAAATTGTATGCTGAGTTATTAACACTGTCATTTTCAAGAGAGTCACTTTTAGATCTGCATTTTGGTAGTTATCAGGGAAAGATGAATGAATAAAGGTTAAAGACGGGAAACTGCATTTTTTGGTGAGGAACGATGAATAAAAGCGAAAGTAAAAATAAGGGAGATAAGAACATAAAGATATTGAATGCATGCATTTATTGATAAGTCATACTGAAACGGAAACAAGTAAGCCCATTACAACGAAATTCCTAAAGCCTTCGGCAGAGCTAAAGGATAAGCATTACAGAATTACTTTGAAAAAAACTATATGGTCTTGGGGAACTCGATGACCTCCCAATTGTTTAGCTCTGTATCCGGAGGGCATGGATACACCAGATTGACACCATGATCGACGGGAAAATCATCTTCAACAACTGCTGCTTGGTCCAGGAATGTGAACCCTACACTTCGAAAGATCTGTTGAGTGTCACAGATGGGAACCCTTTCAGCCTCGTATTCACAATTTTCCAGCCGAGCCAACCTCTTTCTTTTCTTCTCTTCCATAACCCTCATCATGTCGGCCTTGGTGGGTTTGTATCCCAACCCAAACCTGTCCTTGTTCTCGGTGAGCATGAGGATGTCAGTGACACCTTGGCTATTCTTCCCCAAACTGTTTCCAGGTCGGTATCCTCCTTCGAGCATAACCTTAGCCATCATAATGGACGCTTTAGATGACTGAGGTTTCAAGAGTGGAGCACCATCCCCAACATAAGTGGCATTGGCAATTTCAAGCGATTGGAAAGCGGTCTTGAGAGCTTTTTCGGCAGCTTCAATGTAAGGGGTTGTTGATGGCTTACTCACTAACATATCCTCCTCTCCAGAAACAATTATCAACTTACTATCGAAAATGAACTTCACCTTCTGGTGCAATGTGGAAGGTACAGCTCCAGACGAATGGATCCATGGTCGTCCTAGGAGACAACTGTAAGTTGGTGTGATGTCCATTACTTGGAAGAGTATTTCAAAGGTGCAAGGGCCAATCTGAATGGGCAATTCAATTTCTCCCATGACTTCCCTTCAGGTGGCATCGAAAGCTCTTACAATTATTGTGCTTGGATTCATATGAGTTCCATCGAAAGGCAACTTTGCCAGTGTTGACTTTGGCATTACATTCAAAGAAGAACCATTATCAATAAGAACCCTAGCCATGACATGATCTCAACACTTCACAGACATGTGCAACGCCTTGTTGTGCCCTATTCCTTCAGCTGGAATTTCATCATCAGTGAAAGTGATATAATTATCAGCAACGATGTTACCCACAATGTTATCGAGCTTGTCAATTGTGATGTCATGGGAGACATGAGCTTGATTCAACACCTTCATCAGTACTCTCCTATGTGGCTCAGAATTCATCAAGAAAGACAAAAGAGATATCCGAGATGGAGTTCGATTCAATTGATCCACAACCCTATATTCGCTTTGCTTGATGAACTTCAAGAATTCACCGACTTCTTCATCAGATACCTCCCTTTTATTATCGCCCCCTTTTGTATCCTTTTCAGTCGGCGTTCCTTCCACCTTCTATTTCCCCCTACGATCTTTTTCTTCCTTTTCTGTTCCCTCCCTTTGTAATACCTCTGGAGTATAAATGCGACCACTCCTAGTCATTCCACCAATTCTCGAAATGTTCGTAACCACAGTGGTCCCGTTGGAAGGACTTTGTTGAACCTGCCTATGATATTTCTATGGTACAACTTTGGTGTCCTTGTAAGGGAAAGGACCTGGGACTCGGATGACAACTGGTGATGACAACTAGCATTAATAAGATCCTGTACCTTAAACTTGAAAGCCCTGCAATTCTCAGCGGAATGACCTATGGCCCCCGCATGATACTCACATTTAGCATTTGGGTCAAACCACTTCGGATAAGGAGGGTCCAATGGCTTCATCGGGATAGGTGTTGAACGATTTCTAGGCAAGTATACCTAGTCGTACAAGTAATACGGTGGTGAGACCGTTTTATCGTTCCCACGAGGACTGTGACAAGTACTAGCACGTACCAAATTAATTACTATCTAAGCGGATATTTGGGTTGAAGGGGGCTCAATACTAAATACCAAGCCAAATCAGATTCAAAACCTAAAATAAACAAATTAAAAATAAAAGTTCTTTGAGAAATTCTGTCGAACACTTGGAAGGCAGGTAAAATAATTCTTCAAATCTGTGAACGATGTTGGGATTAGGTTCACTAAAATTCATCCCCATGCAATGAGATGACTAATAAACAGTTTCTACTTCAATTATGACAATCAATCCACTAGATTAATCAAGCCCCGATTCCTCGAATGACAAGAGCATAAATCCACTAATAGACCCTAATTCCTTAGGTGGCCTAGATTAATGAATTTGCATGATGATTAGGGATTACACGATTGCTAATAAACCTAAATACATTCCTAGATACAAGGTTTACTAGGTGGTTGATTTCAGTTCTCGTTCTAATGCGAATTTTCCAATTGCATACCAAAACGGTAATCAAGTCATGGGAGTGCTAGCCACAACAAGCATTAGGCATAGAAATCAATCACTCCTAAGGAAGCAAAAACTGTATTACAAGATCAAGTCAAATACATGGATAATTCAAAAATAGCTACACCTAACCCCAACAATGGGGGTTTAGCTATTCATGATCATAGCCAAAACCACAGAAATAGAGATGAAGAGGAGAAGAAACTCCATGGAATCCTTGTGCAGCTGCCCCTGGTTCAGAGAGAGTGTTTGAGGGTTTCAAAAACTGTTTTCTTCTGTTCTGCCCGTGCCTCTATATAGATCAGGATTC
The DNA here is from genome assembly GCA_030762895.1 of Sophora flavescens. Lineage (NCBI taxonomy): Eukaryota > Viridiplantae > Streptophyta > Magnoliopsida > Fabales > Fabaceae > Sophora > Sophora flavescens. Next base: position 98,411,179 of record CM061068.1, on the reverse strand, counting down.
GCGTCACGGTCGTGATGGCCATCACGGCCAGGCCGTGACGCTTTCTTCCTTGGCGCGCTTTCAAATTTATGTCCATCACTGTCGTGACACTTATCACGGCTAGGCCGTGATAGCTTCTGCCTCCACCAATTGGTCTGTCACGGCCGTGATGGGCATCACGGCTAGACCGTGACAGATTCTGCCTGGGAGGGTTGACTCAATTGACCTGTCACGGCTGTGATGGGCATCACGACTTGGTCGTGACAACTTCTGACTTTTGCCTTCTTTCTTCTCAATTATTGCTCGATCACGGCCGTGATGGTCATCATGGCTAGGCCGTGATGGGCTCTGCTTGGGTCATTTTCTTCACTTTTCAAGCTTTGTCTTCATCCAAGCTCCATCATGGCTAATCTTGAGCATTTTTCCTTAAATTCCTGCAAAACAACACCAAGAAATTGCCTCACCCGTTCCAAGGTAAAAACTAATAAAAATCAAACTAATCATGCCTAAACTATATGAAAATGCATGCAAAAATGTACATGAAATATGATGCAAAATCACACTATCAAATCACCCCAAGCTTATTCATTTGCTTGTCCTCAAGCAATCACTAAGGCCAGAAGAGATAAATAATCAAAGCATGGATAGTGAACCAAGAACCCGAGTAGTAACTAATCCAAGTAACAGGTATTTTCAAATAATTCAGCAAGGGACAATCAATTTCAAGTCCAATTAGAAGCTTAGGTTTCTCAGACTCGTATTCTCACTGATTCTGGCACTCTTTCTCACCTGAAGATCACCCCAAGCTTGTTCATTTTCTTGTCTCTCTTTCTCGCCTCACTCAAGTGTTCAAGGATATATGACAATTCGCTCCATTTTCCTCAAGGAATGAATTCTACCATAGGCTTGACTATCAACCAAATCTCTACTTTATTAATGAAAACAATTAAGAATCAAGAGGTCTTTTGCTTTGGTTGTAACGTGGCCATGGGATTTATCGATAGGTGGGGAAACCAATAAAAGGATATTTCAAAAGGCTACACAAAACATCAAGCATTGCAAATCATGACACCTTCTAAAATACCCCTTTTGGGTTTTGATTTATTTTTCCACCTTTCTTTCTTTCTTTTTCTTTTATTTCTCACTTTTCTTTTTGTCATCCCCTTCTCTATTTCTATTTCTATTTCTTTTTCTTTCTTTTTTCTTTTATTTGGAGAAGGGGAGATTTTTCAGCTCAAGAGAAACATTTTTCTGATCTTCTCATCCCATACTTTTTCAACTACCTTTTTACCCTTTTTTATAATACTTTAGAAGGTCTCCTATCAAGCATCATTTATCAAAATGTTTCAGGGTACCAAGAAAAGTATTTTATTCTTTCAGGCTCAAATTTGGGCAACTAAGGGGTAGCATTTTGTCATTCAAAGCTCAGAAGGCCGGAAAAATACCTATTGCCTCAATCATTTTCAAAAAATTTTAAGCTTCAAAACGGTTTCAAGTCAAGTTCTAGATAAATACAAACCAAGAGGAATAACACTCTCTCACAAAGAATGGGGTAAATTTAGTGAGTACCCCTTTGGCTCAAAATCTCACATTTAGTAGTTCAAAAATCAGTGAGAAACACAAATCTATGAAACCATATGCTAATTATCAACTATCACAGATCATCTCAAGAATTTTTTATCTGTAGCCATATCACAAGAATAAAAAATTGGGTTCAAGAATTCACTATCACAATTCATTTGGCACTTAGTTCTCACAATTTGGATGCAACATCTAAACAAGGGGCAATCTAATCATGTGATCATGCAAAGCTATGCCGATATGAATGCAACATGCAAAATTCACAAGTATGCAAAAATACCCCTACCCCAAGCTTAGAAATTTACATTGTCCCCAATGTAAACAATTAAGTCGTAGAGAGGAGGAAAAAAAAATGGAACGACTTACCGAGGCGGTAGCGGGTGCTGGCTCACATGCCTAGTCAGAAGGAATTGCATAAAAATTGGGCCACGGCCGTGATGCTTATCACGGGCAGGCCGTGATGCATTCTGGTCCATAGGGGTAGCCTGTCACGGCCGTGACCTCCATCACGGCTAGGCCGTGATGCTCTCTGATCTTTAGGGTCCTCCCATCACGCCCGTGATGGGCATCATGGCTGGGCCGTGATCCTTTCTGATCTTCATGACTGGCCCATCACGGTCGTGACCAGTGGCACGGCCTGGGCGTGATGGCTGCTAACTGTGCTTGTCCTTGCCCTTTTTGCATCTCCTTCCTTCTTACCCTGAAAACACTTAACAGACCTATTAATCTATGATACTTTTCCTCTTGATCTTCTCAAATTATTCAAGAGACAAATTCAAAAACGAAAAGAAAAGGGAAAGAGAATTTGGGTTACCTCCCAATAAGCGCTTCTTTAACGTCACTAGCATGACGTGCTTCTTTCAATTAACCGGGGTCGGCTGGGCATAGAAGTGCAAGAACACTTCTCTTCCATGGAACTTCTTCAAAGAGTTGATTTTGCTTATAAGGCCAATATTTGCGCTTCCGCTTTGCCCTTTTCATTCTGAATTTCGTGGCCTTATTCTTACTCCCCCCTGGCGGAAGTTCTGTTTTCACATGATGATCAAACCCAACTTCCTCACCATTTGGTTCATCATTTGTCTTGCAGAGCTTCGGAGTTGCTTTCATGTTGAGATCTTCCTTCTCATGAGTAGAGGAGTGGTGCTGAGGTGCAAAGACTTCTTTAGCCACTACAACGTCCATGCGGAAACAATTCTCTTCATCACTCGGGCGATGCATAGCTTCAAATACAATGAAAGTAACCTCTTAATCTTGCACTCTGAATTGAAGTTGGCCTTTCTGTACATCTATCAAAGAACGACCAGTCGCTAGAAAAGGTCTCCCCAATATAAGTGGAACTTCTGCATCCTCCTCCATGTCTAAAATCACAAAATCCGCTGGGAAGATAAACCTATCCACTTTTACCAGAACATCTTCCAAAATACCATAAGGACACTTGATTGATCTATCAGCCAGTTGCAATGCCATCCTTGTTGGTTTCACTTCACCACCTCCAAGCTTGTTCAAGATTGAAAGCGGCATCAAATTGATACTCGCTCCCAAGTCACACAAGGCCTTCCCAATAGAAACACTCCCAATAGTGCAGGGGATTGTAAAACTACAAGGATCTTTAAGCTTCGGAGGTATCTTCCTTTGAAGTATTGCACTACACTCTTCAATCAAGGCAACAGTCTCACCTTCCTTAAACTTTCTTTTCTTCGTGAGCAACTCCTTCATGAACTTTTCATAGGTGGGCATTTGCTCTAGTGCTTTTGCAAAGGGTATGTTGATTTGTAGCCTCTTGAAGATATCAAGAAACTTGGCAAACTACTCTTCCTTCTCCTTTTTCTTGCTCAAATGAGGATATGGCAACTTCACATAAGAGGGGATCTCTTGAGGCTTGTCTCCATCTTTCAAAATCTGACTTTTAGTCCTCCTCAAAATTGAATTCTCATCCACTAGCTTCTTCCTCTTGTCTTCTTCCTCCATTACAACCTCATTGCCTTTTTCTTTATTCAAATCAGTTTTTTCAGCAATCACCTCTGTTTTTTCAGCAACTCTCTCATTTTTAAACAAAATCTCACCGCTCACATTCTCAAGACTTTTACCACTCCTCAAAACAACAACATTGCAATGCTCTTTAGGATTTGTTTGAGTATTACCTGAAAAACTGCCGCTAGATTGTTCCACTAGATGCTTTGCAATTTGTCCAACTTGAACCTCCAAGTTTTTTTTATAGAAGCATCGGTGTTTTTCTGGTTTGACATGGACATTTGCATGAATTGATTGAGGGTGTTCTCCAAGATAGAGATCCGGTCTTGAGGCGGTTGTGTAGGAAGAGGCTGTTGTGTGGGATGAGGCTTGATTGCTTGTCCGGCATCTTGTTTCCAACCAAAACTTGTTTGATTCCTCCACCCTTGGTTGTAATTGTTAGGGTATTGGTTGTTACCTTGCCGCCCATAGTTCCCCAAGTAATTAGCTTCCTCATGGGAACTAGGTGGGGCCTCACAATTTCCATTATCATGATCTCCTCCACAAAAATCACATCTCATTACCTATTGATGTGGCATGGTTGTCCCTTGAACAATTTGGAGTTGTTGTGGGAGTTGAGCTAGTTACTTGGTGATGGACTCCAGTTGTTGTGTCATGAGCTTATTCTGAGCCAAAAGTGCAGTTTGTGAATCTAACTCCAACACTCATCTTCTTGATGTGGGACCCCGATCATGATGCATCAAATAGTCATTAGATGCCATAGCCTCTATCAAAATCAGTGCTTCCTCTGCTGTCTTTGTGTTCATGGAACCTCCAGCTGAGGCATCCAACATATACCTGGTTGACGGCCTCAATCCATTGAAAAATACTTGTATTTGAGTAAGATCATCAAACCCATGATTTGGGCATCTTTGGAGTAAGCCTTTGAACCTGTCCCATGTGTCATGAAGAGTCTCACCTTCTTGTTGAGAAAAGCTTATGATATCACCCCTTGTCTTCACAAATCTTGAGGTGGGGAAGAATCTTGCCAGAAATTTTGCCTCTAAGTCATCCCATGTAGTGATGCTCCCCCTTGGGTGAGATTGGAGCCAAGACTTGGCTCTATCTCTTAGAGAGAAAGGGAATAACCTTAGGCGAATTGCATCATCGGAAGCACCATTTATCTTCACCGTATCACACAACTCCAGGAAGCTGGAGACATGACTATTAGGATCTTCTTTCTCCAACCCGGTAAATTGATTTTGTGAAACCAAACTGATGAAAGCTGGCTTGATTTCAAAATTTGCGCAGTTCACTAGAGGCCTCACTATGCTAGTGACATGCCGATTGATATTTGTATTGGCATAGTCACCAAGTGTCCTCCATGGTGGAGCACCTTCACCATTGCCAGCCATCCTGAGTCTTTCTTGATGAACTTGAGAGGTGGAAGTCTCTTGTTCTTCTTCTTGTTGTTCTAACATTTTCTGCTCTCTTGCTTGCCTCCGATTCTCCCTAGCTGTTCTTTCTATTTCAGGATCGTAGAGGAGTTGGTCAGCCAGGATAATACCTCGCATGCACAAACAATCTAGCAACCAAGAGTGTTAGCAGTCAATGTCAGCAACAGAAACAGCAAACAAACCAAAAAAATGACAGCAAAAGAAAACAAAAATATGACAGCAAACAGATTATAACAGAATTTTTTTTTCTTAAATTAGTAACTGAAATGGATATGCTAATATTGAAACACAGTCCCGGGCAACGGCGCCAAAAACTTGTTGAACGATTTCTAGGCACGTACAAGTAATACGGTGGTGAGACCGTTTTATCGTTCCCACGAGGACTGTGACAAGTACTAGCACGTACCGAATTAATTACTATCTAAGCGGATATTTGGATTGAAGGGGGCTCAATACTAAATACCAAGCCAAATCAGATTCAAAACCTAAAATAAACAAATTAAAAAGAAAAGTTCTTTGAGAAATTCTGTCGAACACTTGGAAGGCAGTTAAAAGAATTCTTCAAATCTGTGAACGATGTTGGGATTAGGTTCACTAAACTTCATCCCCATGCAATGAGATGACTAATAAACAATTTCTACTTCAATTATGACAATCAATCCACTAGATTACTCAAGCCCCGATTCCTCGAATGACAAGAGCATAAATCCACTAATAGACCCTAATTCCTTAGGTGGCCTAGATTAATGAATTTTCATGATGATTAGGGATTACACGATTGCTAATAAACCTAAATCCATTCCTAGATACAAGGTTTACTAGGTGGTTGATTTCAGTTCTCGTTCTAATACGAATTTTCCAATTGCATACCAAAACGGTAATCAAGTCATGGGAGTGCTAGCCACAACAAGCATTAGGCATAGAAATCAATCACTCCTAAGGAAGCAAAAACTGTATTACAAGATCAAGTCAAATACATGGATAATTCAGAAATAGCTACACCTAACCCCAACAATAGGGGTTTAGCTATTCATGATCATAGCCAAAACCACAGAAATAAAGATGAAGAGGAGAAGAAACTCCATGGAATCCTTGTGCAGCTGCCCCTGGTTCAGAGAGAGTGTTTGAGGGTTTCAAAAACTGTTTTCTTCTGTTCTGCCCGTGCCTCTATATAGATCAGGATTCGCGTCACGGTCGTGATGGCCATCACGGCCAGGCCGTGACGCTTTCTGCCTTGGCGCGCTTTCAAATTTATGTCTGTCACTGCCGTGACACTCATCACGGCTAGGTCGTGATAGCTTCTGCCTCCACCAATTGGTCTGTCACGGCCGTGATGGGCATCACGGCTAGACCGTGACAGATTCTGCCTGGGAGGGTTGACTCAATTGACCTGTCACGGCCGTGATGGGCATCACGACTTGGCCGTGACAGCTTCTGACTTTTGTCTTCTTTCTTCTCAATTATTGCTCGATCACGGCCGTGATGGTCATCATGGCTAGGCCGTGATGGGCTCTGCTTGGGTCATTTTCTTCACTTTTCAAGCTCTGTCTTCATCCAAGCTCCATCATGGCTAATCTTGAGCATTTTTCCTTAAATTCCTGCAAAACAACACCAAGAAATTGCCTCACCCGTTCCAAGGTAAAAACTAATAAAAATCAAACTAATCATGCCTAAACTATATGAAAATGCATGCAAAAATGTACATGAAATATGATGCAAAATCACACTATCAATAGGAGTCAACACAGATGTGTTTATATGCTGATGCAGTAGCTCGGTGTAGGTCATGGGTATCGGGTCAAAATGTACTGGCATTTTTTTTTGAGTTATGGAGTGGTCTTGTTTGGCTTGTGTTTGGGTTTGGGTTTAGGGGTTGAACAACTTGAGGTGTCATGGCAGGATGTGTTTGAGGTTGAGAGGGGTATGATGGTCGGTAGGGTGTCATCGCCTGGGGATTTGGAAATTGTGAGGTAGCGGCGATGTATGGCCGGTTGGCTTGGTGATATGGAGATGGTTGGTAATACGGGGTGTATTGGACTTGGAAGGCGGGTGTTTGGTTGGGTCTCCATTGGTTTGGTTTCTTTTGTTCAAAGGTTACTGCATGTGCTTCTCCCTCCTTCCTTTTCACAAACAGGGCTTTCTTTGGGCCATTCGCTACTGAAGACTCGGTGATCTTGCCATTCCTCAGTCCACTTTCAATTTTCTCACCGATGATGACCATATCAGAAAAGTTTGATGACACACTCCCAATCATTCTATCATAGAAAGGCGACTGGAGTATATCAATGAACATTGCCACAATTTCTTTCTCAGCTAATGGAAGCTCTACCTTAGCAGCCAATTCCCTCCATCGTTGTGCATACTTTTTGAAAGTCTCGGTGTCCCTTTTTGACATATTTTGGAGTTGCATCCTATCGGGAGCCATGTCAATATTGTACTTATATTGCTTCAGGAATGCATCTGCTAGATCTTTGAAGGATCGGATGTGGGCCCGTTCGAGATGCGTGTACCAATTTGAAGCTGCCCCAGTTAAACTATCTTGGAAGAAGTGAATCAAGAGCTTATCATCTTGAGCATATGATGTCATCTTCCTTACATACATGGTCAAATGGTTTTTGGGACAAGTTATTCCCTGATATTTGTCGAAATCGGGCACCTTAAATTTCGGCGGAATTACAACATTTGGCACCAGACAAAGTTCCGAGGCATCCCGCAGACCATAACTATTTACCCCTTCAATGGCCCGTAGCCTTTCCTCTAGTACTTCCAACTTTTCTTTAGATTGGGAATTCTCTCCTGACTGATTCACTGGAGTTTCACCATACATATTCTGAAGGAAGGAGTATGGCATGTAGGGGGATCCAAAGTTTGGCATCATTTGAGTCCCCTAGGGCCCATAATATAAGATGTATTGTGGGGTTTTTGGATTGGCAGAAATTTTCACCGTCGGGGTGTTACCATCTGTAGGGTTGACAGTTTGTGTTTGTGGCATTTTGACAGCATCGGTGGGGGTTTGTGTCTGAGTGATATGTTTGGAGTTTTGAATTCCATCTTGTGGGCTGGGGGCCATTGGTGGCACAAATCCATGAGGCAAACCTTATGGGGGATTGTTCGGGTCAAATGAAAGATGAGTTTGGCTGTTTGGATAAATAGTGAGAGGCATCATGGCCCCTGGTTGGTTGAAGCCTTGAATAGGAATCTGAGCAAAACCGGGCGGGATGAGAGGTGTGGCTGGATGTCCTTCGTTCGAGGCTGAAGGATTCTCATGTGTTCTTTTCCTTATGCATTGCTTGTAGGATCTCCATCATCTTAGTCATCTGATCCTTGATTTGACTGACTTCATCTCTGATCTCTTGGTATTCTTCTAGTTCATTCGCCATGGATCTTGTTTGTGACCGAAGTGCGATAGCGGTGTCTTGGAGCAATTGTTCAGAAAAGCCACACTGTTTTAATCAAAACAAAAGTGAGAACAAAAATGTTGGAAAATGCAAAGAGCTTTTATGAAAATCACCTTTGGAGTTTATTATTTTATTTTATTTTTTTGAGTTAACACCTTATAACAGACAAGAGATGGTCCCTCCATCCCACACAAACAGCATTGTGCTCATAAGATGAAATGGAGTTGACAACAAATCTAGGGGAGAAACAACTCTCCACAATGTTTTCTCAAACACACTAGCAATTCTGAATTGAGACATCCCGTCCTACCTTTTATGAAGAAGGAAGAATCCTATAAGGCAAAGATGTAGTTGACAACATACTAAAGGAAGACCATGCTCCACGATAGGTGTCGTAGTAAGTCAAGTGTAAGAGTTGGAGTGCGAAGGAATCATAGAGGCAAGAAGGGATTTCATTAAAAACTCCTCAAAGAAATACATAGATTGGGATTACATCATTGTCAAATCATAATACTCAATATTGTTACAACATTTTCATCCTAAAGTCAGCAACTTAGGTCTCTTTCTTTTTAGCTCTCGAGCAAACCCTCCACACATTTGCATAAAATCATCCAACTCAGACGGGACACGAAGCATAGGGTCCGTACAAATTTGTTTTTCTGCCATTTCAAAGCGTTGGACAAAATTTGGAATGCAATGGCTTAACTCCAAATTCATGCTCATATATATTTTTTTCCATATGTCAATATATATCCCTCGCTCTCGTGCCTCTTCCCTCCACCACTTCACAGCATTCATTGCTTGAACCACTTGATCATGATAGTGTTTTGCTAAGGTCCAACCTAAATCGCACTGTTTCTTGATTTCGACTAGTAGGATATTCAGCTCCTGGACCTTTTGTACCAATTCATTAGTCATCCTGCCTTGTGCACAAATTTGCTTCTGTAATTTGCCATTGACTCCCCTTTGTCGATTAACTTCCGCTTCTAATGACTTTCTCACACCTCCTTGCTGAATGACTTCTTCTTCTAACTAACGCTTTTCTTTTCTTAGTTTATGCCTCTCTGCTATCAAGGACAATACTTTACTTTCAAGATTCTGGATCCTAGTTATGACGCGCGGCGGGACCTTGTCGGTATTCTTATGGACTCTTGATGTTGTGGAGATATCTGTACACAAATCTTTTAAGTGTTCATTTTCCTTTGTTAACTTCTCACAACGCTTCTGACCAATGACTATTTTCAACTCGGCATCTTGCTTTTGTTGTTTCATTTCCTTCATTTGTGCTTCTAGAACTTTCAATTGTTCTGCCATTTGAGTTATCGAAGGGGAGTAATCTTCAGATTTTGTGCTTTCTGCAGGAATGTTGACGGGACCTTTCCTTGATTTTCTACATGCTTCATATTCTGAGACAATTATTAGGATTGGTTGGCCCAATTGTGATCTCCCTGTCATCCTCACATTTTCCATGCATTTCTAACTTCTTTTGCCAACAACTTGGTATTCTCCCTATCCTCGTATCGGAAACAGCATCCACCAAGTTGTTCTTCTCGTGGCACGATTTGTGTCCCACAAAGTTTTCGTAAGGCTATGGCGGGTGTGTAGGATATTAGGATAGTCACCACAACTATAAATGATATCTTGCCCCTGCTGACTTTCGTACCATGGGCATACCCACTTAAAATAGTCTCTTTCCCCTTTGTCAAACTCGCTCTTCCATTACTCTTCATTAAGCTGTCTTATAGGGATGTTATGGAAGCCTCTTAGTGGATCTGAATGGTGGTTGATATAGCCTTTTGCATACATGTGAGTCATCACCCATACATAGAGCAACTGTGCACAACATCGGAGCTTCCCCTTTGGATGCCGCTGGCAAAATTCTAGAGTCAAAAGCGTTTCAGCCAATACTGCCGGCACGGGGATTTTCTTTCTTTCAACTATGAAGAACACGTCCATTGCTGCTTGATCTATCATGTCTAACACTGATGGAAATAGAACCAACCCATATATTGCTAGTGCCAATACCCTCTCAAAGGTTTCCCAGTCTTGTCGATCCATTAGTTTCCTCAAATGATTTTCAAGAAAATTTCGGGTCAACCCTCGCGAGTTTGAGTGCCCAGTCAAGTTCACTTCAATTTCAGGAAGCCCTAGTAACCCTGCTATCCTTGCAGTGGTCAAGTATTGCCCCAGGTGAAAGTACACGACGGGATTTTTCTGCATTGGCAACCTTAACAGGCAAGCATATTCTTCAATGGTGGGAGTAATGTCCATGTTTGGCAACTCGAAACATCTGAGATGTGGGTTCCAATAGTGGCTTAGAGCACTCAAAGAAGTAGCTTCAACCGGTATGAAAATTAGGTCCAAGATCCCTCCATACTTCTTGACGAAGCTTCTTCGATGTTCTTGAGGCAAAGATTGGCTCAACTCTTTCAGATTCTCTAATGAGTTCAAAATCACTTTGGAGATCTTGGTGGTGGGAGCATTGCTAGTGTGTCTGACTTTTTCCATCTCTTGTTATCAAAGGTGTTATCTCTCACCAAATTATTTGTGCAAGGGAAATCTTATTTTATTAATAACAATTGGAGAGAAAATTTACTTATGCATGAGAGTGTAACAAGATGCATGAATGAATGACATATTGACGATGCATGACATAAAATACTATACGCACGAGCATAAAATATAATAATGAGTGTAACAGGATTCATGAATGAATGGCATGTTAAGGTGTACGTGAGATGCATGTAGAAAATCATCATGATTTATTAGATATAAATGTGATTACTCATATTGCAGAAAAAGGCGGGATGCGCTCCCTTTTGTCCTACATAGGTCATATCCTAAAATTCGAACTTCTAAGGTCAAGACCCTAGTTTAGTAGGCTGCCAATGGTATTTTATGTGCATGACTTTCGGGACAGATCTAGACCTCTAAACATATGGCCCCCGGATTACCCTCATCTAAAAAGATAAGGACCCGAATCCATGAACCTCGCCACAGGGACAAATAAGTCACAATATGGCAGTCCATGTACCGGTAGCAATCCAATCGAGAGAATCAGTGACTGTCAGGGATGCAAAAACATCACAATAACATCACTGAAGCCCCTTCTAATCCTATGGCATTCCAAGACTCGGGTATAGAGCCCAAAAGTGTGTAAATGTGTGATGGTGATGTGTGCGCTGGGAGCAAACAAACCTGCTCAAAACCTAAAAACAACTATCCCCAAACCTGCAAAAGAACAGTCAACAACAAAGTTCTCTATCCTTGGGTTGCAAGAATATACAAAGCCATTTGTAAGAGCATATAAAACTATTTACGAAATAAATAAAACAAAGAAGGGTAAAACTAATATTTTCAAAGCTGTAAAAAAATGCACAACCAACTATGATAGGCCTGACTCTCAAAAGTCCCCAGTGGAGTCGTCAGCTGTCCTGACCGTCCCGTCCGGGCGTCGCGAAAGGAAGGTAAAAACAGAGGAGTCGCCACCAATATTTTACTTGGGAAAAACATTGGAAAAAATCCATTTATTTTAGGTAAACTGGTCTTTAAAAAATGAGAGATTTGAGTTCAGGAGTCAGTTAAGAGTAGGGAAGGTGTTAGCACCCTACATCGCCCATTGAAAAAACGGTACCTCAAGTTAATTATGAAAAATAATTTTAATAACCTTTGAGAATATTTATTTTACCCTACTTTTTAAATAATAAAAAAATATAAACACGACAAAAGGAAAAATTAATTTTGGCTTGACAGAATGATTGATTTTGCTTCTACGTATTCCTGGGTACAATGGGAAACTCAAAGCCATGTAATTCTTATAGAAAATGTTAGTTTGGTTGGTTGATTTTATTTTTTGATAAAGATTTGATTTTTTTAATATTTTGAAAAAAAGATTTCATTTTAAAATTAATCCGCTTATGCACAGGGTTCAAGATAGCGGTGCTATACGATAAACCCTTACGATTCATACGCCACTAAAGGATGAAAATTCATACATCAACGTCATAGGTTATTGCGTGAATTCAAATACATTTTTATTTTAATAAAATTTTATTAAAAGGGTTCATTTAAAAAGAAAAGTGTTTATTATTATTTAAAAAAAAGGGATTTCACTCTTGCACATGGTTAAAGATAGCAAGGCTATACGATGAACCCTTACAATATATACGACACTCGAGGATGGAGAATCATACATCAACGTCGTAGATTGTTGCGTGAACTCAAAAGAGATTTTTATTTTAATTTTCTAACAAAAAAAAAAGTTTAACAAGGATTTTTCTTTTAATTGAATTTTTTTTTAGAGTAAACATCTTTCTCCTCTAAAAAGGCCTGACCCAAATAAAAAGGGGACCAATGTGCTAGGACAAAACAAGCAACCAACTTTGGGCCACATGCTGCCATTACAAGCCCAATACCATCAGACCCTAATAATTTAAAACAAACAATAAAAAAATAAAAAGAAAAAAAGGAAAAAAGAGAAAGCCAACATAGCATAGCCTCCATTGTTACTTAACCAGAGAGGAGTGCTAAGGAGAAAATGGGAACCAGTGGCGTTTACGGCAGAGGCAAGCAGCTCAGACGTCGGCGAGGCGGAAGACGCGAATGGCGGTGGTGGTAGCTCGTGCTTGACTCGCGGCGGAGGACTTGTGGTTCGTGAGTGGCGGATCTAGTTCTGTGTTGCAGTGATGGCGGTGGTCAGAGGTACGACTCATGGCGGAGGATGTGGACTGGACGGATTCGTGGCAGAGGACGAGCGGATCTGGTTCGGGTAAGGAGGAACCGGTGCGGTTTGTGCTTCGATCTGAGGCGGCTCTCGACGACGATGCACGGTGGAGCCACGACGGTGAAGCTGAGGAGCCGAGAGCGCCGGCGAAGCTGAGGAGCCGAGAGCGACGACGAAGCTGAGGAGCCAAGACTGGACGGTATGGAGAAGATCTGAGGCAGTGGTTAGCGGAGTGAATCTGTGGTGGCTGGGTTGTGCGTACTTGGAGGACAAGTGGCGGAGGTCACGCGGTTTTGATCTGTTGGGTGTTTGAGATGGGTGGTGATGTTGGTCCAAGGTAGGAGATGGTGGGTACTGTTAACTTTTGTTGTGGTTGTTTCTGTATGTTATTTTTTTTTGTATTTTGGGTTTTTATGGAATGTAGAAGAAAAGGAATGGTGAGAATGAAGAAGGAAGGGTTGCTTCTGTTTATATAGTAACAACCAACAGAGGAAGGTAGTGCCAAAATTTTTTATTGATATGTTGTGAGGTGTAGACAAAAAAAATGCAGAGGGTGGTACATTTTGTGGGGAGCACACCAACCTTTGCTCCACCACCTTGCTTGGTTGCAATGGTGCAGGGGTAGTACACCACCCTTTTTGGAAACAAAGCATAAGAAAACAAAGGGGACCAAGAAAGCCAAATCTGACTCATACTTGAAAGAGCAAAATGAAAGCTGGTCATTTTTCAATTTTTTTTTTTTACTTTTTATTATTTCTTTTATTTTATTTTAATAACAAATCATAAAAACAAATTTTTTTAGTTGGGCTTGGATAATGGGCCCAAAAAATAACTTGGAACAAAACGAAAATGAGCTCTATTTGATGAAGTAGTGGGCCAAGAATAAAAATATTTTTAGTTTTTTGAATTTCTATATTTATTTATTTTTTGTTTATTATTATTTATTTATTTATTTATTTATTGAAAATATTAATTAAAAACATCCGGACAAAATTAGGTGTTCACAACCTTGAGTGCACAAGTTCAAGAGTCTGTTGTGTTAACCATGGGGGCAAGCCGGGTTGTCAAATTGCGCCTGAGGTCTGCCGGAATATTGCTTTTAAGGTAGTGGTTCGTCCACGGCACAACTATCGATCTTTCCTATTTTCCTAACAAGGTGCACCAATACCAGCTGTGATTGCAAATATTACCTTGGCACGCCAGTACTCCCGCAACAATCTTATGATGAGCACCCAACAATTGGCATGAGTCTGCTTTTGGGTATTGGGGTTGAAGTCCGAGGTCCAGGAAGAAAGATGTGGAATTCCAGACTTTAAACTCCAAGAACCAAATCAATAAAAACACTGCGAAGGTCTGATGGGTAAGAAAAAGAGAATTCATAAAACTCTTTCCCCAAAGAAAACCATGCTCCAATGACCAATATCAATTTTACAACTTCCGAGGTCAGCTTTATACCCCTCTCTGGGAATCTATATAGCAATTTCATTACTCTTCAGACATGATTTTGTAAGCTAATTGAAGGGGATGTCATAAGAATTCTCCAAGGCTTGAACAAAGGTTTTGTGCTGAACAGGAGTGTTGGCCAACAAACAAGACTGTGAAAGGGAGGGAAAAGCCAAGAATCCCCATGGACAAATAGAAGCCAAGGAAGAAAACCCCACTTGCATTACCTTATATCGTTGTTCTGACTTCCTTCACCCCAGCAAAACCCCTGATGGCGATGCAATCTCACTGATGCTCCCTGCAGAGATACAAACAGAGTGATGCAACTCAAGTATAGGTGATCACGAGCAGGGAAAAGGAGGATGCGAGCAGAGGCTGCGAGCGGAGGTGGAGAGCTAGGGTTTGCATGAGACAGAGACCATCTGTGGCGCATTTCCAATCAATTCCACCTCAGCAACTATTTTGGGTAAAAATTATTTAATTTTACCGAACAATTACTTTTTATGGTAAAGTTGTTTTTTAGTAGAAACCGGTATGTTTGGATAAACTGATTAAATTGTAAATACAACTGTTTTATCATAAAAATGTTGTTTTTAGAGAAGTATGAAGTTTATTTTAAAAACTGTTAGATAATTTTGAAACCAATAATTTTCTTCTCTTTTTTTTTTCTTTTGGTAGGTAAATGTCAGTGTTAACATCAGTATTTTATTAGTGGGTGGGGTTTTAACCCTCAACCTCCATATCACTCCATTCCTTAACTCCCCCACCCCAACCACCAAGCCAACCTTATAACCCTCGTATTCTTCTCAGTTCATATATGCAAAATTAACTACCATACAAATATTATAAATCATAAAAATAACCCTATACCCTTGTTTATAATTTGTTATATAAAAGTGATTTTTTCACACAATCAAAATAAATATTATCATTTTAAAATTGTTTTTCAACATACATCCAAACATAAAAATTGATTCTATAATAATCAATCATAATATAATCGATTATTGAAATAGTGAAATGTTGCTACGGATCCAAACACTGTCATTGATAAACAAAATATATATAGTTTTAGAAAATATAAATACCACTAGTGCAAAATATACATTTAACATCAGTTTTTTAACATCGGTTTTAGCAAAACCGATGTGAAATAGGAGGCGGTGGCATTTTTGAAATTAAACTGAAATATTTTAACATCGGTTATTGTATAAACCGATGTAATAAAAATATTTAACATCGGTTTTAAAAAAACCGATGTGGAAAAGTGAAACCAAAAAAAAAATTTATTATACATAAGATTAGACATCGGTTTATGAATAACTGATGTGGAAAAGGGAAACAAATTATAAATTTTTTTTAATCAGCCTTAATATTACACATCGGTTTTCTATAACCGATGTAGTAAATTAAAAAAATGAAATTTTAAAATAAATTGTAAGTTTCTACATCGGTTATATGGAAACCGATGTTAAAAATCACTAACCACGTCGGTTTTTTTAAACCGATGTGTAACAACCTAAGTTTCTATTTTCATTCCCTCCTACTCTTTGCACCGTCTTCCATTCCATTTGTTTTTCATTCCTTTGTCAGTGCTTCTCCATCACTAAGTCACATTGCTCTCTTCGACCTCTCTCTCGTTCTCGGGTAAGCTCTCCCTCTCACAACTATAACGATTTCTCTTTCCCCCTAACTCTCTGCAAATCCCTAATCGTAGACAAAGAAGAAGACCACTGTGAACCTTCATTTTCTGCTTCAGAAGAGAACCACTAAGCCCACTGAGAACGGCCATCCGCGAGCTAACCTCGTTGGCGTGAAGAGCGCCATTTTTGCTCGTCCCTCCTCCTCCCTCAGGTATATATGTGTCTCTCTCTCTCTCTCTCTCTCTCTCTCCCTTTAGGGTTACTACTTTTCACAGTGGAGGAGTTGCATTGCCTGAGAATGGCACATGAAACCACTCCACATGAAAACACATGTGTTGTTCTGTTGCTCCAAGAGACTGGATTTTTCCAGTGGTGGTATCACCCGTCACGACCGTGCTACCTGTCACGGCTAGGCCGTGACGGATTCTGGCTTGGAGGTTGCTTCACTGGTTGTTATGTCACGGTCGTGACCACCATCACGGCTAGGCCGTGATCAGTTCTGCCTGTGAGGGTCTGGTTCAGTTGGCATGTCACGGCCGTGACAGGTTCTGCCTTGGAGGTTGCTTCACTGGTTGGTCTGTCACGGCCGTGACCACCATCACGGCTAGGCCGTGATCAGTTCTGCCTGTGAGTGTCTGGTTCAGTTGGAATGTCACGACCGTGATGGCCATCACGGCCAGGCCGTGACAGGTTCTGCCTTGGAGGTTGCTTCACTGGTTGGTCAGTCACGGCCGTGACCACCATCACGGCTAGGCCGTGATCGGTTCTGCCTGTGAGGGTCTGGTTCAGCTGACATGTCACGGGCTGGCCGTGACCAGTTCTGACTTTTCCATTCTTTCTTTTAAGCTCTACTCGATCACGGCCGTGATGACTTTCAAGGCTAGGCCGTGATGGGCTCTGTTTGGCTAATTTTCTTCACTTTTCAAGCCCCATCTTCATGCAAGCTACATAATTTGTAAAGCCTTAGTTTCCCGTTTGAGATGCAATACTAATGAGCACACGTGTATGTGCTTAATGTACCACTCATTGTGTTGGATCTTGAATTGTCCAAAGTTGGACAGTTTGGGAAAAAACTTTTTCTTAATTCAGTTAAAATAGTTATTCATTGATTCTAATGTTATATACTTGATGAAAGTTCGGATTGATACATTTCCTTTCATTCTCCGGGTGCATACTTTATCGTGGTGGATGTCATCGCGTTCAAGTAGTGTACGTCGGAGACCGAAGCGAAATGCTGCCAAAATTTTGTCGAGTATGAGCATGAGAGTTAAGGACTAACTGTTAATCGAATGTTGAAAAAGTTTCTTCTCGAATGGGATAGGGCCATACCCTGTCATAAGAAGTGGTTGATGAATATGTTGGACTAAGTACGAAGTTATTAGTTTAGTCATGGACCGCGGTTGGATGAATGCTAGACGGACAAGTGATGAGTATGAGAATGGAGTGGAAGATTTTCTACAGTTTGCAAAAACAAATGCTCCTGATAGTGGTAACGGAAAGTTTTATTGTCCTTGTGTTAACTGTTTGAATGAGAGACGACTAGAAGCTGAGGAGATACGTGATCATCTTATTTGTGAGGGGATTTTCAAGAGTTATACAACATGGATATGTCATTGTGAATCGTTAGATAGGTCGAGGGTGTCGGATAGAGAGGAAGTTGATGACGTGGAAATGGACGATGGACTAGAGGACATGATCCGTGATGTTGGTCAAGAGTCTTTTCGGCGCGCACATGTGTATGATACTTTGTGCAGTGATGCGGAAGTGGCTTTGTATCCGGGGTGCACTAATTTAACACGGTTGTCAGCAGTGTTAAGATTGTTCAATGTGAAGGCGAGAAATGGGTAGAGCGATAAAAGCTTTACCGAATTGCTTGAATTGTTGAAAGACATGCTTCCAGAAAGCAACACATTGCCATCTCGAAACTATGAGGCGAAGAAGATATTGTGTCCGATGGGTATGGAGTATAAGAAAATACACGCTTGCCCCAATGATTGCATATTGTACAGGAAAGAGTTTGAAGAGATGCACGAGTGCCCCAGATGTGGGGTATCACGCTACAAAGTGAAGGATGGTGATTCTAGTTGTGATGTGATCACCAAAGGTCCTCTTGTGAAGGTGTTATGGTATCTTCCCGTGATTCTGTGGTTCAAGAGATTGTTTGCTAACGTAAAGGACGCAAGGAACATTAGATGGCATGCAGATGAGAGGAAGTGTGATGGACAGCTTCGACATCCGGCCGATTCTTTGCAATGGAAGAGAACTGATAGTTTGTTTCCGGATTTCGGCAATGAGACCAGAAATCTCAGGCTTGGACTTGCTACCGATGGAATTAATCCATATGGAAACTTAAGTAGTATTCATAGTTCATGGCCTGTTCTCCTGGTAATTTACAACCTGTCTCCTTGGTTGTGCATGAAGCGCAAATACATTATGTTAAGTATGATGATTTCGGGTCCTAAACAGTCAGGAAATGATATTGATGTTTATCTGAGTCCCTTGATTGAAGACTTGAGAATGTTGTGGGATGAAGGCGTTGATGTGATCGACGGATATTGCCGTGAGACATTCAGATTGCGTGCCATGTTATTTTGCACCATCAATGACTTTCCAGCATACGGGAACCTGTGTGGGTATAGTGTTAAGGGGCATAAAGCATGTCCAATATGTGAAGAAGGCACATGTTACCATCAACTGCAACATGGAAGGAAGACGGTTTACCTTGGGCATCGGAGATTTCTCTGACGTAATCATCCTTATCGTAGATTGAGAAAAGCTTTCAATGGACTTCCGGAGAATAAAATTGCTCCGGTGGCCTTGACTGGAGAGCAAGTTTATGAAAAGGTGAACAACACTAATGTTATCTATGGGAAGACCCAGAAGAAGGCTACTGAGAAGAAAATATGGAAGAAGAGGTCAATCTTCTTTGATCTTCCATACTGGTGCAAGCTTGATGTAAGACATTGTATTGATGTGATACATGTGGAGAAAAATGTGTGTGACAGTTTAATCGGAACGCTTCTCAACATTCAAGGCAAGACAAATGATGGTGTGAATGATCGTCTGGATCTAGTAGCGATGGGTATACGAGAGCAGTTAGCTCCACTTAAAGTGGGGGATAAGAAGACTTATTTGCCCCCAGCATGTCATACTTTATCAAAAAAAGAGAAAAGAAGTTTCTGTGAATGTCTACGGGGAGTCAAAGTGCCACAGGGTTACTCTTCAAATATCAAAAGACTTGTCTCAATGAAAGATCTCAAATTATTTGTCTTAAAGTCTCATGATTGTCATGTCTTGATGCAACAACTACTACCGGTGGCCATTCGTGACATATTGCCTAAAAAAGTCAGACATGCCATTACTAGGTTATGCTTATTCTTGAATGCTATATGTAGCAAGGTCATTCACACTAAAAAGTTGGATGACTTGGAAAATGAGGCAGCCATTATATTGTTCCAATTGGAGATGTATTTTCCACCTTCATTTTTTGACATCATGGTTCATTTGATTGTTCATCTAGTGAGGGAGATTAGATTGTGCGACCCCGTTTATTTAAGGTGGATGTACCCGGTTGAGCGATACATGAAGATCTTGAAAGAATATATGAAAAATCCACACCGTCCCGAAGCATCTATTGTTGAAAGGTATGTTGCAGAAGAAGCTATTGAGTTTTGTACAGACTACATGTCAGAAGCGGAACCTATAGGGCTTCCGAAGTCTCGTCACGTAGGAAGATATGATGGTAAGGGTACACGAGGTATCACTGTTAAGAGCATGGATCGGGAGGAAGTGCTTCAAGCACATTTGTATATATTGAATAACACTGATGAGGTTGAACCATACTTATGTGAGCATAAAAGCATCATCAATGAAACTTACCCTAGAATGAATGAAAAATGGTGTTTGAACAAGCATAACAAGACTTTCTTGAACTGGTTTAAAGAAAAAATTGCAAAGGATGGTATTGCTTCTGATACATTAAAATGGCTAGCACAGGGGCCTAACTTTGATGTCATATGCTGGAATGTGTACGATATCAATAAGTTTTCCTTCTATACAAAGTCCCAGGATGACAAAAGTACAATGCAAAACAGTGGGGTTATGGTCATCGCCGAGTCCATGCATTTCTCTAGTTCGAAAGATAAAAACCCTGTTATGGCATCTATTTCATACTTTGGAATCATTGAAGAGACATGGGAGGTTAATTACACGAAGTTTAGAGTACCTGTTTTTAAATGTCAATGGATCGACAGTAACAATGGTGTGCAAACCGATGAGTTAGGATTCAAATTGGTGGACCTTAATAAGGTAGGTAATAAAGAGGAGCCTTTCATCATGGCATCCCAAGCAAAACAAGTGTTTTATATCCGTGATCCTTCTAACAAAAGGTGGTCAGTGGTTCTCCAGGGAAAAAACATGTATAATGGTAGTGAGGTAAATCACGATTCAACTCTTGATATTTCTGATACTCCTTCTTTCTCAACACGAGTGCCTAATTTCAATGAGGAAAATGAAGTGGATGATGTACATGCTACTCGTAATGATCACCAAGAAGGGTTATGGGAGAACTTTACTAATTGACCACAAAGTAAGTTTAGTTTGAGTTATGTTTAAAGGCGTATTATATGTTTACGTTGATATTTATAAGTTATGTTTACGTACGTTGATCGATATTTATAAGTTATGTTTGATATTTATCCTGACATACTAACAAGTTTTTTTTTGTTTAAACAGGTATACATGGCTGATCGTGAGGATATCCCTCCTTCATGCAGCGGGTCGGAGACCCCGTCTACTGGTAGAAAGGGTAGACGTGCCACACGAATGAGGAATTTGACTGCCAACCGTGGTTCAAATCAAAGGATAAGAATAGACTTTGATAATAACCACAATCCTATTGGGCCAATGGCAGAGCAGTTTAACAGTTTTGTGGCGAGCCTTGCTAGGAGCAGGCCTAGTATACTCATTGATATTTGGAAAGATGTACCGACGGACGTGAAGGATCAGATATGGGAGAGTATTCTGGTATCTATACTTTTACATCCTGTGTTTGTCTGTATCTACTTTATTTTTATCTTAATAATATCATACAGTAATTCGTTGATTCTTTTGGTCTTAATGTAGCTGACCTTTGACATACCGGATACGTACGTTATGAAGAAGCGTTTGCTAAAGTATGCTGGTGAGCGTTGGAGGGGTTTTAAGGCCGACTTGGGCAAATACTATGTATTCAATCCAAAATTTAAAAAGAACCCACTTGAGGTGTACCCATTTCTTGACCAGGCGACGTGGGATCGCTTTGTTCAGAGAGACATGATCCTAGCTTTCAGGTTAACTTATTTGATTTGTCTCTAAATTTATGTAATTTCATTAATTTTATTTACTTATGTAATTTAATTGTCTTCTATTTATAACAGGAGAAGAGGAAAAAGGGGCAGAAAAACCAAAGCAAGAATGTCTACCCCATGTCATGTCTCGTGGGGGATATAAAAAGCTTGGTCAGATAATGGTTGAAGAGGAAAAGAAAGCACGTCAGGAAGCAGCATCTCAGGCGGATCCTAATGCTGAAAATCGTTCAGAGGTTGTTGATCCACCTCCACCCCCACGCCATCGTAAATGGAAGAGGGCCCGACAAAGAAAACAGGACAATATACATCTGAGGAGGCTCGCCAAGTAGCTGAGAAGATTGTAAGTATAGTTTGAATTGTCATTTTAAGATTGTTACCGAATTGTAATGTGACCTGATATTTTATGTGATAGGATGCCTTGGACGAGCAGGTAACCCAAGGAACCTTTGTTCCTAGAGGACGCGAGGATATCTTAGCTGCTGCCATCGGTAAACCAGACCACCCGGGCCGTGTCATTGGTGTTGGATGGGGCGTCGGCAATCGCCAATACCATGGTTCATCTTAACACCAATGCCACAGGGATGTTGATGCAGATAGAGCACGGCTAAAACAGGAGATTGCAGCTGAGCTTCGATAGGAGATGGCCGAGCAGTTTGCCCAGCAGATGGCAATATTGACTTCTATGTCCCAGCAGATGACAGCCGTTGTTCAACCCTCTGTCCAACCCTCTGTCCATGTGAGCACCAAGGGCTCATGTGATCCTCCTCATCAGCCTGAAAATGATGATGATGGTGGTGATGATGATGATGATGATGATGATGATGATGATGATGATGATGACGACCCTGATAGGTGTGAGCTGTATGTTGATGATCATCTTCATCGTCGCTTAGTGGCATTGGGGAGGGCACATAATAACTTAGGTAATACCATACACCATAGTTTATTACCGGATGATCAGCTGAGGGTCGTTGTTGAGATTATTCGAGATGCTGATGCTCGAGTCCCTGTGCCCACTGAGGAGGTTCAAACAGTGGGTCAGGCCCCCGGTAACTTCATCCTTTGGCCAAGAAGACTGGTCATCTTTCTTGTTGCATCTGAGGTATTCAGTTAGTTGTGTTTTTCTATATTCATAGTTGAAATAATTTATTATTGTTTAAAGATAATGCTTTATTTTTATTCGTTATAGGATGTTGGAAATGATATTGTGCCTAAAATGTTGGATCCAGGAAGACCAGAGATGTCTGCTCCTGCCAAGATATTCATTTGACCATTTAGTTAATTACGAATTAAATAACTTAATTATCCGTGATTACTAGTATATATCTATGTTGTTTAGGGGATCGACAAAGGGGCACCTGGCCATGGTGATGTTTTTAAAGTTCTGGATATACAGGTTGTCACCATGGAGAATGACGCAGCCTTGGTAAGGTTGGAACATGATGCCAGTCCAGGTGATGAACTGTATATCCCAAAGAAGGAACTTATGGAGATGGTACTCAATAAAAAAATGGCTAGTTCTGCACACATATCGTTATGGTGCACGTAAGTACATTTTATTCATAAGTTAAGTAATTAATTTTTACATACTATGATAATTAACATGTTTTTCCAATATATTAGGTATCTGCATCGTATGTTAGTTGATCAGGGTAACCTCGCCCTTTATGGGTTCATTGACCCCATTCAGGGTGATGTTCTCCTAGCATCAGAAGACCCGATCACCACCATACGTGATATACTTGCCCGAGACGATCATCAATTCTACCTTGCGCCTTATCTCAATAAGTAAGTACCGGTTATTTAAGTATAACTATATATGACTTAGTCACTAACTGTTCCGCAAATACAGCCAGCATTGGCAACTGTTGATCTTGTACCCTAGGATGAACATCGTGGTCTTCTTCTGCTCATTGGGAAATAAGCCGGCGAATGACCTGAAGACGATCATCGAAACGTAAGCATTAAAATACTTTATAATCAGTAATGCAGTTGTTTTAATTATCTGAAATCTATTAGATATACTTTAATTAATGTTTTTGTCATGATAGGTCTATTACTGCAAACCACATGTTGCGTGGTGAAAGGCGTACTCGGGCTATCAGATGGATTATTCCTAGCGTAAGATATTTATTAGTTCAAATACATCAAATGCAGTGGGTATAATTATTGATTTCTATTTAATTCCTCATATTCTAATTGGGTTTCATTTGTACGTAGTCACGTATACAACGTGGATCATGGGAATGTGGCTACTGAGACACCCCGTTGTGCCCCATCGTATTATTACATTAAAACCTTAATATTTATTTACTTAATCGCTCGCTTATCATTGAAAATACGTAAAAATTAAAACTTAATTAATAATTATATAACTTATGCATATATAAAACATACCAAAACTATATTACATAAATACACACCTGTTATTTATTACATTCCAAAAGCACTGTTAAGGGTACCCTCTCAGTAGGATCCCTCACAGGCATAAACTTCACTACAGACATACTGTTGACGAATCTGGGCAAGTATACCCAGTCGTGCAAGTAATACGGTGGTAAGACCGGTTTATCGTATCCACGGGGATTGGATGTCAACTACCAATTCACAAACTCGGCAACTATCTAGACTAATAGAGAAATCAAGAGAATTCAAAATAAACAAAAGAAAAGAAACAAAATATTTTTGTCTTTTTATCGAACACTTGGAGTGCAGAAATGATATGTTGGGACCAAACTTCACCAAACATCTGTCTCATGTACTATCAGGACTAGATACCTCCCATTCATGCTTCAGATATTAAAATCAATCCACTAAATTACTCAAACCCCGATTCCTCGGATGGCAAGAGCCTAAATCCACTAATAGACCCTAATTCCTTAGGTGGCCTAGATTAATGAATTTGCATTAATATTAGGGATCATGTGATTACTAATAAACCTAACTCCATTCCTAGATGAAAGGGTTACTAGGTGATTAAATTCAATTCCGGTTATGATACGAACGTCCCCATCGCATACCAAAACACAAATCGAGTCATGGGGGTGCTAGCCACAACAAGCATTAAGCACAGAAAATTAATCACTAATATGAAGACATGAACATAGAATAATCAGTCAAGATAAATACATGATAATCAGTTGGCTACATCTAATCCCAACAACAGGGATTTAACTACTCATAAAAAGAGAATACAAAGAAACATAGATGAAGGAAAGAAGGGATTCCATGGGAGCAATCCTCCAGAAGCTGCCTCTGACTCAAGAAAATCACGCCCCTCCTGGTCTCTCTCTGAGAGAATAATATCTCTCTCTGTCCAAGTCTCTGAGAGAATTATATCTCTTTCAATGGTGCTGCCTTTTGGCCTCCTTGTCATAACTGACGCTGCCCCTTGGTCTTTTGTATCCATCTAGCAATAAATTCCAGATTTTTAATCTTTGATTTCTCAATCTGCATCTTTTGATTTCTCATGCGGGTCCCTTGTGCATTTAATTCATGTTCTTTGGCAGTTTATTTCCTTGATTCACGTTACTTTTCTATTCTCACTTTCACATTGCAAATCACTTTGTCTTCTCTTTAGCCTTAATTAACGTGGACCCCTTTGGACTAATTGATTTCAATTGTCATAAACCAACAATTCCTTCTTTGTCTGTTACTTTTCATTACTGCCTTATCTTTATTTTTATTAACATAACTGTCCCATTTCAATCTTCCACATTAATAACGCAGCTGTTAAACTTTTCCATTCAATACTCTTTATTTTTTTCTCATCCAGCAACCTTAACTTTCACGTTGAACCTCTCTCAAATGCCACTTGAGATTCCAATTCATAATTCACTCTTGATTTATGCTATCCTTTCTTCATTTTTAAAGCTCCAACTTAATCCAGGCTCCATCATGGCTCATTTTGGGCATTTTATCTTTAATTTCTGCAAAACAACACCACAACACCGCCTTATCCGTTCCAAGGGAAAACTAACTAAAAATAAAATAAAGAATGCCTAATCTATATGAAAAAATGCATGCAAAAGTGTACAGAAAACATGATGTAAAATCACACTATCACATACACAGCGGAAATATAAATACTCTTTAGACACACTGGCCATACTGTCTATACTCTAATCGCCTTGAATCACAGCTCGACCTCCAGCATCTGGTTCGTAAGGAGTTTCATCTAACCCCTCAGCAATTGGTTCCTCCATCGGGTCTTCTCGTACGATCACATCAGAAATAAAACACAACACACAGAAAGATATAGGGAATAAGAAACAGTTCTATCATCAAAAAGCAGAAAAGAGTAATAGTAAATTATACAGTAATTGTCACAGACACGCATCAATCAAAATCAGCAATCATCCTCAATTCACTATATCATCCTCTACCCTCAGCCCATGCAACTAAAACTTAATACTGATGTGGCCATCTTCACTCCTGTCACATTAGTCAAGTAGTCCGTAACGGTCCTGTACCAATAAATTTCGAACGCATGATCGACTTCACACTTTTTAGTCTAAAATGGTCAAGTGCCAAGATCAGACGATCTCGTCTAGGAATATCTTTCCATAACGGTCCAGTGCCAAGAACATTCGTACTCGTCAAGGAACATCCTTCCATAACGGTCCAAGTGCCAAGAACATACGAACTCGTCAAGGAATATCAATCCAAAACGGTCCAAGTGTTAAGAACATACGAACTCGTCAAGGAATATCATTCCATAACGGTCCAGTGCCAAGAACATGCAAACTCGTCAAGAACTAAAGAGTATTACGGTAGTCTACCTCGGCATCCACATCCGTAGGGCACTCACCCGTAATATCCGATATCCCCAAAATAGGATATCCTGACCTCGTGTGTTCCACTCACACTATTTGTGACTAACAATACCTCGATAAATGAATCTCCCTAATTTAAATCAATAACAACCTAGTGCCTCAACCTTTCATCAAAGTCTCAACACATTTTTCCTCTTAGATAAAACCACTTAATTAGGCTAGGCACCTCTAAATCACCTTTATTCTCTCACCCAAACAATTATCTCCCGAACAACACATATCGTTACTTAAAAATCAGCTAAGCACAATATTAAAAACCAGGCAGATCATCTCTAACCATATATCAGAATATTGTTGAACCAAGCAATTCAATTATCATCAAGCTATAATACATTCTCACATAAACATATTAATCATCATAAAATATCATTCAACGGAATAAAAATCACCAAATTTAAGAACTACGAATAGTATACCGGATAACTTCCCAGGAAAAAGAGGTGGTGATAAACACGCTTAAATACCAAGTTTTTCCTTAGTCAGAAATTACTCAGACATATACCATTCCAACCTCAAAACAGCATATTAACATCCATATCATAAAGTATCAATTCGATATAAATAATAAAAGCAAATCATCCATCAACGGTTAATAAATATCAACATAATATCAATAAAATAATCAAACACCATAAAATATCACTTAAAACAAATTATCACAGCCAGCATATCACAATCAAATCAAATAATAAATAAATCCAAACATCCTCAACATCATAAAATCAACCTTAATGTCGATAAACCTACAATCCCCGAATCACCATTGGTTTTACAGAAAAGGTTTCCAATGAGATTTTGGTCTTGTCGATTACTCAACTACTAGTAGGGTTTAGGTCGCCCTACACAATTATCATATAATCTACTACTTATCGATTCCGACGATAGGTTGATTCTTTTCCCCACCTGACTTTTCACCGGAAACACGTACACGACGATCCTCGTTATCCCGCCACGAGTTAACACAAACACCTTCAACCAAACAACATAACTATAATTAATCAACTAACAACCATCTATGACACTTTAGGGCTAGGTTCGGTCAAGACTTAGAAAATAGGTTTAGGATTATCTTCTTAATGCTATCTTTTGGATCCTAGTTACTAGAGTCTTAACTAACATAGATTACTTATTACAAGACTAAAATTTGAAACAAAATCCTCTAACCTTTAGGGTTAGGGTTTCGGCCCATATTAGGAAAATAGGCTAGGAAATTTAGTTGGATTCAAGCTCTTGGATAATGAAAGTGGAAGACATCACAAGATCATAGAAATTGGTTTCACATTAAAAGGATTTTTCTACAATTTTCTAGAATTATTTGAAGTTCTAGATCTAGGAATGGAAAAATATGATTCATGGCATAAACATGATAAATACATGAATATGAAAGCTTATATGATCAAGGATATGAGCTTTTACCTCTTGAAGATTGAAGAAATGAAGAAAATGATCAACCTTCACTATGTTGAAAACTGGACAGCTTGAGGGTGTGATGGTATTGTGAGTGTATCTCACAATATACTCATCCAAAATTTACGAACTTTGGCTTGATAGAAAGATAAGAAGAAAAGGAACAACTTTTGTGTTTAAGGTTTCATTTGTTTCGGATCATAACAGGGGTGAAAAGGGCCTTCTTTATGCTGTTTCGTGGGTTGCTGGGAATTCTGGGCAGTTTCTGTATTTTGAGCCTTTCTCCCAATCCACTTATAAGTTTTTGATGATATTTAGCTTGTTGGAAAGAAGAGATAAAGAGGAACAACTTTTATGTTGAGTGTTTTCCGAGTTTCAGAAAGGAAAAGGGTCATATGTTTGGTGGGAATTCGGTGTTCTTAGGGTTTTGTAACTTAGTTGGTGGGGAAGATGAAGAGAATGAAGAAGATGAGTGAAATGGTGAGGGAGGCCACGGTTTGGAGGGTATTTATAGGAGTAATCTTATGCCTTGTTTGGTTAAAAGGAATTGGTTTAATGGGTTTTGTGATTATTAAATTAATATAAGCTTAACTAAGGTTATAATTAACTTAACTAAGGTTATAATTAACTTAACTAAGGTTATTTTGGCTAACCATGGTTAATAATATGTGGCTCACATTTAGTGGAGGTGTGTCTGATTTTGGGCCACTCAAAATGACTCACCAATGAGTCATCGATCTTATCCATTAGCGGTTCCCGGAAATTAAAATCGCTGACTCAAGTCGTTTACCCGATTTCGGTTTTTGAGAGGAAAATAATGAAACGAAAGCAAAATGAAATAGGTAAGATTTATTGGAGGTGGAGGCACGAAATTGGAGAGATGTGGGAGGTTTTCAACCACGTAAAATGATTGGTTAAGAGTGCGTAGATGCGTCTTGTTAATACCCGCAAAAGCTTGGGGGTATTTTGGTCTTTTTACCTAAATGTCATGATTACATGCATTTAATGCTCATAAATGCTTGGTGACTCATCCTCCATGGTCATCAAGTATGACTCGTTATCCCGATCTCTTGATGGGTCTCTGTAGTTCCGTTTTCGACTCGCTTCGGTTTTCACGATTAGGGTTTTACGCCTGCGTAAAAGCGTAATATTTCGTTTTCGACTGAAAATTTTCAAACTGACCAAACTTGTTGTAAAAATGATTTAAATATAAACCATTTCATTCACGAGTCAAAATTAGGTTTTCTGCTCAGTAAAATTATACTGTCAGTGAAAACGCAGACCGGGTTCCGTCTGAATTTTCAACCCAAATTTTTATCGTAAGCTTCTACCCTAAGATAGAGTATGAATATGATTTTTATTTCATAAAAATCAATCTCCATGAACTCGGATAAAAATATAAATAAATACGTTTATAGGATTTAATACAAATGAAAATATTTTACTGAAAAAAATAAAAATCGGAAAATAAAAAGTAGGGTGTTACATTACTACCCCTCTTAGAAAAAAATTCCGTCCTCGGAATTTCTTAACTCAAAACTAGACATCATCTTGAAATCGTATCTTAATCTAAAGATCCCACATTATATTTCTCATCGTTGTTTTTCCCTAGGTAACAGTGGTAACTTCATAACAGAATTCATTCTTATATCATTCTATTTATCCTCGAACTTATCCATCACTATATTCTATTCATTGTTCTTAACCTTTCCAACTTTGTCTAACATCC
The DNA here is from genome assembly GCA_030762895.1 of Sophora flavescens. Lineage (NCBI taxonomy): Eukaryota > Viridiplantae > Streptophyta > Magnoliopsida > Fabales > Fabaceae > Sophora > Sophora flavescens. Next base: position 98,381,686 of record CM061068.1, on the reverse strand, counting down.
TTAAAGGACATGATCAAAACTTAATCCTTCGAACATATTCTATTATTTCAATTTATATCAAAATCATACATACCGTGTATGAGATCTGCAGCATGAGGGAATTCAACTCCTCTTATGGTAAACACTCTCCCAGCGGCTTGAGGTCTAACCATCTGCTGACCGGTTGCGGGAACTCCTCCCTGGGTTCCACCTCTATAACCTCCAGCTTCCCTATTCCCAGCTACGGGCTGCGGCATACCTTTCTGTCTACAATCACGAGCATAATGACCTGGTTTCCCACAGTTGAAACAACCAGATCCATCCTTACAATTCCTAACATGGTGCGGTCCTCCGCATTTGAAACAAACTAAGCCTTGTTGTTGCTGGCTTGTTCCGACCACTTGTGTGGTAGCTACTGGTGTTGGTGCCACTGTCTGCAATTGTCTGGCATATGGTACTTGTCTCTCTTGAGAACCCCTATCTTCTCTCCGTTGGAGACCTAATCGAATAGGTCCTCCACTCCTCTGCTGCCTCTGCTCAACAGCTTGCCTCAGATCTATGCTTTCTATGGCACTGCATCTCTCCACTAGCTCCGGAAAACTCTGGATATCGAGAGATACCATAGCCCTCTGTAGTTCATGTCGGAATCCTTCCTCAAACCTTCTACATTGCCAATCTTCATCTGGGAATCTCTAATAAAATTAAGAATACTTAATCAGAGCCTCAAATTGTGATGCATAATCACCAACCGTCATGTTGCTTTGTTTGAGACTCATGAATTCCCTTTCTTTCTCGCGTCAAACTAGACGCGGAAAATACTTCTCAAAGAAGCAGTCACTAAACAGCTGCCAGTTGATAACTCTGCCTTCGGCATCCAGCAATCTTCGCTTGCCTCTCCACCAGGACTCTGCTCCTCCAGTTAGCATGAAGGCAGCATACGTCACTTTCCTATCCTCTCTGCAGTGCATGGTATCGAATATCTTCTCGATCTCTTGTATCCACCCTTCTGCCTTCTCTGGATCATAATCTCCTCGGAATTGGGGTGGCTTCCCTTTCAGGAAAGTAGCCATTCCGGCATCTTCATTGCATGGCAGCTCTCCTTTGGTTTCCGTTGTTCCTGCTTGTTCTTTGTTCATCTCGTAGCATCTCAAAGATTCTGCTGTGTTTGTAATAACAGAGCAGTAACTATGTCTTTCATGGTATCTTGAGTCTCAGATGACTCTCCTCCACTTCCGGTATGATTATTTTCCACATTGTTAGCTCCAACAATTCTTTCAGGAGTTCTGTCATTACTGTCGATCGGACGTCCTCTTCTACGAGCCATGATTCTGTAAAAGAAAGCATTCTCTCTTATCAGCATGACATATAATACCACATAGACCAGTATATAAATACCATATGCCATACTAATCTTAATTATCGCATCGTATTCGGACACACTACCCATCCTCTAAGCATAGTTAAAATCCGATGTGGACTCAACTAGACACGGCCAGTAACAACATCCTAGACCTCACAGTCCGATTAGAATCGAACTGCTCTGATACCACCAAATGAGACACCCCGTTGTGCCCCATCGTATTATTACATTAAAACCTTAATATTTATTTACTTAATCGCTCGCTTATCATTGAAAATACGTAAAAATTAAAACTTAATTAACAATTATATAACTTATGCATATATAAAACATACCAAAACTATATTACATAAATACACACCTATTATTTATTACATTCCAAAAGCACTGTTAAGGGTACCCTCTCAGTAGGATCCCTCACAGGCATAAACTTCACTACAGACATACTCAGCGGAAATATAAATACTCTTTAGACACACTGGCCATACTGTCTATACTCTAATCGCCTTGAATCACAGCTCGACCTCCAAAGATCTCGGTTCGTAAGGAGTTCCATCTAACCCCTCAGCAATTGGTTCCTCCATCGGGTCTTCTCAAATGCGATCACATCGGAAATAAAACACAACACACGGAAAGATATAGGGAATAAGAAACAGTTCTATCATCAAAAAGCGAGAAAAGAGTAATAGTAAATTATACAAAGAATTGTCACAGACACGCATCAATCAAAATCAGCAATCATCCTCAATTCACTATATCATCCTCTACCCTCGGCCCATGCAACTAAAACTTAATCTCGATGTGGCCATCTTCACTCCTGTCACATTAGTCGAGTAGTCCGAACGGTCCAGTACCAATAACTTTCGAACGCATCAAAGACTAAACACTTATTAGTCTAAAATGGTCCAGTGCCAAGATCATACGAACTCGTCAAGGAATATCATTCCATAACGGTCCAGTGCCAAGAACATACGAACTCGTCAAGGAACATCCTTCCATAACGGTCCAGTGCCAAGAACATACGAACTCGTCAAGGAATATCAATCCAAAACGGTCCAGTGCCAAGAACATACGAACTCATCAAGGAATATCATTCCATAACGGTCCAGTGCCAAGAACATGCAAACTCGTCAAGAACTAAAGAGTATTACGGTAGTCTACCTCGGCATCCACATCCGTAGGGCACTCACCCGTAATATCCGATATCCCCAAAATAGGATATCCTGACCTCGTGTGTTCCACTCACACGGCTGTGACTAACAATACCTCGATAATTGAATCTCCCCAATTTAAATCAATAACAACCTAGTGCCTCAACCTTCCATCAAAGTCTCAACACCTTTTTCCTCTTAGATAAAACCACTTAATTAGGCTAGGCACCTCTAAATCACCTTTATTCTCTCACCCAAACAATTATCTCCCGAACAACACATATCCTTACTTAAAAATCAGCTAAGCACAATATTAAAAACCAGGCAGATCATCTCTAACCATATATCAGAATATTGTTGAACCAAGCAATTCAATTATCATCAAGCTATAATACATTCTCACATAAACATATTAATCATCATAAAATATCATTCAACAGAATAAAAATCACCAAATTTAAGAACTACGAATAGTATACCGGATAACTTCCCAGGAAAAAGAGGTGGTGATAAACACGCTTAAATACCAAGTTTTTCCTTAGCCAGAAATTACTCAGACATATACCATTCCAACCTCAAAACAGCATATTAACATCCATATCATAAAGTATCAATTCGATATAAATAATAAAAGCAAATCATCCATCAACGGTTAATAAATATCAACATAATATCAATAAAATAATCAAACACCATAAAATATCACTTAAAACAAATTATCACAGCCAGCATATCACAATCAAATCAAATAATAAATAAATCCAAACATCCTCAACATCATAAAATCAACCTTAATGTCGATAAACCTACAATCCCCGAATCACCATTGGTTTTACAGAAAAGGTTTCCAATGAGATTTTGGTCTTGTCGATTACTCAACTACTAGTAGGGTTTAGGTCGCCCTACACAATTATCATATAATCTACTACTTATCGATTCCGACGATAGGTTGATTCTTTTCCCCACCGACTTTTCACCGGAAACACGTACACGACGATCCTCGTTATCCCGCCACGAGTTAACACAAACACCTTCAACCAAACAACATAACTATAATTAATCAACTAACAACCATCTATGACACTTTAGGGCTAGGTTCGGTCAAGACTTAGAAAATAGGTTTAGGATTATCTTCTTAATGCTGTCTTTTGGATCCTAGTTACTAGAGTCTTAACTAACATAGATTACTTATTACAAGACTAAAATTTGAAACAAAATCCTCTAACCTTTAGGGTTAGGGTTTCGGCCCATATTAGGAAAATAGGCTAGGAAATTTAGTTGGATTCAAGCTTTTGGATAATGAAAGTGGAAGACATCACAAGATCATAGAAATTGGTTTCAAATTAAAAGGATTTTTCTACAATTTTCTAGAATTATTTGAAGTTCTAGATCTAGGAATGGAAAAATATGATTCATGGCATAAACATGATAAATACATGAATATGAAAGCTTATATGATCAAGGAGATGAGATTTTACCTCTTGAAGATTGAAGAAATGAAGAAAATGATCAACCTTCACTATGTTGAAAACTGGACAGCTTGAGGGTGTGATGGTATTGTGAGTGTATCTCACAATATACTCATCCAAAAATTACGAACTTTGGCTTGATAGAAAGATAAGAAGAAAAGGAACAACTTTTGTGGTTATGTTTTCATTTGGTTCGGATCATAACAGGGGTGAAAAGGGCCTTCTTTATGCTGTTTCGTGGGTTGCTGGGAATTCTGGGCAGTTTCTGTATTTTGAGCCTTTCTCCCAATCCACTTATCCGTTTTTTATGATCTTTCGCTTGTTGGAAAGAAGAGATAAAGAGGAACAACTTTTATGTTGAGTGTTGTTCGAGTTTCAGAAAGGAAGAGGGTCATATGTTTGGTGGGAATTCGGTGTTCTTAGGGTTTTGTAACTTAGTTGGTGGGGAAGATGAAGAGAATGAAGAAGATGGGTGAAATGGTGAGGGAGGCCACGGTTTGGAGGGTATTTATAGGAGTAATCTTATGCCTTGTTTGGTTAAAAGGAATTGGTTTAATGGGTTTTGTGATTATTAAATTAATATAAGCTTAACTAAGGTTATAATTAACTTAACTAAGGTTATAATTAACTTAACTAAGGTTATTTTGGCTAACCATGGTTAATAATATGTGGCTCACATTTAGTGGAGGTGTGGCTGATTTTGGGCCACACAAAATGACTCACCAATGAGTCATCGATCTTATCCATTAGCGGTTCCGGAAATTAAATTCGTGACGCAGCTCCGTCGTTTACCCGATTTCGGTTTTTGAGAGGAAAATAATGAAACGAAAGCAAAATGAAATAGGTAAGATTTATTGGAGGTGGAGGCACGAAATTGGAGAGATGTGGGAGGTTTTCAACCACGTAAAATGATTGGTTAAGAGTGCGTAGATGCGTCTTGTTAATACCCGCAAAAGCTTGGGGGTATTTTGGTCTTTTTACCTAAATGTCATGATTACATGCATTTAATGCTCATAAATGCTTGGTGACTCATCCTCCATGGTCATCAAGTATGACTCGTTATCCCGATCTCTTGATGGGTCTCTGTAGTTCCGTTTTCGACTCCGTCGGTTTCCTGATTAGGGTTTTACGCCTGCGTAAAAGCGTAATATTTCGTTTTCGACTGAAAATTTTCAAACTGACCAAACTTGTTGTAAAAATGATTTAAATATAAACCATTTCGTTCACGAGTCAAAATTAGGTTTTCTGCTCAGTAAAATTATCCTGTCAGTGAAAACGCAGACCGGGTTCCGTCTGAATTTTCAACCCAAAATTTTATCGTAAGCTTCTACCCTAAGATAGAGTATGAATATGATTTTTATTTCATAAAAATCAATCTCCATGAACTCGGATAAAAATATAAATAAATACATTTATACTGGTTAATACAGTGAAAATATTTTTACTGAAAAAAATAAAAATCGGAAAATAAAAAGTAGGGTGTTACAGCTACTATGTGATGCAGTGGATGTTGGAAATTATCTCCTCCAGGATCACTGAAAGATGGCACGAGGTAAATGTTAATTGACACAATTAGAAGTAATAGTTATAGATTCGTTATATGTTTTATGTTAGTTTATTGCTTAAAAGATATAATATTTTGTCCAATTAAACTTGCAGATATTCAACAATCCAACTCCGTTATCTGATTCCGACATCAACAACATAAAGAGGCGTTGGGCAACTTTCTTTCTTGAAGTGCACCAACCATAGTTTGTATATATGTAGTTAGTTTAAAAACTTATCATGTACTAGCTATAGTGTACTTTTGACTGATCATATGTATTTTGATATGAAATCTATAATATATCATGTAGCTTTTTGGTTTCTAATTATCTTTGTTGTCTGAATGTAATTGAACGCACATATGTATTGTTCGTAATAAATTCAGTATATATTAGTTGTGTTTTTGTCGTACAAAAGTGATTGTGTTTAGATTATTTACATTATGTTATTCTGGTATTGATCTGCATTACTGAAACAGGGGAAAGGAATGATAGAAATGTAAATAATTGAATAAAAAAAATGCAACTTTACACATCGGTTTTCCCAAAACCGATGTGAAAATTTCACTTTCCGCATCGGTTTTTATAAAAACCGATGTGGAAAGTGAAATCGCCAATAGGTTACCAATTGACAAATTAATTTTCACATCGGTTAGAGACAAAACTACTGTTAAAAATATACTATTAACATCGGTTTTAAAACCGATGTGAAAAGTGGCAATAAACCACATCAGTCATTTCAACATCAGTTTGAAAACCGATGTGAAAAGCCAAAAATAACCGATGTGGAATCCCTTTTCTGCACCAGTGTACAAAACTTGTAACACCCCGATTTTTCTGTCTTTCTATAATCTATGCTTATGTATGTATGTGCATGATTAGTATATTTAAATTTTAAGTTGAGAAATTATTTTAATAAACCCAAATTACTTTCATAATTTATTTTATAGTGGGAAGCTACTATTAAATTTCCGGTGAAAGTTTCAAACGAAAACGGTTTGTGTTCTCATTGTCAAGAAAACTTTACTGACCTGGAAAATGAATTTTGACTCATAAAATAAAATTTTAATTTTTCCTAACTCAATTATAACCATTTCCATAATTTTAGAAATTTTCTTCTATAAATGCTTCAATATAAATTTTTCAGGTAGAAAAATTTACGAAGGAAAATATGATCGGTTTTCACAGTCGGGAAATCGATGAAATCGAAAAAAAAAACAAAATCTATTTTAAATGGATTTGATGAAGACTTGAAGAGACTTGATTTGATGTGAAAAACTTGTTAGATTAGACATGAATAGTGTTTTCATTAACTACATAAAATCATTATTTCAAGTCTTACAAGAAACCTTATTTTATATATTAAATTAAGCTTTTTATTTTCTTTTTCTTTTTAAAAAAAATCCTCTCTATTCCTCTCTCACACAGCAGCTTCCTCTACCCCTTTTCTCTATAAATACTCACCTTCCACTCTATTTTTCACTTTTCTCATTCTCTCTCAAAATCACTCATCTACTCATTCTCCATAAATACCACTTCTACATTTTCCATCTTCTTTTCCTCTCCCATCCTCACCTCACGCACTCTCTCCCTCATCACTCACTATCTCATTTTTTTTCTTTTCTCCAACACTTTAACGATCATCATCCTCTCTACCACCATCCACCACCATTTTTACATCATCAAACCTTACATGAAAATGAAACTACACTTCTAGATAAACCACAATCTCCACTTGAAATTATCAACAAACATACCGATTTCCTCTCTTGGCCGAATCTACCATGGTTGAGCAAGGAAGGAACTTTTGGCCATCTACAACCCAATAACTTCAAATCTTTAGAACAATGGTAAGGATTTAATTTCTAGTGTTCCTTTCTCTACATTCCAACCACATGCAAGCACATTCCCTCGAATCAAGCCAATCCGAATCTTCACTTTTAAAATGAGTGTCTCGCGTTTAAGAAAACTCTTCACTGTACTATTTGATTCTTTATAAAGGTGTCAGGCGACATTTTTTCCTCAAGTCCCTATGGTTGTATCAAACAATCATAGTAAATCAAGTTTACGTGTGTCAGACAAACTTTTCTGAGTTTGATTTGAAATCTATTAGGACTCCTAAACTAGTTATAACTATTTCTTGATTTGTGACCCAAATAATTTCTCAGTAACAAAAGTTTCTAGATCAAACTTATGCTAGTCACTTTTACTTTTGGTAAACGTGACCCAGTCCAATCTTGTCAGACTGAATTCCCTTTAAAATCATCCTTTGACGAATATCTTGTAGTACGTTGAATACTCTTAGAGTTAAAACAATCTGAGGGAATTCTAATAGAATGAACAACTCTATTAGAATCATGTTTGTAAATGTATATTGGCCATGTATTTTTGCATCCACGAACCTAATTGAAGAATCTTTTTCCAAACGGAATGTTCCTGTATCTTTCAAATTGATGAAATTATTCTCTAAGCTTTTGTAAAAGTGAAATCAAGAAACTTATTTTCTTGAAAATTTCTTTCTGTAATCTCAAAGACCATTCCTTATTGTAGTTCGAAAGGATTTTTCATCCTTGATCAACTTTACCCTGCGTATTTTTCATAATGTCATTGACATGTAATCTATCTCAAAAGTCATGAGGATGGGTATCTGATTTATATCGGGATGTCAGAGTTAGTCGAGTACAGTGAAAAAGAGATAACTTGATTCTTGAGACCTTCCTTGTCATAATATTAGTGTTGCGATAGATTTCGTTATGACTTTATCGAACACCTTTAAGAGATTCGTTTTGTTCGAATGATCGTGGACAGGCTGACGAAGTTAACATCCTTCTTACCTGTCAAGATCCACTATGCAGTGGATAAGCTAACCGACATGGGTATCGGAGGATTGATCAAACTTCATGAAATATCTTCAAGTTTCGAAGTCTATCAATGTCGTCGTGAAAATCCAATCTAAGTGTTGAAGACCAAGTTTAGAATTGAGTTCAACGGATCACCCCAACTCGAAGGTACGATTGAGAAAAATGATCTGATCTTTCAAAAGTTGGTTGGGGAGTGAGTGTAGTATCTAATTAGGATCATCCTTTTACCAGGATAAACAAGAAATGATGGGAATTTTGTTGAGGTATAGTTGTGGCTAGTAAGATGTGAATCCTTAAGGTCAATGACAGTAAGTGAGGAAATTTTTGTGAATCAAATGTTGATCAAGGCAGAACATTGTTAAAGGAATCTAGGGTAATGATCAGTATCCTTGGTTAAGATTAATTTTATAAGTTTGACGATTTACAGAGAAATTTCTATATTAGTTTCCCTAAGCTGGATAGGAGCAGTAAAGAGGAATTCGTGAGTAAAACTGAGTTGTTAGAGAATTTCAAGGTTTATGGTTTTAGATGATTCAAACCGAAGTGATTACGTTTTGGTTATAGTTGCATGAAGGTGTGTAATCATGTTCTTTAATATTAAAATGTATGATTATGATATAACTTTGAAGTGGTAGAATATGTTGAAATGAAACTAAGACTACGATGTTTTGTTAGAGACTTGGGGTATGTGATTTTGATAGAATCTGGAAAAGTAGATTATGTCAGAAGAGCTAATACTACAGATGTTGGAGTAAAGTTAGTTTTATCTTGGTAATGACAATGGGAGTTAGATGTTTGGAGGCCAGTTTTTCTAATGGACTAGTGATTGAGAATACAAATGATTAAGTTTTGATTTTGCTCTTCATGAGGAAGGAACTGAGAATTCAACGTCATGAATAGTGGATATAATCTAGTGGTAGAAAATTTAAAAGATTAAAGGAGAACAACATAGGGATGAATTATGTTAAGGAGTAGTAATAAGACAAATGAGGCGATTGAAAATACCACATAGAATTTTGGATAGAAACTGATGTGTATACCGTAAAACACAATGTTGAATTACCGACGGAAACTTACCGACTGCCACGGGTTCCATCGGAAATTAAGAGATTACCGATGGATATTGTCGTCGGTACTGTAGAATACCAAAAGTTGTCAAAATTTCCGACAGGAACACCGTTGGTAAATTTACCGAAGGTTCTTCCGTTGGTAAGTCGGTCGGAAAAACTGGCGGGAATAAAAAAAAATTGGCGCCAGTGCATACCGACGGAAAATTCCATCGGTAAATGTGACTATACCAACCGACGGCTTGTCCGTCAGAAATTATTGGCGCCAGTGCGTACCAATGGAAATTCCGTTGCGGATTTGTGTTCTCAGGATCTTTTATAAAATCGATGAAGGGTTTCTACAAAATCTTGAATAGAAGGTGATGAGGATAGGAAAGATTAATAACAAATAGGTTCAGGTTCAATAACTCAGTAATAACAAGATACAGTTTATACAGATCAAGAACAGAAATTATACTTGAACTTTAAACATCAAAGTTGCAGGTTCTTGAATCATAAACAGAAAGTAAAGGAGTTTGAGTTTAGAGATACTACACAGCCCGATTTATCCTGGTTCAGTCACCACCACTATGCTCTATATCCAGTCCCCACTCCACCTGTGGGATTTCACACACTAACACACAAGCTTTGCCAGGTAGCTTGAAAAACCTTTATACCACAGAGCACTCCTTCACCTCGAGATACCACACTCTTGTGAAGAGCCTCAATGTTCTTCCTTAGGGATACCTCACCCCAATCACTCAAAGAAACTCCCTCTCTCTTTACAATTGAAAAGTAAAACAAAAGTTGATTCCTAACTCTCAATAGTCAGATAAACAAATTGAAGCACTTATGAGTATTGAAACACTCTTTTCACAGTTAGCTCAATGAAGATGATGAATGATATGTGTATCGTTATAATTCTATTGTTATTCGTTATTATTCTTCTTAAAGTGTTCATTTGATCCCTCTTTATATAGAAAACAAGTTATAGTCGTTGGGATCAATCAAAACAGATTTGGATCTAATTTAACATAATATGTTTTCTTGATTCTCGTTCTTGAGATAAGATTCTGATTGTTCTTGTAGAATTCGCGTCCATAAAATAACGAGTCCATTTGGAAAAATAGCCACGTCCATCTTAAAAAAATAGTCGTGTCCATATTAAAAAAATAGCCACGTCCATTTGCCACGTCAGCAGACGGGACTACTAACGCAAAGTAATTGGACGTGCTCCAACTAGTAGACGAGCGCTTGTATTGCTTTAGTAGACGAGCGCTTGTATCACTTTAATGGACGAGCGCTTCTGTCACTTTAGTAGACATGCGCTTGTGTCACTTTATTAGATGTGAGCTTCTATCGCTTTAGTAGACGTGAGCTTGTCACTTTTGTAGACGTGAGCTTCTGCCACTTTAGTGGACACGAGCTTCTGCCACTTTCTTGGATGCCAGCTTTTACCACTGTTGGACGAGCGCTTATATTATTCACAGTGTTGGACGAGCGCTTATATTATTCCCAATGTTGGACGAGCACTTATATTATTCCAGTGTTGGATGAGCGCTTATACTCTTATTCCAGTGTTGGACGAGCGCTTATATTTTTCCAGTGTTGGACGAGCACTTATATTATTCCAGTGTTGGACGAGCTCTTATATTCTTATTCCAGTGTTGGACGAGCGCTTATATTATTCCAGTGTTGGACGAGCGCTTACATTATTCTTTCCAAAAATCATTTTCATTAACGAAAACTTATTCCTTTTAATGCAGGTTATGAAAAATTATTTTCTTCATGCATCTTTCTTAATTGAGCTATTTGTGAATAAGAGATTTCATCTCTTACAAATCATATAAGACTTAATACTAATTTCTTCGCTTAAGCTCTTGTCTTGATGATTCCTTGATCTTCATCCTTGCTCTTTGATTCCTCCAAGTTCTTCCTTGAATATTCTCTTTTGATTGCTCACTGAACTAGTTGAATATTGCTTGATACATGTCTTTACAATTTGACACTAAACATTTGCATACACATTAAGTTGTATTTGTCATATATCAAAATCTCTCAGTCATTGAGTCTAACAATCTCCCCCTTTTTGATTATGACAAACCTTTTAACAAATTATAAGCTCAGAATATAAGTGTAGCAGACGCTTAGTGTTTTGACAGATTTATATCATGGTATCAAAGCAGTCAGAGTAGAAGTATATCAAAGTAAAAAAATAATATTAACAGAGTATTAACATAGCATAATTGGATTTACTCCCTATTAATCATGTAAGCTTATAAACTCCTTAGCTCCCCCTCAACATATGCATGTATAATTTGTTATTATCCCCTTTCTCTATATCTTACTTTTTCCTCCCCCTTTTGGCATTATCAAAAAGGTAAAGACAAGAAACATTCAAAGCAATAGAGAAGGTAAGCATTTTAAACATTCAAACATTGCATATAAAATTGTTCATGATAGAGAGATAGGTTTAGGAACAAATCAAAGAATAAGTGCATCCATTAATTTTCCTCCCCTTTTTAGATTTTCTCCTGTTTCTTTGGAGATTAGATATAGGATTGATCGATTATGCCCAATTCTCTTCTAATGAAAAAGAAGCTTTCCTTGTTCAAGGGTTTGGTAAAGATATCAACAAGTTGCTTAAATGTATCAACATATTCAATCTCAATTTCTCTACTTTGTATATGATCTCTAATGAAATGATGTCTGATTTCTGTGTTTAGTTCTAGAGTGCATTATGGGATTCTTAGTTAGGTTAATTGCACTTGTATTGTCACATCTAATAGGAACTTGGTTTAGTTGCACACCATAATCAACTAATTGTTGTTTCATCCATAAAACATGTGCACAACAGCTACCAGCTGGTACATATTCAGCCTCTGCAATGGATAAAGCCACACTAGATTGTTTCTTACTGAACCATGATACTAATGAGTTTCCTAATAAATGGCAAGTTCCACTAGTACTCATTCTGTCTAGTTTACAACCAGGAAAATCGAGTCTGAATAGCTAATTAACGTATATGTAGCTCCCTTGGGATACCATAATCCCATGTGTTTTGTTCCTAACAGATACTTAATTATCCTTTTAACTGCTGTTAAGTGTGATTCTTTTGGATTTGCTTGATACCAAGCACACATGCATACACTAAACATGATATATGGCCTACTAGCAGTAAGATAAAGTAGTGAGCCTATCATACCTCTAAATTTAGAAACATCAGCAAGTTTACCTTGCTCATCTTTGTCCAGATAACAAGAGGTACTCATTGGAGTAGCCATCTCCTTAGCGTTTTCCATGCCAAACTTCTTGATCAACTCATTGTAGTACTTGGTTTGGCTAACAAAGATTCCATTTTCAGTTTGCTTTACTTGCAGTCCAAGGAAAAAGTTCAGCTCACCCATCATTGACATTTCAAACTCACTCTACATAAGACTTGCAAACTCTTTGCACAAATGCTCATTAGTGGCACCAAAAATTATATCATCCATATATATTTGTACAAGTAAAATGTTGTGTGCCTTTTTCTTAGTGAACAAAGTTGTGTCAACTTTACCTCTTTTAAATCCTTTTTCAATGAGAAAATTACTTAACCTTTCCTACCAAGCTCTAGGAGCTTGCTTTAAGCCATATAGTGCTTTAGACAGTTTATAAACATGGTTAGGCAATTCATTATTCTCAAAACCAGGTGGTTGACCAATATACTGATGTACGTCGTGAAGTCGTGCGACGACGCTCTGCGATTCCGGCAAGTGTACCGGATTGCCGTCAAGTAATAAAAGATATCGAACCCACAGAGACTGTGTTCCCGAATCACAACTGATTTTCGAATCGAGTGAATCTGGACTTTTTAAAAGGATTTTTATATTTTGAAAAGGTTTGAATTCGAAATTAAAAGATAGATGAGCAGAAGATAATTAAAACAGAAAACAAATCTTTTTGGGGTTTTGATCTAAATGGATTCCTAGGGATTTAGGTTACCAACAAGATCGTTTACGTTGTTAAGTCGATTACCCTTGATGATTAGCGAAATTGCCTTGAAGGCGAGTTTATCCTCTGATAGCTTAAGCTCCCTCTCGGGTTACAAAAGCCGTGCCCAATTGACCCGACCCCCTACTCGTGGTAGTCGATCCCAGATTGGACCCTTTGCGTTCCGTGACAACTCGTTGCTCCTCGAGGGACGGCTTCTAACTCTCGTGATTTCAGTCCCAAGTCTGACTTCTATAGATCCGACACCTAAGTTCACTGCTAGGTTCCTCCTTAAAACGTCTAAGTCATGCAAATAAACCTAAGTTCACCGCTAGGTTCCTCCTTATATCATTCACATCTCACAAACAAACGGCCGCCGAATTTTACGAGTGAAACACACTAGAAATCCTAAGTTCACCGCTAGGTTCCTCCTTAGAACGTCTACGTCACGCAAATAAGCGGTCGCCGAATTTATGAGTGATTAACACACTAGAAATCAGATCTAAAGCAAAATCGTAATTACAAAGATATTACATCAAATTCAACATTGTAAACAAAACTTGGGCAGAGCCCCAATCCCTAGAAACTAAGCTACTACTCCAGTCTTGCCATGGAAATGACAAGCTAGGTTGACAACATAATGAAAATACAAAAAAAATCAGAGAAGAGAGGAGGAGAGTAGAAGAGAGATCTATGCCTAGAGTCCTAGTATACAAGTCTAGATCTGTTCCTCTATATGATGGATGATCTGATGCCTTGATCCTTGTTTATAGAAATTGGGAAGTTAGAGTCCCAATCCAACTCAAAATCTGATCTATTTCGGTTGCTTCTGATCCAAGTAATGCGCGTCACGGCCGTGATGGCCATCACGGCCAGGCCGTGACGGTCTCTGTTTCTGGCTCTTCTGGCATTTTTCATCTTCTCGCGACGCGAAAGGTGTCTCGCGACGCGAGCCCTCTTTTCATGGCCCGTGATCTTCATCACGGCTAGGCCGTGATGTGCTCGGACTTGTGGTGGTTTTGGGTCACGACCGTGATGGCTATCACGGCCAGGCCGTGACAGACTCTGACTTCAGCCTTTGTTCCTTTTCAGTTTTGCTCGATCATGGCCGTGATGGGCATCACGGCTAGGCCGTGATGGGCTCTGTATGGCTCATTTTCTGCACTTTTAAAGCTCCATCTTCATCCAAACTCCATCATGGTTGATCTTGAGCATTTTACCCTTGATATCTGCAAAACAACACACGAAAACCGCCTTACCCATTCCAAAGGAAAATTAACCTAAAATATAATTAAATATGCCTAAACTACATGAAAAATGCATGCAAAATGATAGACAAAGATGATGTGAAATCACACTCATCAAATCACCCCAAGCTTAAAACTTTGCTTGTCCTCAAGCAATTACTCGGGCCATAAGATATATCAATCAAAGCATGGATAGTGAACCAAGAACCCTAGAAGCTAATCCAAGTGACAGGCATATTTAATAAGCACTCAAGAGATAATCAAGTTCAAGTCCAATTAGAAGCTTAGGTTCTTCAAGTTCATATTCTCACTGATTTGGGCACTCATCTCACCTCACTCAAGTGTTTTAGGGTATATGACAATTCACTCCATTTCCCCAAGCAAAGTATTTTACCATAGGCTTGACTATTAACCAAATCTCTACTTTATTAATGAAAACACATAAGAATCAAGAGGTCTTCTCCTTTGGTTGTAATGTGGCCATGGGATTAATTGTTAGGTGGGAAAATCAAGGAAAGGGAAATTCAAGAAGGCTAAACAAATTATCAAACATTGCAAAGCATGACACCTTCTAAAATACCTTTTAGGGGCTTTGATTTATTTTTCCACCTTTCTTCCTTCTATTTTTTTCTTTTTCTCTTTCTTTTCTTTTCTCACTTTCTTTGTCATTCCCTTCTCCATTTTTTTTCTTTGTGTTTATTTCATTTTTATTTGTTTGGAGAAGGGGAGATTTATAGTTCAAGAGAAATTATTCTCTAGCTTTTTCATCCCATACTTTTTCCAACTACCATTTTGCCCTTTTTTAATACTTTTAAAAGGTGCCACACCAAGCATTATTTATCAAAGTAATTCAAGGTACCAAGAAAAGTATTTTTTTTTTCTTTTAGGCTCAAAGTTGGGCAACTAGGGGTAGCATTTATCATTCAAAGCTCGGGAGGCCGGAAAAATACCTAGTGCCTCCATCATTTCCAAAAGTGTTTTAAAAAAAATTTAAGTTTCGAAATGGTTTCAAGTCAAGTTCTAGAAAATACAGTCCAAGAGGAATTACAACACTCTATCACAAGAAATGGGGTAGATTTAGTGAGTACCCCTATTTGGCTCAAAATCTTACATTTAGTAGTTCAAAAATCAGTTAGGAACACAAATCTAAGGAACCACATGCTAATTATCAACTATCAAATGACTATCTCAAGAATTTTTATTTTTAGCCATATCACAAGAATAAAAAAAAAATTGGGTTCAAAAATTCACTATCTCAATTAATTTGGCACCAAGTTCTCACAATTGGATGCATATTCTAAGTGAGGGGCAATCTAAAGAATGTGATCATACCAATCTATGCTTATGTGAATGCAATATGAATGCAACAATGCAAATGCAAAAATAATGCAAAAATACCCCTACCCCAAGCTTGATTACTTACATTGTCTCCAATGTAAATAATCAAGTCGGAGAGAGGAGAAAAATGGAACAACTTATCGAGTCGGTAGCGGGTGTTGGCTCACGTTCCAATCAAAACTTGGGTGGAAATTTCATCACGGCCGTGAGGCTCATCACGGCTAGGTCGTGATCAATTCTGGTCCTCAGGAGTTGCCCTGTCACGGCCGTGATCTACATCACGGCTAGGCAGTGATGCTCTCTGATCTTGGCATCCTACTCATCACGCCCGTGATGTGTATCACGGCTAGGCCATGATCCTTTCTGTGCTCTTGTTTAGTTCATCACGGCCGTGACCACTGTCACGGCCAGGGCGTGATGGCTTCTGACTTTGTTAGTCCTTGATATTTTCGTTCTTCCTTCCTCTTTATTCCTGAAAACACTAGACAAATCTATGAATTTATGATTTTTTTTGCCTCTTGATCTTCTCAAATTATTCAAGAGATAAATTCAAAAACAAAAGGAAAAGGGAAAGAAAACTTGGGTTGCCTCCCAAGAAGCGCTTATTTATGGTCTTAAGCTTGACCATACTTCCTTCAATCAACCGGGGTCGGCTGGGCGTAGAAGTGCAGGAACACTTCTCTTCCAAGGAACTCCTTCAAAAGGCCGTTTCTGCTCATACGGCCAATAATGCTTCCGCTTCGCTCTTTTCTCTCGGAGCTTCCTAGCCTTCCTTCCTCCCGGCGGAAGTTTTGTTTCCACATGGTAAGCAACTCCAATTCCATCACTGCTGGGTGCATCATTAGCCATGCATATCTTCGGAGTTGCTTCCATGTTCAGCTCTTCTTTTACCACTGGAGACGTTATACCGATCCTGCACACATGGCTCTCAAAAGGAAGGTTGTTATAAGAGTTAGTCAAATGAAAATCGACCCTACCTTCCTCTACATTTAGAGAGAGTTTACCATTCCTTACGTCTATTACTGCTCCAGCGGTGGCCAAGAATGGCCTTCCTAAAATGATGGGGAATTCAAAATTCCCTTTCATATCCAATACCAGGAAGTCGGTAGGGATGAAGAATTTCCCTACCTTAACAGGAACATTCTCTAGTATGCCTAGAGGAGTCCTAGTTGAGCCATCCGCAAATTGTAAGGAGAATTTGAACGGTCTCAACTCTTTACTTTCCAACCTTTCCATGATAGTGAGGGGCATCAAGCTCGCAC
Organism: Sophora flavescens; assembly: GCA_030762895.1. Classification (NCBI taxonomy): domain Eukaryota; kingdom Viridiplantae; phylum Streptophyta; class Magnoliopsida; order Fabales; family Fabaceae; genus Sophora; species Sophora flavescens. Next base: position 98,364,457 of record CM061068.1, on the reverse strand, counting down.
TAGCCCCTAGGTCACATAAGGCTTGGTCAATTTGCACTTGTTCGATCGAGCAAGAGATAGAGAAACTACCTGGGTCTTTCAGTTTAGTAGGCATTTTAGTCTCTACATCTACTTGCTTTTTCTTGACCAACCTTTGTGGGAAAGGTATCGGGGGTTGGTACGGTGGTGGAGGGACGTATTTCGGTTCAGGCTCTTCCTTTTCGCTCGTGTCCTCCTGCAGTTCCACCTCCATTTCAGCTACCCCCACCCCAAGCTTATCATCCCTTAAGTGTATGGCATTACAATGTTCAGTGGGATTTGCTTCGGGTTGCCCCGGGAATGTACCCTTAGGCCTTGAGTACGTGCTGGCTTGTTGGGCAATCTGGGTTTCCAGCATCTTGTTATGAGTTCCTAAGTTGTCTACCTTAGATGCTAGTTCCTTTATTGCCTCACTCACTGCCCTTCCTTGTTGTCTAAACTCCTCATTCTGTTTTGTCTGATTTTCAACAAAACTTTCAAATAAAGTCTCGAGTTTAGATCTTTGTACCTGAGGATACCCCGATGCTGCTCTCTTATTATCCTGGCCCTCTTGGAACTCATGGTTGAGCGTATTGCTGTAGTTGTCGTAGGAGAGGTAAGGGTTGTTCCTCCTTTGGTTGTAGGGATTTGGGGGAGCATAGTTGGGCATCTTCGGGTTAGTGTCGTAGAAGTTGTGACAAGAGTTCACTTGTTCACCCGAAGCGCCGGATCCATGTGGGCATTCCATCATGTCATGTCCCTGCATTCCACAAATCTCACAAACAAGGTTAGTAGCACCTAATGCACTCACATTAGCTCTTTCAAGCCGATCAAAACGTTTATTAAGTGAGTCTATTTTTGACATTATAAGATCAGTGCTATTTACTTCAAACTTACCCCCCGAAATCTTGTTCGGGTTATTACCTCTTTCGAAACCCCATTGGTGGTAGTTGGTGGCGACATTCTCAATGATGTTGAATGCCTCAGTGAGAGGCCTATTCATAAACGCTCCACCGGCTACAGAATCTAGTGACACCTTCGAAGAGTAATCCAATCCGTTATAGAAGGTGTGCACTATTAACCACCTCTCGAGTCCGTGATGTGGGCACGACTCCAGCAGTCCCTTGTATCGATCCCAAGCTTCCGATAAGGATTCTCCGTCTTTCTGGAAGAAGCCGGTGATCTGGGTTCTTATGTAGGCCGTCTTGGATGGAGGGAAGAATTTTTCCAAGAACGCCTGCTCCAGTTGGTCCCAAGTGGACAAGGTGTTAGCGGGAATTTGCTTTAGCCAGGCCTTTGCCTTTCCAGTGAGAGATGAGGGGAACAACCTCAAGCGTATAGCATCGACCGGTGCACCATGAATCCTAATTGCGTCGGTGAACTCCAAGAATGTTTCTACGTGATCAATCGGGTCCTCCGAGGGCAATCCTCCGAATTGGTGCTGCCTAATCATGTTGATTAGCATAGGCGGTATAGTGTAGTTCTCCGCCTCAATCTCTGGCCTGGCTATCCCAGTTCGCAAGCCTCTCGCATTTGGGGCTGCGTAGTCTTTCAAAGGTTTTGTATCCGGTTGATTCGCCATGAGTGGAATGGGGGTCAACCTTTATCTCTCACTTTGTAGTCTCCTACGTCTATGGAAGGTTCTCTCGATTTCTGGATCAACCTCACTAAGGCTCCCAAGACTTAGGGATCTTTGCATATAACACACAGAGAGATGGATACACTAGAAGGACAGAATTGTTTTTTTTTTCAGAAATAAAAATCAAATAAAAAGAAAAGGTCCAGAAAAATCAATTCAAAAACTAAATTGAGATTCGAAAAGGCACAGTCCCCGGCAACGGCGCCAAAAACTTGATGTACGTCGTGAAGTCGTGCGACGACGCTCTGCGATTCCGGCAAGTGTACCGGATTGCCGTCAAGTAATAAAAGATATCGAACCCACAAAGACTGTGTTCCCGAATCGCAACTGATTTTCGAATCGAGTGAATCTGGACTTTTTAAAAGGATTTTTATATTTTGAAAAGGTTTGAATTCGAAATTAAAAGATAGATGAGCAGAAGATAATTAAAACAGAAAACAAATCTTTTTGGGGTTTTGATCTAAATGGATTCCTAGGGATTTAGGTTACCAACAAGATCGTTTACGTTGTTAAGTCGATTACCCTTGATGATTAGCGAAATTGCCTTGAAGGCGAGTTTATCCTCTGATAGCTTAAGCTCCCTCTCGGGTTACAAAAGCCGTGCCCAATTGACCCGACCCCTACTCTCGTGGTAGTCGATCCCAGATTGGACCCTTTGCGTTCCGTGACAACTCGTTGCTCCTCGAGGGACGGCTTCTAACTCTCGTGATTTCAGTCCCAAGTCTGACTTCTATAGATCTGACACCTAAGTTCACCGCTAGGTTCCTCCTTAAAATGTCTAAGTCATGCTAATAAACCTAAGTTCACCGCTAGGTTCCTCCTTATATCATTCACATCTCACAAACAAACGGCCGCCGAATTTTACGAGTGAAACACACTAGAAATCCTAAGTTCACCGCTAGGTTCCTCCTTAGAACGTCTACGTCACGCAAATAAGCGGTCGCCGAATTTACGAGTGATTAACACACTAGAAATCAGATCTAAAGCAAAATCGTAATTACAAAGATATTACATCAAATTCAACATTGTAAACAAAACTTGGGCAGAGCCCCAATCCCTAGAAACTAAGCTACTACTCCAGTCTTGCCATGGAGATGACAAGCTGGATTGACAACATAATGAAAATACAAAAAAAATCAGAGAAGAGAGGAGGAGAGGAGAAGAGAGATCTATGCCTAGAGTCCTAATATACAAGTCTAGATCTGTTCCTCTATATGATGGATGATCTGATGCCTTGATCCTTGTTTATAGAAATTGGGAAGTTAGAGTCCCAATCCAACTCAAAATCTGATCTATTTCGGTTGCTTCTGATCCAAGTAATGCGCGTCACGGCCGTGATGGCCATCACGGCCAGGCCGTGACGGTCTCTGTTTCTGGCTCTTCTGGCATTTTTCATCTTCTCGTGACGCGAAAGGTGTCTCACGACGTGAGCCCTCTTTTCATGGCCTATGATCTTCATCACGGCTAGGCCGTGATGTGCTCTGACTTGTGGTGGTTTTGGGTCACGGCCGTGATGGCTATCACGGCCAGGCCGTGACAGACTCTGACTTCAGCCTTTGTTCCTTTTCAGTTTTGCTCGATCATGGTCGTGATGGGCATCACGGCTAGGCCGTGATGGGCTCTGTTTGGCTCATTTTCTGCACTTTTAAAGCTCCATCTTCATCCAAACTCCATCGTGGTTGATCTTGAGCATTTTACCCTTGATATCTGCAAAACAACACACGAAAACCGCCTTACCCATTCCAAAGGAAAATTAACCTAAAATCTAATTAAATATGCCTAAACTACATGAAAAATGCATGCAAAATGATAGACAAAGATGATGTGAAATCACACTCATCACATACACTTCCTCTTGTATAAATCCATTTAAGAAAGCACTCTTAACATCCATTTGATACAATTTAAATCCCATTATGCAATCATAAGCAAGTAGCATTCTTATAGCTTCTAATCCTGCTACTGGTGCATATGTTTCATCATAATCTATGCCTTCTTCTTGGTTATACCCTTTGGCAACCAATCTAGCCTTGTTTCTTACAATTATACCATTTTCATCTAGTTTATTCCTAAAAACCCATTTTGTACCTATTACTTGATAGTTCTAGGGTTTAGGCACTAGTTTCCAAACTTGGTTTCTTTCAAACTGGTTTAACTCATCTTGCATAGCCATCATCCAATGTTCATCAATTATACCATCATCTATGTTCTTAGGTTCTACTTGAGACACAAATTCCTTATGATTACAAACATTTCTAAGAGATTGTCTAGTAGTTATCCCCTTTGTAATTTCACCAATGATGTTATCAATTGGATGATTTCTGATAGTCCTCCATTCCTTTGGTAGGTCAGGCTGTTGTTCTGTTTGCTCCTGCTGCAGCGATTCGTTCTTTAAGCTTTCATCTTCTTCATTGTCCTGTTTCACTTCTAGCAGAGTTTTCTCAATTGAATATGCAAGATCATCAATAACACCATCATTTCCCAACCTTTTGGGGTTAGACTCATCAAATGTCACATGCACAGATGATGAGTCACCGGCAAGTGTACCGGGTCGTCGTAAGTAATAAAATAACACGGTAAGAATTTACCGAGGTCGAACTCAGGGATTGGGCTACCAATTCAACTAATCCGCGGAAAATCCGATACGTTTGATCAAGCGAGGAAAGTGGTTGAGAGAGAGATATTAATATCGCAATTCAGTTAACAAATCAAATAAAGCTAAGGTATTGAAATCTGAAATTAAAATATCTAGGGTCTCAAATCCACCTACCCAATCATGCATAATACCCAAGTGATGATGTATTCCTCCCTAAGTTCAATTACAATGTCAATCGGGACCCCCAATTTCTCCTATATCCACTGTCGTGCTCAATAGGACGTATTCGAAGATTGGATTAATTACTTACTAGGTCTCATAATCCTAATCATCAAATTCTATTAAATCTTGTTCCCTATACGGTTGCACCGATCTCCTACTTACTCTCGTGCAATATTCGATCGATGATCCCAATTCAAGTTCTAAAACGCGAATCGCCGATCAGCCTCAACACGTTTAACTAGTCGATCACGCATGCATATAATCGACACAATGAAATCAGAATTGGAAAACAATAATTGAATTAAAGGGGAGAAAAACATACATCACATGAACACTATACCGCCATGGGTGGCTTCATCGATCCCCTAGACAAGGGGATTAGTTCCTCATGTCCGTAACGACGAACGAACAATCGGCAATAATCTCCATAATAAAATAAGAAAAGAAAAGAGAAGGGAGACGCAGCTCCAGAAACAAGGATTCGTCCTAAAAGATCTAAAACAAGTGAGTATCTCCAAAAGTTCTTCAATCTGATCTGAAACAGCCTATAAATAAGGATTCTGGTTCTCGGACGCTCGCGGGGCGAACCATATTTTGCGAGGCGAACATTAGTTTTGGCGCGCTTTCAATTTTGGATTCTCGCGAGGCGAGAGTGTGTTCGCGGGGCGAGTCTTCCAACTTTAATCTGTCACAGCCGTGAAGTTCATCACGGCTAGGCCGTGATGACCTCTGTCTTCCAGGGCCTTCAAACTCTCGCGGGGCGAGCTTCCTCTCGCGGGGCGAGACTTCAAACCTTAATCTGTCACAGTCGTGACCTTCATCACGGCTAGGCCGTGATGGTCTCTGTCTTGCAGGTCTTCATGATTCGCGAGGCGAAAATCTTCTCGCGGGGCGAGACAGAATTGATGACGTTGCTGCTTAGCTGATCTTCAGACTCGCAAGGCGAGCATCCACTGGCGGGGCGAGCATCTCCAGAATGGCAATTTCCACTATTTCTTGACTTTCCTTGACTCCCGAAGCTTCACTTCTAACCTGAAACAATAAAAAGACACAAAAAACGTAATTCTATTCAAAATAGAATTAAAAACTACTAAAAATGCCTAGAACGAGTCAAAGTCTACTTAGGAACAAAACAAGGCCAAATTTGGGTGAAAACTAGATTGAACTCGAATAATTTGCACAAAAACCACAGTCCATCTAGTTATAAAACTAGATAAGCCAAAGGCTTATCAAAACACCCCAAACTTAAACCTTGCTTGTCCCCAAGCAAGCTAAAACTCAAAAAGGACTCAAGACTTGGCAAGCCTAAAGGAATCAATCGATTTCGCACAAATTTCATGCAATCAAAATAGTTTTTCTCCAATGATTTCCCCCTACATCAACGTAATCCCCACATTCATTTACTTTAAACAATTGAGAACTTATCATTCATGCAAGCATTAATCTAAGTTGAGGATCAGAGTTACACACAAAAGGAAGATCACCAAATTCAAACAATTGCCTTTCTCATAAGGGTATGTAAAATTTCACTCATTTGCTCAAATTCGTCTAGGCTATCAACTTTTCACTCAATTTCACATATCAAGAGCACTTCCCATGAATTTGATTTTCATCTCAAAAATAGTTCCCATGGAAACATGTTTGCAACATCAAAAGGTCTTTTAAAGGTTGTAATGGGGCCTGGCTATGGGTAGGATATTTAAGGATACTAGGCTTAAGTCCCTAGGAACTAAGAGAGCATGAGCATTTGACGCATTTTATACTCAAATTCCTTTTTCCATTTTTCTTTTTGCCTCGGGTGACTACAGCCTTTTCCTTGCTATTTTTTTCTGTTTTGCCCATTTTCTTTTGGCATTTTTTTTTACTGCCTTGGGTTTCCACCTTTATTTTTCTTTTTCTCAACCCAAAATGACATATCACCTTGTAGCCACCCCAAACTTAGTTCCTCACAACCCTTCTCTTGCTACGCTTCTATGCTCTCCTAATCCTAAGATTGGGTTAACATGATTTTTCAGATTTTGGCTTGTAATATTGGGTCATCAAGAAACAATAGGCTAATTAGGCTCAATGTGGCTAACTAGGGAACATGAATTAGGGATGGTTCTTTTTAAGCCAAGTAGTTATTCAAAGAAAATTGCCTAAATCATTTGATGCAACACATAAACATGCAAACCATAAAGAGATTCAAGCAAATTCGGGAAAGTGCAACTTAACAGTGATTCACACATTCAAAAACAAAGTTGGAGGCTCTGATCCTCACCTGGACATTTCTGCAAATTGTTTGACCGAGATACGATTCCTAGTGTGTGCACCCCCTCACCCCAAACTTATCATAAATCAAGTAATCACAATAAAATTCTCAAAGTTCAGTTTTCAATTTTTCACATGGGGATCAACTTTTCTATTTTCAGAACCTAGGGGGAAATCATCGCTGGTCAAAATAATTCATGCAATCAATCTATGCTAAATTTAATTAAAATCCAACAAGCTTGCCGACACACCGTTCATACAAAAACTCTTGATCTTCTCAAATTATTCAAGAGTGACAAACAAAAACAAAACAAAAACAAAAACAAGAACAAGAGTGAGGAAAGGAGAGGGTGTTCCCTGATCAAGTTTCCATGGTTTCCTCCTCATCCAATTGGTCTCACGGGCTCCCTTCTGTTGCATAGCATCCTGGAAGAACTCCTGCAAATTAAAACCTTAAGTGCAGATTCGCGAGGCGAGAGACAACTCGCGAGGCGAATCTGGAAAATTGTTATTCACACTTTCCAGAATAGCGAGGCGAGTAGTATCTCGCGAGGCGAATCTGGAATTCCAACAGATGATGATGCCCAGAATCGCGAGGCGACAGTATACCTCGCGACGCGAGACAGAAAAGTGAGCAAGCCTCTGAGATTCAGGGCTTCTGTCTCGCGCGGCCACTGTGGATTCGCGTGGCGAATCAAGCTTCTTCTTTTTTTTTAATAATAATATAAATGAAAATGACAGAACTAAAACCAAAGGATACCTAGCTTGGGTTGCCTCCCAAGTAGCGCTTGTTTAACGTCCCGAGCCTGACTCAAGTCACCCCTATGGGTTATTCCGGAGGAAGAAACTGCTTGTAATTTGGGACTGATTCCCCATGGTAATGCCTTATCATTTTCCCATTCGCCTTGAAGTTACCGGAGGCCCCTTCTAACTCTATTGTTCCGTGAGGACAAACTTGGAGGACCATGAATGGTCCTGACCACCTCGATCTTATCCTTCCCGGAAAGAGTTTCAACCTTGAGTTGTCAAGAAGTACCGCTTGCCCGGGCTCAAGCTCCCTAGGCAAGATATGTGTGTCCTGCCTTTCCTTAGTCTGCTTTTTGTGGTTTGCTTGCTTGCGGATCCCGGACAACTCATTTAAATCCAAAAGCCCTCTATAATCGGCACATACTCTCCACTCCGTGATGGTCCCTTTTGGGATCAACTGGTTGTTTTCATTGACCACCACGATTGTGCCACCTTTCAACTTTGGTGCTTTATCCTCTTTTTCCATGCCCTTGTTGTTGCGCTCTTCCCTTGCACATTCATCCCTTGGGGAACTCGGTAAGGCTTCCATGTCTTTCAACCACTCGAGATAGACCTCATCCCCCAAAGGGTCTTTTTTCTCACTATCATCATCATGGGATTTTACCAACACTTGAGCAAGTGAAGAACCATGGGCTTCTCTAGTTGCCTTTGCCTTGACAGTTGGATCCACCATATCCACTCGATACACTTCCGACCTCTCTGCAGGGTGCTTCATTGCTTCAAAGAGATTGAAGACTACCTCATCATCTTGCACCCTTAGAGTGAGTTTCCCTTGCCGCACATCTATCAAGGCACCCCCAGTGGCCAAGAAGGGCCTACCCAATATGAGAGGGACCTCGGCGTCTTCATCCATATCAAGCACTACAAAGTCTGCTGGAAATATGAGCTTGTCCACTTTTACTAACAAGTCTTCGACCACCCCATAAGGATATTTTATAGAGCGATCGGCTAGTTGGAGCGACATCCGTGTATCCTTGAATTCTTTGATCCCCAACCTCTTCATCATAGAGAGGGGCATCAAGTTAATGCTTGCCCCTAGATCACATAATGCCTTCCCTACAGTCATCCCCCCAATGGTGCATGGTATCGAAAAAGAACCGGGATCCTTCAACTTTGGAGGCAGTTTTCTTTGAAGAATAGCACTACACTCCTCGGTCAAAGCAACCGTTTCCTCATCCACTATTCTCCGCTTCTTGGTGAGAAGATCCTTCATAAACTGGGCATATGATGGCATCTGTTCCAATGCTTCCGCAAATGGAATGTTAATCTGAAGTTTGCGGAAGACATCAAGGAATTTGTTGAACTGCTTATCCTGTTGAGGCTTCTTCAATCTTTCAGGATACGGTACCTTCATGTAGGGCGGAAGGTCTTGGGGTTCAACCCACTTCTTCTTTCAGAACTCTTCATCCACAAGCTTCAGCCTACCCCCTTGCTCGGGTGCCTTGTCATTTGCCAACTTCTCTTTCTCAGGTTGCTCTTCCTCAACATGTGGTTGTTCTGGGGCCTTGTCTTCCTGAGAACTAGTTGCACCCCTGTTAGATCCCAACACCCTACCACTTCTAGTTGTTATGGCGTTGCAATGGTTCTTAGGGTTGCTCTCGGTATCCCCTGGAAAAGTGCCTGGGGAACGCTCATTCAGTTGCTTTGCGAGCTGAGCTATCTGCATCTCTAGATTGTGAATTGTTGCCCCTGTATGCGTTGCCAACTTGTCAACTGTCGTATTCACCTTCTCTGTGTTGATTGCCAACTTGTCAACTGACGCGCTCACCTTGTCAACTGTCGCGCTCATCTTCTCAAAAGCCAATTCCCAAGGCTGCCTTCCACCATCTGTTATGTGCAACTGATTAGGCCCCTGAAGAGCCTGCTGAGTATTATGTTGATGGATCCCATAGTTAGGCCTCTGACCCTGTGGAGGTTGTTGTTGCCAATTCTGTTGAGGTTGTTGTTGCCCGGATAGACCACCACTAGCATTACTCCAAGTGAAACCCGGATGGTCTCTCCTCATATACCCCCTATTCTGATTCTGACTGTAGTCATTACATACCCATTCCTCTGATAGTTGTTTTGGGGCACACTGTCATAAAAATTGTGGCATGAGTCTACATGTTCTCGAGAGAAGTTGAACGGACAGCTCTGAGTGTCATGATTTCCATTGCAATTATCACAACCCGGAGGCATTCCCTCGTGTACCGCATTAACCTTCTTGTTCTCTGACAAAGTCGCAACTTGCATCTTCAACGATTTAACTTGCTCCAGAATGGCTTCCATTGTTGCAGAACTGACGCCACTTGAGGTCTCCCTACCACGGTTGTAATCATTGTACGACATCTTCTCTAATAATGCCCATCCATCCTCAGCTGATAAAAGGGAAAAGGAACCGCCAGTTGCGGCATCACAATTCATCTGATAGCGTCCCCTTAACCCGTTAAAGAAATGTTGAACCTTGGAGACTGGGTCAAAGAAAGCTGAAGGACATCTTCTCAAGAGCACGTTGTACCTTTCCCAAGCTTCATTAAAAGTTTCATCCTCTGTCTGTCTGAAAGATGTAACGACCACTCTTGCTTGTGCCGCTTTCTGAGGAGGAAAATACTTAGTTAGGAACTTTTGTGCCATTTGCTCCCAAGTTGTGATACTGTTCCTATCCAAGCTGTCAAACCAATCGCGAGCGACATCCCTAAGAGAGAGAGGGAATAGCCGCAAGCGAAACTCATCCTGAGAAACACCTCTTGTCCTCTGCAAGTCACAAGCTTCAAGGAAGTGGGTGATGTGCCTGTGAGGGTCTTGTCTACCACTCCCATCAAACTGATTCTCATGGATATAGGCTATGACACATCCTTCCACTCTGAAGGAGTCTGTATTGAGGTTGCCTCTCACGATGGAAGAATCACAATCCCCCAAGTTGGGTAGACTGTACTCGAAGAGAGGCTTGTAACGAGGAGGAGGAGGAGGAGGATTTTCTTCGGCCATCCTCCCAAGATTACTCGCTTCAAGCCTTTTTCTTTCTCTGACTTCCTTCCTTAAGCGCTTCTCGGTCTTGGTGATCTCCGAATCAAATAGCAGGTCCTCTTCTGAAAGGGTACCTCGCATACAAAAACACGGCAAGACCAAGTGGAATCAAAGAAGTAGAGAGAAATAATAAATAAATAACATAAAAATAAAAATAAAAATAAAAATCAACTTAACCAATCAATCAAATTTCCTAAAAATTAGGAAAATTGGTTGTGTCAATCCCCGGCAATGGCGCCAAAAACTTGATGAGTCACCGGCAAGTGTACCGGGTCGTCGCAAGTAATAAAATAACACGGTAAGAATTTACCGAGGTCGAACTCGGGGATTGGGCTACCAATTCAACTAATCCGCGGAAAATCCGATACGTTTGGTCAAGCGAGGAAAGTGGTTGAGAGAGAGAGATTAAGATCGCAATTCAATTAACAAATCAAATAAAGCTAAGGTATTGAAATCTGAAATTAAAATATCTAGGGTCTCAAATCCACCTACCCAATCATGCATAATACCCAAGTGATGATGTATTCCTCCCTAAGTTCAATTACAATGTCAACCGGGACCCCCAACTTCTCCTATATTCACTGTCGTGCTCAACAGGACGTATTCGAAGATTGGATTAATTACTTACTAGGTCTCATAATCCTAATCATCAAATTCTATTAAATCTTGTTCCCTATACGGTTGCACCGATCTCCTACTCACTCTCGTGCAATATTCGATCGATGATCCCAATTCAAGTTCTAAAACCTGAATCACCGATCAGCCTCAACACGTTTAACTAGTCGATCACGCATGCATATAATCGACACAATGAAATCAGAATTGGAAAAGAAGAATTAAATTAAAGGGGAGAAAAACATACATCACATGAACACTATACCACCATGGGTGGCTTCATCGATCCCCTAGACAAGGGGATTAGTTCCTCATGTCCGTAACGACGAACGAACAATCGACAATAATCTCCATAATAAAATAAGAAAAGAAAAGAGAAGGGAGACGCAGCTCCAGAAACAAGGATTCGTCCTAAAAGATCTAAAACAAGTGAGTATCTCCAAAAGTTCTTCAATCTGATCTGAAACAGCCTATAAATAAGGATTCTGGTTCTCGGAAGCTCGCGGGGCGAACCATATTTTGCGAGGCGAACATTAGTTTTGGCGCGCTTTCAATTTTGGATTCTCGCGAGGCGAGAGTGTGTTCGTGGGGCGAGTCTTCCAACTTTAATCTGTCACAGCCGTGAAGTTCATCACGGCTAGGCCGTGATGGCCTCTGTCTTCCAGGGCCTTCAAACTCTCGCGGGGCGAGCTTCCTCTCGCGGGGCGAGACTTCAAACCTTAATCTGTCACAGCCGTGACCTTCATCACGGCTAGGCCGTGATGGTCTCTGTCTTGCAGGTCTTCATGATTCGCGAGGCGAAAATATTCTCGCGGGGTGAGACAGAATTGATGACGTTGCTGCTTAGCTGATCTTCAGACTCGCGAGGCGAGCGTCCACTCGCGGGGCGAGCATCTCCAGAATGGCAATTTCCACTATTTCTTGACTTTCCTTGACTCCCGAAGCTTCACTTCTAACCTGAAACAATAAAAAGACACAAAAAATGTAATTCTATTCAAAATAGAATTAAAAACTACTAAAAAATGCCTAGAACGAGTCAAAGTCTACTTAGGAACAAAACAAGGCCAAATTTGGGCGAAAACTAGATTGAACTCGAATAATTTGCACAAAAACCACAGTCCATCTAGTTATAAAACTAGATAAGCCAAAGGCTTATCAACAGATTCCTCAATAGTTTGTGTTATCTTATTATATATTCTAAATGTTTTACTAGATAGGGAGTAACCTAGGAAAATTCCTTCATCAGCCTTTGCATCAAATTTTCCAAGATTATTCTTTCCATTGTTAAGAACAAAGCATTTGCAACCGAAAACATGTAAATGTGCTATATTTGGTTTTCTTCCTTTGTAAAGCTCATAAGGGGTTTTCTTTAAGATTGGTCTTATCAAGACTCTATTTAGCACATAGTAGGCTGTATTGACATCATCTGCCCAAAAATGTTTTGGCAAGCTAAAGTCGTTCAACATAGTTCTTGCTATCTCCTCTAATGATCTATTCTTTCTTTCCACTACTCCATTTTGTTGTGGAGTTCTAGGAGTAGAAAAATTATGTTGAATGCCATGCTCATCACAAAAGTTTTCAGACACTTCATTTTGAAATTCTCCCCCATGATCAATTCTTATAAAAACAATTTTTACGTCCTTTTCATTTTGCACCATTTTTGCCATTTTCTTAAATGCAGCAAATGAATCACTCTTATGAGATAGAAAATATGTCCATGTATATCTAGAGTAATCATATACTATTACCAATGCATAAGAGTTACCACCAAAGCTTTTGGTTCTAGATGGACCAAATAAATCCATGTGTAAAAGTTGCAAGGGTCTAGTTGTTGAAGCAGTGTTCTTTGGTTTGAAAGACACCTTAACTTGATTTCCTTTTTGACATGCATCGCATATTCTATCTTTCACAAATTTTAGTTTAGGCAAGCCAATTACAAGATCTTTATGAATCAGTTTATTCAAGTGGTTCATGTGAATGTGTGCAATTCTTCTATGCCAAAGCCAATTCTCTTCTTCGTTTGAAATAAGACAGCATGCAGTATTTGAAGAGATATTATCTAAATCAAGCATATAGATGTTATCTGGCCTATGTCCAATTAATTTCAAATTTTCATCATGCTGATTTTCTATTGAGCAACTATTGGAATTGAATTTTACCTTGAAGCCTTTGTCACATAGTTGACTGATACTTAATAGGTTATGTTTCAGTCCCTCAACATATAGTACATCCTCAATGATTGTTGTTGAGTCACTTCCAATGTTGCCAATGCCAAGTATTCTCCCTTTATTATTGTCTCCATAGGTAACACTACCACTCGAATTAGGGGTAAAAGAAATGAACTTGCTTTTGTCTCCAGTCATGTGCTTGGAACAGCCACTGTCAAGATACCATTTCACATTCTTGGATTTCCAACACACCTACAAAACAGAATCATGTTTTTGCTTTAGGTATCCAAATCTGTTTGGGTCCTTTTGAGTTAGTTGGAGCATTAGTTCCTTTAGGAACCCATATATATTTAGACTTATTATAAGCATATTTTCTATAATGACATGTAGAAGCCGTGTGACCTTTTCTAGCACAGAAATAACATTTAACAAATGGTGTGTTTGATGTCATAGGTGCAGCAAAAAATTTCTTGAAAGATTTCTCATGTATCTTAGGTTTATAGCCTATTCCAGCCTTATCATAAACACATTTTTGATGTCCTAACAATGCATCCAAATTATCTCTACCATTTGTGAACTTGGCTAAGTCATTTTTCAGTTTTTCAACTTCTTTAGTCAATGTACAGCTAGATGCATTCTAGATTTCTTCATCACTAATAACTCTAGATAGATCACCATTCACGTGATTTCTATGTTTCTCCAACTTAGGACATTTATCACATATAGGTGCATCTAAGACAGTAGCTAGTTTTTCTTTTAAAGCACAATTTTCTGTTTTTAATTGATCTACCTCTTTATTTAAAACAGAAGTTTTCTCCTCTAAGCATGTGATGGTTTTCTTAGACTTAGTTAGCAATCTAGCAAGTCTAATGGATTCTCTATGAAGTTCTTCAAAAGCATTTTACAATTCATCATAAGAAGGTTGATAATTAGAACTTACTTCACTTTCTGAATCACTGTTATTGCTGGCCATCAAGAACAAGTTTGCCTCCTCATATCAGATTCTTCAGTGGAATCTAGATCATTATCATCCCAAGCAATGTAGGCCTTTCTTGGCTTTCTCCACTTCTTGTCCTTTGAGTCAAACTTTTCTGTTTTGTCCTTCTTTTGCAGTTTTGGACAGTCAAGCTTCATGTGGCCAATCTTTCCACATTCATAGCATGTGATGTTGTTGGAAGAGTTGTCACCTTTGATGAAATTTCTCCTTTGAAAGGTGGATGGATTTCTTTTGAAGCTTCCTTTCTTCTTTAGGAAGTTCTTGAATTTTCTAACTAGCAATCCCATCTCTTCTTCAGATTCAGTCTCTTGTTCTGAATCATCATCATCACTGTCTTCTACTTCTTTGACTTGTGATTTCAGAGCCAATCCCTTCTTTCTTTTATCAGTTTCTTCACTCTCATTTAGTCTGTTCAACTCCAATTCATGTTCTTGCAATTTTCCAAATAGTGTGGCAATGGTCATCGATGAGAGATCTCTGGATTCTGAGATTGCAGTGACTTTAGGTTGCCATTCCCTACTCAAGCATCTCATGACTTTGTTAATTTGATCCTCATTTGAGATTGTCTTTCCAAGACCAGCCAATTGATTTACGATGTGTGTGAATCTCTTTTGCATTTCAGTTATAGGTTCTCCTCGATTCATTCTGAACAGCTCATACTCATGTGTGAGGGTGTTCATTCTTGCTCTATTGACATCTGAGGTTCCTTCATGTGTTACTTGCAATGTATCCCTCATCTCCTTTGCTGATTTGCAATTTGAAACCCTGAAAAACTCATCACGGCTTAAAGCAGATGTTAAAATATTCTTAGCACGTGCATTATATTGAATTCTTTTCTTATCATCCTCATTCCATTCAGTTTTAGGCTTATTTCTTGGAGCACTATTAGCATCTACAGTAGAGGGGACAAAAGATCCATTTTCTACTGCATCCCATATGTCAACACATGTTGCCTCAAGAAACATTACCATTCTTTTCTTCCAATAGATATACTCAGATCCATTGAAGGCAGGAGGGCATGCAAGGGAAGCCCCTTCATTTAAGCAGTCATTGTAAGCCATGCACTTATAGCTGTTAAGCCAAACTTAAGAGTTTAGCTATGATGCCAATTGTTGTTTCTTAAAACTTTTTCACAAAGCTTTATAAATCAAAGTTGCGAATTTGTGTTCTCAGGATCTTTTATAAAATCGATGAAGGGTTTTTACAAAATCTTGAATAGA
The DNA here is from genome assembly GCA_030762895.1 of Sophora flavescens. NCBI lineage: Eukaryota > Viridiplantae > Streptophyta > Magnoliopsida > Fabales > Fabaceae > Sophora > Sophora flavescens. The sequence continues at coordinate 98,348,940 of CM061068.1, read as the reverse complement.
AGGTGATGAGGATAAGAAAGATTAATAACGAATAGGTTCAGGTTCAATAACTCAGTAATAACAAGATACAGTTTATACAGATCAAGAACATAAATTATACTTGAACTTTAAACATCAAAGTTGCAGGTTCTTGAATCATAAACAGAAAGTAAAGAAGTTTGAGTTTAGAGATGCTACACAACCAGATTTATCCTGGTTCAGTCACCACCACTGTGACCTACATCCAGTCCTCACTCCACCTGTGGGATTTCACACACTAACACACAAGCTTTCCCAGGTAGCTTGAAAAACCTTTACACCACAGAGCACTCCTTCACCTCGAGATACCACACTCTTGTGAAGAGCCTCAATGTTCTTCCTTAGGGATACCTCACCCTAATCACTCAGAGATACTCCCTCTCTCTTTACAATCAAAAAGTAAAACAAAAGTTGATTCCTAACTCTCAGTAGTCAGATAAACAAATTGAAGCACTTATGAGTATTTAAACACTCTTTTCACAGTAAGCTCAATGAAGATGATGAATGATATGTGTATCGTTATAATTCTGTTGTTATTCGTTATTATTCTTCTTAAAGTGTTCCTTTGATCCCTCTTTATATAGAAAGAAATTATAGTCGTTGGGTTCAATCAAAACAGATTTGGATCTGATTTAACAGAATCTGTTTTCTTGATTCTCGTTCTTGAGATAAGATTCTGATTGTTCTTGTAGAATTCGCGTCCATAAAATAACGAGTCCATTTGGAAAAATAGTCACGTCCATCTTTAAAAAATAGCCGTGTCCATCTTAAAAAAATAGCCGCGTCCATTTGCCACGTCAGTAGACGGGAGTACTAACACAAAGTAATTGGACGTGCTCAAACTAGTAGACGAGCGCTTGTATTGCTTTAGTAGACGAGCGCTTGTATCACTTTAGTGGACGAGCACTTCTGTCACTTTAGTAGACATGCGCTTGTGTCACTTTAGTAGACGTGAGTTTCTGTCACTTTAGTAGACGTGATCTTCTGTCACTTTAGTAGACGTGAGCTTCTTCCACTTTAGTGGACGCGAGCTTCTGCCACTTTCTTGGACGCCAGCTTTTACCACTATTGGACGAGCTCTTCTATTATTCTCAGTGTTGGACGAGCGCTTATATTATTCCCAGTGTTGGACGAGCGCTTATATTATTCCAGTGTTGGACGAGCGCTTATATTATTCCAGTGTTGGACGAGCGCTTATATTCTTATTCCAGGGTTGGATGAGCGCTTATATTATTTCAGTGTTGGATGAGCGTTATATTATTTTTTCCAAAAATCATTTTCATTAATGAAATCTTATTCCTTTTAATGCAGGTTATGAAAAATTATTTTCTTCATGCATCTTTCTTAATTGAGCTATTTGTGAATAAGAGATTTCATCTCTTACAAATCATCTAAGACTTAACACTAATTTCTTCGTTTAAGCTCTTGTCTTGATGATTCCTTGATCTTCGTCCTTGCTCTTTGATTCCTCCAAGTTCTTCCTTGAATATTCTCTTTTGATTGCTCACTGAACTTGTTGAATATTGCTTGATACCTGTCTTTACAATTTGACACTAAACACTTGCATACACATTAAGTTGTATTTGTCATATATCAAAATCTCTCAGTCATTGAGTCTAACAGGTTGAGCAAGGAAGGAACTTTTGGTCATCTACAACTCAAGAACTTCAAATCTTTAGAGCAATGGTAAGGATTTAATTTCTAGTGTTCCTTTCTCTACATTCCAACCACATGCAAGCCCATTCCCTTGACTTTTCATTCATGCATGTGATGAATCCATCTCTAACTTTTATATCCATCATAGAGGACTCGTTTTGGATCTCAAAGGATAAAGCTTACGGCCTTTACAAGTTTGGAATCATGATGGTTTAAGATCTTCAAGAGGTCGTGGGGAGATCCTCTCTAAACTCTTTGCTTGAATCATTATTTGATAATAACGGTTACTAATTTTGGTTGATATATGTTTTCATGTATGTTTTTGAGGGTCTAGGACCCTTTCATGTTGGTTTTATGACTTATGAATGATGCTAGAGTGAAGATAATAACTTGGTGTGGATGAACATATGTAAAATATAAATCTGGCAGCATGATATACACTTATTCATGAGCCCACGAATTTTTATAGAAAACATATTTCTGAAAACTAAATACATATTTGGAAAGACGCCTTCTGGGGCTTTAATTTGATATATAATATGTAAGTGTGTGGATAAGATTTACTAGGTCAAAACATCTGTCAAAGTAGAACCAAATTATGTCTTCAAAAATATGCACATAGTTGGTTGTATGGTGATTTTAAATATGATTTTGAAGGGTAAAAACTCTTATAAACTTTTCTGGGTTAGTAATGAAGTATATATAAAGTTTGGTTGAAGATTTTATATTTTTTACATATGTATATAAAGAGAAACAATTTCATAAAGTTACATGTTGATGAACTCAGATTTCTGGAAAATCCTGTACAAATAGAGGCGGTATGGGATTTTTAATAAATTAATGCCTTCGAATTTTGACATGGGTCCAACTACAATATGTTTATGAGTAAGTTGGGTACCTTCAATCAAATTTTCAAGGATTTTGAAGGTCATTTGAATGATCATTCACAATTTAAACCCACTGCTGTCCTGAAAATGATTTTATAAAAGAGCTAACTCAAATTTTTGAATGAACAATATGATTTTAAAAATAATGTCTTTTGACAAGGTTTTGATAAAAAAGAAGAAGGGGGAAGGTAAATAATTTTAATGATTTGGCAAACATTTTAGAGAATAAAAAAAATTTATAAAGAAAATTCCATTGAAAAATTTAAGTGATTTTATACAAAAAGAAAATTAATTTCTTCGAAAATGTTTTCAAGAAAACAAAAGTTTAGTTTGAAACCTTCAAGGAATTTATTGGAAATTTTCAAATGTTTTAGGAAAAAGAAGATTTTAAAATAAAATGGTTTTATGGAAATAGAAATGGATGTTCAAAAACTTTAAGTTTTTGAACAAAAGAATTTCAAAAGAAAAGTTTTTATTTAAAAAGATTTTCATTCAAAAAGAAGATGTCCGACAACTTGGATACATTACGGAAAATTTTGGTTTTTGAATTTGTTTTTCACTGAACAAAAAATAACATTGAAAAGTGAACCTAATAACCGAGATGTCAGGATACTAGAGTTATAACACGTGGATGCATGATCCGTATCACAATGATGTGGACGGTGTGTCCTATATATGACGCTGTGGACTGCGTGTCCTATATATCCTGTTGCGGACTATGTGTCCTATACATGTTGTCTTGGACTGTGTGTCCTATGAACGTTGTTGTAGACTTTGTGTCCTAGATGCATTGTTGTGGACTATGTGTCTTGAAAACATTGTGATAAACGTGTAAATTGGAGTAAAAAGGGTAACGACTGTTTTTCTTCTACCACAAAGTTATAGACTAGTGTACGAGTCTAGGACTGTTATGATTGGACACTCGGACTTTAACGTCCTGTGTCGATAATAAAAGCTTTAAGGCACTTAAAATTCACGGGAGGTCGTGAGCCTTGAGCCTCGGTAAGGAAAGAATGAAACACAAAGAAAAGCTGCGAAAATAAAAGGTTTTACATGCATTGTTTTTGGCAGGCGTGCCTGTTATTCTGGATATCTTGGTAAACGAGGTATTCGAGACGGTGCTATTCTGGATATCTTGGTAAACGAGGTATTCGAGACTGTGTTATTCCGGATATCTTGGTGCACGAGGTATTCGAGACGGTGTTATTCTGGATATCTTCATGAATTAGGTATTCAAGACGTTGTGTCTTTGTGGCAAATGAGCCTCATCATCTCACTGTTTTTCAAAAATTGCATGGAGTTGGTGTCTTCGGAGACTGGGATAGAATAATGAAATATAGAAGTGCCATGTTTTCAAAAACGACGACGATTGTTGATTGATATGATTATCTGTGAGATTTTATATGATGAATATGTATATTTGTTTGTATCTGTTGCTGTGTTTGGGCATGCAGTCGTCATAATTTATCCATATATTGGTATCTCACCCTTACAATATATCAGGTTTCATGGTTCCTTACTGTTGTGCCCTTGGCACACGAGAGCAGGTGGATGCTGAGAAGTTCCTAACCTCACTTAGGGCATATTAATCCCGATCCTTGAAGAAGTGGGTGATTGTCGTAATGGTGAGAACTATGGAGTTCTTTCCAGTAGTTGTCTTTTAGGACGACCAGCTTAGGATGTTTCCTTTGGGACGGGTGTTTTAAGAAAATTATTGTAGGTTGTTTTGAAGAATCTTGTAATGAAGTTATCAATTTCAGTACCAAAGATTATTTCATGAAAGTTTATATGTTGAAGTGTTTTGCTTCATAAATAAACCTAGCTTTTGTGTGCTATTAAGCATGGTAGGATATTATATTTGTGTTGTGGGCACTATTCCTTTTTGGAAATAATCCGCAGAAAAGAAAAAGAATTTTTTTTTTTTACACCCCATATTCTCATACTTATGAAAATAATAGAAGTTTTTCCGAAAGCAACCAGCAAACTTTCCTTTTAATTTATTTCTACATGTGATTAGGAGGTAATGCCCAAGAAGGGTGTTACATTGGTAGTATCAGAGCTGGTCGAGTCTTTCGGGAACTTGGGGAATAGGTCCGTTATGTTTTGTTGTGTAATCTCTATTTGGTCATTGCTTGAAGTATTTCTTTGTCGAAACAATAAGTGTTGATGCGCCGGTAGGTGTGTTTTGATGGGTTCTGTTTTGGTTGAGACCTTATGAGAACTCATGATTTGTAAATGGTACGTTGATTCATGTTGACATGTTCATTTATCCTTTGGGATGGTGTCAGACATTCGAATGTGGTACCCGTTGTTGATCGATTGGCAAGTGTACTCAATCGTATAAGTAATAAAGTGAGAGTAGAGTATCATTCCCAACGAGGATTGTGATCAAGTATCAACGTAGCTTAGGCAATAGCTATTTGAACGAATGAATTTCATAGTTCCAAGAATGTTTATGAATTTTTTATTACAAGTTGTCACAAGAATGAATGAATGCAATACAAATAACAAATAAATACAATGTAGGTAAAAGTGGTTAGACATCGGAATCATTCAATATTCACTTGACGTAACCTTATTTAATTCTAACTGCAATTCATTCCATACAATTGACATTCAAGTCACTAACCTAGATTTATCCCCAATTCCTTAGGTGATAATCCTTTTGTACCAATTAAGAACCCTAATTCCTTAGGCGTTTCAAGAATTAGCACAAACATTAAGCATAAGACTCATAAGAATACATTGCAATAGAGTTCTGTTCCTAGAATCAACATCATAATGGTAATCACTTCAATTCTAGCATGAACACTAATTTTCCAATTATGCATTCACACTAGGAATCATTCCAAGGTTGATCGATCCAAGAAAAGCATTAAACATAGAAGAGATTACTCAAATTGCATGAACTTGAATTAAAATCAGAGATCAAACATTCATTACATCAAGATTCAATTGGAATCATCCTAACCTAACCTAAGAGATCTAGCTACTCATGGTAAAAAGGGAGAAGAAGGAAGAACTTGAGTAGATGTGAGTGGAGGAAGCCATGGAAGTTCCAATTCTTGTCCCCAAGCTTGAATCTCCAAAGACTCCAGAGAGAAAGTGATGAACCAAGGTGAGAAAAGTGAGAAAATGAGCCAAAGATCCCTCTCCATCAGTTCAAATGCGCTTTTATAGAGGTTCTGCACGTTGCCCAGCTCTGAGCTCCCCTGGCCAGCGTCGGGCGCCCCTGTTCTGTGGGAAATCGCGGCTTATGTTTGTGCTAGCGCTGAGCGCTACTCCTCTGGTGCTGAGCACCCCTTCTACTACAGGTTTCGGCGCTGAGCGCCCATGCCTAGCGCTGAGCGCTGGGTATTTTCCTGCACCTCACGTTTCTTTATTTTTGCCAGAGCTGAGCGCCCGTTTTGAGATCTGAGTGCTGGACTTCTATTCCTACACATTTTCAACATATTTTGAGTGTACTTTTCTCACAAATTAAGATCTAATGGATCAAAACTTTATTCAAATGAATGTATGTATTTTCCTATCACTTTTTCTATGATTTCTAAGATTATATACAAACTCTTTCCTAATTACACTTCCAAACAAACATATTTTGTACATTCATCACAACCTCAAACTTAGAGATTTTGCTTGCCCTCAAGAAAACAATTAAATTCAGAAGGGTTAAAAGAGATAGATTTCCATGTTCAATTCTCTTGTGAAACATATTACTCATGCAAGACTTCAATTCTCAAAATGCACAAGCATCACACAATCATTCATCAATTCCAATTGATCACATGCTTCATGCTTTAAAACAGTCAAACACACTACAAAATCAGCTCCATTGAATGCACAAAATATTCTCTTGCAACCTCTCTATTTAGTGTTTCACACATCCTCACTTGGTGATATTTTCTCTCAATTCTGATCATCATGCACTCCCCAATCCTAATCTTGACAAGATGCTAAGAACACACATCACAAATGTCAATGCAACACATATCATTAGGTCTTTTATTTGGATGTAATGGGGCTAAGGTGGGGGTGGATAACATCAAGTATATAGGCTAGACTGCTTTGGCTTCAAGGAATGTGGACTCTTGGAATTTCCCTTGCTTAGCTAGTTCACAAGCACACAATTTGTGCTATTTCCCCTTTTTATTTATTTACAACTCTTTTTTTTTTCTTTTTCTTTTGTTTTCTTCTTGTTTCATTTTCTTTTCTTTCTCTTTTGCCTTTTTCTCACTTTTGTATACTTTCTTTGTTTCTTATTTTCTTTTTGGATTTTTCTATTTTTCTTTTTCTTTTTCTTTCTTTCACACTTTGTTTTTTTCTGTTCTTTTCAAAAAAAAAATTTCATAGTAGGCATCTTTAGTGGCCTACTCACACCCCAAACTTAATTTACTTGCTTGTCCCTAAGCAAGAGAACAACCCCAAACTTAAGTCCAAGTATTCCTCTAAGCCTAAGTAGTGGGACAAAATTGTTTTTTCGATTTTGGGCTTGTAATGTGCAATCATGCCAAGAAAAATAGGCCAAGGCTCAATTGGGTTTAACAATGTTAAATGTTAGGATGGCAATTATGGCCCTGAGCTTAAGCAATGAAATGGAGCCTCGATCATTTATGCATATGCAAAAACATTGCAACAGTGGCAAGCATCAAGGTAAGAAAAAGTAAGAATATGCAAGTGATGGATAATATAACATGAAAGAAATCAAGTAATGTGATGTGTTTGGGCACAAAATCTCATAGCTCATGGTTATGTTCAAGAGAAAATCTATGCATCCGACATTGCACATTCATAGTATGAAAAATTGTCACAAACAATTCACAAGGATCAATGATTTCAATGAAATCATGTACTCAGCAAGCACAATATGCATGGTGTAAGAAATTTCAATCAAGCAAAAGTTCTATGCTCACTAGAGAATCTACACAAAAATCCACTCAAAATACAATTTTTGTGCAAGATATGCAAGTTTGGACAATTTATTCAACTAAAACTAACTATCAATTAAGGAGGATTAAAAAGTAAAGAGTTTAGAGCACCCCTTTTCTTCTGCACACTGGATGAGCATGTGCAAATTTTTATTATTTATTTTTTTTACTCTGGCTAGCGCTCAATGCTAGGAACCTGCCCTCAGTGCCCAGGGTACAGTATTTTCTGCTGATTCTGCTTTCTATTTGCGCTCAGCGCTTACAGTAGCGCCCGACACCCACAAAGGGTCATTTTCACCCTTCTTTTGAGTCATTTCTCCCCTTCCTTTGGTCCACTTTCCTTAGATGTGCCTGCACAACAATTCCAAACAATTATATCACAATATCAAGCCTACGTATGAAGGAACTAATCAATCATCTCAATTAACTACTTATGCTTGAAAGATAAAAATAGAAATTAAAGGAGGAAGTGGAAAGTAATGCTTGGGTTGCCTCCCACGAAGTGCTTCTTTAACGTCACTAGCTTGACGCCTGATTATTTGTTGCTCATGGTGGTTTGAAGGATGAGAAGAATGGAGCATTATTGGTGCTTTTCTTTCCACCACTCCTCACATTGTTCTTAACATCAAACATTGGAGTGTTGCCCTTCTTTGATGAACGATCTTCTTTAGGCCAAAATGGTTGGAAATGAGATGACCATTGAGACTTCTTTTTCTTTTTCCTTCTTTTTCCATTGCTCTTCTTTTTCTTCTTATTTTCCTCTTGGTGAATTTCTTGCACCTCTTGACTTTGCACAAAATGAACTTGAGCATGGATAATTGGTGAAGTGTCCATAGGTTCCTTATCAAACGTGTTCACAACCATTTGTTCTTCATTCACCCTCAATATAAGCTAGCCTTTTGGTACATCTATCAAAGCTCCGGCGGTAGCTAAGAAGGGTCTCCCAAAGATCAATGGAATGTTCACATCCTCCTCAATATCCAAGACAAAGAAATCCATAGGAAATATGAACTTTCCTACTTTCACAAGCAAGTCCTCTACCAAACCATAAGGTCTCCTAATTGATCTATCCGCAAGTTGGAAGGAGATCATGGTTGGTTCTATATCATGAATATCAAGCCTCTTCATCATGGATAATGGTATAAGATTGATACTTGCTCCAAGGTAGCATAGGGCTCTAGCATTGATTACCTCTCCAATGATACATGGAATTGTGAAGTATCTCGGATCCCTCAACTTAGGTTAAAGCTTGTGTTAGAGAATTGAGCTACAATTTTCAGTCAAGGCCACTACCTCACTTGGTTCAAATTTTCTCTTCTTTGCAAGCAATTCCCTCATGAACCTTGCATATGATGGCATGGTCTCTAATGCTTCGACAAATGGGATGTTGACTTGCAATTGTTTGAAAACATCTAAAAACCGATCAAATTGCTCTTCTTTCTCTTTCCTCTTCCTTGCAATCGGATAAGGCGCTATCACATAAGAAGGAATTTCTTGTGGCTTGCCCCTTTTCCTTCAATAATTGACTCTTTGTCTTTCTCAAGATAAAATCTTTATCAACTAATTTCAGCTTCTTTTCCTTCCTATCATCTTGAGGTTCCACTTCTTCTTTCCTTTTTAAACTCTCTTCTTTATCACTAGTCTCAACCATCTTCTTGCTCAACTCAGAATTTTCATCATTTTGGCATGTGGAATTATCAACAACCGGCTCCACTAGCTTTCCACTTCGCAATATGATGGCTTTGTACTCCTCCTTTGGATTATTAGTAGTATTTCCAGAAAATCCTGCACTTAATGCACATGAAACTTGTTTAGAAAGCTGTCCAATCTGCACTTCAAGGTTCTTGATTGATGCATCGGTGTTCTTGAAGTTAGATTGTGTGACTTGGTTGAATTGTGCAAGAGTGTTCTCCAAACTATTCATTCTCTCATCGGCATCACGATGTGGTTGATTTGGGAGGGCTAGTTGTTGTGAAGGAGTGTTGTCTTGTGGAATCTCTTGTTTCCAAGGAAAGTTGGGGTGCTTCTTCCAATTTTGATTGTAGGAATTTGCATAAAAATTATGTCCTTGTCTTGGAAAATTCCTCATATAGTTTGCTTCCTCATGAGAGCCTAGAGTTGCTTCACATTTACCATTCTCATGCTCTCCTCCACAAAAATCACAACTCATGACTTGTTGTCCTTGTATTGGTCCCACATTCATAGCATGAAGTTGCTTGGTGATTTCCTCCAATTGATTTGTGATGATTTTTTTTTTTGAGCCAAAAGTTCATTTTGAGAGTTAAGCTCTATCATCCCATTTGTCGATGTGCCTCCTCTATCATGATTCATGAGATAATCATTAGATGCCATGGCTTCAACCAGTCTCAAAGCTTCTTCTGCGGTTTTTGAATTCATAGAACCTCCCGCCAATGCATCTAACATGAGCTTTGTAGAAGACCTTAATCCATTAAAAAGTATTTGCATTTGTTTAAGATCATCAAAGTCATGATTCGGATACTTCCTTAAGAGTTCCTTCAACCATTCCCAAGCATCATTCAAGTTTCACCATCACGTTGCACAAAGCTTGAAATATCTCCTCTCAACTTCACAAACTTTGACGGTGGAAAATACCTTGCTAAGAACTTTTCCTCCAAGTCATCCCAAGTAGTAATGCTTCCTCTTGGTTGAGATTGGAGCCAAGCCTTGGCTCTATCTCTCAATGAGAAGGGGAACAACCGCAACCTTATAGCATCATCCGTAGCTCCATTAATCTTGAGTGTCTCACATATCTCTAGAAAATTTGAGACATGACTATTTGGATCTTCGGCATTAAATCCTCTAAATTGATTTTGTTGCATGATATTGAGTAATGCCGGCTTGATGTCAAAATTATTCGCAGCTACCGGAGGTCTAATAATGCTTGAATGATTTCGGTTGGTTGGACCATTAGAATACACTCCCAATGTCCTTCGGTCTCCTTGAAAATTTTTAGCCATGATAACCTCTTGTTGAACTTGTGATGAAGAAGAAGAATTTGCTTTTTCTTTCTCTCGCTTCTTTCTTTCTTTTGATTCTTTCAGATTCCTCTTTGTCATCTTCTCAACTTCAGGATCAAACAACAGCTCACATGTAGATTTACCTCGCATACAATACACAAAAGCTCAAGTAAAGATGAGAATATCCAATATATCACTAGTTTAACAAAAACATAAGAATAACAAAGAAAGGAAAAAAAATGTTCAAATTAACAATGCTTTAGCCTTGTTGATATTGAAATCAACAATCCCCGGCAACGGCGCCAAAAACTTGTTGATCGATTGGCAAGTGTACCAAATCGAACAAGTAATAAAGTGAGAGTAGAGTACCGTTCCCAACGAGGATGGTGATCAAGTGTCAACGTAGCTTAGGCAATAGCTATTTGAAAGAATGAATTTCATTGTTCCAAGAATGTTTATGAATTTTTAATTACAAGTTGTCACGAGAATGAATGAATGCAATACAAGTAACAAATGAATACAATGTAGGTAAAAGCGGTTAGGCATCGGAATCATTCAATCTTCACTTGACCTAACCTTATTTGATTTTAACTTCGATTCATTCCATACAATTGACATTCAAGTTACTAACCTAGATTTATCCCCAATTCCTTAGGTGATAATCCTTTTGTACCAATTAAGAACCCTAATTCCTTAGGTGATTCAAGAATTAGCACAAACATTAAGCATACTACTCATAAGAATGCATTGCAATAGAGTTCTATTCCTAGAATCAACATCACAATGGTAATCACTTCAATTCTAGCATGAACACTAATTTTCCAATTATGCATTCACACTTGGAATCATTCCAAGGTTGACCAATCCAAGAAAAGCATTAAACATAGAAGAGATTAGTAAAATTGCATGAACTTGAATTAAAATCATAGATCAAACATTCATTACATCAAGATTCAATTGGAATCATCCCAACCAAACCTAAGAGATCTAGCTACTCATGGTAAAAAGGGAGAAGAAGGAAGAACTTGAGTAGATGTGAGTGGAGGAAGCCATGGAAGCTCCAATTCTTGTTTTCAAGCTTGAATCTCCAAAGACTACTAAGAGAAAATGATGAACCAAGGTGAGAAAAGTGAGAAAATGAGCCAAAGATCCCTCTCCATCTGTTCAAATGCGCTTTATAGAGTTTTTGCGCTTCGCCCAGTGCTGAGCACCCCTGTTCTGCGCGAAATCGTGGCTTCTGTCTGTGCTAGCGCTGAGTGCTACTCCTCTGGCGCTGAGCTCCCCTTCTGCTACAGGTTGTTGGTGCTGAGCGCCCATACCTAGCGCTGAGCACTGGGTATTTTCCGGCACCTCACGTTTCTATATTTTTTCCAGAACTGAGCGCCCATTTTGAGAGCTGAGCGCTGGACTTCCATTCCTACACATTTTCAACATATTTGGGTGTACTTTTCTCACAAATTAAGATCTAATGGATCAAAACTTTATTCAAATGAATGTATGTGTATTCCTATCACTTTTCCTATAATTTCTAATATTATTTACAAACTCTTTCCTAATTACACTTCCAAACTAATATATCTTGCACATTCATCACCCGTCGTGGAAGATTTTTCGGGAGTGTTTCTTGAGAATGTTTCAGGTTTGTCCCTGCGAAGGATATTGAGCTTTCGATTGATCTAGTTCCTAGATGTAATCGGATCTCCATTGCTTCGTAGAGGATATCGCCTCCAAAGTTATTCGAGTCAGATGACTTGACTTAAAGGGGGATCTGATGTCATAACAGTTTGTGGGACAAAGTGTGTCCTAAAGGGAGTGTCAGTGTTGCTCATGAGGATGAAGCGTCACTTTGGTGAAAGTGACCGCAGACGGTAATTAAAATCCGTAGTTAGTTAAACTAACCGGTTATTTCAAGGGCGCATCGAGGAACTGTCTAAGATTTTGGAGCCGTTGACTCACCTTATGAGGAAAGACCAACTCTTCACATGACTGAGAAACGGACTAAGTCATCTGTTACCATACGCAGTTCAGAGAAGAATGCTGAAGACGACAACAAACCGGATCAAGCATCTTTAGAAAAACCTTCGTGCTGGTACAAAGACGAGTCAAGCTCCGAATCTTCACTTTTAGAATGAGTGTCTCATTCACTGTACTATTTGATTCTTTATGAAGGTGGCAGACGACATTTGTTCCTTGAGTCCCTATGGTTGTATCAAACAATCGTAGTAAATCAAGTATGCGTGTGTCAGACAAACTTTTCTAAGTTTGATTTGAAATCTATCAAGACTCCTAAACTAGTTATAACTATTTCTTGAGTTGTGGCCCAAATAATTTCTTAGTAACAAAAGTTTCTTGATCAAACTTATGCTAGTCACTTTTACTTTTGGTAAACGTGACCCAGTCCAATCTTGGCAGACTGAATTCCCTTTAAAATCATCATTTGACGAATGTCTTGTAGTACGTTGAATACTTTTAGAGTTAAAACTATCCGAGGGAATTCTAATGGAAGGAACAACTCTATTAGATTCATGTTTTTAAATGTGTATTGGCCATGCATTTTTACATCCATGAACCTAATTGAAGAATCTTTTTCCATACAGAATGGTCCTGTATCTTTCAAATTGATGAAATTCTTCTCTAAGCTTTTGTGAAAGTGAAATCAAGAAACTTATTTTCTTGAAAATTTCTTTCTGTAATCTCCAAGGCCATGCCTTATTGTAGTTCAAAAGGATTTGTCAACCTTGATCAATTTTACCCTGCGTATTCTTCTAAATGTCATTGACATGTAATCTATCCCATGAGTCATTAGGATGGGTATCTGATTTAAATCGGGATGTCAGAGTTAGTCGAGTACAGTGAAAAAGAGATAACATGACACTTGATACCTTCCTTGTCATGATATTAGTGTTGCGATGGATTTCGTTATGAATTTATCGAACACCTTTAAGAGATTCGTTTTGTTCGAGTGATCGTGGACAGGCTGACGAAGTTAATATCCTTCTTACCTGTCAAGATCCACTATCCAGTGGATAAGCTAACCGACATGGGTATCGTAGGACTGATCAAACTTCATGAAATATCTTCAAGTTTCAAAGTCTATCAATGTCGTCGTGAAAATCCGATATAAGTGTTGAAGACCAAGTTTAGAATTGAGTTCAACGGATCACCCCAACTCGAAGGGACAATTGAGAAAAACGATCCGATTAGGATCATCCTTTTAGCAGGATAGACAAGAAATGATGGGAATTTTGTTGAGGTATAGTTGTAGCTAGTAAGATGTGAATCCTTAAGGTCAATGACAGTAAGTGAGGAAATTTTTGTGAATCAAATGTTGATTGAGGCAGAACATTGTTAAAGGAATCTAGGGTAATGATCAGTATCCATCGTTAAGATTAATTTTATAAGTTTGACGATTTATAGAGAAATGTTTATATTAGTTTCCCTAAGCTGAACAGAAGCAGTAAAGAGGAATTCTTGAGTAAAACTAAGTTGTTAGAGAATTTCAAGGTTTATGGTTTTAGATGATTCAAACCGAAGTGATTCCTTTTTGGTTATAGTTGCATGAAGGAGTGTAATCATGTTCTTTAAGATTAAAATGTATGATTATGATATAACTTTGGAGTGGTAGAATATGTTCAAAGGAAACTAAGACTACGATGTTTTGATTGGAGACTTGGGGTATGTGATTTTGATAGAATCTGGAAAATTAGATTATGCCAGAAGGGCTAATACTACAGAGGTATACCTTGAGTAGTAAGTTGATGTATGTTGGAGTAAAGTTAGTTTTATCTTGGTAATGACTATGTGAGTTAGATGTGTGGAGGGAAGTTTATCTAATGGACTAGTGATTAAGAATAGAAATGATTAAGTTTTGATTTTGCTCTTCATGAGGAAGGAACTGAGAATTCAACGTCATGAATAGTGGACATAATCTAGTGGTAGAAAATTTCGAGGATGAAAAGAGAACGACATAGGGATGAATTATGTTAGGGAGTAGCAATAAGACAAATGAGGCGACTGAAAATACAACACAGAATTTTGGATAGGAACAAATATGTATACTGTAAGAGAAGTGGGAATCTTAGTTTAAAACTTGGTATTAACAGTAGTAGTTCAAGATGTCAAATGAAAATTTTTATGATGAATTAGTATTAAAGGAAGAGGAGATTAAGTTTTAATCTTTATGTGTGGGAGATACAATTCAGGATCTTGAGATACAAGATCCTGTCTAGTTCGGAGTCAAGAAATTTCGGGGACAATATTTTTTCTTAGTGGGGTAGTAATGTAACACCCTGATTTTTATGTCTATCTATAATCTATGCTTATTTATGTATGTGCCTGATTAGTATATTTAAATTTTAAGTGGAAAAATTATTTTAATAAACCCAAATTACTTTCATAATTTATTTTATAGTGGGAAGCTACTATTAAATTTCCAGTGGAAGTTTCAAACGAAAACGGTTTGCGTTCTCACTGTCAAGAAAACTTTACTGACCCAAAAAATGAGTTTCGACTCGTAAAATAAAATTTCAATTTTTCCTAACTCAATTATAACCATTTCCATGATTTTAGAAATTTTCTTCTATAAATGTTTCAATATAAAATTTTCAGGTAGAAAAATTTACGAAGGAAAATACGATCAGTTTTCACAGTCGGGGAATTGATGAAACCAGAAAAGAACAAAATATATTTAAAATGGATTTGATGAAGACTTGAAGAGACTTGATTTGGTGTGAAAAAATTGATAGATTTGACATGAATAATATTTTCATTAATTACATAAAATCATTATTTCAAGTCTTGCAAGAAACCTTATTTTATATATTAAATTAACCTTTTTATTTTCAATTTTTTTTAAAAAAATCATCTCTGTTCCTCTCTCACACAGCAGCTTCTTCTCCCCCTTTCTCTATAAATACTCACCTCCCACTATATTCTTCACTTTTCCCATTCTCTCTCAAACTCATTCACCTACTCATTCTCCATAAATACCACTTCTACATTTTCCATCTTCTTTTCCTCTCCCCTCCTCACCTCACGCCCTCTCTCCCTCATCATTCACTCTCTCATTTTTTTTTCTCTCCAACACTATAAAGATCATCATCCTCTCTACCACCATCCACCACCACTTTTTCATCATCAAACCATACATGAAAATGAAACTACACTTCTAGATAAACCACAATCTCCACTTGAAATTATCAACAAACATACCCATCCCTCATTTCCTCTCTTGGCCGAATCTACCATGGTAGAGCAAGGAAGAAACTTTTGGTCATCTACAACTCAAGAACTTCAAATCTTTAGAGCAATGGTAAGGATTTAATTTCTAGTGTTCCTTTCCCTACATTCCAACCACATGCAAGCCCATTCCCTTGACTTTTCATTCATGCATGTGGATGAATCCATCTCTAACTTTTATATCCATCATAGAGGACTCGTTTTGGAGCTCAAAGGATAAATCTTACAGCCTTTACAAGTTTGGAATCATGATGGTTTAGGATCTTCAAGAGGTAGTGGGGAGATCCTCTCTAAACTCTTTGCTTGAATCATTATTTGATAATTATGGTTACTAATTTTGGTTGATATATGTTTGCACGTATGTTTTTGAGGGTCTAGGACCCTTGCATGTTGGTTTTATGACTTGTGAATGATGCTAGAGTGAATATAATAACTAGGTGTGGATGAACATATGTAAAATATAAATCTAGCGGCATGACATACACTTATTCGTGAGCCCACTAATTTTTATAAAAAATATATTTCTGAAAAGCAAATACATATTTGGAAATACGACTTCTGGAGCTTTAATTTGATATATAATATGTAAGTATTTGGATAAGATTTACTAGGTCAAAACACCTGTCAAAATAGAACCAAATTCTGTCTGCGAAAATATATACGTAGTTGGTTGCATGGCGACTTTAAATATGATTTTGAAGGATAAAAACTCTTATAAAATTTTCTGGGTTAGTATTGAAGTATATCTAAAGTTTGGTTGAAGATTTGATATTTTTACATATGTATATAAAGATAAAAAATATCATAAAGTTACATGTTGATGAACTCAGATTTCTGGAAAATTCTGTACAAACAGAGGCAGTATGAGATTTTTAATAAATTAATGCCTTCGAATTTTGACATGGAACCAACTAAAATATGTTTATATGTGAGTTGGGTACCTTCAATCAAATTTTCAAGGATTTTGAAGGTCATTTGAATGATCATTCACAATTTAAACCCACTGATGTCCTGAAAATGATTTTAGAAAAGAGCTCGCCCAAATTTTTGAATGAAAAATATGATTTTAAAAATAATTTCTTTTAACATGATCAATTAAAGATTTTTGGCATGAAATGGACTATAAACCAGTGATTAATATAAAGATATAAATATGGGATTAAAGTGTATGTGTGTGTGTGTGTGTGTGTGTGTGTATATATATATATATATAAGTAAGTCTTGGACAAAATGTAACCTAAGAATTTATCAGACATCTCTAGCATCGTTTTTTCAGCCATGGCCAAAACCTATACTTAGAAAGATAAGACGACTTTGTTGTTTTAATTTAAGTCGTTCGCTTAATTCTTAGACTTGTGGCACGCGGTGGGCAAAGGAAGCTCGCTCTCGGCAACACGTAAACAAAGACTTTTTCTATCCGTCGAATCAGGTAAGGGGAAAAAGCCTGAGGGATAATTATGTTTTGATGACTATATGCCATGTGTGTTTGTTTTGATGTGTTTGATTGATGTTGTTATTGTTGTGGCTGTTTTGGTTGGATTTTGAGTTCATAATGTGTTGATAATTTAAGAAAAATATGAATGTCACTTATATATGTTGAAGTTGTTTTATAAGTGGTGATGATTTATGGAAAAAAAAATATGAATGTTGCTTATTTATTTTGAAGTTGTGTATATGTGGTGATGATTTATGAGAAATATGAATGTTGCTCATTTATGTTGAAGTTGTTGTATATGTGATGTGATTGTTGCATGGAAGCCTAACAATTGGTTAGAGCTCAAATAATAAGGATAAAATCTTTAAGAAAATATTTACAAAGAAAATCACAAGTAATAATTTCTTTTAACAAGGTTTTGATAAAAAGGGGAAGTTAAATAATTTTAATGATTTGGTGAACATATTAGAGAATAAAAACAATTTTTATAAAGAAAATTCAATTGAAAAATTTAAGTGATTTTACACAAAAAGAAAATTAATTTCTTCGAAAATGTTTTGATGAAAACAAAAGTTTAGTTTGAAACCTTAAAGGAATTTATTGGAAATTTTCAAATGTTTTAGGAAAAAGAAGATTTTAAAATAAAATATTTTATGGAAATAGAAATGGATTTTCAAAAACTTTAAGTTTTTAAACAAAAGAATTTCAAAAGAAAAGTTTTTATTTAAAAAGTTTTTCATTCAAAAAGAAAATGTCTGACAACTTGGATAAGTTACGGAAAATTTTGGTTTTTGTATTTGTTTTTCACTGAACGAAAAATTACATTGAAAAGTGAACCCAGTAACCGAGACGTCGGGATACTAGAGTTATAACGGGTGGATCCATGATCCGTATCACAACTTTGTGGACGGTGTGTCCTATATATGATGCTGTGGACTGTATGTCCTGTATATGTTGTTGTGGACTGTGTGTCCTATACATGTTGTCTTGGACTGTGTGTCCTATGAACGTTGCTGTGGACTGTGTGTCCTAGATGCGTTGTTGTGGACCGTGTGTCCTTAAAACGTTGTGATAAACGTGGAAATTGGAGTAAAAAGGGTAAAGATTGTTTTTCTACCACCACAAAGTGCTAGACTAGTGCACGAGTCTAGGACTGTTGTGATTGGGCACTCGAACTTTAACGTCCTGTGTCGATAATAAAACCTGTAAGACATTTAAAATTCACGGGAGGTCGTGAGCCTTGAGCCTCGGCAAGGAAAGAATGAAACACAAAGAAAAGCCGCGAAAATAAAAGGTTTTACATACATTGTTTTTGGTAAACGTGCCTGTTATTCCGGATATCTTGGTAAACGAGGTATTCAAGACGGTGTTATTCCGGATATCTTGGTAAACGAGGTATTCGAGACGGTGTTATTTCGGATATCTTGGTGCACGAGGCATTCAAGACAGTGTTATTCTGGATATCTTCATGAATAAGGTATTCAAGACGTTGTGCCTTTATGGCAATTGAGCCTTATCACCTCATTGTTTTTCAAAAATTGCATGGAGTTGGTGTCTCCGGAGACTAGGATAGAATGATGAAATATAGAAATGTCATGTTTTCAAAAACGACGACGATTGTTGATTGATATGATTATCTGTGAGATTTTATATGATGAATATGTATATTTGTCTGTATCTGTTGCTCTGTGTTTGGGCATGCAATCGTCATAATTCATCCATATATTGGTATCTCACCTTACAATATATCATATTTTCCTGGTTCCTTGTTGTTGTGCCCTTGGCACAGGAGAGCAGGTGGATGCCGAGAAGTTCCTAACCTCACTTGGGGGATATTAATTCAGATCCTTGAAGAAGTGGGTGATTGTCGTAATGGTGAGAACTATGGAGTTCTTTCCAGTAGTTGTCTTTTAGAACGACCAGCTTAGGATGTTTCCTTTGGGACGGGTGTTTTAAGAAAATTATTGTAGGTGGTTTTGAAGAATCTTGCAATGAATTTATCGATTTCAGTATGAAAGATTATTTCATGAAAGTTTATATGTTGAAGTGTTTTGCTTCATAAATAAACCTTGCTTTTGTGTGCTATAAGCATGGTATGATATTATGTTTGTGTTGTGGGTACTATACCTTTTTGGAAATACTCCGCAGAAAAGAAAAAGAAATTTTTTTTACCTCCATATTCTCAGACTTATGAAAATAATAAATTTTTTTTCAAAAACAATCAATAAACTTTCCTTTTAATTTATTTCTACATGTGATTAGAAAGTAATGCTCACTGGTGTTACAAAACTAGACATGTTACATATCACAAAAATTGTTGAAAATGACTCATAATTTGGTCTGTAACTACTTTTTTAATTATTATTATTTATATCGAATACTCAAGTTTTAGTTTTACTATTTTATGTTTCATTTTACTTTGTTTGGAAAAGCTGGAAAAAAAATATTATGTTGATAATCGATTTTAGTATAATCGATTATAATCAGAATATGTTTTTGTTTGGGTATGTTTGCCGAAAAGCGATTTTAAGATAATCTATTTCGTTTGGGTGATATAAAAATAATCACTTTTATATAATAAATTTAAAAAAAATATGAAAATATTTGTTTACAATATATTTTTTATATCTTGTCATCAAAATAAAGATGTGTTTTCAAAATCTCACAATTTGAAAGAATCAACAAATTGAAAAAGAAGAAAAAAATAAGAAAGAAGAAAAAATAGAAGGAAAAAAAAATAGAAAAAGACAAAACAGATGACCTCATCACAGGAAGAAAGCGTGAGAGCAAGGACATTGTAAGAAAGAAGGACACATGCGGTGAATCACAAAGATAACATGAAGAAAAAAACGTGTTTCCAAATACAGTGCACTATGGTAGCTGGTTCCAAAACAACGTAAATGAAGAAGGAAAAGCTTTTTTCAAACTTAAGCAAATAACCCAAACATGAGCATCTCTTACAAAACAGCTTTTTTTCAAAACAAAATAGTTGAAACTCACAAAACAATCTTTCCCAAACACCCTCTAATTATGTCCATAAATTTTATGGTTTTTTTTAAAAATAAAAGTTTAACTGAGTTTGGTCTTGGGAGTCACCAGGGTCAGACCTCAAAACTCAAAGAATGTTTAGAGGTACTTACAGATTACTCATCAACGAGGTCCTCACATCGGAGATAGGATTCGAACTCACGACATTATGGGTTATGAACCGTATCCTTACCAACTGGACTAATCTTCGTAGGCATAAATTTATAGTTTAAATCTAATGATCATGGGGTAAATAAAAAACCTACAAAATTAATCACATCATGTTTATTCATATTTTAAATCTTTGAACACTTGTTGTATACTTGATGCGCTGGTACTTTTCTTCATATTTTTTTTTAAACTTTCGTGTTTATTAAATTTGTGTGAAGAAAATGATTTGTATGAATTTCTTTTGGATAGATAGATTATACTATTAACGAAAAACTGAGTATAATTGTTCTATGACGTTGATGACGAATTGTACATATTTTCAAATTCATTTTCATTTCTGAAACTCAAAAGAAAAAGTCATTTACAATTAATTACGATGATTGAAAGTTGAAAACAAAAATTTAAGTAGAAGGCAATTCCAAGTTTCCAACATGATTACGTTAGCCACGTCGAGGAGAAGCATGTCCCCCTCACCGTGTAGCCAAACCCGTTCACCGAATGCTTCTATTTTATATTCGTAAAATTAATCACAGTAAGATTCAATTACAATAAGAACTGAAATTTTGTTCATTATAAATTTAATAGTTTAAATTATTAAACAAACAAATAAATATCATATTATGTTGTTATAAAATTTGACTAATAACAAAATAATAAATAATTGTAAACTAATATTATATGTTATTTATTGACAGAATGAGATTTTGACAGTAATAGTAAAATAAAATTAAAACCATAATTGTTTTAATTGAATTTTTATATTTTTAAAAGATTTTTTTTTTTTTTTTTTGGGTCATACTCATATAGTTTTAAAAAGATTGAAAGATAAATTTCTAGCTATCCCATGAAATGTTGTTCTCCGTGACGAATGGACTTTCTATAGGCTGGGCTATTTTTTTCTATATCCTAGGTGGGCTGCTATGGGCTGTGTTGTACAATTTGGGTGATATGATATTCTTTCTGAGGTTTTATTTTTAAATACCCCATAAATGGATCTTCCCACCTATCACTCTTTTTAAATTTTTTTTATTCCATAAATACCCTTATCTATTATTTTAGTATTTTACCTTATCCTAACCCCAATCCGCTCAATTCATCACTCTCTCTATTATTCTCCCACCTCCCACCTGATCCCTCAATATTCCGAAAAATATATCTATATCTTTTTCCTCTGGGAGTATGTGAGGCAAGCCGAAATATGCAGTGACGAACAACGTGTGATGTCAGGTTTATGTATCTTCTTTTTTTCTTGTTTTCTTAATTATAATGAAAACTAAGTTTATGCATGTATTAAAAAAAAATTTTAGTAAGCAAGTAAACTAAGTTTCCGTGTGTATTTAAATAAAAGTTTTAATACATTCAGAAACTTAGTTTCCGTGTGTATAAAAAATGTTTTTAATACACTTTTTTACTATACCCGAAAACTTAATTTTCGTGTGTTTTAAAAAAAATTATACACACAAAAATTAAGTTTTTGGGTGTATTAAAAAAGACTTGTACACATAGAAACTCAGTTTTTATGTGTATTAAAAAAAATTTAATACAAACAGAAATTAAGATTTTGGGTGTATTAAATTTTTTTTAATACATATGAAAACTTAATTTCTGCTTGTATTAAAAAGTTTTTGATATATACGGAAACTAAGTTTTCAGAAGTATAATTAAAAAAAATTTAATACATGCGGAAACTTAATTTTCGTGTGTGTTAAAACTTGTTTAATTTTTTGATAAAAAAAAACTTGTTTAATTTTAATACATACTTTCCACGTGTATTAAAACTTCTTCACAACTTGCTGCAAGGCAACAAGTGAAAACAACATACTATCAATCATAAACCCCTCATTTTGGACACAAATCAACAATCTTTTACATATATCAATAAGATCACATTCATCCACTCAGTTCTAAGTTTACTTTTTCTTTTCAGAGAAAGTATTTTCTTGTTTGGTATACACTCCCTCTACAAGCAATTGCCTAATGCATTAACAATCCAAATCAATCAGTTAAAGGTCATTTCTTTCCTCCCATTGCGTTTAATTTTTTTTGTACTTTAATGAATTATAAAAAATTACCCGAGTGTCGAGTCTGTCCTTGTTCTCTGCCTATATCGTTGTCGTGCTGTCCACCGTCCGCCAGTGTCTTGTTGCCGCGAATGCTGTACCGTTGTCCACCTTTGGCCGTTATCGCTGGTGTGGATGCAGGGAATGGGAGGGAGTAATAAGGACGGGGGAAGGGAAGGGGCAGTGGGTCGATAGGGTGGGAGGGAGTCATCAGGATGGGAGAATGGGACGCAGGGAGTGTAGGGCCTGTGGGGTGTGGGAGGAAGGAGGTGGAGTGAAGGGAAAGAGGAAGTGGGTCGGTGGGGAGGGTGGGAATTGTGACACCCTCCACCCCGCATGTGTTCATAAAACGTAAAAGATATAAAAGAAAGAGGATACATGGATATTATATCATAATAATAAAAATCGGGCAGAGGCTGCCGCATTGTAACATAACTTCAACGCAGAAAAACTAAAACATTGTTTAAAACAAACATAACAGGAAGCATATAACGAACCCAACCCCGATGTCACATTACAGAGTTGGTATAACCAATCCAATAAACAACTCGGATAAACAAACTAAAAATAAACATAAATAAACTACAAGTAGCGGTTCCTCAGAGTCACTCCTCGGCAAGCTGCTCACCGTCCTCTGCATATCCAAAAAGAGACACGCAACAAACAACAAAAGATGGAGAGTAGGAAACATATATATCAACATAATGGCATGGAAGTAGTTAGCAAGATGAACATGCATAATATAAACATATCATGTCAAACATAAACATCTCATCATATTAATATCATATATATACATATATCATTCCAAACAAGGTATGTTATGCGATGCAACGCTACTCCACTGCTCCAATGCATGAATGAGCAACACAACACATAACCAACAATCACCACCTCGGCTTGGGCCACTCAGCTACCCAAGTTCATCATCATCATCAACGTTATCTTTCATCTTTAGTATTTAATTTTTTATCGCATAATCTTTTCACTTGCACTCTGGCCAAAAAGCACCAGAGTTCAACACATTGACTATTAAGCATCAAGGCCCCCTTGGCCACTCGGCTACCAAGGTCCAATATCTTTTAACAACACCTTGACGACCATTAAGCATCAAGGCCCCCTTGGCCACTTGGCTACCAAGGTACAAAACAACAACACTCTGGCCAATAAGCACCAGATCTCAACACCTCGACCACTCAGCTGTCAAGGCCCCCTTAGCCTCTTGGCTACGAAGGTACAGAACAACATCTTTTCCCTTTAGTTATTAACACTCCGACTGATCAGGTACAGAGCTCAACACCTTGACCATTAAGCATCAAGGCCCCCTTGGTTACTCGGCTACCAAGGTACATAACAACATCTTTAAGTTATCTAGCTCATCTTTTCTTCGTTGGGTGTCTTCTTTCATTAATTAGCTACTTTGGGATATAACCCTTGTTTTCAACATTTTGGTTATGTTTTGGTCAGCTCACCCTCAGCACGGGCGTGCTCAATTGCGCATCTTGCTCTGGATTTCAAACTAGAGCATGGGCATGCTCCCTGTTAAGCACGGTTGTGCTCGATGGAGCGTGACCGTACTGATTTGGGCAGAAAAGGTCATAAACCCTTTCCCAAATATTTGGGACAAATCACAGATTCAGCCTATTGGCTTTTAACTAATCCATCGAACATCAGCTTCATTAATCTTAATTGTTCTTCATTAATATTGATCATGTCTTATCGTCACAGGGAATTAATCTCTCAATCACAGCTTCATCATTAATGTTCCTAGAACATTCACTAATCAATCCCAGAGTCTTTAACTAAGCCCTATGAACATAACCTTACATCCACTACAAAAAAAAACACAATTTACCGACGGAAAAACCTGTCGGAAATGAAGAAATTCCGTCGAAAAACTACATTACCGACGGACTCTCCGACGGACACGGTTCCGTCGGTAATAGGCACGTAGAAAAGCATTTCCGACGGATCTAGTTCATCTGTCGGAAATTTTCGACGGCATTAACCGTGGGAAAACTTGCTACACAAAACCCCTAATTACCGACGGAATTTCCGTCAATAACTCTCTGTGGAAGTTACCGATGGAATTTTCCGTCTGAAAATGTAACCAACAGTTACGACGGAAATATCCGTCAGAAACAAGGTTTTTTCTATTTTTAAATTATTTTTTATTTAGTTTGTTTTATATTAATAATTAATTATTAATTATTTTTATTAAAATTTATGTATTCAATATTAAATATTATATTATATTAATTTATTAATTATTTTATTTTATTTTAATTAATTATATTTTATTTATTAATTATTATTATAATTTACTTATTAATTTATATTTTATTATAATTAATTATAATTTAATTTTTATTAAATATTATTATATTATCAATAACAAAACAAAATTGAAATTAAAAATAAAATTTAAAAAGAAATTAAATTAAAATAAAAACAAACTCAACATATAATCCATAAATAAAATATCTATCTGTCTACAAAACTCTACTACACCTATAACTATCCTAATACTCATCACCATAATATTCGTCATCGTCGTCTTGTCGGGGGGAGTCTGCGGGCATCACTTGACCATCAAGTTGCGGCTCAGTAGTCAGACCGTCGTCATGTGACTGTTTGGTGGATCAGAAGTAGTAGTGGGGGGCGGGGGCTGGGGCTGGGTGGCATGGAGGACCCCCTGCAGAGCGCTGCACCTGTCTGGTGGGAGGAAATCGAGCATAGCAGTCATGACCGTAGAGAATGTCTCCATCTGTTGCATGATGCGCTCTTTCGTCTCCCTCTGCTACTACACCTCCTGCCTCAGCCTCTGCACCTCCTCCGTGTCCTGTGGCGGGAGGATGTAGGTTCCCTAATGGTCAAGCTCGGCGTCGACCCCCGACGGATTGACCTGGCTAGGGTCGCAGTACCGTAAATCCGTCCCTTGTTCTTCCCGCCCGCCACATCCATCCAAGCATGGGTCTGTAGTCGCTCAACCTCGGCGGGGTCTAGCTAAGAAGGATCTGAGGCACCAGAGCAGGAGGCAGCCTCAGATGCTACCTGACTAAACTTGGTGTTGTACTCTGCCTGCGATCAATACATTACAATCAATATTTATTAAACTATATATATATATATATATATATATATATATATATATATATATATATATATATATATACATCATAATTACCAATAGTTTAAATATAAAAAAATCACTTTAGCTCACCACTGCATACCTCGACCTCTCATCAACAAACTCGCCAGTGTCCAAGCAAATATGTGTCTGCTCAAAGACCGTAGGGAAATCAACGAACCGAGCTAGCTCTCTTGCCTGCAACCGACACACCAATAAAATCAATTAGTTATAAAACAAATTTTTTATAAAAATATACAGTTTATAAATAATGTTATTTATATATGCATACCATGTAGATGGCATGCTGCATGTGGCTAATAGAACCACCAGTGTGCATGCTCCCACCCTTCTCGGAAGCCCGATTTCTCTTCGCCTGTTCACACTTCAGCTTGTAAGCCGAAGTGTCCCATTACGCACACAGTTGGGCCCAGATGTTGGGCCCGATGTAATCCGGACGTAACCGGCTCTCCCTATGCTCCTGGAGCATGTCCCTCAGTTGAGCAACTGCTCGGTCGTCAAAGATAGCACGTATCTCTGAGGCATGCTCCGGTAACCAGTGCACAAGCTCCTGTTAACAAAGAAAAAAATATTAATAACATTATACAAAATATATATATAAAATAAAGGGAAAATTACATGAACTAATAAACAAGAACTTACCCCGAATCATCTGAAGATACGATCCTGATCCTCATCGGGGATCACCCCCCATGATGACCAGAAGCGACGATATTGCGCCTTGATGGCGAAGGTAACGTGCTTTGATCCCACTTTCGATAGGATGAAGCTGAAAAATTCATAATTTTATTAAATCAACAATATGACAACCAACAAATATATGCTTATTAAATAGTAATTATTTTCAAACAACATTAAATTAAATTAAACTTATGATCCAGAAATAGGACGGATCCATGGTCGATCCTCAGGTGTGGGAACCTTGGCCCACTCAGGCAAGTCCTCAGCCACGGCCGACTGCTGCACAGACGATGATGATGGTATGGCCGTGTCATGACCGTATGCGGACGCGGATGATGAGGATGGAATGGTCGTGTCCGGCTGTGGCATCATCCCAAGAGTTGGCATAAATGATATTCCTGCTGGGTGTGTGACCGGCACAGTCGATGATGATGGTGGGTTGGGTGTGGTGTGGGTCCGATGAGGGCGGCGAGTAGCAGGCTAGTGCGCATCGTGGCGCAAAGCGAGTGGAGGTCTGGACATGGGTGGAGGGTGGGGTAGTGTGGGTCGAGGATAGTGTAGTATGGGTAGGGGATGATGTAGTATGGATCGGTGAGGGTATAGAATGGGTGGGGGATGGTGTAGAATGGGTGGGGGAGGCTCCTGTAGGTGGCGATAAGGTAGATGCGGTAGGGATGGGGGTGGGTGCGGAGGGACCTCCAGGAATGCGAGCAAGCACCTGAGACTTCACGGTGTATCGTCCCCGCTTAGCATTCCCCTTCCCCTTATCACCGCTAGGCGGTGGGGGGCGGGGCGGCTATCCTCCTGATGTTGACATATCTATTTTTATAGCACAATTACAAATCAGTGTAAAAAAATAAGTAATCGACATTTAACAGTCTAATATAACTATTTTAATAGAACAATATTTGTCAAGTCTTACATTTAATTGCAGAAGCAAATATTTAAAATACAATAAAAATAACATAATAGTAAACTTCCTATTCAAGCTCGGTATCGTCATCTGATTGTAAGTCCGACTCTTCTTCTTCTTGCATTGAGTCATCACTTTGGATTTCTTTCTCACGATGATGCATGCATTGATGCCTGATTACCAATGACCACTTCTTCGCCTTCATTTGTAGATCCCAACATGCCGATGAATATGCTCGACCTCAATTACTTCATTGACATGCAACGATTCATCCACCGGAATGGCGTCTCATCCTCTCGCATCATCGATTTCAATGCGACCCACTGGGCTTGGTAGTGAGCGCAACACACCAACCTCGTTTGTCCTGTTCTCATTCTTTGGATAAGGGACATGATAAACATGTTTTGCATTACGAGCAATTATAAGCGGATCAAACTATTGATATCTTCTATCCATGCGAATGTCCACAGTTCCATACTTGGGATCCACTTTTGTGCCTATCCTCGATGGATCAAACCAGTTACAATAAAATAAGACTACTTTTTTAGGATAAGTAGTAGTATTGTATTGTAACTCGTATATGTGTTTTATGACCCCATAAAAATCACCAGTACGTACCTTCACCCTGTACGACAACCCCGCTATTAATTGTCTTTTTTCCCTCGTTTCATTCATCTGTGTGGAATTTTTACCCATTAACAAAGTATGTAGGCCATGATCTAACACAGCTATAGGGCTCATACGTTAAATCTCTCAAGTACTGATTAGTCACACTTAACGGTTGTTGATACACCTACGAATAGGTAAGTCATATTAAATAATTACTTTTCAAGAGGCAAAATTAAGCTTAATATAGTGTTTGCATCGTCATATTACACTTACTTGTTGCTTGAACCATTTAGGAAAATCTAAATGTGTACGAGCAGAACCATCTTATTCACTTAATTGATTAATTTGAAGGAACACACTGATAAATAAAATGTGTACTATGTGTTAAAGGAGAAATTATAATAACATGTGATGCATTATTTCAAAAATAGGTCGTTAAGACTTACTCATGGTATGGTTTCACCTCTGTGCAATTCATCAAGACATGAACATGGACCGATGCATACTCCTTATCAGTTAACCAATAAGTAAGCTCCTTGCCAACATGACGGCCGGGAATGTTAAATACAGATAACATATAAGGATACCCTGCATTATCAGCATCTACCTCGTTCCTAAAATGTCTTGGTGCCAACATAAAGTTGTTGAAATAGTGGGAACAGAAATAGGTTGTCTCACGGTGTAAGTAAGACGCACAGATTGATCCTTCTACCCTAGCCTTGTTTTTAACTGATCGTTTAGAGTCGCCCATGAATCTAAGTAATAAAAAACATCGGTGACAAGGCATTATTCAATGGTCGCTAATTATTTAAATGTCAAAATATAATAAAATTACCTTTCAAACGGATACATCCACCTATATTGTATTGGTCCACCAAGCCTCGCTTCATATGCAAGATGGATAGGGAGATGTTCCAATGAGTCAAAAAATCCTGGGGGAAAAACCCTCTCCATCTTGCACTGAATTATTGGAATGTTTTCTTCCATCTTCGTCAGACCAACCGCTCTTAAAGTTGCAGAGCATATATCTTTAAAGAAATGACTGATTTCTGTAAGCGGGTTTGAAACATGCTGGGGCAGCAAGCCGAAAGCAATAGGAAGCAAAGACTCCATGAATACATGACAATCATGACTATTCATCCCATGAAGCCTCCTTGTTCTGACATCAGCACATCGTGCCAAATTAGAGAAATAACCATCAGGGGTCCTAAGGTCTTTTAACCACCGACAAATTGACTTCGCTTCATCGGCGGTTAGAGTGTAACAAGCTTTTGGTTTGACCATTTTTCCATTAGGCTGCGGCTTCAGCTCCAAATCCTTTCGTCTACAGTACAGAGCTATATCCATCCTTGCCTTCTCAGTTGTCCTTCTTTTTGCTAGACACATTCATAACCGTGTTAAAAATGTTGTCAAAGAAATTCTTCTCAATATGCATCACATCAAGGCTATGTCTTAATAGATTATCCTTCCAGTATGGTAGTTCCCAAAAAATACTTTGTTTTGTCCAGTTATGCCATTCTCCATACCCGGGTAATTTTGACACACCTGATTTAGTAACTTTAGGAAGATCTCTAACCCGACCCCATATTTGTTCAGGAGTCAACAAAGGCGGTGCACCTTCGTCTTCTGTCTGATTCATTTTGAATGCTCGGACGTTTCTTCGGAAGGGATGGTCAGGATCTAAGAGCTGACAATGAGAATCAAACCAGGAACTTTTGCCACCATATCTAAGGGTAAAAGTCTTTCCATGTTCCATGCAATACGGGCTCGCCAATTTACCGTGGGTCCCCCAACCAGAGAGCATGCCATATGCAGGAAAATCATTGATAGTCCACATCAGTGATCCCCTCATCATAAATTTTCGCTTCTTTGAAACGTCATAAGTCAACACACCATCCCACAAATTCTTCAGATCATTGATCAGAGGCTGCAAATATACATCTATCCCAGCTTTTGGATTAGATGGTCCCGGTATGAGACAAGTCAGAAACATATATGGTTTTTACATGCACATCTCGGGAGGAAGATTGTACGGTGTAACAATCACTGGCCAACATGAATATGGCGAGGCTGACGCCTGAATGTATGGGGTAAAACCATCTGAACACAGCCCAAGTCTCACATTCCGAGGATCTGCTACAAAATCAGGATGAACCCGATTGAAGTGCTTCCAAGCTTCACCATCAGAATGGTGGCGTATGACGCCCGGATTTCTTCTATTTTCATTATGCCACCTCATTTGCCCCACAATTTGTGTTGATGCAAACAGTCTCCACAACCTTGGAATTATTGGCAGATAGAAAATTGCCTTCGTAGGAACTGGTTTCCTCTTACTATGGTCACTACTTTGAACGTGGTACCTGGGTGTCTGACAAAATTTACATTCTTCCAACGCACTGTCATTTGTACCATACTGAATACCATAATATAGTATGCACCCATTTGGACAACAATCAATCCTCTTAGCCCCCAAGCCTAGTTTCGACACCAACCGCTTCACATCATAATAACTTTTTGGCAACAACTCTTTGAAGGGTGTCACATCTTGAAGCATTTTACAAAAGAACTCCAAACACTGCTCTAGGACATTCCAATTGGACTTGCAAGCTAGAAGCCTAACACAAATTGATAATTTTGAATCTGACGCCCCTTCAAACAATGGCCTATTTGTCTCTAACAATAGACTGTAGAATATCTGTGCTGATTCATTAGGAGGCTCTTCCATGTCATCAGACTCATCCGCCTCAAAATTCCCATGTTGCCCAAGACAATCATCGACCATCATATGCATTGAGTGGAGTTGTTCGACATATTCATCGTGGTAGCCACTGCCTAATACACCCATTTCAAGATCATCACCACCGACTTCATTCAAATCAATATCCGGCAACTCCTCACCATGATCAATCCATATCCAATAATTAGGCTTGAACCCACGTCGGTATAGGTGTAACTTCACGTCATCATCACTCAAAACTACCATACAATTGCACTTTGTGCACGGACATCTAATCCCCCCCTCTTCGGCATAATCACAATGTTGCTTTGCTTTGGATATAAACTCCTCAACTCCATCTACAAATGATTGTTTCAGAAGTCATCTCCCAGACTCGTTCCTATCATACACCCAACTACGGTTCGAGGGATAATATTCCATCCTTCTGCATTTTCAGATGAATTGAATTATTTTTAAACATGATACTATGACCCCGAATCGCTTCATTTCCTTAAAAGGTGTGGCCCTATCCGATTCGAGGAAAAACTTTTTCATCACTGTATTATACTAGTTACTCATCACTTCTCATGTCTTATAGCTGACGAAATTTCGGCAGTATCTCCCATCGGTCTCCAAGTACACGACTTGACCGCGGTGAAATACCACAATCAAGTATGGACCCAGATAACAAAGGGAAATGCTTCGACCCAAAATTTAATCAACTATTTCACAAATGGGAATCATTGAGTAACTAGAATATCAGTGGAGAAAAAGTTTCTCCCCAAACTGTCCCAATTGGACATTTCAAGATTCAATAAAATGAGTGATGGCCATGACCACGAGTACACATGCTCGATAATATTGAACATTGAACGGGAAACTACGGTTTTTCTCAATTATGTATAATAATTGTACTCTGAAAAAAATTTAAAACTTTAAGTAATAGGGATAATTTGCATAAAATTTGACATTATTAGCAAACATTCAAACACATCATTAAGCAACCATCATAGATAAAGCATTAACCCAAAAAAAAAAAAAACAATCGCATACTTATTCATCTAACTTTTTATTATATCATTTATTTTTTAAATTAATTTTAATTATCAAAGCATTTTATTGAATTAGTTAACTACATAGTTAATTAATTATCTAAATATTAGTTATTTAAATATAATTAATTATTTACATATTAGTTATTTTTAACAAATTTTAATCAACCCCAAGAGGTTGGTCTAGTGGAGCATGACAGGGTCTCGTATCTGACAGGTTGCAGGTTCGAGCCCCCACTAGTCTCCTTGGGGTGGAGTAAATTGAAATCCCTTTGTAAGTGCTCAAAGAGCCCGAAAGTTTTTCCTGTCTTGGGTGGGGCACCATCCCCTCACCCTAAATTTATATCTACCAAAAAAAAATTTTAATCTTCCAAGTTGTAGTTTTTACTTGACATTTTTAAGTCCTATGATCAATTGTTTCAAACCTATTATTATTATATTAATTATTTACTTATATATATATTTTTAATAACTCTTCCAATAAGAATTATTTATTTACTTACTTATATAAATAATTTTGTATTTATTTATTTAATCTAATGTTATTGTTATGTAACTAAGTCATTACTTAGTTATTTAAATATTTAATTATATTTTGGTTAGATAGATTTTTTTTATCTAGATAATTAACTATTTTGGTATTCAATTTTTTTTAATCTCCCCTTTTTAATCACATTCGATGTCGTCCACACTTCCATATGCGCCATGCGCAACTATCGTCGCAATCCCTCCCACATAGCTAATTAATACAATTATTTATTGTGTTAATTAATCTAACTTTGTTACCATGTAACTTATATATATATATATATATATATATATATATATATATATATATATATCCCTTCAACAAAAAAAACTTAGATATATATATGTTTTTCACCTCTATCGCACACCAGAACGTAGACATCGCTTCATATCACATTTCACCATCACCATGATTGTTGCACCAATTACATCGCCGCTACGAGTATTTGTGATCGATGGATTTCATTTATCGCTTACTCACATTGCTTAGAGTGCACTTAATTATTCTTTAAGTTTTTTTAATGAAATTATTCCTTAATTAAAAAGTAATTAATTAATTTATTTATTTTAACTATATACATTTATCAATTAATTGAAATTTAAAAGATTCTATATATCAAGAAAAAAAACCTACAAAAGAGTCATACAAATAATTCTGTGTGCAGTAACACACACTAAGAACAAACAAAACACAAATCACCTCAACATATGCAACCTCATATTCATAAAAATTCAAACACAGAATCCTAGCAAAATATAAACACATATACATATAAATTTATTTAAAAAATCCTCAATCAATATTAAAAAAAACCTCAAACAAGCAGCAACTGCTCCTGGTAGTGGTGGCTGCAGTAGTGGTGGTCGGAGTACCGGTGGCTGTGAAAGTTTTGAAAACCAAAACAAACAGATCAGAGGGCCACATTTTTTAACTTAGCATCAAATAGGGGAAATTGCTAAAACTTAAACATGCTTGAACAGTGGAGGTGGCTCCTCTGCAGTGGTGGTGGCCGGAGGGAAAAGGGGCAGCGATGGTGGTGGTGGTTGGCAGCGGTGGGAGTGGCTCCTCCTGTGGTGGCAGGCACAGCGGAGACACAGAGAGGGTGGACAGGCGCGAACAGAGAGTGGGGTCAAGGGTTTTCGCGGTTGTGGCGAGGCGCAAACAGAGTTCCAAGGGAGGAGGTGCGGGTGGCTCCTCTTGTGGTGGCAGGCACGGCGGAGACACAGAGAGGCACGACGGAGACACAGAGGCGCAAGCAGAGAGTGGGAGGCGAGGGTTTTCACGATGGTGGGGAGGCGCGAAGAGAGAGCAAGGAGGAGGGAAGGAGGGAGGACGAGCAGGGAGAAGAGAGGTGGTGGGGGCGGTGGTGCCTAGTTGTAGTAAGGTGGGGGGATAGTGGCAGGGAGATAGAGAGAATAGAGATAGATATAGAAGAGGAAAGGAAAAGCGAGGGGGAAATGGGTTTGCGGGTATGGTTATTAAGGCGTTTCGACAATTTTCCATCGTTAATTCAAAAAAATAATTACCGATAGCAATTTCAGTCGCTATTTGTCCCGAGAATTTCGACGGACAAGCCGTCGATGCATATAGTCCCATTCTTGTGGGTGAATTGTCCGTCGGTACACACTTGGCACCAATTGTTTTTTATTCCTGCCATCTTTTCCGACCGAGTTACCCAGCGGAAAAGCCCTCGGTAAAGTTCTGAGCGGACTTTCCGTCGGAAATTTTCCCAACTTTTGGCATTCTACATTCACCGCAACAATATCCGTCGGTAATCTCTTAATTTCCCGCGAGAACTGTTTTCCGTCTGTAAATTTCCGTCGGTAATTCAACGTTTTCTTGTAGTGATCTCACACTATATTCATGCCTTATGAACAACTTGGAAAACATCACTTAAATCTTATTATCATTGTTAACGTATTTTAACGTCTTAACATCATTAATAAACCCTATTAATTGGTTATAGTCTTGTAAACATCATTGTTGGCATTAACATACCCAACAATCAACACTCAAACGGAGCACCACATCATCATCATTATCATAACAACATTCTCATAATCATAACAACATCATCATAATAGCATCATCATCATCATAGACATTCATGGCATCATTAAACATTATACTCAATTGGGCATACCAATACCATCTATTCATACATTATCAATAATTAACATAAAACAGTATAACAATTAAAGCATGCCATTAACATTATAATCATATCAGACATACATCATTTAACATCAAATAGACGACAACATATGACAGGGTCATGGGTTAAACCTTCATCTTACGCTACCCCCAACGCCTACATGTCAATATTATTCCTTCTCCCCATACCTGGTATGAAGATTCCCAAAACGATAACGTTGGCAAACTAGACACGTTCCTCGAGCCTTGGTAAAACAATAAGGGAAGAGAATAACCAATTAACCCCCAATTCAAAAGAAATGGAAACAACTATTAAGGAGAGATAACTACGTTACCTTAAACGATGCTAACACGCGTAACTTCTCTCCCAAACGGACTCACAAACTCCAAGAACTTCAAGGGCTTCAAGGGAAAACTAATAAAGATGAAGAGAGACAGCTATTCTGAGGTTAACAATGTGAGAAGTAGGGTTTAGGTCGAGTCTTATGGTATAAATACAAGTTAGGGCAAAACGAGCTTCTATTTCAACCCAAATCGTATACGGATCGATATTTTGACCATAAATTGAGCTACAAGTTTCCGATTGAGGTATTCTTAGTGTCGTTAGAAAGCTCAGAGAAATATATACAAATTATTATCTAACAATCGAATCCTAAATCGGACTCTAAGATGGTAAAAAGTGTGATGGAAGTTTAGCGACATATTTGGTAGTTATTCCTAGATAGGATCCTTAGGAGATTATGATAAGATCTTAAGAGGTAACCAAAAAGAGGATTATGCTTTATTAATAAGGTCTTAAATCTAATTGGTTGAAGGACTAAAATCTAAGAATTACACTATCTCTATTTAAATACTAAATCACACGATATCTCATCATATCATTCTTAATCACTTATTATTAATAAAATCACATATCATATATTAACATATAAAATCACAAACAGAATCGTATATTCATATAAGATCACACATTAAGAGACACAATCTCATATTAATACAAATAATCATATATTAATATACATATTATCATATGTAATAATATATACATACATATATATGTATAAGCATAAAAATACTACAACACTAATCACAATTACATTATCAATTATATAAATAACAATACGAACTTCATTAAAATTAATAGTCATAGTAGTAATAATAATAACAACAACAACAACTAAGCATCCATAGTAATATAATCCCTTATATGAAAATCGGGGTGTAACAAGAATGGGATTATTGATTAGGGTATTTTGGGAAATTGAGGGGAAAAAATTAAATGGGGAGTTGGGAGGATGATAGGTGGGAGGTATGAAAAATAATCCTCTTCTTTCTGTATCCCAATTGGGCGGCTTGGGGTTATATTGTACAATATGGATGATATAGTGAATGCCCAAAATGGTTCCAAAAAAATTTTGAGGACCCATTTTTAGTCCATAAAAATATAAATTAATCATTTAGTTCATCAAATTTTAAAACGCGGGATCCATTAGTCCCTAGGTTTAGTTCTGACGCTCCACTTACTTGCATATGTATCCCATTAACCATGATATTCGACCCGTTAGTGGTCCTGTGTGGCCTATGACGAATTTTCGTATTACAAAATTAATAAAAAGTGGAAAAAGCACACAATTTTCAGGTATTTGAATTTTAAAATTGTGCATATTTCTTTTTTTTACTTTTTATTCGTTTTCCACATAAGAAGTTCGTCATAAGCCACGTAGGACCACTAATAGATCAAGTAGGATGGTTAATGGGACACATAGACAAATAAATGGACATCAGAACTAAATTCAGGGACTAATGTGTCACACGTTTAAAAATTTGAGGGACTAAATTATTAATTTATTTTTTTCAGAGACAAAAAGTGGGTTCTCGATCTTTTTTTAGGGATCAATTTGGACATTTACTCTGGATTATATGACATTTTAAAATCTATGGACCCATTTTTAGATACAATTTTGACTACAACTACATTTTAGTATTTTATATAAAAAAGGAGCTTAATCTAAAACAATAGGGTCTTGCTAAATAAAAATGTAAGGTTTTATTGAAAATGTTTTTTTGAAAGAGGAATTTTTTTAACACAAAATTGGGGACACTAAATGATGTCCCTTCTTTTTTAGAATGTATTTTCGAGATATGTGTACACAAAGATGATAAAAAGTAAGTGAAAGATAGAAAGAAACACATACAGTATCACGTACGATGTCTAAAATTTGTGTTCAAATAACACAACTCTTAAGGAAATATGATATTCACTTCAAGAAATGACCTAATTGAGTCATTCATACGAGAAATTAGCTCAAAATATTTGGTGAATCTGCACTTTTAATATTGTTGCTGCAGGGGCACATTCAAGACATGGAAAGTTGAATATTTTCTTCTACCTAATTTCAGTTGACATGTTGTCATATTCTTAAAATACAAATTGTTCTCACCTGAAATGGTTGTGTGTGTGGGAGTGTGTGCGTGTTTAATTATTCCAAATAACTATAATGAGATTAATAGTAAGGTACTTGATTTTCAATTCTTCATGGAAAGGATGTCAAAAGAACATCCTTATTTCTTGCATGATCTTGCATGGATGCCAAGTTTCCTTATTTAACAGTATTTCCAAGCAATCTCTTCGGATGTTTTCCTTTACCGGATGTGGAACAAGTTTGTCCCTCTTAAAGTAATGGCTTTATAAAGGAAACTAGCACAAGATAGGATTCCTTCTAAGGTAAATCTGTTATACAGACGAGTCTTACAGGATGGTTCGGTAAATTGTGTTGCCAGCATGTTGACTAATGAGACTACTTCTCATACATTTTTGAGTGTCCTTTTTTTCTCTTATGTGTGGTTGGATTGTTTAGGTTGGCTTGAAATTTCTTCAGCACTACAAATGGATTGTAATTTGTAGGAATCATTTCTCTCAGTTCCAAGGTTTGACATGGTGTAGGGGTAGCATTGGACAAGGATGGCAAGTGATTTGGTTTTCTATGATATGGTCCATATGGCTGGCTATCTTCAAATCATTAAAGAAGGAGCGTGGAGAAATCTTAGTGTGTGCGAAGCTTCTATCTTGGTAATGGCTTAGATTCAAGAAGAATGGATTTATGTATTCTATTTCCAGTTGGTTTACCAACCTGGTGGTATGTTTAATGCCGGCTATTCAATAATTTAACTTACGTGATTGCCACCAGATTTGCGTCCTCTGTTTTTGACTATTATAACTTTGGACTTATTATGGTGTTTAGGGTATGTAATCTGGGAAGCATTTGGAATGTCCTTTTGGGTGAGGTGTCTAGTTGTTGCATTGTTGTTGGTGTGGGAGCCTTGCTTTCTTGTGTATTTTATTTATGCTCTGGTGTGTCTCTATGAATTTTGTTATGGGGGACTTTGTCATCTTCGCATTTATGAGGTGGTTTTATGGTTTGGTGATTTTTGCAGGTGTATAGGTTGGGGTATTCCTTGTAACCTTTTTAATATATATATTTTTTGCCTATAAAAAAAATAGTATTTCCAAGATCTATAGCATTATGAATCTCAGTGGTAACGTAACACCCCAATTTTTTTGGTGCTTTCTAATATCGATAATAAATATATAAATGCTTATATTTTTATCCGAGACTTAAAAAATAATTTTGGATAAACCAATGTCATTTCCATGTCAAGATTAATTTTATAAAATTATGATGAAATTTTGGGTTGAAAATTCAGACGGAACCCGATCTGCGTTTTCACTGACAGTAAAAGTTTACTGCTCAGAAAACCTAATTTTAATTCGTGAACGAGATGAATAATGTTTTTATTGTATTTACTATGATATAGGAAATTTTGAAAATTTTAGCGTAAAAATATAATATTATATTTGTTGCGGGCGAAAACGCCGAGATATCTCTAGGAAAACCTAAGTCAGATGAATCAGGGGGTCAACAACGAAGCTGAGATGACTGATGTGACTTAGATGACGAGTATTTATGACGATCCTATCCGAGTCATAATGGTCATAATGACACATTAATGACATTAGATATTTTTATGTGGAAAAGACCATTTTACCCTTAAGTTGTCATGAGAATTTCAAGCTTTGTCATTGTAATTTTGGACCAAAATACCCCCCTAAACCCACGGCCCCATCAACAACACCATGACTTAGGCAAAGTTCTCTTCATTTGGCATCATCTTCAAAAACAAAACCATGTTCTCTTAAGAACTTCAAGAACACCATAGTTAGAACTTAGTGATTTTGTGAAGAACATCATCAATTTCATCACTTTTTCTCATCATCAAGAGGTGATTTCTTCTCTCCTTGATCACTTAACTCTTTCTCTTCACAACTTTTACGAGTTTATGCCATGAATCATTATGTTCTTCAATTTCTTCAAAGTTCATGAAGCTTTCTTCAAAAATTCGTAAGAAATTGTAGAAAAATCCTTTTGACTTGAAACCAATTGCTATGATCTCATAATCATCTTTATATTTGTTATCCAAGAGCATGTGTTCAACAAAAATTACCTCCCTATTCTTTCTCCCTTGGCTGAAACCCTCACTAATGGGTGTGTAGGGATTTTGCTTCAAAAACTTATTGAATGATCATGTGATTCATCTTCTAATAATTACGGTTAATGAATCCAAGTGATTAGAAAACCAAAAATCAAACCCTGGCCTATTTTTCTTAAAAGGTCCGAAACCCTAACTTTTGTTTTTGGATGGATTTTTTATTCAAAGTTGTCTTGTGACACTTAAATCCAACTCTATACTATGTATATTTGTTAAATCCAAGAGATGAGAATAAAGTGAAATTTGTAATTTCAATTTTGTGATGAGGCCGAAACTCTAGTTCATGGAGCTAGATGAGTTTCATTCAAAGTTCTTAGTTCATTATCTTGGATTAAGTGCTTAATCATGTTTAGATTGCTTAAGGATCATAAATCCATTAGGAAATTTTTAACTTTCCTAACCTAGTAATCTAGAAGAGGCAGAACCCTAACCCTCTTGAATAAGTGTGTTTTTGTTTTATTTTGATTTATTTTGGTTGCAATTCGTTATGAAGGAACCAATCAGATTGAGTTGATCTAAGCCTATAGAGGAAACCAGATCAAAATCGGAAGGTTGTTTGAGAACGTTAGTTTGAATCTCCGAGAGGTAAGGGGAGTTTGCACGAGGAGTTTAAGATAATCACATGCTAGTTGTTTGAGTTATGCGTATATTATCCATAATAATTTCCTGTGATTGAAACTGTTAGTTGTTAATTATTGATTTGATTGTGTGTTTAATTGAGTTTTTGTGATATGTGGATTTACATGATTAAATTGTTAAGTTATAATTGTGATGTATGCCATAAATTGGATGTATGTTATGCTATTCTATAATGAAATTATCTACTATTGAGTGATGGATTGTGAAACCAGACATTGGTCAATGTTCAATTTAATTTGGGGATAAAAGCTTAATAAGCTTGAATAATTAATCAAAGTGATTAATTTGTGTGAATTTGAGAAAAAGTGGAAAAAAATATTATTTTAAAAATATTTTTGTAGAAACTATGTCAATAAGTGACAGTAAGGGCGAAACTGTGAAAATTTTTCACAGGCGCTAGTTTTTCCAAAATAAATTCTATTTTATTATAAAATATTATTTAAAGTGATTAAGTTATGAAAATAACGTAATATAGTTGTTAGAACAATTATTTATGACAGAAAGGTCATTTTTAGTTATAAAAAGTTTTTTTTATTGATGAAATTTTTTGAGAAATTTTTTTTATTTTATTATTATAGATTTTATTTAGAAATGACATTTTAAAAGTTGACTTTTATTGAGAACGATTTTCAGAAATGAAGTAATTGGAAAGAAAAGAATTTATCAATGATTTTCACGTTTTATTAACGTTTTAACAGAAAAGAATTTCTATAAGAGAATTTTTATTCGGTGAAATTGTTCTGTTAAACTTGGATAAGTTTTCTGAGGTTTGGTTTTTGTATTTTTTTTTCACTAAGCGAAATGTTGTCACAAAGGATAAACGAACCTAGTGGCCAGAGACGTCGGGGTTCTAGTATTCTGTGGACATGTAGATCAGGGATCTCTGTCATTGGACTGAGTGACCTGCAAGGGTTTTGTGGATCATTGAGTCCTGAGTGGATCAATGTATCTTTTATGGACTATGTTTCCATTTGATCGTTGGGTTTCTGAGTGAGCCAAGTATCTTTACTGGACTTTGTTTCCAATTTAATGAGACGACTATTGAGGTTCTGAGTTATGCAATAGGTTATGGACAACAAACTCCATTGATCGCAGTAACTATTGTGTTCTGTGTGGACCAATGAGTTACATTTTTGAACATTAACCTTGGTGTGCTGAGTGATGACCAGTGTGTTACGTGTTCTTTTGGATATTGTTTTATTTCGTTTTTACAATAGGCCATGTAAAGAGCTTGATCTACTCAAAACGAAACAGAAAGTTGTGGGATCTCCGGAGATTAGGTATCAAAATAGAGCCTAAATATTGAAGTGTCATGCATTTTTATAAAATGACGATGACTGTCGGGTATGAAACCCTTTTGATAAAATTATTCTCTTGTTTAGATAATTTTGTATCTTTGTGAATATATGGTATATCTTTGTTTGTGTGTCATGCATACGGTTGTCTTATCAAAACTCATATATTGGTATCTCACCCTTGCATATCTGTTTGTTGTTTCCTCTTCTATGTGGAATGTATATATATATGCATTCAGATGGATCTAGACGAAGTGGATCTGAACTACTTGGGGGTCCGAGCCCTGATGTTTGACAACCCTGATCAAGGGAGCACTGGGTGATCAACCCGGGGGCTCGAGTGCTACCTACCTTTGGTCCGATGATGATACTACGAGGGGTCAGAGCGGATGGACCATATCAGCTTATTCGTAGTAGGCAGACGACCGAGGTCTCACTATCTCCCATTTGGATGATCCTACGGTATTTGGTACAACATGGGGACTTAGAGCATCAACCACCTCCGCACGTTCAGGCTTTACAGCAGGTAGCCCCGGAGTCACCTCCTGGGCCTATAGTCTTGATCCCGGAGGAGGCACGGGTGGAGATGGAGGAGGATCCTGAGGAGGATCCGATGGTTGATCCGGACTATGTTCCTCTGGAGGATGGAGTAGTCCCAAATATTGGAGAGGAGGCTGATGTATCCTCTCCAGATACACCTCCTAGAGGTGGGGGTGTCTATACTGGACTCTCCAATGGGTTTCTATAGTGGTGACCAGCTGTAGGGTGTAGTCTTTTTGGGTAGAGTGGGATTTTAGATAGTCTGACTTATTGGCTACAGAGAGCCATCTTTTTGAGTAGTGTTTTTCAGACTCCCACTGTGATATAGTTATGTTGTTTCAATTTAATGTGATATATGTTTGATAGTAGATGTTGACCTGGTAGGAAAAAGGTCTTATGTAAAATCTTGATAATGCATATGTATGATATATAGAGATGTATATTATGTGATGGTGTTTGGGTGTATGTACAGTAAAGAAAAAGGAAAAAAAATTATCACCATTTTGTAAAGAATAAGTGATTTGAAAACTTATTTATTTTGTTTTCCGAAGGAAACCAGCAAATTATTATTTTTGTTAAGTTTGATTGTTGCAACATGTTACGTAAATGTGATACCCTGGGTATGGGGTGTCGCAGGTAACAAACAATTTCTTCCAAAAATATCAATAGTAACGAATTCAAGCTTCATGAGATTTGATATTGTAAAGACATCAAGAGTAAAAGGAAAACCAAAAAGTAGACAGATACTTAAGAATTTGATTAATAAAAATACACATATAATATAGAAGAACATGTAAAGATGTATATTTTTATCTTACAAGTAAAAAGATATAATAAGATATATGCATGTTAAAGTAAACAAACTCTCACTTAAAACAAAACATGAAGGAGAGTAAAGGGAAGAAACTTGGTTGTGCCAAGAACATGTTGTAAATGGAAGAGAAATGTAGAATGGTAAAAACAAAGGAAATAGACTCAAAACTATAGTTATTCAGTAATTAGTTGTATATCCTTACTTTCTTCTTATTTCTTCATAGGAAACAATATCCTTATATAGCACCATAAAAATAAACAAGGAGAAAATAGTTACACTTCTTAGTGCAATTATGCATCATTATATTCAAAGGTTACAAAGTTTTTTTAAAAAAAAGTAAAAAATTAGCATGTAAAAGCATTACAAAGTAGTTGTAATGGTTACAAAATAATTAAGTACATCAAAGGCTATAACTATTAACTCTTAATAATGACAGCCTTGATTTCAAGTTATCATAATCATCCACACATACAAAATATACATATTAATTTAACAACAAAATGC
This sequence comes from Sophora flavescens, assembly GCA_030762895.1. Classification (NCBI taxonomy): domain Eukaryota; kingdom Viridiplantae; phylum Streptophyta; class Magnoliopsida; order Fabales; family Fabaceae; genus Sophora; species Sophora flavescens. The sequence goes on along the minus strand of CM061068.1, from coordinate 98,306,400 downwards.
AAAACTAATGAGCTATTTTTTTCCCATGCACTATCAACTAGACCTGTAAACTGGTGGTGTAATGGGGCTGGGTTGGACGAGTTGAAAGGAGAAAAAAATGTCTGAACCAATTAAAATGGATTGGTTTGAGTTGGTTGATTTCAAAGTGTCAAACTCGAACCAATTCAGCCCGAACACTACTAGATTGATTTGGACGAGTCATCGAGTTGCTGGTGTTTTTTTGTGCGCACACTAGTGCAGAAAAGTGATTCTACATCGGAGTTTCACATCGGTTTTTAAGAAACCGATGTAAAAAGCAGGCGATGGCATTTTGAAATTAAAACCAAAGCATTACACATCGGTTTAGTGAATAACCGATGTGTAAAAAGTATCCACATCGGTTATTTCTAACCGATGTTTAAAATTTAAATAAAAAAATTTAAAGTCAGAATTTTTAACATTCAACATCGGTTCTTTATGAACCGATGTGTAAAATAGTGATTAACAACATCGGTTTCTATTTAACCGATGTATAAAATTATAAATAAAAAAAATAGAAATTAAAATTTTACTTTTACACATCGGTTTTAAATAACCGATGTATAAAATTTAAAAAAAAAATTGAGAAGTTAAAAGTTTAAGGTTTACACATCGGTTTTTGTATAACCGATGTGTATAATATGGTTAACCACATCGGTTTTAGGCATAACCGATGTGTAATATTCCCAATTTTTTATTACATTCGCCCCTATCCCTGCATTCTTCAGTTTTGAGTTTTGCTGAACCCTAAAACAGAAAACACTCCCTCCCTCCAGCTCGAAGTTCATCCCTACCGCTGCCTCCGCTAACACTCCCATTCTTTCTCTGCTAACGCGCAGCTCTCTCCTCGAAGTTCATGCCTCACCCTGTGCTGCAATATCTATTTTACTTTTTGGGCGTGCAGTGCTTTACCTTTGCGTTTGGATGCTCGCCCTCACCTCGCTCTGTCCGCTTGCTGCCATTGCTTCATTCTCTGGTGAGGGCTTCCTCCATTTTACTTGGCTTCACTTTCCCTTCACCTTGCTTCATTCTCCAGTATTCACTTTGTTCAGTTTGTTGTTGTGGTTCATTCACTGATGTGTATGGGTAATGGATTTTGCTGTTGTGATTAACTGATTTGGGTTTAGGGTTTTCCATATTCAATCTTTGGTTTCGTTCAATTTTTTTCTTGTTTTTCACTGGTTTGCGCCTGGTTTTAGGGGGTGAAGGAGGTTGGAAGGGTTTCCTGTTTCTACACTCTTTTCTGTTGGCTGGTGTTGGTCTCATGGTTATGCTTTCTAGCATGTCTTACTCTGGCTGGTTTTACTCTTAGCCTCTCATACTTATATTTTTGTATTTTTGCTTTTCATGTACCTTGAATGCTACGAGCAAGTTATCAAGTGCATCAACATTCTTTGGAACTTTGTATTTGAAAGTTGGAGGCTTGGAGCAGTGGCCTTAAAGACTTTTGTCAAGATATTCAGTCTCTATAACTTTTATTGTGTTAATTGTTAAGTGTATGCATAGTAAATTCTAGACGGGTGCACTCTCCCAACGCAGTTCCAGCCGCGCCGCCATCTCCGCCACCACAGGTAGCTTGGATGAAAACATCTCCTTTCTTCTTCTTTTTATCTTCCTCAGCTTAACCCAACCTATGAATTTCTTCTTTCTCTACGGATTTATTATATAAATTTTGCCTCCTTTTCTGATTATTGAATGCATCCAAGTTTCGCCAATTTAATTCTTGATAAGCTTTCTTAGTTTCATATCACAGATAATGTTTTATGTTATTGCCTCGTTTGAAGTGTAACAGCATTTACCAAACTCAGCTGACCAAATTATGAGAAACTCTTGTCATCTTGTTTTTATGTTCTGTATTTTGAAAGTAGAATGTATTACTGTTGATGTAATCTCTTTCTCTCTAATGTTCTAGTATTTGTTCACGTTCAGATGTTGGTTTTGTTGTGAAACAGTTTTAGCATGCTACTCCAACCCCGAATTACCTTTATTTGGGACTGATATTAAAATGCTTTGAACATCAGAAGAAATTTAAATACTGGTATTTCTACCAATCATTGCCGATGACCAACTTTCTTACTCTATTTGCAGAACAAGAAATTGACAGGTGTTATTTTCCTGGACTGCGGATTTGACTTGAGGAGTGTCCTTGACTCCGTTTCATAGTGCCACAAAGTAAGTTTAGTTTGATATTACCATCAAGTTTGGCATATTATATGTTTACGTTGATATTTATAAGTTATGTTTATGTACGTTGATCGATATTTATAAGTTATGTTTGATATTTATCCTGACATACTAACAAGTTTTTTTTTTATTTTGTGTTTAAACAGGTATACATGGCTGATCATGAGGATATCCCTCCTTCATGCAGCGGGTTAGAGACCCCGTCTACCGGTAGAAAGGGTAGACGTGCCACACGGATGAGGCATTTGACTGCCAACCATGGGTCAAATCAAAGGATAAGAGTAGACTTTGATAATAAACTCAATCCTATTGGGCCAATGGAAGATCAGTTTACTAGTTTTGTGGCGACCCTTGCTAGGAACAGGCCCAGTATACTCATTGATAGGTGGAGAGATGTACCGGCGGACGTGAAGGAGCAGATATGGGAGAGTATTCTGGTATCTATACTTCTACGTCCTGTGTTTGTCTGTATCTACTTTATTTTATCTTAATAATATCATACAGTAATTCGTTGATTCTTTTGGTCTTAATGTAGTTGACCTTTGACATACCGGATACATACGCTATGAAGAAGCGTTTGCTGAAGTATGCTGGAGAGCGTTGGAGGGCTTTTAAGGCTGACCTGGGCAGATACTATATATTCAATCCAAAAAGTAAAAAGAACCCACTTGAGGTGTATCCGTTTCTTGACAAGGCGACGTGGGATCGCTTTGTTCAGAGCCGACGTGATCCCAGCTTTTAGGTTAACTTATTTGATTTGTCTCTAAATTTATGTAATTGTATTAATTTCATTTACTTATGTAATTTAATTGTCTTTTATTTATAACAGGAGAAGAGGAAAAATGGGCAGGAAAACCAAAGCAAGAATGTCTACCCCCATGTCATGTCTCGTGGGGGATATAAAAAGCTTGTTCAGAAAATGGTTGAAGAGGAAAAGAAAGCACGTCAGGAAGCAGCATCTCAGGCGGATCCTAATGTTGAAACTCTTCCAGAGGTTGTTGATCCACCTCCACCCCCACGCCATCGTTCATGGAAGAGGGACCGACAAAAAAAAAGGGGACAATATACATCCGAGGAGGCCCGCCAAGTAGCTGAGAGGATTGTAAGTATAGTTTGTTGTAATTGTCATTTTAAGATTGTTACCGAATTGTAATGTGACCTGATATTTTATGTGATAGGATGCCTTGGATGATCAGCTAACCCAAGGAACCTTTGTTCCTAGAGAACGCAATGATATCTTATCTACTGTCATCGGTAAACCAGACCACCCGGACCGTGTCATTGGTGTGGGATGGGGAGTCGGCATTCGCCAATACCATGGATCATCTTCACACCAATGCCACAGGGATGTTGAAGCAGATAGAGCACGACTAAAACAGGAGATTGCAGCTGAGCTTCGACAGGAGATGGCCGAGCAGTTTGCCCAGCAGATGGCAATATTGACTTCTATGTCCCAGCAGATGACAGTCGGTGTCCAACCCTCTATCCAACCCTCTGTCCATGTGAGCACTACGGGCTCATGTGATCCTCCTCATCATCCTGAAAATGATGATGATGGTGATGATGATGATGATGATGATGATGATGATGATGATGATGACGACCCTGATAGGTGTGAGCTGTATGTTGATGATCATCATCATCGCCGCTTAGTGGCATTGGGTAGGGCACATAATAACTTAGGTAATACCATACACCATCGGTTATTACCGGATGATCAGCTGAGGGTGTCTGTTGAGATTATTCGAGATGTTGATGCTCGAGTCCCTGTGCCCACTGAGGAGGTTCAAACAGTGGGTCGAGGCCCCGTAACTTCATCCTCTGGCCAAGAAGACTGGTCAACTTTCTTGTTGCATCTGAGGTATTCGGTTAGTTGTGTTTTTCTATATTCATAGTTGAAATAATTTATTATTGTTTCAAGATAATGCTTTATTTTTATTCGTTACAGGATGTTGGAAATGATATTGTGCCTAAAAGGTCGGATCTAGGAAGACCAGAGATGTCTGCTCCTGCCAAGGTATTCATTTGACCATTTAGTTTATAACGAATTAAATAACTTAATTATCCGTGATTACTAATATATATCTATGTTGTTTAGGGGATCGACAAAGGGCACCTGGCCATGGTGATGTTTTTAAAGTTACGGCTATACGAGGTTGTCACCATGGAGAATGACGCACCTTGGTAAAGGCTGGAACATGATGCCGACCACAGTGAACTGTATATACCAAAGAAGGAACTTATGGAGATGGTACTCAATAAAGAAATGGCCAGTTCTGCACACATATCGTTTTGGTGCACGTAAGTACATTTTATTTATAAGTTTAGTACGTAATTAATTTTTAAATACTATGATAATTAACATGTTTTTCCAATATATTAGGTATCTGCATCGTATGTTAGTCGATCAGGGTAACCTCACCCTTTATGGGTTCATTGACCACATGTTCATTCAGGGTGATGTTCTCATAGCATCGAAAGACCCGGTCACTACCATACGTGATATACTTGCCCAAGACGATCATCAATTCTATCTTGCGCCTTATCTCAATAAGTAAGTACCGGTTATTTAAGTATAACTATATATGACTTAGTCACTAACTGTTCCGCAAATACAGCCTGCATTGGCAACTGTTGCTCTTGTACCCAAGAAAGAACGTCGTGGTCTTCTTCTGCTCATTGGGAAATAAGCCGGCGAATCAACTGAAGACGATCATCGAAACGTAAGCATTAAAATACTTTATAATCAGTAATGCAGTTGTTTTAATTATCAAAATCTATTAGATATACTTTAATTAATGTTTTTGTGATGATAGGTCTATTAATGCAACCCACATGTTGCGTGGTGAAAGGCGTACTCGAGCTATCAGATGGATTATTCCCAGCGTAAGATATTTATTAGTTCAAATGCATCAAATGCAGTGGGTACAATAATTGATTTCTATTTTATTTAATTCCTCATATTCTAATTGGGTTTCATTTGTACGTAGTCACGTATACAACGTGGGTCATGGGAATGTGGCTACTATGTGATGCAGTGGATGTTGGAAATTATCTCCTCCGAGATCACTGAAAGATGGCGGGGAGGTAAATGTTAATTGACACAATTAGAATTAATAATATAGATTCGTTATATGTTTTATGTTAGTTTATTACTTAAAAGATATAATCTTTTGTCCAATTAAACTTGCAGATATTCAACAATCCAACTCCATTATCCCGATTTCGACATCAACAAAGATAAAGAGCGTGGGCAACTTTCTTTCTTGAAGTGTACCAACCATAGTTTGTATATATGTAGTTAGTTTAAAAACTTATCATGTACTAGCTATAGTGTACCTTTGACTGATGATATGTATTAGTGCTCAGGTCTGGTTCAATTCTTCTTCTCTCGTGTTTTGATGTAGCCTTAATAAAGTGTTGTTTTCATTCATTCGAAATTAATTAGGCCTGATGCCCTCTGTTTTCAGATTCTGTGCTCACTAGTCATTTGATGAAATGTCAGTATTTTTAACCATATGTGTAAGAGCTGATTATTTGTGCCAAGAAAATTGAATGAAATATGTTTTGCTTTTTATATGATTAAAACTTTGTTGCAATTGTGTCAAAACTGGTTTGGTGTTCTGTTGTTTTTTCTTGTTTGATCGAGAATCTTGCTGGTTTGTTAGCTTAAACAAGTTCCTGGAATTGATGGTTATCAATTAGTAAGTGCTCTTACTTTACCAATTAGTTTGCCTTGCCCATTTGTTATCTAACTCATGTGATGCCTAAATCACGTGTGGTTACTGCCTTGCTGTTTCTTGTCATCGAATGAACTATAAAAATTTGTGTCTTCCAATTGTATGTGGCTGCTTGTTATCATTTTCTACTAGTTTGGTGCAATGACTACATTATGTTTACCTCAAAATTTACAGTATGTTGGTATTGATCTGCATTACTGAAACAGGGGAAAGGAATGATTGAAATGTAAATAACAGATTAAAAAAAATGAGATTTTACACATCGGTTCTTCAAAAACCGATGTGTAAATTTCGCTTACACATCGGTTTTAATGAAAACCGATGTGTAAATTTCACTTTACACATCGGTTATTATTAAAACCGATGTGGAAAGTGAAATTTCCACATCAATTTTTTCAAAAACCGATGTAGAAAGTGTAATTTCCAACTGCTTATCAATTGACAAATTAATTTTCCACATCGGTTAAAAGAAAACCGTTGTTTAAAATATACTTTACACATTGGTTTTATAACCGATGTGTAAAGTGGCAATAAACCACATCGGTCGTTTCCACATCAGTTTGAAAACCGATGTGGAAAGCCATAAATAACCGACGTGGAATCCCTTTTCTGCACTAGTGGCAAAATACAAGGTAAAATAATATAACTTTTACTATTCTTATAGGTTTAAATAAGTTTTTGGTTCCTGCAAAGTTCACCAATTTTAGTTTTAGTCCCTGCAAAAAAGATCCTTAGAATTTCATTCCTATAATCTTAAAGTTTTTGTAAATAGTCTCTACCATCATATTTTTCCGTTATCTAGTATCCAGGGGTATCGAAGTAATTTCATTTTACTATCCGACTTGCTATGAAACTTGGCCATAAAATAGAAACAAAATCATACACTAAGGACCATATGGTTAAAATTACTAAATTCCTTTATTTTATATGATATATCTAATACTCAAATGTACCGATGCAATTTTTTTTCCTGTTCGACTTGCTTCAAAATTTGGCCAAAAATAGGAAGAAAATAATACATTAGAATGACAGGGTTAAAATTGACAAATTTTTTTATTTGGTATGATTTCTAATACCCAAAAATAACGATAGGAACTATTTACAAATTTTTTGAAATTACGGGGACCAAATCCTAAGGATTATCGTTGGGTTCAATGTCAATGCTAATCCAACTGCCAATGTGATTTTTCAACATCAATTCAAAATGTCATCGACGTTGGATTTGCATTGGTGCTGAATGCAACGCCAATCCAAACACATCCATAACAATATTTTCAAATACACAATCACAATCGCAAAACAAGTTGTTAACATCATTAAAAAAAACTTCATCTCGTTTCATCGAGAATTTCATCCATATTGAGAACTTCGATCTGCACATCCCACAACAAGGACAAGATATTCCTGAATTCCTACTAACATGATCGCATCTACCTCTGGAGCCTGGTCTCTGAAACCTGTTGGGGTGGGGGATAAATCAAGAATTAGTGCACACTTCCACTTCATTTATTTTCAATATGCATATGTGGTTACCACTTATCAAACGTTGACAAAAAGAGAAGGCAAAGGAAACCAAGGTGGCAGTTGATTGCTACCTAGTTTTTGACACGGACAGGTGTTGCTGTGTGATCTCTAGGCAACCTGAGTCTTGACTCTTGACACTTCAATTTCCAAGATTGGCATCACTATGACCCTTTGAGATAAAATATTCAAACAAACCTTTCTTTTTCTCTTCTTTTGCTGGACAAGGTACAATGTGATGTCCCACTCACTGGACATCAATGCAACTGATGATAATAGCTACTGAGGTTAGAAATAAAAATAAGGTTAAAATAACATTTTGGTCCCTACACTTGACACAAATTCTCGATTTGGTCCCTATACTTAAAAAATTCTCGATTTGGTCCCTATACATGGAGAAAGTCTCCATTTGGTCCTTATACGAGCAAAAAATTATCAAATCAGTCCCTAAAATTTTGTACGGCAGGGACCAAATGGAGACTTTCTCCATGTACAGGGACCAAATCGAGAATTTTTTAAGTATAGGGATCAAATCGAGAATTCGTGTCAAGTGTAGGGACCAAAATGTTACTTTAACCTAAAAATAATACATCAATTAATGAAGTTATTAGAATAAAAATAATACATCAATGAAGTTAGAATAAAAATAATATCTGGTTTGTCACTGGTTGTCAGGTCGCTCCCCATTATGATTCATCGTACAAGCCAATTGACAAAAATAATTGCATCAGATAGAACTATCAATCGTTTTATATAGTATATAGAGACTATTATTGAAGCCTAATTTCAATTGTTATTGCTCTGTCTACATAGTGATTAATTCAGGTTTTCTTCAATATAATAAACTTATTTATCTGATTTTATTTGAGTAATGATAGTCACACACCCAAAATTGGCACCTTGGTTAATCGGTACAAATATTTGGTTAATTCAATTCATTACATGGTTAATCACGTGTAAATATTTGGTTAATTCATGATGACCCATTAATCATATAAAAAACTTAATTAATTAGATATTTGCATGTGATTAACCAAATATTTACATGATTATGAAAAATAAGCTTCATATAACCCATTAACCATATAATGAACTGAATTAATCAAAATTTTATACATGACTAACCAAGATATCCACCTGGATGTCAAACCTAGGTGTTCATTTATCATTACTCTTTTATTCATTACTCTTTTATTTAACAGTTTAGGTTGTTTGTTCCTGAAGAGTTTTTACGTGATATAATATATATCAAAGCCTCTATTATTATCTGGTTTAGGTTTCACTACTTGTTGTCCTCGTTTGTTTGTTTTTTTTTGTAAAAAAAAAAAATTTCAATATAATTTTAGTTTAGTATACGGGTTAGGGTACCATTTTACTCTTTATTCAATACATTTTTTACTTATAAAAAAAATATAAAAATGAGTCTTTGGTTTCATTCAATTTTCCATGTTTATCAGATTGATCTGAATCAATTAACTACCCTAGTTTTCTATCCTATTTTTCAGTTTAAGCTCCTCTAAGAAAAACAAAATATCAATTTGATCCTCAAAATTGTCAATATTTCATGTCAGCCATTTTCGTTGCAGTAACGACATACAATTTTTACTGAAGGTCGTTGGAGGCCCTTTGAACTCACGGGAATCTAGACATCCACAACTCCTCCCCCCCCTTACTGTCCTCTGCAGTTTTGGAAAGACCCTTAATTTGTTTTGTTTTTTTATAGGCAACCCTTAATTCTATTTATATCATTTAGTTATGTCTCTCATTCCACTGAATATTGTATCTTAGATATTTAAATAATGGAATTGGATTAGCTTTTGTTATTATTTGTTTTATAAAATATGTGTTAATTAATAGTAATTTTTAAATAATTTTTTAATAATAATAATAATAATAATACTGTAATGCAGGCTACCAACACCTATAAATTAGTGTTAAAATCACGACATTTTCAATCTCGTTATTTTCGAAAAACCTAATGTTGTCATCATTCCTCCAACATGTGGAGGAAGATTTTTAAAGGTGGAAAATTATTGGTCAGGCTTACTTAGTATATATGTTTGAGTTCTCTAAGTGAAACGATAATATAAAGTATTCTATGTAACCTATCCGTATCATTCTTTTGTGAAAAAAATATATACTTTTGAACGTGTTCGCCACCTTTCTAAAGAACGAAAAATAGCCCTCGAGCAAAAGTTTGTTTCGGGTAGTTGTGCTGAAAAGGGTCAAGAACAAAGTTAGATAAACGCACAATAGATAGAAATTTAAAAAAAAAATTATCAAAAGCAGAACCTTCGATTTTTCTGTTATATATTTTTAAAAGAAGCCCTCCATCACCAAACTCAATCAATGACAACTGCTTAAGTTGGGTCTAAATTCTAATGTTGGACAATTCCCCGATAGCTAGCATATGCTCAAGCAATGGTTGGTGGTTCTATTAGGTATATTCGTACGATGGCAGTGTGCTGTCCAATTTAATGGTCCCAACAAAATGGTAGTTAAGTTGAGGATGGTACGTATATTCTCAAGAAATTACTCACGCATGCATAACTAAAGTATGGCCAAAACCATTCTTTGAAGAAAGTTACATACATAAAGATCACTTTGCATCTTCAAATTAAACAAGTAAAAGTGTTTCGTGGTCTCAGATTCTGAGTCAGGAGTTTCTAAACAAGAAGAGTACTCTTATAAAGGGAGCCTGAGATTACATTAGTCCAACTAGCTAGATTTCCCAATAATTACGCCAATATTCTTGCTAATTAAAAGCTTCCCACTAAATTAGACAGCAGGATCACCTACCGAAGCAATGTTTTTTATTTATCATGTCATTGGTACAAAGTATCTACCATCATAAATAGTGACTAATTTTCATCGGGGGACCTAGATGACATTTAAGGGTTATCCTTCCCAATCAGGTTTTCTCCATACATAAAAGTTAGAAGTCGAACCCTGACCACTTGTTTGAGAGGCTCAAGTCCGTTATCATTCGAACCAATCACACGTTGGTTCCTCCAATGTTTTATAGTTATCAATAAATTAATAAAAATTTAAGTTCACAGTAAAATTCTACACACATTAATAATATATCTACTATCAAATTTTATAATATGTATATATTTATAATTTTAAATTTAAATAATAAATATGCTATTAGATATAAAATTCACTTTAAATTAGAGTTTATATTAACATTACTCAAATTTTATTGGTCATCCCTAAATATAATATATGAAGTTCATAATAAGACTCTATCAATGTCTTCCATACATGGAACACCCCCTCTCCCAAGTTGGTGGTCCAATAATAATCAGCCTATGAAGTCCACGAGTGAAGGCTCCGACATAATAATATAATTAAATTAAGTAATGACAGACATGGTATGAGTTCATCAATTGCTTGTTGGACAATAAGTGAAATAATACCCCTATATGTTTCTTATGCAGAGGCTACAGCTTAGATTTCTTGACGAGTTTACCTAACATCTCACTTTTTATAAGTTCAAAGTTATATAATGAATGAAATGCTAGATCACTAGGATACAAAATTCAGTGCTGGAGCTACGATCACTAGGATTACCCGCCCAATTTATGAGTTTTTTTTTTCTTATAAGTTAAACTACGTATTGAATGAATACAAGGAGTACCCAAAACCCATTTATAAGAGATTCAAAAAGGCAGGAGAGGATACAGCTAAAGGTTCGACTAAGAGTAAGTTCGGAAAATCAAGGGAGAGGCAAATGAGTAGTGAAGACCATAAAATAAGGTATCATTGATATACTAAATAATCCAGAGGACAACAATATAATGGGTGGTATGTGGGGCAAACATGAATTTGTTAATAAAATGAACATCATAGGAGATTTTCGGTCGAGTAAAGTATCATCCTAAGGACTAAACTGGACATTGGGTTCAAGAGGAGTGTGTTTGATTTTACAGTCAGTAAGACTTGTGAGAGACAAGATCAGAAGCATATTTAGCCCGTGAGAAAAATAAGCCATCACTAGAAGAAAAAACTTTAAGCCCTAGAAAGTAACTTAACAGGTCAAGATCCTTCATCTCAAAAATATTGACACAAAAATTGCTTAAGCTCAGTAATGGTAGTAGAATCATTGTCCGTACGTAATAATCACATCATCCACATAAAGAAGCAAGACAACAATACCGTTTTCTATCTTCCGAGTAAAAATAGTAGAATCATGAGGATCGGAAGAGAAACCCAATTGACTATAAGTGCTATGAAATTTAGAAAACCAAACCTTAGGTGATGTATTGTTTAATTTATAAATTTGAGTACCTCTTGTAGCTACTATAATACATTTTCAGTATTTAAAATAAAAATCCTCGGTAATTAAAAGGAAACCTATAAAGCTCGGCTATCCATCATTTTGTTTTTTTGTTACCACATATAATTGAAGTCTAGGCAAGTGACAACCAATTGACATGGAAGTGATATATATCTAATAAACGTTAAGCTTTAACTTTTTCTGTCCCCTGAACTTTTCAGTTTGATAGTTCATACCTGCATTATGGCTTCAAGGTGGAAAGATAAAAAAGTATTACTAACAATATAATTGATGAAGATGGAAAGGTTCTTCAACAGTGAAAGATGGCTAAAGTTTAAAGTATATATATATAAAAGGAAACCTAGAATTCCTGTCCTTTTGTTTTGTATATAATAATTTGCCAGATGGAGATACTTGTCCCAAAATGATGTTTCTTCTCTGTCTCATCCATTTAAATTATACCAATCGAAAAATTAATTACGTTATTTATTACAAATTTATCATTTTCAAATAATATGACACAAACTAAATAGATGAGACAAGGAATGAGACACCATTTTGAAACATGTAATCTCCGTCCTAATTTGCCATGACTGAAGTGCCGAAGTGGAAATATTCCCATTTCCTAAAACTGAAAGCATGCATGGAAAGTAGACCGTACACACACAGCAAGAAACCATCAATGAGTGAAATGGGTTCTATATATGCATGCCTTGTAGGATCCACCTATATGGGCATGGGGTGGGCTACACTGACTATGCAAGAGACATACCTTATACCTTTTATGCTTCCTTTGTGGGTTTTGTTACTTTTAATGTGGTTCTTTTGTAGCAAAATTCATAATTCTGTGAAAAAGGAGTAACTTTTTCGTTTATATTCTCAAATTTTTTTTTACCCATCCTACCACTTGATCTGTCAAGCTCATCGCCAACAAAACCATGTTTATTGGTAAAGTCAGTAAGATTATATGTTAATTATCAAATTGGCATTAAGTTTTTAGGTTAGACTTAGAGTAAACATAACTAGACTTATGCTGGTGACATGCCAAAATAGAGTGTTGATCGAAGTGATGTTAAAAACCCCCCTTGACTCTCAGGCTTCTCTATTACATGGGAGAGAGCATTGTATGGGGCTGAAGGATTTTCTCCGGTGGTGAAGCAATATAGCCAAAACTTTTACCCAGGTACCATATGTGGTAGTCCATGGACATTTTTTTAATAAACAAAAAGGTATATTCATTGAGGTCGACATTGAAAATGTAAATTCATTTAATAACTCAGATAAATTAATGTATGCATCCAACAATTTACATTATTGCTTGCTAGAGAAGAACATGACTGCATAAATCTAATCTTCTACAAATATGCTGAGTCAGTTGAGATTGATGGGTTTGCTTTTAGCTGCGGGTAAAGTTGGCTCGAGCCCAACTAGTCACATATGGTAACACTTTTTTTTTATAAGCAAAATTGTATAATAAAAAGTATAGTTATACAGAGATGAAGAACAAAAAGGAACAAGAGCAAGGTACAACTTCAACCCAAAGTGTAAGATAACAAGAGATCAGTCACTAGTGTAAAATATACTTTTAGCATCGGAGATTCCACATCGGTTTTTACAAAATCGATGTATAAAACGAGGCGGTGACACTTTTGAAATTAAAAGCAAATGATTTCACTTTGGTTTCATAAATAACCGATGTGTAAATATTTTCCACATTGGTTGTATTTTAACCGATGTCTAAAATTAAAACAAAAAAATTTAAAATTTAAAATTTTTATCTTTCCACATCAGTTCTTTAGAACTGATGTCTAATATATAGATTAACAACATCGGTTGTATTATAACCGATGTATAAAACTAAAACAAAAAAATTTTAAATTTTTATCTTTCCACATCGGTTCCTATTGAACAGATGTCTAATATATATTGAGTACATCGGTTTACACATAATCGATGTCAAAAATTTTAAAAAAATAAAATAAATTTTAAATTAAATCGTAAGTTTCTACATCGGTTACTAGAGAACCGATGTGAAATATGACTAACCACATCGGTTCTTGGACAACCGATATGTAATATTTGACAAAACCCTACTATTTGTTTCTATTTTCATTCCTTCCGTCTGTCACGTGCCCTTTTCCTTTGTTTTTTCTCTGCTCTTCCATTACCGGCCACACCACCTCCATCCTTAAATTCCTCCACACTGCATGTTCGCCTCCTTCGACTGCGGTGAGTGAACCATGTTCGCCTCCTTCGACTGTGCCATCCTTCGTTACTCCTTTGTCTCTCTCTGTGGGATGAGAAGAAAGAACCAACTCACTCATTTCCTTCTTTGATTCTTATTCGTGTGAGTGAGTCAGACCACGACTTTGGGACTAGATAACTTCACTTTCCCTTTGTTCTCAAGGCATGTGCTAGGCCTTGCAATTCCAACTGAGTATAAACCTTCGTTCCCTCTTGGTTATGACTGGTTTCGATTGTGACATGTTTGTTAAGACTAGTCTTGTTTGGTTATATTCGAAATGCAGGTACTTGTAGGATGCACAAAAGTTGTTTGATGATATTACTGAAAAAAAGTTGTTTCTTGGACTGCCATCATTTGTGGGTATATTGAGTCTAGGCATTATAAAGAAGGTATTGATTTGTTTAGAGGGTTATTGGAGATATTTTTACTCTTCTTATTCATGTTTTATATGCATGTACAAACGTTAGGGGATATAGTGAATGGATAATGGATAGATAGGTATATGAGTGAGAGTGGTTTGCACAGGAATGTCTTTGTGACCACCTCTTTAGTTGATATATATCTATGCAAATTGGAAAATGTGCAAGTGTGGAAGTTGCACCTCATGTCTTTGATGCAATGCTTGAGGTTTGCTAATGCACAGGTTCAAATGAAGAAGATAACATTGTTTATGTTTAATAATTAATTTTCTTTTTATTATTATTATTATAATTATTTTGATTGAGTTTATGTTCTTTAGCAGATTGTGTTGTTTGTTTGTGGCCTAGAATAACGTGCTTGTAACTAGCAGATTGTACTCATTACAGTACTCACAATGCATACATTACATATGCAAGAACACGAGACTCTTACAATGGAACTGTTCTGCAACTCATTTTCATGTATACCTCTTGAATGAATCATTTTGTATGCAGTTATACCCTTAGAATCTGTAATTCTGCAGCTGATGTAAATTTGTAAAAACTAATAACTCTTCAATAATTTGTATGTTGAGAATAACTTGATGACTAAGTTGGTGATTTGACCATAAATTATTAAACTCTTCAATAATTTCATATTACACCCATAAACTAACACGGTCACGACCTGTGCTTTATCTCGTGTGTTTTTTACCTTGCTTTACTTTTGTTCCATTTCTAGAACTCATGTAAAGCATCGAGTTTTTCACGAGATAGCTAGCCATATACCATTATCAATCAGGCCTTGGTGACACGTTTGTTTATACTTGACATTATGTGTATAGGCTTCCTTGATTCATTATGTTTTTTGGGGAAGGATTAACGTCACATGCTTGGTTGTTGAAAAGGACTATGATGCACACCAAGTGCTTGATTAAATGGCTCAATAAGGATTATTGCTATTTTTATGCCACATGGTCTAATGAAAGGAAATGCCAGGTATCACTGCAATATGCACCAAAAATACATGGCAGGAAGGGAAACTTTGTGTTTTCTTAAGGAGAATAAAGGATATATATAGTTTTTGATTGAATATATATGATGGCCTGATGGATTTAGTTTTTTTCTTCATGGTCTTTGCTTCCTGCCTGAATAGCCATAGCTCTTCGCTACTCATTTTCTTATATGATCTTTTAGTCTTAAATAAGCTAACACTGTATTTTTCATGCTTTGATTTTAGACTCTACGTGAGGGGCACAATCCTTGGATACAAAAGGTAAGAGCTTCTTGCCCATAGTAGTTTTACCAATTTTGTATTTTATATCATCTTGTGTATGGATGCTGGGAAATTGAGAGTTGAGATTCACGGAGAGAAGCATTTAAGATTATACTTTCACGGGTAGAAATGGTAGACGTGCCACACGAATGAGGAATTTGACTGCCAACTGTGGTTCAAATCAAAGGATAAGAATAGACTTTGATAATAACCTCAATCCTATTGGGCCAATGGCAGAGCAGTTTATCAGTTTTGTGGGGACCCTTGCTAGAAGCAAGCCTAGTATACTTCTTGATAATTGGAAAGATGTACCGGCGGACGTGAAGGATCAGATATGGGAGAGTATTCTGGTATCTATACTTTTACGTCCTGTGTTTGTCTGTGTCTACTTTATTTTAATCTTATTAATATCATACAGTAATTCGTTGATTCTTTTGGTGTTAATGTAGCTCACCTTTGACATACCGGATACGACGGATAAGAAGAAGCGTTTGATAAAGTATGCTGGTGAGCGTTGGAGGGCTTTTAAGGTTGACCTGGGCAGATACTATGTATTCAATCCAAGATGTCAAAAGAACCCACTTGAGGTGTACCTGTTTCTTGACCAGACGATGTGGGATCGCTTTGTTCAGAGCCGACATGATCCCATCTTTCAGGTTAACTTATTTGATTTGTCTCTAAATTTATGTAATTTCATTAATTTTATTTACTTATGTAATTTAATTGTCTTCTATTTATAACAGGAGAAGAGGAAAAAGGGGCAGGAAAATCAAAGCAAGAATGTCTACCCCCAAGTATTGTCTCGTGGGGGATATAAAAACTTGATCAGATAATGGTGGAAGAGGAAAAGAAAGCATTTCAGGAAGTAGCATCTCAGGCGAATCCCAACGCTGAAAATCATCCAGAAGTTGTTAATCCGCCTCCACCCCCACGCCATCGTAAATGGAAGAGGGCCCGACAAAGAAATACAGGACAATATACATCTGAGGAGGCCCGCCAAGTAGCTGAGAAGATTGTAAGTATAGTTTGAATTGTAATTGTCATTTTAACATTGTTGTCGAATTGTAATGTGTCCAGATATTTTATATGTTATAGGATGCCTTGGACGAGCAGGTAACCCAAGGAACCTTTGTTCCTAGAGGACGCGATGATATCTTAGCTGCTGCCATCGGTAAACCAGACCACCCGGGCCGTGTCATTAGTGTTGGATGGGGCGTCGGCATTCGTCAATACCATGGTTCATCTTCACACCAATGCCACAGGGATGTTGATGCAGATAGAGCACGGCTAAAACAGGAGATTGCAGCTGAGCTTAGACAGGAGATGGCCGAGCAATTTGCCCAGTAGCTGGCAATATTGACTTCTATGTCCCAGTAGATAACAGGTGTCCAACCCTCTGTCCATGTGAGCACTAAGGGCTCATGTGATCCTCCTCATCAGCCTGAAAATGATGATGATGGTGATGATGATGACGACGACTTTGATAGGTGTGAGCTGTATGTTGATGATCATCATGATCGCCGCTTAGTGGCATTGGGGAGGGCAAATAATAACTTCGGTAATACCATACACCATCATTTATTACCGGATGATCAGGTGAGGGTCATTGTTGAGATTATTCGAGATGCTAATGCTCGAGTCCCTGTGCCCACTGAGGAGGTTCAAACAGTGGGTCAGGCCCCCGGTAACTTCATCCCCTGGCCAAGAAGACTGGTCAGGTTTCTTGCTGCATCTGAGATATTCAGTTAATTGTGTTTTTCTATATTTATAGTTGAAATTATTTATTATTGTTTAAAGATAATGCTTTATTTTTATTTCTTTTAGGATGTCGGAAATGATATTCTGCCTAACAGGTCGGATCCAGGAAGACCAGAGATGTCTGCTCCTTCCAAGGTATTCATTTGACCATTTAATCAATTACGAATGAAATAACTTATCTATGATTACTAATATATATATTTGTTGTTTAGGGGATCGACAAAGGGGCACCTGGTGATGTTTTTAAACTTCTGGCTATACAGGTTGTGACCATAGAGAATGACGCAGCTTTGGTAAGGTTGGAACATGATGTCAGGCCAGGTGACGAACTGTATATCCCAAAGAAGGAACTTATGTAGATTGTACTCGATAAAGAAATGGCTAGTTCTGCACACCTATCGTTATGGTGCCTGTAAGTACATTTTATTTATAAGTTAAGTAATTAAATTTTAAATACTATGATAATTAACATGTTTTTTCAATATATTAGGTATCTGCATCGTATGTTAGTTGATCAGGGTAACCTCACCCTTTATGGGTTCATTGACCCCATGTTCATTCAGGGTGATGTTCTCCTAGCATCAGAAGACCCGGTCACCACCATACGTGATATACTTACCCGAGACGATCATCAATTCTACCTTGCGCCTTATCTCAATAACACTACAAAAAAAAGGTTATTTAGCGACCAAAAATAGTGACCGAATTTGTTGGTTGTTGTTTGCGACCGAAATGGCGACCGATTGTAGGATCTAAATCAAACACTGATTAGAGTTGATATTGCGACCGAAATAGAGCGTAGCAGAGTTATTGGTCTCTATTTTGGTCGCAAAATAAAGGAAAATAAAAGTAAAAAAATTATGACTTTTTAGCGACCGAAATGGCGACCGAGTTAAATGTACCGGTTAAATTTATTTATCGTTGCGACCGATATTAAATCGGTCGCTAAATTTATGAATTCAAAATTCAAAATAACCCATTTAGCGACCGATTTAGCAACCGATTTAGCGACCGAATAATTCGGTCGCTAAAACTGAAATCCCTAAATCGTGAGTCCTTCCCTTTTCTTCCCCATTTCTCTCATTTCTTCTTTGTTCTTCTCTGTCGCGCTTCCCTGGTCCTCCCTGCCGCCACGCAACACCAAACTCCAACCACCAGAACAACACCGCCACCACCAACATCGTCACCACCCACATTCTCTCTCTGTAACCATGTTCTATATCTCTTTCTCCCTTCCTCGTTTTCTTTTCACTGATTTCCCCTTTGTCTCTCCAGTGCACCATCACCAACACCGCCACGTACCACTGCACAGCCTCCGGTGACACCGCCACCACCACCGGTCCAAGTCAGTAGTGGCGCCATGCGAATCACGCCTCCACCACGGTAAGCACCGCGAGCCACCATTTTCGTGGTGGTTTCCACCATATGGGTTCCTTCCAAGCTTCTTCTTCTTCCCTTGTGTTGAGTGTCTTCTTTCCCTCTTTGTTTTGCAGAAAACCGCCCCTGCCGCCGCTGTCACAGCCGTGCGCCGCCGCCATTAGCACCACCACAAGCTCATCTTCTTCATTGGGTGAGTGGTTTCCTCACTTCTTTGGTTCATTTTCAAGAAACCCCAAGTTTTCCCCAAACTCAAACCCTAACGTTAATTTCAGAGTTTGAATTTTGAAATTAATTGATATTTTATGAAATTGGGATTATGATTAAGTGTTCCCCTAAATCAATTTTATCAGTCTCTTGTTTAATTTATTTTTCTCAATTTTCACCTTGAGCCTATAGACCCCCAAATCTGTTTTGACTTAAACCAATGAGATTTTTTAAGAAATTAAATATGCTATTGAGCTATACTTATAGTGTAATTGTTGAGAAATTAATTTGGCGATTTGTCTGGCTGTTTCTATGTTTGGATCGACTCTATCGGTTGTCGTTAGTGCTCGTGTTTGATTGACTTTATTATTATTGGATTGCTATGTTGTGCTGGTGGTGATAAATTACTTTGTGATATTTGAATATTTATGATTGTTTGTGTTATGCATGATCTGCCTGGATTATTTCTATGCTTAGTTGACTTTAAGTGAGGATATGTGTTGTTTGGAGATAATTGTTTGGGTGAGAATGAATTGACTTAGAGTTGCCCAGCCTAAACTAATTATTTAAAGATGAGTGGTGACGCAGAACATGTGTTGAGGTTTTGGTGGAAGGTTAAGGCACCAGGTGGTTATTAATGTGGGTTGGTGAGGTTCGTGTATTGGTATTGTTGTTCGCGATCGTGTGTTGGGAACATGCGAGGTTGGAGTATCCGATCATGGAAAAACTTAATGATGAGGGATTGGACGAGACTCCCTATGAGCCGGATGCCGGAGCTCAAGTCTTAATCCATGGTGATTAGGGTCAAGGTAGTATATGGCCAGTGCGTCTTGTGAGACGTTTTAGATGTTTTCAGTTGTTTAGTATTTTTGTTTAAGTCTATGCCTGTGAGGGCTCCTACCGAGAGGATACCCTCAACAGTGTTTTGGTAATGTAATAGATAAACATGGGGTATTTATATATTATAACCTTGCGAATATTTTATGTTATTAATGAAAACTGTGTATGTGCATGACAAACCAATTTGGGATTACTGTATCTATTTATTTCCTAAGTCTTTATCACGACTGGAGTTTGTGTATTTATTTTTCCGCTCCTGGCAGTTGATGTAAGACCAGAGACCAATTATGGTTGGATAAAGTTTTGAAGTTATAAACTGTCTATCAAGTGTTTTTCCGACGTCATACAAATCTCTGATTTTTTAAAGGGGACATTTCGAAAATGAATTATGAAAATCTCTAACTCTAAACGTGCGATTAAGGAATTAATTAATAAGGTTTTAATCTAATAAAACACCGGGGCACAACGAGGTGTCTCATTGATGACCATCCTTACTATGTTATCTAGGCATTTCCAGTAGGAAAAGTCCTCTCTATGACCATCCTTCAATACGACGTAAAAGCATCTGCTTTCCTGAAAACTACTATGTTTGCTAATCTGTAAAGTTGCATGTGAAATTACATTTCTTTATTCTATTTTAACATGCTAGTATGCTACATGGATCTTTCCATCTTTTCTTATTATCACTTGATGATTTTAGACATATGACTTGTTTTTTCCTTATCGTTTTATCAGAAAATGGATCCGACTAAATGTTTTGAGACAGTCGTCCATATAGACCAGGCACAGTATCTCATCAACTTAAGAATAACGATCGGATTCACGTAATGATGGTTAAGGCATAAACTAATCATTACTAAATTGTTCTTGTGTATTTGCAGGATTTGATTTCAATCCCGCGATCATTCTACCGTCGTTGGGGGAGAGGAATACCGCATGTTATGACTATTGAAGACAAATACGGAAATCCGTTCAATGGGAATATAGTAATCCATGAGGATCGCCCATATTTTGCAACAGACACAAATGGTATCAGGGAGTTGTATTTGTTGTCCACTGGTGTATTGGCAAAGTTTAAGTACCTTGGGGGTTCTCGCTTCTACATGTTCATCCCTTTGGAAGATTGATGAGTTTTGATATTTTGATTAGTACTTATTGACTGTGGTGTGTTTTTATGTTTTGATCGTTAATTAGTACATTATTAAACTTTTTTTTTATAAACAATTATTAAACTTGCGTTAATTAATGTATGTGTTTTCTTGATCATATTGACTGTGGTGTTTTGGATCGTTAGTACATCATGTTTACGTTTTCTATTTATTCAAAAAAAAATATTGGTGTATTTTGTTTATATCAGAAATTAAAAATCAATGGGGTAATAGTCGAAAAATAAAATTTGGTCGGTAGGATTAAGTTACAAAAAAAATTTTATAAAAAAAAATTTAAAATTTGCGACCGAAATAGCGATCGAATATCAGTCACCAAATTCGATTATCTGAGTATGCGACCAACAATACAGCGACCGAAATATATAATTTTGTGACCGAAATATCGGTTGCAAATTTGCGATCGAAATACAAATTCGGTCGCTAAACATTTAGCCACCGGGGTTTCTGCTACCCCCTTAATTCGGTCGCTAATTCGGTCCCTATACAATATAGCAACCGAATTATCATGTTTAGCGACCGAAATCTTCGGTCTCTAAATAGGTTTTTTTTTGTAGTGTAAGTAAGTACCAGTTATTTAATTATAACTATATATGACTTAGTCACTAATTGTTTCGCAAATACAGCAAGCATTGGCAACTGTTGATCTTGTACCCTCGGATGAATGTCGTGGTCTTCTTCTGCTCAATGGGAAATAAGCCGGCGAATGAACTGAAGATGATCATGGAAACGTACGTAAGCATTAAAATAATTTATAATCAGTAATGCAGTTGTTTTAATTATCTGAAATCTATTAGATATACTTTAATTAATGTTTATTTTGTCATGATAGTTCTATTAATGCAAACCACATGTTGCGTGGTGAAAGGCGTCGGGCTATTAGATGGATTATTCCTAACGTAAGATATTTATTAGTTCAAATGCTTCAAATGCAGTGGGTATAATTATTGATTTTTATTTAATTCATCATATTCTAATTGGGTTTCATTTATACGTAGTCCCGTATATAACGTGGATCATAGGAATGTGGATACTATGTGATGAAGTGGATGGTCGAAATTATCTCCTCCAGGATCACTGAAAGATGGCACGAGGTAAATGTTAATTGGTAACAATTAGAAGTAACAGTTATAGATTCGTTATAATTTTCATGTTAGTTTATTACTTAAAAGATATAATCTTTTGTCCAATTAAACTTGCAGATATTCAACAATCCGACTCCATTATCTGATGCCGACATCAATAGCATAAGGAGACCAACCATAATTTGTATGTAGTTAGTTTAAAAACTTATCATGTACTAGCTATAGTGTTCTTTTGACTGATATATATTTTGATATGAAATCTATAATATATCATGTAGCTTTTTGGTTTCTAATTATCTTTGTTGTCTGAATGTAATTGAACATATGTATTGTTCGTAATAAATTCAGTATATATTAATTTAGTGTGTTTTTGTTGTACAAAAGTGATTGTGTTGAGAATATTTAAAATATGTTATACTGGTATTGATATAGATTACTGAAACAGGGGAAAGGAATGATAGAAATGTAAAAAGAGTTTAAAAAAAAATGAGACTTTTCACATCGGTTATTTAGAAAACCGATGTTAAAAGTATACTTTAGACATCGGTTTTAAAACTGATGTGAAATGTATCAATAAACAACATCGATCGTTTCAGCATCAGTTTAAAAACCGAAGTGAAAAGCAAAAAATAACCGATATGAAATACATTTTCAACACTAGTGAGTTGATAAAGTAACTAGGTCCCCTAAAACAAAGCTATCAGTAGTATCAATACAATGACCCCCACATATGGTAACTCTTGAGCGAGTATTAATCCCATATAACCATATTCAACACGGTAATAATATGGAACATTAGAAAAATAAAAGGTATAATATGGCAAGTGTTGGCATCTATACTAGTACATACTTTTGCATAGTTGACGTTAAGTACTGGAGTAATAATAAATGAACACATTTTTGATATCCAATATCGTATATATATATATATATATATATATATATATATATATATATATATACTTGTTTATTATTTTTTCTCACTCATCATATGTATTTAGTACTTGAAAACAACCCATCACCATTATATAATTTCTATACTTGATGTCCTAAAAATATTTCATTTATCATTACTCTAAATATAGAGAACACCATACCCAGAGCAGAGCAACGGTACTTCTCATATACAACTTTTTCTTATATTTCTCATATTTTATATTGTGTTAATTTTTCAACTTTGTTTTTTTTATCACTTTCTAGTTGAGGCACAAATTTTTAGAGCAGCTTTTTGTTTTAAAAAATAGTGCATGTCTGAGTTGGGTTTGATTCAAGTGACTGAGGTAAGGGGAATGTGACTAAAGCTATAAGTCCTCATTATGATGACTCCTTCATTGTATCAAATATGTAAAATAAACGTAAAAAGTAATTCAAGTGTCATGTAATGTAATTCTAGTCTCACTTAGGTAGCTCACTTGATAATGATAAAAAATTTAAATCCTACCGACATCCTCCATAACATAACAACTAACATAATACTTACATGGCTGATAAAAAAATATATTATTATCATTTTAAATGTTTTTATTCAATCATACATTTCTTTTAATAATTATATTAAAAATCATATATATGACAATATATAATTAATAATATAAAAAAAATTTATACTAATAATATATCAAAATTAAATTCTAAAATTATGTATGTTGGGATATCTTGTACCCAATTAATAGTATTTGTTTGCTTATAAAAACACTCTGAAACTATGTGTCAAGTATCACTATTTTTATGAATATTTTACTAAAATTTATTGACATGTGTCAACATATATAAAAAAGGTTTAAGAATTATACGTGGATCTTAAATTTTAAATAAATCATAAAAAGATTGTATTTTATTATGTTCTGTTAATATCATCACTTTAGACACACACACAGGGAAAGAGAAAGAAAAAAATGTTGGATGAAACAAACAATAAAGGTAGTACCAACCGCTATTATTTTAAGGAATTACAACATTAAGGCACAAGTATAAAGTAAACACAAAGGTTTAGGGGATGTACATATTAATTAAGTTGGAAAGGATTTTGGTTCTACAATTGTTTTCAAGTCCCAAAACGCCTCTACATAGTATCCGTCTTCTTTTGCAGTCGCTTCCTATGCCATGGCCAAGGAGTGTTGCTAACCTTAATGACATCCTTCAGTGTCCGTACACATCTTTCTTTGATACCAAGGTTTGGTTAGTTTTTAGTTAACCCTTTAATTCTTTATGATATATGATATCTTTAAAAACTCTTAATTATTTTTTTGCATTATTATCAATCATTTAAAAACCAAGTTTATTTATTTTTTCCATCACTTTTAGGACCTTTAATTCTTTGTCTCCCTTTGCTCTCTTGGGGGATGGGAATTAGAATCAATGTATATGCTTTTGTTTTCTAACACCATTCCTATTTAATATATTTGGACAATGTTGAAAATGGTGATGTTTTGTACTTTATTTTTTTAGGATATTTTTATCTATCTCGTTTTGCAAAAGCCTGTGGATAAACATGTGCACTAGTTCTGAATCTCGAGGAAATATAATTGGTGACCCTGGGATTCCAAAGGTGGGAGGAGAATACCATGAGGAGAGAATGAGAACCAGAGAAGGTGACGAAATAGCTTGCAACACATTCATTCAAGGCCTTCTTCACTGCCTACATAATCACCTAACTTCCCTTCTTCCTACGCTTTCTCTCTCTGAGGTTTGTAACTTATCTTTCTTCCTCTTTGACTGTGTTTTTGTTTTGGTTATGTAAACTTCCAAGTTTCTTTCTTGCTGTTTGTTTTGAGCTCCGATGAAGTTTGCTCTGTCATTTTAGTATATCACACTATGTCCTCACCAACAACGCATCGTCACATACATCAAAATTTGATGTCATGTTAACAAGATAGAATATGCGACAAAATATTTATAGTGATGAACAATGTGTGATATATCAAAATGGGATGACAAATCACCATCCTTTAAGTTGTGTTGTTTAAAAGGTGAAAAGTGTAAATATTGAAAACTTCATAGAAGTTGGTGAATAAATTCCAATTCGTGATCGATATTTAGCATTTCTGTTGTTTTCAACAGTGGATTTTTTTATTGTCAGACAAACTAATTTATTTTCTCCGTCATAATACAAAATTTATATTTAAAATAAGTCGTCTAATAAACCATCATCTCCAATATTATAAATATATTGCAAACATATATATGTTTACACAATTGTTGCTGTGGGTGCAAATATACATTTGAGAAGCATGCACTGATGCTTTTTGTTGGTTCTCGTATAATCTTGGTAAATAACATATTTATAGCGAGTGTGAGAGAACAAGAGAAAAGGACGAAAATTCAAAGGTATCAAAAGACAAATATTTTCTTTCTTTGCCACAGTTTCTACTTTTGCTCTTTGTGGTTTTGTCCCTGGCTCCATGCTTTTACTTAACGAGAATTATGTTAGTTTTCATGAAGAAATCAAGTATCTTCCTGCTTTTCAACCCACTTTATTTTTCTTGGCAACAATCTAGACCCACCATGCATGGAACTGAAATATGTTACCTTTGGCTCTGGTAGCTACATGTCCATGGAATCTGTTTTTGATCTTTTCACTCTAAAAGCCATATTGGCACTTTTCATTGTCATGACGTGTTACTAAGTCAGCACTGTATTATTATTATTATTATTATTATTATTATTATTATTATTATTATTATTTTTTTTTTTTTTTTTTTTTTTTTTTTTTTTTTTTTCTTTGCGCGTGTGTGGTGACAAGCATCATAACAAAGCATAAAATTTGGTCTGGAGGAGTGGAGATTTGAAGGTAGTCGTCATAATGGTGCTACTCGTGACACAATTCACGAATATCTTGTTTTTGGTGTTATAAATAATATACGAATATATATATGATGGTGCATGCTGCTCAAAACTAGGTCAATAAAGATTACTGCATTTATAAAAATAGCAGTGGTATTTGTATATGGATTTAATTGTTATACGCCATATGTAAAGATTTTTTATAGGGTAAAACTATGTATACCAATACATTTTTTCTCTACTTTTATTTCCAAAGATGTAAGCAAAAATGGTGGAGACTTTTTATGCATGAATATCATTCCTCTTATAAAAACTACGTAGAAGATGTATAACCTTGTCTTAGTCTAATTGGCTAACATGCTCATACTTCAACATAATTAATTCGTAATTTTCATGCCACAATGATCATACTATTTTTAATTTGGGAAAATAAAAATACTTAGAGAGTATGTTAAAATGTGTATTTTTATTTTATTATCTAAAAAATAGTGTAACAAAAATGAGAGGTAGAAATTTTCAATGTTTATAAAAATTGAAGCGGGAGACATTGACTAAAAATTACCGAGGAAGATCTGTTATCCCATTTTGATATATCACACCTTATCTCTAACAATAATATATTGTCATGTATTCTACCTTTTATCATTTTATAAAATTTCAACTTATTATTGATGGAAACAAGTATGATACACTAAAATGGACAGCAGCTCCTCGTCCCAAAAGTAAAAGATCAGAGTGTTTAATTAGTTTCGAAATATGTCTATCAGTACATTACACTGCTTTTGTTAACAAATATGAAATTGATGAAAATTAATTGCATGCAGTTGAAAGAAGAGTTGCAATCGCTTGCAAAGGTTTCATGTCCCATAATCATGACAAGCCTGATGATATATTCTAGATCTGCTGTTTCCATGTTGTTCTTGGGTCGCCAAGGGAAAGTAGAGCTAGCTGGAGGCTCACTTGCACTTGGCTTTGCCAACATCACTGCTAATTCAGTCCTCAAAGGCCTAACTATGGGAATGGACCCAATTTGTTGTCAAGCATATGGAGCAAAGAAATGGTCAGTTCTAAGCCAAACTTGTCTCAGAACTCTATGTCTCCTCCTAGTTGTTGCCATACCAATTTCAATATTATGGCTAAACATGGCACCAATTTTTCAAATTCTAGGTCAAGACCCAGAAGTCACAAAAGTTGCACAAGTTTACATGGTTTTCTCTATTCCAGAACTCCTAGCTCAAGCTCATCTTAACCCATTAAGGACTTTCCTAAGAACCCAAGGCCTAACCACACCAATAACTATAGCTGCATCTTTTGCAGCACTTTTACACATACCCATCAATTATTTCTTAGCCACATATTTAAACTTAGGGGTAAAAGGTATTGCATTAGCCACAGGTTTGAATTCAATAAACATGTTCCTTGGCTTGTTACTCTATCTTCTTTTCTCAAAGAAAGCATTGAAGCCTTGGGAAGGAGCTTCAATTCTCTCAGCCTTTCATGGGTGGGGACCATTGCTGAGTCTTGCATTACCTAGCTGCATTTCAGTGTGCTTGGAATGGTGGTGGTATGAGATAATGCTCTTTCTTTGTGGCTTGTTAAGTAATCCACAAACCACAGTTGCTACAATGGGAATCATAATTCAAACACTTGGGTTCTTGTATGTGTTCCCATTTTCATTAAGTATTGCATTGACAACAAGAATTGGTCACTCATTAGGTGCAGGACAACCCTCTCGTGCACAAAGTACAGCCATAATTGGGTTTGTCACAGCATTTATCTTTAGTTTTGGTGCCTTCATTTGCTTGATGTCTGTGAGGAAAACATATGGGAAACTTTTCACTGATGAGACACAAATTGTTGAAATGGTCACAACTATATTTCCAATTCTAGGGTTATGTGAAATTTGCAATTGGCCTCAAACAGTTTCATGTGGGATTTTATCAGGGACTGCACGTCCTTATTTAGGTGCTAGAATAAATTTATGTGCATTTTACCTAATTGGGTTGCCAGTTGCAATTTTTGCATGCTTCATATACAAATATGAATTGGTGGGTTTATGGTGTGGAATGTTAGCAGCACAAGTTTCTTGTCTTTGTATGATGGTGTATGCACTGATTCAAACAGATTGGGGTCAGCAATCTAAGAAAGCAGTGGAGCTAGCTCAGAAAACAAATATTGAGGAGGAAAATGGAAATGATGAAGAAAGTGGGCTTCTTAATTCTGATCTCTGAGATTTTTTAAAATTCAATTTTTGTGCAGTGGTAAGTGCAAGGCATAGTCTTCTTTAATGAGTTTGTTTATTATTTGTTCATTCAATTTGGTAGGTATTAGAAATGTTCTTAATTAGTCATTCTTTTCTGTCATATTCACTATGATGTACATAAGAAAAGCTTATTTTGTGAATAACTTGTTCACAATGAAGCTTTTAGTAATATACCATTGATAGATGGTACAAAAATCAGCCTAATGATGTGGTCCACAATCAGTGTTTAAATTTGGGCAAATTAAGTTTTCAGAGTTGCATCCCACCAGCCTTGTTATCACCACAATTTTGTTGTTTTTGTCAAACTCAGAGGAATATAGGTCAGAAATCCGTGTTCTCCTACTGGAGAATTCTCAATTAAATAGAGATGATACAAGCTGTACAGTATCTGTTATATCTGCTACAATTAATGTGCTATAAATGTTAATCCTACCGCTAATAAAAACATAATCATAACTGTACAATTATGCAAAAATAAGGCCAACAAATCTGCTCACAATTATGCAGAAATAAGACCAACAAATCTGCTCTTAATAGTACCTAACATCTTGGCTATCAATTATGCAGAAATAAGGCCAACAAATCTGCTCACAATTATGCAGAAATAAGGCCAACAAATCTGCTCTAATAGTAGCTAACATCTTGGCTATCAATTCAAATTATTCAGTCAAATCAAATATGTTGACAGTAAAATCAAATCTGTTGACATCCCCCCTCAAATTGATGCTGGTAAGTCGACAAGCATCAATTTGCTAATTAGGAAATTATGATGCTGACGTGTAAGGGATTTTGTGAGGACGTCAACAAGCTGAGAAGATGTAGAGACATGAGGCAAAGTGATGATTCGACGATCATATGATTCCCGGATCGAGTGACAATCAACCTCTATGTGTTTTGTTCTTTCATGGTATACAGGATTTGCTGCAATCTGTATGGCACCCGTGTTGTCAGCATGTAGTGGAGTCGGTGTTGCTTGTAAGAAACCAAGCTCTGAAAGAAGACCTCATAACCAGATGATCTCGGAGCATGCTGCAGACATGACCCGATATTCTGCTTCAGTAGAAGATTTAGCGACCGAGTCTTGTTTCTTGCACTTCCAGGAGATGGGAGTATCACCTAAAAACATGAACCAGCCGGTTGTGGATTTTCTTGTGTCCGGGCATCCAGCCCAATCGGCATCGCTGTAGGCTTGAAGGCGTGTGGATGTACCGGTAGGAAAGAAAAGACCACGGTTGGTAGTACCGAGAAGATATCGAATAATACGGTGTACTGCTGAAAGATGCAAGTGCCGAGGAGCTTGCATGAATTTGCTGACGGTGTGGACAGCAAAAGAAATATCAGGTCTTGTGATGGTTAGGTAGATAAGACTGCCAACCAGCTGCCTGTAGGAAGTAGGGTCTTGTAGAAGTTCACCTTCATCTCGTCTTATTTTTACATTAACTTCCATAGGAGTGTCTACAGGAGATGCATTGGTGAGGCCAGCCGACTGGATTAGATCTTGGACATATTTGTGTTGATTGACATAGATGCCTTTTTCCTGAAAATGTACTTCTAGTCCCAAGAAGTAAGTAAGCCGGCCAAGATCTTTCATGTGGAAAGTGGAGTGTAACAATTGCTTGATTGTAAAGATAGCCTCTTGGTCTGATCCGGTGACCACAATATCATCCACATAAACAAGTAGTATGACAATTCCTTTTGAGGTCTTCTGTATAAAAAGTGACGGATCATACTTGCTTTGTATGAAGGAAAAGCCAAGTAGTGTTGTGCGAAACTTTTCAAACCATACTCTGGGTGCCTGTTTCAAGCCATATAAAGAACGCTTCAATTTGCAAACAGAATTAGGAAAAGATGAAGGCATACCGTTAGGAAGTTTGATGTAAACTTCCTCCTTGAGGTCACCATGGAGGAATGCGTTCTTGACATCCATCTGGTTTATTTGCCAAGATTCAGAGGCAGCAATGGCAAGAATAGTACGTACAGTAGTCATTTTGGTCACAGGTGCAAAAGTCTCCTCATAGTCAAGACCAAACTCTTGCCTGTTGCCAAGAACAACTAATCTAGCCTTATATCGATCGATTGAGCCGTCCGATCGAAGCTTGATGGTGAAGACAAATTTCCTATCAAGAGCTTTAACAAATGGAGGACAGGGAAGAACGTCCCATGTCTGATTTTCTTCTAGTTCTAGAAGTTCTGGTTGAATTGCTTCTTGCCAACATTTATGCTCCATGGCCTGGTTATAGGAAGAGGGGATCGGGACAGATGCTAAAGTTGCTTTCAAAGATAAAGGTGAAGGGAAACCATACTTTTTCGGAGGTTTATGAATGCGGGTACTGCGACGTAGAGTAGTTGGTTGTTGATAACTCACGGGATCAGCAGCCAGAGATTGATCAGAAGGTGGCCTCGGAGGACGTCTTTGGTACACCAATAAAGGATTTGGCGCAGGTTTGTCTGCAGAAAATAATGGCATAACAGAAACTGTAAAAGAGGGAGTGTCTTGGGCAGTTGCAAAAAAATATGTATCTTCTTGAAATATGACATTTCTAGAAACTCGAAGCCTACGTAGATTAGGATCATAGCACAAAAAACCTTTTTGATGGGCTGAGTAACCAAGGAAAGCACATTTAACAGATTGAGTGTGAGCTTTGTGCGTTCATGTGGGGGAAGATGGACATAACACACACAACCGAAAGTGCGAAGATTGGAATAGGTGGGTTTGTGACCAAATAATCGGGAAAAAGGAGAATCATTGTTTAATAATGGATAAGGCAATCGATTAATAAGGTGGATAGCAGTGGAGATGGCTTCACACCAAAAACGAGATGGCACAAAGGAGTCCAACATAAGAGTTCGGACCACATCAAGAAGGTGTCGATTTTTTCTTTCAGCTACCCCATTTTGTTAAGGTGTTGAAGGACATGACCTTTGAGATAAGATGCCATTTTCTTGCAAGAACTTTTGAAATAAATTGACGTGTATTCCCCCCCCCCCCCCCCCCCCAATATCAGAACGCAGAATTTTAATTTTGGAGGAAAATTGGGTCTCAACATAGGCATGAAATTTTTTTAAAGCGGAGAATGCTTCATCTTTAGATCTTAAAAAATAGACCCATGTGAACCGACTATAATCGTCAATAAAAGTTATAAAATATTTGTAATTAGCATGAGATATAACAGGTGCTATTCCCCATAAATCACTATGGATCATATCAAAAGGTTGGGTTTCATGTGATTGATGAATCGGAAATGGTAGAATTTTACTTTTACCAAGTTTACATGAGTTACAGTCAAACTGGACAGTACTAAGAGAAGGTGGAATTTTATTACCAAGAACACCAGATTTCATCAAGTCATGAAGTACATATGAGTTTGGGTGACCAAGACGCTTATGCCATATTTGAAAATCAACTTTAGCGGAATTACAAGAAACAAAAGATAGGAAAGTACATGAAGACAAAGGGAAAAGACGTCCAACTTTAGGCCCCTTCGCGATCATTTTCCCTGAGTGTTGATCCTGCACAAGACAACCAAATTTTGAGAATTCAACCCGACAATCATTGTCAACTAATTGACCAACAGAAATAAGGTTACTAGTAAGACCAGGGGAAACAAAAACATTGGTTAAGGATGAGGAAATATCACCAAGTGCTGTGATTGGTAAACTATTGCCATCAGCAGTATGAATTTGGAGATTACCAGAGTATTTTGTGATGTTTGTAAGAGTATTAGTAGTGTTGGTCATGTGATTGGATGCCCCGGAGTCAAAATACCAAGAAGAACATGAAGTAGAAGGTTTACCTGAAAGTCCTAAAGCAGAAAAAGCTGAAATTATCATTTGTTGGACCATTTCGGGGGTCAAGTTTTGTGCAGGAGCAGAAGCATCTTGAACCGCAGAACCAGTGGCAGAAGAACCAACAGAGGCAGTATATGCCGTTGCGGGTTTTCTTGGTGGTCGGATAGGACATTCCTTAATGATGTGGCCATCTTTTTTGCAGTAATTGCATAACTTTTTAGGACACTGTGAAGCAAAATGTCCAAATCCTTTGCAGCAGAAACATTGGACAGCACTCATGTCGCATCCTTTAGGCTTGCCTTGGACAGCATATGCAGCTAGAAGAGAGGCTGATTTCTGTTGTTCCATGGTTGTTTGAGTTAGGAGACGTTGTTCTTCACGAAGAAGTTCATTAAGGCATGCATCCAAGGCGAGAACAGGAGCCCTATTCATGAGGTTGGACCGAATACCCTCAAATTCAGGTCTCAATTTCATAAGGAATTGATCTCTTTGAGTAGTTTCATGAACTTTCTGCACTGCACTTTGATTTTCAGCAGACAAATCCTCATAAACAATGTTAGTGTATTCTGCCCAAAGATTCATGAAATAAGAATAAAATTCAGAAATTGATAGACTATCATGTTGAGACATGGCAATGTCATGTTCAAGCTGGAACCTACGAGCAGTGTTATTTTGGCTATATATTTTCTTCAGATAGAACCACATCTTACACTACAAAAAAAGGTTGTTTAGCGACCGAAAATAGTGATTGAATTTTTCGGTTGCTATTTGCGACCGAAATAGCAACCGATTGTAGGATCTACATGAAAGACTGATTAGAGTTAATACTGCGACCGAAATAGAGCGTAGCAGGGTTATCGGTCGCTATTTCAGTCGCTAAATAAAGGAACTTAAAAGTCAGAAATTTTATGTCTTCTTAGCGACCGAAATGGCGACCGAATTAAATGCAATGGTTAAATTTTATTTACATTTGCGACCGATATTAATTCGGTCGCTAAACGACGCGTAAAAAAATTAAAACCGTGCGTGTTAGCGACCGATTTAAAAATCCGTCACTGAATTTATGAATTCAAATTTCAAATTAACTCATCTCGCGACCGAATATAGTGACCGATTTTGTATTTAAGTGATTGGCGACCGATTTAGTGACCGATTATTTCGGTCACCAAATTATAAATCCCTAAAATCGTGAAATCTTTCCCTTCTTCCTCATTTCTGCCATCTCTTCCACCCTCACCCCTTTTCTCTCCCTCGCGTCGTCAGGCCGCCAGTCACCATCGCCACCACCGCAGTGCGCACCACCACCGCCATCTCCGGTAAGCCTCCGTCCTCCTCCTCCTCTTCTTCCATCTCTTCCTCCCTTCTTCCTCTCCTCTCTTCCTCTCCTCTCTTCCTTTCCCCTCTTCCTGCTCTCTTTTTAACTCCCCCCCCCCTCCGTTTCAGTGCTTCGACCAATACTCCGGCTACCAACATACAGCCCTCCGGTCACCACGCGCATAGCTCCTCCTACCCTCTTCTCTCCTCATTTTGTTCATTCCCTTCTCTGCCTTGAGGTAACCATGGACTCTCTATGTATCATTTTTTATTTTTCTTCATTGTTTCATTTCAAAAAATTTGTGGATTGTATGTATTTCATTGCTTTATTGCTTACTACTGAGAAGAGCTACTTGTGTATTTCATGTGAGTTGTGATGATCATTTGTTTTCACGTGTCATTATTTAATCACTCCTATTAGGATTAGGAAGCTCTCATTGAGAAAGCACGAGAAATCTGTTTTTGTAACTTTTTTTTAATGCATTGAAATATCAAAAGTCAAGACTGTGAGATTAGAATTGATGTTTACTTGAGCCACAGAATGCCATTGCTGCCTATGAGACTGCGAAACATAAACAGGTTTTGATTTTTTGTTGATTATTGACGTGTTGTATAATTTAAACTTTAAAGCCTCAAAGCACCCACCTGCATTGGCCGTGAAACTTGAATCCATTAGCATATTTAAGTGATGAGATAAAGATAACAGTGAGAACTAGGATTAGTGTAACTGTACCAATTTAATGTTTCAAATTTAATCTGAGAACCCTTCTGGTTTGCTTCTTGTTGATTTACCTGTGAAATTACCTTCCATTTCAGCATCTTAGTCTTTGATTTAGATTCAGTTCTGCTTTGTGAAATGCATCTAAATTGGTTAGTGAGGATGTGTGCTATGGATTTTCAATTTGTTTTGTGCTAGGTGTCTACAATTTCAAACATGGATAGTTCATGGCTATAGTTCAAACAAATGACCAATACTGAGGCAGTTGTTTGAAGACCATTCTAGTTTAACATGTCCAGTAACAAGATTGTTCCTGTGTTAATGATGTGTTTTCTATTAAATATGGCACTTGTAATTTCTGGTCTGTTTATCTTTTCATATCTTGGCTGAATTTATGTCTTTGAAGGTTGTTCATTGTTCTGATATATTGCCTCAGGGAATATATCACAATAGATATATAGCCTCTGTGATGCAGCTGTTTACTTGCTGTGAATAATTTCATATTGTATTGTACGTGTATGCAGTCTGATTGTATTGTATTTTGATTCGTTTGGAATCCATGAATTTGTTGGTTCTTGTCTGAATCTGTTTCAAAAATTTCAAAAGAGGGTTTTAGGGATTTCAAGTTCTTGTTCACTTCTTTGTAAACAAAAAAAATATTCTTTGTTGGAGTATGAAATGATCTAAAAACATTATTGTATCCTGTAATTCCAAGAGAGCTTTTCACTCATTTTGAATTGGATTCATTTGGTAATTCTACTTATCTCTTTTCTGTTTGATGATGTAAATTTATTGAAGGCTGGTACTTATATCTGAGCATGTTCATACATTTGGATTGCTATGAAGAATAGTTTATTCTCTTTAAAATAAAAATCTTTCAATAACAATGAATCAATGTAATTAGAATAATTTGATATGTATTTATTGATAACTTGTTTGGAAATGATTATGGAATCATATTTGTATATATTTACATTTTAAGCATTGGAATGAATTGATAAAGTGTTATTAGTTCGTAAATGGCATGACTTTGTTGTTGTTAATATTCATTTACTAATTTAAAGTCCATGAGCTTAAGAAAGTCTCTTCTTGAAGCCAACAAAAGCGAGTCTCTTAGATAATGAAGGATTAAGTATAGGGTTAGATAAAATGAAGGGCTAGGCACAGTTTGCCCGGCACATGCATGACGTGCCGTCATCATTAAAACATTATTCACATTAGAAAGCAGCTCTGTACACAATATTATGAAAACAACTCTGGTTTTCTACTCATTTGTTTCACTAGGAAATGGAGCTTTCCAGAAATAGTTGTTGATGACCATCCTTACTAGGTTATCTAGGCACTTCCGGTAGGAAAAGTCTTCTCTATGACCATCCTTCAAAATGACGTAAAAGCATCTGCTTTCCTGAAAACTACTATGTTTGCTAATCTGTAAAGTTGCATGTGAAGTTGCATTTCTTTGTTCTATTTTAACATGCTAGTATGCTACATGGATCTTTCCATCTTTTCTTATTATCACTTGATGAAGTTTAGACATATGACTTGTTTTCCTTATCGTTTTATCAAAAAATGGATCCGACTAAATGTTTTGAGACAGCCATCCATATAGACCAGGTACAGTCTCTCATCAACTTAAGAATAACGATCGGATTCACGTAATGATGGTTAAGGCATAAACTAATCATTTACTAAATTGTTCTTGTGTATTTGCAGGATTTGATTTCAATCCCGCGATCATTCTACCGTCGTTGGGGACAAGAAATACCGCGTGCTATGACTATTGAAGACAAAAGCGGAAATCTGTTCAATGGGAATATAGTAATCCATGAGGATCGCCCATATTTTGCACCAGATACAAATGGTATCAGGGAGTTGTATTTGTTGTCCACTGGTGCATTGGCAAAGTTTAAGTACCTTGGGGGTTCTCGCTTCTACATGTTCATCCCTTTGGAAGATTGATGAGTTTTGATATTTTGATTAGTACTTATTGATTGTGGTGTATTTTTATGTTTTGATCGTTAATTAGTACTTATTAAACTTTTTTTTATAAACAATTATTAAACTTGCGTTAATTAATGTATATGTTTTCTTGATCATGTTGACTGTGGTGTTTTGGATCGTTAGTACATCATATTTATGTTTTCTATTTATTCAAAAAAAATATTGGTCTATTTTGTTTATATCAGAAATTAAAAATCAATGGGGTAATAGTTGAAAAACAAAATTTGGTCGGTATGATTCAGTTACAGGAAAATTTTTATAAAAAAAAATTCAAAATTTGCGATCAAAATAGCAACCGAATATTGGTCACCAAATTAGGTTAGTTGAGCATGCGACCAACTATACGGCGACCGAAATATATAATTTTGTGACCGAAATATCGGTCGTAAATTTGCGACCGAAATACAAGTTCGGTCGCTAAACATTTAGCTACCAGGGTTTCTGCTACCCCCTTAATTCGGTCGCTATACAGTATAGCAACCGAATTATCATGTTTATTTCGGTCGCTAAATAGGTTTTTTTTTTGTACTGTTAGCTGCAGTGTTGAATGGTCTGAGGTTGAGAACAATAGTGGGATCAACAGACCCTATGATCCATGGCATGACTTGAGCATCTTGGACTTCCCACTTGGCATAGTCAGCCTTCTGCTTCTCTTTGTCAGGAGTAGTACCGGTACCATCAACATGTCCCCAAAGGTCCTTACCTTTGACAAAGATCTCGAACTAAAATGCCTAGGCTGGATAGTTCTTGCCATTAAGGCGAACGAACAAGACATCATACTTTTCAGTAGACATAAGACTGAGAATAAATCACAAGGTAGAAAACGCAGAAGGGACAAGGGACAAGAGGTAACTAGGAGAGACTTGAGAGATAAAAAAAAGGACTATGATTCGGACAGAGCTATGTTAGGATCGCAACCTAGACTGATACCATGTCAAACTCAGAGGAATATAGGTCAGAAACCCGTGTTCTCCTACTGGAGAATTCTCAATTAAATAGAGATGATACAAGTTGTACAGTATCTGTTATATCTGCTACAATTAATGTGCTATAAATGCTAATCCTACAGCTAATAAAAACATAATCATAACTGTACAATTATGCAGAAATAAGACCAACAAATCTGCTCACAATTATGCAGAAATAAGGCCAACAAATCTGCTCTTAATAGTAGCTAACATCTTGGCTATCAATTAAATCTGCTCACAATTATGCAGAAATAAGGCCAACAAATCTGCTCACAATTATGTAGAAATAAGGCCAACAAATCTGCTCTAATAGTAGTTAACATCTTGGCTATCAATTCAAATTATTCAGCCAAATCAAATCTGTTGACAGTCAAATCAAATCTGTTGACAGTTTTCATTCCTTTTTTTAGTTTCTGGTCATTTATTTTATACACTTTAGTAGCCTGAAAGGTACTAGTACTAAAACTCTATTATTTTGATAACTATTTGGAATAGGTATACCATACAGTGTAAATATAGTGCAGCAAACTTGCTTTACTTTTTGTCTCATGATTTATTGAGGGACAAAAAAAAGTGACTGTCCCTTAATTGATTAAATTTTTTATCCTATACTCAGACTAACTTAGAAATTAAACAAAAGACAAAATTTGAGGTGTATATCCCTTTTTCTTAACAAATCAAACGCAACCTAGATTAATTAAAATAACAAAATAAATTAAATTGAAAATAAATTTTAAAAAAGTAATAAATATTTAACTTAACACGATCTAGGGAGACAGAATTCAATAAATATCAAAGAGTTAAAATTACAAATTCATTATAATTATCCACTGTAAACTCAAGTTTATCTGAATATAAACATTTTTTAAAAAATTAAAAATAAAAGAACCCTTCTAATTAAATAAATTTTGAAAAAGGAAATAAAAGAGAAAATACCATTTTTTTTAAAGCTAATGGCTCATTCATTACATTTTTGTTGTTCCTTTTGTTTTATATATATATCCTTTTCATTTATTAATATACCAGAAAGAATTTATATATGCTTTTTTTTTGTCGGGTTAAAGACTTAGGGCCAAGTCATTGAAGAATTTTTGGGAGGGCCCAACTATTGACACCATTTTTTCTGCTGCCTACACCATGCTATTTTTTTTAACAATATTTGTTTCCAAAACTGCCATTTTCTTCTCCTTCTCCAACACCACATCCGGAAAACCCCTTTCTTCCACACTCCTTCTCCAAAATTTCTTGCGCAACCTAGCCTCCACTTTCGCTTCCACCACCCTTGCTTCTTGCACATCTTTCCTACAACATATAGAAAATTGAGGAACTCCAATATTTCCTGCAAGCTCATCCACGACAAGATAACTCCAGTGGCAGAGAACAAAATGCTAACGGACCCCGATCCCTCCGGCCACTGTCATCGGCACCCTCGCCAAGGTCCACGGCTTCACCGGCGAGTCCAGCTGGTTCCTCCAGCTCACCGCCGTCCACTTCGCCAAGGTCGGATTCGCCTCCGGATTTCGGATTCCGGATTCGCCTCTGGATTTCTTATTCATCCGGAAATTGCGATTCGAAGGTGGGAGACATTGTTGTTTTTTCATAGATACCATCCGGATTTTCGATTCCGGGACCTACCGGATTTTGTTTTCCGGCCGCTTTCTGCCGGAATCCACTTTACGAAAACTACAATTCCGAAATGTCCGGAATACCAAATCCGGTTGTTATCCGGAAAATGAAATCCGGTAGGCCTAGATCTGGTTGTTTCTTGCTCAGTTTGGTTCTCGCTCAGTTTGGTTCTTGCTCAGTTTGTGGCGGTAGTTTAGATCTGGTTGTTTCTTGCTCAGTTCATTCTCTCTCTCTTTGTGAATGTTTTATTTATTTTGTAAGATTTATGTACTTATTTTTTGGTTATTGGTTGACGAACAGGGTCGTGATCAAACCGATCAACAAAATTTGGAGTGTGTGGAAGAAGAAAGGGTGTGGGATTGTTGTGTACTGATGTGTGGGCAGAGAAGGAAAACAGTGGGGAAAGGAATGGAGTGGTCTGGGGAAAACTATTTCCGGATAGGATCCGGAATTTAAAATACGGAGGTGCAACCTGCAAGGTGCAAGGAGGGGTACTTTTGGGGGGAAAATTCAATTAGAAGCTGTAAATAGCAATTTGCAAGGTGTAAGTAGCAGTGCCCTTTTTGGGATATAACTATTGGGCCCAAAGTTTATTAGATGGGCTATCTCCTTTTTTTTTCCTTCTTACTCTTAGTGGTACGTACCAAAGTTTACACCGGTGGGTCAAATGGTTTGAACTAAATTATTGTGAAATAATTGTTAACTTAGTTTTCATATTATATATTATACATCCATGTAATGGATAAGTTAAAATATCTTTTAGTGTGTATTTCATGTGTCTTGTTTATTGCTACTAAATAAAATGCCGTTTTCAAAAATAATTGAAAAAAATGGGTTTTATTCAGTAAACTGAAAACAATTTTTTTAAGATTTGTTTGCTTTATTTTCAGTTTCCTATTTCCATTTTCTGTTTTCAGAAATAATTATAAAACTGTTATTTTGTTTTCATTTTGTTTCATGTTTTCAAAATTTTGTATGGGAACACTGAAAACAACATTTTTTTTTGTTTTCACTGCTTCCTGGCCAAATATTTGAAAATAGGAAACAAAATAAAAACAAAATGATAGTTTTATAATTATTTTTGAAAATATGAATAATTGAAACAAAACAAACATGCCTTTATGTTTTCGCTGATTCCTATACAAATCTTTGAAAACATAAAAGAGAATGACAACAAGATACCAGTTTTGTAACTATTTTTTAAAACAGAAATTTGGAAACAAAACTAACACACCGTGATAAACTCCCTTTCATCATGCAACATCAATCAATGTTGATTGTATATCTTTATACTTTTATAATGTTGGTTGTTTTACTCGGTAAGCGTTTATTATATAGCCTAATGTTATATCTTGAACACTATGTAATAGCAATAAACAAGAAACACGAATTGTATATATGTATGTAAAAGTGTTGGGGGAGCTCATGTGCCACAACCTCTTCCCCCGCCATCAGATGCGTGCCTCCCTTCGGACACTTTTAATATCTCTACGCTCCCCTCCACTGCCACTCCAAAGCCACCAAATCTATTTTGGACGGTGATTGCATTACAATGGTGGTTGCTGAC
Source organism: Sophora flavescens (assembly GCA_030762895.1). Lineage (NCBI taxonomy): Eukaryota > Viridiplantae > Streptophyta > Magnoliopsida > Fabales > Fabaceae > Sophora > Sophora flavescens. The sequence goes on along the minus strand of CM061068.1, from coordinate 98,266,274 downwards.
GGCGACGCAAGCAATGGTGGGGTGCGGATGGATGCGACATTGGCGAGTGGGTGCATTGTGTGCAGGGTTTTAAATTGCGGTCGCGGTCGCGGTTGCTGTCACTGCGGTTGCGGTCATTGCGGCCGCTGCGATGCGTAATGCGGCCGCTGCGGCGTGAAACGATTTGAAAAATTCACAAATTGAAAATAAATCAATTTTTTTTTTGTAATTCTTTATATATCTTTTATTAATGATGTTGCACAAATTTCTATTCATTTTTAATACATTGTATTATGTTTATGAATAATTTAAACTTAATTTAGTGAAAATAAATTATAAATAAAACTTTTAAGCATATATAAGTACAAAATTACAAAGAAGTAAGAAGGTCAGAAACTTAATAGTGCATAAATATATATGAATCACAAATAAAAAGATATTAGTGTCACATATAGGAATACATACACCCAGCTGCAATTGTGATTCTAAAATAACGTCACATTGTCACCACTTAGAGATACGTCTTCACTACAAAAAAGAAGAAGATAAAAAGTAAATAAATTAATAAATTTAAAATAATAATAATAATAATTAACAAATATATGAATCAAAGATAATAAAAATTGAACTTACATGATAATTGCTACCACATGGTGGAATGACGTGGTGGTTCATAACCTCTATTCTCACTTTGGCTATCATCTTCTGTAGCTCCTTGTCCAAAGACATAATCAAAAAATCCACCACTTGATTCTTTGATGATAAGGATCTTGATAATTCATTGATGGTTGGTAGTATGAGGGAGCTTGATCACTTGCGTATGTGTTATATGTGTTGAAATAAGGATATTGATAATAAGGTGGATGAGGTTGTTAACTACTCTGAGAAGAATCATCAATACCAAAGTCACTAAAACTTTGTGCAATACTAGAAGAGGAAGAATCTTCAAGTGGAAAAGTCTGTTTTCTTTTTCCTCTCCTCGAATGTGACCCACCTCTGCTGCTCTCGGGTAATGAACTACCAGAAGGAGCCATATCAGTCAAGCTCCTATAACGCCTATTATATGGTGAATCTTGAGATGGATCATTTTGAAATTGCCCATCATCATCACCATCACCATCATCATCACCGCCACCTTCTTCAGCTTCTACATCACCACCCCCATCACCACTATTATTACTTGGTGGACTTAAACCACCACCATCTTCATTAGAATCATCATTATCATCAACAACTTCCACATCTTCATCATCTGTATCCACTAGAGGCAACCATTCTGCATTTTTTACTCCATCTAATAGTGGATCTTCTCTCTCTTCAATCCATGGAGATAATGCATCTTCTTGAAATATATAATCAAGATTGATAGGATTAAAACTTGCTTCAATTTCATCTTGACTTTTTCTCATTTGATGCCTCATTTTCAATTTCATATTGTAGTGCGTGAAGACAAGCTTTTGCAGCTTTTTATACTTCAATCTATTCCTTGTCTTTGTGTGGATATAACTAAATGTGCTCCAATTTCTCTCACAATTTGTGGCTGAAGTTGTTTGGCTAAGAACTTTTATAGCCACACGTTTAAGCTCAGGAGCACATACACCAAAAAAGGACCACCATTCAGCTTTTAAAGGAGCAACAAAAGGTAAACAAATTATTAGTTATTATATTAAAAAATAAAGTTAAAGTTCATTGATTTATAAAAAAATATTATTTTACCTGGATTCATCTTAGACCAAGCTGCTTGAGCTTGAGGAGTACCAAATGTTTCAACCTTATCTCTAAAAAGTACTAACTGTGAAATATAACATAATATATCAATATGTAAATATCTTCATTTGATAAATAATGAATTATAAGTTTAAAAATTTAAATATTCATTACTAACCTGGTTCAGAGCTTTAATCTGATCATCAATGTTTCTTTCTATTCTGAAGATGACTCTATTTGTTCCTTCAAACGTTTCTTTATAGACATCATCCCCATGTTCAACTCCGTATTGAAATTGCGGATTAAGAAAATAACCTAAAAAAGGATAACATATTATTATGGATGAAAGTATAAGTATAAAATTACATGATAAAAATAAATTTATAAATTATATCAACATACCTGAGAATGAAGATCGGAATGCATGTAACTCCATCGCTTGTCTATTAAATCATTATATCTGGAATGATAACGAGAATTTTGTCTAATTGCTTGTTTAGCTCTATCAACGGCTTCATATATGAAACCCATGGTTGGTTTCTCGTCACCATCAACAAGTCTCAAAACTTTTACTAAAGGCTCAAACACCTTCAATATGTCTTGGGACTTACTCCAGAATTCACTGTCATTAACAATTGTTCTTGCTTCATATGACGGTCCATTTCTCGCTTTACCAAATTTAGATCGCCTAAACTCTTCGGAGTTGAACATGTTTCTCAGACCTTGCTTTTGCTGTACAATTGCTTGAAGTTGTAGGAACTGCGTTGCAAATCGGGTAACACCGAGATCGGACAATTTCTCTACCTCCAGTATATTTTTTCATGAGATCGACTGTCCATATATGGTTATAGAGAAAATTTGTCACAGTCTTTGCATCAGTTAATAACTTCTGTACATTTTTCTTTTTTCCTATATCCTCCAAGCAAAGATCTAAACAATGAGCCGCACAAGCAGACCAATACAAATGAGGCCGCTTCTCCATCAGTTTCTGACCAGCTGCTTTCAGTGCTGCTTCATTATCTGTAACAACTTGAACAACAAACTCTTCCCCCACTTCTTCAACAACTTTATCTAATAACTGAAAGTAGTAATCTGTGTTTCTACTAATAACATCAGAAGCATCAATAGATTTCAAGAAAATTGTCCCCTTACTACTATACACCAAAAAATTCATAAATATGAGTATGGTTGATACCGTCCGTCCAACCATCACACATTATTGTCACCCCTTTTTCTTTCCATGTACCTCTCAATACGTTCAACCACTTCTTCATTTCCCTGTATTCATTCTCTAAATATACATCTGAGATTTCATAAGGGGTTGGACATTTAACCCCTTTACCTACCTCGAGCAGTGTAACAATCAAATTATGCAACCAAGGAGAGTTAGCTAAATTCATAGGTAAGCGTTCATAAATAAAAAACTTGCTTACTGCCTCTCCTAGCTTCCTCCTCAATGTCTTCATGATACCCTTTACCGATTTTTGGTTGCTTCATGCTTTTGCTCCTCATAAGATCAATATTTGTAGATCTCAACTCTAGAGTGATATCTTCAGGCCTTTCACCCCCACCAACACTCGCATGAGAGCTTCCACCTTGTTCATATATATTTCCACGCCCTCCTGTTTGTTGTCTAAATTGTTGCCTGTCTTCCCATTCGCGATGTGATCTAAGGCTTTCCTGTGTAGCAAACCTCATTCGTTCATCAATAAGGTGATCCACATCTTGACTTCATCTTCATCTTCTCCTCTCAGGCGTGCTTCAAATTCTTCTTTTCTTTTTTTGGAGTCATTTTTCTTTGCTTTTCCTTCAAGAAGAAGCTTCATCATACCTTCTCTAGCCAATTTGCTCACTCTAGCACAGCCAGACACTTGTCCTTTCATATGTGCTATATGTTGTTTCAATCTTGTAATGCCACCTCTTACTATCTTGTGACAAAGTTTGCATTCGATATTGTTACGACTTTCCGGCTCTCTGGGTTTCCAAAATGCCATCCAATGTCATCACTCGGAGCACCATCTAATCTCTGTGTAGGAAATTCTTCTCTTTGAGGCATTGTGTAAATTTTATACAACCTGTTCAATATTTATAAATAAACATCAATCAATAATTCAACCAAACTTACAACTTTAATCTAAACTAGCCTTCAAAAAGAAAACTTTTATATAAACTAGTAATTAGCAAAACACAGATAATCTAATTAATAATTACAGTAAATTATTTAATACAACAAATCATTTATTAGCATATAATTTGAACAATAAATACTAGCTAAACATATACTAAATCAGTAATTACATTAATATATCAATATATATTTTATTTCTCTCTCAAATTTTTCCTATATTATTCACAAATCTTAATTAATTTCCCACCTAAAATTTTTAATTAAAAAAAAATTCCCTCCCAAAAAATTCCCCCCACCCAATTCAGTCCTCCCACCCCACCCAACCCAACCCAACCCACACACACGGCACACACAGTGGATAAGATTGGTTCTGGATTCTTCTTATCCTCTCTCTCTGACTCTCGTCACTTTGTCCCTCAACTCACGCGGTCACGCCTCACGGTTCCTCAATCCTCACCATTTCTTCCTCCTCACCATTTCTTCCCCACCATTTCTTCCCCTGTCCGGCTGTCCCTCACCTCACGCCTCACGGTCCTCAGTTCCTCACCGTTTCTTCCCCTGTCCCTCACCTCACGCCTCACGGAGTCACGGTCCTCACTCCTCACCATTTCTCCCCCTTCCCCTGTCCCCCTTCGGTCTTCCTCGGTTCCTCCCCTGTCCCTCTGACTCTCTGAGTCTCTGATGACCCTCTCTCGTCCCTCACGGTCTCAGCTCAGTCTCTCAGACTCTCACTCACTCTCACAGAGTCACAGTCTCTCACGTCTCACCTCTTCTTCTTCCCCCCCTCTGTTTCTTTTTTTTCTTCTTTTTCTGCAACCCTAGCTGTATGGATCTGCAACCCTCCTCTGTTTCTCGTCCCTCACCACGGTGGCATGGCACTCACCAGTCACCACTCACCACTCACCCCTCTTCGGTTACCCTCGCTCCTCCTCCGTCACTCGTCCGGCGCCGCGGCTACCCACCGGCCAAAACCCAGATCGCGGCCACCCTCGGCCCCTCCCCCCTCTCTCAGGCTCAGCCTCCCCTCTCTCTCTCAGTCTCAGGCTCCGCCTCACGACCCACGGTTTCGGGCCTCCACCTCACGGCCCTCCTCAGTCACGGACTCACGGTCACGGTCTCAAGGACTCACCCACTGAACCCCACACCCGGAGGACGACGGCAGAGCAAAGGAGGAAATGAAGATCTTACCTGAGCAGATGAGCAGATGCAGATCCACTGGAGGAGTGTGAGACTGAGGAATGATCGAAGAGGTTATACTATACGAGTGAAGTGAAGCAGATGAAAGAATGAGACAGAGTCTGAGTGAAGAAGTGAAGTGAACCAGCAGAAGCATAAACCAAAAGGAGATAAAGCTAAAAGGTTAGGAGAATATAATCTGTACAAATAGATTTTGAATTGATTTTGTTTGATTCTGATTCTTAGAATTTGGTTCCATTGAAACTGTTTTGGCCTTTTTCGTTTTGGCTCTCTTTGCTTTTGGCTCTGCTCTGTTTGCTTTTGCTCTGTTTTTCTGTTGGCTCTGTTTGCTTTTGGAACCCCGTTGCGGCTGATGCGGCCGTTGCGGCCGTTACGGCGTTACGTTGCGGCCGTTACGCCGTTACGTTGCGGCCGTAACGGGTGATTTGGATTCCCACCGCAATTGCGGCTCGATGCTGTTGCGGTGCGGTCCGCAACCGCAATATTGCGGCCGCATTAGCGGTTGCGGACCGCATTTTGAAACCCTGATTATGTGTGGTCTTCCTTTTAGATCTACTCCACCATCATGTTTCTAGACTTGGGTTGTGATATTGAGACAGAAAATGACTGATAGAAGAATAGGTAGAAGGAGGAAGGGGTGATGGTGGCAGTGGTCGGGGTGGTGGTACCTGATGGAGGTGGACGAAGGAGGAGGTGATAGATGGTGAATGAAGAATATTTTAATTTTACTAAGTTTTGAGTTTTTTAAAATTTTGAAAAACATGTAATAAGACTTAAAAGATGGGGTGCATGGATGCACCTTACTTGACAAGGTGCACCACAGACGACACGATTCGAAGTTACAAAGTTTATCTGTTATCTTTAGATTTCATAGCATCTTCAAGCATTATTTGTTATTCAAGTCTACAAAGTTCTTGTATAGAGTTTCATGTTAGAAAGACATAATAAAGTTTCCTAGTAAGTTTGTAGGGCTCTATTGAATTTCGGAGAGTAGATTGTTTCATACTTATTATTATATCATGAGATATTAATTAGACGAGGAAAATTATTTTTGAACATCTGAACAGGGACAACAATACGAAGTCTCTTTGTTTTTTTTTTAATGTATTTTTGGAATACATGTATATAAAGAAGATAAAAAGTAAATGAAAGATAAAAATAAACATATACGGTATCCAAAATTTTATGTTTAAATAACACAATTGTATTAGCTATGTCCACGAAGAAGGGGTATTAATGCCACTCTTACATGGACTAATTAGATCATGACAAACTTTCATATATTGTTTGAGTCATCATCTCATCTATCAATGTATATTTTATATTTACATAGTTCCTCACTTATCTTTATTTTACACAATTACCTTTAAGGATTATTTTGTAAATTTTAAAAAATTAATTATATTTTTTTATATAAGTAACATATCACTATGAAAAAGGTCATCCCAACTAGGTTAGCAACGCCAATTTCATGAATCATCTGTAGCACACTACGCTCACTACAAAAAACAACTGTTTAGCGACCGGCATATTCGGTCGCTAAACTTTCTAATTCGGTCGCTATTTAATTTAGCGATCGAATTAACGACCGATTAATGGTGGTGGCTGATAACCTGATCGCTAAGCTTTTAGAGACCGAAATAATAATTCGGTCGCTAAATAATAAAAAACGGTCGCTACACGGTTGGTCGCATTGTTTGGGTAACCATTTTTAGCGACCGAGAATCGGTTGCTAGTTCGGTAGCCAATGTTGGTTACTGTTAACCTATATTAGCGAAATGTTTAGCGACCGAATATGTATTTCGGTCGCAAATTTGCACCGATATTTCGGTCACATAATTATATATTTCGGTCGCCGTATAGTTGGTTGCATGCTCAGATAACCGAATTTGGTGATTGATATTCGGTCGCTACTTCGGTCGCAAATTTTGAAAAAAATATTTATAAAAAAATTCCTGTAACTTAATCCTACCGACCAAATTTTGTTTTTCAACTATTACCCTATTGATTTTTAATTTCTGATATAAACAAAATACACCAATAGTTTTTTTTGAATAAATAGAAAACGTAAATATTATGTACTAACGATCCAAAACACCACAGTCAATATGATCAAGAAAACACATACATTAATTAACGCAAGTTTAATAATTGTTTATAAAAAAAAGTCTAATAATGTACTAATTAACGATCAAAACATAAAAACACACCACAGTCAATAAATACTAATCAAAATATCAAAACTCATCAATCTTCCAAAGGGATGAACATGTAGAAGCGAGAACCCCCAAGGTACTTAAACTTTGCCAATACACCAGTGGACAACAAATACAACTCCCTGATACCATTTGTGTCTGTTGCAAAATATGGGTGATCCTCATGGATTACTATATTCCCATTGAACAGATTTCCGCATTTGTCTTCAATAGTCATAACACGCGATATTCCGTTTCCCCAACAACGGTAGAATGATCGCGGGATTGAAATCAAATCCTGCAAATACACAAGAACAATTTAGTAATGATTAGTTTATGCCTTAACCATCATTACGTGAATCCAATCGTTATTCTTAAGTTGATGAGATACTGTACCTGGTCTAAATGGATGGTTGTCTCAAAACATTTAGTCGGATCCATTTTCTGATAAAACGATAAGGAAAACAAGTCATGTGTCTAAACTTCATCAAGTGATAATAAGAAAAGATGGAAAGATCCATGTAGCATACTAGCATGTTAAAATAGAACAAAGAAATGCAACTTCACAGGCAACTTTACAGATTAGCAAACATAGTAGTTTTCAGGAAAGCAGATGCTTTTACGTCGTTTTGAAGGATGGTCATAGAGAGGACTTTTCCTACTGGAAATGCCTAGATAACCTAGTAAGGATGGTCACCAACAACTATTTCTGGAAAGCTCCATTGCCTAGTGAAACAAATGAGTAGAAAACCAGAGTTGCTTTCATAATATTGTGTACAGAGCTTCTTTCTAATGTGAATAATGTTTGAATGATGACGGCACGTCATGTGCCTGGCAAATTGTGCCCCACCCTTCATTTTATCTAACCCGATACTTAATCCTTCATTATCTAAGACCTTGGCCTTAAGGCAGAATTAAAGAAAAATGTCAAACTTCAAGAATCCTTCAAGCACATCCAAAATATTGAATGAGCATGCGTGCCCTGAGAAGGGACGCATGCTCATTAATATTGAATCTCAAATAGGAAACTAAGACTTTCGTAGCTTAATAATTAACTCTAGAAGAAAATAAAACCATTGACTTATAAGGATTGCAACATACTTCAACAAATATATATTGAAGCATATTTCAATACAAACTTAGATAAAATATAGTAGCAAACATCCTATTAAGCTCCGCTCTCCACTAACAAGTAACACATAATTTTCAAACACATGCATAACTTCTAAATTAGCAACACACAACAAGCATCCCGCCTTTTTGATAGGATCACATCCTATTGAGCTCTGCTCTCCACTAATGGCAATCAAGGCATAGAATTGACACATCCATCCTATTGAGCTCTGCTCTCCACTAACAAACAACATATAAAGTTTACAACCACATGCATCAATTTTAATCTACCAGCACACAACCAGTATCCTATTGAGCTCAGCTCTCCACTAACAAACAACATATTCAATTGCAACCACATGCATCATTTCTAATCTACCGGCACACAACCAGAATCCTATTGAGCTCAGCTCTTCACTAACAATCAACAAATCAATTCAAAGTCTTCAAAAATAAGTGATTCAATTGAATTCACATGTGACTTAGACATCTCAACAGATACGGTTTAATAAGACCATGTCATGGTAGTCATGGACTCTAGCATTAACAAAATGCTTTTATTCTTATAATCACTAGCCAACTTTATATTCCATAATTTATATACATTGTTAGTTACATGGTTTGATTTATACTTAGGATCATTTGTGAGTCTCATCCACAACTCTTTAGGTCTCTTACAAGCCAACAAACAATCTGTTGCCTTAATATTAAATTTTCTCAATTATGTCAATGCCTTGTCAAACATGTACTTATTATGAACCATACCAACAACCCATAACAAAGTTTCTAGTATTAAAGTGTTATATACCTCTTAGTGAAATTATTCAACAGGGGATTACAATAAAACCTACATAAACAACTTACAACACATAGTCACACAACCATAATTGAATAAAACTTATGCATATTACCACATTGTACTGATTCAAGTACCATCTATAAGTAACAAAATCAATCAAAACAAAGAATAGGAAGCTATATACATGTGTTTTGAACAAGGGAATGTTCACAGCCCCATCATCAACTATGTCCTTGGTGATGCTGTCCCTTTCACTATAAAATCCTTGAACCCTTTATCCCCAACATCAAATAAACCACATCCAAAGCCTATCTATTTCTGTTCTGTATTCTTGTTATCATCTAAAATCCAAATCATGAATTGGCATCAACATAAAATAGACAATCACAAAAATATTGAATGAATGGAAATTTTAACCTACACAAAACACTAGACACTATGACCCATCCCATCACAGTAGCAATACAACAAACCTTAAAGATGAGGAATGAGGAATGAGGAATGAGGGATGATAATTTTACCTCCTTAGTGATGAACAGAGACGCAGCAAGGGGATGAGGAAGTGGAGTAATGGTGGCTCACCGGGGGTTGCGCAGTGGTGGCTCACCGGAGGTGCACTGGACAGAGAAAGAGAGAAATTAGATAGAGAGGAACAGATCAAGAAAGAATGAGAAAGAGACACAAAGCAATAGAGAACTTATGGTGGTGGTGTTGTGGTGGTGTTGGTGGTGGCGCGGCCGGAGCTTGGAGGCGGTCGGAAAGAGTGAAGGTCTGTGAGGGAGGAGCTGCTGCGCGTGAGAGAGAAGAGAAGAAAAGAGAGAAACGGGGGAAGAGAGGAAGGAAATCGCGATTTAGGGATTTTATTTTTAGCAACCGAATTAATCGGTCGCTAACTGGGTTAATTTGAAATTTGAATTCATAAATTTAGCGACCAATTTAAAATCGGTCGCTAACACGCTCTATTTTAATTTTTTACGCGCCATTTAGAGACCGAATTAATATCGGTCGCAAATATAAATAAAATTTAATTGTTGCATTTAACTAGGTCGCCATTTCGGTCGCTAAAAAATCAGCAAGTTTTGACTTTTATTTTCCTTTATTTAGCGACCGAAATAGCGACCGATTACTCTGTTACGCTCTATTTCGGTCGCTATTTCGGTTGCAGTATCAACTATAACCAGGTTTCATGTAGATCCTACAATCGGTCGCCATTTCGGTCGTAAACAGCAACCAACAAATTCAGTCACTATTTTCGGTCGCTATATAACCTTTTTTTTGTAGTGGCTATTATTGATGAATCAAAAGAATACCAAAATCAAAAGAATTATGGGGGGACATTAAGCCAAAACCCATGGGAAAGAAAAAAACTAAGAAAACCTATTACTAGGCAAGCCTAGCCTATTACAACTAAACTCACCATTAATAAAAGAAGGGATTGAATCCCACCAAACGAATCCAGGGTGATGAATTCCATAGTTTGCCAATTTATCCGCACAAGCATTGCCTTCCCTATATATATGAGTTGTAACACCCACCTTGGGTCATTACATGATTAACCCGTTGCGGAAAATAAATCAAAAGAATGTTTGCTAGTTGCTTTTGAAAAGTAATATTTTCTTAACATTTATTCCTTGAAAAACACGGTGATAAAATTATTTCCTTTGCAACATCATAACAACAACTAATCAAGACCACACTTAAATATATGAATATATATAAGTCATACAACCATACTGCCTTGGATCGTCTTCACCCCTAAATCTTTATAAGCAAAGTTCATTTTTGGATAACAACACACTACATAAAATAAAACCTAAGTTGGTCAAAACTAACAAACACTATAATAATAGGAGGTAGCATCAGCATGCTCCGAACTATGTAGCCTTCTTCTTGTATGTGTCATATCCCTTGAGCGGCTCATCTGAAGAGACCACAAATAAAACATGCAAGAGTGAGAAACCAATATATGGATTTAACTCGACGACCACATGCGCGACACTACAAAAAACATATTCATATATACATGTTGATAATAATATAAGCATTCACAGTAAAGCATATAGTTTATCAATGGGTTTCACACCCCAAACATCATTGTTTGAAAATTATGCATGAATACTTTAATATTCATCGACTAACATTTCACTTAATCTCCGGAGACCCCAACGTCGTGTAAATGAGTTGATCAAGCTCGATTGCCAAATGATACGTCGAGACATGCATGACTAACAATACGTTGAGACATGAATACCATTAAGATACCATGATTAACAATACATCAAGATATGAATATCATTAAGATATCATGATTAACAGTGCGTCGAGACATGAATATCATTAAGATACCATGATTAACTCGGTAGGCATGTCTGCCAAATATGTATGTAAAACACTTTGTTCTCATCATTTTTCTTTGTGTTCAATCTTTCCTTTGCCGAAGCTTAAAGCTTGCGACCAACATAGTTTTAACATTTTAAAACTTTCATTAATAACACAGGACTTCAAAGTCCGAGGGCTCAATCACGAAACCCCTAGACCGATGCACCGGTCTTAGGTTAGTGGTAATAAAAACACCATTTATCTTTTACCGTCGTTTATTACGTCGTGAAGTAGACACACCGTCTACTGAACACCAAGTCTATAACGTCATAAGAACGCTAGTACATCGATGTCTCGGTTACTAAGTTCAACACCACTTTCAACACTGTTGTATTAATCTTGATTTCGGAAAATATTTTCAAATGGGAAATTCTTCAATAAAACCTTTAAATAATAAACTTAGTTTTCACAAAGATGAGTCACTTGAGGTTTAAACTTACTTAAAATACATACTACCGTTTCAAAACACTTGTCGTCGATACTTTTCCAAATTGCCGTCAATTATCATTTTTAAAGCCTTTTAAGCCAAAACTTAGCTTTTTCCACTTAAATAATTTTCTAAAATTATAATTAACTTATTTTCAACATTTAATTTCATAAATGACTTTTTATAATATTACGGAATTTCTTACGTAAAAATTAGCAGTACAAAAATGATTTCACGGTTTCGCCTTCATTGTGACTCATAGTTCACTCTTACAGCGATAAATCATTAAAATGATGATATTTTCCAAAAACACTTATTTTTCCAAATAAAATTTACATTAATATTATATTCCAATATTTTACCGTTAAAACATTGAATATAATTTATAAAGCTTCTTAAAGTTTTTATCCAATTAATTTAATTGGGCACTGACCACTGTCAGGCTTCTCAAAACACAACCAACAATAATATCATAAAGATGTTCCCAGGTAGATCATGCATCACAACATTACAATAAATAACTGCAGATAAACAATTAACTGTAGATAACCAATCACAGATAAAAATAGCACAGCTCAAACAACTTAAACAAAACACCCCAGATAAATAATACAGACAACAACAGATAGCACGTAGCCATCGGAAAAATCCCTCAGGCAATCCCCTCTTACCTCTTGAAGTTATAGAAATCTTTTTGCGTATCGACGGTTTTGATTTCGGCACGCGTCAAGAACTTCGGCTCGTGTCAAGAAACTTGGACAAACCAAAACAAAACTAGTATCAAAACACAACAAAACAACACAAAACCAAACAACAAAACATCCTATTTCTCATGAATAAGGTTCGGCCATCATGAGTCAAAAAGGGCTAGACATGTCAAAATTTTGCAAGCTTATGGATTAAAGATCTTAAGTGTATGAAACACATGATCAATGATCAATATACAATAAATGAAACAAAATCCTCTAACTTCACAAAGAGTGAGGTTTCGGTCATGACATGAAAATTAGGCTAGAGAATTTATTTTGATACAACACTTTGAATCTATCATATACATAATATGGAAGGATGAAATCCAAGTTCAATTGTTAAAGAAAATAAACAAAATCCCCTCCACCCAAAAACAAGGTTTCGGCCTCTTTAGGAAGAGTGAGGAGGAAATTTTTGTCTGATTCAAACTCTTGGATCTATACTACAGGCATGAATACAAGATCATAGAAATTGGTTTCACATTTTTAGGATTTTTCTATGATTTTCTATGAATTATCAAACTTCTAGATCTAGGAATTGAAAAAATTGAATAAGGCATTGAATCATGAAAATATATGAAGAACATGGTGTTTAATGATGATGAGGATCAAGGATTACCTCTTGGAAATGGAGAAAGTGCAAAGAATCACCAAGTTGTTTCACAAAGTAAGCTTATGGAAACTTAGAGTTTTTGTAAAAATGGTGAAAGCTTCATGATGAAAATGATGAAGGACTTAAATATAAGTGAGAATAGGCTCATTTGGAGGGGTTTGGTCGTGCCAACTAGGGGCAAAAAGGTCCAAGCATGAATTTTGAGGGACAAAATGGTAATCTTACATAATGGCATTTTGGTGATAAAATAACAACTTAGGGACATTATAGTAATTTCACCTCATAAGCAATTATGACACTTGTGAGTCACCTATATGACTCACCCTTATGAGTCATCACTTGTCTTCATCCATTGAATGTCGGCTTTTATCTATGCTCGTCCGTTCTCGGCTCCATCGATTACCCAATTAGGGTTTCTGTCTGATTTTTGATCGAAAATTCTCAAAATAGCCAAACTCGTTGGAAACATGATTTAAACATAAACCATTTCTCCCACGAGTCAAAATTAGGTTTTATGATCATTAAAATCTTACCGTCAGTGAAAATACCGATTGTTTTTCGTCTGAACTTTTACCAAAATTCATCCAATTAAACATAATTTTTTATTTCTGATCAGAAATTTGGAAAGTAGAATTCCCCACGGACAAAATATAAAAAAAAAATTCTACAAATTCTAGTTTCGGGTCAAATTAGGGTTTCTGTCGGTATAAAATTATACTGTCAGTAAAAACGTAGACCGGTTTCCGTCTGAATTTTAAACCCAAAATTTCACCGTATACTTATAAAAATAAGTATAATATGAATATCACTTTGGTTGTCCTAAAATCATTTTCTAAATCTCAGGTAAAAATATAAATGTATTTATAAAATTTTTGATATTAGAAAGTAGCGAAAAGTTGGGGTGTTACATCGGAAAGTAGCAAAAAGTCGAGGTGTTACATGAGTGACTTGGAAATAAGGTCTTTTAGCTATATGTAAACAATTTTTCCATCTTGCATGCAGCCTCCAAGGGACAATCTCCAGATTGTTAAAAGCATTGACCACTAGCATCGAATCTGTCTCAATCCATAGCTTTAACCAGTCTCTATTGTTAGTAATTTCTATAGCATGAATGGCAACAGAGAGCTCAGTAAAAAGAGAAGTGGCGCAACCTAAATTACATGAGAAACTTCCAAGAGCAGCTGAGTTAAAACATCTGAAAACACCCCCACAAGCAGAGATTCCGGGACAACCATAAGCAACCCCCATCAACATTGCATTTAGTCCAATTGCAAGGAGGAGATAGTCAGACCACTTCTTTTATCCTTGGAGCCATGCAAGGATGACCATCAATCCTAAAGTTCTTAAGAATAGCAAACTCCTCAATCGAGTTATGCATTGTTCCAAGGGACAACTTGCCCGAAAATGACACAGCAGCACTAACCATAGTCTGACTAGATATCAGATTGATATGCTTATTATGGAATTTGCATTGATTCCTAGCAAACCAAATCACCCATATGACATTGATAATGGCAGCCATAATCACATCCTTCAACTGAGTACTAAAACCTTTGTTATAGAAATCAAACAAAGTCTCTAAAAAGGAGTAATCTATAGTGAAAGCCAGCCTAGACATCAACCAGTTCCATAATGACTGAGCATAACAACAAGACAGGAAAAGATGAGTTGATGATTCTTCCTCTAGACCACATAAGCTGCACATGGAAGCCATTGTGATGCCTCTCAACCATATGCTATCATTAGTTGGCATCTTATGGTGGAAAATTCTCCAAACCAAAAAGGACCTTGCAGGAGGAATGGCTTTGGACCAAAACTGCTTGAACTTAGAACCTGAGTTACTAACAGGATTTAAGAACAGAAAAGCTTCTTTAAAGGAAAGCTTGCCATTCACTGATATATTCCACACCATTTTGTCTTCACAGTCCTCCACGGGAATATGAACTGATGAATATTGTCAACAACATTTGGAAAATGAGTTTGTAAACAATCAGGAATGATCCAGCATCTGTCCACGACAAAATATTTGACCAATGCAAACAAGGATTGCTGCCAAAGCTCAGAGATGTTCATCAGAGAGACCAAAGGCTCATCTAACCATTTATCTGTCCAGAAATTCACAGACTTACCATCACCAATTAACCAAGATGTGTTATCTAAAACCACATTATACCACTTCCTTGAAGCAAGCTAAATAGAGGAGCTAAAAACTTAACCAAGATTATATTTAAAAAAACTAAATTCAATCTTTAATTTTTTTTTTTTTGCATTTCTCTTTCCTTCCTTTTTTTCCCTTTTTTTTTCCTTTTTTCCCTCTACCTCATTTTTCTTCCTTTTTTTCCTTTTTTCGTTTTATTTCCCTTTTTTTCTCTTTCCGTATCCTTGTAACACACTTTTCCTTCCTTTACATAATTTCAAACTGACAACTCCATATGCTAAACTACACCACCTAAACCCCCTTAGTGACTACCAACTATTTCCTTTGTAGCCACACAGAGCACCCTTCTCAGCCATGTTATTCAACTTCCCACCTTATTAATGATACCCCCTATAAACCTTCTCCCCCTCAAACTCACAGTACAACCAGAAAAATTATGTTTCTTACTCCTACAGCTTCATTTTTCTCTACTCATATCCCCTAGCATCTTATTGTAAATATCCTCCCCTACCCTCAAACACTCAAAAATTCTTTTCAGTCCCAATAATCAATAGTCTCCCAATTTCCTTTTACACTCTAAAACCCTTCTAAACCCCTTCCTCCCGGAACATTAATTATGACACCATCCTTTAGTTCCTTTCTATAATTCTATCCCCATTAAAATTCAAAGATTTCCATTTCTGCCAACAAGTTCCAACCTGGAAAACAACCTTCCACACCAAGAGCATTAAACCATTCTTTATATATAAGTAATTAAAATCCTTGTCAGACACAGATTGACTCAAAAACCTTTACTTTCTCACAATTTTTACTTATCCCATTCCCTTATGTTTCATACATTCCATTGGGTTCATGCACCAACCTACAAATTGAAAATTCCAATCTCTTTCTAAAGCTAACCACGACCAAGATCTATATTTTATTTTCTCAACAACTCTCCCCATCTGAAACTATCCATTGTTAAAGATTATTTCATTTCTCTCCATCCAAAGAGACCAGACCACTGCATGCCACACCACAATCGCTCTTTTTTTAACACACTTTTTTCCAAAAAGGCCCATGTGTTGTAAATAAAGCTCTGGAATCCTTGGAGGTAAAACTACCTCCAAACCTATCCACTCATACACCTTCATCAACACCTTATATGCATCCTTACATAATATAAACAAATGATTAGTATCCTCAACACCCCCATTACAAAAAACACAAGCTAAATTTTAAGAATTACCCAAAACCCCCCTCGTATTCAAATTCATTTTTGTAGGGATTCTATTTTTGTCTACCTTCAAAAAGAACCTTTTATGGTGCTTTTACCTTCCAGAAACCTTTAAAAAAATTTGCCTCCCATCCTTCCACTACAAGAAGAGGGTGGCTTACCGACGGCATTTTACCGACGGACGTCAATTCCGTAGGTAGCGAGACAGTTTCCGACGGATATAGCCGTCGGTAAACACGAATACCAAAAGTCTAACAAATTACCAATGGAAAGTCTGTCGGTAATGTTATCGTGGGCTCTTCCGTCGGAAAATCCGTCGGTACATAACGCGGGAAAGGTATTTTTTGGCGCCAAATGGTACCGATGGAATAAGCCGTCGGTAATTACCGATGGAATATCCGTCAGAAAACAAAAAACAAATTATCGACGGACTTTTCCGTCGGTAATACATTTTTTGAATTACCGACGGCTTTTTCCGTCGGTAAATTCATATTAAAGCACCAACGCTAAACACTTCCCCTCACTTTTATTTCTCTATTTCTCTCTCTTCTCTCTGCCCCCTCTCCTCCCTGCGAAGACCGGTTCCCCCCTACGACACCACCACTCCGTGCGCCACCCCGCCGCACCTCCGGCCTCCCCGCGCCTCCCTTCTCCTTTCTCCTTTTTTCTCTCTTCCGGCCTGTCACCACCGTGCTCCACCACCACTCTCACACCACCACCACCTCTATCTTCTCCTAAGTGAGCCGCCACAGCCACCACCGCGTCCCACCACCAGCACCACTACTCTTTCCCTCCTTGCAACAGAACCACCACACCACCACCCTCCTTGAACCAGAACCACTACCCTCCTTGTACTGGTATAAATTTAATATGTTCATGTTGTTATGTTTTTTTTGTTCTATAAATTTCTGATGTAGTGGAAATTTTAATTTATTTTTTCTTGCTTTATTTGTTTCAAAGGGACACTGTCACCAGCTTACTCCGGCAGCCACCAGCTTCCTTGTCACCACCAGCACTGAGGTATGAATCTAACCTTCTATTGTTGTTGTCAAATTTGACATTTGCTATTCTCTTTCTGATTTAATTTTTATGCGTGCTTGATATCGATCTTTACCCTTGATAAGTTTTCATGTTTAAATTAAATATTGAAATGTGTTAGAAATTTTATTTTGTGTTCTTCTTGGTTGCCATTCATTTATGTGTTTGTTGTCGTTGTTGTTCCGAATTGAAGATAAAATTTTAAGGGATGAGAAGTTTTAAATTGGAAATAACTACAATGTTAGTATGGAAATAACCACGTATGATGTTAGTGTGGAAATAACCACAATGAGAACTTTGGTAAAATCTATAACTGCATCCAAACTTCACTTCACCAATATATATATATATATATATATATATATATATATATATATATATATATATATATATATATATATCTGCATCGGCTACGGGGGAGTTGGGACTGTAATGATAGCTGGCCATGGGGCATCTGGAAGCTGGGACGTCATCGAATGTGATTAAAACGAGAGTAGGATCGAAGCACGTTACCTTCGCCATCGAAAGTGGGATCGAAGCACGTTACCTTCGCCATCAAGGCACGATATCATCGCTTCTGGCCATCATGGGGGCTGATCCCCGGGGAGGATCGGGATCGTATCTTCAGACGATTCGGGGTAAGTTCTTGTTTATTAGTTCATGTAATTTTCCCTTTATTTTATATATTTTTTTTCTTTGTTAACAGGAGCTTGTGCGCTGGTTACCGGAGCATACCTCAGAGGTACGTGCTATCTTTGACGATTGAGCAGCTGCTCGACTGAGGGACATGCTCCGGGAGGGTAGGGAGAGCCGGATACGTCCGCAACTTGATGGTCATGTGACGCCGGCAGACTCCCCCCGACAGGACGACGATGACGGATATTATGGTGATGAGTATTAGAATAGTTATAGGTGTAGTAGAGTTTTGTAGATAGGCGGATATTTTATTTATGGATTATATGTTGAGTTTGTTTTTATTTTAAATTAATTTTAATTTAATTGCTTTTTAAACTTTATTTTTAATTTCAATTTTGTTTTTTAATTGATAATATAATAATATTTAATTATAATATAATATAATATAATAATTAAATTATAATTAATTATAATAAAATATAAATTAATAAATAAAATATAATAATATTTAATAAATAAAACATAATTAATAAATAAAATATAATATTTAATATTTAAATTTTAATAAAAATAATTAATAATTAATTATTAATATAAAACAAAATACATAAAAAATAACTTAAAAATAGAAAAAACCTTGTTTCCGACGGATATTTCTGTCGGTAACTATCGGTTACATCTTCTGACGAAATTTTCCGTCGGTAACTTCCACAGAGAGTTGCTCCCATTCAAAGAGTTGTCTTCTCCATAAAAATTTTCATTCCCACCTCTCGTCCACCCACTCCTCCATCTCTCCTATTACCTTATTCTTATCTTCTGACACACTATACCGTCGGTAACTTTCCATCTAAAGTCCATTCCCATAGATCCTCACCCCTATTCATTGGACAAGCCGATAAGATAGTTTCATTGAAATCAACCACTATTGTTGCTCCAATTCAAAGAGTTGTCTTCTCCATAAAAACTTTCATTCCCACCTCTCATCCACCCACTCCCCCATCTCTCCTATCACCTTATTCTTATCTTCTGACACACTGTACAATATCAGGAAAGTCTCCCTTAAAGTATCTCTACCAAACCATACATCTTCCCAAAACTTGATTTTATTTCCTCTTCCCAGCTTCCTTTTTAACCCCTGCTTAAACCAATCTTCTGAATTATTAATGTTGCCCAATCTGCAGATTGCTTTCTGTAACATCCGTAATTTCATGTTTTTTTTAAGTAAGAGGATTAGGTTTAAGGCTTGGATTAAATATTTAAGATGTTGTTTGAGGTATAGGAACCTTTACATGGAAAGTACGAATTCATCTCGAGTGAGTGTGAACGTGAAAACAACTTAGGGTTTTCCCCGATTATCGTCTTTAGGACATATGAGTGTGAAACAAGAAGTTTGGAGTTAGGGTTGAGATTAGGCATTTTTGATGGTTTGAGATTGTTTATTAGATCTTGATGAGCCTATATCTCAAATTTGAGGTCAATTGGACTTCAAACTAGCTAAGAACGCGAAGAAATGCGCGAAGTCAACGTTGCTGACCAGAGGCCACGCTGAGCGTGACGGAGTTGACTCTGAGCATGGGAAAGTGGTGCCACGCACGAGGACACATGGCAGGTTACATGGTACGTATGCAAGTATGCTGTACGACGCTCCCACGCTGAGTGTGGGTAAAGTCACGCTGAGGGTGAGCGCCAGGAATTTGAAAAAAATAAAAAGGGCTCAAGTGATTTCTCACTTGAGCCTTTTCAAATCGAAAACAGAGAAGGAGAGCTGAGAGTTGGAAAGAACAGAAAGCCAGAGAGTTCTAGAGAGAGGGGGAGAGAATTAGATAGAGAATTATAGAATGAGAGAAGGAGATCACTAAAGAACCCCCAAAAAACACCATTGTTGAGAGCTTTAGGAGCTGGAATAGTTTCAGAGAAATTATCACCAAGCCTTCATCATGCGTTCGATTGTGTCCAAATTTTACATTGAGGTTCTAAGCTAGTAGTTATTCATATATAACGGTTGGAAATTCTGTACCTTTCCCAGAGAGTGAGTTATTCAGTCTAGAAGTTGGAGTTGAGTTCAACTCGGGTAGCTCCAGACCAGTCATCTTGCGAGGTTCATCCCCGGCTCATCCACCGTTGGATCGAGCTGAAGATTTTGGATAATGTAAAGGGAAGGTATTTCTCTAATCTCACCGTTCAATTTTGTAATCAAATGTCTGGATTGTGATATATGAGGCCAAATCAGTGGCGGATTTGGTGCTATTTGCTGCCAATTTTGAGTTCCTTACAATGTGCCTATTTCAATGTGAGTCGTAGGTGGATTTTGAGGCTCGGAGACCCTATTTCTGGGTGAGGCAGAATCGAGGAGTCTCAAGGATGCTTCGTTTTAGTTCTTTTCTGCTCGTTCCATGTAGCGCGCGACTCTCTAGGTGGGGGAAAGAAACTATTTAACGCCGGAAACGGCACGGTTACATTTAATTAGATAATGGCATAGGGCGACCCAAACCCTACAGTAGAGCGAGTAACGGACAATGTCTATACCACATTGGGGACTTCTCAGTGGTACCGATGATGATATAGAAATTGTACATTTATCGTCGTTACGCTATATATATATATATATATACGTGATGATTGCTTGTTTGACTGGTTGATTTGAACTTGGTACTTGATGTATGATATCATGAGTGTTGTAATTATTTTTGAAAGTGCTTATACTTATTATTATTATTATTATTATTATTATATTTTGGTATTTATTATTTGGAAATGATATTATGACATGATGATATATGATGATGATTTTGGATAACATGATGATGATTATGATGATATGATGAGTGTTATGATTGTGCTTAGAGGATTGAGTAAATCATCAGTTATGTTGAGACACGAGGATGTATTTGAGGATTGCATACGATATGTGATAGCAGTGCCTAACCTAGATGATTATCGTGATATTAGGCTGAGATTGATGAGATGAGATTATTTTGAGGTTATCTATGAGATTATGATGAGCGGTTAGGGCACTAGGGGGTGACCTGAAACATGGTCTATGATATGAGGGACCTAAAACATGGTCGAGTGGACCTGAAACATGGTCGAATGGACCTTAAACATGGTCGAGTGGGGTCTTTGCCTCGGAAGGAGAATTCCTGGGGATAGGCTAACGGCGGACTGTCCATAGATGATTTCATTTTAGTCGCAGCTATAGTTCATGCATTGCATGAGCATCCTGGATTGTGGTCCAGAGTTGTGCACCGGGTTGTGTAGCTATAGTGCCATTACTTTGCGAGGGCACCCTCCATCCGCGGATGAGGGTGTGCGCCGGGGACTCTGGGACGTGTCGATTATATTGTTGTGATATCCGGATATGGCTGATACCTGAGGAGATTATTCATACAGTATTTGCATTGAATCATGATGGAGGGTAGAGGAAAGATCCTAGATGAGGATTGAGGATGATTGTGTTACATATATTTATACTTGGGAGACGGATGTTTGGTGTGCCGTTATTTAATTAAATGTTGCTAAACCCTTTCCACGTTTGATGTTATATGATTTCTTATCCATGTCTTCTCTATATTACATATGTTTTTTTTATGTGATCGTGATGAGAAGATCCTACGGGGGAGCCAGCTATGGAGGAGCTTGATGGGACCTCATATGAGCCAGACGTTGGAGGACGAGCAGTGGATCCTCATAGTTGAGTACAGAGCCTATGGCCAGTGCGTCTTGTCTCTTTAGGATGTTATTTTTATTTTCTTTTTGATTATCAGTTTGTACATTTTGGGATCCGACTGATGGGATTCCCTCTACTGTACTGTATCGGGTCTTGAGGTGTATATGTTATGTATGTATATATATATGATGTGTATGCTTTAAGTTTTTTTTTTCGTTGTTTTAATATATCAGCTTAACGATAATAACGAAATTAGGTCTTAATATTTTTTTGGTTTTCTTTAATAGGACGTCAGGGCGTCTCATTTGGTGGTATCAGAGCAGTTCGGATCTGAAACAGACTGTGAGCACTATGATTAGGGTGAACTGGCCATTTAGTTGAATCCACATCGAATAACAATTATGCTTAGAAGTTGTAGTATAGTGGTGAGTATTCCCGCCTGTCAGGCGGGTGACCCAGGTTCGATCCCCGGCAACGGCGCCAATTTGATCCGCTGTCGCACACGGGTCAAAAACGAGTGATTGGAAAAACTGTAGTTATGGCACGACAACTCGAGTATCATCTCTCAAGGACTCTTGGATTGTTATTAACACACAAATCAGTTTTGAGGGGGGGTTTAGATTGAATGATTCGATTAAGAAAAGATTAAGAAAACAAAGCAATTAAGTGATTATCAAATGAGCTAAAAACGATTAATCTACTGTTTCGGTTTCCCACTATCATTGATCCATATAAATTCCCATGCCCTAAGAGGATTCTAATCCCTTTTCGATGATCATATGTTCCTATACCTTGATCGCACACGCGTCAAAAAGCGAGTGGTTTGTAAAAACTGTAGTAAGGGTGCGACAACTCGAGTATCGTCTCACAAGGACTCTTGGTTTGTTATTTTCAGAAAAATCAGTTTTGGGTGGGGGGTTCATATTGAAATGTTCAATTAAAAGAAAACAATGCAATTGAGAATTAAGTGATTATCAGTAATTAAAATGATTAATCTACTGTTCTCGGTTTCCCACTATCACCGGTTCATATAAATCCAAGCCCTAAGCGGATTCTAATCCCTTTTCGATTGTAGTAACAATTAACAAGCGAAATTGCTACTACGAGATATATGTCCCTAATTCCTGAATTAAGCAAATGGGGTGAAGCTCTCGTGAATTAAGCAAACACGATTGAACACACGCGAATTAAGCAAACGCGATTAACTATAGGAACATAACATCATCGAAATAAATCAAGACTCATCCTATATAACTTGAATTAAGCAAACAAGACATATAGGAAAAATATTGAAAGGGAAAAGCAAATTAAATTGCGAATCAATAGAACCTCAAGTGCAAAGGAAACCAATCACAGCAGATCAATCTATGGAATTAGTTCTCCATGGAAAACGCAACACGAGTTTAGAAAATTCACAAAACAGAGATTTGCCCAAAAGATCCCTCTGTTCTGTCCTAAAACAGCTATTTATAACTTTCAGAAACTGCGCGCGCTCGCGAGGCGAATATTAAAAATGGAGCCAATTTGAATTTGGATTCTCGCGAGGCGAGACAGTAAGGGTCTTCTCAAATACGCCCGTGATGAGTATCAGGGCCTAGGCATGATGGCTTCTGATCCTCAGGCTCGCGAGGCGAGGCATGGTTCACGGGGCGAGACATAAGTGGTTGCATTCTCTGGCACAGTCAGCCTTCAGGCTCGCGAGGCGAGGTGTGATTCGCAGGGCGAGACAAAGGATGACATTCTGCTGTTTCTGGCTGGTCTTCAGTCTCGTGGGGCGTGTAGGCTCTCGCGGGGTGAGTTCTTCCAAGATTGCAATTTCCACTGTTTCTTCATTCCCTTGACTCTAAGTTAACATGAAAATATGAAATAGCAGTAAATGCTTTATTTGACTCAAAATCAATGAAAATACCCTAAAACTACTCAAGAGACTCAAAATGTTGCTTGAGGACAATTACGTCCAAATTTGGGCGAGTACGAGATTAAACTCGAATAAAACCATGGTCTTACTAGTTAAAAATTAGTCGAGCCAGAGGCTGATCAAAATACCCCAAACTTAAACTTTGGTTGTCCCCAAGCAAACTAAAACTCAAAAAGACTCAAACTTGGCAAGCATAAAGGTTTCAATCAAATTCGCACAAATTTCATGTAATTTCAACAAAACAATTTTTCTTCAATGTCCCCCCCCCCCCCCTTTTATAACAATGTAACCCCCACATTCATCTACTTTAAACAGTTGAGAATTCCCTCATTCATGCAATCAATAATTTGAGTAGAGGATCCAAATTACACACAAAAGGGAGATCACCAATTTCAAACAATTGCCTTCCTCAAAAGGGCATTTAATATTTCACTCATTCGCTCAATTTGTCTAGGCTATCAACAGTTCACTCAATTTCACATTCAAGAGCACTTCCCGTGAATTTGATTTTCATCTCAAACAAGGTTCCCACGAAAACATGCATGCAACATCAAAAGGTCTTTTAAAGGTTGTAATGGGGCCTGGCTAAGGTAGGATAATTCAAAGGAAATAGGCTTTACATCCCTAGGAATTAAGAGAGCGTGAACATTTTGACACATTGAATTTCCACTCAAATTCCTTTTTCCATTTCCTTCTCTTTGCCTTGGGTGACTACAACCTCTTTCTTCCAATACCCTTTTTTGACATTTTTGTTTTTGTTTTTTGTTTTTTTTTAAGCCTTTGGCTCCAACCTTTATTTTTTGTTCTTTTTCTCAATCCCCAAACAACACATCATATCCTTGTAGCCACCGCAAACTTAGTTTCTTTCAACCCTTGTCTTGTTAAGTATTCCATGCTCTCCTAATCCTAAGATCGGGTTAACATGGTTTTTCCAGATTTTCGGCTTAAAACATGAGGTCATCAAGAAACAATAGGCTAAATAGGCTAAACATGGCTAACTAGGGAACATGCATTAGGGATGGTTCTTTCAGGCCAAGTAGTTATTGCAAAGAAAATTGCCTAAATCATCTGATGCAACACATAAGCATGCAAACCATGAAGAGACTCAAGCAAATTCAGGAAAGTGCAACTCAAAAGTGATTCACACAGTTAAAAACGTGTTGGAGGCTCAAATCCTCACCTGGACATTTTTCGTAAATTGTTTGACCGAGATTCAATCCCTAGTGTGTGCATCCCTTCACCCCAAACTTATCATAAATCATGCAATCATGACAAAATAACTCAAAGTTCAATTTTCAATTTTTCACATGGGGGTCAATTTTCAATTTTCAAGACCTAAGGGGGGAAATCATCAAGCCAACATATATCATGCAATCTGTCTATACAAATTCGACAGAATCCACCAAGCTTGCCGACACAACACTCACACACAGACTCTTGATCTTCTCAAATTATTCAAGAGCTAAAGGAAAACAAAACAAAAAAAAACAATTGGTTCCCTCCCCCACACTTAAAACATGCATTATCCTCAATGAAAGAACATAAATATAAAATCAGAGTGAGGGAAAGGAGAAGGTGCTCCCTGATCAAGGTGTAGTGTAGGTGGGCTCTCCTAAGGAGAGCTCCTCAACGGTAGCATCTTCAGGCACCGAGCTCTCATGGAATGGCTTCAAGTGTTGCCCGTTAACCTTGAAAACCTTGTTGCTACCTGCACTTTTTATTTCAACTGCACCATGAGGGAAAACATCATTAACAATGAATGGTCCAATCCACTTGGATCGAAGTTTCCCAGTCATCACTTTTAGGCGGGAGTTAAACAATAAAACCTGTTGGCCCACAGAGAATTCTTTCCTAGAAATCATTCTATCATGAAAGTGCTTAGTTTTCTCTTTATAAATCCGAGAGCTTTCATAGGCTTCCAGCCTCAGCTCTTCAAGCTGCTGTAATTGGAGTTTTCTTTCAATGCCAGCTTTTTGCATTTCCAAATTACAGGTTTTGACCGCCCAATAAGCGCGGTGCTCAATCTCTACAGGAAGATGACACGCCTTACCGAACACGAGTCTATAGGGAGACATCCCTATTGGTGTCTTGAAAGTTGTTCTTTGAGCCCAAAGTGCGTCTTCTAGACGACGGCTCCAATCCTTCCTATTTGGCTGCACCACTTTCTCTAAGATCTGTTTGATCTCTTTGTTGGAGGTCTCAGCCTGCCCATTAGTCTAGGGATGGTACGCAGTAGAGACCCTGTGCACAACTCCGTACTTCCGAAGTAAAGCTTCCATGGTGCGGTTGCAGAAATGAGTGCCTTGGTCACTGATGATAGCGCGAGGTATGCCGAACCTGCAAAAAATATTGGACCTGACAAAATTAGCAACAACTCTAGAATCATTAGTCCTAGTGGGGATAGCTTCCACCCACTTTGAAACATAGTCAACAGCCAGTAAGATATAGAGAAAACCAAAAGATGCAGGGAAAGGACCCATAAAGTTGATTCCCCACACATCGAATACCTCACAGAAAAGCATGGGCTGCTGAGGCATTTCACTCTTACGAGTGATGGCTGTACTTTTGTCCCGACATTCTTTACAAGTCCGGTAAACCTCATAAGCATCTCTAAAAATGGTGGGCCAATAAAAACTTGAGTCTAGGACTTTCCTTGCAGTCCTTTGTGGCCCAAAGTGTCACCCTACTTGAGAAGCATGAGAAAAGTGCAAAATAGACTCAATCTCATAGTCGGGGACACATCTCCTAATTACCCGATCACTGCAAAATTTCCAAAGAAATGGATCATCCCAAACTTAGTACTTGGCGTCACTCTTGAGTTTGTGGACTTGCGACCTAGTTGCACCTGCAGGAAAAACACCAGCAACAAGATAGTTAACAATATCAGTAAACCAAGGAGTTACCCCATGCAACTGTAAAATCTGCTCATCAGGAAAGTCATCCTGGATGGGAGAAGGATTTTCATCCCTTTCTATTCTGCTCAAGTGATCAGCCACCAAGTTCTTGGCTCCACTCTTGTCCTTAATCTCCACATTAAATTCTTGGAGCAACAACATCCACCGAATCAATCTTGGTTTTGCTTCTGGTTTCTTCAACAAGTACTTCAAAGATGCATCGTCAGTGAAAACAACAACCTTGGAACCTAGCAAATATGATCTAAATTTATCAAGAGCAAAAACAATAGCTAGAAGTTCCTTTTCAGTAGTGGTGTAATTAGCCTGTGCAGCATCTAAAGTCCTAGAAGCATAATAGATCACATGGGCAACCTTGCCCACCCTTTGTGCAAGGACCGCCCCCACAGCATAGTTAGAAGCATCACACATGAGCTCAAAAGGGAGGGTCCAGTCAGGGGGCTGGATGATGGGGGTAGAGGTCAAAGCTTTCTTCAGGAAGTCAAATGCCTTTTTGTAGTTGTCATCAAAGTTGAAAACGGCATCATTCTTCAACAAGTTGGATAGCGGAAGAGCTATCTTGGTGAAATCCTTTATGAAGCGCCTGTAGAAACCTGTATGACCAAGAAAAGAATGAATCTCGCAAACGCAAAATGGGTAAGGCAGTGTAGAAATCACATCAATCTTAGCAGGATATACCGAAATACCCCTTTCAGAAATAATATGTCCCAAAACAATCCCCTGTTCAACCATAAAATGACATTTTTCATAGTTCAAAACAAGGTCAGTTTCAATGCATCTTTCTAAAACCAGATTCAGACTATGCAAGCATGCATCAAATGAGGAGCCATAAACAGTGAAATCATCCATGAACACTTCCATGTAATTTTCAATATATTCAGTAAAAATGCTAATCATGCATCTCTAGAATGTGCCCGGAGCATTGCAAAGACCAAATGGCATCCTCCTGTAAGCAAACGTGCCAAAGGGGCACGTGAAGGTTGTTTTCTCCTGATCCTCTGGTGCAATGTGGATCTAGAAGTAGCCTGAAAAACCATCAAGAAAACAGTAATGTGATTTACCTACTAGTTGTTCAAGCATCTGATCAATGAACGGCAAAGGAAAGTGATCCTTTCTAGTTGCCTGGTTCAACCTCCGGTAGTCAATGCAGACTCTCCAGCTATTCTGAAGTCTAGTAGGGACGAGTTCATTATCCTCATTTTTCACCACTGTGAGTCCAGACTTCTTGGGAACAACTTGCACTGGGCTCACCCAATTACTGTCAGAGATAGGATATATGATACCCGCATGCAAGAGTTTTGTTACCTCCTTCTTCACAACATCGAGAATCAAGGGATTGAGTCGCCTTTGGGGCTGCCTAACTGGTTTAGCCCCGTCCTCCAACAGAATCCTATTAATACACCTGGAGGGGCTAATACCTGGTATGTCGACCAAGGTCCACCCAATCGCTTTCTTGTGCTTCTTCAAAACCTCCAAAAGCTTAGTTTCCTGATCAGAATCAAGGTTAGAGGAAATTATAACTGGAAGTTTTTCATTCCTCTCTAAGTAGGCATACTTCAGATTTCCAGGAAGTGGCTTGAGCTCTAAGGAGGGTGGCTGCTCAATAGATGGTATGTTTGGGGCAGCCGGGCTGTCAAGAACTTCAGCTGAACAAATAGCTTCCTCTACATTGTCACCCTCCAAAGCATCATCAATCCCAGAACAAACAGCACAGGGGTCAGTGTGGGTGCAACCAGCACATGAGTAGACATCATCAAAACCAGAAATGGATGGGAAATCAGCAGCTGCAACCAAATCATCATTAGTTTCATCAACAATATCAGAGAGCAGCTCTATTTGAAAAACGGAATGCTCTTCCAAGGGATGCTTCATAGCATCGAAAATGTTGAATTTTGCCACAATGTCACCCAACTCCATGGACATGGTTCCATCGTGAACATCAATCTTTGTCTTTGCCGTTTTCATAAACGACCTGCCTAGAATGATTGGTGATCTACTAGAATCTGTTTCCCATGCCATGTCCAGGATGTAAAAATCAGCAGGGAAGATCAAATCATTAACCTGTACCAACACATCTTCTACCACTCCAATGGGGCGAGCATTGGTCCTGTTTGTCAACTGAATAGTAAGACCTGTATGTTGCAAAGGACCAAGATCAAGGTTGTTGAAGACAGAAGTGGGCATGACATTAATAGAACTCCCAAATCCAACATGCAGTTGTCGAATTTACTGTCCCCAATGGTGCATGGAATAGCAAACGTTCCCGGATCCTTGAACTTCTGTGGCAGTGCCTGAGTGAGGGCTGAAACCGTAACCCTTTCAGGTGCAGGCTTAGGTTGAATGAGGGCTGAAACATTTCGCCCTAAGTTGACTCTCTCATTATCCTTCAACCTCCTCTTGTGTGTGCACAAATCCTTCAGAAATTTTGCGTACTTCGGAACCTGCTTGATCACATCAAGGAGCGGAATGTTTATTGCCACTTTTCTGAACACATCTAGAATCTCCCTCTCCTTGTCTTCCCCATAAATCTTCTTATTTTTTAGCACTCTTTGCGGGAAGGGGATCGGTGGCACATACTCTTTCTCAGCTTCAACAACAGCAGGAGGCTCAGGTGTTACCTCAACAACTTCATTCTTTTCAGGGGCTGCCTCTACAACTTTCCCGGATCTCAAAGAGATGGGACTCACATTAGGATTTGGAACATTAGGATTCACCACTGTCTGTGCAGGTAGTTGTTCGATCCTTGAGCTTGCTGCATGGCATTCATCGAAGTGGCAAGCTGTCCAATCTGTGTCTGTAAGGTATGAATGCTAGCATCCGTTCACTGCTGAAATTGTCCAATCTGTCCAATCTGTGTGTGCGAGGTTTGGATACTAGCATTTGCTTGCTGCTGAAACTGGAGATTGTTTTTAGCCATTTTCTTGATCAGGTCCTCTAGTGAAGGTCCAGAAGGTGCAGAGGTGGTCACTTGGGGAGGATTCTGTGGTGGTGCTATCAGCTGCTATTGTGTGGATGAGTTCCCATACCGAAGGTTTGGATGATTCCTCTAGCTGGGGTGATACTTATTAGTGGAGAGGTCAGGAATGTTGTTGTACCTGTTCTGATTGTTGCCTTGATGGTAAAGGTTGGTTGCATATGCTTGAGTCAAATCAGTGACCGACTCATCCTTCAGAATGGGACATGCATCGGTCAAGTGCTCAGGAGAGGTGCAAATGCCACACAACCTTGCTGGTTGAACCTTATCCATTACCAACTGCTTCACCAAAGAAGTGAGCTCATCAATTCTGGTTTCGAGGGCCTTGTTGGAAGAAGAACCATGGATCTCATTCACACTCCTTGCTTCAACAGAATTGCTTCTAGTTGTGAACTGTTGGGAGTTAAGTGACATGTTTTCAATCAATTGCTTGGCAGCAGCTGGGGTCTTATCAACAAGTGCTCCCCCACTAGCAGCATCCAAAATATTTCTATCCATCGGAAGCAACCCCTCATTAAATTACTGAATAAGGAGCTGCTCAAAAATCTGGTGCTAAGGACAACTGGATACCAACTTCTTGAATCTCTCCCAGTACTCGGCCAATGAGTCATTCCCTTGTCTAATGCCACATATTTCCTTCCTGATTGATGCAACTCTGGAGGCAAGGAAGTATCTCTCTAGGAAGACCTTCTTCAAATCGTTCCAGGTTGTAACAGAGTTTGGCTCAAGGTAGTATAACCAATCCTTCGCAGCGCCTTGAAGCGAGAATGGGAAGGCTCTCAGCTTGATATGGTCTTCAGTTATCCCTTCCGGTCTCAAGGGTGTAGAGCAGACAACCTGGAATTCCTTTAGATGCTTGTGTGGATCCTCACCTGCAAGACCACTAAACCTTGGCAACAAGTGTGTTAAACCAGATTTTAGTTCAAAAGGAGCAACCACATCAGCATACTCAATACACAAACCATTATAATTAACATCAGGGGCAGCAAGCTGTCTTAATGTTCTTTGGTCAGCCATGTTATTAGAAACAGGTGCAGAATTAGAATTACTACTAGTGCTAGCCCGAATTGCTCTACGGCGAGTGTGCAAAGTTCTTTCAATTTCAGGATCAAAATCACACAAGTCAGAACAAGTAGACCTAGTAGCCAGACTAATTCAGCAGAAAAACAGAAAAACGAAAAATGTGAAAATAACAAACAAGAGTCCCCGGCAACGGCGCCAATTTTGACACGTTGTCGCGCACGCGTCAAAAAGCGAGTGGTTTGTAAAAACTATAGTCAGGGTGCGACAACTCGAGTATCGTCTCACAAGGACTCTTGGATTGTTATTTTCAGAAAAATCAGTTTTTTTTTTGGGGGGAGGGGGGGTTTAGATTGAAATGTTCAATTAAAAGAAAACAGTGCAATTGAGAATTAAGTGATTATCAGTAATTAAAACATTAATCTACTGTTCACGGTTTCCCACTATCATCGATTCATATAAATCCAAGCCCTAAGTGGATTCTAATCCCTTTTTGATTGTAGTAACAATTAACAAGCGAAATTGCTACTACGAGATATATGTCCCTAATTCCCGAATTAAGCAAACGGGGTGAAGCTCTCGTGAATTAAGCATACACGATTGAACACACGTGAATTAAGCAAACGAAATTAAGTATAGGAACATAACATCATCGAAATAAATCAAGACTCATCCTATATAACTTGAATTAAGCAAACAAGAAATATAGGAAAAATATTGAAAGGGAAAAGCAAATTAAATTGGGAATCAATAGAACCTCAAGTGCAAAGGAAACCAATCACAGCAGATCAATCTATGGAATTAGTTCTCCATGGAAAACGCAACACGACTTTAGAAAATTCGCAAAACAGAGATTCGCCCAAAAGATCCCTCTGTTTTGCCCTAAAACAGCTATTTATAACTTTCAGAAACTGCGCGCGCTCGCGAGGCGAATATTAAAAATGGCACCTGTTTGAATTTGGATTCTCGCGAGGCAAGTAGTGGATCGCGAGGCGAGACAGTAAGGGTCTTCTCAAATACACCCGTGATGAGTATCAGGGCCTGGGCATGATGGCTTCTGATCCTCAGGCTCGCGAGGCGAGGCATGGTTCGCGGGGCGAGACAAAAGTGGTTGTATTCTGTCACAGTCAGCCTTCAGGCTCGCGAGGCGAGGTTTGATTCGCGGGGCGAGACAGAAAGGATGACATTCTGCTGTTTCTGGCTGGTCTTCAGTCTCGAGGGGCGAGTAGGCTCTCGCGGGGTGAGTTCTTCCAGGATTGCAATTTCCACTGTTTCTTCATTCCCTTGACTCTAAGTTAACCTGAAAATATGAAATAGCAGTAAATGCTTTATTTGACTCAAAATCAATGAAAATACCCTAAAACTACTCAAGAGACTCAAAATGTTGCTTGAGGACAATTACGTCCAAATTTGGGCGAGTACGAGATTAAACTCGAATAAAACCATGGTCTTACTAGTTAAAAACTAGTCGAGCCAGAGGCTGATCAGGTAGTGAGTCCGACGTGACATCTCTATGGCATGTAGTATTTTTATTCCAGTTTTATGTAGTATTATATATCATATTGATGTGGGCTAATGATTTCTTTTAACACGACCATGGCTCGAGGCCGAGGTCGAGGACGTGGCAGACATGGTGGTGGTAGAGCGATAGAGGGTGTAGAGGATGAGCCTCATCAGCCAGAGGCAGGGATTAGAGGTCGAGGAGAGTCCACCGAGACTCTTCGGACTATCCACGAGTTAGCATCCGTTCTATTGCAGTAGGCGCATCAGAATGCTCAGAGGGTACAGAGAGAGGCAGAGTTGCAATAGCGGTAGGGTAGGAGGAGAGCCACTGAGACTGAGGATGCAGGATTGGCTACCTTTCTCAAAGGTAAGCCACCACAGTTTGGTGGAGAGTATGATCCAGAGCGAGCAGAGTGGTGGATTCAGGAGCTCGAGATTATCTTTGATACTATGAGATGCAGAGATGATAGGAAGGTAACCTATGCCGCCTTCATGATGACCAGAGGGGATGAGTCATGGTGGAGAGGCAAAAGGAGATTACTAGAGGCTGAGGGCAGACTGATCAGTTGGGAGCTGTTCAGAGATTGTTTCTTTGAGAAATACTTCCTACGGTTACTCAGACGCGAGAAGGAGAGAGAGTTCATGAGTCTCCAGTAGGGAGACAGGTCTGTTGGTGATTACGCGGCTAGATTCGAGGCCCTGATTCAGTTTTCTGAGTTCTACCAGAGGTTTCTAGATGAGGACTGGATGTGCCGGAGATTCGAGGAGGGTTTACGGCATGAGTTGAGGAGGGCTATAGTGCCCCTGGATATCCTGAGTTTCCCAAAGCTTGTGGAGAGGTGCAGTGCCATTGAGAGTATGGACCAAAGGCAGGCTGCAGAGCAGAGATAGCAACGTAGTGGGGTCCTACTAGAGAAGGTCATCAAAGAAGAGGTGATAGAGGTTCTCAGTAGAGGAAAGGACCATACACTAGACCGGGACAAAGGGCTAAGACATCTGCACCACCAGCACCAGTTACCAGAGAGAGCCAGCAGCAGAGGGCCCCTGTGTGTTTCAGATTCGGAGGTCAGCATTATATCAGGGATTGCACAGATAGATCTGGTTGCTACGTCTGTGGCAAACCAGGTCATTTTGCTAGGGATTGCCGACAAATAGCAGTACGGCAACAGCCAGTAGCCGGCAGAGGAGCTAGTAGTTCCAGAGGAGGAGCTGGGAGAGGGGTTCCAGTAGTGGGTCGACAGACGGCCAGACCTCAGGCCACGGGGAGGGTGTTTACAGTGAGAGGATCTGAGTCCTCTTAATCTGCAGATCTTATTCAAGGTATGTGTTTAATATCTGGCAGACTCTCGTCTGTGTTGTTTGATTCAAGCCCTACACATTCTTTTGTGTCCCATGAGTGCGTAGATCATTTACATTTGCTCGTTTCTCAGATGCCATATACCCTGATAGTATCCACCCCTACTAGTGATCCTTTGATCACTATGTCTATTTGCTTACAGTGTCCAATAGTTGTTGAAAATATGGCATTTCTTGTAGATCTCATCTGTTTGCCTATGCAGCACATAGACGTTATTCTTGGCATGGATTGGCTTTCGGCTAACCATGTAGTGTTAGACTGTGCCCGAAAGACCTTATCCTTTATTGAGCTTTCTAGCATAGTATCTGCTAATGAAGGAGAAACTATGAGGGGTGGTGGTTCTCAGCAGTATATGATGCTTTTCTCTTTGGAAGCTAAGGATACTCTGAGTATAGATTCTCTGCCTATTGCGAGAGAGTTTCCTGTGGTTTTCCCTCCTGACGTTCCAGGTTTGCCACCAGAGAGGGAGATGGAGTTCGCTATAGATCTCATACCAGGGACCAGACCTATATCAGTAGCTCCTTATCGGATGTCACCAGTGGAGTTGGCAGAGTTGAAGAAATAGCTGGATGACATGACGAAGAAGGAATTCATCAGACCGAGTGTTTCGCCTTGGGGAGCACTGGTATTGTTTGTCAAGAAAAAGGACGGAAGTTCTAGGTTATGCACGGATTATAGGCAGTTGAATAAAGTTATAATCAAGAACAAATATCCGTTGCCTAGGATAGATGATCTGGTGGATCAATTGAATGGAGCTTCGGTGTTTTCCAAGATAGATTTAAGATCAGGATACCATCAGATTAGGGTGAAAAAGGAGGATATACCTAAGACCGCTTTCAGGACAAGGTATGGACACTACGAGTACCTAGTTATGCCTTTTGGTGTAACTAATGCTCCAGCGGTGTTCATAGATTACATGACCAGGATCTTTAGACCGTTCCTCGACAAGTTTGTTGTGGTGTTTATAGATGATATTCTTATCTACTCCCGTAGTCAGGAAGAACACGAGGAACATCTGAGAGTGGTGTTACAGGTGTTGAGAGATAGGTAGTTGTATGCTAAGCTATCCAAGTGTGAATTTTGGTTAGGGGAAGTACAGTTTCTAGGGCATGTAATCAACAAGAAAGGGATAGCTGTTGATCCACTTAAGGTAGAGGCGGTGATTAAGTGGGAGAGGCTTAAGTCAGTGAATGAGGTGAGGAGTTTCCTAGGATTAGTCGGGTATTACAGGAGGTTCATCGAGGGTTTCTCGAATATTGCGTCGCTTATGACACAGTTAACAAGAAAAGGTACGACGTTTGTTTGGACAGAGAAGTGTGAAGAAAGCTTTCAGAAGCTAAAGGAGAAGTTGACTGTATCTCCTGTGCTGATGTTACCAGATCCATTAGGACAGTTTGACGTGTACTGTGATGCATCATATCAAGGATTGGATTGTGTTTTGATGCAAGAGGGAAGAGTTGTGGCTTATGCTTCGCGACAATTAAGGGTTCATGAAAGGAATTACCCAACCCATGATCTGGAGTTAGCAGCCATAGTGTTCGCATTGAAGATATGGCGACACTATCTCTATGGAGATAAGTTTAATGTGTTCAGTGATCACAAGAGTTTAAAGTATTTGTTTGATCAGAAGGAGCTGAACATGAGGCAACCTAGATGGATGGAATTCATTAAGGACTATGAGTTTGATCTTCAATACCATCCAGGGAAGGCTAATGTTGTGGCGGATGCACTAAGTCGGAAATCCTTACACGTATCCGCAATGATGGTGAAAGAGATGGAGTTGCTTGAACAGTTTAGAGATTTGAACCTAGGTATGGATTTGATTGAGGATAGAATATGCTTAGGTATAATCACCATCGGTAGTGAGTTTTTGAGAGACCTTAAGGTTAAGCAGGGTCAAGTTGAATATTTGGTGGATGTGAATCGAGGTATAGATGAGGGTAAGGTTTCAAAGTTTAGGAGAGGATCAAATGGAGTGTTAAGGTTTAAGGATCGGATATGGGTGCCAAAGGACTTAGAGATTAGGAAGATGATCTTATACGAGGCACATAAAAGTAAGCTGAGTTTCCACACAGGAGCCACCAAGATGTACCAAGACTTGAAGAAGATGTTTTCGTGGCCAAAGATGAAGAAAGAAGTGGCGGAGTATGTTCTATCGTGTTTGGTATGTCAGAAAGCTAAGATAGAGCATCAAAAGCTCGTCGGGTTGTTGCAGTCCTTGGATATCCCAGAGTGGAAGTAGGATAGCATAGCGATGGACTTTGTGGTTGGATTACCATGAACTCTGAAGAGGTTTGATGCGATTTTGGTTATCATTGATATGTTGACGAAGTGTGCTCACTTCTTACCTATTGGTGAGACTTATAGTCTTGAAAGGTTGACCCAGATCTATATCAAGGAAGTAGTGAGGTTGCATGGTGTGCCGTCGAGTATTGTCTCCGACCGAGATCCCAGATTTACATCTAGATTTTGGAGACAATTACACGATGCTTTGGGAACAAAGTTGAGGATGAGTTCTGCTTATCATCCTCAGACGGATGGACAGTCTGAGAGAACAATTCAATCATTGGAGGATCTTTTAAGAGCCTGTGTATTGGAACATGTTGGCAGTTGGGATGAATTCCTACCATTGATTGAGTTCACATACAATAACAGTTTCCACAGCAGCATCGGGATGGCACCGTATGAGGCTCTATATGGGAGAAAGTGTAGGACTCCGTTGTTTTGGTATGAGACTAGCGAGAGCCAAGTGTTGGGTCCTGATATGGTACAACAAACAACATAACAAGTTAGGAAAATAAGAGAGAAAATGAAGGAAGCCCAGGATCGGCAGAAGCTACAGTAACAAGAGGAGGAGACCCTTAGAGTTCGAATAAGGTGATCACGTGTTCTTGAGAGTCACCCCGAAGATCGGAATTGGCAGAGCTACAAAGTCTAGAAAGCTCATTCCCCTATTCATTGGACCATTTCAGATTCTTCGACGAATTGGTCCAATAGCTTACCAGATAGCCTTACCGCCTTACCTTTCCAACCTTCACAATGTCTTCCATGTTTCCCAGTTGATAAAATATTACCCTAATCCTTCTCATGTCATTGAGCCTGAGTCAATACGACTCCGAGAGAATCTGGAATATAAGGCTTTACCGTCTAAGATTGCAAATAGAAGGATTAAAGAACTCCGTGGTAAACAAATTCACATGGTCGAGGTCATATGGGATAGTGTTACCGGAGATGCTACTTGGGAGCGTGAGGCGGACATTCAGCTGCGGTACCCCCATCTGTTTTCAGGTACGTAAATTCCGAGGACGGAATTTCTTTTAAGAGGGGTAGAAATGTAACATCCGTAATTTTATGTTTTGTTTAAGTAAGAGGATTAGGTTCAAGGCTTGGATTAAATATTTAAGATGTTTTTTGAGGTCTCACTACAAAAAAAAGGTTATTTAGCGACCGAAAATAGTGACCGAATTTGTTGGTTGCTGTTTACGACCAAAATGGCGACCGATTGTAGGATCTAAATCAAACATTGATTAGAGTTGATATTGCGACCGAAATAGCGACCGAAATAGAGCGTAGCAGAGTTATCGGTCTCTATTTCGATCACAAAATAAAGGAAAGTAAAAGTAAAAAAGTTATGACTTTTTAGCAACCGAAATGGCGACCGAGTTAAATGCAACGGTTAAATTTTTTGTATCTTTGCGACCGATATTAAATCGGTCGCTAAACGGCACGTAAAAAATTAAAATAGAGCGTGTTAGTGGTCGCGTTGTCGCCACGCGCCAAAAAGAACGAGCGTTTACAAAATAATGTAGATAGGGAAGCGACAACTCGGATATCGTCTCACAAGGACTCTTAGGTTGTTGTTATTAACAGAAAATCAGTTTTGGGGGGTTGGAGTGAAATAAAATAAAGAAAACAAACAAAAGCAGAGCAATAAAGACAAAGCAGTTAAAGAGATTATCAAATAAACTAAAGCGATTAACCTACTGTTCTCAGTTTCCCACTATCATTGGCTCATGTAAATTCCAAGCCCTAAGCAGATTCTAATCCCCTTCCCGGTTGTAGCAACAAATAACAAACGAAATCGCTACTACGAATGTCTGTCCCTATTCCCGAAATAACAAACGGGGTTAAGCTCTCATGAACTAAACGAACATGAATGAACAGACGCGAAATAACAAACGCGATTAAGTATAGGAACATAACATCACCGAAATGAATCAACACAATACTATACACTCCTGAAATAACAAACAGAAATGTATAACATGGCATTGAAAAGAGAAAAGCAAATGAAAACAGGAATCACAAAACCTCAAGTGTAATTGAAACCAATCACAGTAGATTAATCTAGGAGACTAGTTCTCCATTACAGAAATAAACACAAAAGTAAAGAAAAGAAAATAAACTACTGAAAACTACTACTACTGCCTAAGACTGGCTAACTCCTCAGTTCTGCCTTCAAACAGGCTTATAAACACATTCTGGATTCCGCGGACTCGCGAGGCGAACACTGTCTCGCGAGGCGAATAATGCGAACAGTTTGCAACGTTTGGTCTTCTCGCGAGGCGAAGCACGGCTCGCGCGGCGAGGAATGGAAAGGTCATGCTTCTGGTCTTCACTCTCGCGAGGCGAGGATTGGATTCGCGGGGCAAGACAGAGAGCTTTGCAAATTCTGGAACAGTCACGCTTCGGGTTCGCGAGGCGAATGATCTTCTCGCGGGGCGAAAGTTCCAGATTTATTTCTTTTTATTAACCTGAAAACAGAAAATAGCATAAGTGCTTTATTTAATTCTAAATCAACTAAATTAACCTAAAAATACTTTACAGACTCAAAATGCTGCTTAAAGACAATCTAGTCTAATTTGGGCGAAAATGATATAAAATTAGCACAAAGCCAAGGTTTTTCTAGTTATAAAACTAGACTAGCCAGCGGCTGATCAAAATACCCCAAACTTAAACTTTGCTTGTCCCCAAGCAAACTAAAACTCAAAAACTTAAAAAGACTCAAGACATGGCAAGCTGAAAAGATTCAATCAATTTCGCACAAATTTCAAGCAATTTAACAAACAGTTTTCTTCAATGTCCCCCCCCCCCCCCCCCCCTCCTCAAACCAAGCAATCCCCACAATCATTCATTCTGAACATTTGAGAATTTCATCATTCAAACAATCATTAATCTAAGCAGGGGATCCAAATCACACACAAGAGGGAGATCACCAAATTCAAACAACTGCCTTCCTCACAAGGGAAATTTGTGTTTCACTCAATCGCTCAATTTGTGTCTAGGCTATTAACATTTCTCTCAATTTCACTTTTAAGAACACTTCCCATAAATTTGATTTTCATCTCTAAATGGTCCCCACAGAAAACATGCATGCAACATCAAAAGGTCTTTTATGGGTTGTAATGGGGCCTGGCTAAGGGTAGGATATACAAAGGTACTAGCTGAAGACCCTAGGAACTAAGAGAGCATGAAACACTTCAAAACATTGAAATTCCACTCAAGTTCCTTTCCTCATTCATCTTTTTGCCTTGGGTGACTACAGCCTTTTTATTCCAATATCCTTTTTGAATTTTTTGTACTTTTTTTTTTATTTCTTTTTCTTGTCCCTTTTTTTTTCACAATCCCAAACAACATATTACACCTTGTAGTCACCCCAAACTTAGTTTCTTGCACCCTTTCTCTTTCTAAGATTCCATGCTCTCCTAATCCTAAGATCGGGTTAACATGGTTTTCCAGATTTTTTTGGGCTTATAACATTAGGTTATCAAGAATTAACAGGCTAATCAGGCTCAATGGGGCTAACTAGGGAACATACATTAGGAATTTGTTATTTTTAGGCTAAGTAGTTATTTACAAAGAAAATGCCTAAATCATCTGAAGCAAACACATAATCATGCAAACCAAGAAGAGATTCAAGCAAATTCGGGAAAGTGCAACTTAAAAGTGATTCTCACAATTGAAACATGTTGGAGGCTCAAAACCTCACCTGGACATTATTTGCAAATTGTTTGACAGAGATTCTATCCCTAGTGTGTGCTTCCTATCACCCCAAACTTATCACAAATCATGCCATCATAACAAAATACCAAAGTTCAGTTTTCAATCATATGGGGATCAAATTTTCAAAAATTTCAAATCCTAGGGGGGGAACAGTCAACACATAACATGCAATCAATCTATGCAAAAATTAATCAAATCCATCAAACTTGCCAACAAAAGACTCAACACAACTCCTGAGCTTCTCAAATTATTCAGGAGCTTTATTGAAAACAAAGCAGAAATAAAGCAAGGAAAAGAAAATTAAAAGAGCAAGGTTCAGAAAAACTCATTGGAGGTGGTTCCACTAGGATCCCATTGCTTGTAACATAAGGCCCAAGTGATAGCCAAAGGGTGGGAGTTCATTCCATGCTTCCATAACTTGCAGCCTTGATATGGGAGTGAGTGCTTGAAAGTTACGGTGACTCCTTCCAGTGCGGCGGACTTCTCACTCCCTCTTGGGTCAAAGATGACCGCTTTCTCAACAAAATCCTCCCAATAAAATTGGGGTTCAACCCCTTGGACTGGCCATGGTGCAAGATCCAAAGGCTTCAACTCCATCACCGGTTGTTCCACAGTGGGAGGTGGTAAACAGGTAGCTGGGGTTACTGGTGTTGCTTCAACTTCTGCACGTTCTTCATTCACTGTACTAACAAATTCATCACCTGCTAAACCTGCAGAAATCTCAGCAAACACCACACAAAGGTTAGTGTTAGTAGAATCAATACATATATCACAATAGACTGAATCAGTAAAAGCCTGAATGTCTGGAAATTCGGCAATTAGTTCATCCATCCCATCACTCTCAACACATGCATATGAGTTAATTGAATCATCTACTTCCAAAGGTTCTTCATCATCTTCAAGCACGGGAAAGAAGATGTCCTCCTGATCCTCAATTTCTATGTTTCCTGAGAAGAATAAACCTGCATAACATTCTATACACAAAGCAGTGTCAGTACAATCAGCACATGCATTAGAATCAGGGGATTCAACACACAGTTCATCAACAGAAGTATTATCAAAATTATCATCAGAAGTATCTTCAAGAATAACTTGTGACTCTGTATGTTCTTCAAGGGGCTGTGGAGTTAGCAGTGCAGTCGAGTTGGCGACTATTTGATCAATTAGAATGGACAACTTCTGAGATTCAGCTTCGCTCCTCTGATGGCTTTCAAGACTTTGTTCTGCCATTCGTTGATTTTCCTCTGCCATTTGCTGTATCATTCCTTCCATTTGTGCAACCATTTGTGCAGTTATCTGTGCAGTCATTTGTTTGAACAGGTCCTCTAGTGACGGTTCGGAAGGTGCAGAGGTGGTCGCTTGGCTAGGATAATTGTTCACTCCAAACATGTCACAATCACTGCTAAACTCATAACTTCCAGAAAAGTTAGGATAATTTGTGCATGGTGGTGGTTCACTAAAATCAGGATAATACATGCATGGTTGCTCGTAATAAACATTAGGCACATAATTTTGCATATAATTATCCATGGACTAAAAATCACAACCAGACAAAGCAGACAAAACTAATTCAGCAAAGTTTTTTTTTTTAAGTTTATTTATTTTCTGCTAATAACACAACAAGAGTCCCCGACAACGGCGCCAATTTTTGGTCGCGCTGTCGCCACGCGCCAAAAAGAACGAGCGTTTACAAAATAATGTAGATAGGGAAGCGACAACTCGGATATCGTCTCACAAGGACTCTTAGGTTGTTGTTATAAACAGAAAATCAGTTTTGGGGGGTTGGAGTGAAATAAAATAAAGAAAACAAACAAAAGCAGAGCAATAAAGACAAAGCAGTTAAAGAGATTATCAAATAAACTAAAGCGATTAACCTACTGTTCTCGGTTTCCCACTATCATTGGCTCATGTAAATTCCAAGCCCTAAGCAGATTCTAATCCCCTTCCCGGTTGTAGCAACAAATAACAAACGAAATCGCTACTACGGATGTCTGTCCCTATTCCCGAAATAACAAACGGGGTTAAGCTCTCATGAACTAAACGAACATGAATGAACACACGCTAAATAACAAACGCGGTTAAGTATAGGAACATAACATCACCAAAATG
Source organism: Sophora flavescens (assembly GCA_030762895.1). Lineage (NCBI taxonomy): Eukaryota > Viridiplantae > Streptophyta > Magnoliopsida > Fabales > Fabaceae > Sophora > Sophora flavescens. The sequence goes on along the minus strand of CM061068.1, from coordinate 98,224,477 downwards.
AATCAACACAATACTATACACTCCTGAAATAACAAACAGAAATGTATAACATGGCATTGAAAAGAGAAAAGCAAATGAAAACAGGAATCACAAAACCTCAAGTGTAATTGAAACCAATCACAGTAGATTAATCTAGGAGACTAGTTCTCCATTACAGAAATAAACACAAAAGTAAAGAAAAGAAAATAAACTACTGAAAACTACTACTACTGCCTAAGACTGGCTAACTCCTCAGTTCTGCCTTCAAACAGGCTTATAAACACATTATGGATTCCGCGGACTCGCGAGGCGAACACTGTCTCGCGAGGCGAATAATGCGAACAGTTTGCAACGTTTGGTCTTCTCGCGAGGCGAAGCACGGCTCGCGCGGCGAGGAATGGAAAGGTCATGCTTCTGGTCTTCACTCTCGCGAGGCGAGGATTGGATTCGCGGGGCGAGACAGAGAGCTTTGCAAATTCTAGAACAGTCACTCTTCGGGTTCGCGAGGCGAATGATCTTCTCGCGGGGCGAAAGCTCCAGATTTATTTCTTTTTATTAACCTGAAAACAGAAAATAGCATAAGTGCTTTATTTAATTCTAAATCAACTAAATTAACCTAAAAATACTTTACAGACTCAAAATGCTGCTTAAAGACAATCTAGTCTAATTTGGGCGAAAATGATATAAAATTAGCACAAAGCCAAGGTTTTTCTAGTTATAAAACTAGACTAGCCAGCGGCTGATCAGTTAGCGACCAAAATTTAAATCGGTCGCTAAATTTATGAATTCAAATTTCAAATTAACCTATTTAGCGACTGATGTAGCGACCGAATAATTCGGTCGTAAATAGTAAAAACCCTAAATCAGCTAACTTTCCCCTCTTTCTTCCTCACATACGCGTTTCTCTTCCTCTCACTCCCTAAAACCACCATTTCCTCCCCTCTACGGCCACCATTCGCACCGCCGCCACCACCACTGCAAGCCCCTCCTTTTGTCGTCCCTTTTACGGTCCCCTCCCTCCCTCATTGTCTCCCTCTCTCTGTTGTCCCTCCCTCACCACAACCACCCTTTTACAGCCACCGTTCGTGGCCTCGCCGCCACCACTGTAAGACCAAGGTATGCTTCCATCCCTCTCTCTCGATTCGTCTCTGTCTCCCTCTTTCACTTATATTTTTTTTCTTCATTCCACATTCCAGGGTTGTTTGGTTACAGCTCCACCACCGAACCGTCGCCGCCACCATCAGGGTACACCCCTTCTTCTTACTTGTCTGTTTAGTGCTTTCATCTTTCATTCTGTTTGTTTTATTAGGCACACTTTCAATTAGAATAAAATTACCAAACCTTACATAACATATAACTAGCAGTAGCAGGCCATTTGTTTCACTATTTAGGTACATATCTGTTTGAGGGGACACTGCAATTGCATGTGCTTGGGGGGGGGGGGGGGGGTATTTAGATGGTTTAACAAGCTTCCAAGAGAAATTGATATAATGTAAGAGAAAGAATAGAGACCAAAAGTCAAAGTTTTTCTGCTGCTAGTCAATAGGAGAAAATTAATTCTTTACATGGCTATCTACCTCATCTAACACCTCTATCTTCCATGAATTTCATTTCAACTAGTCTTCAATGTCATTTTCAAACTCAAATGGTTTATCAAGTAATTCAAGTTGGTGTTACATTATGAAGAAGTAGAAAGAACCAAATAAGATAAATTTGCTTTGGAGAATGAAATTGTTGTTTGGTTCTAATTGATTTTTCTCATAGTGAGGAATTAGGATGTCTCCACTTTATAAATATCACTTCCTTTCGGTTTCTCAACTTATGAAACTTCTATTTGTGGCTGGAGATGGGAAAGGGTATCAAGGAGAATGTTCACATTCATTTTATTATGGATATCGTGGCAATATTAGCTTCCCTTTCACTAAAACAGGACACCAACATTGTGGCTTATTGACCATACAAAATTGTGATGATCATTTAGCCAAGCATAAAGAGATCCAACTAGAAAATAATGGGAAATGGTTTGAAGTCTTATAAGTTTCTCAGTTTCCACATGTTCCTATGTGTCCTTACTACCGATGTTGTAGTTTGTTGTGATTTATTTGCAGCTAGTTAAATGACTAGTGCTTTGAAAAATTAATCTTGTGCTTGCTTCTGGAATGTTGAACTGTTGGTGGAAAACAATTTTATTCAATATATATTTACCTTAAACTTGTGAATTGAAATTAATCATATATTTTTGAACATGCTGTTGAATTTAATCACTTGCAGCACTCCTTGATCTTTGTCACTATTTCCATTCTTTGTTGGGAGCTGAGGTAAGTTAACTACATCTTTATTATGCCTTGATTTGTATGGTATCTGTAATGTGTAATGTCAAGTTATGTTGTCTGTTAGTTGAGAGCAGAGCTCGATGGGATTTGTGTACTGATAATTTATCATTTATGCATGTGTTTGCCATTATGTGTTGTTTGTTAGTGGAGAGCGGAGCTCGATAGGATGTGATCCTGTCCGAAAGGCAGGATGCTGGTTGTGTTCTGATAATTTAGAAGTTATGCATGTGTTTGGCAATTATGTGTTACTTGAATTGATTTGTTGATTGTTAGTGAAGAGCTGAGCTCAATAGGATTCTGGTTGTGTGCTGGTAGATTAGAAATGATGCATGTGGTTGCAATTGAATATGTTGTTTGTTAGTGGAGAGCTGAGCTCAATAGGATGCGCTGGTTGTGTGCTGGTAGATTAAAATTGATGCACGTGGTTGTAAACTTTATATGTTGTTTGTTAGTGGAGAACAGAGCTCAATAGGATGGATGTGTCAATTCTATGCCTTGATTGCCATTTTATGTCCTTATTAACGTTTTTGTCGCTAAAATTGTTCTCTGTATATAGAGTTAAATTTGTATCTTCTGTTATGGTTAATGAGTTAGAATAGCCTTAGTGGAGAGAAGAGCTCAATAGGATGTGATCATGTCAAAAAGGCGGGATGCTTGTTGTGTGTTGATAATTTAGAAGTTATGCATATGTTTGACAATTATGTGTTACTTGTTAGTGGAGAGCAGAGCTCAATAGGATATTTGCTACTATATTTTATCTAAGTTTGTATTGAAATATGCTTCAATATATATTTGTTGAAGTATGCTGCAATCCTTATAAGTTAATGGTTTTATTTTCTGCTAGAGTTAATTATTAAGTTACGAAAGCCTTAGTTTCCTATTTGAGATTCAATATTAATGAGCATGCGTACCTTCTCAGGGCACGCATGCTCATTGTATTGAATCTTGAATTGTCCAAGTGGGACAGTTTGGAAAATCTCGGTTTGATGCATTTCCTTTTGTTCTCCTGGTGCATACTTGATCGCGGTGATTCTCACCGTGCTCGAGTCGTGTACTTGGAGACCGTTGGGAAATGCTGCCAAAATTTTGTCATGTATAAGGTATTTGAATATGGGAATAACTATTATTAGCCGAGTGTGGTAAAGGTTTCTTCTCGAATGGGATAGGTTCATACCTTGTCATAAGAACAAGATTGATGGAGTTATTAGAATGCACCGTAATATATAAGTGTAATTGTAGGATTGGTCAGGCTATTTAATTGCCCGCAATGGATATTCCGGAGAATCAGAAATGGATGTATCATAGGTTAGATCGGAATAAACGTCTTAGGGAAGAGTATAGAGTTGGAGTGGGTGAGTTTATAGAGTTTGTTGTTAGCCAGGAGAGATTTATACGGCTGGGCGGTGATCATTTGAGGTGTCCTTGCAAAAGATTCAAGTGTCAATCTTTCAAAAGCGTGGATGGAGTTGTAGCCGATCTTTATGAGAAGGGCTTCATGCCTGATTACTATTGGTGGAGTAACCATGGTGAGACGTTTCCTGATTTAAACCCGATTGTGTTTGAAGGTTCGTACTGTGGAATGGTGACCGGAGGGAAAAATTGAATCCATACGAGCAGATGATAATGGATCATGCTAGACCATCGGTTGGTGTTGTACTAGAAGAAGATGGGGGAGAAGATGGTGGAATGGGTTCCCAATACATAGAGGAGAATCTGAATCCCGAAGCTCAAAGATTCTATGATATGCTGAGTGCTGCACGATCTCCATTGTAGGAAGGATGTCGGGAGTACACGAAGTTATCGATGTGCATGGAATGGTTGAGTATCAAATCTGACTACAATATGCAAGAAGGTTGTTTTAATCGCCTCACCAGGTCAGTGTCCAAGGCATTACCAGAAGACAATCGGATGCCTACTAGTTTTTATCATGCTAAGAAGTCTGTGGAAAATTTGGGTCTGGGGTGTTTGAAAATTGAGCCCGAATGGATGTATGTTGTACTATAAGGATGATTCAGCGGTAAACATAACATGTTGTCGATTTTGTGGTGCGGATCGGTATAAGACAACCACTAGGATGGGCATTGAGAAGAAGAGGTCGCTAAAAAAGATGTGGTACTTTCCGCTCATGCCAAGACTTACAAGATTGTACTCTTCGATGCCCACTACAGCTCACATGAGGTGGCATAGTGAGCATGAGAGGGAGCAAGATGTCTTGTGTCATACATCTGATGGAGAAGCTTGGAAGCATTTTGATAGGGTTCATAAGGCATTTTCGCAGGACCCTCGGAACGTCCGATTGGGGTTATCTACTGATGGATTTAATCCTTTTGGGCAGTCTGGAAAAGCATACTCTTGTTGGCTGGTTATCCTGACTCCGTACAATCTTCCCCAGGGATGTGCATGAAGCGGGAGTTTATGTTCCTAACAGTCATAATTTCAGGTCCGTCTAATCCAAAAGGCAAGATTGATGTGTACTTGTAGCCGCTGATAGATGAGTTGACGATGTTGTGGAATGATGGTGTGTTGACATATGACGTATCTTTGAGGCAAAATTTCATCATGAAAGCAACTTTGATGTGGACGATCAACGACTTTCCCGCCTATGGGATGATGTCGAGTTGGATGACCGCGGGGAAGCTTGGATGCCCAATATGTATGGAGCGATCGAAGGCATTCATGCTTAAAAATAGTCGAAAGATCTCATATCTTGATTGTCATCGTCAATTCCTTCCAGAAGATCATCATTATAGGCGGAACAAGAATGCATTCAAGAAGCATTGTGCGGAGACAACACCGCCTCCACCACGTTTGACTGGTCCTAATGTATGGCGCAGAGTACAGTACTTACCGCTCATCCATGAATCCCAAGGAGAACATATTCCTGATTATGGCATCAACCATAATTGGACAAAACAAAGTATATTTTGGAGGTTGTCGTATTGGAGGACGCAGCTACTCCGTCACAACATTGATGTCATGCATACCGAGAGGAATATATTTTTGAATGTGTTTGACACTGTGATGGACATCAAGGGGAGGACAAAGGATACAAATAAAGCCCGATTGGATCTGGCTAAAATTTGTAATCGGAAGGAGCTTGAGTTGCAGGATGGTTGTTGAGTCACCGGCAAGTGTACCGGGTCGTCGTAAGTAATAAAACACGGTAAGTAATTACCGAGGTTGGACACAGGGATTGGACTACCAATTCTACCAATTCGCGAGAAATTCGATACGTTTGATCAAGTCAAAGCGGGTGGTTGAGAAGAAAGGAAAAATAGGTTCACAATTCAAATCAACAAAACAATTAGAGACTAAAGAATTAAAATCTGGAATTAAATATCTAACGTCACAATTCCACCTACCCAATCATGCATAGTACCCAAGTGATGATGATTCCCTCCCTAAGTTCAATTGCAATGTCAACCAGGACCCCAAATTCTCCTAATGACACTGTCGTGCTCAATAGGACGTATTCAACGATTGAATCAATTACTTACTAGGTCTCATAACCCAATCGTCAAACTCTATTAAATCCGGTTCCTATAAGGTTGCACCGATCTCCTATTCACTCTCGTGCAATATTCGATCAATGATCTCAATTCAAGTTCTAAACGCAAATTGCCTACTAAGTCTCATCACGTTAACTAGTCAATCACGCATGCATATGATCAACGCAATAAATCCAGAATTGGAAAACAAGAATTGAGATAAAGGAGAGAAACATACATCACATTGAACTACACCGTCATGGGTGGTTTCATTGATCCCTTAGACAAGGGGATTAGCTCCTCATGCTTGTAGCAAGACACAAACAATTGGAGTTCATCCTAATTGTACAATAAGAAAAGAAAATAAGGAGACGCAGCTCCAGAGAATCTCAAAAACGATCTAAAAACAAGTGGTTGGCAAAAAGTTTTTTCCATCTGCCCTAAAACAGCAATTTATAGATTTCAGATTCTGCGCGCATTCGCGAGGCGAGTAGCCTCTCGCGACGCGAATATTAAGTTTTGGCTCCATCTGGATTTGAATGCTCGCGAGGCGAGGTAGTGTTTCGCGAGGCGAGACAGAGAGGATGACATTTGCTGTTCAGGCTGGTCTTCAGGCTCGTGAGGCGAACTTCTGTTTCACGAGACGAAACCTCCAGAATTGCTTTTCCACTGTTTTCTTCAATTTCCTTGACTCTAAGAGCTTCACTTTTAACCTGAAACAATAAAAGAAAACGAAAAGCATAATTCTACTCAAAATAAACTAAAAACTACTAAAAATGCATAAAACGAGTCAAAGTCTAACTTAGGAACAAAACAAGGCCAATTTGGGAGATTAGCGAGGGTGACTCGCCCAATTAGGAACAAAATATACCCCTTTTCTAGCTGAAAACTAGATGAGCCAGAGGCTCATCAATGGTGGTCGTGGCAGACTTATCAAACCGAAGGCAAGTTATACACTAAGTAAAACACAGAAAGTGGCCGTCTGTAAGTGGGTTAAAGACCTAAAGTTACCAGATGGGTATGCTTCCAATCTGGGTAGATGTGTTGACATTAAGGAAGCAAAGTTACATGGAATGAAGAGTCATGATTGCCATGTGTTCATGCAACGGTTGCTTCCAATTGCGTTCGACGTATTACCGAAGCAAATTTGGAACCCACTTGTTGAGCTTAGCCACTTTTTCAGGGAGCTTACATCGACAACACTAAATGTGAATCAATTAAAGGATATGGAAGTCAAGATACCCGTTTTGTTATGTAAGCTGGAGCAAATCTTCCCGTCAAGTTTCTTTGATTCCATGGAACACCTGCCAGTTCATCTACCTTACGAAGTAAGAGTTGGTGGCCCAGTCCAATACCGCTGGATGTATCCATTTGAGAGGTAAACAACATCAACTATTTTACTTAATACATATGAAATTCACGAACACAAAATCGTAGTTTAGCTTTCCCTAAAACTAGTAATTATTTGTATGTATCCCTCTTTAATAGGTTCCTGCACTCCCTTAAACATAAAGTCAAGAACAAGGCACGAGTGGAGGGTTCCATTTGTGAAGCATACTTAGTAGAGGAGACTTCCACTTTTGCCTCTTATTACTATCCGGACAAAGTTAACACGAGAAGGACAAGGATGCCTAGAAACGTTGATTCGGGCAAAGGAAGTTCAACTAGTCCTCCTATATCAATATTCAACTATCTGGGCAGATTTAGTGGCAAATAAAAAGGATATTTCTTGGAGCAGTGTGACATTAATGCTGCTCATCTGTATATCCTTCAAAATTGTGAAGAGGTGGCGCCATATTTAGAGTAAGTTTCTACAATGTCTTTTATAAGTTCAATTGACATTTATGATTATTAATCGTCCTGCTGTTAATCTCCCATATGTAGGATGTACGGCAATTTTCTAAGGGATCTACAACCTAACATTTCAAACGATCAGGTTGATCGAGAAATTACTTCTCACTTTGCTCCGTGGTTCAGTAAATATGTAGGTTAATCATCTTCATTTGTTGCAATACATTTTATATCCTTAAATATATAGCATGTATAAGAATAATATAATATTTGATTTTTTAGGTACTAGATCCAGAAAACAATGTTCAAAATCCATTGTTGACAAATTTGGCATGGGGGCCTAACAGATAGGTTACATCATGGAATACTTACATTGTAAATGGATATAAATTTAACACAAAAACATGGAATGAAGGAATGCAGTCGTGTAACTATGGTGTTTGTGTGCGAGCCACTGATGGCAATGCAGAGGATGATTTCTATGGGGTTCTAACTGACATCCTTGAACTCAATTATACTGGTTTCCCCGTGATGAAGTTAGTTATCTTTAAGTGTGATTGGTTTGATCCTACACTTGACGTAGGGACAAAAATCGATAAAAATATGGTATTGTTCAAGTTAGGCTGTCTCGAAGGTATAATAAGGCGTACGATCCATTCATTTTTCACAACAGGCAGATCAGGTTTATTACTCGCCATATCCCGAAGGACATCAAGGTTGGTCGGGTGTTATTAAGATAAAGGCTCGCAGTATAATTATTGATAATGTAATCAACCAGCCTGAAAAAGATGCTCCGTACCAAGATGATGAGTTTTCAAGACCCCACGTACCGTTGCAAATTACGCCGGACATTATTGTTAATTCTCTGGCGGACATTTCCGGAAATGGGGAAGAAGTTGAAAGAGAGTTAATGGATCAATTCGAGTTGGACGCATCTAGCGAAGGCACATTCCGATCAAGTGAGACTGATGAGAGTGAGGGTGAATTTAGTGACGGAGATTCTACTTAGGTAAATTATTTATGTCATAATTCATTGTGTAAATGTCATTCTACTTAGGTAATTTATTTTTGTATTATTCACACTGTGGTGTAATCATCTTTTCATTTTTTTACACAGATGGCAGATTCCTCTAGAGGTAGGGGTCATCGTGGAGGTCGTGGCAAAGGTCGTGCTACGAGAGTCCCTTCGCCGACCGACCCACAGCCTTCAGATCGAGACCACCCTACCAGCACCTCTGTGGACGGGACACCACAAGGTGATGGAGTTGCACCCCCTACCCAGCCTCATGTGGTCGGGACACAGGCTGCACCCTCATCATCCACACCTATGACAGGACCATCATCATCATCGGGACAGGAGAGTCGTGGTCCATCCGACAGGAGGATTCTTCTTATCCCTAGGGGGATAACGAGTAAGCTAATTTAATTTTTTAATATATATAAAGTATCGTTAATTTCTATTTACTTTTTATTTATTTATTTATAACATTTATTAATGCTCTAATTTTGCTGCAGCTTTCTGCCCGCGAAGGGCCATTCTGATTCGATATTGAAGATCCTGCGATGCAAGTTTGATGGTCCATGGCCTACATGGAAGGCCATCCCAGGGGACCATTGGGATCAGTTGTTTCAAGAGTTTAAGGTAACAATTTATTAAGTTATTTAAATTAAATTTACATTATATATATATATATATACACACACGAATTTCCTAACAACTGTAAGTTGCAGAAAGAGTATAGGTGGGACGTAGCTTTAGAGGGTCTCGTCAGGGACATATTTGAGCATAAAGGCTCACTGGTCATGAAGAATCTGACGAACAAGCTGAGGAAGGGTAAGAATAAGGGGAATTGGGTGGATCCTGAGATCAAGAGGCAGCTGGACCAGTAGTGGGCTACTGAGAAGTTCCAGGAGATCCAGGCCACAGCTCGGTGTAATCGAGCTTCTGATGGTGGCGCATGTGCTTGGACCGCCGGGTCTAAATCAGTCGCCGCCCACTACGACGAGCTGGTAATACATTAAACTTTTGACTTGTTATACTATTTAATTAGTTTTCATTTTTAATTATTCTCATGAATTTAAGATTATATTTTTCTGTGCAGAAAGCACAGAAACAGCGGGTCCCCCACTGCTATGGAGTTGGTGGAGAGGACGAAGAAGTTGAAGTTGGGGACATGGGTCAACAACAAGGCCCGTAACTATGCTGTAAGCAAAAAAACAATTTAGTGTTTACTTGTAATTTATTATAAATGATTTTGTTAATATTGATTATATTTTTAACTAAATCTCTTCATCTATACTTTGTAGGTGGGCTTCAACGAGAATAAGGAAGATGCCATATCACGTGCCTCACAGTCACAAGATGAGTCCTTGACTGGTGATGGGCCTAGCTCTCCTATCTCCGTCGACAATAATGCCATTTATTTGGAGGTCGTCAGGGGCAGGAACAAGAAGGAGCACGTGTACGGACTCGGACACCTGGGAGAAGAGTTTATCGCTTCATCATCTGGCACGCCTGCTCCTTCCTACACCGATACCATCCCTCAGGAGCAGTTCAACCAAATGCAGGACACCATCATGCAGCTGAACGCGGAGCTTCGGGAGAAGAGCAAGAGAGAGCAGCAGATGGCGAATCAGATTGCACAGTTGACTCAGGCACACCAGCGGCTGATGCAGACGAGCATCGAGCAGGGCCAGACACTGCGGCTGGTGTTGGAGCAGATGAGGGTCTAGACTCCAGTTGCTCAGGGTGATGCTCTGACGGTTGTGCCACCTGTTGCCGCTCCTCCTCCAGTTCCGTCGCCAGCTACTGATGCTGCTACTGTAGAGGACGATTAGATAGCAGACGTCGGTGTTACGGACGCTGAGGATGATTGGATTCCTCCACCTCCCCCTCATCATGATTATTTTTTTTTTCATATTTTGGACTTCAAACGATTTTTATACAACACTTTGGATTATATATATATATATATTCATTATTTCTTATGATTGTATATTTCATTAGTAATTTGGTGTGTTTTATTAGTATTTTTTCTAAACTTTAAATAAAAATAGAAAAAATTTATTATTTTAAAAATTAAATTTAAAAAAATAAAAATAAAAACCAGTTTAGCGACCGAATTAGAAACCAATAATTCGGTGGCTAAAATTTAGTTAACATTAACAGATTTTGGTCTAGCGACCGAACATCCGTCGCTAATATAGGTTAACAGTAACCAACATTGGCGACCGAACTAGCAACCGATTATCGGTCGCTAAAAATGGTTACCCAAACAATGCGACCAACCGTGTAGCGACCGTTTTTTATTATTTAGCGACCGAATTTACGGTCTCCATTTAGCGACCGAATTATTATTTCGGTCTCTAAAAGCTTAGCGACCAGGTTATCAGTCACCACCATTAATCGGTCGCTAATTCGGTCGCTAAATTAAATAGCGACCGAATTAGAAAGTTTACGACCGAATATGCCGGTCGCTAAACATTTGTTTTTTGTAGTGTCTAGGAACCTTTGCATGGAAAGTACGAAGTCATCTCGAGTGAGTTTGAACGTGAAAACAACTTAGGGTTTTCCCCGATTATCGTCTTTAGGACGTATGAGTGTGAAACAAGAAAATTGGAGTTAGGGTAGAGATTAGGCATTTTTTATGGTTTGAGGTTTTTTATTAAGTCTTGATGAGCCTATATCTTAAATTTGAGGTCAATCGGACTTCAAATGAGCTCAGAACGCGAAAAAACGTGCGAAGTCAACGTTGTTGACCAGAGGACACACTAAGCGTGGGAAAGTGGTGCCATGCACGAGGACACATGGCAGGTTACATGGCACGCATGCAAGCACGCTGGTGGACGCTCCCACGCTGAGCGTGGGTAAACTCACGCTCACTAGTGCAATAAGTGCTTTTTACGTCAGTTAAAATTGATTTTTTACGTCAGAATACTGACTGACGTAAATACAACTGACGTTAAAAGTTACACTTTTAACGTCAGTTGACAGCTGACGTTAAATATAACACTATTAACGTCGGTTCTTTAACACAAGTGAAGTTAATTTTGTCAAAATTAACGTCAGTTCTTTAAAAAAACTGACGTTAATTTTGTTAAAACTAACGTCAATTGTTATTAAGAACTGACGTTAAATGTCTTAATGTTACGTCAGTCGTAATAAACAACTGACATTAATAGTGTACTGTATATTTTATAAAATACTATTAACGTCAGTTGTATGATAAAACTGACGTTAATAGTATTTTTTTTTAAAATTCAATTTTAAAATATCACTCCCCTCAGCCATCCTGCATTCAGTAAATATCCCAGTAACACAGAATATCACACACATTACAGAATTGCAAAGGAAAAATGGAACAATGATCCATATGTATTCAGAAACAATTTGTAATATTTATTAACATAGGTTATAACTCAAAATAAATACATAAATATAAATAAAAATAAATGTATGCTAAGTTTAAACTACCTATATCAATATCCCTTCGTGATGATCATCACGAATGGCATGTACATCGTCCACCTGTGTCTCCTCGATTATAGTAGGCATGTTTGTTGAAAAAGAAGGAGTCTCAGGAATATCAAGATTTGAATCTTCATTTTCATCACTACCATTATACATGCTTTTTCCTTGGAGAACCACGGAATATCAATGTGAACCCCAATTCGTCGGTTTGTACACCACCGTTACTATCAACCCACTTACATTTAAATACCGGCACCGTAAGCTTAGTGTAATCGAGCACCCAAATATCTTCAATATATCCAAAGTAAGGTCTCGGTGCTGTAACGGGTTTTGTGTCCTTTGCACTAGAGAAGTGCATTGCTTCGGCCACGATCATAACCCCACTATTTTGCATGGTACTCTTGTTATCTTGTTCCTTTGTATAAAAGGAAAAGTTATATATGTCGTATCCGCTCCAACATATGACGTTGAAGTTAGGCCCATGTGCTAGCCATTTTACGTCATCAGAAGCAGTACTACCATCCTTAAGCATTTCTTCCTTGAACCATGGTAAGAAAGTCTTGTTATGCTTGTTCAACAACCACCTTTCGCTCATTCGAGGGTTTTCTTGATTGACTTTTCTTTTATGTTCAAATAAGAAAGGCTGAACACATTCGATGTTGTTCAATACATACAAATGTGCTTGAATCACTTCCTCCCGATCCTTCCTATTAATTCTTAAGCCATGTGTACCCTTACCTTGACATCTGATCTCATCATGCCGAGGCTTAGGAACCCCTACAGGATCCGTGTTATGAAGGTAGTCCGAACAAAACTCAATAGCTTCTTTTGCAACATACCTTTGAACAATAGATGCTTCCGGACGATGAGGATTCTTCACGTACCCTTTCAAGATCTTCATGTAGCGCTCAACTGGGTACATCCATCTTAGAAAAACCGGCCCACATAATCTAATCTCCCTCACCAAATGAACAATTAAGTGAACCATTATGTCGAAAAAGGACGGAGGAAAATACATCTCTAATTGGCACAAGATTGTAGCAGTCTCAACTTCCAAGTCATCCAACATACGGGGGTCAACGACTTTGCTACATATAGAATTGAAGAATGAGCACAACCGAGTAATGGCATGTCTCACATTTTTTGTAGCAATACCACGAATAAAGCAGGCGAAGTTGTTGCATCAAGATGTGACAATCATGAGACTTCAAGCCAACCAATTTAAGATCACTAGAGACAAGCCTCTTCATATTTGAAGAGTAACCATGTGGAACTTTGATGCCCTGAAGACACCCGCAGAAACTTTGTCTCTCTTTTTTTGACAAAGTATGACATCTTTGGCGGCAAATAAGTCCGCTTACCATCCTCAACAATCGGAGCTAACTGCTCTCGTATACCCATAGCAACGAGGTCGAGACGAGCATTCACACCATCCTTTGTCTTGCCCTGAATGTTGAGAAGCGTCCGATCACACTATCACACACATTTTTCTCCACATGCATCACATCAATGCAGTGTCTGACATCAAGCTTGCGCCAGTATGGAAGATCAAAGAATATCGACCTCTTCTTCCATATGTTTTTCTCAGCAGCTTTACCTTTCCTTTTGTACTTGCCGAATATAACATCGATGTCCTTTACCCTCTGATAAACCTGCTCTCCAATTAAGGCCGCCGGCGCTTCTTCTGTCTCTTGGCATCCATTAAAAGCTTTTTTCATCTTACGATATGGGTGATCACGTCTAAGAAATCTCCGATGCCCAAGGTAAATCGTCTTCTTTCCATGATGCAACTGAGTGTAGCATGTGCCTTCTTCACATATAGGGCATGCTTTATGCCCCTTGACATTGTACCCGGACAAGTTACCGTATGCTGGAAAGTCGTTGATGGTGCAAAATAACATGGCACGAAGCTTCAAAGTCTCATAAGAATACCCATCAACTACATCAACACCTTCCACCCACAAATAACATGGCACGTAACGTGCCAACTGAACAGACCATGCCATCACAGGCAGAATTGATCACGGCCTAGCCGTGATTAGCATCACGGCCGTGACAGATCAACCAGCAGAGCAACATGCACTCAAAACCAAAAACAGAGACGTACATTCCAAACAACTCAAACTCACGGTTTCAAGTTTCAACTACTGAGACTACAGTTTCAACATACACTCAAAACCAAAAATACAAAAATGTGCCATAAATACTCACCAGAAATAGGTGCTCACGTGGTGGTGGGGAGGGGAGCTCGAGTGGTGGCCAACGTTCGATGTGGTTACTGAGAGCAGAGGGACAAGGAGAGTTAGTGTGCGGGAAGGGGAAAGAGAGATGTACGTCAAGTTATTGCAAAGAATGAATGGAAAGACAGAGTTAGGGTTAATAGTGTACCTCACGGTGGTGGCGAAGAAGCCCTCGCGGTGGTTGCGGTGGAGATGAGCTCGCGATTAGGGTTGTCTTTGGGTGAGAGTGAGAGTGAGGGTTGAGAGTGATTTAGGGTTGAGCGTGATGAAAAGAGAAAAGAGACGTACGTACAGAGCGAAGTGCAAAAGGCGCGCGGGTGTAAACGTTATATAAAACAACATTTAACGTCAGTTGTATTAAACAGCTGACGTTACAATTAATTTTTTAACGTCAGTTTTATTAACAAACTGACGTTAAATATTAATATTTTTTTAAGAACATTTTTAACGTCCGTTGTTGAATACAACTGGCGTTAAAAGTGTTGTGTCTCTGTATAAAGTACCATTCTTCTGTATCAGCCTGTGATACTGCCTCTTCTTTTCCTCTATATTTCTATTCCTTCACAAAATGGCTCTGAGACCTGTGTTAATTGAGTGACAACAGGGCATTTCAGATAGCTAGGGATATAGGATTATTTACGTCAGCTATTTATTTAACTGAAGTAAAAATCACACTTTTAACGTCAATTGTATAAACAACATACGTTAAAAATAAATATTTTTTATTTTAAAAACACTTTTAACTTCAGTTTTATTCAACAACTGACGTTAACAGACCTGTGTTAAGAGTGACAACAGGGCATTTCAGATAGGGATATAGGATTATTTACGTCAGCTGTTTATTTAACTGAAGTAAAAATCACACTTTTAACGTCAGTTGTATAAACAACTGACGTTAAAAATAAATGTTTTTTATTTTAAAATCACTTTTAACGTCAGTTTTATTCAACAACTGACGTTAAAAGTGTATAAGTTTCTGCAAAAGCATTCATTCCTTTGACTACTCTGCTACTAAATTTCCCATTACTGCTGTGCTACTTACCCATGCACATTGTAACCTATAATCCTCTTTATGAGCACTAAGTTTATACCTAGACTTAAAGGTCTATTTCTTCCTAATCCTTCGGGCGTTTTCTTTTCTGCACGTTTATAATATATGACTGCCAACTCCCAATGCGCCTTGGAACCTAATGCTCTTAATGATCAATTTAATTTTTTAGCAACTTACGACGCCTAGTAACTTCATCCCCTACTCCTATAAATAGCTTCCTTTCTTCCTTTAATTTTTCTGCTTCACAATATGGCTCTGCTATGGAGATTAACTTCATCACTCTTTCTTCCTATACCTAGACTTAAAGGTCTCTGTCTTAATGGTCAAACAACTTCTGAGTTTGAGTAAATCACATTACATGGGTGATAAGGGTGTGTAAATCGCATTATGTGAATTGCACACACCATCATCCTTATGGAGAATCGCGACTACAGTTCCAAAACCTCGACTTTGGAACCAAGTGGTTGTTCCAAGAATATTCTTGAAACAGATCGAGTGCACCCTTCACTCGCCACGGCTCCAAAGTGATTGTGGATTCAGATGGAGCATCAAGGACTTCAAATGAGGGAGGGGATGCATTCAATGTTGGAGTTTCTGAGGACAGGATTGAGAAGAAAATGATGTTGAAGCAGAAACTTTTTTATATTTTAGTGCTATCTTGCGGAAATTTTTTATCTTTTAAACATGTAATTGTAACTTATGAATCGCTTCAATGAGATACGATTTGATTATACATATATAACTTGTTTTATGTTAAGTGTTTATTTATTTTAATTTGCACAAGAATTTGTTAATTTACTAATTCAAGCTAATTAATTAAGATTAAAAATAAACTTTTTTAAAAAAAAGATTAGAAATAAACTGCACTATATGGAGTGATGATCTGCGTTAAGAGTGACAACAGGGAGATGACAACGAAAGAAAGATAGGAATGAGTTGATTATTTACGTCAGTTATTTATTTAACTGAAGTAAAAATCACACTTTTAACGTCAGTTTTATAAACAACTGACGTTAAAAGTGTTAATAATTTCTTGCAAAACACTTTTAACGTCAGTTCATTAAACAACTGACGCAAATAGTGATTTCATATTTACAAAACTGCCACCGCCTCACTTTTAACGTCAGTCCTTAAAACAACTGACGTTAACAGTGAATTAATGAAGTCTGATATTTACAAAACTGCCACCGCCCCCTTTTTAACGTCTAGTTTTTGGTTAACTGACGTAAACCTTTACCGTCTAATGTATATTTTCCACTAGTGGCTGAGCGTGAGCACCAGGAATTTGAAAAAAATAAAAAGGGCTCAAGTGATTTCACTTGATCCTTTTCAAACCGAAAACAGAGAAGGACACCTGAGTGTTGGAAAGAACAGAAAGCCAGAGAGTTCTAGAGAGAGAGAGGGAGAGAGAGAATTAGAGAATGAGAGAGGGAGATCACTAAAGAACCCCAAAAACGCCATTGTTGAGAGCTTTAAGAGCTGGAACAGTTTCAGAGAAATCATCACCAAGCCTTCATCCTCCGTTCGATTATGTCCAAATTTGACATGGAGATTCTAAGCTAGTATTTCTTCATATCTAACGGTTGGAAATTTTTTACCTTTCCCAGAGTCTGAGTTATTCAGCCTAGAAGCTGGAGTTGAGTTCAACTCGGGTAGCTCCAGAACAGTCATCTTGCGAGGTTCATCCCCGGCTCAGCCACCGTTGGATCGAGCTGAACTTTTTGGAGAAGGTAAAGGGAAGGTATTTCTCTAATCTCACCGTTCAATGTTGTAAACAAATGTCTGGATTGTGATATATGAGGCCAAATCTGTGGTGGATTTGGTGGTATTTGCTGCCAATTTTGAGTTCCTTACAATGTGCCTTTTTCAATGTGAGTCGTAGGTGGATTTTGAGGCTCGGAGACCCTATTTCTAGGTGAGGCAGAATCGAGGAGTTTAGAGGATGCTTCGTTTTAGTTCTTTTCATCTCGTTCCGTGCAGCGCGCGACTTTCCAGGTGGGGGAAAGAAACTATTTAACTTCGAAAACGGCGCGGTTACATTTAATTAGATAATGGCGTAGGGCGACCCAAACCCTACAGGAGAGCGAGTAACGGACAATGTCTATACCATACTGGGGACTACTCGGTGGTACCGATGATGATATAGAAATTGTGCATTTGTCGTTGTTACGCTATATATATATATATATATATATATATATATATATATATATTATTTTTATTTTTATTGCGTGATGATTGCATGTTTGACTGGTTGATTTGAACTTGGTACTTGATGTATGATATCATGAGTGTTGTGATTATTTTTGAAAGTGTTATTGTTATTATTATTATTATTATTATTATTATTATATTTTGGTATTTATTATTTGAAAATGATATTATGACATGATGATATACGATGATGATTTTGGATAACATGATGATGATTATTATGATATGATGAGTGTTATGATTGTGCTTGGAGGATTGAGTAAATCATAAGTTATGTTGAGACACGAGGATGTATTTGGGGATTGCATACGATATGTGATAGCAGTGCCTAACCGAGATGATTATTGTGATATGAGGCTGAGATTGATGAGATGAGATTATTTTGAGGTTATCTATGAGATTATGATGAGCAGTTAGGGCACTAGGGGATGACCTGAAACATGGTCTGTGATATAAGGGACCTAAAACATGGTCGAGTGGACCTGAAACATGGTCGAGTGGGGTCAATGCCTCGGAGGGAGAATTCTCGGGGATAGGCTAACGGCGGACCGTCCAGAGATGACTTCATTTTAGTCCCCAACTATAGTTCATGCATTGCATGAGCATCCTGGATTGTGGTCCAGAGGTGTGCACCGGGTTGTGTAGCTATAGTGCCATTGCTTTGTGTGGGCACCTTCCATTCGCGGACGAGGGTGTGTTCCGAGGACTCTGGGACGTGTCGATTATATTGTTGTGATATCCGGATATGGCCGATACCTGAGGAGATTATTCATACAGCATTTGCATTGCATCATGACTCTTGGGATACGGATGTTTAGTGTGTCGTTATTTAATTAAATGTTGCTAAACCCTTTCCACGTTTGATGTTATATGGTTTCTTATCCCTGTCTTCTCTATATTGCATATGTTTTTTTTATGTGATCGTGATGAGAAGATCCTACAGGGGAGCCAGCTATGGAGGAGCTTGATGAGACCTCGTATGAGCCAGACGTTGGTGGACGAGCAGTGGATCCTCATAGTTGAGTACAGAGTCTATGGCCAGTGCGTCTTGTCTCTTTAGGATGTTGTTTTTTATTTTGTTTGATTATTTGTTTGTACATTTTGGGATCCTACTGATGGGATTCCCTCTACTGTACTGTATCAGGTCTTGAGGTGTATATGTTATGTATGTATGTATATATGTTGTGTAAGTTTTAAGTTTTTTTTTTTTACTTTTTCCACTGTTTTAATATATCAGCATAATGATAATAACGAAATTAGGTCTTAATATTATTTTTTTTGGTTTTCTTTAATGGGACGTCAGAGCATCTCACTTTCAACCAAGTCGATCCATTATTATTAGCATCCTCCACATTTAAGTCACAAGAGCCTTCGACTACCACCCCATATCTAGATTTTAAAATCTCTCCAAAGACCTCTATCTTCTTTCAAAACTCTCCATTTCCATTTAGCCAATAATGCTAAGTTGAACCAGTCTAGGTTCTTGACCCCTAAACCTTCGTCTTCCCTTTTCCTACAAACCACCTCCCATCTCACCCAAGCTATCTTCCTCCTATCAAAATCCCCCCCCCCCCCCCCCCCCAAAGAAAATTTCTTTGAATCCTTGTAATTTCTTTCAAAACCTTTATAGGAATTCTCAGAAATAACAAGAAGTAGATCGGTAGACTATTTAAAACCGAATTTATAAGAGTTACCCTCCCCCCAAATGAGAGGTGTCTACCTTTCCACAGAGCCAATTTCCTTTAATAACCGAGAACTCTAAATCAATCCTAATTCTAGTGACTGGCGTATCGCATTTTCACTTGCTTTGGCTTTGCTGGTGGAAACTATAAATCCTTGCTGAGGTTGGTGTTATTATTTTGCCTTGTAAGGGGGCGTGTCTTCCCTTAATCTAAAATCATTCTTTTGATCATTTGATTTTGACTAAACGAAGAGGATTTTACTCAAAGTTTTCATTTGCAATTCTTGGTTTGTTTCGTGTCTTTCCTATAATATAATGGGGTTTGGCCGGCAACAAAGAAGAAGAAAACAACAAAGGTAATACACAATCTCCAAGGCGTGTGAGAACACTAGGCTTTAGGTTCGATTCGCCCCTACCAATCTATCCTCGTAGATTGGATGCAACAGGTGTAACCGGTGAATCCCCTTCAGGATACAATGGAGTAACCTTGGTTTGGTTTGCACACCCTAAACCAAGCGTATCGTCAATGGCAGTTTACAGAACAATAGTCTCCTTAACTCTCTCTGTGCACAAGGGAGAAAAAAAAGGTGATTTGGAGTGTTGAATGCTTGGGAAATTGTGAGTTTTTCGTATGTCTCTTCTGTATGCAGATGGTTCTATTTATAGATCAACTCATGCCACTAGTTAAATACCATTAACGATCAATGGATGACACAATATAGCCGTTGGCTTAGTGGCCAGCGGGTATGTCCATCTACCTTGCGTTTTCAAGTTCAAATCCTCACAAGACACGTTTTCCAATTTAAACGTTTTAAATTAAAACTATCAAAAATAAATAGTTCAAAATGACATCAGGTGAGTATCAAACCCGCGACAGAATGGATATCCAACCAAGGACATCGACTGAACCGATGCATCCATGTATGCAAGGTAGCAGCCGTTAATTTTATTTAACCATTAATGTCAAGCAATATTTCAAACATTTATTTTGGAAATATCTCACAATCCCCCACCATTTTCAAAATAAATCCAAATCCCATTATTCTGGAAATCGCATGCTTTCAGACAAAGGTATCTTGGGGATTTGAACCTTTGCTTAGTAAGCCATGGGTTTTACTCATCCCCGAATAATTTGGTAAACAAGCTTTGAACCAAATATTCATTAGTACAAGCGTGCATGACTTACACATGAAATCTCGGTACCATTGAACGACGTGGTAGTGTGACACATTTGGTAAGGTCCTGTGTCGTGTATCCTTTTCAATAGATCTTAGAGTCAAGCCCAACTCTAAGAAGCAGCCACACTTCACTCTCACATAGGTAGACTTTACCAGAAGCACCCCCATAAGTTGGGCACCTCAGCAGATGTATGCTATAGGTCCATTAAGAGCTTATGTCCTTATGGTATTCAAGTACTTTTAAACCTTGGGATGTATCTATTTGTCAAGTACTTGTAATCACTCTCGTAGTGTACTTTGGCCCATTGAACTCAAGACTTGATGCTACTCAAGCGTGAGTTGGGTTTCCACCATTGGTGATCATGTAGATATGGGCTTGAGTCCCATCCCTAATGATGTTTTTCCACATCATATCACTTGTCAGTCCTTTTGTCAAAGGATGCAAGATTTCTTTCCGTCTTATAAAGACCATGGATGTTACTCCATTTGCAATTAGTTCCTTGACATAACTACGTCTTAGTCCAATGGTCCAGGACTTTCCATTATAAACCTGGCTATATGCCGTTGATAATGTTGACTTACTATCCCATTGTATGGATACTGGCGCCATTAAAATTTGTATCTCATACAACAAATTTCTAAGCCATTTAATCTCTTTGATAAATTCTACCAATGCTATGAATTCTACAGCCATGGTGGAACCGGCAATGCCGACTTATTTCTTGAAACCCCAAGAAATAGCACACCCACCAATTGTGAAGACTCAACTGCTTGTTAAAACACGATCTTCTATATAAGTCACCCAACTGGCATCCATGTAACCTTCTAATACCGAAGGATACCCATTATAGTTTAAATTTTAAACTATAGTTCATTGTCCCCCTCAAGTATTTCAATACTCTTCGGACAACATGTCAGTGGTCTTTGCTTGGATTACCTGCATACCTACTTAGTCTCCCTACAACTTATGCAATGTTTGCCCAGGTACGTGTCATGGCATACATAAACATCCAATTACTTTTGAATATTCAAGTTGTGCTACTAAACTACCTTTATTTGGTACTAAATTAATGCTATGATCATAGGGAGTAGTGATAGGTTAACAATCAAAGTGATTAAATTTCTTTAATACCTTTTCTACATAGTGAGATACGGGTAAACCTACATTCTCACCATCTTTTATTATTCTAATTCCTAGAATCACATCAACTACCACTAAGTCTTTCATATGAAAATCTCTAGATAAGAAACTCTTAGTTTCTTCTACCACCTAGACCAGTACCAAATATCAACACATCATTTACATATTAACAACACATCATTAACATACAAACAAATCATGACCCCTTTTCCACTCTGGAATTTACTATATACACTTGTCAGATTTATTTATTTTATACCAATTAGCTAGCACAACTTGATCAAACTTTTGATATCATTTCTTATGAATTTGTTCTAGTCCATACAATGAATTTTTTCAATTTACACTTTTTCTTTTCCTGACTATTAACCACAAACCCTTTGGGTTGTATCATATACACCTCTTCATCTAATTCCCCATTTAGGAATACGACATCCATTTGATGGATGATGAACTTATAGAAGGATCCAAGTGCCAATAGCACTCTAATTGAGGCAATTCTTTCCACCAATGCATATGTATCAAAATATCCAATCCCTTTTGTGTAAATCCCTTAGCAACTAATCTTGCCTTAAACTTATTAATGGTTCTGTCTACCTTCATTTTCCCTTTGAAAATCCATTCACAACCTATAGGTTTGGAACCGGGTGGGAGGTCTACTAATTTGTACATTTTATTCCCCATTTACTGAGTCCATTTATTCTTGTATAGCCTCCTTCCATAAAGCAACAACTTGAGACTTTATTGCCTCTTCGAATGTCTATGGATAACTTTCTGTATAATAATATATTGGTCCATAACCGTCTATGGACGCTTTTGTTCCATCAACATGGAAAATGAAAAACCTTGGCTTCTAAGTTTTCTCATTTCTATATCTCTGACTTTCCCTAAGTTCTAAACCCTCCAAAGTATCTTTATTAGATATATTACTTTTTGGATTATGTGCATTATTATGAACATTATCCCTGTGACTTGGAATTGAGTTAAACTTATTTCCTTGAAATATTAAATCCCCAAACTCAACCACTGTTAGTAACAGGATGAGTCACTAGATTCCATAACCATGAATCTATATGTTTTGCTAATATTAGCTTAACCCGGGAACACACATTCGATTCCCCTTTCACCTAATTTCTTTATTTTGGTTCAAGAACTTTTACTATTGCCCTATAACCTCAAACTTTGAAAATTTTGAGATTGTGCTTTCTACTTTTTTAGAGTTCATATGGGGCATCTTGTTCCTTTTGTTTGGAACTCTAATTACTACCTAACAAGCCTTCAACATGTCTTCTCCCCAATATCATTTTGCTAGATCATCATAGAATACCATGGCTTTTACCGATTTGTTGTGGGGAATAAGATATAGTTGTTTTGTCAACTAGCCTACTAGACTCAAAGTAACTAGGGTTATAGAATTCTCTTGTTCTTATAACTCCTAAAGCATTTAATAAATGCCATATGACAAACAATTCAATTTACCCACATTATATATAACAACATATATAAGCATCAAGACTTCGGGGTAATTAAAAATAAATTTATAATCTAACAATTATTTTCCTTAAATTTGTTTACTAACAAACAATTCATAATAAAATTGGATTAAATGTTCAACAAAAGACATTCATTAGCACAACCTAATTTGCTTGCACTCAGATACTGTGTCCAATGTTCAAATCTCATAGGCACCCATGTGCAAATCGAAAGCATTTGAACAATACAAAAAATCATTTCCTGTCATTACGTTTTCTGTTCAACTGTAATTGGATTTTTCAAAAATACTAAACAAATAAATATATTTAACGACCGCTGCATAAGACAGACGCATGTTGTCCTGGTGGTCAGCACCTGTACCCAACCACACCTGGTCATGTGTTTGAACCCCATCAGGCACGTCCACTTGGTTTTTATTTCCCAGTCCGTTAAAAAACAGAAATAAAATTTCAAAATTGCCACGCATTGGAGTCAAACACGCGACCTTAAAGAGAAACAAGAACTAAACCACCACCAGGCCAACGTACTAATTGGTGAAATCACTAACCGTTAAATATATATATATATATATACACTATACAAAATGCATTCTTTTCAAAAGATGCAACTTTTGGGGCGTCCCCTCTGCAGCCTATCGGATTAACTAGACCCGCTTGGCAGAGAACCGGGTTCATTTGATCCATAACCATTTTTGGGCATTCAACCCAAATCTAAACCTATTTTCATTGTCTTCATTTATTGGATTTATGTTTAAACATGCTCTATCATAAATATAAATAATTATCATAATAGAAAACAAACAAACAGTAATCAAATATCATTTTCCATTTTTCTATATCATTCCTCTATGGAAATCCATGTTCATTTTGACAACATAGAACAATTCAAAAACACATCCAAAACATACTTTCTACAAAAGCAATAAACAATTTTCATCTTATACTCACAAAATCATGCCCTCATAATATAAGGTTGTCTATTTTAAAAATAATTGGTTCTTACATGGATCAAATCCATTAATACATGCACTTGATATAATCATGTATATCTAAGACATTTCTATCAAAATAGAGCAACATGCATGCATGCATCATAAACCAAACATCTTAATGTTCATCAAAACTCACATACTTGAGTGGATCCTAAGAATCATGCATCTAAGGCTCTAATATCACATGTTAATTTTAACACAAACAAATAATGCCTTTAGCATTGTACACACATAAATTTAGAACACCAAGTATAACATAGCCATGAAAAGTAATTGTGTACCTTTCACCTTGGTCACAAATAAACATATTTTGATGAAGCATATGACTACTCGTCTATTCTTTCTTGTAAGAAGACCATGCATCTCTTTCTCCCAACGAACGGAGTTACCACATTCGAACCTCTCAACTTAATTTGACTAAGTCTAATGTTATCTCCCTCAATGTTGCAACCATTTTAATAAAACGAAAATTGAACCTAAAGATTGTTAGATAATGGGGTTTGGCCTGCAACAAAGATGAAGAAAACAACAAAGGTAATACGCAATCTCCAAGGTATGTGAGAACACTAGGCTTTAGGTTCGATTCGCCCACACCGATCTCTCCTCGTAGATTGGACGCAACAAGTGTAATCGGTGAATCACCTTCAGGATATTATGGAGTAACCTTGGTTTGGTTTGTACACCCTAAACCAAGCGTATCGTCAATGGCAGTTTACAAAACAATAGTCTCCTTAACTCTCTGCGCACAAGGGAGAAAAGAAGGTGATTTGGAGGGAAGAATGCTTGGGAAATTGTGAGTTTTTCGTATGTCTCTTCTGCATGCAGATGGTTATTTATAGATCAACTCATGTCACTTGGTGAAAGAAAACAACTCTCCAAGTGTTTAACCAACAGCCAAATATAACAGTTAAACACCATTAACGATCAATGGATAACACAATATAGCTGTTGGCTTAGTTGCCAGCGGGTGTGTCCATCTACCTTGTGTTTCAGAGTTCGAATCCTCACAGGACACTTTTTCCAATTTAAACGTTTGAAATTAAAACTATCAAAAATAAATAGTTCAAAATGACATAGGTGAGTATCAAACCCGCAACAAAATGGATATCCAACCAAGAACTTACCATTGAACTAATGCATCCATGTATGCAAGATAGCAGCCGTTAATTTTATTTAACCATTTGGAAATATCTCACATTTCCTTTTCATGACGCACTCAGTAAACTCCATGTAACTTTATTCTTTGTTTCGGGTCTTTCTTCTTTTTCATTTGCTATTAAATTGATTACTTTTATGTTTTGGACAATTAAGCTACAAACTAAAGCCAAGATCCCTATTTTTGTGACTTGGAAAACGTTTGAAGATCAAATACGAAGACTAATATTGTTCAAAAGTCTAAATCGTGAACTTCACATAGTATTTGACAAATGTCTATTTTAATTAAAATATAATTTTTATACATTATTATATTTTTTGTCAGACATTATGTATATTAAGCTTGATTAATTACATGCCTTATTATGTCAGATTCAAAACACGTTCTCTAACAAAACCAAAAACGAAGATTGTTTTGAATTTGATTACATGCCTTATTAGTCTTCTTACGCGTGTAATGCATGGATTGTAATGTATATAATAATAATAACTAGTGTAGTTGCCCGTGCGAGACGCACGGGATCCATTAGATGATTATTTTTGTAATAGTTTATTCTAAATAATTTCAACATGAACAACATTAAATGTATTATTTTTTTGAATATAAAATAATACTATTGTGTGCAACAGTTGGATTCATATATTCAATAGTTAATGAATAACAGACTACATGACAAATTTGTATGATAAAAATTTTAGTAGGTTTTATAAAAGCTTGATTTTTCATTACGGATATGAGTTCATGATATATAATATGTTAATCTTTTATGTTTATGAAAAGAATGCACATTTTCATGATATTATATGTTATTGTATTAAACATTTATATAACAACAACAATAGAAGATACTTTGATGTAATGAAAGCAATCATACTTTGATATCCAACATTATTTTCAATATGTATGATCCTGTTATTTAGGGTAAGTTATAATATTGGATTGTTATGTTCAATTTAAGTATCAGATTATTTCTTCTTTTACAAATTTTTCATTTTCCGTAAATTTTTATTGTCCGTAAATTTTTATTTTGTTTTCCGTCATCTTTTTATTAATATGAGACAATTATTTTATTTTTTCATAAGAAAGTGACACGTGTCGCCCGTTTATTCGTCCACAATAAAATCATGCTACAATTTAAATTTAAGAAAAGACCCTAGTATGAATAACACAATAATTAAAATAATTAATTAATAATTATTTTATTAATAAAATGTCAGATTCCGTCGGTGACACGTGTCGCCCGTTTATTCGTCTACAAAAAATCAAGCTACCATTTGTTTTAAAAAAATTATATAATATTTAACCATTTTATATTTAAATTGTTAAATTCTTCAAACACTAAAGCGGAAATAATAAAAAAAGTCAAAAAAGAAGGCAATATAATAAATAATAATACAATAAGTAAAATAATAATCTAAATAATTTTTATTTTAAAAATCCAGAGGCCAAAAATCTACGTAGGCACGACCCGTGACATTTGGCGCCGACCTTTTCGTCCACGGTAAAAGAATGAAACAGTTAAAAAATAAGAGAAGACCCGTCAAGATACCATTTGTTTTAAACAAATTATCTAATATTTAACAAATTTGAATGATAAAAATTTGTAAATAAAAAAACATTATAAAAAAAAGTCGAAAAAGCAAAAATAAATTTTTTTTAAAAAACTAAATAAAAAAATGTTTATTTAAAAAAAATTGTTAACTTTTAAAAAATAAAAAATTCGAAAAATAATTAAAAAATTGTTTTAAAAAAAATTTGTTAAATTTTATAAAAAAAAATAGAAAACAATTAAATAAAAAATAAATATATAAAACTTAAATATAAAATATTTTAAAAAAATTAAATAAAAAAAATTTTAAAAAAAGCAATCGAAAAAAATTATATAAAAAATTGTTTTTAAATAAAAAAAATTTAAAAAAATAAAAAAAGAATTTGTTAAGTTTTAAAAATAATTTTACATTTTTAAAAAAAAAATGGGACAAAAATTAAATAACAAAAATAATGTTTGAATAAAATATATTTTTTTAAAAAATTTTGTTAAATTTTCAAAAAAAAAAAAATTCGAAAAAAAAAAAACATAGTTTTTTTTTTAAAAAAAAATAGAAAGACGACATGTGACACAATTGAAAATAAGAGAAGGCTCATGGATAGAATTTACAATAATTAAAACAATTAAATAAGAGAAGACCCATCAAGCTACCATTTGTTTTAAACAAATTATATAAAAATTTGAAAAAAAGGAAGGCAATATAATAAATAATAATATAATAAGTAAAATAATAATCAAAATGTTTTTTATTATAAAAAATCTAGAGGCCACAAATCTACTTGGGCACGGCCCGTGACATTTGACGATGGCCTTTTCGTCCACACTAAAAGAATGACACAGTTAAAAATAAGAGAATGTCCATAAATGGATTTTACAACAATTAAAACAATTAAATAAGATAAGGCACATCAAGCTATAATTTGTTTTAAACAAATTACATCTAATATTTAACAATTTATATTTAAATTGTTAAATTCATCAAACACGAAGGTGAAAATAAAAAAAAAAAGTGAAAAAAGAAGGCAATATAATAAATAATATTACAATAAGTAAAATAAAAATCTAAATATTTTTTATTATAAAAAATCAAGTGGTCCACAAATCTACGTGGGTCCGGCCCGTGACATTTGGCTCCAACCTTTTCGTCCACAGTAAAAGAATGACACAGTTAAAAATAAGATAAAGCACATGAATGCATTTTACAATAATTAAAACAATTAATTAAATATTTATTATTAAATATATGTCAGAGGTTGAAATTATATGTGCACCCCTCTCGTGACACATGTCGCTCGTTTATTTGTCCACAGTAAAAGCATGGTACAAATGTATTTTAAGAAAAGGCCCTAGAATAAGTTATACAATAATTAAAATAATTAATTAAATAATTATTATTAAAAAGGCAGAGGATAAAAATATATGTTGGCCCTGCTAGTTACACGTGTCACCCGTTTATTCGTCCACATAAAAATAAAGCATCCATTTATTTTAAGCAAATAATATAATATTTAAAAATTTAATATTTAAATTATTAAATTCATCAAACCAAAAGGTTGAAATTTAAAAAAAAAACTGAAAAAGAGAAGACAATATAATAAATAATAATACAATAAGTAAAATAATTATGTAAATTTTTTATGATATAAAAAATTCGAAGACCAAAAAATTTTCATGGGCCAGGGGCATGACACGTAACGCCCGCCTTTTCGTCTATAGTAAAAGCAGGACACCATTTAATTTTAAACAATTATATAGTCTAAAAAAAATATAATTTGGGCTGGGATCGCTGACGATGGGTGTCGTCATCCAATTCGTCTACTGTGGCACAATTGTCAAAAAGCTGGAGCGTAATTCCAAAAAAAAGTTTAAGATTAAAAAAAGTTTTAATAAAAATGTTAATTAATTTTTTCAAAAAAAACTTTTATTAAAATTTAAATTTAAAATCTTTTTTTTAAAAAAAGTTCAGAAAAAAATTAAATAAAAAAATTTTGAAAAAACTTAATAAAAAATTATTATTTAAAAAAATTGGAAATTTTTTTATTAAAATAAAAGTTTAATTTAAAAAATATTTTTTTTAAAAATGGTTAAATAAAAAAAATTAACTCAAAAACATTTTTTTTAAAAAATAGTTAAATAAAAAAATTTGAATAAAAAGAAATTTAAATAACAAAAAAATTAAATTAAAAAAACATTTTTTAAAAAAAGTTTCGAAAAAATTTAAATAAATTTTTTTAAAAAATTTCGAAAAATAAATAAAGTAAATAAAAAAATATATTTTAAAAAATATTAATAAAAAAACATTTTTTAAAAAATCAAAAAAATAAAATAAATATTTGATAAAAAAAAATTTTTAAAATGTGGATCCCCTAATTATAGTAGTATAGATAAAGTTTATAATTCTGATATGAGCCAAGGGGGCAAGTCAACTTTTCAACAAGAATGATATGAGCCCGAGCCCAAGAATGAGACCAAGTGGAATGGAGCCCACCAAATTGATAACTTATCTCATTCAACTAGAAGACCCATGATCATGAAGAGGGTGTGCACTAGCTTTTAGTTGTTTTAATTTTAATTCAATAATTGTAAGGATTATGTGAGTAAGGTCCAAATTTCTAATTCATGCATTTGGGTCAAGCCCACTTATTCTCCGTGTCTTACACGAGTTTGTTGAACTTAGGGGATGAATTTTTTAGCTTGCATGCTATAAGAAACTCCTAATTAGTTGTGTGAATAAATTGTGTAAATTATGGGGGGTTACACTTTTAATTTGAGAAACAGGTGTAATCACCACATAATGAGTATGAGAGAGTCATGGGGGGGCGTGAATTTGAATATGATGTCTGCATGAATGTTTTGGTGGTTGAGTTAAGGTGTTTTAGTGAGTATTTTTAGTGTCATGATTAGGCTAATTAAGTGAGGGGTGATGTATTTTCATTTTTATTTTGGTGGCTGGTTTAAGTTAGGCTTTTAGTGTGTTTAAGGTCATGAATTGGGCCAATTAAGTGGGGGTTATGGTTTGTTTGTGAAAGCCAAAAGTTGCCAGTCTAAGACCCTATTTGTACACGCCATTTACACATGAAATGATAACTTTGGATGTTGAATTTGGATTGAATCCATTTGTGAGAATATTGTTCTCCTTGGTTCTTGGTTGAGCCAACCTTAGTTCTTATCAAGAATTCAAGATTCTTGTGGCGAACATCATAGGCTTATCAAACTTTCTAGTTTGTGGCGCCACCATCATCTCTTTCTCATCCATTTTGTTTCTTTCTTCACTTTAATTTTGGTTACTAAGTGCTACACGAATTTCTTCTTACAAAATTCAACCAAAAAGATCTTTTCAAAGGCAACTATCATTTGGTTGTCATCAAGTGGTATCAGAGCTTAGGCTTTGGTTGAATTTTCTGAGTTTTGTTCTTCAACTTCTTATTTTCTTATTTTCTTTCTTTTCTTAAAAAACCTAAAATCAAAAAAAAATATTACTTGAAGGGAATTTCGTGGTTTATGTTATTGCTCAAAAACAAGTTTTCATGTGTGTTTCTCTTTATCAAAGTTTTTTAAAAAAAAAATAATACTAGTGTTGTGCATGAAATTGTGAGAAAAAGAGAAGAGAAAAAGTTCTAATTGGGCTATTTGAGTTCTTGAAGATTTTTCCCTTCTTCCTTTGTTTCTTTGTTCCAAAGCTTTTCTTTTCTAGCCTTTTCTTTGTTTCCATTGTTTAGTAAGTTTTGTGATTTTTGTTACTCGAAATTTTGGATTTTTTTTTTTTGGATTGTTGTTGACTCCTCTAAGGCCTAAAAGAGAACAATTGAGTGGAAAAATGCAAGAGTGAAAAATTACATATTGTGTGTAAAAAGCCAATTGAGTGAAATACATTTAAGTGCACGAGTGAGGGAGTGTAGTGAGGAATTTTATAATTTCTTGTTATCTTTTGATATTGTGTGTTCAAGTGATGGCAGCCCATGAAGATAGTCCACCATTCTCCAAAGTACGCAACTCTTCATGCTAGAATGACTACTCGAATACAAACCCTTTAAAGGCAAATGGAGCAAATGAATGAAAATTTCACTCAACAACTTGTCGCTCTCCAAAACAGAGAAGGGGTCAAAATCAAAGTTTCTACCTTTCATGGGAAGAATGACCCCGAAGTCTATTTGAAATGGGAGATGAAGATGGAGCAAGTCTTTGATTGTAACTCATACAATGAAAGAAAGTGAAAATAACATCTCTTCGATTTAAGGACTGCGCACTTGTTTGGTGGAATCAATTACAAAAAGAGAGAAAAAGATATGAGGAGAAGCCTATTGAGACTTGGACCGAGATGAGAAAAATCATGAGGAGAAGATTTATTCCATACCACTACCATAGAGTTCTTCACAATAAATCAAAGAAGGAGGTCAACACTTCAACCTCTAAGGAGGTCGTGGCTAGTTCTCATGAAAAGAAACCTATGGAAGCTTTTTCTAATTTGAGAGAAAGAAAAATGCAAGAGGAAAAAGAAAAAGAGGGTGAGAAAGCAAAACAAGAGAATGAGGAAAAAGAAAAAGAGAGTGAAAAGAAGAGTGATGATAAAAATAGTGATAAAAATAGTGTGAAAATAAGTAAGAAAAATGAGAGTTATTTGGCAACAAAAATTGGAGAGAAGAGGGCTTTGATTTCAAGGCACCCCCAATGCACATTTTATTACAAAAACTTTTATTTGATTGTTAATGGTCTCTCTTTGCCTAGTGGTGTTGTAACTCTTTTGCAGAAATTTGGAGATTTAATCTCAAAGGAAGCACCCCATGGTTTGGTAACTCGTATGGATTCCAAAAAGCTCAATAAAGCACTCACTCATGCTTTACCTCCTATTGAAATATATTTTGAACTTGAGTCTGAAGCACCCAATGTGATTGTG
Organism: Sophora flavescens; assembly: GCA_030762895.1. NCBI lineage: Eukaryota > Viridiplantae > Streptophyta > Magnoliopsida > Fabales > Fabaceae > Sophora > Sophora flavescens. Next base: position 98,192,826 of record CM061068.1, on the reverse strand, counting down.
AGGAACACTTTAGATAGACCACCAATACCTAATTTTGGTGATGAAGATTGTTTCAATTCGAGATCAAATTCACTCAAAAAAGGAGGGGATGGTATGAGCCAAGGGGGCAAGTCAAATTTTCAACAAGAATGATATAAGCCCAATGAAGACCATGGATCAAGAATCAAATCAAGGACTTGGTGGGCCCATGACAAGAGTTAGATACAAGAAAGCCCAACAAGCTCTTAATTACATGGTGTCTATTTTGATAGAAGGAAGCCCAAGAATGAGACCAAGTGGAATGAAGCCCAAATTGATAACTTATCTCATTCAACTAGAAGACCCATGATCATAAAGAGGGCGTGCACTAGCTTTTAGTTGTTTTAATTTTAATTCAATAATTGTAAGTATTATGCGAGTAAGGTCCAAATTGTTAAGTCATGCATAATTAGTTGTGTGAATAAATTGTGTAAATTATTGGGGGGGGTGGGTGGGTTATACTTTTAATTTGAGAAGCAAGTGTAACCAGCACATAATGAGTATGAGGGAGAGTCATAAAGGGGTGGGGGCGTGAATTTGAATATAGTGACTGCATGAATGTTTTGGTGGCTGAGTTAAGGTGTTTTAATGAATGTTTTTAGTATCGTGATTAGGCTAATTAAGTGAGGGGTTATGTAATTTCGTTTTTATTTTGGTGGCTGATTTAAGTTAGGCTTTTAGGGCTCGTTTGGTGGTCTGGATATGATAGAGGTGGATATGATAAGAGAACAGGATAGGAATATGATAGGATATGAGCAGATAAGCTGTTATCATATCTGACGTTTGGTGTCCACTAGATAACAACCGGACACCATCATAATTTAAGTATGAATTTTAATTTTTTTCGTTTTTATTCTAAATGTTTTCATCTTTTATTAGATTTTAGTTTTTTTATAATTTTTATTATTTAAAATTATATAAAAAGACAAAATTATCCTTGTGAAAAAATTACATATATTTTTTAAAATTTTTTAAATATTGTCTAACTAAAATTAATTTTTTATATTTTTAAATATTCATTTTTTGTTTTTACTTTACATATAGTTAAATTATTAGAATATTTTTTATATTTTACAGTTTTTTAAAATAATATAAAATAACAAAATTAGCATTGTTATAAAATAAAAATAAATTTTAAAATGAATTATTAATATTTTTATTATTTTAAATATTTTATATTTTATTATACCTCTTTTTGGTAGCCATGTTAAATTTTATTATACTTTAAATTATTATTTTATATATTATATATTTTTATATTTTATTATACTTTAAATCATCCTATCCTAGTTGTTATCAGGAAAAAAAAAAACCTTATCATATCCTGTTGAGTGCTAACCCAACCCTACCCTCAGGATAAAATTTTAACTAGATGGACAAGATAGGATAAGTGACAGGATTACCTTATCCTCTCCTGCTGGCTCACCAAACAACAATTTCAGACAAGATATAATAGCTTATCCTATCCTGTCTCTCTTATCCTGACCACCAAACGGGTCCTTAGTGTGTTTAAGGTCATGAATTGTGTCAATTAAGTGGGGGGTTATGGTTTGTTTGTGAAAGCCAAAAGTTGACAGCCTAAGACCCTATTTGTACACGTCATTTACACATGAAATGATAACTTTGGATGTTGAATTTGGATTGAATCCATTTGTGAGAATCTCTTTGGTTCCTCGTTGAGTCAACCTTAGTTCTTAGCAAGAATCCAAGATTCTTATGGTAAACATAATAGGCTTATCAAACTCTCTGGTTTGTGACGTTATCATCATCTCTTTCTCATCCATTTTGTTTCTTTCTACACTTTAATTTTGGTTGCTAAGTGTTACACGAATTTCTTCTTAAAAAATTCAACCAAAAAGATTTTTTTCAAAGACAACTAGTTTGTCATCAAATTCATTCAACGTTGACGAATAATAATTTAATAATAACATATATTAGGAGTTTGTTAGTGACGTAAGTAATTGTAAGAAAAAAAACGTCATATAACTTTAAAATTAGAAAACGAATTAGACATAAAATTTATTAGACAAATCTAAAAAAAAGTAATAAATTAACTTACATATTAAATCTACGAGTCAATGTCTTTCCCACGCCTAATATGTTTTTGTTTTGAACAGAGTTTTAATCTAATGTATTCTATACATTTAAAGACTAGTAAGTGTGTTTATCAAAAAAAAAAAAAAAAAAGAGAGTAGTAAGTGTACATTTAAGCAAAGCTTAAGACTGAGCTAGTTCAAGTTCAACCCAATTGATAATTCTTGTGGCCTGGGTTGGACTGAAATGTTGTTCCAAAGGCTGAATTAATTTGGATAGTGGTCGTTGTTTCACACGCCGATTGATTTAATTTGTTATTTCAGTATTTCTTAAAATTACTCTTTTTTACTGATTCTTAAAAGAGTTTAATTGGTATGTACTATCAGTGTAAAGTTTTTTACACTGTCAGCCAATCACAAATCATGGAATGAATGACTTTTAAGGTAATTTTGATAAGAATCAAAGATTTTTAATAACATGGCGATTTATTATTGGTTGATAGTGTAAAAAACCTTTACACTGACAATATGTATCAATTAAACTCTTCTTAAAATTTGTTAAAATAGCTATTATTTAAAATATGATAAGTTGATAACCACACAAAAAGCTATAATTATTTGTTTATAAATTGTAAGTAGTGGCAGATATCATTTTGCCTAGGCGTGTAAGCAGATCCAATCAGTGAATTTGGTGATTTGGATTGGTTTATCGGATCAAATCAAATTTGAAATGCTGAATCCGAAGACAATTGCTCTGGATATCGAATTCTCAAAATAAGAAATGATTCATTCCGAACCGAATCGAACCAATCACCTTTAAAAATTATTATTATTATTGATTTATTATAATAATATTTTTTAACAAGATTAATATTTCAATATATTATTCCTAAAATTAATATATTGAACAAACTTTTTGTCTAATTTTACTGATTTATTTTTCAGTATTTAATCGAATTGGTTCGGTTTAGATTAATCGAGTTTTTTTCAAAAGTTTGATCCAATTCAATCTGATTAAATTTAATCAAATCGGATGTTACGTTATCCTAAATCTGATCCACACCGATAGTTACACTCCTATTTTTGCCAGGGGTAGATCTAGCTCCCCAGTCAAATTTTATTTTTTTTACACTTTTAATTATCAACTTATATTCTAAGTTAAATAACTAACAATTTATTTTTTAAAAAAAAATATGGTGAATGAAGATGGGTCAGTAGATAAATAAAAATACGAATAGAAACATATATATATATATATATATTATTGCAGTCTAGGGTTGATCATCGATCGGGTTCAGACCCAAAACACTTAACCCATGAAAATCGATGATAGGAAAATATGGCTCATTTTCGTCCATTTTGTCCAGTGGGTTGGTCGGGTGGAGGGTTGGGCGAGTTGGTACGGGTTAGTCCAGTACTAGTCAGGTTAGCTATTTAGACCTTATCAAGTTTCTGAGGCTTTTTTTTTTTATTCAATTTTTAAGCAGGACCTTGGTTCATCCATCGGGCCACACCTATGGAAATACCAATCCAAAAAATCAAAGGACTAAAAAACATAATTAAACTATAAGAAACAAAAGGTAAATTCCTAAGGTAGCATTTGGCATAAGTTTTATTTAAATATTTTCAGTAGTGTGAGCATGAGATACAAGTTTTAAAAAATTGTTCCCAGACATAAAAGATGTTCAGGAATAAATTAGTGAATGAGAGTGGAAAACTATATTCCCAAGTATGGTGGTGGGAAATAAAGATTCATTGGAATGTAATTTTCCTAGTAATAAAACATTCCATGAACCAAACACCACCTAAAGCTTCTTCCCACTCTAGTTATGATCTAACCACTATCTTCTATCAGTTCTAGCATTCACGTAAGTGTAACACCCCGATTTTTACTGTTTCTAATATCGATAATATATATATATATATATATATATATATATATATATGTTTATATTTTTATCTGAGAATTAGAAAATGATTTTGGATAAACCAAAGTCATTTTAGACTCTACTTAACAGTAGAAGGTTACGATTAAAATTTGGGTTGAAAATTCAGACGAAATCCGGTCTGCGTTTTCACTGACAGTAAAAGTTTACTGATCAGAAAACCTAATTTTGTTTCGCGAACGAAACGGTTGAGGTTTATATCGTATTTGCGACGATATTGGGTTTTTTTTGAAAATTTTCGCGTCAAAATAAAATATTATATTTTATGCGGGTGAAAACTTCAAAATAACTTGCGTAAAACCTAAATCGGGTAAACAACAGAGCTAGATTTGAAGCTGAGGTGACTCATGTGACTGACATGACGAGCATTTATGACAATCATATCCGAGTCATAATGGCACATAATGGCCATAAATATCTAAGATATTTTGTTAAAGGAAATGACCAGCCCTTGGTTTTCCATGGAGATCGCAAGTGTGCCATCACAAATTTTGGACCAAAAAGTCCCCCACCCACACGGCCATACCCTTCACCACATAATACTTAGGCTATTTTTCATTCAACTTCATCTTTCTTAGCCATTTCTCTCCAAAAAAACACAAGAACACCGTAGTTGTTCATTGAAGAACTTGATCATTTCTCTCCACTTGTTCATCATTCAAGAGGTATATCTTTCTCTCCATGCTTATTCATATCTTCTTCTTCATTGATTTCATGAGTTTCATGCCATGATCATCATGATTCAAGGTCTTGAGTTTATCTTCAAAATATTCTATAAAATAATAGAAAAATCCTTTTGATGTGATTCCAATTTCTATGAACTCTCAATGACTTCTATATTGATTTTCTAAAAACATGGAAGTAAAAGAATTTTACTCCCTATTTTTCTACTCATAGCCGAAACTTACTCCAAGAGGATTGGATGGGTTTTGTTTCATTTTCTTGAAATCTAACACTTGATTTAGTCTCTCTAATACTTCTATTTGCTAGATCTAGAAGCTTGAGAATTCTATTTTGTTCATCAAGGGCGAAACCCTAACCTAGAGTTTAGATGGTTTTTTTGTTTCAATCTTTGATTTATGGCACTTGATCTTGTATATCTAGTACTCTAAGATCATGTATCCAAAAGATTGAAAGAATTTGAAAACCCTAGCCAAAATTTTTATGCTTGGTCGAATCCTAACTCTAAGGTGAGGTAGATATTTTGTTTCAATTTTTGAGTTATAGCCATTGATTATGTCTTCCTAATACTCAAGGATCATAGATCCAAAAGCTTGTGAAATTTTGAAACCTCTAGCCAAATTAAATCACGATGGCCGAATCCTAGTCATAGGAATTAGATGGTTTTGTTTCATTTTGTAACTTGTTGTGTTGTTTTTTGTGAAGGATAAGTTGTTAGTGTTCGTATTGAGTTGTGAGGACGAACCGAAAAATCGAAAAGACATTTCAAGGAGGAAATCATAAACTTCAAGAGGTAAAGGGAGTTTACTTGAGGGGTTTTGATAGCTACATGCTATCTATGTGTTGTCTGTAATTTGTTTGCTGTGTTTTTGTGGTGGTTGAATTCTTTTTATGTGTTTTTGTTTATGTGGTTTTAATTCTATCTATGAGATATGTTATAATTGTGATGCATGCTACAATTGTGAAATATGCTTTAACTGTAATGTATGGATTTTCTGTTGATTGAGTGGTTGACTGAGAAGCCTAACAGTAGTGGTCAGTGCTCAATTATAATTAAAGATAAAAGCTTGAGAAGCTTGAAGAGAAATTAAAATTATTTTAATTTGGTAAATTTGAAGAAAATGTAGAAAATAATATTTTAATGATGTTTCGGTGAAAGATGAGTCAATAAGTGACAGTAAGGACAAAACCATGAAAAATTTTCACTGACGTTAGTTTTTCCAAAATAAATTCAAAAATAAAGCAAAAAGTTATTTTAAGTAGTTAAGTTTCGGTTCTGTTTGGTCAACTTAAAAAATCACAAAAATATTTTATCTTGGATATCTGCTATGACTCTGCTAGGGTTTGCATGAAAAACTAGGTTTTATTGATGTTGCACTACCATGGCAATCATCTCCGATTGCCCATGGCACTTTCTCTTCCCAGATTCAAACACTCTTGTGGATCCCCTTCCTAAGCCCTCTCCCCAACCGGTTTCCTCTCCTCAATCGGTTTCTGAAAACCCTATACAGGTGTCTTCTTCCTCTTCCATGGAGCATAAGAAAACGTTTGCGCAGGCTTTGCAAAATTCATGTGATATTCCCCTAAGCCAATTGCCTCGTCCACGTCTAAGAGGGGATGATTTATTGATTAATATCACTGAAGAAGAGTATCTTGCAGGCGTAGAGGATTGCAAGAATGTTTTACATGGTCGAATCATCTTGTCTAAAGGTGATACCCCCTTAAAGGCTCCTGATTTACGTGTTAAGTTAACCAAGATTTGGAAGCTTTTGGGTTCTTGGTCGATGGTGTCTCTTGGCAGAGGCTTTTATGAATTCAAATTTGATGTCTTGGATGATTTGAGAAGCTTGAGAGCAATAGGTTCATTGAACTTGAACCATGGTATATTGCAGGTGTTTGGTTGGACTCCAGATTTCAATCCTTTTTTTATCAAGCAAACCTCTTATCAGGGATGGGTTCGTTTTCATGGCCTGGCTAGAGAATATTGGTGTCCAAAAACATTGTTTGAAATTGGTGGATCCATTGGAGTTCCTATTGCTCTTGATGAGGCAACTAGGAAGAGGACTTTTGGCCACTTTACTCGTATTCTTATAGATATTGATCTAAAGAATCCTCTTCGAGATAGAATCATGGTTGAAAGAGAAGACTTTGCCTTTCATGTGGAGGTTGAATATGAATGGCTGCCTTCTTTCTGCTCTCATTGCCAAACAATTGTCCATTCTTTTCAGGAATGCAAACACAACCCAAAAGGGAAACCTTCTGAGGATTCAGTTGCTGGGAAACCTGTTAAAAAGACTACACTTCAATATGTTCCAAAACAAACGAATAAGGATGCAACCATATCTAAGGATCGCAATCAGTTGGTCAACCAAATTGATAAAGATAAGGGCAAAGAAGGCTCAAGGGATGAAGTACTTGTTGATTTAGAAAAAAATAAGGAGACTGTTGTTCTTAATAAACTAGATAAAGGCAAAAAGGTGATTGTTGAGGAAGAACCTGTTAAGGAATGTAGCCACAATTTATTTCTACCTCAGAATGTTCCTTATGTTATAGAAGAAATCTCCAAGTCAGATTGATTGATTTATGCTGATCAGAACCAGCTGCCTAATAACCAAGTCAGTTTATTAAAATCTCAGAATAATTTGAGAGAGCCTAACCTTGAGGATGGAAATTCCATGGCAGCTAAAGCCAATAATAAGGAAACTGATCTCAATACTGAGGATGCATTGTATAATGTGTTCTCTAATCTTAACTCTCCTTCCAACCAAATTGTCCAACACTCAATGGCCTCTTCTGTCTCTATTCAGAATTCCAGGAATGCCTATATTGATCTGTCTCGGGTTCAGGAGACTGATATTGACACTGATGCTCATTCTGTCTCAAATTCCATGCAAGGTAATGTAAACTTTAATAACAATATATCCTGTTGTTATTAAAGACATGAGTATTGTTGGTAAGTTGTGGAGTACTCAAGTGGAAGAGGAGGAAGATGAAATTAATGCCTCTTATCCTGATCAACACATTGCTCCAAATAGTTATTTGAATGATGATCCTAAGGATAATTTGAAGAACGATGCAGGCTTTACTGATGTTCTTTCAAAGTCTCAAAATAAAAAAGAGAAAAAGAAGAGAATTCAAATTCAGAAAGCTCAGGCTCAGAATACCCGATTTAGGGGTGGTCCTAAAATTTTTGCTTAATGCTTATCCTATATTGAAATGTTAGAGGAATTGCTAACCCTGAAACAAGGTTAGTATTGAATAAGTTATGCACTTTGCATAAACCAGGTATGGTTTTCATTGCAGAACCATGGATTTCCCAAGATCAACTTCCTGCTAATTTTTTGAAGGAATTGAATTTAAAGATCTTTGCTGTCAATGATAGGGCCAGTAACATGCCTAACTTATGGTGTCCCTGCTCCAATTTGTTTTCTCCTTCAATAATTTCTAACACAGATCAACAAGTAACGTGCTCAGTGGATGTTGAAGGACAGCAAATGCTTATTTCTGCTGTTTATGCCTATACAAGTTATATAAAAAGAAGACAGCTTTGGTCTGAGTTTACTACTTTACATCAGGCTCACAATGTGCCTTGGTGTTATGTAGGTGACTTTAATTGTGTCTTGGGATCTCATGAGCATAGAGGCAAGGGCTTGCCCTCCAAGCTATCCTGTGAGGATTTTATATCCTGGACTGACTCTTCTAACCTTATTCACATTGAAACTAGAGGCTCTGCCTTCACTTGGTCAAATGGTCGGATTGGGAGTAATTTTACCGAAAGGAGGTTGGATAGATCCTTTTGAAACAATGCTTTCATTGATCTTTGGAGCAGTGTTTCTTGTTGCACTCTAACTAGAGCCAAATCTGATCACTTCCCTTTACTTCTATCATTGAAAAAAGAGGAAAGACAGCATGGCTCAATGTTCAAATTTCATAAAATATGGTCAAGCCATCCTGATTGCAAGAAGTTAGTTGCTGATTCTTGGAGAGATCCTATAGCTGGTTGTCCTATGTTTGTTCTCTCTCGAAAAATTGAAGAACTTGAAGTTGAAATTAAAGGATTGGAACAAGTCTACTTTTGGAGATGTTCACAAAAATGTCAGAGATGCTATGTCTAACCTGGATCACATTCAGCTTCAAATTAGTAATGATGGTGGTTCTGATGAGCTTTTGGATAAAGAAAAGGAAGCTCAGAAATTGTTGCAAATTGCCCTTGGTTATGAAGAACAATTTTGGCAGGAAAAGTCTAAAAGCAAATGGCATCTGGAAGGAGACAGAAACACAGCTTTTTTTTCCATCAAATGGCAAAGATAAAAGGTGTTACCAAGCAGATTTCAATACTGCACCATGGTTATTTGCTCCTAAACAAACCTGTTGAGATTGAGAGTCACATTCTGAGTTTTTATCAAACTCTGTTTGCAAGTGGGAATAGCTGTCAAACTAATGATCTCATAAACAAAGTCATCCCCTCAATTGTTACTGATCATGATAATGCTTATTTAACCAATTTGCCATCAATGGAGGAGGTTAAAAATGTTTTTTTTTCTATAAATGCTAGTGATGCTCCGGGTCCTGATGGTTATGGTGGTTATTTCTATCAAACTTATTGGGATGTGATTGATCAAGATGTTCACAAGGCCGTGCTTCAATTTTTTAAGCAGGGTTGGATACTTCCTAATTTCAATTCCAGCATCATTGCTCTTATTCCAAAAGTCTCCAATGCTTTGAAAATTGAGCAGTATAGGCTAATTGCTTTGGCTAACTATAAGTTCAAAATCATCACAAAGATATTGGCAGATAGATTGGCAAACATAGCTCCCAAAATTATAACTGAAAACAAAAGAGGTTTCATTAAAGGGAGGCAGATTTCAGACTGTATTGGAGTTGCTTCTGAATGCATAAACCTCTTAGATAAAAGGTCTTTTGGTGGTCAGTTAGCTGTAAAAATTGATATCAAAAAGGCCTTTGATATTCTAGATTGGAATTTCCTCTTAAAAGTTCTCCAATCCTTTGGTTTCAATAGACAGTTTTGCTCTTGGATTGAAACTATTTTGCTTTCAGTAAAGCTGTCAATTTCGGTTAATGGCAATGCCATAGGTTTCTTCAGCTGTATGAAGGGAGTTAGACAAGGGGATCCCCTTTCCCCACTAATTTTTTGTCTAGCTTAAGAAGTGTTAAGTAGAGGCATCAACAAGCTGGTTGAAGAAGGAAAGTTGCAACTGATGTCTGGTCCAAGACACTACAGGTTGCCTAGCCACATCCTATATGCAAATGACATATTAGTTTTCTGTAGAGCTTCCAAATCATCTTTAAGAAATTTTCTATCCTTGTTTAAAGAGTATGAGCAGATATCAGGGCAAGTTATCAGTGCAGAGAAGTCCAAATTCTACTCTGGTTGCATTTTAGCAGACAAAAGGATTGCTCTATCAAACATACTTGGTTTCCAACATGGCACTCTTCCTTTTACTTATCTGGAAGTTCCATTATTTAAAGGTAAACCTAGAAGAATGCATCTCCTCCCTATTGCAGATAGAATAAAGAGTAAACTTGCTTCTTGGAAGGGATCCCTACTCTCTATTATGGGAAGGGTTCAGTTGGTAAGCTCAATTGCCATCGGTATGCTAGTTTACAGTTTTCACTTATATGCCTGGCCCGTTAATTTACTGAATTCAGTTGACAAGTGGTAAGGAACTTTGTGTGGAGTGAAGACATTAACCTTAAGAAAACTGTAACTGTTTCCTGGAAAAAGGTTTGCAGGCCTTTTCATGAGAGTGGCCTAGGAATTAGATCTATTAAAGCTATTAATAAGGCTGGTTTGCTTAAGCTTGGTTGGGATTTTGTTTCTTCAAATAGTCAGTGGTATGCCCTGCTTAAGGCTAGAACTATGAGACATGACAAACCTATCAGTCATCATATTTCCTCTTCAATTTGGCCTGGAATTAAATCTCACTTAACTAATGTGTTGGAAAATGTTTCTTGGCAATTAGGGAATGGTTTAAGCATAAAATTTTGGAAGGATAAATGGCTCTCAAAAACTGTGTTAGATCTTTTGAATGCTCAAGCTAATATGTTTCCTGATCTGTCACCCAAGGTTTCTGATTTTATCATTGATGGCAATTGGTGTATTCCTAGACCCCTTATACTTCACTGCCCTGCCATTAAAGATGAAATTGACAGGATTGCTATCCCTAATCATCCTAGTTCTGATCAGATAGTGTGGACTAACACTGATTCTGGCTCTCCCAGCTTCAAGGAGGCTTACTCTTTTTACAATCCAGCTGGTCTGGCAGTTCCTTGGGCTAAATTAATATGGAGCAGCAATGTTCCTCCTTCCAAATATTTTATCCTTTGGAGAATCATGAACAACAAGATGCCTACTGATGAAAATTTGCATTGTAGAGGCTGCATAGTGGTCTCAATGTGAAGCCTTTGTGGGCAGGCTTATGAAACCACCAAGCACCTTTTTCTGGAGTGTCAATTTGCTATATCAATCTGGAGCTGGTTTATGAGTTGTCTGAACTGCTTTATTGATTGCTCAAGCTTTGAATCAGTGATTTCTGCTTGTTCCCGGGGCTGGTGCAGTCAGGCTAAGGACATGGTCATCGCCGGCATCCTTAGCATTCTGTATGTTGTGTGGCACTGCAGAAACAAAGCAAGATTTCACAACAAGATGGTGCCAACAAGTTCTGTTATAGCCATAATCTCCTCCAATGTTTCTTTAACCGGATTGCTAAGCAAAGGTACTACGTCAAATTCAATAGATGATTTCTCTATGTTAAAGGCTTTCAAAGTTCATTGTCACTCTCCTACTGCTCCAAGAATAACATAAGTGAAATGGCATCCTCCTATTAGAAACATGGTAAAATGTAACACGGATGGTAGTGCCCTTGGTTGTCCTGGTCCAGCTTCATGTGGTGGTCTGTTTCGAGACAGCAATTCAGCTATCCTAGGTTGTTTTTCAATCAACCTTGGTTCACAGTTCTCTCTTCAGGCAGAAATTCATGGAGCTATGAATGCCATTGAGATAACTTTCAAGAAAGGTTGGCATGATCTTTGGTTAGAATGTGACTCTCAAATTGTGGTGGAAGCCTTCAAAAATAATCAAATTGTGCCTTGGAAGATTCGAAACAAATGGAACAATTGTGTTTTACTCACTAAGCAAATGCGTTTTATTGTTTCCCATATTTATAGAAAAGGAAACCATTGTGCTGATAAGCTGGCTAGTTTTGGAACTACAATTTCTGGTTTAGTTTGGTGGGATTTAATTCCTAATTTTATTAGGGAAGAATTCTATAGGAATATATTTGGTTTACCAAATTATAGATTTCATTAATTCTTCATGGGTAATGTTCATGTCCCCCCATGTTTCTCTATATTCTTTCTTTTTAATATATTAAGGTATGCTGCAGATGATGGGTAGAGGGAGGGGTGCCAACCTAGTTGGGATGCCTTTCTCTATTGTGATGCCTTAGCATACTTTTTTGCTTTAAAAAAAAGTAGTTAAGTTTCAAAAATAATGTGTTATTGATGTTGGAAAAACTTTTTGTAAAAGAAAAGTCATTTGGGTTATAAAAGATTTTATTTGCTAAGCAAAGAGTAATTTCAGAAAAAGAATTTTATAGCGAGACTATGAAAAGCGGTTTAATTTCTTTGACAACGAAAATGAGTTGGAAATGATTTTTCAAAGATTTGATGTGTTGTTGGAAAAGAGATTTCAAAAGAGAAGGAATTTGAAAAAGTTGTATTTCAGAGTGATTTAACGTTTTATAAACGAATTTCAGCGGAAAATGTTTTTCTGCAGAGGAGTTTTAAGTCAGGGAAAACATTTTCGAAAAATCTTGGATGTATTTCAGAGTTTTGTTTTGATAAGTTGTTTTTCACAGAAAGAAAACTGTGTTGAAAGTGGAAGTTGTGAGGACCTAGATAACCGAAAACGTCGAGCTAGTATTCCTAGGAGTAAGTATGTGGACAACGTGTCCTGTATGTGTCGTGGGTTAAAGTCCCAGTTGACACATTTGAAATCCGTGTCCTGTGTGTCATGGGTTAGAGCCCCAGTTGGCACATTGGAATATGTTGTTTATGTGTCATGGGTTAGAGTCCCAATTGGCACAATTGAATCTATGTTCTATGTGTTGTGGGTTAGAGTCCCAGTTAAGACATTTGAATCTCTGTTCGGTGTGTCGTGGGTTAGAGTCCCAGTTGACACATTTGAATATCTGTTGTGTGTGTCGTGGGTTAGAGTCCCAAGTCACACAATTGAATCTCTGTTGTGTGTCGTGGGTTAGAGTCCCAAGTCGCACAGTTGAATCTTTGTATTGTGTGTCGTGGGTTAGAGTCTCAGTTGGCACATTTGACTTCGTGTCCTATATGTTGTGGGTTAAAGTCCCAGTTGGCACATGTGATTGCGTGTCCTGTGTTGAGAATGAACGAATTCGATGTCTAAGTAAGAATAGTCGTGAGCGATAAGCCTCGACAAAGAAAGAATGAACAAAAAGAGAAGTAAAGAGGATAAGTATTAAGATTTAATAGTGGATATTAGAAGTATCATGCATTTTTTTATAAACCTACGATGATTGCCGGGTATGAATCCCATTGTTTAGAATATTTGGTATATTCTGAGAATTTATATGAAGTACATATGTGTAAATGCTGTTGTTGTCTGTGTGTCGCGCATGTAGTTATCACGATCAAACTCATTGGTCGGTATCTCACCTTTGCAATATAGCTATTTTCTTGTTTTTCTTTTGCTGTTGTACCGTGGGACGCAAATACAGACGTTGTAGAGGAGTTTCCCGTTTTACTTGAGGACATTAGTCCTGATAATGGAAGAGATTGTTGAATTTTAGGGATGACTTCGGGAGTCTTCCCAACAGATGTCGGTTAGAGTGACCGGCTCAATTAGGATATAAGTTATATTTTCATATTATGATGTTGTGACTTTGGGAAATGACCTGTCTTGTGTAAAGGTCCTGAATCTAGATGTGGATGATATATATATATATATATATATATATATATATATATATATATATATATTGATGATATTTGTTGTATGGAGAAGGAAAGAAGAAAAAATTTATAACCATTTTTCAAGTAAGGTTAAGTATACCGATTGGAGTTGGATGGCGACGACACACAATGGGTTGCTATTGGAGTTGGACTTTGTGTGGCTTGCAGCCGGGAAGGTGTCGGAAGCTGCATACGACGGTGACGCACAATTGAGGGTGAAATAGACAGAACCAACAACAATATCGATACTCAAGCGACAACCATTGAGGGGGGAGACAATGGAGGCAAAGCACCTAGAGGCAAGACAAGAGATTCTTGTCCTAATTAAAGCTGTCAAAATGAACTCGACCCGACGGGCCAGCCCGTTTAGACCGAAATAAATGACGGGCTGGGTTATTGAAAATAGAACCCGATTAAATTTTAGTTCGGGCCGACCCAAAAATCAGTTGGCCCATTATTAACTACCCCAAAACGGGCCAGCTTTCAGTTTTTTTAACAAAAAAAAAGAATTGACAGTTAAAAAGTAAAAACCTAACTCTAAAGTACCACTATCACACATGTACGCTATTCCTGTGTGAGGTCTGTAGCCGTCGACCCTCCATCGCAGAAACAGTTCGAAGCCGCCTAGCCCTTATTCGGCTGTCGCGCACGCCGCCGCTTCCCACAGTGGCCGTTCCTTCCCTGTCCCTCGCGTGAAGCGAAGCATAACGCACGCCGTCGCACACCACCGTCGTCTGGTTCAGCACCAATGCTGTTCGTCACTCTCCCCTGTTCTATCTGGATCAGCACGTCGTCAAGGTCGAGCATCCTCCACGCTGTTCATCACTCTCCCCTGTTCCAGCAAGGTGTGTTTACTGTTTATAATCGTTTTTAACCAGTTTTATGTTTCTTTTAATTGGGGTGTTTTGTTTGGAAGCTCAACTTGCAGTATGTATAGAGCAAGAACTACCCCACCTCCTCTTTGCGTCCAGAACGAGAGCTTGGATAAAGAGCTCTAACATTTTTAAACCAGCCAGTGGTTTTTTTTTTTATCATTTTGACCATATCAATTATCGAGAGTTGAAAATTTTATAATCGTATCATTAAAACTCACAGTATCTAGCACATGATATCTAATTTGTCAAGTTTACATATTAAATAAAGAAAATATTGAATATTTTATATATTTTCAAGACATTGGATGCTTTATTTTTCATTTGTATTTAGAATATCAAATTTTTTGAGTTTAGAAATGAGAAATTTTTGAGTTTATGATATGTTTTGAATCCTTTTTTTTTTCTGAATAATGCAGCTTTTGAATATGAGTAATCTTATTCCTAATGCTGGAGAGGATTGCATAATTATTGAGGTAGATGATTCAAAAGCACCTACCAAAGAGGATGAAAAGGATGAACCACAGCAGAAAAAAGCTAAAACAAATACCTCAGCCACTTGGAAGCACTTTGAGAAACTTCCTTTGACTGAAGACAGAAAAGAAACGTGTAGATGCAAAGCTTGTGGGAAGGCATACAGTTGTTCAAATAAGGGAGGTACATCTCACTTAAATTGTCATGTTCTTAATTGTGTAAAGATTCCTAAATTTGATAATGTGGGGACTATGATGCTTGACTATACTGCCAAAATGAGGTCTAGAAAACTTGATGACAAGGTTGTTCGTGATTTGATAGAGCAGATGATTATATTGCATGATCTTCCATTTCAATGTGTTGAGTGGCATGGATTTAGAGCGTTATGTCAATATATTTCTTTTGTTGAGGCTAGAATGTGATGAAGATTTACATGCATGAAAAAGAAAGATTGAAAAATCAGTTGGCTAGACATAATGGGAGAGTTTGTTTGACCTTTGACTGTTGGACTTCTTGCACTACTCATAGTTATATCACTCTAACTGCTCATTTTATTGATTAGAATTGGAAATTAAATAGTAAGTTGTTAAACTTTTGTCATTTGGAATCCCCACATACTGGTCACGAGCTATCAAGGAAGGTGCTTGAGTTTTTGAAAGAATGGGGAATTGAAAAAAAAAAAGTTTTTTCAATTACTTTAGACAATGCTTCCTCTAATGATAGCATGCAAAAGGTCTTGAAAAGTCAACTTTGTTTGTCAAATAATTTGTTGTGCAATGGAGACTTTTTTCATATTAGATGTTGTGCACATATCCTAGATATCATTGTTCAAGAAGGATTTAAGGTAACAAGTGTCGATTGCACAATATTAGAGAAATTATAAAGAATGTGAGGGGTTCAGAATCAAGAATGAAACTATTTGCTCAATGTCTTGAAGGGATTGGTGGCATTGATACTAATGTTGGCTTGTGCTTAGATATGTCCACTAGATGGAACTCTACTTATTTAATGCTTGGGAGTGCAATTAAGAATAGTCGTGCTTTTGAAAGCTTGGGTAATCAAGATGACCATTATAAGCATTGTCCAACAAATGAAGATTGTGAAAGAGGAAAGAAGATTTATGAATTTTTAGAGCCTTTTTATGAAATCACCAAAATGTTTTCCGGTTCTAAATATCCTACATCCAATTTGTATTTCATGCAAATATGGAAGATTGAGGTTCTATTGAAAAATAGTAGATCAAGTCAAGATTATGTGATTAGCGATATGGCTTTAAGAATGATGGAAAAGTTTGATAAGTATAGGAATGAGTGTAGCATAATTTTTGCCTTAGGATGTGTCATTGATCCTAGGATGAAGTTGCAAATGCTTAAATATGCTTACTCTAAAATTTATTCGAACAAGCTCATAGTTGATGAGAAGTTGAGCATTGTGAAGAATGCTTTGTATGAACTTTTCAATCATTATGCCAACAATATGGAAGTTCATACTTCTATGATGGATGCAAGTACTTCAACTCAAACTTATCAAGAAAGGACAAGTATTTCAACATTGCCAGCAGACTATGTTGTAAGTTATTGTACTTCAACAAACTTATTCATCTTTCATCCATTTTATGTACTTATTCATAGGTTCTGTTACTTTGTTAAATCTTAACTATGTTTATATATATTTCAATTTGATTACTTGTTTTAATCTTTTAGTAATTATTTGATAGGATTTTAAAGCAGAAGAGAGTAAAAAAACTTTGTTGAATGAAAAATCAGAACTTGACCTCTACTTGGAAGAATTAAAACTTGTGGTTCACAAGGATTTAGATGTTTTGGATTATTGGAGGGATAATAGTTGTAGATTTCCTGATTTAGGAAGGATGACTAGTGATATATTGAGTATTCCAATTACCACGGTGGCATGAGTTCACTTTTAGCATTGGAGGTCATATTTTGAGTAAGTAAAAAATTTGGAAGCTCTCATTTGTGCTCGCAATTGGTTACTTGGGTTCTCACAAGATGGTAAGAATATTTTTTGAAGCTCTTGTATAGCTTTGTTTTGCACTTTAAGTTACTACTATTATATGTTATTGTTGTGGGTAAATGTATATTTTAATGTGTAAGAGGATTGAGTTCTATTCATGGTGCGAACGAAAGGACAACCAAAGTCAATGATAAAAAGAATCCTTCGAATGTTATCATTGAGGAGGAGGAGGAAGAAGAAGAATGTTGAATGAAGATGATAAGCTCCAATGTTTTTTTGGGGATCCTACTTAACTACTTATGTTATGATTTTATGTCTTTTTTTTTTTGGACGAGATCCTCATCCTATATTTTTTTTGTGTTATTTTGTTTGATACATATGACATATCCTATACTTTTCGTGTTATGGTTAAACTTAAATGTTTATTTTTTTATGAAGATGGAGATTTATTATAACCATGGTACATATCCTCATTTCCTCATCCTCATGGAGGTTTATTATAATCAATGAGATTTTTGGTGAATGACATGTTAAATGTTAATTTATAACCATATGAATGGTAATGGAATTTTCTAGTTAATAAAATGAATTTTTAAAAACAATGACAATAATTTTAAAAAACTGTTATCAGCCCATGGGCCAGCTCGTTTTGACAGCTAGGAAATTAGCACCTTGAGTTGATTTTGGCCCAGTCCGGTCCATCCCGAAAATGTCTTGGCCCGAATAGGCCAGCCCGAATGGGCCCGACCATCCCGTTTTGACAACTCTAGTCCTAATACAAGAAAAGAGAGATTCAGAGAATTTTTAGAGAGGTCTTACGGTAGGATTGCCACTTAGGAAAGGGGAGGCAAAGAGAGATGGAAAGTGTTAGGGGAGAGGAGATATCCAAATAGGGCTTGCGAGAGACAAAGAGAGATTGGAGGATTAGGTAAAATCGGGAAAAAAAAATTGGGCTGAAGAGTATCGGATATTGGAGCTATGCGTGTTGGCTTGAAGAGAATTAAATATTGGGCTGAAGAGAATCAATGGTGGGAGATTGAGTTCGATTATCGATGGGATGAATTAAGCAAAGTCGAACCCGCCAACTCATATCCATGGTAGCCTTTTTTTTTCACATGTTGACCTGAACGAAACTCACTCGTTTCACCAAATTTCAAAACGGTTTGCATTGGTTCGGGCTGGAATTGATGATCACCCCTAGTACAACGATAACATGAAAAAGAGAGGTTATAGGATTACGCCGTTTTTAAAATCGTCGCATTTCGATTGCTTTATTGAAAAAATGTCGAAAAAGTAAATGAGTTTCTTTAATTTAACTTTGTAATAAAGTGAAAGAATTAGAAAAAGAAATTCAAATAATATATCCACATATATTTAATGTTAAGATGCTAGTTTTGTTTCAAGTTCTACTCAAATCTTTGTTTAAACTCAATATCTTTTCTTATTGTGTGTGCCTAAATTTTTTTAATTTCTGAATAATTGAAAAAAAAATCAAAATTTAAATATAGTAGTATTTGACCTTACTTTATCTTTTGGATGATTTACTAGATTATGCGATTCGTATGTTCTTGGATAATTTTTGCTCGTAATTATATTAATTGATTGAGTTTTGTTCCTAAGTTTAGTTAGTTGAATTATTAATAGCTGTATTTATGTATTTACTTTTATATTTCTAGAATTAATCTAATATTGTTTTTAATTGCTTACATTTCTAGAAAGTAATGAAGAAGTGAGGGAGACATGGAGAGGTGAAGAAATGAGCTTCTTGGGTATTTAAGTGTCTAGGTTGGTGGAGCTAGTGCCTAACACTGAAAATAAATGAAGCACAACATTATGGATGCCTTTTGAGTGCCTAAACACCCAGTAGCTAGTGTCTAGGCGCTGGTAAAATTTAGTGAAGCACATCATTATGTAGGTTGAGTGTCTAGGCACTCATTATCCCGTGTTTAGACATTGGTGAAAGAGCACGTGAATTCTTTTCTAAGGCTATAAATTCAACTTTTTTTTGGAAATATCCAAGCAACCATTTGGGAAGAAATTACCATTCTTGATCAAATTTGGCTAGTCCAAGGTCTGGTATGAAACTAAGAGGAGCGAAAGCTAATTTTCTTCCTCGTCAACTCATTGAGTTTCCTCTCATCTCTCTCTTTAATGTTCTTTTCTTGGTTTTAATACTCACCTATTGGGGTTAGGAGAACTTGATATGGATTCTAGCTACTTGTATTTGATATTGGATTGATTAATATGAGTTCCTTTCTTCTATTTTGATCTTTTAATCTTTGTTCTTAATGCTTTAATTTCTTGATTAATGCTTTTTCTTTCATTAACTCACTTAAGAAATTAGGGTTTTGGTTTGGGAATTCAGACCTAATGACCCAAGGAATTGAGGGTTGAGTATTTGTAAGGCTTGTATTAATCCCAATTGAAGTTCTTGGGGGTGGAAATTAATAAAGTGAACCTAACCGAAAATACTTGAATCCATTACATTTTCTGTTTTTGCTTCCTGGTGTTTCTTATAATTCCCTAAAAAAAACCCAAAAAGATTTATTTACCTTTTTTATAAGCAAATTTATTTTGTCAACTGTCTGTTTAATGATTTTTAGCTCTCTCCACACCAAATATCAGTCCAGAGAGTCGTTTATCCTGCAAATTGGTAGTTCGTACAGATTCCTTGTGTGCAATACTCCATACTCCACCATTTATTATTTGTAATGATCTTGTACACTTGATGGAGTATTGTCATTTTTATACTTTGACTTTCTCAATTTTTCTTTTAGCTTCGTCACTGATAATAAGTTTTGAATATCTATTCATAATCTTTTTAATCCAAGATTTTTAGGAAATTATCACTTTTTATGATAGAATATGTGTGTTTTGAGATCCTTTTATTCCACCTGCATCATTCTATGCTTCACATCTCTTGTCCTTAGCATTAAGGTATGTTGAGAATCCTACATCAACTAGAGATATGATCTAAGTAATGCTTATAAGGTTTGGACAATCCTCAACTTACAAGTTTGTTTTGTGGGGTTGAGTTAGGCCTAAACCCAAATTTTAAGATGGTATTAGAGCTTATCCTAGATCTGTTATGTCTAGTCATCGACTTGAGGGCATGTGTTGAGATCCACACGGGGATGTGTTGAAAGTCTCACATCGACTAGAGATATGATCTAAATAATGCTTATAAGGCTCTGGGTAATCATCACCTTACAAGCTGGTTTTATGGGGTTGAATTAGGCCTAAAGCTCGAATTCTAAAAAATTATTTAATTTTAAATATTTTTATAAAAATTAGTTATTTTTTTTCATATAAGACAAGGTTAAGATAGATGGAATGGATACAATTAAGGTTATGCGTACTGTACATCCCAGTAAAACTTTACAGTAGCACTTTCAAATAGCTTATCAACAAAATTATATATATATATATATATATATATATATATATATATATATATATATAATGTGAGATCCCGTAGTTATTGTAAGAAATGAGAACTACTAATTACAACTGTTAGATTAAAATGTAATTAATGATGCAATTTGAGCCATTAATTTTAATCTAATGATTGTAATTAATAGTTCTTATTTCTCACAATAAACACGAGTTCTCACCTAATATGTTCTATACACACACACACACACACACACATATATATATATATATCTTTATTATTAAAAGAAAGGTGGTGACTTGGACGTATATGTAAAATCAATTGGACAGTATGGAGTATCTTGATATTTTCCAGCACAAACTTAGGATAAAAATGTCAATACAGTTGACAATTTATATCAATAAATTTATAACAATAAATGTTGTTGATTAGTTTTTTAGTCTTGACTCTTCGTTTTGGACAATATGGAGTATCTTGGTATTTTTCAGCCCAAACTTAGGATAAAAATGTTAATACAGTTGGGAATTTATAACAATAAATGTATATATATCAGTAAATGTTGTTGATTAGGTTTTTAGTCTAGCTCTTCGTTTTCTTCTAATGTGAATAAAATGCTTCTTTCTTTCTCCCTTTATAATCCTGGAGACATAATTAGGTTATGGTTTGTATATAAGCACATGGTGTTACAAGTATGATTTTTTACCTTCTTAACTCTTATGTCATGGTAATTTAATGAACTAATTTAAAATTGAAATATGCAACATCCAATAGTCAAATTTCACCATTTTACTATTTGATAAAAAAACTAACAATAATAAATAATATTAAAATATTTGGTATTTTATTATTTTAAAAGTTTCTCTCGAATTTAACTTTAATGTCATTTTTCATGGGTAAGTATAAATTGAAGTAATAATTTTTTTAATAAATTAGAGTAAATTAAAAAAAAAAGAGAGGATTAGGGGGATTAAATAAAATTTTAGGAGAAATTAATACCAATGTTTCAAAAACCGGTTGAACCGGAGAACCGAAAAGGAGAGTAGTTCAAGGTCCAACCGATTCCACCGGTGGTTGAACCAGTATATATATATATATACACACACACACACACACACACACTAATAAATAGATCAAATAACAAGTATAATTTCAATCCAAGTTCTAATTTTCATATTAAGTCCAAAATTTTCAACACTTAAACAAGCACAAATTGAAGTACGTCATTCAATTTATAATGCTCTAACCTTTTTTTTATTAAAAAAAGCCTTTTTTATTTTTGAATTTTCTTAATGTACCGGCCGGTTTTGGCCCGGTTCAATCGGTTTTCAGTGGTTCGACCAGGATCGGAGAGGGGTCCGGTCGATGGTCCAACCGATCCGGTTGGACCGGTTTTTAAAACACTGAAGAATACATATGTTAAGAAAAAAATATTTTGTGCAACCATAGCACAATAGAAGCAAAAATTACAAAAATTAAAATAAAAATCATAAAAAATAAAATAAATATTATATAAAAATAATATTAAAAGTTGTTATATGACTGAAGACTTAATATTATATTTAAAAATTAAATTGATTGATTGATTGAATAATAATATAAATTAAAAATTTACGCACAATTTTAACAAAAAACATTCTAATGAAAAATGCACATTTCGACAATATATATATATATATATATAAAGGTTAAATTTTATAAGTAATATTTTTGGCATATAAATTATGTACACAAATCGAAGATGGTTACAGACCACACAAAACTTAATCAGTTTAATTAAAAAGTTCATGATAAACATAAACGGAACCGACCTCGAAAGAAAAACCTTGGGTAAGACTGCTGACTTAAGAGGATAATATTATGTTTAACAAGTTAAATTGATTGAATAATAATATAAATTAAACACATAAACAAAAGTTTTGGCAAAAAATTCTAATGAGAAAATGCATTTGAATCCAACAATATTTCATATATTCGAGGTTAAATCCTATAAATTATATTTTTGTCATTTTTAATATATAATTTTTTTTGGTGTAGACAAGTCCAAGACGATCACAGACCACAGCAGACTTAACTAGCTTAAATTAGGAGTTCATGTAAAATATGAACTTGGTACTTTCACAATTTAAGTTACTCTTAAATTAATACATTCAGTGATAGTTTCGATTTATATATTGCTCTCATTAGTCCTAATTTTCTTTTTAAGGGGCTTCAACGAGCAACTTTACATTTTAATTTATATATGTGTTAAATGTTTTTAAGCCAAAATAATTGATTTCATACATATGACTAAACTTATTTCAATATTTCTCACTTCAAATATTTGGTTCAGATTGACAGATCAGCTTCGATCCATTACAGATTCAATCAAGACTTGGGCGTCAACGTTACAGATCCGGATGCATGGGTATTCTGGTCACTTTGATTTTGTCACATTTGTAGGCATTTTGCAGTATTATGCTATTAACCTGAGTGCTGTGAGTTTGTTCGCAGATTCATCCATTTCGATTTTTAGTGATGTTGAATTTGTGTTGTTTTTAATGTATTTTACCAATTTAAATAAATGAATATCCTTTTTAGTCAAAAAAATATAACCCATACATAAAGTTATTTTTCAGTTAATTATACAAATATTTTAAACTTAAAAATATAAAATATAAACAATTTCAACATATTTAGAAGTTCAAAACACAAAACACCCTTTCAATGATTTTTAATATCAAAAGTTGACCAAAATTTAATTTTAATTTTTAATATTTTAAGATAATTATCCAAATAAAATAATGTAAAGATATCCTTGCAACGCACCTGTACAACATCGAATATATATATATATATATACACGAGATTGAAATTGAACACAAGCTTCATAAACTAAATCCTTCAATAACTATCAATCAGAAAGAATCATGTATAAATTTAGTGTACTTTAGTTAAAAAAAAAGTTTGTGTATCTAACTAATGAATATCACGTGTATATTTATTTTAATTTCAAAATGATTTACAATAAAAATTTAAATAGCTCTAGAAGATTTTTGTCCAAAAAATATTTTAAGGAAATCTAATTTATATACAACAAAAATTAATAATATCTCAATAATTTATTAACTACTATATTAAATAATAGTAAATTCAGTTAAATACCTAATCTATACAACAATCTTTCAAACAATCGAGTCAACTCAGGGAGAAGTGAGAATCCAACCAGATCCTTGCAGGCATGCTTCAAATCAACTTCAAGGAAAAAATATCATTATTTAACAAATTTGAATCAAAATAAATAAATAAGAAACTTAAAGCAAATCGCTGTCCACACTTGGAAACACGTGTTTGGTCCAAAGTAATGAACGGTCAAGATGTTAGGCAAAAGAACACGCAAATGCTTCGATGATGCATAGATAAAATACAAGACCGAAACTGAAGTCAATGCTCTCTGGACAAACAATTGATCAAATAAATGCACACAAGACACAACACAACACAACACAACACAACACAGTCTCCAGAGGTAGAAACTAGAAAGAAAAAACCACTCTGTACGATGATGTCAATGTAGAAAGAGGTTTTGTTTTTACAGAGAGAAAGAAACTGCTAGAGAGAGAGAGAAAAAGAACCCTGACATACACCAGAAGTAGCTACAACCCACAAAGCCAAAAAAAATACATACCAGATTTTCGATAATCTACGTCTCTCTGAGATCCATTCCAGCTTCATTTGATTGTGGTACACCTACACCAAAATGGGTTATGCTTGCATAGCATAATTTTTTTTCTGGGTCAACCAGAAAAGAAGAAGGTGAAAGAGATGAATTTGAGTCACATGCCCACATAGCTCAAACGTTAAAATCGTGAACTTTGATGTGGTTTTTGTGGAATTTATTCATGTGGGTCGTTTTAATTCCCTTTGATTACTGAGATAATCCACCCTATAGTTCCGTTCAGGATTGGGTTTTGCTTCTGATTGCATAAAACGAGTGGCTTTTTGATGAGCTATGGGGGAGCATGTAGCAGCCTTGCATACAGCTATCAACGCTTTGCAAGCATTAGGAAGGGGCTTTGATGTGAACTTTGATACGAGGTTGCTCTATTGTAAAGGTGTTGCAGGGTCTAGGGTAGTTGAGATTGATGAAGAACACCCGAGGGACCTGTTGTTGTACAATGATGTAGTTATTCCCAATGTTTCCAGGGACATTAGAAACTCTCAGGAGTCCATAGGGCGTCAGAGTTCTGGGGTCTGCAGTTTCCAAGAGGTAAAATTGAAGATTTGAAGTGTTCTATGTTTTCAATTCGTCGTTTTCCTTGTTTAGTGAAAATGTTGTGTTGACTTGGTGAAAATTGTTTCTTAAATGTAATTGAGCATGTCAATTTTTCAATTATATGTAATTATTTGTATCAGTGTACTGAGTGTAGTAGGCATATCTCTGCTTTATTTGGTGAATCTGGCAATTGACATTGGCTTTGGGTTGCCATTTATGATTGTGGAGAAGAATAGATGGTTCTGGTGTAATGAAATTGTGGTGTGGAACAAATGGTAGTGGCTGCTAGCAATTGATCTGTCGAAAACCCCAAAGTGATACTCTTGAGGATGTTTTTCTTTCTTTTTTCCTTGTTACATAATATGGACTTTTTTAAGGGAGGGGGAGGGTTGGGAAATGGTGCTTGTGTTGGACATTTGTCAATTATATGAGCATGTAGCCTAAACTAAAGTAACTGAGAGAGGACCTATCTTAAGCTAGATAGCCGGTGTCAGTCTTGGCGTGGACACTAAGATATTGGCAAAGAATGGTTCCTTTCCACTTTGATGATTTTCTTGTTTGCCAGAAGCTTCTAAATCTTATGCTATACATTACCTTTGTAAATTGCTGATAGTATGCAGGTTGATCCCCTGATATTTTGCGTGTTAAGGTTTTGTG
Source organism: Sophora flavescens (assembly GCA_030762895.1). Taxonomy (NCBI): domain Eukaryota; kingdom Viridiplantae; phylum Streptophyta; class Magnoliopsida; order Fabales; family Fabaceae; genus Sophora; species Sophora flavescens. Next base: position 98,167,519 of record CM061068.1, on the reverse strand, counting down.
ACAAAAAACAATAATAATTTCAGATTGCACTATATTGAAGAACAAGAGTCATACTTGGATATTGTAAATTGTAGCTTTGGCTATTGTAAATTTTAGCTTTAAATGAAGGAAAGAATTAAAAACCAAAGGCCAAAATTTTTTGTTGTTCAGATAATAATTAAAGCCTGCAAATTTGTGATAATACTTTTGTACTTGATTGCAGATGTTGGAATATTTTAATGATAAGGCAAACATATCAGGGAGCTTTGCTCTTGGGAGCTTTAACTCTGCATTTAGCTTCACTGGTTCAAAACATGTTGATGCTGCAGCAACAAAAACATTGTCTTTGGATGGTTTTTACATTCCCCTTGCAAAGTTTCAGCTTATGAAATCCCAACTAATGTTGCAAGAAAATGTCAAAAGAGCTGTCCCAGTCTATTGGGATCCACCATCCTTGGCAAGGCACGTATATACAAGTTATTTACAAAATGCTGTAACAAAGATAGATCTTCAGATGGTCACTGATTTTTAATTACATTTTGACAGCTTTATTGAAAATTTTGGGACGCATGTCATTACGTCAATAACTATTGGAGGTAAAGATGTTATTTATGTTAAACAACATCATACTTCACCGTTGTCAAAGTTGGAGATAAAGAACTATATTCAGGAAATTGGAAATCAGAGGTTCTCTGACATCAATGACCATACAAGTTCAGGTCAAACAAAATCCAAGGATAAGGCTAGTTCACTTTAATTCCAACTTTGTTACTTAAATTGATATGATTCAAGTTCATGATAGCAAGCAATATAATACTTGATTGTTTTAATTATTTATTTTGCAGGGTGTTGATCCTTTTTCATTCAATAGTCAAGGGATTTACCCTCAGCCCACGACTGCAACATATCCTACTGGGAAAGAAGTACGTAATACATGGCTTATGACATAAACCATTTTTCTAAGTTTGAAGTACATAAACTGTGGGTATCTACCTTATTATCATCTATTGTGTCTTTGTGCATGGAAGCATACAAGCTCTTAGGTCCTACTCCTTCCCCATCTAGGACGTCTAATATGGTTATTTTCCCCCTAACGAGGGAACTTCATTTTCAGTTTCCCCACTCCTTTTCCCAATTCCTAGAGCTTGTTTTTGTACAAAACAAAAAATAAAATTTAGTAAATAGCTATGATGTAGCCCTAGTGGGAGAGTTGAGAGAGGGAATAAATGGTAAACTAGAGTTACCGAGGGAAGCTTTAGAAGTACACGACTTCTGTTTAAGCTGAAGTAAAGTGGAGCATATGGAATGTAAGTTCAGTAAGATGTGTTGTTAGCATTGACTTGGAGGTGAAAATTGGAGATCAAACCATAACTCAAGTTTGGTTTAGGTATCTTGGTTCTATCACTCAATTTGATGGAGGAATGGGTGGTAATGTAAATCATATAATTCAAGCTGGATAGATGAAATGGAGGAATGCTTCAAGTGTTATTTGTGATCGAAAGGTACCTAAAACCATAAGAGGAATGTTTTACCGCAAAACCATAAGACTAGTGATGTCTTATGGTATTGAAAATTGGATAGTAAAGTGACAACAAGTGCATAAGTATGGCAAAGATGATAATTTTGCATTGGATGAGTGGGCATACAAGAAATGATAAGATCTGGAATGAATATAATAGAGGAAAAGTAGTAGTGGCACCTATCAAAGGATGAGATGGTAGAGTGTGCCTAAGATGGTTTGGGCATGTGAGATGGATACCAATTGAAGCCTGCATTAGAAGAGTTGATCAGATGGGGGATAGCTGAGAAGTAGAGGAAGGTCAAGAAAAACTCTAAGCGAAACCATTAGAAAGGTTTTAGATTTAAATGGTTTTCTCAAAAGATCTAGTTTTTGACAAAATACAACAGCATCGTTTGATTCTATAGTATATAGCTATGATGCATGGATATGGGTACTAGTATTGGATACGACATTAGGATGTGGGATTTCTTAAAAAGTTTGGAAAAGATATGGCAGAATACAACTGACATATGCATAAAATATTGTATACATCATACACCAGTACCAAAGACATTGTAAAGTATTGGGGTGCGGGTGTGGGGTATTCGATTTTGTTTGAGGAATATTTGGTACGGATACGTATCTAACACTAGTTTCAAAGACATTGAAAAGTATTGGTGCTTCATTGGTAGATAGACATGGATTTGGATCCTCTCATATTGGGATTCAACATGAGGGGGTTATGTTGGGGTATCTTACCATTAAATCTCAATTGCATATTTTTTAAGTGGGACTCACCAATGAGATTTAATGATGAGATCCCCCACATGACCCCCTCATGTTGAAGCCCAACATGAGAGAATCCAAATCCAATTGACATTCTTGTGCATTTCTGCCTGTACTTTTATTGTACTTGTGCATTTCTGCCTCTTGCCATGATCCAAATTTGACTTTAAAGATCTGAAAATGTGTTAGCAAATTTAATGAGATCTAATATATCTAGGATCAATTGAGCTTGGGCTATTTTGAGGAGGAAATGGGTGTGGGTTATCTGAGATCTCCATGAGTCTTGGGTCATGGAATGCTCGAGTACCTTTGAAATATGGATAAATGCTCAGGAGAGGAGTGAGGAGGAGAGAATGAGCATACCTTTGTAATGGGAGGGGGTTTAGTACTTAAAGGCAATGAGTGGGTGAGTACGAGGAATGGTAATCTCTAATTGTGACTGGGAATAGCCAGTTATGATGCTTTCTCCTCCCCGGGCTTTAAGACCCTTGTTATTGGGCTGCCAAATTGGAATTGTTTCATTCATTTCATTTCATTTCATCTGATGGTTTTAAAAGCTTAAATCTGACAAATGACCATCCTTGTTTGCTTTGGTATGTATTGAAATGCCAAAATTAATACCCTGGTCAATGGTGGTGATAAAATGTGGCTATTTTAAAACTGAGGTCAGGCAATATGGCACAACTTGTTCTCTGTTAATGCACATTTTTTTACCGCCATGAATGGCATAATCTGTTACAGATGTTGTGCAGCTTTTTTTTTTTGGTTGTAATTGCTTTGAATTTAGCCCATACGAGTCTGCTAGCCCTTTTTTTCATCCCTCTCCCTCGACAGCTAGGAATATGACATGCATAAGGTAGTTTGTTTAACTCTGGATAGAGAACTGTGCATCAGCAAGCATGTGCCTATACTGGGAAGAATTCATACTTATTGTTAGGAACTTAAGAGTGATACTTGTCATTTATGGTTATCGATTATTAGTAGCTGGCTGGCCGTTTGAGTGTCTCCAGCAACTCTTTCTAGGAAAAAAACAATACTTCATCAAGTATTCTTTTTCTCTTAACTTCCTCGAATGCTTAATGGTCAGGATGTCACAGTCATTTTCAGAAGAAGAGGAGGAGATGATTTGGAACAAAACCACATTAAATGGGTAAGAACTGTGAAGTCCTCTCCAGATATCATTCAGATGACTTTCTGTCCTATAACAGATCTCCTGGATGAAAGAACTTGCAAGGAGCATTTGACCCGCGCCATTAGTCTTTATCTTGAATGTAAGTCAAGTTATCCTCATTATAGATAATTTGGAATCTTTTTCTATTGGCTTCTGGGAGTTTAATATAATATTAATTGCACATTTCTTTTCCCTTTCATCTGAATTGTCGTGCTCAGATAAACCTCCAATTGAAGAACTTAGATATTTTCTAGAGTTTCAGATTCCTCGGGTCTGGGCTCCTGTACAGGATAGGATTCCTGGCCACCAAAGGAAGGAACCTGTGTGCCCATCTTTGCAATTCAGCATAATGGGCCAAAAACTTTACATCAGCCAAGAACAGGTAAAGAGTCATTTTTACCTTTTTTTTCTTTTGCTTTGAAACTTCTTATCCAGTGTCAATGATAAAGAGATGTAATGTATTTACAGTTTGTGGGTAGAGATGGCTTCCCCCTCCTTTTTGTTTTCAAGTTTTCTTGCTTGGGGGAGGGGACATTTGGTTTGTTACTGTGAGTTCTAAAGATCTAATCTGGTTGTGCCTTTTCAAACTGTCTTCAAGTCTGAGGAATCTAATTAATTGAACCCTTTATTTTTAAGTGTTTATATACTTGCATGAAAGGATATGCATTTCTAATGTATTCTTTTGGATATGTGGAGAAATTGGTTCTGTTGATCATGTTGGGTTATTACGTTTTTTTCCACAAATGACACCCTGCTTATGCGTCGGGCCTATTTTAGTTTAAGTTAATACTCCCTTTTCAGTTATAACCCTTATAACTTAATGTGACTACTGTTTCATAATTTCCTGTGCACTATCCTTTTTCAATATGGTGCCTTAACTGCTGAAAATGGGAGTGCATCTTTGCTGTCAAGCCTTGAAAGAAAAGAACTTAAAAGGGTGGGGTGGCCCGGTGCATGAGGGTCCCACCTGGTAGCGTCTGGGGAGGGGTAGATTACCCCGCAAGCACAGAGGCTGTTTCCTGGATTTGGACCCGTGACTTTCGAGTCACAAGGCAACAACGTTACCTTTGTGCTAAGTGCCAACGCTCACCCTCCCTTGAAAGAAAAGAACTTGCAATCTAAAACTTTCTTTTCTCTATTGTAATAGGTTGGAAGCTATATAATTCTTTCCCTCCCTTTACTAATATGAAGTTCATCACAACAATCAATGGTCTAGTTTGGAAATAGGGGTGGGGGGATGAGTGTGTTTATCTTCAAGAGAGAAGATTGGCTGTAAAGACCTAATGATAAAACTAATTGATGTTGTCATATTATCTTCTATTATATCTTCTTCTTCAGTTCTTATCCTTTTGTGAACATTGCTTAATGGGAATGGTTGCCTTAAACATGATTACCCACTGAACTGTGCTTCTCCATGGTATTATGCAATTCTACTCGTAAAATGTATTATTAAAGAAACAGTATCTTGGTATGCTAACCTGTTATCTAGTTCCATTTATGCTTGGAGAAGAAAGCTTCCAGAGGAAATATGGATACAAGCAGTTTTCTGTCATCTTGGTGTTTGGTGACTAATCACCAAATTTACATAATTATTGCCTAGTTGTGTTAGTGAGAAGCCATAAAAAATGCAGATGAAACTTAGCACATATGACATATCTAATCAATTTTGTTTAAACATGGTGGTTCTCTTTAAATGCAGATAACAGTTGGACGTAGGCCAGTAACCGGCTTACGTCTTTGTCTAGAAGGAAGCAAGCAGAATCGGCTTAGTGTTCATGTTCAACACTTGGCATCCCTTCCAAAGATCCTTCAACCATATTGGGATAGCCATGTAGCAATCGGTGCTCCCAAGTGGCAGGGACCTGAGGAACAAGATAGCCGGTGGTTTGAGCCTGTTAAGTGGAAGAACTTTTCTCACGTGAGCACTGCACCAATCGAGAACCCCGAAACCTTTATAGGAGACTTCTCTGGTGTTTACCTAGTTACTGGAGCACAGCTTGGAGTGTGGGATTTCGGATCGCGGAATGTATTGTACATGAAGCTCTTGTATTCTAAGTTACCTGGCTGCACAATCCGAAGATCACTGTGGGATCATACCCCAAACAAGTCACTGACAATTGTCACTGCTGGCAATACTTCCAACCCAGATGACTCGAGTATTGGTTCTAGAGAAAACGCCACAGGGAACAAGTTGGTAAAGTTTGTTGACTTGTCTGAAATGAGCAAGGGACCTCAAGATCTTCCTGGTCATTGGTTAGTTACTGGTGGAAAGCTTGGTGTTGAAAAAGGGAAAATTATCTTGAGAGTGAAATATTCATTGCTAAATTACTGATTTCACTGTCCATGTTTTTGTATGATGATTGTGCAGTGCTGGCTTGCTAGGAGAAGCAGTGTTTTTAGGTGCTTATAATTAATTTGCCCTTGTGGTCCATGTAAAAACATTTTGAGGTTTGATGACCTGAGTTGAATAGGAAGCTTATACTGTTAGTAGATTATTATTTACAGGATCCATATTGTGGTGGCAATTGGCAAATGTTTCCTTTGCTGCTGCTGATATGATCTCCAAATCTTATAGGAGTTAGAACCTGGTTCCACCATGCCCATTTAAAGTAATATTTTTATCCTTACAGCATTGAGAATACAAGATGTCAAAATCCTTGACTGCCCTCTATTTCTGTTATAACTATCCATTTCTGAAGTTTATGTAAGTGAAGGTACATAAATAATTTTATATATCAACATATCCCCAAGCCCTTTGGGTTTGAAATGTGGATAATGAATAAATTTATCTAATTTGTGCCGAAATTTTGAGTAAACTTTCAATTCAGTACTCGAAAGATTATGATTTCACCATCTTAAGTTATTGAATGTATTTGGTCAATTGAATATTAAAACTGAATATTTCACTGTATTGATAACAAATAGGACTACAAGATATATATATACTTGACTATGCTAAGTCTTAATGATGTCTGAGAGGATCTTTTCCCGGATAAAGTGACATTCAACTTCTATATGCTTGGTCATTTCATGGAAGATATGATTTGAAGAAATGAACATAAGAATGTAATGGATGGGATTTCATCGTCTACATAAATCCAAAGTCCACAATATATTTATTATATTTAACACTCCCCTTAAGCTGGAGCATATATGTCTGATGCAACCAGCTTGTCACATGTTATTCTAGGACCTCATAAAAACCACATCATATCTGCAAGTTGATCTCTAGTACCCACAAAGAAAGTCTTAATGATGCCTGAGAGGATCTTTTCTCGGATGAAGTGACATTCAACTTCTATATGCTTGGTCCTTTCATGGAAGATATGATTTGAAGAAAGGTACAATGCTGATTGATTATCACAAGTTCCATAGGACCTATCTCACAAAACTTCAATTCTTGGAGCAAATATTTTAGCCATAGGAGTTCACAAGTAGTATTAGCCACACCATGATACTCTGCTTCTGTGCTTGATCTTGCAACAACAGTTTGCTTCTTACTTTTCCATGAAATCAGATTACCTCCAATAAGCACACAGTACTACAGTAGCCTGAAGTGGACCTCCTATCACTAGCATCGCCTGCCCAATCTGCATTTGTATACCTAATGATATTAGTATGACCCCTGTCCATATAAACAATCCCTTTACCAGGTGATCCCTTGATATATCTTAGTATCCGAATAACTGCATTCCAGTGAATGTTACATGGTGAGTTGAGAAACTGACTTACAACACTGACCGAAAAAGCAACATCTGGTCGAGTCATGGTGAGATAATTTAACTTCCCAACTAATCTTCTATATCTGCCTGGGTCAGGATAGAGCTTCCCCTCATTAGGTATAAGCTTTACATTTGGGTCCATAGGAGTATCAATAGGTTTACAATCTAGCATCCCTGTTTCTTCAAGAATGTCAAGGGCATATTTCCTCTGAGAAATGGCAACGTCTGTTCTTGATTGGGCTACTTCAATCCCAAGAAAGTACCGCAATCGACTAAGATCTTTGGTTTGAAAATGTTTAAACAAGTGTTGCTTCAATTCCTTAATGCCTTCTTGATCGTCACCTATAATAACAATATCATCCACATACACCACAAGATAAATACGTTTATTCAAGGATGAACATTTAAAGAATACAGAATGGTCTGCCTCACAACGAGTCATGCCAAACTGTTGGACGACTTTACTGAATTTCCCAAACCAAGCGCGGGGTGAGTGTTTTAAGCCATGCAAGGACTTTTGTTACCTACAAACAAGATCTGACTCCCTCTGAGCAACAAACTCAGGTGGTTGCTCCATATAGGTCTTTTCCTCCATATCTCCATGTAAGAATGCATTTTTAATATCTAGCTGGTATAATGGCCAGCGTCTCATGGCGGTCATAGACAATTACAAACGAATAGATGCCATCTTAACAACCGGAGAAAAAGTATCACCGTAATCCAAACCATAGATCTAGTGTACCCTTTTGCTACCAGTCGGGCTTTCAAGACATCCACCTGCCCATTAGGACCAACTTTAACAGTAAATACCCATCGCCAACCAACTACTGATTTCCCAGCAGGAGGGGAAACAAGGGTCCATGTATGATTAGATTCCAAAGCCGTCATCTCATCAATCATTGCCTGTCACCATCCTGGATGAGATAGTGCTTCTTGAACATTCTTGGGAATGGTAACGGATGACAAGGCAAATACAAAGGCATAATGGGAAGGAGATAATCGATGGTAACTCGAGAAATTGTAAATGGGGTGGGGATTAAGAGTAGAGCATTTACCTTTATGAAGGGCAATGGATAAGTCAGCAGAAGTGACTGATTGGACCGTAGTGGGGGAAGCGATTGGAGTGGGAGCTGAATCAGGAGGATCAATACTGGGTGTGATCTTAGGAATTTCACGGGCTCGACTTTCATAAAAAATACCATATCGATGAAACTGACGGTCATCCTGTGGCTGTGGAGTTGGAGGATCCAAGATAGGTGTTGCAAGTAGAGGAATGGGCAGTACCTGAGATGGAGTAGAGCCGGATGTAGCTGATGTGACAAAGTAAAGGGTATCTTCAAAAAATATAACATCTGCAGATACATAAAAGCGATGTGTAGAGGGACAATAACATCGATATCCCTTTTCCACTCGAGAATACCCAAGAAAGACACATTTAACAGCCCGTGCAAACAATCTATCACGACCAGGAGAGAGATCATGGACAAAATAGGTGGAACCAAACACACGAGGGGGAACAGTATAAAGAGAATCGTTAGGAAAAAAAGTAGAGTGAGGGATTTTATTACCTAAAACAGAGGATGGCATTCGGTTTACCAGATAACAAGCTGTAAGAACATCGTCACCCCAAAACTTCAAGGGTGCATTGGCATTTATTAAAAGAGTCCGAGCTGTATCAATAAAATGAAGATGTTTGCGTTCAGCAACAACATTTTGCTGTGGTGTGTGAGGACAACTGGAATGATGTATGATGCCATGAGAACTCAAAGGATTTAAATGATGTAGAGAAATATGCTTTTGCATTATTACCGTGCAAAATATGAATTGTTTTCCCAAACTTATTCTTTATTTGTGAAATAAAGTTTTGAAAGACATCAAATAACTCAACTATTTTTCATTAAAAATAACCAAGTGCATCTTGAGAAATCATCATTGAAAGTAACATAATACCTATATCCTCGAACAGAAGGAATACGATTGGGACCCCAAACATCAGAGTGGATAATATCAAAAGGAGACATAGTTCGACTACTGACACTACTAGGAAAAGATAGTCTAACATGTTTTCCAAGTTGACATGACTCACAATTCAAGGTCTTCAAATGTGAAAGATGTGGGACCATCTGCTTTAACTTGTCTAGACTTGGATGACCCAGACGACGACGTAGGAGATCGACGGATTCTGAAATAGCACATACGGTGGATGAGGAAGATTGTAGGTAGTAGAGACCCCGTGTTTCAGATCCATATCCAATCGTTTGTCCCGTACTTTGGTCCTGTATAACAAAGGAATCATAATTAAAGGTTATGGAACAATTTAGAGTTCGAATAATTTGGCTAATTGAAATTAAATTAAAGGGAAAACCAGGTACAGATAGAACCGAATTTAAAGGTAAGGATGGAAAAGGAGAAGCTTGACCAATACCTGCTACTTGCGCCTTAGACCCATCGACAAGAGTAATACTGTGAGGTGTGTTAAGGGATGACAATTTGGAGAAAAGAGAAGGATTACTAGCTAGGTGATCAGAAGCACTGGAGTCTAAAATCCAGGATCCAAAAGATGCAGATTGAGAGAGATAAACCATAGAATCATCGGTGTGAGCAATTGTGGCTGAAGAAGAAGCATGTTGAGTGGCTTTAACCTGAAGATACTACTTATATTCACTAGCTGATATTAGATTATCTCCCTTAGTAGATTCAACCATGGGAGAAATTCAAAGTAGTGACAAGTGTATAACACAGAGCACACATGTTTCAAAGGAAGGGTAGCACAATCGCAGAACCACAACAGAGTTGAAGAATGGAGATTCTGGCGGCGGTGCGTGAGAGCGCGTGAGGGAGGCATTGGTGGCGGCGCTTCGTCGGAGGGTCGACCGGACACTTCTGAGGTGGATGTCGGTGGTAGTTCGGTCGTCGGACACCATGCAAACAATGGGTCAATGCTTAATATAACACCCTAGTTTTTACACACATGATTAATTATTTATTTGGATGTTTATGTTTATTTTGTTATGTGGTTTAGTTTGAGTAATTAAATTACTCTCTTCAAATTATTTTATTGGGTGCGTTAGCACTGAATTATTTCAGTGAATGCACGCTTACTAGACAATAATTTATGTTATTGTCACTATTATTACCAGTACATAAAAATGTTTTAAATAATATGATTAAGAGAAAAACATTTCCATATTTTCATTCTATTTAATTTTAGATTTGAAAATAAACTGGTTCGACATTAATCGGAGATTAAATGTTGGACCTTGGATTTTCTTAGTTGATCAGTTCAACTATCAATCTTGACTCTAATTTAAATTTTGAAAGTATATAATTATCAACCTTTATTTTTAGATTCAAAAACCAAAAACATATATATTTTTAGACTCAATATTTTATCACTCATTTTTGTACATATCACTAAATATTGAGTTAAAAACATAAATACTCTCTCCTTTCCCTCATCAGACCCGATACCTTCCCCTTTCCTTTCTTCTTTCTTTCCTTTCCTCTCTTCTTCTTCTTCTTCTTCCTCCCTCTCAAACTCCATTTCTTCTCCTTCCCACTTGTTGTTCCAAACCGCGTGCCGCCGCCCTGCACAGCCGCGACACCGTGTTGACCGCCACTGCCTGAAGCCGCTCGGAACTGTGCCGTCGTCGATGTGAGGAACCACAAAACGCGCAGCCTGCACGCATTCTCCAGCGCGAAACGCGCCGCCCTCCACCGAGGTAAGCTCGGCCGCCGCCTTCCATGGTGGTTTACCCCTTCCCTTGTCAGCTTAAACACCTTCTTCTTCCTCAAAAGCTTGTCTTCATTTTCTTGGGTCACGGTTGTTTCAGATCTGTTTTCGGTGCTCTACCGCCCCTACATCCCCAGCCGCCGTGCCGGCCATTGCAACAGCCACCATGTCCTCTTTTCTTGACATCTTCGGTGAGTACTTCACCATAACCTTTCCTAGTTGAAAATCCCCAATTTTATTTTGAAAACCCTAACTTTTCATTTTACCTAAATCATGAAATTGGTTGTATTTTAGTGCAATTAGGACTTTTAATTTATGATTTCTAAGTTTAGTTTCATGATTCTCTAATCAAATCAATTTTTCCCCAAATTGTGTTATGAACCCTAAACCCCAAATCTGATTTCTTTTAAATTGGCTCCATTTTGTGAAATTAAGCGTTCAAATCCAATTAGAGTGTGTGTTTGATGATGAGTAATTGATTTCTTGATTGCTGGTTGTTGCGTGTTGTTGGATTCCCTCTCTGAGATGTTTGACACGGCTATGCTTGCTTGATGGAGTAGATAGTTACACTCTTGGAGCTAACGTGAGCATTAAGACGAGGATCCTTTACTTGTCTTCAAAGGTAAGGGGAGCTTGCCTAGGGATATTCAATGACTATATGCATGTGTGTATGTGTTTAGTTGAGTGTTGTGAATATTATCGTGATATTGAGCCAATACTTGAATAACTTGTTTACTTGAACTATTGTGGTTATTACTTGGAGTTGAACATTACTTGCTTTAAGGTGTTATGAATTATATATATGTGATGAACTGTCATTAACTGTAATATTATTATTGTTGTGAATATATTACTATTGATTGAAGTTTGAGAAGCCGGACTTGAGTCTGTGCTCAATGACTATAAGGATTAAAAGCCTTAATAAGCCTTGAATAGAACTTTGAAAGTTTTGGTTTCATTTATAAAAGTTCCTTCACTAGTGGAAAATATACATTAGACGGTAAAAGTTTACGTCAGTTAACCAAAAGCTAGACGTTAAAAAGGAAGCGGTGGCAGTTTTGTAAATATCAGAGTTCATTAATTCAATTTTAACGTCAGTTGTTTTAATGACTGACGTTAAAAGTGAAGTGACTCACTTTTAACGTTAGTTCAATAAAAAACTGACGTTAACAGTGAACATTTTAACGTCAGTTCTATAAAGAACTGACGTTAAAAGTAAGTCACTTCACTTTTAACGTCAGTCCTTACATCAACAGACATTAAAGGTTATTTTAATAATATTTTTTATCTAGTATACGATCCCTTCCGCATTGCCTTCCTCAAAGTTTCAGTTTCACATGAATTGCTTTGATGTTTTGTGTTTCTGTTTTTGAAAACTATAAGTTGAATCAATAACCCAAACCGGATCTCATTCATGAAATCTAATGTCTGATCGATCTGAGAAGATTGAAAGGGTTTAAAATCCTATAAAAAGTTACATTGAAAGGGTTTAAAATCCTATAAAAAGTTACATTGAAAGGGTTTAAAATCCTAAACATTAAAGCTACATCCCATCAGAGAGTTTTATGAAATATGCCAAAGGGAAAACTATACTCCGAAGACCTCAGAAAACTGGGGGGCATGAGAGAGCTCAAGAGAGAGGCAAAAACAGGGGCACTAGATCTGTTTCAAGCAAAGGCAGTGGTTCCAGAGACTTCCAAGACGGTCACTTGCTGCCAAAGCTGAGGTTTTGGAACTGTGACCCCCGAGCACCTGATTAGCCCTCCAGCAGCTGATTCTCCGGAAGGTGATAAGGTGAGCAACTCACATAATGTAATTTACTCAGACTTATCACCCATGTAATGTAATTTACTCAAACTCAGAAGTTGTTTGACCATTAAGACAAAGATCTTTGAGTCTAGGAATAGGAAGAAAGAGTGATGAAGTTAATCTCCACGACAGAGCCATATTGTGAAGCAGAAAATTAAAAGGATGGAAGGAAGCTATTTATAGGAGCAGGGGATGAAGTTACTTAGCTATTCTGATTTTGTTGAAAACTTACCTATAAACTTAATGCTCATTAAGAGGATTGAGTTACAAGGTGCATGGGTAAGTAGCACAGTACAGTCAAAGGAATGAATGTTTTTGCAGATATCTATACACTTTTAACGTCAGTTTTTTAAAAAAACCGACGTTAAAAGTGTTTTTCAAATAAAAAATATTAATTGTTAACGTCGTTTTTATACAAGCGGCGTTAAAAGTTTGATTTTTACTTGATTAAATAAATAGCTGGCGTAAATAATCCTATATATTATAAACGTGCGAGAATGAATATTGGAAATAATGTAATTAATATCACGGGAACTTGGCAGTCATCAATTAAGTTGGCGTTAAAAATGAGGTGGTGGGTAAACTATTTGCGTCGGTTCTATAAATAAGCGGCGTAAATAATTATGAAACTCATTTCATTGGTTGTCATGTCCCTGTTGTCCCTCTTAACGAGATCACTCCATATAGTACTGCGAGTTTATTTCTAAACCTTTTTTTATACAAGTTTATTTTTAATTTTTATTAATTAGCTTGAATTAGTAAACAAATTATTGTGCAAATTAAAATAAATAAACACTTAACATAAAACAAGTTATATGTATAATCAAATCGTATGACATTGAAGCGATTCATAAGTTAAAATTACATGATTAAAAGATAAAAAATTTCTGCAACATAGCCCTAAAATATAAAAAAGTTTCTGCATCAACATCATTTTCTTCTCAGTCCTGTCATCAGAAACTCCAATGGATGCATCACCTCCCTCACTTGAATTCCAAGATGCAAAGTAAATCCTCAGTCACTAGCAGCGAAAGTAAAGTGAAATGGATCTTTGCATCTTTCTTCTTCAGTGGAGTTCCTTGATGCATCATCTTGAATCCACAATCACTTGCTTCCAAATCAAAGTGAAAGGGATGATGGGGATGAAATAAAGTGAGAGAATCACATTACGTGATTCACCCAACCTTAATATCCATGTAATGTAATTTACTCAAACTCAGAAGTTGTTTGACCATTAAGACAAAGACCTTTGAGTCTAGGAATAGGAAGAAAGAGTGATGAAGTTAATCTCCACGGTAGAGCCATATTGTGAAGCAGAAAATTAATTAAAAGGATGGAAGGAAGCTATTTATAGGAGCAGTGGATGAAGTTACTAAGTTATTTTGATTTTCTTGAAAACTTATCTATAAACTTAATGCTCATTAAGAGGATTAGGTACAAAGGTGAATGGGTAAGTAGCACAGTAGTCAAGGGAGTGAATGCTTTTTGTAGAAACTAATAAACCTTTAACGTCCGTTGTGTAATACAACTGACGTAAGAAGTTGTGAGTGTTTTTAACGTCAGTTTCTTAATACAACTTACGTTAAATATATGACCTTTAACGTCAGTTATTACTAACAACTGACGTAATAAGTGTGAGAGTTTTTAACGTCCGTTTATTAAGACAACTGACGTTAAATATATGATCTTCAACGTCAGGTTTTACCAAAAACTGACGTAAAATGTTGTTTTATTTTAATTATAACGTTTACCCCCGCGCGCCTTCTCCACTTCTCTGTACGTCTTTTCTCTTTTCATCACGCTCAACCCTCACTCTCAACCCTCACTCTGCCCTAATCACGAGCTCATCTCCACCGCAACCACCGCGAGGGATTCTTCGCCACCACCGTGAGGTACACTCTTAACCCCTAACTCTGTCTTTCCCGCTCATTCTTTGCAATAACTTGACATCTCTCTTTCCCCTGGCCTTCCCGCGCACTAACTCTCCTTGTCCCTCTGCTTTAGTAACCACATTGAACGTTGGCCACCACTCGAGCTTCCCCCCCACCACCACGCGAGCGCCTATTTCTGGTGAGTCTTTAATTAGGGAACATTTTTTTATTCACGGTTTTGAGTGCATGCATGTTGCTCTGCTGGTTCGAAACTGTAGTCTCAGTAGTTGAAACTTAAAACTGTGAGTTTGAGTTGTTTGGAATGTCTCTATTTTTGGTTTTGAGTGTATGTTGAAACTGTAGTCTCAGTAGTTGTAACTTTAAACCGTGAGTTTGAGTTGTTTGGAATGTCTCTATTTTTGGTTTTGAGTGCATGTTGCTCTGCTGGTTGATCTGTCACGGCCGTGATGCTCATCACGGCTAGGCCGTGATCAGTTCTGCCTATGAGGGTCTGGTTCAGTTGGCTTGTTACGGCCGTGATGGACATCACGGCCAGGCCGTGACCAGTGCTTGGCAATCTTCAAAAACTATAGTTTTCAATCTCCCGTATTGTCCTTATATTGGATATATAGATGTTTTGTATATCTACAGGACCTATCTAGTTATTTTTATTTATACTTCTGTATTTATTTTGAGTTATAACCTATGTTAATACATATATATTGTTTCGAACATGCATACATATGGATCGGTCGGATAGCCCACATGCACGGGAGGACACTTGTGGGGTTTCGCGAGACCCGATCACGCCTACGCCTGATTCTAGTGTAAGTTTACATGTTATATACTATCTTTAGTCCTTCTTGTTAATGTAAGTTTATAATGTTACAACCCTCTATTTTATCATTTTTTTTTGTCCATACGGACATCACGGGCTCATAGGAAAGCGGGGTAGAGGAGCCACCTCGTTGAAGAAACTAGAGAAGGACAGGCATAGCGGACGAAGCTTGAGGTGTCCTTCGATGCTAATCTAAATGCCCAGGGACCCCGTGCTAAAGAATTTAATAAGTGGGTGTTTCTACAAGCGAAGAAAGACGTAAGCATCAACTACACCCATTGGAATGACGTTCCATAGAACGTTAAGGATCGATTTGGGAGGCTATCACGGTATTTTACCTTTACATTCGTTTGATTTACATTATTAGATAATTATCCGAGTTATAATCCATCCAGTTGTTATATATGTATCTAATGTGTAGGTAGCTTGGATCGTGCCAAATGACGAGGATCATCGTCATAAATGTATGAAAATGGCATCAAAGCGTTGGAATGGGTTCAAGCATGATCTTACCAGGTACTATGTATCCGGGAAGAAGCGGCTTGATAAAATGTTCTCGGATTATCCCTGGATTGATCAGGATACTTGGGATATGTTTGCCAGGAGTCGACAGGATGAAGAATTTCAGGTTGGTTGATTAAGTTAATTTTGTATGCTTATTATAGATCATTTAACTGTATTTAATTATGTGTTTTTGTTTGAATAGGCTAAGGCAAATAAGGGTCGGAGAATCAGGCGAAGAACGTCCACCGCCACACCATGTCTCAGGGTGGGTACCATACTCGGATCCAGTAGATGATGGCGGATAGGCTGAGGGCGAAGTAGGAAGAGCACTCTGCTAGGATTGAAAGAGGAGAGGTGCCTGAGGGCACACCATCAAGTCCTCCGTCGGACATCAACCGCGAGAATGTCTGGTTAGCCGACCGCATGACAAAGGCGGGATCTTTTAAAGTTGATGCCACTCGCGAAGTGGCAGATAAGATTGTAAGTAAATAATTAACTTGATTTCAATTGATATTTGTATTGATATTTGCAACACTTTTCACTTGCACGTTTTTTCATTTTTTTTCATTGTAGATGGATCTTAAAGCAAAATCCTCCCAGGGTGCATTCGTCCCTTCTGGATGGCAGGACGTCTTGATGACTGCTCTAGGCAAGAAAGACCATCCTGGTCGGTTTCTCGGTGTTCCTGGGAACGTGACCATCAAACAATATTATGGCAAGTCTGCTTCACGAAAGCGGGTGGTCAATGAAGCATCAATTTTGGCTGACATTACTCAGCACCTCATGTCCAACCCAGATATTACAACACATCTGATGCAAGGCTTAATAGCCAACCCAGAATTCAAGCAGGTGCTTGCCAGAGAGCTTTCCTCCGTCGGTACATCCCAGGACACCGCAAGGCTTGCCAACGCTTCACATGTGAGCACAAAAGAGAGTTTTAGTATGGCACATGTGGAGGACGATGAGTTGGCAGCTAGGGAGCGGGAGTTGGAAGTCCAGCGCCATGAGCATGAGTTGGAAATGAAAAGGCGTGAGCTTGAGTTGGACTCCAAACGACGTGAGCTCGAAATGTTAGCAAAGGTATTTATTCATTATTAATGTCCAAATTAGTCAAATAATTACTTGTGTTTTTTTTAATTATCAAAAACTTATATATTTTATTTTTCCTAAACTGAAGGCCAAGTCGACGTCGGTGTCGCTGTCACCTATCACTCGTTTGTTCTCACTTGGTGAGGATTATGCGTTTGAGATTTTTGAATGTCCATTGGATCACGATGGATGGGTGGCACGTGTTGTGACTCCGGCAAGTGTACCGGGTCGTCGCAAGTAATAAAAATAACACGGTAAGTAATTACCGAGGTCGAACTCAGGGATTGGGCTACCAATTCGACTAATCCACGGGAAATCCGATGCGTTTGGTCAAGTTACGGAAGAAGGTGGTTGAGAGAAAGAGATTAATATCTAAATTCAATTAACAAGTCTAAATAAACTAATTAACTAAAAATCAGAAATTAAAATGTCCAAGGTCACAAATCCACCTACCCAACATGTACACCCAAGTGATGATGAATTCCTCCCTAGGTTCAATTTTAATGTCAACCGGGACCCCTAAATTCTCCTAAATCCACTCTCGTGCTCATTAGGACGTATTCGACGATTGGATTAATTACTTACTAGGTCTCATAATCCTAATCTCGAATTCTGTTAATTCATGTTCCCTATAAGGTCGCACCGATCTCCTACTCACTCTCGTGCAATATTCGATCGATGATCCTAATTCAAGTTCTAAACGTGAATCGCTAACTAAGCCTCATCAACGTTAACAAGTCAATCATGCAACACATATGATTAACACAATCAAATCAGAATTAGAAAACATTTATGATCCCGATTCAAGTTCTGAAACGCGAATCGCCGTTAGGCCTCAAACACGTTTAACTGATTAATCACGCAAAACATATGATCAAACATTCAAATCAGAATCGGAAAACAAGAATTGAATTAAAGGAGAAAGACATACATCATATCGGATTTACATCGCCATGGGTGGCTTCATCGTTCCCTCGGACGAGGGGATTAGTTCCTCATGCTCATAGACAAACAATCGGAATTCATCCTAAACCTAAGAATAAGAAAAGAGAAGAGGGAGACGCAGCCCCAGAATAAGGATTACAAAAGATCTCTGAAAATTCTGATCCAAAAAGTCCTCTCTTTCTGTTCTGATCTGCTCTATTTATAAGGAGGCCACGCGTCACGGCCGTGATACACATCACGGCTAGGCCGTGATGGTCTCTGACTTCCAAGTCTTCAAACTCTCGCGGGGCGAGCTTACTCTCGCGAGGCGAGAATCTCCAGAATGGCAATCTCCACTATTTCTTGACTTTCCTTTATTCTTAGAGCTTCACTTATGGACCTGAAAACAACACAAGCAACCACAAGAGTAATTCTATCCAAAAGAAGCTAAAAACTACACAAAAGACGCAAAACGAGTCAAAGTCCAACTTAGGAACAAAACAAGGCAAATTTGGGCGAAAACGAGAGTGAACTCGACTAATTGGCACATAAACCCTAGTTTATCTAGTCATAAAACTAGATAAGCCAGAGGCTTATCAAAACACCCCAAACTTAAACCTTGCTTGTCCCCAAGCAAGCTTAAAACTCAAAAACGACTCAAGACTTGGCAAGCCTAAAGATCTAATCAATTTCGCACAAATTTCATGCAACTTTACAAAACAGTTTTTCTTCTTTGATTCCCCCCCTTTTTCATCAATGTAATCCCCACATTCATCTACTTTAAACAATTGAGACTTTATCATTCATGCCATCTTTACTCTAAGTTGAGGCCAGAAGATACACACAAAGGAAGATCACCTATTTCAAACAATTGCCTTCCTCACAAGGGTATGTAAAATTTCACTCATTCGCTCAAATTCGTCTAGGCTTTCAACTTTTTCACTCAATTTCACTTATCAAGAGCACTTCCCATGAATTTGATTTTCATCTCAAAAGTAGTTCTCACGAAAACATGTATGTAACATCAGAAGGTCTTTTAAAGGTTGTAATGGGGCATGGCTCAAGGTAGGATAATGAAGGATATTTAGGCTTAAGTCCCTAGGAACTAAGAGAGCATGAGCATTTTACACATTTTCCACTCAATTTCCTTTTTCCATTTTTCTTTTTGTCTCGGGTGACTACAGCCTTTTTTCCTTGCTCATCTTTTTTTTTTTTTTTCTGTTTTGCCCCTTTTCCTTTGGCAATTTATTTTGATTTTTTTTTTTATTGCCTTGGGTTTCAACCTTTATTTTTCTTTTTCTCACCCCAAAATGTCATACCTCCTTGTAGCCACCCCAAACTTAGTTTCTCACAACCTTTCTCTTGCTTATTTCCATGCTCTCCTAATCCTAAGATTGGGTTAACATGGTTTTTCAGATTTTGGCTCGTAATGTAGGGTCATCAAGAAACAATAGGTCAATTGGGCTCAATTTGGCTAACTAGGGAACATGCATTAGGGATGGTTCATTTCAGGCCAAGTAGTTATTCAAAGAACATTGCCTAAATCATTTGATGCAACACATAAACATGCAAACCATATGGAGATTCAAGCAAATTCGGGAAAGTGCAACTTAACAGTGATTCACACATTCAAAAACAGAGTTGGAGGCTCAAATTCCTCACCTGGACATTTTGCAAATTGTTTGACCGAGATACGATTCCTAGTGTGTGCACCCCCTCACCCCAAACTTATCCTAAATCAAGTAATCACAATAAAATCCTCAAAGTTCAGTTTTCAATTTTTAAGTGGGGATAAATTTTTCTAATTCCAGAACCTAGGGGGGATCATCAGTGGTCAAATAATTCATGCAATCAATCTATGCTAAATTCAATCAAAACCCAACAAGCTTGCCGACACGACATTTCATACAAAAACTCTTGATCTTCTCAAATTATTCAAGAGCGACAAACAAAAACAAAACAAAAAGCAAACACAAAACAGAAGTTAGGAAAAAAGAGGGATACCTAGCTTGGGTTGCCTCCCAAGAAGCGCTTGTTTAACGTCCCGAGCTTGACTTATTAAGAAGCATCCACCTGGATCCCATAGTCTGTGGTACAGAGGCCAAGGGACGCTCATCATATCAAATCCTCCACCCGGATCAAATGGTAATTGGAGTGGAGATCGTAGCAGTAATATGACTTTATCATCAACTCCACCCAGCCAGTGTGTGAAAACTCCATTGACCTTTGTTATTATGAATTCACTTCCTCTCGGGTCAAATGGTGTTTTCTCGAGGAAGTGTGCTAGACGAGTGGGAGGGTCTAACTTACCCATGTCCACACATGCATGCAAGCCAACATAGTTATCCAATGCAGAAATTTTCGGTTGCTTGGCAAACAGTGTGGAATCCACTACCACTTCGTCTTCATTTTGATCTATCCCCAAAACCAGATTTTCTTCAAATTGGGCTTCATGTGACTCTTGTACTAACTGCTTGCAAATCTCCTCAGCTTGCGCTTTGAAATTCTGCATCACAGTTTGATCATCTGTCACGATTGGCTCTTGCCTTGGCCTCAGAGGTGGATAGCTCTTGGGAATATTGTTCTAGAGCAGCTTTCAACGGTGTTTGCTCATTCCATTCCCATTCCTCCTCATGCTTCTTGATTACACTATAAGCTTGTGCATGAGGGCAATTACGTCCCCAGCGCCAGTGATCTCCCAGGGATATATTAGGCCCAAAGTCATATTTTGTAACACCATCCAAGGCTGGAAAATAAACAGTCTCCATGATTCGCAATCCGCCTTGAAAGGGTACCTCGCATACAAAACAGGGCCAAGACCAAGTGGGATCAAGAAATAGAGAATAATAATAGAAATTAAAAATAAAAATAAAAATAAAAGTAACTTAACCAAATAATCAAACTTCCCTAAAATCAGAAAAATTGGTTGTGCCAATCCCCGGCAACGGCGCCAAAAACTTGTTGTGACTCCGGCAAGTGTACCGGGTCGTCGCAAGTAATAAAAATAACACGGTAAGTAATTACCGAGGTCGAACTCAGGGATTGGGCTACCAATTCGACTAATCCACGGGAAATCCGATGCGTTTGGTCAAGTTACGGAAGAAGGTGGTTGAGAGAAAGAGATTAATATCTAAATTCAATTAACAAGTCTAAATAAACTAATTAACTAAAAATCAGAAATTAAAATGTCCAAGGTCACAAATCCACCTACCCAACATGTACACCCAAGTGATGATGAATTTCTCCCTAGGTTCAATTTTAATGTCAACCGGGACCCCTAAATTCTCCTAAATCCACTCTCGTGCTCATTAGGGCGTATTCGACGATTGGATTAATTACTTACTAGGTCTCATAATCCTAATCTCGAATTCTGTTAATTCATGTTCCCTATAAGGTCGCACCGATCTCCTACTCACTCTCGTGCAATATTCGATCGATGATCCTAATTCAAGTTCTAAACGTGAATCGCTGACTAAGCCTCATCAACATTAACAAGTCAATCATGCAACACATATGATTAACACAATCAAATCAGAATTAGAAAACATTTATGATCCCGATTCAAGTTCTGAAACGCGAATCGCCGTTAGGCCTCAAACACGTTTAACTGATTAATCACGCAAAACATATGATCAAACATTCAAATCAGAATCGGAAAACAAGAATTGAATTAAAGGAGAAATACATACATCATATCGGATTTACATCGCCATGGGTGGCTTCATCGTTCCCTCGGACGAGGGGATTAGTTCCTCATGCTCATAGACAAACAATCGGAATTCATCCTAAACCTAAGAATAATAAAAGAGAAGAGGGAGACGCAGCCCCAGAATAAGGATTACAAAAGATCTCTGAAAATTCTGATCCAAAAAGTCCTCTCTTTCTGTTCTGATCTGCTCTATTTATAAGGAGGCCACGCGTCACGGCCGTGATACACATCACGGCTAGGCCGTGATGGTCTCTGACTTCCAAGTCTTCAAACTCTCGCGGGGCGAGCTTACTCTCGCGAGGCGAGAATCTCCAGAATGGCAATCTCCACTATTTCTTGACTTTCCTTTATTCTTAGAGCTTCACTTATGGACCTGAAAACAACACAAGCAACCACAAGAGTAATTCTATCCAAAAGAAGCTAAAAACTACACAAAAGACGCAAAACGAGTCAAAGTCCAACTTAGGAACAAAACAAGGCAAATTTGGGCGAAAACGAGAGTGAACTCGACTAATTGGCACATAAACCCTAGTTTATCTAGTCATAAAACTAGATAAGCCAGAGGCTTATCAGCACGCCCAGATCAACAGAGGATATTTTCCTTCGTTGGTGACGATCTCGGGAACGCCTGCAGAAATAACATCTGGATGAACAGCAATGTCTTTAGTCTCTGGTGCACGTAAGTTAATTTTAATTTTATAACTTATTTATTTTTGGTATTTTTCCATTTAATAATTTATTTTAATTTCAATATATATATTATGTAATTAACATCCACACATTTTCATATCTTAGGTATCTCCATCGTCTTCAGCTTGATAAGGGCGTTGCATCAGTTTACGTTTTCTTAGATCCGTCAATCCTTCTGCCCGAGTTCTTTGCTGGCGATGCATTGAGTAAATACTTAGGGAACTTGTTGGGAGACAATCCGAAAGAATTATATCTGGCTCCCTACTGTATGGATCGCCATTGGCAGTTGTTCGTACTTCACCCGTCTAGGCATCTTTGTCATATTCTTCTCGCTCTCTCCACCATGATCCGCCACCGAAGGTGGTGGAAGTCAAATATGTAAGTAACTAATCTTAAATTTAATTTAAGTTTTAATATCAATTGTTTTTAGTTTATTACACACATGATATATGAGTTTGTTAATTAATCGACATGATTATTTGTTTATGATAGCGCGCTGAAGGCGAGTAGCATAAGTTGCGCCAACGGGAGAAGTAGGACTTCTAAGGCTAAAGCAAATCCTGTATGGAACATCCTCAAGGTTTGGTAGTTTATTTATCAAATAATTAATATTATAATTACTAATTTATGTATATATTCAACTGACGTTGAAATTAATTTTGTTGGTAGTCTCGATTTCAAACTGACAGTTGGTCGTGCGGCTATTATGTGATGCTTCATATGCTGAACATAGTCTCCGCATCTATTACGGATGGATGGAAGAAGGTAATATTTAAACAACTTGTTAAATTATATATTATAGTTTTGAAGATGACTTGCATTGATGTTATTGTTATTATTTGAACGTGTCTAGGCATTTATCGACCAATCGCCTATTGAAGAAGATGAGTTAAGAGACTTGAGGATGCGCTTCGCTGAATTCTTCATCAAGTATGCGGCTGAAAAAGGAATTGCCAACATACCTCCGCACTACTTAGATAAATAGTTTTTTTGTTAGACTTTAGAAACTAATTAATAACATGTATATATATATCCTTAGATAGTTTTGTTTTTTAGACATTGGAACTAAAATTTATTTATATATATACATGGGTTTTGGTTTTAAGTCCCCCCATTGTTCAATTTTCCTTTGCAATTCTGTAATGTGTGTGATATTCTGTGTTACTGGGACTGAATGTAGGGATAGCTGAGGGGAGTGATATTTTAAAACTGAATTTAAAAAAAAAACCTATTAACGTCAGCTGTATCAAACAACTGACGTTAATAGTATTTTATAAAATATACAGTACACTATTAACGTCAGTTGTTTATTACAACTGGTGTTAAAATTAAAACTTTAACGTCAGTTCTTTATAACAACTGACGTTAGTTTTAACAAAATCAACGTCCGTTGTATTAAAGAACTGACGTTAATAGTTTTACTTTAACGTCAGTTGTTTAAAAAACCGACGTTAATTTTTACAAAATTAACGTCGGTTTTGTTGAGGAACTGATGTTAATAGTGTTATATTTAACGTCAGTTCTCAACTGACGTTAAAATATTAACTATTAACGTCAGCTGTATTTACGTCATTCAGTATTCTGACGTAAAAAATCAATTTTAACTGACGTAAAAAGCACTTATTGCACTAGTGCTTGTTTAAAACGCTTACTTCAAGAGAACGAGATTCTAGTTTTGAAAAGAAACGTTAAAATATTTTTAAGTCAATGGAAACTACCTTTTTGTGATCCAAAGTTTGTACGAGAGAAAACCTTTTTCGAACTATGTGTTTCATGAAGGGAAAACCCCTTTGAAAATATTTGACTTTATTCCATCAAGGATTTCAAAGGAAAACGAATTTCCAAATGTTTTATAAAAGACTTTCTAAAGGAAAAGATTTTATCCTAAGTGATTTAGAAAAGTTCCGGTTACTTGGATAAGTGAGTGAGCTTTTGTTTTGGTTTTGATTTTTACTGAGCGAAAAGTAAGCACATGTGAAAGAGAATACTAGTTCGCGAGACGTCGCCTCTAGTATTCAGTTATATGCACGTGATCTGGGATCTGTGTCAAGAATTATGGACCAAGGGTCCTAATCGTGATATTATGGGCTAGGAGTCCTAATTTTGGAATTGAGGACTGTGTGTCCCAACTTCGTTGTTATGGGCTAGGAGTCCTTATCATGTAGAAATAAAACATGGATAAAACCATAGTTGTTTCTATGACCACAACCTTGGACTGCGGCATCGGACTAAGGTGTTGTGATTGAGCACTCAGACTGCGCATCCTGTGTTATTGATTTTCAAGTAATGAAAATTGTGAATAGTCGTTAGCTTTGGGCTTCGACAACGGAAAAGAGTGAACACAAAGAAAAGTCTCGATAATGAAAAGTCTTTTACTCATATGCATTTCCCCTTAGCAGACGTGCTTGAGTTAACCGAATACCTGCTTAAGATGTGGTATTTGATGAGGTATACATCCGAATGGCCGTTATAAGGGATTCGTGATGATGTTGATCAGGGTGCATGAGGTGACGGAGGCAACTTGCCAAACGGGGCGTATGAGCCTGATCAACTCTTTTTTTCTTAATGATAAAACGGGGTTGGTATCTCATGAGATTAAGATTAGAGCCTGGTGATTGAAGTGTCATGCATTCTCTTTATTAAACTGATTGTTCGGGTATGAGACACACTGATATAATACTTGTTATTTTATCTCTGAATAATAATCAAATGTTAATGTGTTGAGGTGATGTATGTATCATGTATATGGTTGTTGTGTGATATATCCATTTGACGGTATCTCACCCTTACAGATATATCAGGTTTCTTCTGGTTCGCTATTGTACTCTGGGTACTTTAGTACAGATGGTGCAGAGGAGTCTTCCTAAGTCACTCAGAGACTTAGATCTAGTTATTTGATGAAGTATTTGATTGTGGAATGACCACGTGAGTTTTCCTCAGGAATAACTTTTAGAATGACCAGCTTAGGGTTTGAGACTTAGATTTTTGATAGTATGTATGAGTATGACTCAGAGAGTCTTTATTTTAAAATGGAATGTTTATTTTTTAACATATTACTACCTGGTTGTATTTGGTGTAACTAGAATTCTGGAATGAAAAATGTAATTATTTCAGCAGTTGTTCTTTTACCTGGGATGTCCGAATTATAGAGGAGACTCTGTCGGAATTTTTGTAAAAATACTAGCTTTTATTCAAGTATATCTCTAAATTAAATAGGCTTTCCAGGCTAGGATTGTAAGTCGGTGTGCCGATCAAGGCTTAGGTTTGGAGTCGTGACAAATTTTTATACCCAATTTCAGACGCTTATGTACTTATATAAATTATTTTTCGAAAACAACCAGCAAATTATCATTTTAATTTAAATTCCGCATGTGTTACGTAGTAATACCTAGTGGGGTGTTACTCTTAACAGCAGCTGAAACCCCAAACAAAAACACCAGGAAGAACCAAATAGGATCTAGATACCAAATTGAATATTAAAACTGAATATTTCACTGTATTGATAATGAATAGGACTACAAAATATATCTACACTTGACTATTCACTTGATTCCTAGAACAATAAAAGTCAATGATAAGTCCTAGGAGAAATATATATGAACATAAGAATACAATGGATGGGACTCCACCGTCCACATCCTCCACGTAAACCCATTGTCCACAATATATTTATTATATTTAACATGGTCACCAATTAAGTTTTTGAGGAAAGATCTATAATCTTTATCTTTATATATCTTTATATATAAAAGTAAGGTGATGACTGGGGTAAATTTGTAAAATCACTTCATATTAGTTGGGGTATATTTGGTATTTTATTTTGGCTAATAAAGGTTATTTATGTATATATTTTTTGTATTATATTTCTTTTTTTTAATTATCTTAAAAATGAGCCTCCTTAAGTCACTATTTAATGGGTCTTTATGTTGTGAGCACTTATTTTTGGGTCTTATTTATTTTTCAATATGTAATTTTAACATAACTTTATAACAAATATAAACTAGCCCACTTGGTATGGAAGGTTACCATTAGTTGTAAGGTCTAGGGTTCAACTACTCATTATGTATAAAATGATTATTTTTCCCCTTCCCTATAAGGTCTAAGTATGTCTCCAATGGAGAAAAAAAAACTTAATTTTAAATTTATTTTTCAATTTTATTTCCAAATTATCATTTCATTTTAACGTTTACTTTTAAATTTATTTTTCATTGTCATTTCTAGATGTAAAATTTAATTTTTCATTTGATTTTAATTTCATTTTATTTATTCAAAAGATAAAAAAGGATTGAATGCTTCATCTTCCATATTGATAATTTTTTTTTTATTTTTTTTTATTTGCTATTCCATGATGGGGTGGGTTCGTGGGTTGAGTTATTGCTCTTTGAATATTATTACACATATATAAAAATGCAAGAATATGTAAAAACAAAATAATTTAATAAATAGGCATTATGAATGTACAATGGATGTTATATAGATATTATTTTTTTATTTGTAATATTATAAAATTGGATTTCTAAATTTTAAATATATTCTCAATTATATAATTTTTATTGTATTTGAATATATATATATATATATATATAATTAAAAGTAAGGAATACATGAGTATTTTCTGTCCAATTGTAGATATTTATTATATACCATGCATAGGTATATTGTTGTGTATAATTTAGGATTTAGGGTATGTGTTTTTTAGTGTATATGTATGTGGTAACCATTTTTAAATAATTTATATTTTAATTATAATAAAATATTTAATTATTAGTCTTTTTATTTTTTTTCAGTTTCAAATATAAAACATATTTTAATATTATGCATTTTTTATTGATTTGAAGTTAATTTTATGTTTTTATGGTTATTTTAATTTATTAAACTACAAATTATACGAATATAAATCTAAGTACTTATGATAATTGAATCAATATTTTTTTTCTTATTTTCTTTTAATTTAATATGGAGTTAAAATATTAAATATCACTTATAAATATGTTATTTCATTAAATTTAGTTTCCATAATATATTTTAGGATTTAGGGTATGTGTTTTTTAGTGTATATGATTGTGGTAACCATTATTAAATAGTTTATGTTTTAAATATAACAAAAATATTTAATCATTAGTCTTTTTTATTATTTTCCAGTTTCAAATATAAAATATATTTTAATATTATGCAAAATTTATTGATTTTATGAAGTTAATTTTATCTTTTTATGGTTATTTTTAGTTTTATTAAACTACAAATAATGTGAATATAAATCTACGTACTTATTATAATTGAATCAATATTTTTTTTTTCGTATTTTCTTTTAAATTAATATGGAGTTAGAATATTAAATATCAATTAAAAATATGTTATTTAATTATAGGATATCTCAACGACTTCCTTTCTCAGAGCTATGTTCGTTTTGGAGGACCTGACATCACTATGCTCGGTTATTATAGGATATCTCAGCGTCTACCTTTCTCAGAGCTATGGATCCCACCCAATCATCAGGAGTTCGCAGTGGATATATGGAACCCGATAGACCGCACTTACGCTCGTAGCGAACCTGGAGTGTTACAGAGATGCCAAGGGGGAAGAAATTTGCAGACGATGTATCACAACCGTCGTAGGAGGGTTGTGATTAGTAGTGATGAGTCTGTTGTGAACAGAGTTTACAGACACCGTTATGGCGAGGGCGAGGGTAATTCCAGACACCCATATAGTCTATGATAAGGTTCATCGGTAGCGTCTTCTAGGGAGAGCCTCTGTGAGCATAGTCTCCTTTTGATCTTTTGATTTTGGATGTATTCTGTGAGAGGCGAGCGGGTAGATGTTGTCTGTTTAGGTTTTTAGGTATCTTTCTTTGTGACAAGTTACTGTTTCTTTACCCAGTTTGTATAGACGGTAGGCTTCTGATCCCTATGTTGGGATCGATGGTACTGTTGGAGACATGATGTATATACTATGTACATATCTGATGTTTTATCTTTCTTGGACTGTGTATGTTTGAATGGTTTTAATTTTATTGCTTCCGCAAACTTATAAAATTTTTGAATGTATATCCGCGCCAACGCTAATAAAATGGATTAAGGCTTAGTTAATTATGATTGTTCTTTAATGGGATGTCGGGGCGTCTCATTTGGTGGTATCAGAGCAATTCAGTTCTAAATTGGATTATGGGGAATTGAATCCAATGAGGATTGAGGACCTTGGGGTAGGATAAGTACCGACGCTGTTAGTTGAATCCACATTTGGATGTCACCTATGCTTAGACTGGGTAGAGTTTCCGATACGCGGATTATTCTTAAAGTATGAGAATGATTACCTATCGCATTTGTAAGACATATATTGGATGTAACTATTTATGTATTGAATTTTATGTTGTACAATTGAGCACTAATACTTTCTCTTTCAGGAAGTTAAAATGGTGAGTGGAAATGGGTGCTGTGGAAGGGCCAGAATTGGCACAGTTGCCGATAACCCAACTACCGATAACCCATGAAGTTCGTCGAGAACGGACAATGGCGGTGAGACCAACGAGACAATGAGGGTGATGAGAGAGTTGGCAACTGCTACACTGCAACAAACTCAACAGCATACTCAGTTCATGAGAAGGCAAGAGGAGAGAAATGAGAGGCAGCAACAACAAACCGTTACCGCAGAGGAAACTATGGAAAGTGGACTGACTGCTTTCATGAAAGGTAATCCACCTCAATTCCACGGTGACTATGATCCAGAAGCTGCAGAAAATTGGTTATATAGAAGGTAGAGAAAGTGTTCGTAGCGATGCACTATAGGGAATATAGGAAAGTGACCTCTGCCGCATTCATGCTAGTCGGAGCGGCAGATGCTTGGTGGAGGAACAAGCAAAGATTACTGGAAGCTGAGGGATAGGAAATCAACTAGGAGATATTTAGGGAGAGTTTTCTGTAAAAACATTTCCCAAGAAGCATCAGAATAGAGAAGGAGAAAGAATTTTCCAATCTGAAGCAAGGATCTATGTCGGTCGGAGAGTATGCCGCAAGGTTCGAGGCATTACTAAAGTTTTCACAGTTTTACCAGGTACACTCGGATGAGGAATGGGTGTGCAGGAAGTTTGAAGATGGTTTGAGGCCCAAGCTGAAGCGAGCAATACTGCACTGGAGTTGAATTACTTTCCAACTCTAGTAGAAAAATGTACTGTGTTAGAAGGACATGATCATGTTGGAAATGTACAGTAGTAGTAAAAAAGTGGTGGACTGATAAGGATTAATAGTAAGAGAGGAAGAGGAGGTAGATTTCAATCAAGGGTGAAACCATACAGTTGTCCTACTCAGAAATCAGTGAATGTCAAAGAAGAAAGTTTTGGCCAAGCACAATAGAGAGGCTTGATTTGTTTCAAATGTGCAGGACCTCATCGTAGAAGAGACTGTCGTCATCTATAAAATGTTACTTGTTTCAACTATGGAAATATGGGCCACATGTCATGGAATTGCCCACAAGGCAATGTGAGGAGGACTCAGAACCTACAGCAAGATGGAAGGAAACAGAGTGCAGTGAATCAATCTCAGGTAAGAAATCAGCCACGAGGAAGACCTCAGGCTGCGGGAGGAGTCTTTGTCGTGAGAGGATCTGAATCTTCTCAATGTTAGCACTAAATGACAGCAAAAAGAAACAGATAATAAATAGAAAAAATAAAATTGTGCTTAAATTAGTAATCGAAATGGGTATACTAATATTGAAACACAGTCCCCGGCAACGGCGCCAAAAACTTGTTGGACGGATTGGGTAAGTATACCCAGTCGTACAAGTAATAAAGAGGTAAGGGGGATATCGTTCCCACGAGGACCGAGGCAAGTACTAGCACGTGCCAAATCAACTACTATCTAAGCGGATATTTGGATGGAAGGGAGCTCAATACTAATTACCAAGCCCAACTATAGTAAAAACAAACAAAACAAAAGGAACAAATTCTTTTTTGTATTTTTATCGAACACTTGGAGTGCAAAAAGGTGATTTTCAAATATGATAAAAGATGTTGGGATTAAACTTCACTAAACCCTTGCCTCATGCAATACTAAGACCACCAATCCAATTTATGCTTCAAATATTAAAATCAACCCACAAGATTACTCAAGTCATAATTCCTTAGATGACAAGAGCCTAAATCCCCTAATAGACCCTAATTCCTTAGGTGGCCTAATTAGTGAATTTGCATTAAGAGTAGGGATTACGCGATTACTAATAAACCAAAATCCATTCCTAGATGCAAGGTTTACTAGGTGATTAATTCCAAATCAAGAATTGATAAGAACGTCCCCATTTCAAATCAAATCTCAGGACAATTCATGGATGATCAGACCACAAAAATCATTAAGCATAGGAATTAAACACTAATAAGAAGGCATAAACACAGATTGATAAATCAACGCAAATACATGAGATTTGGTTTAGCTACATCTAATCCCAACAAAAAGGGAATTAGCTACTCATAGTGATAGAGAAAGCCAAAATAAAAGAAATAGGAACAGAGGGAAGGAAGAACTCCATGGAAGCTTTCCGCAGCCATCACAGCAGCCCCCTGGTGCAGAGAAACGTTCTTTTTAGGGTAAAAGTTGTCTAGGGTAAAAAGTCTCCTATCTATTCTGCTCATATGCCTATTTTGTTGGGAATTTGCGTATAAAACAAAATAAAACGCAGCAGAAAAATTCCCATCGAAGGATCCTTGCGAATGGTCATGATTCATGACTAAAAAGTTTACCTCTTGAAGCGATGGCTGTTGGTTGAAATTCGTCTATCACGAACACCGCACGAACGGTGTCTCTAGAGGTATCCACATGAGCAGACTCCGTGAACGTCCAACGTCACGAACTTGAAGCGTCTCTGTCTTACAGTGCTAGCTTCAAAACCGAGACTTACTGTTCACTCTTACTCCTTTTGTGCGGCTAGGTTATCAACCGTGTGGGCACAACAACTTAAGTGGTCTACTTATAGTAGCGCCTCCTTAAGTGAGTTAGTGAGCAGCATTTGACCTAAGCCCATCTACTATGCGCTAGGCCCAATAGGAAAGTCCAACTTTCCTTTTAATGCTTCTTTTAATCCGCTCTTATGTGTGTGACCCTATAGGTTCCCAAAACGTTAGTAGTAACATTAAATCCCATTTAATATTACAAACAGTGAGCGGTATCTAGCAATACATCACTGCTACCTAAGTAGTGAGAAAGTCAGTGATTTGACGAAACCTTTCTGTGACAAATATTCGTGTGCATTATTATCCCTTTGTCCATATATCTATATTGAACACAAGGCACAGAATGTGTCACCCTTGTATAGTTCAATATCATGTTCCCTGATACCCGAGTAGACTTAACAACAAATGAGGTCAATATCTCATATTGACTCATTTCAAAGACGGCCACGCATTTTCTGATCTCACTCTATCGGGGGCCCACGGATATTACTCCTGTTATGTAGGAGGGACAAATTCCATCTAGGTCACTCACATCCCTCGACATGGCTCGTGGTATGCCCAATGACCGTCTTTATAATCATCCTATTACAGATGACGTTTGACGATATTAAAGCACACGACTCCTCATGTAGGGATCGTAGTGATTTCAGGTCGAAGGATTGTATGCACCATTGTCACTATGAGAACTACTTATGACACTCACATAACGCTCCATGTAGTGTTCTCATGGCGGGTCAATCCAGTACATCATTACTCTAATGTGTACCTATGTGTCGACTCGATATCTCATATCCATGACCCGTGAGATATGGTCATCAGTCTGCACACATAATAGTCTCAATTGTATTATTATTGTCCTTATTAATAAAATACTTGACTACGGATATTTAAGAATAGGATTTCATTGTTCAATAGTGTCTCACGATCAAGTCATATACTTGATATTCTATTGAACTGAAATTTCTATTCTAAGGACTTTATTATGTTTAAACAAGTAACACAATAAACTGAAATGCCTCATATCATATATATATAAAAAATCAAGATACAAATGTAAGTGTAAAGAAATACATTGGCCTCTAGGGCTTACACCAACAATCTCCCACTAGCACTAGAGCCAATCAGGCATCAATCTAATGCCCATCGATCTAGTGTGACCTTCATGCTTCTGTTGAGCAAGAGGTTTCGTAAGTGGGTCAGCAACGTTATCAAGTGTTGGTACTCTGCATATTTTCACATCTCCTTTATCGATGATCTCTCGAATGAGATGGAAGCGCCTAAGTATATGTTTGGATCGCTGATGAGATCTAGGTTCCTTGGCTTGTGCAATGGCCCCATTGTTATCACAATAGAGATCAATGGGGTCCACAATACTTGGAACCGTACCAAGTTCAGCAATGAACTTCCTGATCCAAACAACCTCCTTTGCTGCATTGGAGGCGACAATATACTCAGCCTCTGTAGTAGAATCGGCAACTGTCTCCTACTTTGAACTCTTCCAGCTCACAGCCCCGCCATTCAGGCAGAACACATAACCAGATTGCGATCTGGAATCATCCTTATCGGTCTAGAAGCTAGCATCGGTGTAACCTATTACAGCAAGCTCTTCCTCGCCTCCATATACCAAGAACGAATCCATAGTTCTTCTCAAGTACTTAAGGATGTTCTTGACAGCAGACCAGTGACTTTCACCGGGATCGATCGGTACCGCTCGTTATGCTTAAAGCATACGATACATCTGGTCGAGTACATAACATGGCATACATGATAGATCCAATTGTGGATGCATATGGAATCTTACTCATGCGATCCCTATCCTCTTGAGTGGAAGGGGATTGTGCCTTTGATAGGCATATACCATGTGACATAGGCAATAGTCCTTTCTTGGATTCATGCATGTTAAAGCGTCTCAACACTTTGTCTATGTATGTACTCTGACTTAGGCCAAGCAATTTCAACGATCTATCCCTATAGATCCTGATCCCCAATACATAGGTAGCTTCACCCAAATCTTTCATAGAGAAGCAATTCCCTAACCATGTCTTTACATTTTGTAGTGTAGGGATGTCATTTCCAATGAGTAATATGTCATCTACATATAACACCAGAAAAACAACAATGCTCCCACTAACCTTCTTGTAGACACAAGGTTCATCTTCATTTTTTATGAACTCCGCATCTGTCTTACAAAGATCATCAAAACGAAGGTTCCAACTACGGAAGCTTGCCTCAATCCATAGATTGATCGCTGCAATTTACATACCTTTCCGGCATCCTCTGAAATGTCAAAGCCTTCAGGTTGTGTCATGTACACATCCTCAAGAAGCTTTCCATTAAGGAAGGAAGTTTTGACATCCATCTGTCATATCTCATAATCATGGTATGCAGCGATAGCAAGTAAGATCCGGACGGATTTAAGCATCGCAACAGGTGAAAAGGTCTCATCATAGTCGACACCATGAATTTGCTTGAAACCCTTAGCGACCAATCGCGCCTTAAAGGTGTGTACCTTACCATCCATGTCAGTTTTCTTTTTGAAAACCCACTTGCACCCTATGGGTTTTACCCCTTCAGGTGGCTCTACCAAGGTCCATACCTGGTTGGTGTACATGGAATCCATCTCAGATTTCATGGCCTCAAGCCACTTCTCAGATTCTGGGCCAGTAATGGCCTCCTGGTAGGTCACAGGCTCATCTTGATCCATGAGCAATACATCACCTTGTGGAGTCATGAGAAATCCATATCTCTCAGGCTGGTGACGTATCCTGTTAGACCTACGCTGGTCTTGTGCTACTGGAGCAGGTTGTTCCTCTACAACATTTTGTGAAGGTTGCTCCTGTTCCACCAATGGTAGGTCACTACTCTGTGATTCTTGAATTTCTTCAAGTTCTATCTTCCTCCCACTGGTTCCTATGGAGATAAACTCCTTTTCTAGGAATAAACCAGTCCGTGCGACAAACACTTTGCCTTCGGAAGGATTATAGAATTGGTATCCCTTGGTTTCTTTGGGATACCCCACAAAGAAGCATTTATCAGATTTGAGATCAAGCTTATTAGAAACTTGACGTTTTACATATGCTTCACAACCCCAAATCTTCATAAAAGACATGCTGGGTCGTCTACCAGTCCATATCTCATATGGTGTCTTTTCTACCATTTTGGATGGAACACGGTTAAGTGTAAAACCTGTTGTTAATAGAGCATATCCCCAGAAAGAGTTTGGAAGGTTTGCATGACTCATCATAGACCGAACCATGTCCAACAAGGTTCGATTTCTCCTCTCAGAAACACCATTCCATTGTGGTGTTCCAGGTGGAGTGAGTTGAGATAAAATCCCACACTCTCTCAGATGATCATCAAACTCTGGGCTCAAATATTCACCACCTCGATCTGATCGAAGAGCTTTAATATTTTTACCAAGTTGGTTTTGTACCTCATTTTTGAATTCCTTGAACTTTTCAAAGGATTCCGATTTATGTTTCATAAGATACACAAATCCATATCTACTGAAATCATCAGTAAATGTGATGAAGTACTGAAAACCACCTCTAGCTAATGTGTTTAGGGGTCCGCATACATCGCTATGTATAAGACCCAAAAGATCGTTGACTCTTTCACCTTTGCCGGTGAATGGAGCTTTAGTCATCTTTCCCAATAAACAAGACTCACATATCTCATATGATTCATAATCAAATGAGTCCAAGAGTCCATCTTTCTGGAGCTTCGAAATGCGCTTCTCATTTATATGGCCTAAACGACAATGCGAAAAGATAAGACGGGTTCAACTCATTTGGTTTGAACCTCTTAGTATTTATGTTATAGATGGGCATTTCAAGATCAAGGACATAAAGTCCGTTACTCATGTGTGCACTAGCATAGAAAATATCATCCAAATAAATAGAACAACTTTTGTTCTTTATTATAAAAGAAAAACCAATCTTGTCCAAACAAGAAACGGAAATGATATTCCTGCTAATTGCAGGCACAAAATAAAAGTTCTCTAACTGAATAGTAAGCCCAGTGGGCAAAGTCAATACATAAGTCCCTACAGCTAAAGCAGCAACCTTTACTCCATTTCCGACTCGTAGATCGACTTTGCCCTTTGTCAATGGTCTACTCCTGTCTAGGTCCTGCACATTTGT
This sequence comes from Sophora flavescens, assembly GCA_030762895.1. Classification (NCBI taxonomy): domain Eukaryota; kingdom Viridiplantae; phylum Streptophyta; class Magnoliopsida; order Fabales; family Fabaceae; genus Sophora; species Sophora flavescens. The sequence continues at coordinate 98,132,116 of CM061068.1, read as the reverse complement.
ACAAATGTGAGAACCACATCCAGTATCTAATACCCATGATGCAGAAGTAGATAAATTGACTTCTATAACAAACATACCTGAAGCGGAAGTCTCATTTCCCTTCTTCTTCTTGATCTCTTCCAGGTATTTTGGGCAGTTCCTCTTCCAATGTCCGGTCCGACCACAGTGGAAGCAATTGCCTTCCTTAGCCACACCACCCACGGGCTTCAAACCGGAAGTACTGGGTTTGATCTTGTTGATGGCCTTGCCCTTGCCCTTGCCCTTTTGTTTGTTCTTGGGCTTCTTGGGCTGCTTCTTGCTATTTCCACTGGACCATCAAAATGGCCTTCCCCTTTCCTTTGTTAATATTTTGTTCAGTAGTTCTCAACATGCTCAACAATTCTGGCAAAGGTTTGTCAAGATCATTCATATTGAAGTTCATGACAAACTGACTATAGCACTCAGGCAACGATTGCAGAACCAAGTCGGTGGCCAACTCTTGGCCTAAAGGAAATCCCAGTCTCTCGAGATTCTCAATGTACCCGATCATCTGTAGTACATGAGGACTCACAGGGCTCCCTTCTGCCAATTTACACTGGAAAAGGGCTCTGGAAACTTCGAACCGCTCATGTCTTGCTTGCTCTTTGTAGAGCAGCTTGAGGTGCACGATCATATCGTACGCCTCCATGGTCTCATGTTGCTTTTGCAGCTCAGAGGTCATGGTAGCAAGCATAAGACAGCCGACGTCTAAGGCGTCATCCTGATGCTTCTTATAAGCATCTCTGTCAGCCCTAGGAGCAGTTGAAGCCGGTGGCTCCTCGGGAATAGGCTCCTCAAGAACATACAGCTTTTTCTCATGTTTGAGGACAATCCTCAAGTTTACATGCAGTCCAGAAAATTCGTTCCGGATAGTTTGTCCTTCTCAAGGACGGATCGCAATGAAAGGTTACTTGATGTGTTTGATGCCATGGTAATCTACAGAGATAAATATGCAAAATATAAGTATCATGCCATGAAGTTATTTAATTAGGTCTTTAATTAAATACGCCTCCCACTATTTTACTCAAAACAATGACCCTCATCATTGATTCGGAAAATCCCGTTGGAAGATTTTCTAGTGGGCCAAGATCCATATTTCACCTATCTTTAAGTCAGCTTTGGTGATCACTTAAAATTCGGTTATTTAGGTAGGAAACACTTTCCGATTGCATCTCATGCAACTCTTGGACAGTTGGGTGAATAACTCTTATTCTAATCCATCACATGGACTAAAGCCCAACTTATGAGCCTCTAAGCCTTTCAATCCTATTGAAGTTGGCTTAGTTAAGTCAGACCCAATGGATAGCAGTTGAACATTACCTTTGTCCCATCGCGCCTTACTATTATAGATAAAGGTACCCCGCTTTGGCGGACCCACACTTAATCGATAATAGTCTTGACGAGTGCCATGCATCGGAAGGCCTTTAAATGTGACTTAATATTTCCTTTTGAGGGATTTGTTTAAAGTTTGATCTCATCATTTGTTAAACTCTTTAACTTATTATTTACATATATGAATCTCATACATATATTAGTTAAACTCTTTTAACATACTATATATATACATCAAATAAATGTGATATGGTTATGGCCCCTAACGCATTGATTCTCCCAAGCCAATGAGAGAATCTAAACTAAAACCTAGGAGCGTCCAAGCTTCTCCAAGCAAGATCTCCCACGTGATAACGTCTTCTTGTCTCCATCATTACATTACAGAAACAGAAACCTCATTTTACATATGAGGGGAGTGAGATGAGAAAAGAAGATAATATGGAATATAAGAGAAAGGCACGGCACGCAGGCCGTATTTCAAAATATAAACCAAAAGATAAAAGGACTAAGGCCATAACCATTCACCATACATCACCAAATAAATAGTAACAACCGATAATAATACACAATTATTATTATTAATTTCATTAATTAGAGATTTCAAAATCTGAATTTTGAAAATGTAACATATATATAACAAATCACATTTATTATAATTGATGTTACTATAAATCACATTTATTACAATTGTTGTTACTACAAATCACATTTATTGTAATTGATATAAATCACATTTATATAAATCACATTTATTGTAACAAATCACATTTATTGTAATTGATATAAATCACATTTATATAAATCACATTTATTGTAACAAATCACATTTATTGTAATTGATATAAATCACATTTACATAAATCACATTTATTGTAACATAAATCACATTTATTGTAATTGATATAATTATTAAATGGTGACATAAAATTTTCAAAATTTGAATTTCGAAATTACACACTACGCAGAGGTAGCACGGGGGTCCCGCTGCCCGGGGGTCAAGGGGAGGCCGCCCCTTGCGGGGTGCGGGGCAGCGCCCCAAAGAAAAATTTTCTATCCGAAGCGTGCCTCGCTTCCTTGGTGGCTAGGGCGTCAACCTTTCAACCCTAAAACCACAAGGCCCGTGAACACTTCACGTTGCAAGGAACGGCGGCTACGGTTTCAACACTTGGAACCTCAGCCGCAACAACATGAACTTTTCATGTCTGAAACCCCTTAACACCGCCAACACAGAACTGAAAACAATCATGTTTAACATCAACATTTGACGCCATCGCAGAACATAATAAGGATTCAGAACCAACGTACATATCGCATACATACACAAACATGCAATAGACGTATATATCATATACATACGAAAATCACAAACAAGGTTTCGCAAACCAGATGCAAACGATTTTCAAAAACAATTTTCAGAAAAACGCTTCACATTATAAACATGTTATCATGCATAACAGATAAACCATGTAACAGAATCATGGTTTCGCAAACGGCTCTGATACCACTGTTGGGAATTTGCGTATAAAACAAAATAAAACGCAGCGGAAAAATTCCCATCGAAGGATCCTTGCGAATGGTCATGATTCATGATTAAAAAGTTTACCTCTTGAAGCGATGGCTGTTGGTTGAAATTCGTCTATCACGAACACCGCACGAACGGTGTCTCTAGAGGTATCCACACGAGCGGACTCCGTGAACGTCCAACGTCACGAACCTGAAGCGTCTCTGTCTTACAGTGCTAGCTTCAAAACCGAGACTTACTGTTCACTCTTACTCCTTTTGTGCGGCTAGGTTATCAACCGTGTGGGCACAAAAACTTAAGTGGCCTACTTATAGTAGCGCCTCCTTAAGTGAGTTAGTGAGCAGCATTTGACCTAAGCCCATCTACTATGCGCTAGGCCCAATAGGAAAGTCCAACTTTCCTTTTAATGCTTCTTTTAATCCGCTCTTATGTGTGTGACCCTATAGGTTCCCAAAACGTTAGTAGTAACATTAAATCCCATTTAATATTACAAACAGTGAGCAGTATCTAGCAATACATCACTGCTACCTAAGTAGTGAGAAAGTCAGTGATTTGACGAAACCTTTCTGTGACAAATATTCATGTGCATTATTATCCCTTTGTCCATATATCTATATTGAACACAAGGCACAGAATGTGTCACCCTTGTATAGTTCAATATCATGTTCCCTGATACCCGAGTAGACTTAACAACAAATGAGGTCAATATCTCATATTGACTCATTTCAGCACGGCCATGCATTTTACAGTCTCACTCTATCAGGGGGCCCACGGATATTACTCCTGTTATGTAGGAGGGACAAATTCCATCTAGGTCACTCACATCCCTCTGCATGGCTCGTGGTATGCCCAATGACCGTCTTTATAATCATCCTATTACAGATGACGTTTGACGATATTAAAGCACACGACTCCTCATGTAGGGATCGTAGTGATTTCAGGTCGAAGGATTGTATGCACCATTGTCACTATGAGAACTACTTATGACACTCACATAACGCTCCATGTAGTGTTCTCATGGCGGGTCAATCCAGTACATCATTACTTTAATATGTACCTATGTGTCGACTCGATATCTCATATCCATGACCCGTGAGATATGGTCATCAGTCTGCACACATAATAGTCTCAATTGTATTATTATTGTCCTTATTAATAAAATACTTGATTACGGATATTTAAGAATAGGATTTCATTGTTCAATAGTGTCTCACGATCAAGTCATATACTTGATATTCTATTGAACTGAAATTTCTATTCTAAGGACTTTATTATGTTTAAACAAGTAACACAATAAACTGAAATGCCTCATATCATATATATATAAAATAGCAAGATACAAATGTAAGTCTAAAGAAATACATTGGCCTCTAGGGCTTACACCAACATATTTATAGATTCAAATAATGCGCGTCACGACTGTGATGGCCATCATGGCCAGGCTGTGACGGGTTCTGCCATGGGCGCGCTTTCAAATTTTTGTCTGTCACGGCGGTGGCACTCATCACGGCTAGGTCGTGATCAGCTCTTCCTGTTGAGGGTCTGGTTCAGCTGACATGTCACGGCCGTGATGGGCATCACGGCTAGGCCATGACAGCTTCTGACTTTTGCCTTCTTTCTTCTCAGTTTTGCTTGATCATGGCCATGATGGTCATCACGACTAGGCCGTGATGGTCTCTGTTTGGCTCATTTTCTTCACTTTTCAAGCTCTATCTTCATTCAAGCTCCATCATGGTTGATCCTGAGCATTTTATCCTAAATTTCTGCAAAACAACACCACGAAACCGTCTTAACCATTCCAAGGTAAAAACTATCCAAAATCAAATTGATTATGCCTAAACTATATGAAAAATGCATGCAAAATGATAATGAAATATGCGGTGTAATCACACTCATCAAATCACGCCAAGCTTAAGATTTTGCTTGTCCTCAAGCAATCACTAAGGCCAGAAGATATAAATAATCAGAGCATGGATAGTGAACTAAGAACCCGAGTAACTAATCCAAGTAACAGGTATTTTCAAATAATTCACCAAGAGACAATCAATTTCAAGTCCAATTAGAAGCTTAGGTTTCCTAGACTCATATTCTCACTGATTCAGGCACTCTTTCTCACCTCACTCAAGTGTTTAAGGATATATGACAATTCGCTCAATTTCCTCAAGGAATGACTTCTACCATAAGCTTGACTATTAACCAAATCTCTACTTTATTAATGAAAACACATAAGAATCAAGAGGTCTTTTACTTTGGTTGTAACGGGGCCATGGGATTAATCGTTAGGTGGGGAAATCAAGAAAAGGACTTTTCAAGAAGGCTAAACAGAATATCAAGAATTGCAATGCATGACACCTTCTAAAATACCTTTTTGGGTTTTGATTCATTTCTCCACCTTTCTTTCTTTCTTTTGTTTTATTTCTCACTTCCTTTTGTCATCCCCTTCTCTCTCTCTCTCTCTCTCTCTCTATATATATATATATATATATATATATATATATATATATTTATTTGGAGAAGGGGAGGTTTTCAATTCAAGAGAAATATTTTTCTAACTTTCTCATCCCATAATTTTTCAAACTACCTTTTTACCCTTTTGTGCAATACTTTAGAAGGTCTCCTACCAAGTATCATTCATCAAAATATTTCAAGGGTACCAAGAAAAGTATTTTATTCTTGTAGGCTCAAAATCAGGCAACTAAGGGGTAGCATTTAATCAATCAAAGCTCAGAAGGCCGGAAAAATACCTAGTGCCTCAATCATTTTCAAAAATGTTTTAAAAAATTTTTAAGCCTCAAAACGGTTTCAAGTCAAGTTCTAGAGAATACAGTCCAAGAGGAATAAAACACTCTATCATAAAGAATGGGGTAGATTTAGTGAGTACCCCTTTTTGGCTCAAGAATCTCACATTTAGTAGTTCAAAAATCTATGAGAAACACAAATATACGGAACCACATGCTAATTATCAACTATCAAAGATCATCTCAAGCATTTTTATTTGTAGCATTATCAGAAGAATAAAAAAATTGGGTTCAAGAATTCACTATATCAATTTATTTGGCACTAAGTTCTCACAATTGGATGCATAATCTAAGCAAGGGGCAATCTAATCATATGATCATGCAAAACTATGCCTATATGAATGCAACATAAAAAATGCAAAAATTCAAAAATACCCCTACCCCAAGCTTAAAAACTTACATTGTCCCCAATGTAAATAATCAAGTCGGAGAGAGGAGAAAAATGGAACAACTCACTGAGGCGGTAGCGGGTGCTAGCTCACATGCCTAGTCAAAAAGATGCTGAAAAATGTGTCACGGCCGTGATGCTCGTCACGGGAAGGCCGTGATCAATTCTGGTCCACAGGAGCTGGCCTGTCACGGCCGTGACCTCTATCACGGCTAGGTCGTGATACTCTCTGATCTTCAGGGTCTTCTCATCACGCCCGTGATGGATATCATGGCTGGGCCGTGATCCTTTCTGATCTCCTCATTAAGATCATCACGATCGTGACCTCTGTCACGGCCTGGGCGTGATGGCTGCTGACTTTGTTTGTCCTTGCCCTTTTTGCTCTTGTGCTTTCATAACCTGGAAACACTTGGCAAATCTATTAGTTTATGCTTTATTTCCTCTTGATCTTCTCAAATTATTCAAGAGTTAAATTCAAAAACAAATGAAAAAAGGAAAGAAAACTTGGGTTGCCTCCCAGTAAACGCTTCTTTAACGTCACTAGCTTGATGGGCCGGTGATCTCAAGGATCACGAAGGCGCACAGCTGTGGTCAATCTCTCAATGTCACCACCCAAGTAGGCCTTGAACCTTTGGCCATTGACTTTGAAGGTCCTTTTTGAAGTAGAATCCTCCAATTTTATAGCCCCATGAGATGAGACTTCTTTGACAATGAACGGTCCCGACCACTTAGACTTCAACTTGCCCGGAAACAATCTCAGCCGGGAATTGAATAATAAAACTTGTTGTCCCGGCTGAAATGTTTTCATCACGATCTTCTTGTCATGGTAAGTCTTGACTGGTGGCTTGTAAATAGCTGCATTCTCATATGCCTTAAGGCGCATATCCTCTAATTCATGCAGCTGATGGACTCGTTTCTCACCCGCCAAATTGGCATCAAAATTCAAGAATTTCAATGCCCAAAAGGTTCGATGCTCCAACTCTACGGGTAGATGACATGCCTTCCCATAGACCATCTGAAACGGAGATAACCCCACAGAAGTCTTTAATGCAGTCCGGTAAGCCCACAAGGCATCGTCAAGCTTCTTTGCCCAATCTTTTCTTGAAGTGGCCACAGTTTTTTCCATAATTCGCTTAATCTCTCGGTTAGAGACCTCCGCTTGCCCATTTGTTTGCGGATGATATGGAGATGCCACCTTATGCCTCACATCATACTTGGTCAACACATTTTTTAGTTGTGAGTTGCAGAAGTGAGATCCCCCATCACTTATAAGGACCCTTGGGACACCGAATCGGGCAAAAATGTTCTTTTTGATGAACTTAATCACTGTTTGCGCATCATTCTTCGATGTTGCAACGGCCTCCACCCATTTAGAAACATAGTCCACCGCCACCAAGATATATTGATTGGAGAATGAAGGTGGAAGTGGACCCATAAAATCCATGCCCCAACAATCAAATACTTCAACCTCCAATATGTTTTGAAGTGGCATCTCATCCCTTTTTGATATGTTCCAGGTCCTTTGGCACTTGTCACAACTCTTCACATGATTGTAAGAGTCCTTGAAGATTGAGGGCCAAAAAAGCCCAGATTGGAGGACCTTTGCAGCTGTCCTATCCCCATTGTAATGTCCACCATATGGAGAGTTATGGCAATGACACAAAATACTCTTCACTTCCTCTTGACTAACACACCTCCTCCATAAGCCATCTGGTCCAACCTTGAACAAAAATGGGTCATCCCACATGAAATGGTTGGCATCCCGGAAGAATTTTTTCTTTTGTTGCCAAGTGAGGTGCTCTGGAACAATGTTGGCTGCCTTGAAATTTGCCATGTCGACAAACCATGGTCTTTCATGAACTAGAAATAGAGCCTCATCTGGGAACTCATCCCGAATGTCCTTTTCCTTTGCAGACACCTCTTCAATCACTAACCGAGATAAGTGGTCAGCCACCACATTTTCGCTGCCCTTTTTGTCCTTAATGACTAAGTCAAATTCCTGCAACAATAAAATCCACCTTATGAGTCTTGGTTTTGAATCTAACTTAGCCAACAAATATTTAATTGCAGCATGATCATTAAAAATAGTGACTTGGGACCCAATCAAGTATGAACGAAATTTTTCCAATGCAAACACTATGGCTAGCAACTCTTTTTCAGTTGTTGCATAATTTATTTGCTTCTCATTGAGAACCTTGCTAGCATAGTGAATGGCATGGACAAAAATTTTCCCTTCGCTATCCCAAAACCGCCCTAACTGCGTAGTCACTGGCATCACACATTAATTCAAATGGTGACTCCCAGTTAGGTGCAAAAAAAATGGGAGCGGTGATCAACTTTTCTTACAAAATCTGGAAAGAAGTAAGACAAGCAGTATCAAACACAAATGGTGTGTCCTTGTTCAAAAGGCTACACAACGGCTTGGCTATCTTTGAGAAGTCTTTGATGAACCGCCGGTAAAAGTCTGCATGACCGAGAAAACTCCTCACACCCTTGACATTCACTAGTGGAGGCAATTTATCAATTACATCAATCTTGGATCTATCCACTTCGATCCCCCTAGCTGAAATCTTGTGCCCAATCACAATGCCCTCCTGCACCATAAAATGACACTTCTCCCAATTTAAGACTAAATTGGTGTCTATGCACCTCTTTAACACAGCAGCAAGGCTAGACAAGCAATTATCATAAGAGGAACCGAAAACAGAAAAATCATCCATAAAGACTTCAATGTATTTTTCAACCATATCAGAGAAAATGGAAAGCATGCACCTTTGAAATGTCGCAAGCGCATTACAAAGACCGAAAGGCATCTTCTGATAGGCAAAAACTCCAAAAGGACATGTGAAGGCAGTTTTCTCTTGGTCTTCCGGGTTAACCGCAATTTGGTTATAACCCGAATAACCATCCAAGAAACAATAATAAGCTTGCCCGGCCAACCTCTCCAACATTTGATCCATGAATGGAAGTGGGAAGTGATCTTTCCTAGTAGCTTGATTTAGCTTCCGGTAATTTATACACATTCGCCAACCGGTGACCATTCTAGTTGGGATTAACTCATTCTTCTCACTCTTTACAACGGTCACGCCACCTTTCTTGGGAACCACTTGTACCGGACTCACCCAAGCACTATAGGAAATCGGATAGATCATTTCGGCTTCAAGGAGTTTCAGCACCTCCTTCCTTACCACTTCTTTCATTTTAGGATTGAGCCTCCTTTGCGGTTGGACCACCGGTTTAAATTCAGCCTCCATCATAATCTTGTGCATACAAAATGTAGGGCTAATACCTTTCAAATCTAAGATGGACCATCCAATAGTTGTTTTATGCTCTCTAAGCACCCTTACAAGTTTCTCCTCTTCCAATTTGGACAATACATTGCTCACTATGACAGGATTTTCATCATTCTCACTAAGAAACACGTATTTCAAGTGGGGAGGTAGAGGTTTAAGCTCTAACTTGAGCTTCTCTTGGACTTCATCCTTTTTGAGATCTTCTTTCTTAGTATTGACAACAAGCTGAATGGGTTGAGCTTCCAAATCACACAAACACTCCTCTATTTCCTTTTCCCCTCTCTCATCAAGATTCTCAATAGAGTTCGTAATTACCTTCTCAAGAGTAGATGAATGGTGCTGATGTGCAAAGACTTCTTTAGCCACTACATCCACAATGTCCATGCGGAAACAATTCTCTTCATCACTCGGGCGATGCATAGCTTCAAATACATTGAAAGTAACCTCTTCATCTTGCACTCTGAGTCGAAGTTGACCTTTTTGTACATCTATCAAAGCACGACCAGTTGCTAGAAAAGGTCTCCCCAATATAAGTGGAACTTCTGCATCCTCCTCCATGTCTAATATCACAAAATCCGCTGGGAAGATAAACTTATCCACTTTAACCAAAACATGTTCCATAATACCAAAAGGATTCTTGATTGATCTATCGACTAGTTGCAATGCCATCCTTGTTGGTTTCACTTCACCACCTCCAAGCTTGTTCAAGATTGAAAGCGGCATCAAATTGATACTCGCCCCCAAGTCACATAAGGCCTTCCCAATAGCAACACTCCCAATTGTGCAAGGGATTGTAAAACTACCAGGATCTTTAAGCTTTGGAGGTAGCTTCCTTTGAAGTATCGCACTGCATTCTTCCGTCAAGGCAACAGTCTCGCCTTCTTTAAACCTCATTTTCTTCGTAAGTAACTCCTTCATGAACTTTGCATAAGTTGGCATTTGCTCTAGTGCTTCAGCAGAGGGTATGTTGATTTGTAACCTCTTAAAGATGTCTATAAATTTGGCAAATTGCTCTTCCTTCCCCTTCTTCTTGCTTAAGTGAGGATATGACAACTTTACATAAGAAGGGATCTCTTGAGGCTTGTCTCCATCTTTCAAAATCTGACTTTTACTCTTCCTCAAAATTGAATTTTCATCCACTAACTTTTCTCTCTTGTCTTTTTCACTTTATTTCTCTTCTTCCTCTATTACAACCTCTTTGCCTTTTTCTTCATTTCTCTCTCTTTCTTCAGCACTCAACTCTGTTTTTTCAATAACTCTCTCATTTTTCAACAAAGGCTCACTGCTCACTTTCTCAAGACTTTTACCACTCCTCAAAACAATAGCCTTACAATGCTCTTTAGGATTTATTTGAGTATTACCTTAAAAACTGCCGCTAGATTGTTCCGCTAGGTGCTTTGCAATTTGTCCAACTTGAACCTCCAAGTTCTTTATGGAAGCATCGGTGTTTTTCTGGTTTGACATGGACATTTGCATGAATTGATTGAGAGTGTTCTCCAAGATAGAAGTCCTGTCTTGAGGCGGTTGTGTGGGTTGAGGCTTAACTGCTTGTCCTGCATCTTGTTTCCAACCAAAACTTGTTTGATTTCTCCACCCTTGGTTGAAATTGTTAGAGTATTGGTTGTTACCTTGCCGCCCATAGTTCCACATATAATTAGTTTCCTCATGGGAACTAGGTGTGGCCTCACAATTTCCATTGTCATGATCTCCTCCACAAAAATCACATATCATTACCTGTTGAGGTGGCATGGTTGTCCCTTGTATGGTTTGGAGTTGTTGTGGGAGTTAAGCTAGTTGCTTGGTAATGGACTCAAGTTGTTGTGTCATAAGCTTATTTTGAGCCAAAAGTGCAGTTTGTGAGTCTAACTCCAACACTCCCTTTCTTGATGTGGTACCTCGGTCATGATGCATAAGATAGTCATTAGATGCCATCGCTTCTATCAAAGTCAATGCTTCCTCCGGTGTCTTCGTGTTCATGGAACCTCCAGCTGAGGCATCCAACATAAGCTTGGTTGACGGTCTCAATCCATTGCAAAATGTTTGCATTTGGACGAGATCATCAAACCCATGATTTGGATATCTTCGGAGCAAGTCTTTAAACCTTTCCCATGTGTCATGAAGAGTCCCACCCTCTTGTTGAGCAAAGGCTGTGATATCACCCCGTGTCTTCACAAATCTTGAGGCGGGAAAGAACCTTGCAAGAAATTTAGCCTCTAAGTCATCCCATGTAGTGATGCTCCCCCTTGGTTGAGATTGGAGCCAAGTCTTGGCTCTATCTCTTAGAGAGAAAGGAAACAACCTTAGGCGAATTGCATCATCGGAAGCACCATTTATCTTCACCGTATCACATAACTCCATGAAGTTGGAGACTTGATTATTAGGGTCCTCTTTCTCCATCCCGGAAAATTGATTTTGCTGCATCATATTCAAGAACGCCGGCTTGATTTCAAAATTGTTGGAATTCACTGGAGGCCTCACTATGCTAGTGACATGCCGATTGACATTTTTATTGGCATAATCCCCAAGTTTCCTCCGTGGAGCACCTTCACCATTGCCTGCCATCTCAAGTGGTTCTTGATGAACTTGTGAAGTGGAGGTCTCTTGTGCTCCTTCTTGTCGTGCTAAATACTTCTGCTGTCTTGCTTGAATCTGATTCTTCCTAGCTGTTTTCTCTATTTCAGGATCGTAGAGAAGTTGGTCAGCTGGGATAGTACCTCGTATGCACAAAAGTCTAGAGACCAAGAATGTTAGCACTAAATGACAGCAAAAAGAAACAAATAATAAATAGAAAAAATAAAATTGTGCTTAAATTAGTAATCGAAATGGGTATACTAATATTGAAACACAGTCCACGGAAACGGCGCCAAAAACTTGTTGGACGGATTGGGCAATTATACCCAGTCGTATAAGTAATAAAGAGGTAAGGGGGATATCGTTCCCATGAGGACTGAGACAAGTACTAGCACGTGCCAAATCAACTACTATCTAAGCGGATATTTGGATGGAAGGGAGCTCAATACTAATTACCAAGCCCAACTATAGTAAAAACAAACAAAACAAAAGGAACAAATTCTTTTCTGTATTTTTATCGAACACTTGGAGTGCAAAAAGGTGATTTTCAAATATGATAAAAGATGTTGGGATTAAACTTCACTAAACCCTTGCCTCATGAAATACTAAGACCACCAATCCAGTTTATGCTTCAAATATTAAAATCAACCCACAAGATTACTCAAGTCCTAATTCCTTAGATGACAAGAGCCTAAATCCCCTAATAGACCCTAATTCCTTAGGTGGCCTAATTAGTGAATTTGCATTAAGAGTAGGGATTACGCTATTACTAATAAACCAAAATCCATTCCTAGATGCAAGGTTTACTAGGTGATTAATTCCAAATCAAGAATTGATAATAACGTCCCCATTGCAAATCAAATCTCAGGACAATTCATGGATGATCAGACCACAAAAAGTATTAAGCATAGGAATTAAACACTAATAAGAAGGCATAAACACAGATTGATAAATCAACGCAAATACATGAGATTCGGTTTAGCTACATATAATCCCAACAAAAAGGGAATTAGCTACTCATAGTGATAGAGAAAGCCAAAATAAAAGAAATAGGAACAGAGGGAAGGAAGAACTCCATGGAAGCTTTCCGCAGCCGTCACAGCAGACCCCTGGTGCAGAGAAACGTTCTTTTTAGGGTAAAAGTTGTCTAGGGTAAAAAGTCTCCTATCTATTTTGCTCAGATGCCTATTTATAGATTCAAATAATGCGCGTCACGACCGTGATGGCCACCACGGCCAGGCTGTGACGGGTTCTGTCATGGGCGCGCTTTCAATTTTTTGTCTGTCACGGCGATGACACTCATCACGGCTAGGTCGTGATCAGCTCTGCCTGTTGAGGGTCTGGTTCAGCTGACATGTCACGGCCGTGATGGGTATCACGGCTAGGCCGTGACAGCTTCTGACTTTTGCCTTCTTTCTTCTCAGTTTTGATTGATCATGGCCGTGATGGTCATCACGCCTAGGCCGTGATGGGCTCTGTTTGGCTCATTTTCTTCACTTTTCAAGCTCTATCTTCATTCAAGCTCCATCATGGTTGATCCTGAGCATTTTATCCTAAATTTCTGCAAAACAACACCACGAAACCGCCTTACCCATTCCAAGGTAAAAACTATCCAAAATCAAATTGATTATGCCTAAACTATACGAAAAATGCATGCAAAATGATAATGAAATATGAGGTGTAATCACACTCATCAAGGCTCACTAAGGAGAATGTCTCGGGACTGAGACCCGATTGAGAGATATCGACCGACATGCATAAGAGTGTGACTCCTTAGAGGATTCATCCTAGATGGATAATCGAGGCTGGCTGTAACAATATGATTTGGGAGATGTTTGCTGCATGTGTTGACTGTTGTTTGATAGTATGCTCTACTATGTTTTCCATATCCTTGTTTTTATGGTGATATCGAGATTCTTATATCCCGTCTTCTTCTTTTCTTCCTTTTTCTGTGTATGTATCGATTCATCAGATGAGAAGCAGTCGTATGTCGATGACGATCGGGCCAGATCAGCGTCAGATGCATGATAAGCCTCTAGCTTATCTAGTTTTACAGCTATAAAGGCTAAAGTTTTTATACCATTTGAGCGATTTAACCTCGTTAATTACCCAAAATTTAGCTTCCTTTGTCCCTAAGCAACGTTTTGAGTCTCTTAGATAATTTTTATGATATTTTGGTTATTTTTTAGTCAATAAAGCATTCTAATGTTACTTTTATATTTCAGGTTAAAAGTGAAGCTTAAGGTAACAAGAAAAGTTGAAGAAAATAAGCTAAAGGCCAAAACGAGTGTCTCGCCCTGCGAGACAATGCTCGCCCCGCAAGCCAGAGCTATAGACTGAGTAGGAATTGCTAACTTTCGGACTCACCCCGCGAGACAGCCCTCGCTTCGCGAGCATTCAAAATCAGATAGGAGCCAAAATCAAGTGCTCTCCTCGCGAGCACCTATTCTCCCCACGAGCGGGCGCTGTTTCGGAATTTTATAAATAGCTTGTTTGGAGCATATTAGATATATAAGTTTGAGACCTATTTTTCTTGTTTCTCTTGGAGTTGTGCCTCCCCTAGTTTTATTATGTTTATTTCAGTTGTAATGACTTTCTTCTACTCTTTTGATTTGGTTATGATTGCTATGAGGAACTAATCCTCTTTCCGAGGGAATGATGAAGCCACTCATGACGGTATAGTAATTCAAGTGTGGTGATTTCTTATTCCCTTCTCTTAATTTCTTGTTTCTTAATTCTGATTGTATTGAGTTAATTACAAAGGACTCGTAATTAACTAGTCAAACGTGATGAGTGCGAGAAGAGATTCGTGTTTTAGGATTTGGATTAGGAACACCGATTGAGCATTTCTAGAGATAGAGTAAGAGATTGGTGCAATCGTTATAGGGAACCAAGGGCTTAATGAATCTAACTTGTGGGTTGTCGGATAGAGAAATAAGCAATTTGCATGCGTAGGTATGTCCTTTCGTACTCGAGAGAGACATTAAGATAATTTAGGGTTCCTGTTTGGCAAAGAAATTTAACTTAAGGATAAGAAGACAATCACTTGGGTAGTATGCATGATTGGGTAGGTGGATTCGTGACCTTAGATCTCAAGCCATACTTGAATCTAGATTTGTTTACTCTCGTTTTAGATAATTGATCTTAGATAACTATTTTTATCTCGACAACCATTTATAGTTGACTTGGTCAAACTGTTGTGATTTCCTATAAATTTGGTATAGTTGGTATCCCAATCCCTGTGTTCGATCTTGGTAATTACTTACCGTGTTTTATTAGTTGCTTCGATCCGGTACTCTTGCCGGAGTCACATCAATGCACTACTTGCAAATGGTTCCGTCGAGGGTCCCAACCCTGGGGGGCATTGAGATAGTATATCATGATGACCATGGGTGGCAGGTCAACCACTCATAGTTCTTCATGTGTTACCTCGGTCCGGTCAGTATCTGTGTCCGTCTCGAAGGAGGACCTGACTTCACTATGCTCGGTTATTATAGGATATCTCAGCGACTACCTTTCTCAGAGCTCTGGATCCCACCCAATCATCGGGAGTTCGCAAAGGATATGTAGAACCCGATAGACCGCACTTACGCTCGTAGCAGACTTGGAGTGTTACAGAGAGGCCACGGGGGAAGAAGTGTGCAGATGATGTATCACAGCGGTCGCAAGAGGGTTATGACTAGTAGTGATGAGTCTGTTGGGAACAGAGTTTACAGACGCCGTTATGGCGAGGGTGAGGGTAGTTCCTGACGCCCATATCATTTATGACATGGTTCGTCGGTAGGGTCTGCTAGGGAGAGCCTCGGTGAGCATAGTCTTCTTTTGATCTTTTGATTTTGGATGTATTCTGTGAGAGGTGGGTGGGTAGATGCACTAGTGCAAAATATACTTTTTACATTGGGGTTTTAACATAGGTTTTAAAAAAACCGATGTGAAAAAGGAGGCGGTGGCATTTTTGAAATTAAATTGAAAATTTTTAACATCGGTTTTATATTAAACCGATGTTATAAAGGTTTGAACATCGGTTTTTTTTAAACTGATGTTGAAAATTGAACCAAAAATTAAAAAATTAAAAAATACATACTTTAACACATCTGTTTTGTGATAACCGATGTGGAAATGTGTATGTTTTAACATCGGTTTTATAAAAACCGATGTGGAAAAACGAATAAAAAAATTAAGGAAATAAATAATATAACATTTAACATCGGTTGTAAAATAACGATGTGTAAAACTTTATAACATCGGTTTTTTATTAACCGATGTGTATTGTTATCTGTCATTTTTAATTCCCTCTTCCTCATTTTCATTTTCGCGCTGAGACCTTTTCATCTGTCCTTTTCATCTGCATGCCTGTGAGCTCACTCTCCCTCCTTTTCGTTTTGATTCCTTTGAATATTTGCACCAGTTCTTTGATTTCACTCATCGCTGCCACCATTCACTCCTCGAAAGGGTTCTTCAACCCTAGCTTACATCAACAGTGGCGGCCGGGAAAGTCCTGACCTCTAACCCTATCTTATACTGGTTGTTGCGCCTGCAACTTAAGGAGATCCACCACTCCGTTCGTGCTTCCGCGAAGAGGACCGTTACTTACGAACCACCACTCCGGTCTCTTAGCATCTCACAACTCTGGTATGTTCTCTCTGCTGAAAATATTGTCTAGGCTCTGTCATGAGTGTGTTAGTGCCTTGTTGTGACCCCTTTGATGAAGTTTGTGCCTTGAGTCCTTGTTCTGTGCATACTTGTGTTGTTCTGTGTGTGAAGTGTTATAAAGTGTGAATCTGTGTCTAATCCACCATAGTGGAAATGGCTCCAAGACTGGATTTTTCCAATTGGTGGACAAAGGATACACAGAAAGGAACACCAGTGGTGGTATCACGAAGTCACGACCGTGATGCCTGTCACGGCTAGACCGTGACTGATTCTGCCTTGGAGGTTGCTTCACCGGTTGGTCTGTCACAGTCGTGACCACCATCACGGCTAGGCCGTGATCAGTTCTGCCTGTGAGGGTCTGGTTCAGTTGGCATGTCACGGTCGTGATGGACATCACGGGCTGGCCGTGACCAGTTCTGACTTTTCCATTCTTTCTTTTCAATTCTAATCGATCACGGTCGTGATGGATTTCACGGCTAGGTCGTGATGGGCTCTGTTTGGCTCATTTTCTTAACTTTTCAAGTCCCATCTTCATGCAAGCTACATAATTAGGAAAGCCTTAGTTTCCCGTTTGAGATGCAATACTAATGAGCACACGTGTACGTGCTTAATGTACCGCTCATTGTGTTGGATCTTGAATTGTCCAAAGTTGGACGGTTTGGGAAAAAACTTTTTCTTAATTCAGTTAAAATAGTTATTCATTGATTCTAATGTTATATACTTGATGAAAGTTCGGATTGATACATTTCCTTTCGTTCTCCGGGTGCATACTTTATCGTAGTGGATGACATCGCGTTCTAGTAGTGTACATCGGAGACCGAAGGGAAATGCTACCGAAATTTTGTCGAGTATGAGCATGAGAGTTAAGGACTAACTGTTAACCGAATGTTGAAAAAGTTTCTTCTCGAATGGGATAGGGCCATACCCTATCATAAGAAGTGGTTGATGAATATGTTGGACTAAGTACGAAGTTATTGGTTTAGTCATGGATCGCGGTTGGATGAATGATAGACGGACAAGTGATGAGTATGAGAATGGAGTGGAAGATTTTCTACAGTTTGCAAAAACAAATGCTACTGATAGTGGTAACGGAAGGTTTTATTGTCCTTGTGTTAACTGTTTGAATGAGAGACGACTCTGTCGTGAGTGTGTTAGTGCCTTGTTGTGACCCCTTTGATGAAGTTTGTGTGTTGAGTCCTTGTTCTGTGTATACTTGTGTTGTTCTGTGTGTGAAGTGTTATAAAGTGTGAATCTGTGCCTAGACATGCACACAACTTCACATGATCGATATTTATAAGTTATGTTTGATATTTGTCCTGACATACTAACAAGTTTTTTTTTTTTGTTTAAACAGGTATACATGGCTGATCATGAGGATATCCCTCCTTCATGCAGCGGGTCTAAGACCCCGTCTACGGGTAGAAAGGGTAGACATGCCACACGAATGAGGAATTTGACTGCCAACCGTGGTTCAAATCAAAGGATAAGAATATACTTTGATAATAACCTCAATCCTATTGGGCCAATGGCAGAGCAGTTTAACAGTTTTGTGGCGAGCCTTGCTAGGAGCAGGCCTAGTATACTCATTGATATTTGGAAAGATGTAAGAGCAGACGTGAAGGATCAGATATGGTAGAGTATTCTGGTATCTATACTTTTACGTCCTGTTTGTCTGTATCTACTTTATTTTAATCTTACTAATATCATACAGTAATTCGTTGATTCTTTTGGTCTTAATGTAGCTCACCTTTGACATACCGGATACGACGGTTATGAAGAAGCGTTTGCTAAAGTATGCTGGTGAGCGTTGGAGGGCTTTTAAGGTCGACCTGGGCATATACTATGTATTCAATCCAACATGTGAAAAGAACCCACTTGAGGTGTACCCGTTTCTTGACCAGGCGACGTGGGATCGCTTTGTTCGAGCCGACATGATCCCGGCTTTCAGGTTAACTTATTTGATTTGTCTCTGAATTTATGTAATTTCATTAATTTTATTTACTTATGTAATTTAATTGTCTTCTATTTATAACAGGAGAAGAGGAAAAAGGGGCAAGAAAACCAAAGCAAGAATGTCTGACCCCATGTCATGTCTCGTGGGGGATATAAAAAGCTTGGTCAGATAATGGTGGAAGAGGAAAAGAAAGCACGTCAGGAAGCAGCATCTCAGGCGGATCCTAACGCTGAAAATCGTCCAGAGGTTGTTGATCCACCTCCACCCCCACGCCATTGTAAATGGAAGAGGGCCTGACAAAGAATAACGGGACAATATATATCTGAGGAGGCCCGCCAAGTAGCTGAGAAGATTGTAAGTATAGTTTGAATTGTAATTGTCATTTTAATATTGTTACCGAATTGTAATGTGACATGATATTTTATATGTGATAGGATGCATTGGACGAGCAGGTAACCCAAGGAACCTTTGTTCCTAGAGGACGCGATGATATCTTAGCTACTGCCATCGGCAAACCAGACCACCCGAGCCGTGTCATTGGTGTTGGATGGGGCGTCGGCATTCGCCAATACCATGGTTCATCTTCACACCAATGCCACAGGGATGTTGATGCAGATAGAGCACGGCTAAAACAGGAGATTACAGCTGAGCTTAGACATGAGATGGCCGAGCAGTTTGCCCAGCAGATGGCAATAATGACTTCTATGTCCCAGCAGATGACAGCCAGTGTCCAACCCTCTGACCAACCCTCTGTCCATGTGAGCACTAAGGGCTCATGTGATCCTCCTCATCAGCCTAAAAATGATGATGATGGTGATGATGATGATGATGTTGATGATGACGACCCTGATAGGTGTGAGCTGTATGTTGATGATCATCATGATCGCCGCTTAGTGGCATTGGGGAGGGCACATAATAACTTAGGTAATACCATACACCATCGTTTATTACCGGATGATCAGCTGAGGGTCGTTGTTGAGATTATTCGAGATGCTGATGCTTGAGTCCCTGTGCCCACTGAGGAGGTTCAAACAGTGGGTCAGGCCCCCGGTAACTTCATCCTCTAGCCAAGAAGACTGATCAACTTTCTTGTTGCATCTGAGGTATTCAGTTAGTTGTGTTTTTCTATATTCATAGTTGAAATTATTTATTATTGTTTAAAGATAATGCTTTATTTTTATTCGTTATAGGATGTTGGAAATGGTATTCTACCTAAAAGGTCGGATCCAGGAAGACCAGAGATGTCTGCTCCTGCCAAGGTATTCATTTGACCATTTAATTAATTACGAATGAAATAACTTAATTATCTATGATTAATAATATATATCTTTGTTGTTTAGGGGATCGACAAAGGGGCACCTGATGATGTTTTTAAACTTCTGGCTATACAGGTTTTCACCATGGAGAATGACGCAGCTTTGGTAAGGTTGGAACATGATGTCAGTCCAGGTGATGAACTGTATATCCCAAAGAAGGAACTTATGGAGATCGCACTCAATAAAGAAATGGCTAGTTCTGCTCACCTATCGTTATGGTGCACGTAAGTACATTTTATTTATAAGTTAAGTAATTAATTTTTAAATACTATGATAATTAACATGTTTTTTCAATATATTAGGTATCTGCATCGTATGTTAGTTGATCAAGGTAACTCGCCCTTTATGGGTTCATTGACCCCATGTTCATTCAAGGTGATGTTCTCCTAACATCAGAAGACCCGGCCACCACCATACGTGATATACTAGCCCGAGACGATCATCAATTTTTCCTTGCGCCTTATCTCAATAAGTAAGTACCGGTTATTTAATTATAACTATATATGACTTAGTCACTAATTGTTTCGCAAATACAACCAGCATTGACAACTGTTGATCTTGTGCCCTAGGATGAACGTCGTGGTCTTCTTCTGCTCAATTGGAAATAAGCCGGAGAATGAACTGAAGACGATCATCGAAACGTAAGCATTAAAATACTTTATAATCAGTAATGAAATTGTTTTAATTATTTGAAATCTATTAGATATACTTTAATTAATATTTATTTTGTCATGATAGTTCTATTAATACAAACCACATGTTACGTGGTCAAAGGCGTCGCGCTATCAGATGGATTATTCCTAATGTAAGATATTTATTAGTTCAAATGCGGTGGGTATAATTATTGATTTCTATTTAATTCCTCATATTCTAATTGGCTTTCATTTGTACGTAGTCACGTATACAACGTGGATCATGGGAATGTGGATACTATGTGATGCAGTGGATGTTGTAAATTATCTCCTCCAGGATCACCGAAAGATGGCACGAGGTAAATGTTAATTGATAACAATTAGAAGTAACAGTTATAGATTCGTTATATATTTTTTGTTAGTTTATTACTTAAAAGATATAATCTTTTGTCCAATTAAACTTGCAGATATTCAACAATCCAACTCTATTATCTGATTCCGACATCAACAACATAAGGAGGTGTTGGGCAACTTTCTTTCTTGAAGTGTATCAACCATAGTTTGTATATATATATATATAGTTAGTTTAAAAACTTATCATGTACTAGCTATAGTGTACTTTTGACTGGTCATATGTATTTTGATATGAAATCTATAATATATCATGTAGCTTTTTGGTTTCTAATTATCTTTGTTGTCTGAATGTAAATGACCGTACATATGTATTGTTCATAATAAATTCGGTATATATATATATATATATTAATTGTGTTTTTGTTGTACAAAAGTGATTGTTGAGAATATTTAGATTATGTTATTCTGGTATTGATCTGCATTATTACTGAAATAAGGGAAAGGAATGATAGAAATGAAAATAACAGTTTTTTTAAAAAAAAATGGACTTTACACATTGGTTTTCTTGAAAACCGATGTGGAAAATGAAATTTCCACATCGATTTTTTAAAAACCGATGTGTAAAGTCTAATTTCCACATCGGTTTTAATAAAATCGATGTGGATAGTGATATTTCCAATAGTTTACCAATTGACAAATGAACTTTCCACATCGGTTTATTTTAAAACCGCTGTTAAAAATGTACTTTAAACATCGGTTTTAAAACCGATGTGAAAAGTGACAATAAACAACATCGGTCGTTTCAACATCAGTTTGAAAACCGATATGAAAAGCCAAAAATAACCGATGTGGAATCCTTTTTCTGCACTAGTGATGCTGTCTGTTTAGGTTTTTATGTATCTTTCTCTGTGACCAATTATTGTTTCTTTACCCGGTTTGTATGGACGGTAGGCTTCTGATATCTCTGTTGGGATCAATGGTATTGTTGGAGACATGATGTATATATATATATATATATATATATATATATATATATATATATATCTATCTGTGTGTGTGTGTTGTTTTATCTTTCTTCTGCTGTGTATGTTTAAATGATTTTAATTTTAATATACTGTGTAATATGTACGCTTACTTTATACATGAACTCAGCTCATTTTAAATGAGTTTTTTTATTCCTGAAAACCCACTAATACCTAACCATTGCGATAACCCTTACACGCTTACTTTATGTTCAAGTACATAATTTAAGAACGATTAGTTGAGAGGACAGCATTTAATTACTTCGGATGCATTTGTGACTGCCAGTTTCATTAGAGGTACGTATTCAATTAGTTGAGAGGAAGAGAGAAAGTGTGAATAGTATTAAAGGGAAAGCAGAAGAAAAAGGATATTCAAACCAATAACTGCGAATTTGATACCTTACCTGAAGCCGTTCAATTAATTGAAAGTAGGTGCATAGTTAGTAGTTCAGCACAGAACGAATGCTCCTATTTGGTCACTTGGCTCGTTTGGCACGTCTCTGTCAAGTAAACTGAATGGGCTACATGTTACATCACGATGGTACCTTCCACGGCTTGTGGATACGAGTGGAAAGATGGCACCAAGGTTTATAAAATCGGATCGGTCATCGAATCGGTGAAGGTAGTGATTCGAGGTTCAATGATTCAATCGAGGTTGAATCGTGGTTGAATCGGTTATAATTAAATAATATTATTTTAATTTTTAATATAATATTTGTAACAATATTAAACAAAAAAACAACATAACAACTAAAATTATTAAGCACAATTTTTTTTATTTTGAAATTAAACTAAATAAATATAAAGATATATGTTAAAATCATCTTCATAAGGAAAACCAATCCAAAATCTACAACCAGCCCACATATATTAGAAAACAAAAGAATTGGGTTTTGGCTAGGATGACCCAAATCCTTTTATACTATTTTTTTTAGGAGACTGGTACAAGCCGGTTCACTACCGGTTATGACCGGTTTTACCGGTTTTGAACCGGTTCTCCGATTTTTCCACCGGTTCAATACAGGGACGGTTTTCCCTATGAATCGGATCGACCAAGATCCCGATTCCCGATCGGACCGGTCGGATTTTGAAAACCTTGGATGGCACGGACCACGGTTCTACCACCACTCTATTTTTAACTATATCATTGATATGAAATTTCCACCAAATATTCTTCGGTTCCTAACCAAATTTTACTCTATTTTTCAATCTTTACATGCCTAGTTTATTTAATAATAAATTAAATTTACACTTTTTAAAAGTCTGTTGCTAAACTTTGAGTTTCTCATTTTATCGAAAAATAAAAAATTTGAGTTTCTCAAATAAACTTATTCATAACCTATATATAGGATTGATTGTATTATTTAAATTTTTTTTTTTTGTTTGATGAGCGTATTATTTAATATTTAAACTATATATTACTGTACATTTATTTTTCATAAAACATAATATTTTATTAAATGTCATATATACTTATTTTAAATTTAAATTTTTTAAATTAGTTATATAATTTTTTTTCATTTAAGATATATCTTTAAATAAACCTTTAGAGTTAGTTAGATTCATATACAGACAACAGTGAACCTCTAACAAAAATCTATGACATATGATAAGAAAGAGTGAGTTACAAAAGGACTTAAGGACCTACACATATATATATTTAAAGAAAACCTAACATAACTTAGGTCATTTCCATGCCTAGTGATAACACCTAATGAGTCTTCATCATGAATATTCAAGCATATGGGTGATTAGAGTTTGTTATATTTTCCTATCAGATTTTTTGTTGATCTTTTTAATATTAAAGAAAGAAAGTATTAAATAAATACTACGGGAGTTATAAGGTGGTCAATAAAAACTACATACATCTCTTGAAAAAAAAAAAATTAAAAATTTATTTTTTCTATGCTTTCTTTATGTAATATGATTAGGAGGATTAGTAAAAAAAAATGTTAGAGGAAGATTTAGAATTATTCTAAAATTGAACTTATGATCACATCATGTAAGGTACAGAAACGATGAGAAGTTTCATCAAGCAATGAATTGATAACAACTACTACTAACGTTCTCTTACCTTCTATATAACCCCACACCATGCAGCACTAGTAGTCACCAAAGTGAAGTGACAAGCAATTACAAACCAAAGCAAATACAATATTGTAATTGGTTTGTGAGTTGTTCCTCATTGAGAAGTAATGGCAATTAGCATCAAGGTTGCATGCATGGTTCTGATGTGCATGGCAGTGGTGAGTGCACCAATTGCACAGGCTGCCATAACATGTGGACAGGTGACTAGCAAGATAGCTCCATGCGTCAATTACCTGATATCGGGCGGACTAGTCCCGGCAGGCTGCTGCGACGGAGTGAAGGATCTGGTGGCGTCGGCTCAGACCACCGCTGACCGCCAGGCCACATGCAATTGCCTCAAAACCGCTGCTGGTTCCATCCCTGGGTTGAATACCCAGAATGCTGAGTCACTCCCTGGCAAATGTGGAGTCAACATCCCCTACAAGATCAGCACCTCCACCAACTGTGCAACGTACGTTATTTCTCATTTCTCACTATATATTCTAGATTATTCAGTGGATTGAGATATCTATATACTTAATATATTAAAAACGAGCTTACTTAAAAAAGGTGAATCCTTTTTATTTTTTTAGAGAATATTGGGTTAATTTTTGCGTGTATAAATGAATATGAGGTATTACGTATTTCAAACTAAAGTAAAAAAAATTAAATTTAAATATGAGTTGTCACATAAATAAAGTTTTTTGTATAAGGTATGGTATTATTAATTAAATTTTTAAGAATGACGTGGTCTCTTATATATAGTTGCTATTTTTTCAAATAAAAATATACAAATAACTCTTGTAGAAGGGAACATGTTAAGAGAAAAATAATAAAGCTTTTTATTTACCTTCACTTACTACTTCAATCTTTTGGAAAATTTAATTAATAAAAGTGTCCATAAAAAATTCGGTAAGATGCTTAAAAGGGCGTTCAAATTACACATACTATTATCACATGTTTGTGGGAGAAAAATCATTATCATGTATCATGTACATTCCTGCTAAATGTGTAACTTATTTTGCTGGCTAGTTACTAGAATTTAGACAACTAATTGAATTAAAATAAAGTATTTCACAAGCATAATAGATTATTGTTTGGTCTAAAATTTGGTAATTGTTTTGATTTGTTAATTGGTTTATGCAATATTGCAGAATCAAGTATTGAAGAGTTTATGTGACGGGGAAGGTGCATTTCTACCGCAGGATACTACATAACATATGATAGCGCTGTAGCATCGATTAATTAATGATAATAAAGGCCTTTAAAAAAAAAATTAATGATAATAAAGGGAGGGGACGAGGGCTCCACTTATGCGAGTCTCATCTTGTCAGCCTGTCCCAATAGTTTCATGACACTTTGTCCTAGGTATCATGTGTGATCTAATTATGTTTCTCAGTTGGTGGTTGCAATGTAATAATGAATACTCCCGAAAAAAACAAAATAATGAATCTATCTATCTATAAATAATATATTTCCATCTCTTATTCAATATCATGTTGTTATGTGTTATTTTTCCTATATAATCATGTATCATATGTCAAGTATTAATATTGTAATTTTTTGATTTATTATTGTGTTTATAAATTTAACAAAAAATAACAAAATAAAATAAAATAAATGAGGGAAAATTAATTAAATTGAAAAAAAAATTCAATTTGAATTTTAAATTTAAATCAAATATCAAATTTGAAATCAAATCTTCAACCAATAACGTGTCTTTAACATTTGGGTTAATTTCGAAAATTTAAATTTAGAATATAATTAATCTTATCTAATTAATTTTATCTAATTATTTAATTTATTTCAATTTTAATTTCAAATTTAAGGTCATACAAAATGTATTTACTAAATCTTATTAAAACTAAAAATAAATTGAAATCGAAAAATTCAAATTTAAATTTAAATTTTAAATTAATTAAACTTATCTAATATTTAATTTATTTCAATTTTAAGGTCATACAAAATGTATTTACGTAAATATTATCAAAAATGAATTTAAATTGAAATTATATAAATTGAAATTAAAATGTTAAGTGTAATTTATCTTATCTAATTATTTAATTTATTTCAATTTTAAAGTCATACAAAATATATTTACGTAAGTCTTATCAAAATTGAATTTAAATTTAAATTTAAATTTTAAATGTAATTTATCTTACCGAATTATTTAATCTATTTCAATTCTAAGGTCATACAAAACGTATTTACGTAAATTTTATCAAAATTGAAATTACGTAATTCAGAAATGTATTTAATCTTATTTGAATGACTAACTTTGAATGCATTTTGGGTTATTTATGTAATTTATTCTTAATCTATTTCAATTTTAATTTCCAATATAGCAAATCAATTTTAAAAAATAACTTATTCTAAATACTTACCTTATCTCTTTTTATCTTTTTTTTAATGAGTAGCACTGTAACAACTTATTTACAATAATTATTTGTTTATAGATTTAATTTCAAGTTTGATAATTGATTTAGATTCAAAATTGAAATTCAAAAATTAGTCTTTAAATAAGATTATTTACAATTAATATTGAAATAACCTTTCCAAATATTGAAAATATTGAAATAACAGCATCTCCTTTCAAAACTATAAAAGAATATATAAAAGTTTTAACAATTCAACAGCCAACTCGAAATGACATAAAAAATATTCAACAACGATTAAACTTTACGAATCAACTTTTATACCAGGTAGCAAGTACCTCAGAAGATAATGAAGTAATTTCAGTAAGAGAAACATCAAGAAAATTAGATAAATCAATAATAACTCCTTATAAACTCTAATATTCAGAAATTAAAGAAATAAAAATAGGAAAAGAGTCTACTGGTGATTTGTTAGATGAGATAAATAAAAGATTAGCTTCTTTAAAGATATCTTCACGAAAATTAAATATGATAAGTGAAAAAGATATAGAAGATTTAGAAAACCAATTCAAATATACAAGTGAAGATAAAATAAATAAAATAAAAAATACTTCGAAAAGTTATCCAACCTCCCGAAATTATTACCCAAGACCCACTTTGCCAGATATTCAATTCAAAGATAATAATCTAGATTTAGCCTCACAATATACTGGTGACGGAATAGCAGAATGGAATATTGATGGGTTTCAGAACATCAAATACTGCGAAAATTAGAAGAAATGACAATAGCATCAACTGCCTATAGGACAAAAAGAAATAATGCTGCAAGTACAGATAAGTTATTAATCCAAGGTTTCACGGGAAGCCTAAAAGGATGGTGGGATAATAATTTAAGAGAAGGAGAAAAACAACAGATTCTTACATTTGTAAAAACTGAAATAATAACAAATGAAACTAGAGAAACCTCAACTGTACAAATAGATCAACAAGTTGAAGAATTAATCTTTGCAATTTCTCAAGTGTTTATTGGTGACGCTAATGTTTTTGCAGATAGATCTTTGGAAATATTAAATAATTTATATTGTCCAACCTTAGGAGAATTCAGATGGTATAAAGATAATTTTTTAGCAAATATTTATACTAGGTCTGACTATAGACACTCCTATTGGAAATATAGGTTTATCTCAGGCCTTACAAAGAATTTTGATCAAAAAGTTAGAGATAATATAAAAAATGAATATTCTGGAATCCCTTAGAAGAATTAACTTATGGAAGAATAATTTCAGTAATAAATAAAACATGTTTACAATTTTGCACAGATATAAAAATGCATAGACAAGCAAAATTTGAAAGTAAAACAAATAATAAAGAATTAGGAAAATTTTGTGAACAATTTGGTTATGAAAAGGTAACTCCCCCTTTAAAACAAAGAAGGAATAAACCACAAACATTCAAAAAAATATAAAAAGTTTAATAGGAATAAGCAAGTAGAAAGACCTTATAAGTCTTATAAGAAAGATAAAACATATGATAAACCCTATAATAATTTTGATATAAATATAGTATGTTATAAATGTGGCCGTACAGGTCATATAGCAAAGAAGTGCAAGGTAAAACAAAAAATAAAAGAACTTAAAATGGATAATGATATAAAAGAACAAATTACAAAAATTCGTTTGTATGATACAGATTCATCAGATAATTCCTCTACATATGAGGAACAAGAAATAATATATCAGAATCAAGAAACATCTTCTGATTCTGGTGTTGGTTGTTTAAGCTGTGGATGTCTTGGAGATAACTGTGATTGTAAATTTACAATTAATGTTATATCCAAGGAAGCCAAAGTTTTATTAGATTTAGTTGGAAAAGTTGATAATCCTCAAATAAAACTAGAAATGTTAGAAAAATATAAAGAATTAGAAAACCAGGAAATAACAACAAAACAATTTGAAGGATATAATCTAAAAAAAATATTAAACCCTGATACATCTTTTTTAGAGGAACCAATAACTATTCCCTCTTTATATAAAGAAATAAAAAATTAAAAAATAGAGGTAAGCCAATTAAAACAACAATACAAAATTTTGCAATAAATTTTTTAAAATTCCTTGGGGAAAGGAAAGGATAAAGTTAGTTCTTCATCATCAATTCAAAATGATGATGATCTTGAAAATGAATTTGACGCCCTCTACAGAGAACATAAAAAAGAAATTGATGACACAAATTTGTTTTTAGGAATTAAAACAATGCAACAAAAATGACATGTTAAAGTAAATTCAAAGATTAGAAAGTCTTTTCATAAACCATTCATTACACTTGTAGATTCTCGAGCAGATCTCAATTGCATTCAGGAAGGATTAATCCCAACACAATACTATGAGAAAACACTTCAAAAACTATATACTGCAAATAACCAACAATTAAAGGTAAATTACAAATTAGAAGATGCTAGTATTTGTACCAATGGAGTTTGCTTTGCTAGTTCATTCCTTTTAGTAAAAGATACTTCAAAACAAATAATATTGGGTACTCCTTTTCTCACTCAGCTTTATCCACTTCAAATAACTGAGAAAGGCATAAGAACTATAAAAAATAATTAAGAAGTTTTGTTTGAATTTATAAACCCAATAAAATGAAAAGAATTAAATAATCTAAATGAGGATTTAAATGAGAAAAACTTCTTGTCAATAATTCATAGAAAAGAAAATCAAATAAACTTTTTACAAAAAGAAGTTCTCTATGAAAAAATAGAGAAACAATTACAAGATCATTTGATAAAAGAAAAAATAATCAAAAAACAAAAAGAATTTGAACAGGAAGTCTGTTCAGAAGTACCAAATGTTTTTTGGGAAAGAAAAACCCATATGGTCTCCTTACCATATGAAGAAGGATTTCATGAAAGCAAAATCCCTACAAAAGCTCGACCTATTCAAATGAATAATGAAACTTTAGGATATTGTAGAAAGGAAATTCAAGGTTTTTTAGATAAAAAACTTATTAGGCCTAGCACTTGGAGTTGTGCTGCTTTTTATGTTCAAAATCAGTTTGAGATTGAGCGAGGAGAACCTCGCATGGTAATCAATTATAAACCTTTAAATAAAGTTTTGAAATGGATTAGATATCCAATCCCAAATAAAAGAGATTTAATAAAAAGATTGTATGATGGAATTATCTTCTCTAAATTTGATATGAAATCAGGTTTCTATCAAATCAAGCTAAAAAAAGAAGATAAATACAAAACGGCTTTTACAGTTCCAGTTGGTCATTACGAATGGAATGTAATACAAATGGGATTAAAGAATGCCCCTTCAGAATTTCAACATATTACGAATGTTATACTAAATCCTTATTCTGAATTCACTATTGTTTACATAGATGATGTGTTAATCTTTTCAAAATCTTTAGATCAACACTTCAAACATTTAGATATTTTCATTGAAACAATAAAAATAAATAGAATGGTCATATCTGCCAAAAAGATAAAATTGTTCCAAACAAAAATAAGATTTTTAGGTCATGAAATTTATCAAGGGACAATTACTCCAATAAGTAGGAGTATTACATTTGCAGAGAAATTTCCAAATGAAATAAAAGATAAAAAATAATTACAAAGGTTTTTTGGATGTTTAAATTATGTCTCTGAGTTTATTACTAATATTAGGATTAAGTGTAAGCCTTTGTAATCTAGACTTAGAAAAACCTCAAATCCTAAACCTTGGTCAGATGAGTCAACCCAGTTGATCATAGACATAAAAAAAGGATGTCAAATCACTTCCTTGTCTAGGAATTCCTCATCTCAATGCTAAATTAATTATTCAAACAGATGCGTCCGATTTAGGATTTGGGGGTATCCTTCTCTAAGTCCTTCCGCAGTCAAAAGTTGAACAGGTGGTCCGATTTCATTCAGGTCTTTGGATCCAATCTCAATAAAAATATTGTACTATAAAAAAGGAAATTTTGTGTATAGTGCTATGTATCACAGAGTTCCAAGACGATTTAATAAATAAAACATTTTTTCTTAGAATTGATTGCAAAGCTGCAAAAGACATTTTACAAAAAGATGTTCAAAATCTGTTTTTAAAACACATTTTTGTCAGATGGCAAAGTTTATTAAGTTGTTTTGATTTTGATATCGAATATTTAAAATGAGAAAATAATTTTATCCCTGATTTTCTAACTAGGGAATTCTTGCAAGCCACTCCTCCTAGATGAATACAAGGTCCCGTGGTGGATCTTCCCGTGGTGGGGTTCCACCTTCACCCTCTCTATCAAGACAATTAACTCCTGAGTTATTGACCCCTTCAGCCTCAAAAGTAACTCAGTAAAGCCTTCCCCAAATAAACCAAACACAGTCCATGAATAAATTTGCACCTCTTTAGGATGAGAGTTCACCCAAAATAACCTCACCCGGAGAGCCCCTTACTTCAACATGTTCCAAAAGGATTTGGCTAGATTCCTACCAGCAGTGCCAGAAAGAATTTGCAGTTCTATCAGATTATTCTTATTGATACAAACTCGGTTAACATTGAGCAGGAAGTAAATCCTGAAGCCCCAGAAATAATTGCCTACTCAAAATTCAAAATTAAAAAGGTCCTCACTCTTGAAGGATTTGGCTAGATTCCTACCAGCAGTGCCAGAAAGAATTTGCAGTTCTATCAGTTTATTCTTATTGATACAAACTCAGTTAACATTGAGCAGGAAGTAAATCCTGAAGACCCAGAAATAATTGCCTACTCAAAATTCAAAATTAAAAAGGTCCTCACTCTTGAAGACTAGAGACAGGGACCATTTACCCCCAAAAGATTCTAAAGGGTATTTTACCCTCCTATTTACAATTGCTTTGATTATCAAGAGGCCTGAAAAATGGTTCTTCATCAACCTAATCCTCGCCATTCTTGGTACTTTAATTTTCTAAATAACCAAACCAGATTTCCAAACTGGTTTATGGAATGGTTTTTGGAGAATGGTGTTTCAGCAGATATTCTTCCAAATTCACTCAATGAAATTTATGAAGAATACAAAAAATTAACCCCTACAATCCCAATTTATGGAAAATTACTCAATTTTTGTGCTCAGTTTGGGATTGCTTGGTTACTCAAAATAAGCTTTGAATATCATCAGCATTTACGAAAACCGTTTCCGAAATATATTTGTTCAATAAATACGGTTTCTTGGTGGAAGAAATTCAATAATGATGTGGTTGCAACTAAGTTCGTTTCCTGGAAAAGGAATCGTTCCAAAAAGGTTTCATCTCCACAGACCCCATTAAAATTAAAAGAAAAAGAAGTTTGCATTTCAGAAGTAACTTCATTTACAGTCAATATCAGTGCCTCAACTCCTGAAGAATACAAGCAGAAGTTGAAAGCCGCCCTCTTCTCAATTGACTCAGAAGAAGAAGAAGAAGAATTATCTTCTAATGAATCAGCTGATAATCCGTATCTTGAAAATGCATATCCGGATTATGGTTTCTTTGATCAATAAATTACAAAGTCACTTTGGTCTTGTCGCATCTCTCAGCAAATAATGATGGCCGACAAGTCTCCTTTCAGTCACCAACTCTCAATAAAGCAAAAGTAAAGTTATTTGTCATATTGTGCCGACGGAAAATTATTGGCAGACAAATTCACATGGCTACAGTTAAAGTAAAACAATAAGTCAAAAGGTGGTAAAGTACCTGCTTTGCGGATACCAAATGAATTCAAATACGCTCCACTCAAAGTCCTTCTCCCTTCTATTTAAGAAGGCATCATTCACAAGTTGGAGACAGACTTACCTTCGACCACAGTTACTAATTAAGTTTTCTTTATAATTTTGTAGTGTAAAAAACTTTTGAAGCAAGATACATTGAATTTCTTCATTGTAAGTCATTTAATAACAGTTTGTATTTGATAATCCTTTGTACTTTTGTACTTTGATTTACATGAAATAAATCAATAGTTTGATAACAAAATAGTTTGAATAACTTGTTTTATACTCTGTTTTCATCTATTTCTTACACTATTTCTAATACTATTTAAAGAGATGATCCGCAGTGGCATTATATATATATATATATATATATATATATGTATGTATGTATGTATGTATGTATGTATGTATCATTAAATATGGGATTTGCTAACGTACACCCGTACATACTTTAGAAGGTGTATATTAGCAAGTTATAACTAAAAAAATGTAAAATGCATCCGAATGTGTAGCTTGCTAACATACACCCACTCATTTTTTTAGAAGGAGTACGTTAGCAAGTTATAACTAAAAAAATTGGAAAATACACCCTAAGGTGTTGCTAACGTACACCTTATAAAAAATGGGTGGGTGTACGTTAGCAAATCCCTATTAATATTATTTATTTTAAAATAATTATCACTTTTAAAATTTTAATTTATTTTAAATTATTTATCATTTCAAAAATTAAAATATTAATTTTTAATTTTAATATTAATTTAGTTTTAATTAACATAAAATGATTTTTTTTATTAGCTAAGGATAAGCAAAGAATTTAAATAAGATAGTAGGGATAAAAATTAAAGGAAAAATGATAAGCTATATGCTATAAACTCAAATGCTACTTCAAGTAGCGTCTGAAAAAAAAACGCTTTAAGCTAGTGAAAAAACATTATAAGCTAATTTTAGAAATGGTTACCAAACAGGACTACAATTCCATCCACTATAAGCTATTGAAGTAAAAAGCGCTTAACACTAAATTAAAACCTATAACTGTTAGCAAGGCCGCTGAAGTTGGCACGGGCAAACACAAGAAGGGGGGTTGAATTGTGTTTGTTAATTATTTTCGTAAAAACCCTTTTGAACAACTTTTCACAAGCAGAAGATAAAAAGATAAAGCACACAAGAAATCCTTTTTAAAAGATCAACAAAAGCAATATCAAAACCCCACAATTAGTATAAACAAATAAAACTGAAGAGTTTAGCGAAAGAAAAATCACGCAAGAGATTTTATCATGCTTCACTCTCTTCCAACCAAGAGCTATGTCCAGTCCCTTCGACTTGAAGGATTTTTCCACTATTTCTCCAAATAGATTACACAACGAGTATTCAACACCTCCTCAGGCTACAAGTATTCATTTCATACCAAGCCTCTTCAGGCTCTAACTCTATCACAGAGATTTAAAGGTTGATCTTCTTAACTCACTAAGTGTGAGAGTATGATAGTTTAAGATCAGTTGAATATTACAACAATATTCAAACTAAAGATTACAAACTTTTGTTTTTGAAAGAATAAGAGCTTTTCTTCTCAAGAATTGTATTGGCAGAAGTTGGGCTAGCAAAAGTTGTTTCAAGCAAGAGTTGTATCTTCAGTATCTGAGGTCTTCTACTTATATAGTGACATTCTTCTACTATTGTATTTCTTCAACGGTTACTTTGAATAATCCAGTTTAGAGATAGCATTAAATGCATGATATCCGTTGAGACTGATAGCTTGATTTTGGCAAGTTGAAAAGTATCCTTGGTTATCATAAAATCACAAAATGGAGGCTCACTGTTCAGAGCAATTGTACCTTAAAACCTTTCTTTCCTCCTTTGTGTATAACTCGGCTTTTGTTCAGCAATAAAGTTGTCATCGTACAGATCATTTTGCAATTCCAATTGTAGTATTTGCTTTTTGTATTTCCTTGATAGTACTATGAACTTTCTCAAGGGAAATAAGACATTAAATCGGATAAAGACAAATGAGAAGAACAACTATTCATTTGAAATAAATATCAATCATTTGAAATAAATTTATTGTGGACCAGATTGCATTAAATCACATTCAAGGTAGTAAAGATATAAAACATCCGTCTACTTAGTTTTAAGAACGCATCTATACAAGATTTTAATTCTGCTTGTCCACTGAGGTGTCAGAAGCGCTCGTCCACTAATGTGGTGGAGGCGCTCGTCCACACAAGTCTTTGGACTTGCTAAGTCCTTAGATAGCCTCCATCCAATGGCGTGGCACTATGGACCTCTGTTGAATTTTAGTTTAGGCACTACTTGAGTTACAAGGATAGCCCTCGTCTGCTGACGTGGCAAGATGAACGCGCTTAATTTCAAGTCTTTGGACTTGCTGTACCTAACAGTTTATTTAGGTAGTCATTTATAGCCTCGTCTACCAGTCTACTTATCAATTAAAATATAAACAATTTAAATAACCTTTGGACGGATAATTCTCTGCACGAGTCCAATCATTGTATACCTTATATTATTTTGGATATTCTTGCATAAACTGAACTCACTTGTTAGATCTCAACTAACACTTTGCCAAGCAAATTTAATCCTTTTGTTTGCATCAAAACTTAGAGATTATTAAATCCAAAAACTACTTTAGTTCCAACAGCCGCAACTTTATTTCATTAATCACAGGTCGGATGGTTAGTCCACCACCGGTTACGTTCTCCTGAATTAAAGGGTGGTGCTGACCCTCCATAAAAGCCAACAATCCCCCCCCCCCCAACCAGCTCGGGAGATTCGAACCTGTGACCTGCCTCTGATACCAATTGAAGGATCAAGCGCTTACAACTAGGCCAAAAGCTATAGTTGTTAGCAAGGGCACAACTTTATTTCCTTAATCACAGGTCGGGCGGTTAGTCCACAACCGG
The DNA here is from genome assembly GCA_030762895.1 of Sophora flavescens. Lineage (NCBI taxonomy): Eukaryota > Viridiplantae > Streptophyta > Magnoliopsida > Fabales > Fabaceae > Sophora > Sophora flavescens. The sequence goes on along the minus strand of CM061068.1, from coordinate 98,097,218 downwards.
TTACGTTCTCCCGAATCAAAGGGTGGTGCTGGCCTCCCATAAAGACCAACAGCTATCTGCTATACGCTAACGGATTTGACAAACTAAACGGACTCTATATAAACTTTTTCTAAAAGCAAAATAAGTTGGTCCAAAAATTAATGAATGAATTAATTCCTCTAAATATATTAAGCATGATGTCAAATGTGTGTGTCTAGTAGTCCCAAAATGTAGGGGTGTTCATCAACCGATCCAAACCGATTCAAACCGCAAAAATCGAACCGAAAACCGAAAAAACCGAAAATAAAAAAAACCACATTTTTTCATTGAATTGGATCGGATTTTGGATCCTCTAGTGAAATCCAGTCCAAACCGATCTTTTATATACATATACTAATATTTTTTAAATTATAGTATTACTCATACTTGAGCATTGTTTTTCATACTTTTATGTCTCTCATTCTCTTTAATACTTTTGTTGGAATGACATATATGAGACTAATTAGAATATTAATGTCTTGAAGTTATATTTTGCTAAAAGTTTTCATGCATAATATATATATACTTGATTGAGTAAATATGAAAAATAGTAAATCAACTAAGTAAATTTGAAAAATAATTAGCTATAATTTATTTGTAGCCCATTCAAGGAAAAAATAGAATAAGTGAGAGTAGACATAGAGAATTAACATAAAAGAACATTTAATATAAAAGAACGTGTTAAAAAATATCAATAATTATTTATTCTCAAACTCCCAAATTGAAATTTTGCCAAGAATTCTCTAGAATTTTCCTCCCTCGTCATCAAATCAAATAATGGTTAATAAGGAACAAATAGTTGATGTATTTCATAAAGGTTCTACCGTTATAATATAAAGAGATGTTAAAATAAGTATTGGGCACTTTAAACTAGTTTACTTAAATAAAGATTGTCTTTTGTCCACTATTAAATAAGTAAAAATGACACCTGACATAAGAAAAAAATAAAGTATGACAAAAACCGAATTATCCAATCAAATCGAAACCGCATCTGATTGGATCAGATTTTTTTATGGAAACAAATCGATCCAATCCAAATCGCACTTTATTTTCATCATTGGATCGGATGGCTTTTTAGCTCAAAACCGGTCAAATCCAATCCGCGAACACCTCTACCAAAATGGCCTGACCAAGATTTGCTTCTTATCCTCAGTTGACGCAAAACAAAACATTAAATGTACTAATAAAACATTAATTGTTGTTTTTCCAACTTTGTCCTTATACTTTAAAAATTTTCAAGTTTCAATTACCGATCAATCAACATTTCACGCGTTGGGCCGGGTCGGGTCGGGTCCGTGCATTTTTTTACAACAAACCCGAACCAAACCAACTCGATTAAGTATAGGGTGGTCCGGGTTGGTTGATCGGGTTGAGCATAATTTTTTGCAAAGGGTAAAAAAAAAAAGCAAGCCTGGCCCAGTGGCCCAAAATGCACATGAACTATGAAGAACCTTAACCCTAGCTAGTCGTCACCATTTCAATCTCACGCACAAGTGCCAGTTCCTCCACACCGCGCCGTTGACCAGGACTGTTACTGCCACCGTTCTCCACTAATTCGTGCAGCTTCTGCTCTCACCCGGGTTCGTCGTCACAGTTCCACCATCAGAGGCGCTCCTCGCCAAATACAACAAAAAAGATGAAGATTCACAACAAATCAAAGATTGAAGATGAAGATTGAAGGTTTTGAAGCAAATATTCACAACATTTTGATAGAAGAACGGAGCAAGAACCAAGTGGCAAGTCTCATACTCATCGTGAAAACTAAACGAAGACGATGGCATGATGGCGGTGGCGGTTGGCGTGCACTTCTGTGGGGGTCGGCGTGAAACTCGTTGGACAGGTGGTAGGCAGAGGTAGACCATGGAAACCTAACATTTACAAAAGAGGGACACACAAGAAAGTGACGAAACTAAAGAAGGGTCAGAGGAACCAACATAGTGTGGCACAGTTGGTACATAACTGGGTCCGTTAAGCATGTAGTCAGGGGTTCGATTCCTGGCTCATGCGTATGGAAGAGCATCTGTTGGAAGAGGTCAACCCTTTAAATGAATCTCAATACCTCAAGGGATTAGTCTCTGGCTCCCGGCCGGAGGATACCCGGGTTCACCCAAAAAAAAAAAAGAAGCGTAAGAGGAGTTTAGCAGTGCATTACTGTATTGTTGTCATAGACATCGGATCTATGGTCGGGTAACGGGTCCCCCTGAACCAATGAAGACGGGTTCTCAACGGGTCGGTTCAAGTTCTACCTGACTAGAAGAAATACGAAACCCACATGCTTCGATTTGGGTTGGTTTCTCGGGTTGACTCGAACCCGTGAAAACCACTAGAGGAAAAGACTAAGGGTACAGATTCTGGAGAAAGTGGAAATTGGGACATGTCAAATATTTGTTGAGATTGATTGACTGTATCAAGTGTTGCTACAATATGGCTTCAAGATTTAAAATCCAGAAAATTTCATTCATATTGGATTCGAAAATGAGACCCCAAGGACGCAAGGTTTGAAGGAAGTGTTGGTGACCACCAAGCTAGCATATCAGTGTTGGTGACCACCAGGCTAGCATATCAGCTGTGCTAATTAGTAGTTTTTTCATAATGTTAAGGGTTCTAAAATTCTGGGAAGATAGAACAGCAAAAAAACCTTTTGTTAAAATTTTCATGGGAACCTAGAGGATATATGTGTTTGTAATAACAAGTGTGCATTATAAAATGCAATTTGGATGTAAATTTGTGATTTGTGTTTTTTTATCTAATCTGAATTAAGGGGGTATGTTGGAAATAATTCAGATTAGGAGATTAGTTAAAGGGATTAGTTTGAAGCTTGTTAGTGATTAGTTAAAATTGTTAGTGTATAATTAATTCAAAGTACACAATAGAGCACTATAAATAAATAGAAAAGTTATTTGAACAACTTTGTATCAGAGGTCGTATAGATACATAGTTATGAAAGGTTATATTTTATTGGATTAAGTGAAAAAATTAAGAAAAAAACTTAAAAGTACTGTAAATGATATATTTATATAATATTGATATCCATTTGAGTTGTACAAATAACACACCTCATAAATAAAGTGTAGTGTATGTGTGTAATAGTGTGTTAGGTGAATAAAGATTTTCATTAAATGTATTTTCTCCTGTCTCTTTCTTCTTCCTCTCAATATTCTTTTTATTCAATTTCTCTGTTATTGTGTATGTAAGTGTACACTATGCGTATGTGTTTCAAAAAAAAAAAAAACAGACGAACGTGCTGATCATGTAATGGGTTCCAAATTCAACTATGTTATTTGTAGTTCATTTTTTAAAATTTAATTACTTTAAAAAATATATTGAAAAATATATTTATCTTTTTTTTTTTGGTTTACATATTTGTCTTCTTTTATTATTAAAAATAATAAATAATAATAAAAGAATAACATTAAAAATATGCTAAAATTATTAATGTATGACTAAATAAATTTAAATTTTTTTTGAAGATACATGATGTTATATTTATACATTACACGGTTTAAACCTGAAATACTACTACGAAATCTTTGTATAAAAATAAAAAAAGAAATACTACAACAAAATCTACAATTCATGGTTGTCAACTAAATTTTTTCAAAAAAATTAATTTATGCGCTTCATTCACAATACAAATAATATTAGAGTTTAATTGATATATACTATCAATATAAATATTTTTTATACTATCAATCAATAATAAATCATCACATCATTAAAAATATTTGATTTTTATATATAAAAAAAATTACACTGATCATGTATATCAATTAAACTCATGATATTACTAGCTCTATTAATAAACTATACATTATCTGTCTAAAAATATAAGAAGAAGAAAAAAAAAAGTAGATATACGTCATTTTAAGTTATAATATGACCGAATTCTAGTCAAAACTACTGTATCGAAAGAGTTAAATTATTTGTACCGGCCGAAGATATAAGGCTGAGGAATGTCAGTACGACCGAGCTCATTCTTGTAAGTGGGTCGTGACCCGAATTCCTATAAAGCCGAATAATGCACTTAACACCCGAGAATAACTACTCGGGCCTATTGTACAGCGGGTCGCGAATGAAGATATCTCGGCACCGAGCTATCCAGTCACAACTAACTGGGCCGAATATCTCGCTGGTCCAAATATCTCTCCGTATAACTCGGAGTCTTATCCTTATTATTGTCTAACGGCAATAACAGTCCGATCCTAGCAAATAGGATCTCACTAACAGCCCTACCCAAACTGTTACACTAAAACATCTCTATAAATAGGGGTCCAACCCCCTCACTTAGAACTACGTTTGCTTTGATTCCCATTTGGATACGTAGGAGCAGAATTCCAATTCTGTCAAACTAATTCCAAAACACTCCCACTAGACCTTCTCCGGCCGAGTATCTCCCATCTGAGATATTTGGACGGAACATTTGGCGCCGTCTGTGGGAATCGAAGCAAGACTTTCCCATACCACAAACCATGGTGAGAACAAGGAGCGGGAACTGCAGGAGAGAGGAGCCAGAGAATGCTAACAACGGAGATAATGGGGAACGGTCCATAAACCCGACTATGATGACCGACAATCCCATTATCCAAGAACTCCTCGCACAAGTGGCAATGCTGAGAAAGGAGAATGAGGAGTTTCGATGGCAGAACAGCCGTCGGGAACGAGAACAAAGTAGGGAAAGGTCCGCCTCTTCTCCTCATGAGAGAGAGCGCCGGACAGCCGAGAACGAAGGGTCCAGAAACACGCACGGAGAGGGAGGTCAACAACCCCGGGTTTCTCATCATATTGACCGAGCAGACGAGGGGGAATTTCCTAGGCAGGCCCCTGAACTTTCACTTCAGGCGAATAGGCCTAATGAAAGGGCCGACGTGCGGAGACCTAGACATCCCTTCACCGATGCCATCATGGAGGTTCCTCTTCCAGCCAACTACAAACCCATAAACATTGACAGGTATGATGGCACCTCGGACCCGGAGCGGCACTTAGATGCTTTCACTACTCAGATGTACCTCTTTACCGACGATGATGCTGTCATGTGTAAAGTCTTTCCAACTACTCTGAAGGATGCTGCGTTGAGCTGGTACACCCAGCTACCGCCAGTGTCAGTTGACTCCTTTGACACATTCATGACTAAGTTCAATGCTCAGTTTGTCACGAGCCGAGCTCATCAAAAAACCTTGGCCTCGTTGGTAAACTTTAAGCAAGAAAAGAATGAGTCCCTGCGTGATTTCATGGCCAGGTTCAGCAAAGAGACTATCCTCATCCGGAATCTCAGTGCCGATGTCGCACTGCATACTATTCTGACCGGGTTACGGCCTGGCCCTTTTGCCAGACACCTAGCCCGGAAGCCTCCAACCAGTATGGATGATTTAAGGAGAAAGGCTGTTGGATTTATCATTATGGAGGAAATTAAAGAATCTAAGAAAAGGGAGAGAACTGATGATTCTGACAGACGAGAAGGAAGAGAGAAGAGGAGGGCTAGAGGTGATAAGCCGAAATTCAAAAGCACATCCGAGCATTTGCATAGGGGACCGAAGTATGAGCACTATACCCCCCTCAACACTAACCGAGCTCGGGTGTTTGAGGAAGCCTACAACGCGGAACTTTTGCAGCTCCCCAATCGTGGCCACACGCCCCAGAATGCTGATCAACAGAAACATTGCCGGTACCATCGTAATTACGGGCATACCACCGAGGAGTGCTGGGTCCTGCGGGATAAGATCGAAGAGTTGGTGCAAGCTGGCCATCTCAATAATTTTGTTCGGAGAAATCACAACAATGGTGAGGGGCGTGGCAGAAGTAGAAGAAGAGGAGGTGGCCAAAGCCCGAGAAGGGGCGTCGGTCGACAAAGTAATGAAAGAACAGAAACTAGGGAAGACCAGAATGAAAGGCGAGAGGAGGATAATACTATCCGAGGTGTGATAAACACTATTTCAGGTGGATTTGCAGGGGGAGGCACGACAAGTTCAGCTCGGAGAAAACACCTGCGGGCCATCCGGGCTGTCAACTCCGTATCTGGCAAACCCCCGAGGATTTCCCCACCGATTATCTTTTCTGATGAAGACTTCTTGGGGGTGGATCCTAATCAGGACGACCCTATGGTAATCACAGTGCAATTGGCCAATTTCTCGGTCAAAAGAACTCTTGTCGACCAGCGGAGCTCGGCTGACATTTTATATTATTCAACATTTCAAAAGCTCGGGATCCCAGAAAAATCTATTCAGCCATACGACAGTAAGCTCGTCGGCTTTGCTGGGGAACAGGTGGATACCCGAGGATACATTGACCTCCTAACTACTTTTGAGGATGGCAAAACGTCCAAGACTATCATGGTCAGGTACGTGTTGGTTAATGCAGTAACATCGTACAATATCCTTATCGGAAGACCATCTTTGAACGAGTTAGGAGCTGCGGTCTCTACTCCCCACCTCACAATGAAGTTCCCTTCCAACTCGGGAGACATAGTTGCTGTCTGGGCTGATCAGAAAATTGCCAGACAGTGCTATACTGATAGTTTGCGTGTAAGCAAACTTAAACCTACACCTGTAGAAACACTAGACAGGGGAAAAGACAAGTCTGTGAATTCTGTTAACTCTGTTGAACTGGACCCGAGAATGGACATGCAGGAACAACGGCCACAACCCATTGAGGAGTTAGAAAAGTTCCGGATCGGATCACAACCCCATCAGTGCACCAAGCTCGGTGGGCAGCTCGAGCCGAATTTAAAAAAGAGAATAAAGGAAGTGCTCCGCAGCAACGCCGATTTATTCGCCTAGACCACATCTGATATGCCGGGGATTGACCCCGATTTTTTATGCCACAAACTGGCAATCTGTCCTGAGGCAAAACCAGTAGCCCAAAGGAAAAGGAGACTTGGTGAGGAGAGGAGAAAGGTGGTGGAAGAAGAAACAGCGAAGTTGGTCAAAGCCAATTTTATTCGAGAAGTAGAATACACCACTTGGCTGGCCAACGTAGTTCTGGTCAAAAAAGCAAATGGCAAGTGACGCATGTGCACTGATTACACAGATTTAAATAAAGACTGCCCAAAGGATTCCTATCCTTTACCGAGTATTGATAGACTGGTGGATGGTGCCTCCGGGTACACAATTTTGAGCTTCTTGGATGTATACTCGGGTACAACCAGATCCGAATGTATCCCCCAGATGAGGAGAAAACGGCTTTCATAACTGAAGGCTCGAATTATTGTTATCGGGTAATGCCATTTGGACTGAAAAATGCTGGAGCTACATACCAAAGGCTCATGGACAGGGTGTTCGAAAAACAGATCGGAAGGAGTCCATCGGACTTGCTGACGGACGGGGTGGTCCCGTCCAGTCCATGGTACTTCCTGTTGAACAGGGTGGTCCCATCCAGTCCATTGGACTTGCTAATGGACGGGTAGTCCCGTCCAGTCCATTGCACTTACTGTTGGACGGGGTGGTCCCATCCAGTCCATAGCACTTGCTGTTGGACGGGGTGGTCCCGTCCAATCCCTCCCACTTGCTGTTGGACGGGGAAGTCCCATTCATTGCATTGGACTTGCTGTTTGACGCGGTCCAGTCCAGTCCATTGCACTTGCTGTTGGACGGGGTGGTCCCGTCCATCACATTTTACTTGCTAATGGACGGGGGTCCCATCCATTACATTTGACTTGCTGTTGGAAGGGGCAGTCCCGTCCATTGCATTTTCTGTTGGACGAGGAGGTTTTGTCCACTCCAATTATTTAATTTCCGTTGGACGAGGAGGTTTCGTCCACCGCAATTATCTTTTTTGTTGGATGAGGAGGGCCGTCCAGTGTATATCTACTTTTGCATATCTAAGTTTCTATTGGACGAAGAGATTCCATCCACTGCAATTTTATTTTCAGGCTAAAGGCTAAAGAATAAAGAAAGAAGAAGAAGAAGAAGGTAATGAAGAAAGGACGAAGAAAAGAAGGAGAAAAAGACAATCAACAAAAATTCCTCTTCGGGAATTATGGGAACAAGTTCCCCGTTCAACACCTCTTTATTCACATCGACTCCCGAAAGATCAACCCCCGGGGCAAGAATCTCAACTTGAGCAATGGCCTTTTCAAAACCTTTCCGATGCTCGACAAGAATACAGTCGGTGGTCTCTTTTAAATCTTCCTGAATCTCCGTCCTGGCCTTGGTCTCGGCCTCTAGGGCAGCTTTAAGTTGCTCGATCTCAGCATGAGCCTTCGTGAGCTCTTCTTCAGCGCGAGCCCTGCCCTGTTCATCCCGAGCTCTATTCTCCTCAGCAAATTTTGCCTGGGAGTTAAGCTCGGAGTTCTGGCCGTTCAGCTCGGCAATGGTAGTATTCAGGAGATCGTTGGCTTTGGCCAGCTCATCACGCTCCGCGGAGGTCTGGGCAAAATCCCTCTTCAGCTTCTCAATAGAAGAAAATTCAGCTTCCAGCTGCCGAGATTTCCTCTCGGTCTCCACCAAATCTCGGCTGCAAAAGCGGGCTAGAGCGGCAGCTCAGATGCAGTAGGCCGAGAGGGCCTCCATGCTAGACTGAGCCCCTTGTTGCCTAATTAACCGGAGATCAGCGGGCTTTAGGAAGTTCGAGTCGAAAGAAGGAAAGGGGTTGAAGTCTTCGCCCCAGAGGGACGAGGTCCCTGCTTTTAGGGAAGTGTTGTACCACTTCACCTCGGTAGAAGGAGGGTTTTGTTCTTCTCGCCCCGCGGTTCCCATCTCGTGAGTGGCAGGGTGTGGGGGACTTGTGCGAGGAGGGGAAGAATCTTCGGTGTCAACTACCACCTCTACCCTCTTTCTTTTTTGAGGGGCGGATGATGACGCCCCCTTGGCAGAGGCCTTAGCAGGGGCCGGAGGAGGTTTTTTCTTCTTCTTCTCAGTCGAGGAGGGACCCTGACCCTCTTTCGCAGCAGACTTTAAAAGCTTGGACAAGTCGAATTTCCCCATAATGACTGCCAAAAAGAAAGAATTGTTAGTACAGAAACACATACATAAAATAGCTGAAAACTAAAAAGCCGAGCACTTACTTTTAAGGTCAGTTCTCGGAGTGGATGAGAAGGGGAGTTTCAGAAGACGTCCACAATGGAGGGGCCGATGAAGTTTTTCTAATATATCTATATCCCGTCTATCCTCGGCAGGAAGGGATTTGTACTCGAAGCCAACGAATTTGGTGGGGGAGGATTGCCAGTATAAAGTAAACTTGGCGTATCCATTCTCGTCAAAAAAATGGGAGGAGTGAGAGCCCAAGGGGCGAACTCGGAAGAAGCCGACTTTGAAGTCCTTATACGATGATGTGTATAGACTAAGCAATCCTCTCCTGTTCAGTCCGTTAAGGGAAATCCATCCCGTTTTCTTACCAAACCTTGTTTGGTAAAAGTACAAAAATTTGGGAGTGGTGGGCTCCATCCTGATGTATTTACACAAAATTTGAAAGACTTTCATAAAAGCCCAACTGTTGGGATGAAGTTGAGTAGGTGCGACATTCATGGTTCTTAGAACGTTGCACTCAAACTCGGTGAAAGGAAGGGACACGCGCAGCTGTGCAAACAGTGTTTTGTACGTGTAGGTAAAAGGGGGCTCGGAAGGATGAGCCCTGAAGAAGACATACTCGGTACCCGAGCATGGGGAGCAAATGAACTCGGATTCATCTCCGGACACCGAGATATTAATCTGGGACCGAAGACGAGCAATGGAATCTGAAGTCTGAAAATCAGAAAAATAAGTCCCAACTTCGCCTTTAACCCAGGTATACCCAGGAAGGGTAATGTCGGGAACAGGGTCTTTTGGAACCCTTAGGCGTTGTTTGCGAGCAGCGGGTTTGGAAACTTGGGGAGAGGGAGAGCCAGACCTAGAAGAATCGGACCTAGAGGAATCAGACTCGGTGGAAAACGACCTGGAGGAGGACGGTTCCGCCTCTCTGGCATTCAGTTCCTGTGAAGGGACAGAAGTGGAAGGAGAACCCCCAATGGGGGAAACCTCGCGCTCAATTAGAGGCGAGGTGTTTGACTCAAGACACGGACGAACTCATATCTGATAAGCAGAAATTAAACTTAGAAGTACGAAGGAGTGAAGAAGACGAGGCGTACCTGAAGAATGACAGACAGGGGAGTGATGGCAGAAACTTGAAAGACGGAGGAAAAGGGCGAGGGAAGGTAGGCAAGGTGGAGGGGAGTTGGAGGGGATATTTATAGCTGCGGTTGATGACACGATCAACGACCCACGCTCCATCAAGCCCAAAGGCGCGACTTTTGATCTTCCCCTCATTAAATGGGCGCGGAACTCTAGGGTTTCTTACCTGAAGCGTGCCGCAGAAGTATTAGGGGGAATGATTGCCTTCTCTGACAGGAGGAAAGGTTTGATTGAAATGACAGCTGGGAATACGGAAGTCTGTGTGGCCGAAGAATAAGCTCGGGTTAATACTTGTCAGCTCTTTCACTTATTTAAGCTCGGAGCTCGGGGGGCTTGTGTACTGGTCGAAGATATAAGGCCGAGGATTGTCAGTACGGCCGAGCTCATTCTTGTAAGTGGGCCGTGACCCGAATTCCTATAAAGCCGAAGAATGCACTTGACACCTGAGAATAACTACTCGGGCCTATTCTACAGCGGGCCGCGAATGAAGATATCTCGGCACCGAGTTATCCAGTCACAACTAACTGGGCCGAATATCTCGCTGGTCCAAATATCTCTCCGTATAACTCGGAGCCTTATCCTTATCATTGTCTAACGGTAATAACAGTCCGATCCTAGCAAATAGGATATCACTAACAGCCCTTCTCAAACTGTTACACTAAAACATCTCTATAAATAGGAGTCCAACCCACTCACTTAGAACTACGTTTGCTTTGATTCCCATTTGGATATGTAGGAGCAGAATTCCAATTCTGTCAAGCTAATTCCAAAACACTTCCACTAGACCTTCTCCGACCGAGTATCTCCCATCTGAGATATTAGGACGGAACATTATTGAAATAAGTGATATCATATTTATAATTATATATATATATATATATATTATTTTAAAATATTATATATTTTTATCTTACCTACAATCACATCAATATCTATAGGTGTATCCAAATTCAAATAACAGAATTCTATCCAAATCCTCCACACTCTTCCCACCACACGTATTGGGACAGACGATAAAAACTGAAAAAATTACAAGATGATGCAGTGATGCACAGTGGAAAGGTGTGAGTAGATTTACTTTTAAAATCACATAACTGTAGGACCAAACATAAAATGCAACTGATCAATGAGTCTGCAAAAGTTTAAAGGAAGTAACATGGTTGGAGAAATTCGAAAACCCTGCCTAACCCTGCCATTTGGAATTCGGTGCCGGGACTGTCGGTCCCATTCCTAAACAGCAGAACTGTGAAATTGGAAAACAGTAGGGTAGGTAACCATTCTGAAGTTTTGTGGTTGCAGTGTTTCTTTCTTGTGATCTTTGTGAGGGTAAATAGTATACATATACAAGCAGAAAAGCGTGATACATGAACCATAAATGATCGGAAAATACTATTCGGTGGAACAATTTTTTCTTTTACATATATTCAGTTCTTCACTCCTTGGTTATACAGTAAAGAGAAAGTAAATGAGGTAAGTTTTCATTATGAAATTGTGTATTTTTTATAAAAAATAATTGAAATTGTGTATTTAGCATAGGTAAATTTTAATCAAGTGGTTGAGTGCAAGTGGTTAATGCACTGCTATTTAAGGATGAATCGTTCGGGTTCTATCTGCGTTTGATATTCTTGGGTATGCAATAATCCTTGATCAGGCTTTACTAACCGTATAACCGACTCGAAGATCAGTCTCATAGCAAGTCCTAAGAATCTAAATCGTGAGATACTTCGAGGACTCACTCGATCCCAATAATTAATTAGAGTAAGTATCAAACCAAAAAAAAAAATTAGATTTTGGATGAAAACTTATAATTTTTATTTTTGAATCAATATCTTGAGAGTACCGTTTAACAAAACCCAAAAATAAATTTAATGTAATAATCAAGAAAACTTATAATGATTTTGAAGATATTGTTTAAATAATCAAGAAAAAAAATATTGTTGTATTAAAAAAGTTAAAACTTCATTTTCCAAAACATTACATTGACTGTACCATTTCTCTATAAGAATTTATCTTTTTTTATTCATTAACCTATATCCTTCATCATAACTAGCATTTCTCATTAATATTATTATAAATATAAAATTTAAAACGAGTGTTACTATTCATATCGTATGGATACTGGTTAATGAATTTAAAAGAAGTAAGTGTTTATAAAAACTAAATATACTGCTAATTATTCTCAAAGTAATAAATATAACATTTTTCTATAAAAATTTGTTTTTACATTTTTTATAAACAAAACTTGCTTTTCTAAATTCCTTCGTTGATGTTAACATTAGTTAACATTCCTCGTGTAAAATAGTTAAATTGGACTCCGACTAATTGGAACCGAATCGGACGGATCCATATGAGAGGCTCTCTTGAAGCCTATATTTTCATTTAAAAAACTGGAACCCAAAGCCTCACTTAAGAATATTTTATTATTAGATAAATTATATTCATGAGAATCTCATTTATAGAAATATTTCTTTCTCACATTTATATTTTAGAATATAATTTTCCCTTCTCATTCACTATTTACTAATTTTATTCCTATATATATTTTATCTCCGAAAATAATTTTTTAAAAGTTATATATGAAACATGAAAAACATTTATTCCTATGCTCAAGTTCCGAAAAATATTAAAATAAACTTGCACCAAAAATTACGTTAGGAGACCCGACTTGAACCATTTATTATATATTTGGATGAACATTTGATAAAAATGATATTAAATGTAATTTATTTTATAGAATTGATTTGTATAGAATTAGGTTTGAAATGAAATGATTTATGTTTGGATGTTTTTATTTTGAAAGCAAGTTTGATGTAAAATTTAATATAAAATTTTTAACTCAAATCAAAAACTATTTTTTATAGTTTCTAATTAGAATCATTTTTAAAGATAAAATAAATTTTATTTTCTAGTAATCAAACATTTTATTTTTATTAAAATCAAGTTTGATAAATAAAAGAATCAATTGCGGAGGTTCTAACTTCAGACTTTGGTAATAGTACGTTTACTTTAACAGTGTTCATTCAAATCTTTACCGGTTGGGTCTTAATCATGGTGGTATTCAATTGCATTCTGGTGCAACTAATTTAACGTCTAATATTATGCCAGGTGCTCGAAGATGAGACAACGTACCACAGAGCATTGAATAGGCCACAACTACCAACAAACTCATCCCCGACACACCATCTTCCATACCATACCAATACCAATACCAATACCAATCAATTACAATTACCATAGCCATCCCTCATGACATGTTCACATCTTCCATGCCCAAACTACCCTCTCAAATCTTCTATATAAACCCCACGCTTGCACCACTAGCACTCACCAAAGTGAAGCAATAACCAATTCCAAAGCAAAAGCAAATACATAGTTAACTGCTTTGTAACTTAACTCGTTCTCTTCTTCATTGAGAATAGTAATGGCGAGCCTCAAGGTTGCATGCGTGGTTCTTATGTGCATTGCTGTGGTGGGCGCACCAATTGCACAGGCTGCCATAACATGTGGACAGGTGACTTCCGGCCTGGCTCCATGCCTCAATTACCTGAGGTTGGGCGGACAAGTTCCGCCAGGCTGCTGCAGCGGAGTGAAGGGTCTCTTGGCGAAGGCTCAGACCACCGCTGACCGCCAGGCTGCATGCAACTGCCTCAAATCAGCTGCTGGTTCCATCCCTGGGTTGAATACCCAGAATGCTGAGTCACTCCCTGGCAAATGTGGAGTCAGCATCCCCTATAAGATCAGCACCTCCACCAACTGCGCCACGTAAGACAACTAACTAACTTTTTTGCTTGACAAAGTTTTTGGTGCGTAACATTTGTAGCAACGGTTTTTTTTATTTTACTTGAGAGTAAGTTTTGAATTTGTTTGGATTTTCATGGAATAGATTTCAAATCGACTTTTTGACAAAAAAAAAAAAAAACTATTCTCTAACAGGATTTGTCACTATTTTGAATCGGGATTTGACTTTTTAAAGTGAAAAAGTTTCTAAAACGAGGAAGTAATGGTGCATTTGATAAATATAATCCACTAAATGTGATCCAAAAGTGGATATTCTTTTATTTTTCATTTTAAAACTTTCTAAATTCAATGAATCGGATAGCATCAAATGCTGCGGCAACAATATTTTGATTGTGGTCCGCATTAGTTCCAATTTTGCTTGCATAAGCCTACAATAATTGGAAATGTCCTTTGGCTTCTAATAATTGTGATTTGATTTATCTAATGAAATTTGTGTTTATATTAAAAAAAACTACAATAATAACCACGATCGAAAACCCTGCACGTATGAATCTCTGGTGAAATTAAATTCTCTTTTATATGTTTTTAATCATTGAAATTGACTTAAAATTGTTAATTTTTGCTGCTTTTGCAATATGCTTTGTTGGGACTAATTCACTACTGCTATTACTTGTATCAAACTAAGAGAAAGAGCTTCATGAAGAGAGTTAATTATTTTGATTTGACAGTGTTAATTAATATCCTAATTTTATTTGTTGGTTTTGTGAATATTGCAGCATCAAGTTCTGAAGAGAGGAAGCTGCTACAGCAGGGTTCAGAAAAAACTATATACTACTATGAGAGTAATGTTATTGAGAATAAAAAAGAGGGTGATGTGGGCTTCACATATATGCCCCTCTCCTACTGTACTACGTGTAACTTTGGGTTGTACCATGTATGGAGTACTTTAGCTATCTACTTTAATTTGGTTATCCCCAGTTGCCTGCCTCCTACTTTTTTGGATTTATGATAATTCATAACGTCTCAATTTAAGACAATTAATTAGATTTGTTAATAACAAAGAAAATTAAAATGGACTGCACTACCCGGTTCCATTGGGAAATCGGTGAACTTGCCCTCTGCAAATTTAGATGATTCCCTTCGTACTCATGTGAGACTTGAAACATTATGAAAGATAGTGCTTTTCTCTTTGCTTTAATGCAGCCGGATTTGGCACACTTGCAAGAGTTATCCTTTGACCTCTTGTTTCATTGCACAAGATATGTTCACGGTCCTTTCACGCCTAGTTAAAAATTCACTTCTTTGATTTCATATATTATACCAATAGGTGATTAATCCTAGTGATAATGGGTTTGGACTTTTTAAATAAATGGTTAGATGTTTGATTCCTGATTACTGTATATGGAAAAAAACTGGTTGGGAGAGGTTATTCATTTAATATCGCCCGATGATCTTTGTCTAAGTATCTCGATGAATTAATCTCCACAGTTATACGTGAATGATGTAATAGGGAAAAAAAAACTGACTCCATTTCATATATATGACTTTTTAGTTTAACTTGTCGGTCTTTAAGTAAATTGTCATTTCATTAATGGTTCATTCTATTGTGCGCAATTCAAAATTTACACCACCTATTATATCATTCATATGTTAATTGTTGAACCAATCATTTTAATACCTGGACATTTGACTTTTCAACTAGTCAAGGTTTGAAAATTTGACCCACTCATATGACTATTTGATTGACCCACAATTTATTACATGGATGGTGTAATAGATGATATAAATGTTGGGTGGTGTAACTTAGCTCAAGCTTTCATTAATTGAATATGAGATTAGTAGGTTAGTTATTGATCATTGAATATACTATTATATTAAAAAAAATACTATTATATTAATAAATATATATATTTTAATTATCACTAATTTTACCAACGCCCAGACCAATAAATTACGAGAAGAACATTTACCAATTTATTGTTTGGTCGATTTTAAAAACATGGGGGATAACCCATTTGTAATTATTGATTATAATTAATTTTGAATATTTATTGACAATAAAAAGGTTTACAATTAATATAAGTAAATTATAGGTGTTAATGAAAATATTATTAAATGGTGGTCTTAGTAATTAATGATACTGTATTTTTTTTTTTGGAGAAATTGCACCGCCATTTTTTGAAATTTGATTTTTTTTTTAACCATGATATAGGTATGAAGTATCCATCACTATTAGCAGTGACTAATTCCTATTAGTGACTCTTTGTTGAAATTTGATTTAATTATATATATATTTTTTATTTTAGAAATTTTATTGATCTCATTTAAAATTTATGTTGTCGTTATGATTATCCCTTGTCAAATAAACCTGAAGGGGGTGTAATTTTTACGATAAGAGGCATGGCTATGAAAAATGGAGGCAAATCTCGAGGACTGTAATTTTTTGAATTTTTTTATCTATTCTATATTTCTTCAATTTGATATCTTTTTTTTTAGACTAAAGGTTTAATTTGGTACCTGAGAAAAACACTCGGGTCTGAAATAGTCCCTATTCAAAAAAAAAAAACTATCAATTCAATCCTTAAAGTGTAATAACCGGGACACATTAGTCCCTCCGTTAGTTGACCACCTTTGACCTCCGGTTAACCGCTTATGTGACCCATTTTTTTGCTGAGTTGTCAGTTACTCTTGGTTACTTGTAGTCCAGCATGGAAATTAACATAAAAAAAATTAAAATTAGAAGACAAAAATCCTTTGACCCAAAACACATGCGTTCAGGGGAGGGGCGAGTAACGAAACGACGTCGTTTCGTTAGTTGGGGGGGGGTCTGAATGTGTAGGTCGTCTCTGCCAAACCCTTAAGCTTCATCCCCTCTCACTAATTCGTTCACTATCCTCTGCAAAGAAAAGAGAAGTTCCACACGAAGGAGAAGAAGTGAGGAGGTGCCATTGACACAATCACGACCTCAAGAAGAAAATGCAACACAGGTAAATTGGTGTACAAAGTTTTGATAGCTAGCCATCAGTAATTTGCTAACTAATTGACATTTTTTTGTTTCAAACTCACGAACCAGTTCAAGGAAACCAAGAATCAGTTCAAGGAAATCAGACAACATATTCTGCGCTACCACAAGGGACTAATTTGTCCCCTCTGAATTTTGTAAGGGACTAGTTTGGGTTACTAAACAATTTGATAGGGACTAATTTGGCCCACAAAATTATGATGTAGTATGTTCCTCACTGGTTTGATCTGTCTGATTTCAAGAAATGAGTGATCAGATAACACCACCATTGCCACCAGCTGTAAAGCCGCCACCTATCAGGCCACGCGCTCAAGTTAGACCATATTTCATTTCACCTCCTTTCACCCAAAGTCCTTCTTCAGTAGTGGGAATGAAATCAATATGCCCATCATCACCTCCAGTCAGGTCATACAAGGCTCCAAGATATGCTCAGAGTGAAGGAAGTGTGTCAAATGAGATATTGGCAGCAGCAAGCAGTGGGACTGCAGAGAGGGGTAGACACATCCTTAGATGCCCAACTCATTTCGTTGTTGGTCCAAGAATGGAAAGGGGAAGAATGAGCAGTTAGGGTTTTAGTTCGAATGGAAAGGGGGGCGTAGTGAGGAGGGTTGAAATCAGAGAAGAGAGGGAGAAGAAGGTTAATAATGGAGAGGGAGAAGAAGTCCTAGGGTTCCTATCAGTGAAACATAGAAGGTGGAGGAAGAAGAAGCTTAATATGGGAGGTTGGAGGCCAATACAATGACGTTTTGATAGGGAAGAGGTGGAAAAATAAAATAAAAAGCCACGTAGAAGTTCCGTAACGGCCACATAAGCAACATAACAGGACACCTCAACAGTTTAACCGAGGTCAAAGACGGTCAACGATAGGAGGGACTAATGTGTCCCGGTAATTACATTCTTAAGGATTAAATGGATAGTTTTTTTTGGATAGGGACTATTTCAGACCCGAGTGTTTTTCCCAGGGGCCAAATTGGGCCTTTAGTATTTCTTTTATAAAGTAGCAAGTATTTCATATTCGAAAACACTAGTGCGAAGTAAGGGCTTTTTACGTCAGTTAAAATTGATTTTATACGTCAGAATATTGTCTGACGTAAATACAGCTGACGTTAAAGGTTTTATTTTTAACGTTAGTTTCCTAATACAACCGACGTTAATAGTGTACTGTATATTTTATAAAATACTATTAACGTCAGTTTTTGATACAACTGACGTTAATAGATTTTTTTTAAATTCAGTTTTAAAATATCACTTCCCTCAGCTATCCCAACATTTAGTAAATATCCCAGTAACACAGAATATCACACACATTACAGAAGCAAACACTACCCTTAAATTTCAATATTAACAAAAAGAAAAGAAATATACAAAGGAACAATGGGAGGACTTAAAACCAAAACCCATGTATAGGAAAAACATAACTATCTACAAATATATATATATATATATATATATATATATATATATATATATATAAATAAATTTTAGTCTCTAATGTCTAAAAACAAAACTACCAATCTAATGATATATATATACATGTTATTAATTAGTTTCTAATGTCTAACAAAAAAACTATTCATCTAAGTATTGCGGAGGTAACTTGTCAATTCCTTTTTCAGCCGCATACTTGAAGAAGAATTCAGCGAAGCGCATCCTCAAGTCTCTAAACTCATCTTCTTGAAGAGGCGATTGGTCGTTAAATGCCTACACACGTTCAAATAATAACAATAACATTAACGCATGTCATCTTCAAAACTATAATATATAACTTAACAAGTTGTTTAAATATTACCTTATTCCATCCATCCATAATAGATGCGGAGACTATGTTCAGCATATGAAGCATCACATAATAGCCGCACGACCACCCGTCAATTTGAAATCGAGACTACAAACAAAATTAATTTCAATGTAAGTTGAATATACATATAAATTAGTAATTATAATATTAATTATTTGATAAATAAACTACCAAACCTTGAGGTAGGTCCATTCAGGATTTGCTTTAGTCTTAGAAGCCCTACTTCTCCCGTTGGCGCAACTTATGCTACTCGCCTTCAACGTGCTATCATAAACAAATAATCATGTCAATTAACAAATTCATATATCATGTGTGTAATAAAATAAAAACAACTGATATTAAAATGTAAATTAAATTTAAGATTAGTTACTTACTTATTTACAGCTTCCACCACCTCCTGTGGCGGCCTTTAGTGGAGAGAGCATAAGAATATGACAGTATGCCTAGACGGGTGAAGTACGAACAACTGCCAATGGTTTTTGATACAGTAGGGAGCCATATATAATTCTTTCTGATTTTCTCCCAACAAGTTCCCTATGCATTTACTAAATGCATCGCCAGCAAAGAATTGGGGCAGAAGGACTGACGGATCTAAGAAGCCGTAAACTGATGCAACGCCCTTATCAAGCTGAAGACGATGTAGATACCTAAGATATGAGAAGGTGTGGATGTTAATTACATAATATATATATATATATATATATATATATTGAAATTAAAATAAATTATTAAATGGAAAAATACCAAAAATAAATAAGTTATAAATTTAAAATTAACTTAAGTGCACCAGAGACTCAAAACCGTGCTGGCCATCCAGACGTTATTTCTGCAGGCATTCCCGAGATCTTCACCACAGAAGGAAAATATCCTCTGTTGATCTGGGCGTGCCACCCATCCATCGTGCTCCAATGGACATTCAAAAATCTCAAACGCATAATCCTCACCAAGTGAGAACAAATGAGTGACAGGTGACAGCGACACCGACGTCGACTTGGCCTTCAATTTAGGAAAAATAAAATAGATAAGTTGTTGATAATTAAAAAAAACACAAGTAATTATTTGACTAATTTGGACATTAATAATGAATACATACATTTGTTAATATTTCGAGCTCACGTCGTTTGAAGTCCAACTCAAGCTCACGCCTTTTCATTTCCAACTCATGCTCATGGCGTTGGACTTCCAACTCCCGCTCCCTAGCTGCCAACTCATCGTCCTCCACATGTGCCCTTCTATAACTCTCTTTTGTGCTCACATATGAAGGGTTGGCATGCTCTGCGGTGTCCTGGGATGAACCGACGGAGGAAAGCTCTCTGGAAAGCGCCTGCTTGAATTATGGGTTGGATATTAAGCTTTGCATCAAATGTGTTGTAATAGCAGGGTTGGACATGAGGTGCTGAGTAATGTCAGCCAAAATTGATGCTTCATTGACCACCCGCTTTCGTGAAGCAGACTTGCCATAATATTCTTTGATGGTCACGTTCCCAGGAACACCGATAACCCGACTAGGATGGTCTTTCTTGCCTAGAGCAGTCATCAAGACGTCCCGCCGTACAGAAGGGACGGATGAGCCCTGGGAGGATTGTTCTTTAAGATCCACCTATAATGAAAAAATGAAAAAACGTGCAAGTGAAAAGTGTTAAAAATATCTATACAAATATCAATTGAAATCAAGTTAATTATTTACTTACAATCTTATCTGCCACTTCGCGAGTGGCATCAACTTTAAAATTAAGATCCCGTCTTTGTAATGCGACCGGCTAACCAGACATCCTCGCAGTCGATGTCTGACGGAGGACTTGAAGGTGTGACCTCAGGAACTTCTCCTCTTTCAATCCTAGCAGAGTGCTCTTCCTACTTCACCCTCAGCCTATCCGCCATCATCTCCTTGATCCGAGTCTGGTACCCACCCTGAGACATGGTGTGGCGATGGACGTTCTTCGCCTGATTCTGCCGACCCTTATTTGCCTTAGCCTATTCAAACAAAAACACATAATTAAATACAGTTAAATGATCTATAAGAAGCATACAAAATTAACTTAATCAACCAACCTGAAATTCTCCATCCTGTCGACTCCTAGCAAACATATCCCAAGTATCCTGATCAATCCAGGGATAATCCGAGAACATTTTATCAAGCCGCTTCTTCCCAGATACATAGTACCTGGTAAGATCATGCTTAAACCCATTCCAACGTTTTGATGCCATTTTCATACATTTATGACGATGATCCTCGTCATTTGGCACAGTCCAAGCTACCTACACATTAAATACATAACAACTGGATGGACTATAACTCGGATAATTATCTAATAATGTAAATCAAACGAATGTAAAGGTAAAATACCGAGATAGCCTCCCAAATCTGATCCTTAACGTTCTGTGGAACGTCATTCCAGTGGTTGTAGTTGATGCTTACGTGCTGCTTTGCTTGTAGAAACACCCACTTATTAAATTCTTTAGCACAGGGTCCTTGGGCATTTAGATTAGCATCGAAGGACACCTCAAGCTTCTGTCCGCTCTGTCTGTCCTTCTCTAGTTTCTTCAACGAGGTGGCTCCTCTACCCCGTTTCCAATGAGCCTATAATGTCTGTATGGACAAAAAAATGATAAAATAGAGGGTTGTAACATTATAAACTTACATTAAAAAGAAGGATTAAAGATAGTATATAACATGTAAACTTACACTAGAATCAGGCGTAGGCGTGATTGGGTCCTGCGAAGCCCCCACAGTGTCCTCCCGTGCATGCGGGCTATCCGATTGATCCATATGTATGCCTGTTCAGAAACAATATATATTTATTAACATAGGTTATAACTCAAAATAAATACAGAAGTATAACTCAAGCAAATCCCTTCATAAATCAAATTAGTACGTATATCCTTCACCGTACATTTCCTCGTATTCAAACACTTGACACAAGGACGACAGAACATTCCATTACTATTAGGAACATTCCTTTGAGCAAATTTTATAAATTCTCTCACCCCCTTCAAATACTCAGCACTAGTGCGCTTACAAACCATCCAACTACGATCCATAACTAGATAGGTTCTGTAGATATACAAAACATATATCCAAGGCGTTTAAAAATTATTTCAAATTTACACCATTTCCAGGATTCTTAAGACAAAAGAAATAAGCAGATGAAGATAAATTAACAAAACAGAATTCCAATGAGCAATATATTGTTGATGTTACATGCTACAAGCAACTCTAAATTTCTTCCCATTTTGAAATAGGTCATGATAGCAGAAGAAAAACAAGAGAAAACACAAAACCCACGACCAGAAATAGAGACATTCCAAACAACTCAAACTCACAGTTTCAAGTTTCAACTACAAGAGACTACAGTTTCAACATACACTCAAAACCAAACATAAAAAAATGTGCCCTAAAGACTCACCGGAAATAGGTGCTTGCGTGGTGGCCAACGTTCGATGTGGTTACTGAGAGCAGAGGGACAAAGAGAGTTAGTGTGCGGGAAGGGGAAAGAGAGATGTCAAGTTATTGCAAAGAATGAGGGGGAAAGACAGAGTTAGGGTTAACAGTGTACCTCACGGTGGTGGGGAAGAAGCTCTCGCGGTGGTTGCGGTGGAGATGAGCTCGCGATTAGGGCAGAGTGAGAGTGAGAGTTGAGAGTTAGAGTGAGAGTTGAGAGTTGAGAGTCAGAGTGAGCGTGAAAGAGAAGAACAAAGACGTACAGAGAGAAGTGCAGAAGGCGCGCGGGTGTAAACGTTATAATCAAAAACCAAAAATAAAACAACATTTTACGTCAGTTGTCTTAAGCAACTGACGTTAAAAGTCATTGTTTACGTTATAATCAAAAATCAAAAATAAAACAACATTTTACGTCAGTTATATTAACAACTGACGTTAAAAATAAATATTTTTTATTTAAAATCACTTTTAACGTTAGTTGATGAAGACAATTGACGTTAAAAGTGTATAAGTTTATGCAAAAACATTAATTCCTTTGACTATTGTGCTACTTACCCATGAGCATTAAGTTTATAGATCAATTTTCAAGAAAATCAGCTAGTCTCTCTTCTCTATATAAAGCACCATTCTTCTGTATCAGTCTGTAATATGGCCTCTTCTTTTCCTCTATATTTCGTGCGTTTTCTCTTCCTTCACAAAATGGCTCTGAGACTTTTGTTATTTCTTCTTATACCTAGACTTAAACTTCTGAGGTTGAGTAAATCACATAACATGGATGGTAAGGTTGTGTAAATCACGTAATTGATTTACTCACTTTATTTCATCCCAGCCATCCCTTTCACTCTACTTTGGCCTCAAGTGACTATGGATTCAAGACGATGCATCAAGGAATTCCAGTGAAGGAGGTGATGCAAAGATCCATTTCACTTTGCTTTCGCTGCTAGTGACTGTGGATTCACGATGCATCATGGAATTCAAGTGAGGGAGGAGATGCATCGATCCATCCATTGGAGTTTCTGAGGACATGACTGAGAAGAAAATGATGTTGAAGCTTAAACTTTGCATCCATTGGAATTTCTGAGGACAGGACTGAGAAGAAAATGATGTTGAAGCAGAAACTTTTTTATATTTTAGGGCTATGTTGCAGAAATTTTTTATCTTTTAATCATGTAATTGTAACTTATGAATCGCTTCAATGAGATACGATTTGATTATACATATATAACTTGTTTTATGTTAAGTGTTTATTTATTTTAATTTGCACAAGAATTTGTTTACTAATTCAAGCTAATTAATTAAGATAAAAAATAAACTTTTTTTTAAAAAAGTTTAGAAATAAACTGCACTATATATATGGAGTGACCTGCGTTAAGGGTGACAACAGGGCATTTCAGATTGGGATATACGATTATTTACGTCAGCTATTTATTTAACTGAAGTAAAAATCACACTTTTAACACCAGTTGTATAAAAAACTGACGTTAAAAATAAATATTTTTTTATTTTAAAAACACTTTTAACGTCAGTTGTATTAAACAACTGACGTTAAAAGTGTATAAGTTTCTACAAAAACATTCATTCCTTTGACTAATGTGCTGCTTACCCAAGACTGCTGTGCTACTTACCCATGCACATTGTAACCTATAATCCTCTTAATGAGCATTAACTTTATAGATCAGTTTTCTAGAAAATCAGCTAGTCTCTCTTCTCTATATAGAGTACCATTCTTCTCAGACGGTCTGCATGTCTGACCTCTTCTTTTCCTCTATATTTCGTGTGTTTTCTATTCCTTCACAAAATGGCTCTAAGACTTTTGTTATTTCTTCCTATACCTAGACTTAAAGGTCTCTGTCTTAATGGTCAAAAAACTTCTGAGGTTGAGTAAATCACGTAACATGGATGGTAAGGTTGGGTGAATCACGTAATGTGATTCCATCATCTTATTTCATCCCATCCCTTCACTCTGCTTTGGCCCCAAAGTGACAGTGGATTCAGATGGAGTATCAAGGAATTCAAGTAAGGGAGGAGATGCGTCCATTGGAGTTTCGATCGAGAACAAGACTCGAGAAGAAAATAATGTTGAAGCGTAAACTTTTTTATATTTTAGTGCTATGTTGCAGAAATTTTTTATCTTTTAATCATGTAATTATAACTTATGAATCGCTTCAATGAGATACGATTTGATTATACATATATAACTTGTTTTATGTTAAGTGTTTATTTATTTTAATTTGCACAAGAATTTGCATTGTTTACTAATTCAAGCTAATTAATTAACATTAAAAATAAACTTGTTTAAAAAAAGGTTTAGAAATAAATTGCACTATATGGAGTGATCTGTGTTAAGAGTGACAACAGGGAGATGACAACGAAAGAAATGAGTTTCATAATTATTTACGTCGAGTTATTTATTTAATCGCCAGTAAAATCACACATTTAACGTCAGTTGTATAAACAACTGACGTTAAAAGTGTTAAAATCACTTTTAACGTCAGTTCTTTATACAACTGACGCAAATAGTGATTTAATATTTACAAAACTGACACGGCCTCATTTTTAACGTCAAACATATGGTCAACTAACGTAAAACGTTCTCATATATTACATTATTTCCACTAGTGAAATTAGATTGAATATAAAGAAAATTTGACTAAAAGAGAAAAATATTTAAAAATTAATACTTTTTTGATTTACTAAAACGACGAATAAAAATGAACTAAACAATATTTCTAAAAATATAGATATGTTATAAAAAGAGAAGAAATACTTTGATCAAAAGTTAATAAGAATATGAAATCAAATGCTAGTTTTTCGGGAATTAGGATTTAGAGGCTATTCTCTAAGAGCTTGCTATAATATTTGTATTGAAAATCATGTTGGAAGTCTCTACAATGATAGACCTCCTAATAGTCCTATTTATAATGGACTGTTAGTTCTGGATCAAATCAAAGAATAAATAAAGGAGTAAATACAGGAATATTATGAGATACTATCATATCCTAAATAAGGATAGTCATCCATCACACATTAATATATATTGATATTTACAACACTTCCTCTCGGATGACTATGTAAGACGAAGCCCTCATTCATGTTTTGATGTATGACAAACAAAGTGTATTTTGCATAAGATTTTTAATTCTGACTACA
Source organism: Sophora flavescens (assembly GCA_030762895.1). Classification (NCBI taxonomy): domain Eukaryota; kingdom Viridiplantae; phylum Streptophyta; class Magnoliopsida; order Fabales; family Fabaceae; genus Sophora; species Sophora flavescens. The sequence continues at coordinate 98,071,950 of CM061068.1, read as the reverse complement.
TACTCATTACGTGTTAAGCTGCATGCAAGATCACTCGTCCAACAAAGCAAAACTAGCGCACGTCCAACACAGGGAAAATATAAGCGCTCATTCAATGAAGTGAACCAAGAATGACGTCCAACAAAGTAAAGAGTTGAAGTCCAATGAACAATTAAAGAGCTCGTCCACTAAAGGAACAACAAAGTAAAAAGCTGACGTCCACTGAAAGAACAAAGAGAGCGCGTCCACTAAAAGAACAAAGTAAAAAGCTGTCGTCCACTGAAAGAGCACGGAAGCGCATCCACTGATATAACAGAAGCACGCGTCCACTAATGTAAAAGAAACACGCGTCCACTCATTCACTATTTACTAATTTTATTCTTATATATCTTTATTTTTGGAAATAATTTTTTAAAAGTTATATATGAAACATGAAAAACATTTATTCCTATGCTCAAGTTCCCAAAAATATTAAAATAAACTTGCACCTAAAATTACGTTAGGAGACCCAACTTCAACCATTTATTGTGTATTTGGATAAATATTTGATAAAAATAATTTTGAATGTAATTGATTTTGTAGAAAAGATTCATATAGAATTAGGTTTGAAGTGAAGTGATTTATGTTTGGATGTTTTTATTTTAAAAACAAATTTGTTATAAAATTAAATTCAAAATTTTCAACTTAAATCAAAAACTATTTTTTATAGTTTTTATTCAGAATATTTTTAAAGACAAAATCAATTTTATTTCAGAATAATCGAACATTTTAGGAGGTTTCTAACTTCAGACTTTGGTAATAGTAGGTGTACTTTAACAGTGTTCACTCAAATCTTAACTGGTAGGGTCTTAATCATGGTGGTATTCAACCGCATTTAAGGTGCAATAAATTTAACGTCTAATATTATGCCAGGTGCTCAAAGATGAGACAACGTACCACAGAGCATTGAATAGGCCACAACTACCAACGAACTCATCCCTGACACACCATCTTCCATACCATACCGATACCAATACCAATACCAATCAATTACAATTACCATAGCCATCCCTCATGACATGTTCACATCTTCCATGCCCAAACTACCCTCTCATATCTTCTAATATAAACCCCACGCTTGCACCACTAGCACTCACCAAAGTGAAGCAATAACCAATTCCAAAGCAAAAGCAAATACATAGTTAACTGCTTTGTAACTTAACTCGTTCTCTTCTTCATTTAGAATAGTAATGGCAAGCCTCAAGGTTGCATGCGTGGTTCTTATGTGCATTGCTGTGGTGGGCGCACCAATTGCACAGGCTGCCATAACATGTGGACAGGTGACTGCCGGCCTGGCTCCATGCGTCACTTACCTGAGGTCGGGCGGACCAGTTCCGCAACCCTGCTGCACCGGAGTGAAGGGTCTCTTGGCGAAGGCTCAGACCACCGCTGACCGCCAGGCTGCATGCAGCTGCCTCAAAACCGCTGCTGGTTCCATCCCTGGGTTGAATACCCAGAATGCTGAGTCACTCCCTGGCAAATGTGGAGTCACCATCCCCTACAAGATCAGCACCTCCACCAACTGCGCCACGTAAGACAACTAACTTTTTTGCTTGACAAAGTTTTTGGTGTGTAACATTGTAGCAACGGTTTTTTTTTATTTTACTTGAGAGTAAGTTTTGAATGTGTTTGGATTTTCATGGAAAATATCCCAAATCGACTTTTTGACAAAAAAAACTGTTCTCTAACAGGATTTGTCACTATTTTGAATCGGGATTTGACTTTTTAAAGTGAAAAAATTTCTAAAACGAGGAAGTAATGATGCATTTGATATATATAATCTACTAAATATGATCCAAAAGTGGATATGCTTTTATTTTTCATTTTAATACTTTCTAAATTCAATGAATCGGATAGCATCTAATGCTGCGGCAACAATATTTTGATTGTGGTCCGCATTAGTTCCAATTTTGCTTGCATAAGCCTACAATAATTGGAAATGTCCTTTGGCTTCTGATAATTGTGATTTGGTTTATTTAATGAAATTTGTGTTTATATTAAAAAAAACTACAATAATAACCACGATTGAAAACCCTGCACGTATGAATCTCTGGTGAAATTAAATTCTCTTTTATATGTTTTTAATCATTGAAATTGACTTAAAATTGTTAATTTTTGCTGCTTTTGCAATATGCTTTGTTGGGACTAATTCACTACTGCTATTACTTGTATCAAACTAAGAAAAAGAGCTTCATGAAGAGTGAGTTAATTATTTTGATTTGACAGTGTTAATTAATATCCTAATTTTATTTGTTGGTTTTGTGAATATTGCAGCATCAAGTTCTGAAGAGAGGAAGCTGCTACAGCAGGGTTCAGAAAAAACTATATACTACTATGAGAGTAATGTTATTGAGAATAAAAAAGAGGGTGATGTGGGCTTCACATATATGCCCCTCTCCTACTGTACTACGTGTAACTTTGGGTTGTACCATGTATGGAGTACTTTAGCTATCTACTTTAATTTGGTTATCCCCAGTTGCCTGCCTCCTACTTTTTTGGATTTATGATAATTCATAACGTCTCAATTTAAGACAATTAATTAGATTTGTTAATAACAAAGAAAATTAAAATGGACTGCACTACCCGGTTCCATTGGGAAATCGGTGAACTTGCCCTCTGCAAATTTAGATGATTCCCTTCGTACTCATGTGAGACTTGAAACATTATGAAAGATAGTGCTTTTCTCTTTGCTTTAATGCAGCCGGATTTGGCACACTTGCAAGAGTTATCCTTTGACCTCTTGTTTCATTGCACAAGATATGTTCACGGTCCTTTCACGCCTAGTTAAAAATTCACTTCTTTGATTTCATATATTATACCAATAGGTGATTAATCCTAGTGATAATGGGTTTGGACTTTTTAAATAAATGGTTAGATGTTTGATTCCTGATTACTGTATATGGAAAAAAACTGGTTGGGAGAGGTTATTCATTTAATATCGTCCAGATGCTGTCTAGTATCTCGATGAATTAATCTCCACAGTTATACGTGAATGATGTAATAGGGAAAAAAAAACTGACTCCATTTCATATATATGACTTTTTAGTTTAACTTGTCGGTCTTTAAGTAAATTGTCATTTCATTAATGGTTCATTCTATTGTGCGCAATTCAAAATTTACACCACCTATTATATCATTCATATGTTAATTGTTGAACCAATCATTTTAATACCTGGACATTTGACTTTTCAACTAGTCAAGGTTTGAAAATTTGACCCACTCATATGACTATTTGATTGACCCACAATTTATTACATGGATGGTGTAACAGATGATATAAATGTTGGGTGGTGTAACTTAGCTCAAGCTTTCATTAATTGAATATGAGATTAGTAGGTTAGTTATTGATCATTGAATATACTATTATATTAAAAAAAATACTATTATATTAATAAATATATATATTTTAATTATCACTAATTTTACCAACGCCCAGACCAATAAATTACGAGAAGAACATTTACCAATTTATTGTTTGGTCGATTTTAAAAACATGGGGGATAACCCATTTGTAATTATTGATTATAATTAATTTTGAATATTTATTGACAATAAAAAGGTTTACAATTAATATAAGTAAATTATAGGTGTTAATGAAAATATTATTAAATGGTGGTCTTAGTAATTAATGATACTGTATTTTTTTTTTTGGAGAAATTGCACCGCCATTTTTTGAAATTTGATTTTTTTTTTAACCATGATATAGGTATGAAGTATCCATCACTATTAGCAGTGACTAATTCCTATTAGTGACTCTTTGTTGAAATTTGATTTAATTATATATATATTTTTTATTTTAGAAATTTTATTGATCTCATTTAAAATTTATGTTGTCGTTATGATTATCCCTTGTCAAATAAACCTGAAGGGGGTGTAATTTTTACGATAAGAGGCATGGCTATGAAAAATGGAGGCAAATCTCGAGGACTGTAATTTTTTGAATTTTTTTATCTATTCTATATTTCTTCAATTTGATATCTTTTTTTTTAGACTAAAGGTTTAATTTGGTACCTGAGAAAAACACTCGGGTCTGAAATAGTCCCTATTCAAAAAAAAAAACTATCAATTCAATCCTTAAAGTGTAATAACCGGGACACATTAGTCCCTCCGTTAGTTGACCACCTTTGACCTCCGGTTAACCGCTTATGTGACCCATTTTTTTGCTGAGTTGTCAGTTACTCTTGGTTACTTGTAGTCCAGCATGGAAATTAACATAAAAAAAATTAAAATTAGAAGACAAAAATCCTTTGACCCAAAACACATGCGTTCAGGGGAGGGGCGAGTAACGAAACGACGTCGTTTCGTTAGTTGGGGGGGGGTCTGAATGTGTAGGTCGTCTCTGCCAAACCCTTAAGCTTCATCCCCTCTCACTAATTCGTTCACTATCCTCTGCAAAGAAAAGAGAAGTTCCACACGAAGGAGAAGAAGTGAGGAGGTGCCATTGACACAATCACGACCTCAAGAAGAAAATGCAACACAGGTAAATTGGTGTACAAAGTTTTGATAGCTAGCCATCAGTAATTTGCTAACTAATTGACATTTTTTTGTTTCAAACTCACGAACCAGTTCAAGGAAACCAAGAATCAGTTCAAGGAAATCAGACAACATATTCTGCGCTACCACAAGGGACTAATTTGTCCCCTCTGAATTTTGTAAGGGACTAGTTTGGGTTACTAAACAATTTGATAGGGACTAATTTGGCCCACAAAATTATGATGTAGTATGTTCCTCACTGGTTTGATCTGTCTGATTTCAAGAAATGAGTGATCAGATAACACCACCATTGCCACCAGCTGTAAAGCCGCCACCTATCAGGCCACGCGCTCAAGTTAGACCATATTTCATTTCACCTCCTTTCACCCAAAGTCCTTCTTCAGTAGTGGGAATGAAATCAATATGCCCATCATCACCTCCAGTCAGGTCATACAAGGCTCCAAGATATGCTCAGAGTGAAGGAAGTGTGTCAAATGAGATATTGGCAGCAGCAAGCAGTGGGACTGCAGAGAGGGGTAGACACATCCTTAGATGCCCAACTCATTTCGTTGTTGGTCCAAGAATGGAAAGGGGAAGAATGAGCAGTTAGGGTTTTAGTTCGAATGGAAAGGGGGGCGTAGTGAGGAGGGTTGAAATCAGAGAAGAGAGGGAGAAGAAGGTTAATAATGGAGAGGGAGAAGAAGTCCTAGGGTTCCTATCAGTGAAACATAGAAGGTGGAGGAAGAAGAAGCTTAATATGGGAGGTTGGAGGCCAATACAATGACATTTTGATAGGGAAGAGGTGGAAAAATAAAATAAAAAGCCACGTAGAAGTTCCGTAACGGCCACATAAGCAACATAACAGGACACCTCAACAGTTTAACCGAGGTCAAAGACGGTCAACGATAGGAGGGACTAATGTGTCCCGGTAATTACATTCTTAAGGATTAAATGGATAGTTTTTTTTGGATAGGGACTATTTCAGACCCGAGTGTTTTTCCCAGGGGCCAAATTGGGCCTTTAGTATTTCTTTTATAAAGTAGCAAGTATTTCATATTCTGAAAACACTAGTGCAGTAAGGGCTTTTTACGTCAGTTAAAATTGATTTTATACGTCAGAATATTGTCTGACGTAAATACAGCTGACGTTAAAGGTTTTATTTTTAACGTTAGTTTCCTAATACAACTGACGTTAATAGTGTACTGTATATTTTATAAAATACTATTAACGTCAGTTTTTGATACAACTGACGTTAATAGATTTTTTTTAAATTCAGTTTTAAAATATCACTTCCCTCAGCTATCCCAACATTTAGTAAATATCCCAGTAACACAGAATATCACACACATTACAGAAGCAAACACTACCCTTAAATTTCAATATTAACAAAAAGAAAAGAAATATACAAAGGAACAATGGGAGGACTTAAAACCAAAACCCATGTATAGGAAAAACATAACTATCTACAAGTATATATATATATATATATATATATATATATATATATATATATATATATATAAATTTTAGTCTCTAATGTCTAAAAACAAAACTACCAATCTAATGATATATATATACATGTTATTAATTAGTTTCTAATGTCTAACAAAAAAACTATTCATCTAAGTATTGCGGAGGTAACTTGTCAATTCCTTTTTCAGCCGCATACTTGAAGAAGAATTCAGCGAAGCGCATCCTCAAGTCTCTAAACTCATCTTCTTGAAGAGGCGATTGGTCGTTAAATGCCTACACACGTTCAAATAATAACAATAACATTAACGCATGTCATCTTCAAAACTATAATATATAACTTAACAAGTTGTTTAAATATTACCTTATTCCATCCATCCATAATAGATGCGGAGACTATGTTCAGCATATGAAGCATCACATAATAGCCGCACGACCACCCGTCAATTTGAAATCGAGACTACAAACAAAATTAATTTCAATGTAAGTTGAATATACATATAAATTAGTAATTATAATATTAATTATTTGATAAATAAACTACCAAACCTTGAGGTAGGTCCATTCAGGATTTGCTTTAGTCTTAGAAGCCCTACTTCTCCCGTTGGCGCAACTTATGCTACTCGCCTTCAGCGTGCTATCATAAACAAATAATCATGTCAATTAACAAATTCATATATCATGTGTGTAATAAAATAAAAACAACTGATATTAAAATGTAAATTAAATTTAAGATTAGTTACTTATTTACAGCTTCCACCACCTCCTGTGGCGGCCTTTAGTGGAGAGAGCATAAGAATATGACAGTATGCCTAGACGGGTGAAGTACGAACAACTGCCAATGGTTTTTGATACAGTAGGGAGCCATATATAATTCTTTCTGATTTTCTCCCAACAAGTTCCCTATGCATTTACTAAATGCATCGCCAGCAAAGAATTGGGGCAGAAGGACTGACGGATCTAAGAAGCCGTAAACTGATGCAACGCCCTTATCAAGCTGAAGACGATGTAGATACCTAAGATATGAGAAGGTGTGGATGTTAATTACATAATATATATATATATATATATATATATTGAAATTAAAATAAATTATTAAATGGAAAAATACCAAAAATAAATAAGTTATAAATTTAAAATTAACTTAAGTGCACCAGAGACTCAAAACCGTGCTGGCCATCCAGACGTTATTTCTGCAGGCATTCCCGAGATCTTCACCACAGAAGGAAAATATCCTCTGTTGATCTGGGCGTGCCACCCATCCATCGTGCTCCAATGGACATTCAAAAATCTCAAACGCATAATCCTCACCAAGTGAGAACAAACGAGTGACAGGTGACAGCGACACCGACGTCGACTTGGCCTTCAATTTAGGAAAAATAAAATAGATAAGTTGTTGATAATTAAAAAAAACACAAGTAATTATTTGACTAATTTGGACATTAATAATGAATACATACATTTGTTAATATTTCGAGCTCACGTCGTTTGAAGTCCAACTCAAGCTCACGCCTTTTCATTTCCAACTCATGCTCATGGCGTTGGACTTCCAACTCCCGCTCCCTAGCTGCCAACTCATCGTCCTCCACATGTGCCCTTCTATAACTCTCTTTTGTGCTCACATATGAAGGGTTGGCATGCTCTGCGGTGTCCTGGGATGAACCGACGGAGGAAAGCTCTCTGGAAAGCGCCTGCTTGAATTATGGGTTGGATATTAAGCTTTGCATCAAATGTGTTGTAATAGCAGGGTTGGACATGAGGTGCTGAGTAATGTCAGCCAAAATTGATGCTTCATTGACCACCCGCTTTCGTGAAGCAGACTTGCCATAATATTCTTTGATGGTCACGTTCCCAGGAACACCGATAACCCGACTAGGATGGTCTTTCTTGCCTAGAGCAGTCATCAAGACGTCCCGCCGTACAGAAGGGACGGATGAGCCCTGGGAGGATTGTTCTTTAAGATCCACCTATAATGAAAAAATGAAAAAACGTGCAAGTGAAAAGTGTTAAAAATATCTATACAAATATCAATTGAAATCAAGTTAATTATTTACTTACAATCTTATCTGCCACTTCGCGAGTGGCATTAACTTTAAAATTAAGATCCCGTCTTTGTAATGCGACCGGCTAACCAGACATCCTCGCAGTCGATGTCTGACGGAGGACTTGAAGGTGTGACCTCAGGAACTTCTCCTCTTTCAATCCTAGCAGAGTGCTCTTCCTACTTCACCCTCAGCCTATCCGCCATCATCTCCTTGATCCGAGTCTGGTACCCACCCTGAGACATGGTGTGGCGATGGACGTTCTTCGCCTGATTCTGCCGACCCTTATTTGCCTTAGCCTATTCAAACAAAAACACATAATTAAATACAGTTAAATGATCTATAAGAAGCATACAAAATTAACTTAATCAACCAACCTGAAATTCTCCATCCCTGTCGACTCTAGCAAACATATCCCAAGTATCCCGATCAATCCAGGGATAATCCGAGAACATTTTATCAAGCCGCTTCTTCCCAGATACATAGTACCTGGTAAGATCATGCTTAAACCCATTCCAACGTTTTGATGCCATTTTCATACATTTATGACGATGATCCTCGTCATTTGGCACAGTCCAAGCTACCTACACATTAAATACATAACAACTGGATGGACTATAACTCGGATAATTATCTAATAATGTAAATCAAACGAATGTAAAGGTAAAATACCGAGATAGCCTCCCAAATCGATCCTTAACGTTACGTGGAACGTCATTCCAGTGGTTGTAGTTGATGCTTACGTGCTGCTTTGCTTGTAGAAACACCCACTTATTAAATTCTTTAGCACAGGGTCCTTGGGCATTTAGATTAGCATCGAAGGACACCTCAAGCTTCTGTCCGCTCTGTCTGTCCTTCTCTAGTTTCTTCAACGAGGTGGCTCCTCTACCCCGTTTCCAATGAGCCTATAATGTCTGTATGGACAAAAAAATGATAAAATAGAGGGTTGTAACATTATAAACTTACATTAAAAAGAAGGATTAAAGATAGTATATAACATGTAAACTTACACTAGAATCAGGCGTAGGCGTGATTGGGTCCTGCGAAGCCCCCACAGTGTCCTCCCGTGCATGCGGGCTATCCGATTGATCCATATGTATGCCTGTTCAGAAACAATATATATTTATTAACATAGGTTATAACTCAAAATAAATACAGAAGTATAACTCAAGCAAATCCCTTCATAAATCAAATTAGTACGTATATCCTTCACCGTACATTTCCTCGTATTCAAACACTTGACACAAGGACGACAGAACATTCCATTACTATTAGGAACATTCCTTTGAGCAAATTTTATAAATTCTCTCACCCCCTTCAAATACTCAGCACTAGTGCGCTTACAAACCATCCAACTACGATCCATAACTAGATAGGTTCTGTAGATATACAAAACATATATCCAAGGCGTTTAAAAATTATTTCAAATTTACACCATTTCCAGGATTCTTAAGACAAAAGAAATAAGCAGATGAAGATAAATTAACAAAACAGAATTCCAATGAGCAATATATTGTTGATGTTACATGCTACAAGCAACTCTAAATTTCTTCCCATTTTGAAATAGGTCATGATAGCAGAAGAAAAACAAGAGAAAACACAAAACCCACGACCAGAAATAGAGACATTCCAAACAACTCAAACTCACAGTTTCAAGTTTCAACTACAAGAGACTACAGTTTCAACATACACTCAAAACCAAACATAAAAAAATGTGCCCTAAAGACTCACCGGAAATAGGTGCTTGCGTGGTGGCCAACGTTCGATGTGGTTACTGAGAGCAGAGGGACAAAGAGAGTTAGTGTGCGGGAAGGGGAAAGAGAGATGTCAAGTTATTGCAAAGAATGAGGGGGAAAGACAGAGTTAGGGTTAACAGTGTACCTCACGGTGGTGGGGAAGAAGCTCTCGCGGTGGTTGCGGTGGAGATGAGCTCGCGATTAGGGCAGAGTGGAGTGAGAGTTGAGAGTTAGAGTGAGAGTTGAGAGTTGAGAGTCAGAGTGAGCGTGAAAGAGAAGAACAAAGACGTACAGAGAGAAGTGCAGAAGGCGCGCGGGTGTAAACGTTATAATCAAAAACCAAAAATAAAACAACATTTTACGTCAGTTGTCTTAAGCAACTGACGTTAAAAGTCATTGTTTACGTTATAATCAAAAATCAAAAATAAAACAACATTTTACGTCAGTTATATTAACAACTGACGTTAAAAATAAATATTTTTTATTTAAAATCACTTTTAACGTTAGTTGATGAAGACAATTGACGTTAAAAGTGTATAAGTTTATGCAAAAACATTAATTCCTTTGACTATTGTGCTACTTACCCATGAGCATTAAGTTTATAGATCAATTTTCAAGAAAATCAGCTAGTCTCTCTTCTCTATATAAAGCACCATTCTTCTGTATCAGTCTGTAATATGGCCTCTTCTTTTCCTCTATATTTCGTGCGTTTTCTCTTCCTTCACAAAATGGCTCTGAGACTTTTGTTATTTCTTCTTATACCTAGACTTAAACTTCTGAGGTTGAGTAAATCACATAACATGGATGGTAAGGTTGTGTAAATCACGTAATTGATTTACTCACTTTATTTCATCCCAGCCATCCCTTTCACTCTACTTTGGCCTCAAGTGACTATGGATTCAAGACGATGCATCAAGGAATTCCAGTGAAGGAGGTGATGCAAAGATCCCTTTCACTTTGCTTTGTTGCTAGTGATTTGTGGATTCACGATGCATCATGGAATTCAAGTGAGGGAGGAGATGCATCGATCCATCCATTGGAGTTTCGAGGACATGACTGAGAAGAAAATGATGTTGAAGCTTAAACTTTGCATCCATTGGAATTTCTGAGGACAGGACTGAGAAGAAAATGATGTTGAAGCAGAAACTTTTTTATATTTTAGGGCTATGTTGCAGAAATTTTTTATCTTTTAATCATGTAATTGTAACTTATGAATCGCTTCAATGAGATACGATTTGATTATACATATATAACTTGTTTTATGTTAAGTGTTTATTTATTTTAATTTGCACAAGAATTTGTTTACTAATTCAAGCTAATTAATTAAGATAAAAAATAAACTTTTTTTTAAAAAAGTTTAGAAATAAACTGCACTATATATATGGAGTGACCTGCGTTAAGGGTGACAACAGGGCATTTCAGATTGGGATATACGATTATTTACGTCAGCTATTTATTTAACTGAAGTAAAAATCACACTTTTAACACCAGTTGTATAAAAAACTGACGTTAAAAATAAATATTTTTTTATTTTAAAAACACTTTTAACGTCAGTTGTATTAAACAACTGACGTTAAAAGTGTATAAGTTTCTACAAAAACATTCATTCCTTTGACTAATGTGCTGCTTACCCAAGACTGCTGTGCTACTTACCCATGCACATTGTAACCTATAATCCTCTTAATGAGCATTAACTTTATAGATCAGTTTTCTAGAAAATCAGCTAGTCTCTCTTCTCTATATAGAGTACCATTCTTCTGTATCGGTCTGTAATACAGCCTCTTCTTTTCCTCTATATTTCGTGTGTTTTCTATTCCTTCACAAAATGGCTCTAAGACTTTTGTTATTTCTTCCTATACCTAGACTTAAAGGTCTCTGTCTTAATGGTCAAAAAACTTCTGAGGTTGAGTAAATCACGTAACATGGATGGTAAGGTTGGGTGAATCACGTAATGTGATTCCATCATCTTATTTCATCCCATCCCTTCACTCTGCTTTGGCCCCAAAGTGACAGTGGATTCAGATGGAGTATCAAGGAATTCAAGTAAGGGAGGAGATGCGTCCATTGGAGTTTCTGATCGAGAACAAGACTGAGAAGAAAATAATGTTGAAGCAGAAACTTTTTTATATTTTAGTGCTATGTTGCAGAAATTTTTTATCTTTTAATCATGTAATTATAACTTATGAATCGCTTCAATGAGATACGATTTGATTATACATATATAACTTGTTTTATGTTAAGTGTTTATTTATTTTAATTTGCACAAGAATTTGCATTGTTTACTAATTCAAGCTAATTAATTAACATTAAAAATAAACTTGTTTAAAAAAAGGTTTAGAAATAAATTGCACTATATGGAGTGATCTGTGTTAAGAGTGACAACAGGGAGATGACAACGAAAGAAATGAGTTTCATAATTATTTACGTCAGTTATTTATTTAACTGCCGTAAAAATCACACATTTAACGTCAGTTGTATAAACAACTGACGTTAAAAGTGTTAAAATCACTTTTAACGTCAGTTCTTTATACAACTGACGCAAATAGTGATTTAATATTTACAAAACTGACACGGCCTCATTTTTAACGTCAAACATATGGTCAACTAACGTAAAACGTTCTCATATATTACATTATTTCCACTAGTGAAATTAGATTGAATATAAAGAAAATTTGACTAAAAGAGAAAAATATTTAAAAATTAATACTTTTTTGATTTACTAAAACGACGAATAAAAATGAACTAAACAATATTTCTAAAAATATAGATATGTTATAAAAAGAGAAGAAATACTTTGATCAAAAGTTAATAAGAATATGAAATCAAATGCTAGTTTTTCGGGAATTAGGATTTAGAGGCTATTCTCTAAGAGCTTGCTATAATATTTGTATTGAAAATCATGTTGGAAGTCTCTACAATGATAGACCTCCTAATAGTCCTATTTATAATGGACTGTTAGTTCCGGATCAAATCAAAGAATAAATAAAGGAGTAAATACAGGAATATTATGAGATACTATCATATCCTAAATAAGGATAGTCATCCATCACACATTAATATATATTGATATTTACAACACTTCCTCTCGGATGACTATGTAAGACGAAGCCCTCATTCATGTTTTGATGTATGACAAACAAAGTGTATTTTGCATAAGATTTTTAATTCTGACTACATACTCATTACGTGTTAAGCTGCATGCAAGATCACTCGTCCAACAAAGCAAAACTAGCGCACGTCCAACACAGGGGAAAATATAAGCGCTCATTCAATGAAGTGAACCAAGAATGACGTCCAACAAAGTAAAGAGTTGAAGTCCAATGAACAATTAAAGAGCTCGTCCACTAAAAGGAACAACAAAGTAAAAAGTCGAGCGTCCCTTGAAAGAACAAAGAGAGCGCGTCCACTAAAAGAACAAAGTAAAAAGTCGCCGCCCACCGAAAGAGCACTAAGCGCATCCATTGATATAATGTGAAGCACGCGTCCACTAATGTAAAAGAAACACGCGTCCACTCATTCACTATTTACTAATTTTATTCTTATATATCTTTATTTTTGGAAATAATTTTTTAAAAGTTATATATGAAACATGAAAAACATTTATTCCTATGCTCAAGTTCCCAAAAATATTAAAATAAACTTGCACCTAAAATTACGTTAGGAGACCCAACTTCAACCATTTATTGTGTATTTGGATAAATATTTGATAAAAATAATTTTGAATGTAATTGATTTTGTAGAAAAGATTCATATAGAATTAGGTTTGAAGTGAAGTGATTTATGTTTGGATGTTTTTATTTTAAAAACAAATTTGTTATAAAATTAAATTCAAAATTTTCAACTTAAATCAAAAACTATTTTTTATAGTTTTTATTCAGAATATTTTTAAAGACAAAATCAATTTTATTTCAGAATAATCGAACATTTTAGGAGGTTTCTAACTTCAGACTTTGGTAATAGTAGGTGTACTTTAACAGTGTTCACTCAAATCTTAACTGGTAGGGTCTTAATCATGGTGGTATTCAACCGCATTTAAGGTGCAATAAATTTAACGTCTAATATTATGCCAGGTGCTCAAAGATGAGACAACGTACCACAGAGCATTGAATAGGCCACAACTACCAACGAACTCATCCCTGACACACCATCTTCCATACCATACCGATACCAATACCAATACCAATCAATTACAATTACCATAGCCATCCCTCATGACATGTTCACATCTTCCATGCCCAAACTACCCTCTCATATCTTCTAATATAAACCCCACGCTTGCACCACTAGCACTCACCAAAGTGAAGCAATAACCAATTCCAAAGCAAAAGCAAATACATAGTTAACTGCTTTGTAACTTAACTCGTTCTCTTCTTCATTTAGAATAGTAATGGCAAGCCTCAAGGTTGCATGCGTGGTTCTTATGTGCATTGCTGTGGTGGGCGCACCAATTGCACAGGCTGCCATAACATGTGGACAGGTGACTGCCGGCCTGGCTCCATGCGTCACTTACCTGAGGTCGGGCGGACCAGTTCCGCAACCCTGCTGCACCGGAGTGAAGGGTCTCTTGGCGAAGGCTCAGACCACCGCTGACCGCCAGGCTGCATGCAGCTGCCTCAAAACCGCTGCTGGTTCCATCCCTGGGTTGAATACCCAGAATGCTGAGTCACTCCCTGGCAAATGTGGAGTCACCATCCCCTACAAGATCAGCACCTCCACCAACTGCGCCACGTAAGACAACTAACTTTTTTGCTTGACAAAGTTTTTGGTGTGTAACATTGTAGCAACGGTTTTTTTTATTTTACTTGAGAGTAAGTTTTGAATGTGTTTGGATTTTCATGGAAAATATCCCAAATCGACTTTTTGACAAAAAAACTGTTCTCTAACAGGATTTGTCACTATTTTGAATCGGGATTTGACTTTTTAAAGTGAAAAAATTTCTAAAACGAGGAAGTAATGATGCATTTGATATATATAATCTACTAAATATGATCCAAAAGTGGATATGCTTTTATTTTTCATTTTAATACTTTCTAAATTCAATGAATCGGATAGCATCTAATGCTGCGGCAACAATATTTTGATTGTGGTCCGCATTAGTTCCAATTTTGCTTGCATAAGCCTACAATAATTGGAAATGTCCTTTGGCTTCTGATAATTGTGATTTGGTTTATTTAATGAAATTTGTGTTTATATTAAAAAAAACTACAATAATAACCACGATTGAAAACCCTGCACGTATGAATCTCTGGTGAAATTAAATTCTCTTTTATATGTTTTTAATCATTGAAATTGACTTAAAATTGTTAATTTTTGCTGCTTTTGCAATATGCTTTGTTGGGACTAATTCACTACTGCTATTACTTGTATCAAACTAAGAAAAAGAGCTTCATGAAGAGTGAGTTAATTATTTTGATTTGACAGTGTTAATTAATATCCTAATTTTATTTGTTGGTTTTGTGAATATTGCAGCATCAAGTTCTGAAGAGAGGAAGCTGCTACAGCAGGGTTCAGAAAAAACTATATACTACTATGAGAGTAATGTTATTGAGAATAAAAAAGAGGGTGATGTGGGCTTCACATATATGCCCCTCTCCTACTGTACTACGTGTAACTTTGGGTTGTACCATGTATGGAGTACTTTAGCTATCTACTTTAATTTGGTTATCCCCAGTTGCCTGCCTCCTACTTTTTGGATTTATGATAATTCATAACGTCTCAATTTAAGACAATTAATTAGATTTGTTAATAACAAAGAAAATTAAAATGGACTGCACTACCCGGTTCCATTGGGAAATCGGTGAACTTGCCCTCTGCAAATTTAGATGATTCCCTTCGTACTCATGTGAGACTTGAAACATTATGAAAGATAGTGCTTTTCTCTTTGCTTTAATGCAGCTGGATTTGGCACACTTGCAAGAGTTATCCTTTGACCTCTTGTTTCATTGCACAAGATATGTTCACGGTCCTTTCACGCCTAGTTAAAAATTCACTTCTTTGATTTCATATATTATACCAATAGGTGATTAATCCTAGTGATAATGGGTTTGGACTTTTTAAATAAATGGTTAGATGTTTGATTCCTGATTACTGTATATGGAAAAAAACTGGTTGGGAGAGGTTATTCATTTAATATCGTCCAGATGCTGTCTAGTATCTCGATGAATTAATCTCCACAGTTATACGTGAATGATGTAATAGGGAAAAAAAAACTGACTCCATTTCATATATATGACTTTTTAGTTTAACTTGTCGGTCTTTAAGTAAATTGTCATTTCATTAATGGTTCATTCTATTGTGCGCAATTCAAAATTTACACCACCTATTATATCATTCATATGTTAATTGTTGAACCAATCATTTTAATACCTGGACATTTGACTTTTCAACTAGTCAAGGTTTGAAAATTTGACCCACTCATATGACTATTTGATTGACCCACAATTTATTACATGGATGGTGTAACAGATGATATAAATGTTGGGTGGTGTAACTTAGCTCAAGCTTTCATTAATTGAATATGAGATTAGTAGGTTAGTTATTGATCATTGAATATACTATTATATTAAAAAAAATACTATTATATTAATAAATATATATATTTTAATTATCACTAATTTTACCAACGCCCAGACCAATAAATTACGAGAAGAACATTTACCAATTTATTGTTTGGTCGATTTTAAAAACATGGGGGATAACCCATTTGTAATTATTGATTATAATTAATTTTGAATATTTATTGACAATAAAAAGGTTTACAATTAATATAAGTAAATTATAGGTGTTAATGAAAATATTATTAAATGGTGGTCTTAGTTATTAATGATACTGCATTTTTTTGTTTTTGGAGAAATTGCACCGCCATTTTTTGAAATTTGATTTTTTTTAACCATGACATAAGTATGAAGTATCCATCACTATTAACAATGACTAATTCCTATCAGTGACTCATTGTTGAAATTTGATTTAATTATACTTTATATATTTTTTATTTTAGAAATTTTATTGATCTCACTTAAAATTTATGTTGTCGTTATGATTATCCCTTGTCAAATAAACCTGAAGGGGGTGTAATTTTTACGATAAGAGGCATGGCTATGAAAAATGGAGGCAAATCTCGAGGATTGTAATTTTTTGAATTTTTTTTTATCTATTCTATATTTCTTCAATTTGATATCTTTTTTTTTTAGACTAAAGGTTTAATTTGGCCCCTAAAAAAAACACTCGGGTCTGAAATAGTCCCTATTCAACAAAAAAAAAACTATCAATTCAATCCTTAAAATGTAATAACCGGGACACATTAGTCCCTCCGTTAATTGACCATCTTTGACCTCCGGTTAACCGCTTATGTGACCCATTTTTTTGCTGAGTTGTCAGTTACTCTTGGTTACTTGTAATCCAGCATGGAAATTAACATAAACAAAATTAAAAATAAAAGACAAAAATCCTTTGACCGAAAACGAAAACACATGCGTTCAGGGGAGGAGCGAGTAACGAAACGACGTCGTTTCGTTAGTTGGGGGGGGGGGGGGGTCTGAATGTGTAGGGTCGTATCTGCCAAACCCTTAAGCTTCATCCCCTCTCACTAATTCGTTCACTATCCTCTGCAAAGAAAAGAGAAGTTCCACACGAAGGAGAAGAAGTGAGGAGGTGTCATTGACACAATCACGACCTCAAGAAGAAAATGCAACACAGGTAAATTGGTGTACAAAGTTTTGATAGCTAGCCATCAGTAATTTGCTAACTAATTGACATTTTTTTGTTTCAGACTCACGAACCAGTTCGAGGAAACCAAGAACCAGTTCAAGGAAATCAGACAACATATTCTGCGCTACCACAAGGGACTAATTTGGCCCCTCTGAATTTTGTAAGGGACTAGTTTGGGTTACTAAACAATTTGATAGGGACTAATTTGGCCCACAAAATTATGATGTAGTATGTTCCTCATTGGTTTGATTTGTCTGATTTCAAGAAATGAGTGATCAGATAACACCACCATTGCCAGCAGATGTAAGGCCGCCACCTATCAAGCCACGTGCTCAAGTTAGACCATATTTCACTTCACCTCCTTTCACCCAAAGTCCTTCTTCAGTAGTGGGAGTGAAATCAATATGCCCATCATCACCTCCAGTTAGGTCATACAGGGCTCCAAGATATGCTCAGAGTGAAGGAAGTGTGTCGAATGAGATATTGGCAGCAGCAAGTAGTGGGACTGCAGAGAGGGGGTGGACACATCCTTAGATGCCCAACTCATTTCGTTGTTAGTCCAAGAATGGAAAAGGGAAGAATGAGCAGTTAGGGTTTCAGTTCGAATGGAAAGGGGGGCGTAGTGAGGAGGGTTGAAATTAGAGAAGAGAGGGAGAAGAAGGTTAATAATTGAGAGGCAGAAGAAGTCCTAGGGTTCCTATCAGTGAAACATATAAGGTGGAGGAAGAAGAAGCTTAATATGGGAGGTTGGAGGCCAATACAATGACGTTTTGATAGGGAAGAGGTGGAAAAATAAAATAAAAAACCATGTAGGAGTTCCGTAACGGCCACATAAGCAACATAACAGGACACCTCAACAATTTAACCGAGGTCAAAGACGGTCAACGACAGGAGGGACTAATGTGTCCCGGTAATTATATTCTTAAGGATTAAATGGATAGTTTTTTTTTTTTTGGATAGGGACTATTTCAGACCCGAGTGTTTTTCTCAGGGGCCAAATTGGGCTTTTAGTCTTTCTTTTATAAAGTAGCAAGTATTTCATATTCTGAAAATTAGATTGAATATAAAGAAAATTTGACTAAAAGAGAAAATTATTTAAAAATTAATACTTTTTTGATTTACTAAAATGACGAATAAAAATGAACTAAACAATATTTCTAAAAATATAGATATGTTATAAAAAGAGAAGAAATACTTTGGTCAAAAGTTAATAAGAATATGAAATCAAATGCTAGTTTTTCGGGAATTAGGATTCATAGGCTACTCTCTAAGAGCTTGCTATAATATTTGTATTGAAAATCATATTGGAAGTCTCTACAATGATAGACCTCCTAATAGTCCTATTTATAATGGACTGTTAGCTCTGGATCAAATCAAAGAATAAATAAAGGAGTAAATATAAGAATATTATGAGATACTATCATATCCTAAATAAGGATAGTCATCCATCACACATTAATATATATTGATATTTACAACACTTCCCCTTGGATGACTATGTAAGACTAAGCCCTCATTCATGTTTTGATGTATGACAAACAAAGTGTATTTTGCATAAGATTTTTAATTCTGACTACGTACTCATTACGTGTTAAGTTGCATGCAAGATCACTCGTCCAACAAAGCAAAACTAGCGCACGTCCAACACAGGGAAAATATAAGCGTTTGTCCAATGAAGTGAACCAAGAATGACGTCCAACAAAGTAAAGAGCTGAAGTCCAATGAACAATTAAAGAGCTCGTCCACTAAAGGAACAACAAAGTAAAAAGTTGACGTCCACTGAAAGAACAAAGAGAGCGCGTCCACTAAAAGAACAAAGTAAAAAAACTGTCATCCATTGAAAGAGCACGGAAGCGCGTCCAATGATATAACAGAAGCACGCGTCCACTGATGTAAAAGAAGCACGCGTCCACTGATGTAAAAGAAGAGCTTGTCTACTGATGGAAAAAGGAGAGCTCGTCCACTGAAAGTAACAAGAGCGTGCGTCTACTGATAGTAACACTTGGAAAGCTCGTCTACTGATGTAAAAAGGAGAGCTCGTCTACTGACAGTAACACTTGGAGCTCGTCTACTAATGATACACGCTAAACTAGAAGCTCCGTCCACTTACATGATATAGAAAGCTCGTCTACAAATTGGAGCCCGTCCAATTGCCTTGTGTTAGCACTCTCGTCTACCAGTTGGAGCCCATCCAATTACCTTGAGCTAATACTCCCAGCTGCTGGCGTGGCAAATGGACACGGATATTTTTCTCTTCAAAATAACTTGGAGATTTTTCTCTTCAATTAAACACGGATATATTACTCTTCAAAAAGATATGGCTATCCTTTCAGATGGAAACAATTATATTTCAAGAAGGATGCAAACTCTGCAAAGATCAAACAGAATCATATTTCAAGATCAAGAATCAAGAAAGCAGATTTTGATAAATCAGATCCAAATCTGTCTTAAATGATCCCAATGGCTATAATTTGTCTTCTATATAAAGAGAGATCAGAGGAACACTTTTCAACAACAACACAACAACAATACATACAAAAAAAAATGCAACTCATACTGATGGTGAAACAAAGTGCTTTATCACTGATAAAAATGTCATAGTTAGAACTTCAATTTGTTTTATCAGGCTTTTAGAGTCATACTTCTACTCAATTATTTTTGTGAATTAGAGTGACTAAGAGAAGGTATCTCTTAGGGTTTAACAAAGATAAAAGGGATCCTTGGGTATAGAAAAGCTAGTGTGCTTTCTGGAGATTTTTCAAGCAAGGAGGTTATCCTTGTGTTGCTGTAATTAGAATTGTGTAAATTGCTGATTATAGTGAAGAAATCCACAGAGGTGTGGGCTTGGATGTAGGCTTTTCAGAGGAGGTAGCCGAACCATGATAAATTCGGTTTGCGTGTTCTTCTAATCCCTAAACTCCATATACTTGTTTAAACTTGAATCTTTAAATTTGCATTCTGTGTTAAAATCTGTTGTTCCTACTTATAATTCTTCTTGTCATCATTACTTGTTCCATAACCTAATTCTTGGAATTAAAATTGTGTGAAAACCAATTTTCTTTAAAAGAAACATTGTTTTACTTTAAATTGTTGAATAAATTTTCACTGTCTCAATTCACCCCCCTCTTGAGACCGTAGCCACTACCAAATATTGGCATCAGGGCTAAAACTCTTGTTACAAAGCTTAACAGCTTCAAGAGATGGCTAAAAATGATATCCTGGGTGATGGGGCTTCACTAACTAGACCCCCTGCCTTTAATGGCTCCCAATACATGTACTGGAAAGAAAGAATGCTTATCTTTCTTGAGGCTGCAGGTTTAGATGTTTTAGATGCTGCTGAAAATGGTCCCTATGTTCCATTTATTCTTGATGCTAAGGGAAATAAACAAACTAAACCAAAAGATGACTGGAATGATGATGATAAAAGAAGAGTTGGTTATAATGCTAAAGCAAATAATATTATAACAGCTGCTTTGAATTATGATGAGTTTTTCAGGGTCTCCAATTGCAAAACGGTAAAGCAGATGTGGGATACTCTTCAACTCACTCATGAAGGAACCAACGATGTGAAAAGAGCAAAGATGAATGCACTAGTCCATGAATATGAACTCTTTCACATGAAGAATGGTGAGGAGATAGATGATCTGCAAAAGAGGTTTACACACATTGTGAACCAGTTAGAAGGACTCGGACATACAATCACAGATGAGAAAAATATTAACAAGATTATGAGATGTTTGAGTCGTGAATGGCAGCCAAAAGTAACTGCAATTGCTGAAGCAAAGGATCTTGACATAATGCAGATTGCTACTCTATTTGGCAAGTTGAAAGAACACGAATTGGAACTAAATAGATTGAAAGATCATGAAGATAAGGAGAAAAAGAAGAAAAGACTCTCACTCAAGGCTCATATTTCCAAAGAATCAATAGAAAGTGATGAAGATGAACACCTTGATGAAAGTGAAGAATCTGAAGAAGAAGACATGGGATTGCTTGTGAGGAAATTGAAAAGATTCATCAAGAAGAATAGAAACAAGAAGCAATTCAATTTTCCTACCAAAAAGAACACGAACAAAGGAGAAAGCTCTTCCTCAACAATCAAATGCTTTGAATGTGGAAAGCTTGGACACTACAAAAATGAATGTCCAAAGCTACAAAAGAAAGAAAAGTATGAGAAGAATGACAGCAAGGAGAAGAAAGGAAGAAAGTCTAGAAGAAAATACATAGCTTGGGAAGATAATGATATGGATTCCACTAGTAGTGAATCATAAAATGAAGAAGCCAACCTATGTCTCATGTCAAATCATCAAAGTGACAGTGAAACCGAGGTAAATGATTCCTCTCCTACTTATGATGAGTTACAAGATGCTTTTGATGAATTGCATGAAGAATATGTTAAAATTATAAAACAACTTAAATCTTCTAGAAAGATCATCGCAAAACAATGTAGTGACTCTGCATCTTTACAAATAAAGCTTAAAGAACTAGAAACCGAAAATTCACAATTACTTGCATCTAGTTCAAATTGCACCAAATGCACTACACTAGAAAAGGAGGTTGAAAAACTGAATACAACTATATCTAAGTTTACTTTGGGTAGAGATAACTTGAATGCCATATTAGGACAGCAAAAGGGTGTGTATGACAAAGCTGGAATTGGATATAAGCCAATGGTACATGAAAAATCTTTTAAGAAGCTTTTTGTTGCTCCTATTTCCTCAACTAGTCCTTTTGTAAAATGCTATTTTTGTGCTAGAAAAGGTCACACTGCTTCTACATGTCAATACGGAAAATCAGCATACAATAAATCTAAGTATATATGGGCTCCTAAAGGAACTATTGCTGCAACTAACTCAAAAGGACCCAAACAGATTTGGGTACCTATAGCAAAAACATGATGAAATTCTGTTTTGCAGGTATGGTGGAAGGTCAAGAGCAAAAATTGGAATCATGACATAGAGCCTTCACCAAATACAAAATGGGTAACAATAAAGAAAAAATATTGATTGAATATGTTTTCTAATTATCATTATGATTGTGAATCTTTGTGCTGACTTATATATCATTGTATAATATGTCTACATTGTTGTATTAAAGATATCTGATCAATCATGGAATAATCCTATGGCGTTTGTATCTCCAATAGAACCAAAATGTGTTGATGATGCTATTAATGATGAACATTGGATGATTGCAATGCAAGAGGAGTTAAATCAATTTAAAAGAAAAAAAAGTTTGGGATTTAGTTCCAAAACCCAAAAGTAATCAAGTAATCGGAACTAAATGGGTGTTTAGAAACAAAATGGATGAGAATGGAATAATAGTTAGAAACAAGGCTAGACCAGTAGCTAAGGGATATAATCAAGAAGAAGGAATTGATTATGATGAAACATATGCTCCCGTAGCTAGATTAGAAGCCATAAAAATGATCTTAGCCTATGCTTGTACAATGAACTTCAAACTGTACCAAATGGATGTGAAAAGTGCCTTTTTAAATGGAATAATACCCCCTGGCTTTGTTGACAATGAGTTCCCAAATCATGTCTATAAACTGACTAAACAAGCTCCTAGAGCTTGGTATGAGAGGTTAAGCAATTTTCTCCTAGAGAAAGGCTTTAAAAGAGGAAAAGTTGATACAACACTATTTACTAAAACAAAAGCACACAATATCTTACTTGTTCAAATATATGTTGATGACATTATTTTTGGTGCTACTAATGAGTCTTTATGCAAGGAATTTGGTGAACTAATGCAAAGTGAATTTGAAATGTCCATGATGGGAGAGCTTACCTTCTTTCTTGGACTTCAAATTAAACAATGCCAAGATGGAACCTTCATAAGCCAAACAAAGTATTACAAGGAACTACTAAAGAAGTTTGGAATCGAAAGCACAAAGTAAATGGCAACACCAATGAGTCCAGCCTGCTACTTGGACAAAGATGAACATGGTAAATCTATAGATGTATCCAAGTATAGAGGTATTATCGGATCCTTACTTTATCTCGCTGCTAGTAGACCAGATATAATGTTCAGTGTGTGTATGTGTGCAAGGTATCAAGCTAATACTAAAGAATCACATCTTACTGCAGTTAAAAGAATCATGAAGTACCTCTTCGGAACAAAAAAAGAAATTTTGTGGTATCCCAAGGGATCCACTTGCACATTAATAGGATATTCCGACTCTGACTTTTCTGGATGCAAGTTAGATAGGAAGAGCACAAGTGGAACATGCCATTTATTAGGAAATTCTCTAGTGTCCTGGTTTATTAAAAAGCAAACTAGTGTGACCTTATCCACAGCTGAAGCAGAATATGCTGCAGTTGGGAGTTGTTGTGCTCAAATCCTATGGATGAAACAACAATTAATTGACTATGGTGTTTATCTAGATCACGTACCAGTAAAATGTGATAACACTAGTGCAATTAATCTAACAAAGAACCCAATTATGCACTCAAGAACCAAGCATATTGAAATTAGACATCATTTTATTAGGGATCATATTCAAAGTGGTGATGTTGTGATTGATCATATAGATACATCTAAGCAATTAGATGATATTTTCACCAAACCACTTAATAAGGAAATTTTCTTCTTTATAAGAAGGGAACTTGGCATAATTGATCCTCAAAATAATTGATAACACATGGCATGCAAGGCAACACAAGTTGCTGAAAATTATGAAGGACATGGGCAAGATGCTAAGCGTCCTCAGGTGTCTGTAATTTTGTTTGGTATTTTGAATGGATTGCATAAGTTCTGAAATGCTTTATTATCAATGAATGCAAGACTATTTTTAAGTTTGATGTCAATATTCTCCATAGTTTCTTTTTGATAATGACAAAGGGGGAGAAAGATGAACCATACATCTGAGATGAACGAGAAAGATGAACCATACATCTGAGATGAAATAGAAAGATGAACAATAAATTTGAGAAATATGAACCATAAACATGAACCATGCATTCTCTGATATGCAAATTTTTATTTCTCTGACAAAGGGGGAGAAATATGAACCATAAAAATGAACCATGCATTTTCTGATATGCAAATTTTTATTTCTCTAACACATAATTATGAACTGCTTTGAAAAGAAATACTAGAACTTATAATAATTGCAAGATGTTTTTTTTTGATATGATAACACTTGATCTTTTGAAAGATATCAATGACATAGGTGGAGGACGAAAATAACAAAAGAACCATGCTTAATGAATAGCTGCACTCTGATTTCTTAATAACTAAGGTTAAGTATGGTAAGGTTTGTCATAATCAAAAAGGGGGAGTTTGCAAGACTAAGCCCTCATTCATATTTTGATGTATGACAAACAAAGTGTATTTTTCATAAGATTTTTAATTCTGACTATGTACTCATTACGTGTTAAGTTGCATGCAAGATCACTCGTCTAACAAAGCACAACTAGCGCACGTCCAACACAGGGAAAATATAAGCGTTTGTCCAATGAAGTGAACCAAGAATGACATCCAACAAAGTAAAGAGCTGAAGTCCAACGAACAATTAAAGAGCTCGTCCACTAAAGTAACAACAAAGTAAAAAGCTGACGTCCACTGATAGTAACACTTGGAAAGCTCGTCTACTGATGTAAAAAGGAGAGCTTGTCTACTGACAGTAACACTTGGAGCTCGTCTACTAATGATACACGCTAAACTAGAAGCTCCGTCCACTTACATGATATATAAAGCTCGTCTACAAATTGGAGCCCGTCCAATTGCCTTGTGTTAGCACTCTCGTCTACCAGTTGGAGCCCATCCAATTACCTTGAGCTAATACTCCCATCTGCTAACGTGGCAAATGGACACGGATATTTTTCTATTCAAAATAACTTGGATATTTTTCTCTTCAATTAAACACAGATATATTACTCTTCAAAAAGATATGGCTATCCTTTCAGATGGAAACAATTATATTTCAAGAAGGATGCAAACTCTGCAAAGATCAAACAGAATCACATTTCAAGATCAAGAATCAAGAAAGCAGATTTTGATAAATCAGATCCAAATCTGTCTTAAATGATCCCAATGGCTATAATTTGTATTCTATATAAAGAGGGATCAGAGGAACACTTTTCAACAACAACACAACAACAATACATACAAAAAAAAAATGCAACTCATACTGATTGTGAAACAAAGTGCTTTATCACTGAGAAAAGTGTCATAGTTAGAACTTCAATTTGTTTTATCAGGCTTTTAGAGTCTTACTTCTACTCAATTCTTTTTGTGAATTAGAGTGACTAAGAGAGGGTATCTCTTAGGGTTTAACAAGGATAGAAGGGATCCTTGGGTATAGAAAAGCTAGTGTGCTTTCTGGAGATTTTTCAAGCAAGGAGGTTATCCTTGTGTTGCTGTAATTAGAATTGTGTAAATTGCTGATTATAGTGAAGAAATCCACAGAGGTGTGGGACTGGATGTAGGCTTACCAGAGGAGGTAGCCGAACCAGGATAAATTCAGTTTGCGTGTTCTTCTAATCCCTAAACTCCTTATACTTGTTTAAACTTGAATCTTTAAATCTGCAATCTGTGTTAAAATCTGTTGTTCCTACTTATAATTCTTCTTGTCATCATTACTTGTTCCATAACCTAATTCTTGGAATTAAATTGAGTGAAAACCAATTTTCTTTAAAAGAAACATTGTTTTACTTTAAATTGATGAATAAGTTTTCACTGTCTCAATTCACCCCCCCCCCCCCCCCTTCTTGAGACCGTAGCCACTACTAACATACTATACACTATGAATATGCCTCGTTAAAATCTTACTAAAAAAAAACCAGTGGGATAAAAACTTGGCGAAAGAAAAAGAGTAAAATATCCATAACAACAAACTTCCCGTCGAAATACATCATATTTAAGAAATTTCCTTTAATTGGCACATCCTAATGTTGTGCACGTGCTTCTTCTTGAAAATTGAAGTTGACAATGCTATTATGAATAAATCTGTTGGGTTGTCACTTGCGAATTTCGCAAACACCAACATCACCTTTCTTTTGGAATTCATGAATATAAAAGAATTTTGGTGAAATGTGTTTTGTTCTATCACCATTTATGTAGTCACCACTAATTTGTGTAATACATGTTTCAATATCTTCATGCAGTGTTGTTGGCTTGTCATCTTTTTTCACCAATATGCATGCTCCTCAATATACTAGGTCATGGTTCGTAGCCATATGCACTCACGACTTGCTTCATGAATAGCTAATAGTTCCGAATGATTCGATGAGGGTAGCCGTGATTTTTTTGCACGAATCACCACGAGATGGCAGTTTCTCCACATGTGAAGACATAAATTGTTTGCGATCGAGCTTTATGGGGATCATAAAGATATTCGACAGTAGCATATCCTACCCAATGTTTTAAAAATCGGACCGAACCGAACGGTTCAACCGGTTCAACTGTGAACCGGTGAGTATGGCAGTTCGGTCTCGCCCTTTTGAATCGTGCTCTAATTGAACCACCCAAAAATCGGTTGAAGCGGGGTTGAACCGTTTTAAACCGTGAAATGGACCCGGTTGAACCATTTGAAATGGATTATTTATTTATTTTTTTACTTTCCCCCCAATTAAACCATG
Source organism: Sophora flavescens (assembly GCA_030762895.1). Classification (NCBI taxonomy): domain Eukaryota; kingdom Viridiplantae; phylum Streptophyta; class Magnoliopsida; order Fabales; family Fabaceae; genus Sophora; species Sophora flavescens. The sequence continues at coordinate 98,044,920 of CM061068.1, read as the reverse complement.
ACCCGAATGTCTCGCCGGTTTGATCTCCGATTCGGTTTTTAAAACATTGATCATACCTACTTTGACTTTATCCATTTGGGTTGGTGCTTAATTAAATCATGCTAATAAGTTTAATGCAAAAGCTATATCTAGTCTAGTACTATTTGCAAGATACAAAAATGCTCTAATGGCACTAAGATATGGTACTTCAGGACCAAGAATTTCTTTATCATCTTGTCGTGGACGAAAATGGTCCTTTTTCACATCAAGTGTAAACAACCATTGAAGTACTTAATGGATAAGCTTTATCAATATAAACTTGTTTAAAAAAAATTTATATATAAGAAGATCGATGAATAAATATTCCACTCATGAAATGTACGTTCAACTTGAAACCAAGACAAAATTTTGTCTTTCCAAGATCTTTCATTTGAAATTCACTCTTTAAATATTGTATGGTCTTAGAGATATCTTCTTGAGCCCGTATTATGCTTAAGTCATCAATATAAACAAGCATATCCATTATTCATTTTCTTGATGAAAACGCAAGGGTAAACATGATTCTTCTCATACATGTTTTTCAATAAATATTCACTCAAGCAAGTATACAACATGCATCCTGATTGTTTTAATCCATATATGGATCTTTGCAATTTAACAAAATACATTTCCCAAGGTTTTGAGTTGCATGTTTCAAGCATCTTAAATCCTTCGTGGATTTTCATATGCATGTCATTATCCAATGACCTATATAAGTAAGTTGTCGTTATATCCATTAGACGTGTGTCTAGTCCTTCGGGGACTGCCAAACTAATCAATAATCTAAAGAAAATTTCATCCATAACAAAGATTAACAACTTCAAGTGTCTGGACTATTGGTCCAATTGTTTTATGTTTGGTTAAAAATCTTGCTCAACATGTATTATTTATTTCCATTTTGGTCCATCAATTTAATATCGACATTCCTTTATAATTTGAGCTTCATGCTCATTAATATCATTAATAATTTTAGAAGCAATTGCTATCGCATATGCAAATATATATATATATATATATATATATATATATATACTAAAAAAAAAAACCTATTTAGCGACCGAAGATTTCAGTCGCTAAACATGATATTTCGGTTGCTATACTGTGTAGCGACCAAATTAGCGATCGAATTAAGGGGGAAGCAGAAACCCTGGTGGCTAAATGTTTAGCGACCGAATTTATATTTCGGTTGCAAATTTGCGATCGATATTTCGGTCACAAAATTATATATTTCGATCGCCGTATAGTTGGTAGCATGCTCAGATAACCGAATTTGGTGACTGATATTCGGTCGCTATTTCGGTTGCAAGTTTTGAAATTTTTTTTTTATAAAAAATTTCCTGTAACTTAATCCTACCGACCAAATTTTGTTTTTCAACTATTACCCCATTGATTTTTAATTTCTGATATAAACAAAATACACCAATATTTTTTTTGAATAAATAGAAAACGTAAATATGATGTACTAACGATCCAAAACACCACAGTCAATATGATCAAGAAAACATATACATTAATTAATGCAAGTTTAATAATTGGTTATAAAAAAAAGTTTAATAATGTACTAATTAACGATCAAAACATAAAAACATACCACAGTCAATAAGTACTAATCAAAATATCAAAACTCATCAATCTTCCAAAGGGATGAACATGTAGAAGCGAGAACCCCCAAGGTACTTAAACTTTGCCAATGCACCAGTGGACAACAAATACAACTCCCTGATACCATTTGTATCTGTTGCAAAATATGGGCGATCCTCATGGATTACTATATTCCCATTGAACAGATTTCCGCTTTTGTCTTCAATAGTCACAACACGCGGTATTTCTTGTCCCCAACGATGGTAGAATGATCGCGGGATTGAAATCAAATCCTGTAAATACACAAGAACAATTTGGTAATGATTAGTTTATGCCTTAACCATCATTACGTGAATCCGATCGTTATTCTTAAGTTGATGAGATACTGTACCTGGTCTATATGGATGACTGTCTCAAAACATTTAGTCGGATCCATTTTCTGATAAAACGATAAGGAAAACAAGTCATATGTCTAAACTTCATCAAGTGATAATAAGAAAAGATGGAAAGATCCATGTAGCATACTAGCATGTTAAAATAGAACAAAGAAATGCAACTTTACAGATTAGCAAACATAGTAGTTTTCAGGAAAGCAGATGCTTTTACGTCGTTTTGAAGGATGGTTATTGAGAGGACTTTTCCTACTGGAAATGCCTAGATAACCTAGTAAGGATGGTCATCAACAACTATTTCAGCTCCATTGCCTAGTGAAACAAATGAGTAGAAAACCAGAGTTGCTTTCATAATATTATGTACAGAGCTGCTTTCTAATGTGAATAATGTTTGAATGATGACGGCACGCCATGTTCCTGGCAAATTGTGCCCCGCCCTTCATTTTATCTAACCTTATACTTAATCCTTCATTATCTAAGACCTTGGACTTAAGGCAGAATTAAAGAAAAACCTCAAACTTCAAGAATCCTTCAAGCACATCCAAAATATTGAATGAGCATGCGTGCCCTGAGAAGGTACGCCTGCTCATTAATATTGAATCTCAAATAGGAAACTAAGGCTTTCGTAGCTTAATAATTAACTCTGACAGAAAATAAAACCATTGACTTATAAGGATTGCAGCATACTTCAACAAATATATATTGAAGCATATTTCAATACAAACTTAGATAAAATATAGTAGCAAACATCCTATTGAGCTCCGCTCTCCACTAACAAGTAACACATAATTGTCAAACACATGCATAACTTCTAAATTAGCAACACACAACAAGCATCCCGCCTTTTTGACAGGATCACATCCTATTGAGCTCTGCTCTCCACTAACAAACAACACATAATTGCAAATATATGCATAAATATTAAATTATCAGCACACAATCAGCATCTTGCCTTTCAAGCAGGATACCTTCCTATTGAGCTCAGCTCCCCACTAACAAACAACAAGATATATAGTGTGTATAGGCCATCATTCAACTCACAAGAAATAGAGCAATGACCTATAATGCATAAATAAAATTAATCCTGTCAAATACTAACATTTAAGAAACTAACATTTAACAGTTTGTTGAAATCCATTAGGCCTTTTACTTTTGTCCTCTCTTTCTGTGTTTTTTAAATCATTAGTGTGTATAGGCCATCATTACCCCTCTACATTTTATTTAGACATTATCACAGCTAACATTGGTAAGATCATATATCCTCAATATGATCCAGTGGGTGTCATTGCCATTGCACACTATATTTTACCAAGTCAGATCAGCACTACAAATGAAAGAAATACACGAATGCATCTACCAAAACAAAAGAAATACAAAAAAGATAGCTTTCCACATGCTGCAGCGCACAACCCCTTTATTGTTGTTCAATTATAATGCACCCAATTTACCCACTCACCTCAAGCATTCCCTGGCAACACCCAAGCAATTCATGCAACATTTCCAAATACATAGTATTCAAAACCACCAAAGTCACTTTCATTCCAATCCTCATTCTTTGGACGTGTTTTAATTCATGGTGAACCATAGTTCAAAATAAGTCAAGTAGTTGGGAACATGCAGAAATTCGAGCAAAGGAAAATTACTTTTCTCAAGTATGCTTAGTAAAGATGTATTTGGATTCACTATCCAAATCATCTCACAGTTGAAACAACAATGTACTTGAGTAATCTAAATAAGAGAAACAAGGATGAGCAAGCCTTAAAAAAAATATTACAGGATTAAAAAAAAACATAATCATTTTCAAGGGACCTTGACCTTGGAATTCAACGGTTCAAGAAGTTTGAAAACAAATGTTTCCTCCCACCATCCCTCACTTACCAATCTCCATCGAAAAAAAAGAATCTCAAAGGCCAGCCATTAATTAGCCATCAAATTTTTATCAAACCTCCATACATTCATATACCCAAAGAACAAATATAAAGTGTTCAACTCAACAATGAAAATTTACAAAATTTACAAGTTGGGGTTAGGACCCTTGCCTCCACATTGACTTGGTCTTCAAACTCATATTAAAATAGTCTTCCTTATGTCTAACACAATGTGCCTGTAATTTACTAATTACATTCTTGGCTTCATATTTGCTTATTTTATGCAGGGATGGCCATGAAACTTATAGTAGTCCTACTTCCAAGCACTATAGTCGAAGAGATAGTGAATCAAGAGGAAGCTAACTTATATTATCTATCCAATAAGTTATTTAGATCAATATACCCCAACTGTCAGAATTTCTCTACTCTAGATTTCACTAGAACAACATCAATGATTAATTTGACAGCATAAATACCCATACTGACAGAACTTCCCTAAACCCTAACCTGAGACAACCGATCAGAGGAGATTGTGGGGGGGGTGGTGGTTGCACAAAACAGAACCCCTTCAGATGGTTGTGGTGGCCGGAGGAGGAAGTGACAACACCTGAGAGAGACATTGAGAGAAACTGAGACAAAGAACCGAGCAAGAGAGAGAGAGAGAGAGAGAGAGAAAAGATGAGACCTTACCAAAGAAGGAGGTCACGGTGCTACAGTGGTGGTCGTGGTGGCACGGTGCTGCTGGGAGGAGGAAGAGAGAGTGAGAGACAGAGAAGGAGAAACACAAAATGAGAAGGATAAGGGGAGAACCTTACCAAGTAGTGGCCGGAGGAGGACAAGACGCTGAGGGGCGGAGCTGCGCGGTCGGAATAGGGAAGGGGCGGAGCTGCGTCGCTGCGTGTGAGAGAGGAGGAGAAAAGAGAGAAATGGGGGAAGAGAGGAAGGAAGTCGCGATTTAGGGATTTTAGTTTTAGCGACCGAACTAATTTGGTCGCTAAATGAGTTAATTTGAAATTTGAATTCATAAATTTAGCGACGGATTTTTAAATCGATCGTTAACACGCGCTGTTTTAATTTTTTTACACGCCGTTTAGCGACCGAATTAATATCGGTCACAAATGTAAATAAAATTTAACCGTTGCATTTAATTCGGTCGCCAGTTCGGTCGCTAAAAAATCATAAGTTTCTGACTTTTACTTTCCTTTAGTTAGCGACCGAAATAGCGACCGACAACTCTGCTACGCTCTATTTTGGTTGCTATTTCCGTCACAGTATCAACTCTAATCAGTGTTTCATGTAGATCCTACAATCGGTCGCCATTTCGGTCGCAAAAAGTAACCAAAAAATTCGGTCACTATTTTCAGTCGCTAAATAACCTTTTTTTTTGTAGTATATATTATCAATAACAACATCATATCTTCTCCTAATATTTCTATATTTTAATTAGATATCATAATTTATCGGTATCGGAACCACTTCTGGGGTTGCTTCCCTTCAAATATGGGGTTGTTGATCTATATAATTGTTGAGCTCTTTTAGAGTATCAGTGATCTCTTTTGGGGCGTCACATTAAAATTCTATTTTCATTTTAAGGAACAATATTCTTTGCACCAATAGGTCTATAACAATGCTTCTAGCGTACTTTAGATTCATGAGTTACGTACTATACATGCAGGTTGTCCCACTGCGATAATTAACCATGCAATAACATTTGCGATTGGTACATGTAACTTAATGACTTTCTGGGTCTATAAAAATATCTGATAATTGAACTTAGATGACATAGACAATCGTGCTGATGAGTGTGATTTCACCGCATATTTCATGTACATTTTTGCATGCATTTTCATATAGTTTAGGCATATTTAGTTTGATTTTGTTAGTTTTTACCTTGGAACGGGTAAGGCGGTTTCGTGGTGTTGTTTTGAAGGAATTAAGGGTAAAATGCTCAAGATTGACCATGATGGAGCTTGGATGAAGATAGAGCTTGAAAAGTGAAGAAAATGAGCCAAACAGAGCCCATCACGGCCTAACCGTGATGACCATCACGCATATGATCAAGCAGAGCTGGAAAGAAAGAAGGCAAAAGTCAGAGACCATCACGGCCTAGCCGTGATGCCCATCACGGCCGTGACATGTTTTCTGAACAGGCAGAACTGATCACGGCCTAGCCGCGAGGAGTGTCACGGCCGTGACAGACCAAAATTTGAAAGCGCGCCCAAAGCAGAACACGTCACGGCCTGGCCGTGATGGCCATCACGGCCGTGACGCGTGCCTAATCTATAAATAGGAGCGCATAACAGAGTCCAAAGCAGAGAACATAGAGGGGGCTGGGAACCCTAAATACTTGAAATCCTAAAAGGGGGATTCTCTGAGCCAGGGGGCTGCTGTGAAGGCTTCAATGGAGTTTCTTATCTCCTTTATCTCTATTTCCCTTATTTTGTTTTTCTCCATTAGCATGAGTAGTTAAAATCCCTTTTTGTTGGGATTAGATGTAGCTAAACCGAATTTCATGTAATTACTTTGATTTATCAATCTGTGTTTATGCCTCTCTATTAGTGTTTAATTCCTACGCTTAATGATTTTTGTGGTTTGATCACCCATAAATTGTTCTTGAGATTTGATTTGCAATGGGGACGTTCTTATCATTTCTTGATCTGGAATTAATCACCTAGTAAACCTTGCATCTAGGAATGGAGTTTGGTTTATTAGTAATCGTGTAATCTCTACTCCTAATGCAAATTCACTAATTAGGCCACCTAAGGAATTAGGGTCTATTAGGGGATTTAGGCTCTTGTCATCTAAAGAATTAGGACTTGAGTAATCTAGTGGGATGATTTTAATATCTGGAGCATAAACTGGATTGGTAGTCTTGGTATTGCATGCATGAGGCTAAGGTTTAGTGAAATTTAATCCCAACATCTTTATCATATTTGAAAATCACCTTTTTCTGCACTCCAAGTATTTGATAAAAAACCAAAAAGAGTTTGTTCGTTTTGTTTTGTTTGTTTTAACTCTTGGGCTTGGTATTTTATATTGAGCTCCCTTCTATCCAAAGGTTTGCTTAGATAGTGATTGATTTGGTACGTGCTAGTACTTGTCACAGTCCTCGTGGGAACGATATCGGTCTCACCACCGTATTACTTGTACGACTAGGTATACTTGCATAGATTTCGTCTCAACACGTTCCAAAGTAAAAAAAAAAACTTTATAATAAGCACTTCCGGTGTATATAATTTTGACTCAATCATCCTCACTTTTGTAAAATATATAATCCTTACAAGAAATTTGAAAATTTCTACAACATGAACTTCTGGTATGAAAATGGGAGTTAGCTATAGTATTTGTGTGGAGAATCATATTGGAAGTCTACAATGACAGACCTAATAGTCCTATTTATAACTGACTCTTAATTCTGGACCAAATCAAGAAATAAATAAATGAGTAAATACATAGATATTATGAGATACTATTAGGGGTGTAAGACCCGAACCAATGACTCGATGAACCCGGAGATCCAAATCAAACCAATTAAATTGATTTGGATTTTTTTTTATGTTCGAGTCCGAACAGAACTGAACCAAACCAAACCCGATGGTAGTTGGTTCGATTTTCGGTTTCAAGGATTCTGGAACTGAACCAAACCGAATCGAACCAATTACTATATTATAATAGTTACATATATGTTTTAATATTTAATATTTATTATGTATTAATATTTATCTATATTTTAATATTTATTATATTTATTTTTATATATATTTTGTATATTATATATTATATATTATATATTAATATTTTTATATATTTTGAAATTTAATAATTTTCGGGTGTGAACCGAACTAAACCGAATTGATCCATTTTTTAATGGTTTGGTTTGGTAGAAAAATTTATTAAAACCGAACCAAATTGAACCAAACCAATATTGGTTCAGATTTTTTCCTCACGTAAAATCGAAACCGAACCAAACCGACTCGTTATATCCCTATATACCATTGTATCCTAAATTAGGATAGTCATTCATTACACATTAATATATTGATATTTACAACAAGATAACAAAAATGGAGAGAGTACTTATTTCAAAATATAAAGATAAATATAAAAATTAAATGTTACAATATTATCTATTCACTAATTACATTAATTAGTTACTATTCATTATTACTCGAGACGAAGACCTGTTGGGTACATAGGGTGGGTTATCCCAACCAGATTTTCTCCATACACAAGAGAGCCAGGATTCGAATCCCTGATCATTTGTTTAAAGTGTCCAAATCCCTTATCACTTGGACCAACCATATATTGATAGGTGCCTCCTGGATCAACCTTGCAAAGTTGCACATGCCTCTGCCATCTTCTTTAGGCTCTTCTTTTTAGTCTCCATTTAGTGTTGTTTATTTTCTTTGGCTACTGGTGAATTTGTTTATTATTATGTGTTGTGCTGAAGTTTGGTTCTTATTTTGGCAGTGTTGGATTTTAGCTACTTCTTCAACCATGTTGTTAAGTTAATACTCTTGGTTAAACTTATACCTTGTTTTCTTTTATTTGCCTTTCTACTTTGTATATAAGTTCAAGTAACCCTTATACTCATATTTATATATTCTTTTGTTTATTAAAAAAAAAAATTCAACAACTAATTTACATACACTAAACTATTTATTGAAGCCAAGGGCGAACCTATAAGCAGATTACCGTCTATCCTTGCCGTCGTCGCTTCTTCATTTGCTGTCCTTTGCCGTTGTCGTCCCAAGTTATCATTATCACTGATCACACACCATTCGCAATTTCGCATAACCCCTTTCTCCATAAACTTTTTACCCTCAACATCACCAAGACTACCAACACCATATTCATCCATTAGGGAAGTTTTAAATATGCGATAAGGACATACTTAGGACACAATTTAAGCAATAAATCATTATATCCACAACAGAAAAGTGAAAACCATCTTGTTACTAAAAAAAAGATGGAAATATGTTACTTTGAAGCACAATGATATTTATATGGATTGTAACAGGCAAACGTGGATTGTGTAATTAGGTAAGTTCAATAGATAAGTTCTAATTTAGTTAATTAAAATTAAAATTAATAAGATATAGTTGTTGAAAAGCCATAGCGCGCGTTGCAAGTAAAAAAAATCCAGTCTGCAAATTATTTCAATGTGGTAGCATCTCATTGTGAACCTGAAATTTCCTTCAGTAATGTTGAAAAAACATTTTACTTTTCTTTTCATTAGATTGTTCATCCACCATTTCCCTCTATTTGCCGCATTCATCTTCCTTAAATATGAAAATATATAGACTCCTTTAACAAATATCTTTTGAATTCATCGGATTGATATGAACCAATGAACACTCTTGACAAGCTTAAAATTTAGACCTACCGATTACAATTTCAATTTTTTCGGATGTATGTGTGATTACTATCTTACTTTGTATTTTCTCTTTAGCAAAATAATGTTCTCTTAATGATTGTTTCATTCAAAATAATTTACCCTCTTTGGTGAGTTTTAAACACTTTATCAAAGATTGTATATTTCCTTTCTTAATTATTTTCCTACAATTTTATATTTTATTGTACACTACTATCTAACGCCTACATTTATATTAAAGATCATTCAGTTTATAATATTATAAGGTTGGAATTATGGGATGTATTTGATAATATAAGAAAACTGGTACAGAAGACATCACTAATAAATTTTACTTCCAACGTTGTAACTGCAATGATGCAATTGTAAAAACTAGAAATGTTTAGATAATGCCGACTCTAAGGTAATGTGAGGTCTAAAAGTTACATGAGACTTCAAAGTGACAAATCATGTGATGAGATTTTATATATGTCATTTTTGTTAGGTATCAACAATTTTTATTAGTGGCCTATGTATAAGCCAAGGAATTAAAAGAAGGACTTTTCTAACCTTATCCTTTATTTGCTTCCCTAAATAACATAAATTGTTTGTAGTTGGATATCATGTCGTTGATACTCCAACGTAACATGATACCATATACGAACTAGTTTTTTATTTCTCAAGCACCTCTCATTAGAGGTGTTGAAAGGAAAGGATTTTACTCACACATCCGTTAAGAAATCCAAGATAAAAAGACTTTATTGAAAACTGAAAAGCTGTGCATGCATTCAATGTATTAAAATTTCCAAAGCACCAATATTAAATGCTTTCTAACTTTTACTCAAGTCCTGCCCTTAATTACTCTTACCATTCACCTAACTGTAGTGGGACAGAGTGCCTCACCTCCCCATCTTACCTCCGGGCTCTGGTGTACTGTCTTACACAACCTTGAAGGAAGTTGCTCAGGCTTGAAACACCATTCACGGCCTCTAATTGACCTCGCAATGACACGGCACCCCAACCTAACAAATTATACCGAACCAAAGTGCATTATAACTTGGATTCCAGAATAATCTACCGAATAAAATGGACAGGTGGCAGCATCTCATGTGTCATCAAAGATAACATATTTTCTATCCTCGAAAAATCTTGATGAATCCTGAGGGGAAAGCTCGAATGAATGTTGGCACAATTAATAACGCACTCACTGAATATCACTGATTCAAGGTCAGTAAATTTAAATGTTGCTTCAATGAGTTGTCATCTACCTTTACGGTATTGGCAGTGTCATTGGATCTTTTACCTTATTGGCATTTAAATTGCCCAACAACAACCCATTATGGCACTAAATTCAGCTCAACTACCAAATAAGTGCACGAACGTGGCTAGCCACATGGTCTTGCACTTGCAGTACCCGTACCCTTCTCCCATTATATATATGCAGCATCAGGAAGAGCTCAAACCATAGTGTCTAAAATAATTTAAAACCCATAAGTTGATATCTTAGGATAAGGCTGCTATTGCAAGATTTGAGTCATGGCTAGCAAGCCTGAGGTTAAGTTGGTTTCCTTAGCAATTGTGTGCCTAGTACTTGGTGCAACCAGTCCCATGGCCCAAGGGGCAGTGTCATGTGGTCAAGTGGTCAATAACCTGACCCCATGCGTTTCCTATATTGTTTATGGTGGGAACTTGGTGCCCGCCCAGTGCTGCAATGGGATTAGGACCCTCAATAGCATGGCTCAGACCACACCAGATCGCCAAACTGTTTGCAACTGCATAAAGAATGCTGTTAATTCCAGTGGATTCACTTACTCTAATTTCAATCTAAACCTAGCTGCTGGCCTTCCTAAGAAATGTGGGGTTAACATTCCTTACCAGATCAGCCCCACTACCGACTGCAGCAGGTATATATATAAACAATTTTGACATCATTAATCAAAGTTTTTCTATTATTAACCATGATTCCAATACCATTAATCAACTTATCAACCTTCCAACACCATTAACCAATATTTTTATATCATTAATCAAGTGTCAAGTGTATAAATAACATTTTTTATACATAAACATATGTATAGTGAACTCTTTTACTAACTACTCTGCTATACCATTTTATATATCTTGATTCATGAAAGTTGTTCACATTATGTCTGATGATTCTTTTTTATCTTGATGCAGAGTGCAGTGAGGTTGATGATATGTAGAGCAATGACTCAAGTGGGGTGTTTTAGTAATGTGAATAAGAAAAAGGCTACATAACTGGCATGGGAATTATGACTAGAAATTGCTTCTTTCAAGCTTTGTGCTAGTGTTCTTGTATGTCTGTGGTGTGGCCTTTGTTCGTGCTGCTTGTGTCCGCTTGTTGTAAGCATTATTAGAGGATAGGGTGAGGAGGGATAAAACAAATGGATGTATAAGCTGTTATTGTCTGTTAACAATATGCTTAGTTTGCCTTTGGAATGGAATTTGAGAAAGTGATAAGACATGTTTTAAATGCTTGTACCTCCCAAATGACTTCGTTTATTTCTTTGTTCCTTGACCAAAAGTACTGTTGGAAGCATATTAAATTGGATCAGGATTTTAAGGATAACTCGTCAAACACTAGTGCAGGCAATTAAATATTTAAATCACTTTGACCTCACTTATAGTCATAAGTAACTGTTTATCTCAAGCTATTGGGCTGCACGGTCTAAAATAATCCTACTGACTGTAGAATATGCTGGAGAATAATTGGTATGTCCTGGATCCTATACATCATGTAATTTTTAAAATGTATTGTAATGATTTTATTTTGATAAAATAACTTGACATTCTATTAATTTTGGTTTTATTTGTCATAATAGAGATCATGTTAATAAGATGCAAGCATTTTATAATTTAATCTAAAGTATATATTCTTGATCGTGGGATTATTAAGAATATGACGTTAGTAATTCGGAAAGATCAATATATATGTGATAGTCTCTATGGGATAGAGATTAATAGATCTCAGTTATTAATTCACATATATTGATGATGCATATAGAGATATGATCATTGAATTGACTCAATTGAGAAATCCTAATGGTTTATATTACCCTTAAATTGTCAGTAGGATATTCTCTTGAAGGACATAGTGTCAATGTTTCCTTTGACCAGAGATTATCATAGTAATTAACAAGTTACTTGCTATACTTTGATTCCGGACACCTAATGCCTTAGGGCGATAGTTGAATGGATATTAGGTATGACTAAGTACTTGTAGAATTAATGATATATCAAGAAGGAATCCATCAACTCTTGATAATGAGTTTGAGCTCTATGATTATAACAACAAATTTAGACATTGACCAAGGCAATTGAATGAATGAAGAAACGAGTTTCTTAAATCATTCACTAGTTGGTTATAAAATATAAAAGAGTTTCTTAAATCATTCACTAGTTGCATATTCTAAGGTTAACTCCGAGTTGGAACGATGGAATGAAATATTACATTATTCTTCTAGTGGTTCTTGAAGAGTAAAAGATATTAATTCATGCTATCCGGTCGTTAAGGAGTGTTGTTAGTTGCCAACCTTGATTAGTATTTTAGTTATGACTAATTTACTACCGGCTTAATATCGAACCTATGGGGTCACACACTAACGAGTGTTCTAATCTTTGCTAAAGAATTATTTTATTATTTGATAATTAAATTGGAGAATTTAATTTAGTCAAATAAATAAAAATTTTCTAAAGTGGAATATTATTATATTCTATGCTAGTACTAAGAATATAAATAATATATAAATCAAGCATATTTGATTTATTTAGAACAAATAAAATTATTAACTTGCTGACTTGGTCAATCTTGTTTCAAGTGCTACAAGGTTAGCAACAGAAAAAAACAGATAGATAAGTTTGGTTGGTTTGTTGGTTTAAAGATAAAATAAAGTGATGAAACAAAAAAAGAAAAAAAAAGAATATGATCAAATCCCAATCCTATAAAAGTAGGATGATGATTCCTATTTGATAGGGATGGTAGTTGTTAGTGAACTCTAAGTAAAGTTTCTACGTTGATCATAGACACTTACTACTATCTTTTCTTTTTCATGGTTGCTTTGATTTTTTTAGTTTACGCAGAAACTTCACACAATTGAAAAGATTTTATGATTCAAGAAATTATATCGTATTCATATTTTCGAAACTTTACTATTATAATATATTTTAAACACAAAATACGTCGAATTTCTTTTTCGGCCGCATGTGTTATGAACACTGTTTTAACTATGATATCAAAGCCAGGCCAGTTCTAGGGTGAGGCCAGTTCTAGGGTGAGCAAGTGACACATATTGCTCACGGCGCATCATTTTTATAAACCGTTTATTAAAGGGTCTCACCCGATTCTATCATAGGCTGTCTACACCAGATTTTTTTTTGTATTTTTTTTTACATCTGTTCTGTCTCTCACTTCGGCTCTGTTTCTCAACACCAAATTATATGGCTTTCTTTGATTTTTCATGTCAAGATCATTGTGGCCATATTCTCTCGCTTTCTTTGATTTTTCATGTTTAGATCATTGAAGTAAATGAAGGAACATGCCTCCAACCCCAAGCTCTGGTTGGTCATAGGAATCGGAGTTGCCGGGGTCGTGGTTTTGGCGGAGACACGACTGAGATGACGGCAGCGAAGCACCACTGCACGTGGCCAAGAGCCATTGTCACAGCGGTATAGCAGAGCCACCGAGACACTGCTCCGTCTACCAGCACCACCGCAATTTCGTTACGTCACGCCGTCAAGTCCCTACCACCGCGAGTCCGCGAACGGTAGCTCAACTCAGATCAGAAAGATGCCGCCTGTGTTGCCATCACGTCCAGATCGGACCGCCGCACATCGCCCCATCGTTCAGTTCCGCTGCGTGTACCATCATGCTCGCCCAATCACAAATCCGCGTGCTATGATTTCCACTCCTCTGCACGGTCCTGCAAAACCTCTTGCCAAACAAAACCTCTTGGCTGAGATTTGGATTTAGAATAGGAAATGTTCCGGCCAAATATCTCGGGTATGAAATACTCGGCTGAACGAGGATTAGTGGGGTGTTTTTGGATTGTGCTTGACAGAATGAGGATTCTGCTCCTACGTATCCAAAAGGGAATCGAAGCAAACGTAGCTCTAGAATGAGGGGTAAGCCCCCTATTTATAGTTGTTCTCTCAGGATCTGGCTCCGAAATAAGCGGAGGAATATTTGGATCAGATCGCGATCATGGGGAGAAATATCCAGAGCCTGATTGTCCGGAGTGACATTATGGCTAGCGAGATATTCGGCCCAGTTAGCTGCGGATGGATAGCTTGGGGCCGAATAGTTATTCTCGGGTGTCAGGTGTGCTGACGTGTCTTCGGCTTCGGAGGAGTTCGGGTCAAGGCCCATTCGTGGGGGTAAGCTCGGTTGGTCCAATGTATAGACGAGTTCTCGGTCTTACATTCTCGGCCAGTACACAAGCCCCCCGAGCTCCGAGCTTGAATGAGCGAAGGAGCTGATACGTATGAAACCGAGCTTATTCTTCGGTTATGCAGTTATCCACATTCTCAGCTGTCATTTCAATCAAGTCTTCTCTCTCTGTCAGAAAAAAGCAATTATTCCCCTATTACTTCTTCGGCACGCCACAGACAAGAAACCCTAGAGTTCCGCGCCCATTTAATGGGGGGAAAATCAAAAGTCGCGTCGGGACAATCAAAAGTCGCGCCCCTTTTTGGGCCCAATGGACAATGGGCCACCAATTGCAGGCTATAAATACCTCCTCCGGCGCCAACTCCCTCCTACTTTGCTTACCCTTCTCTGCCATTCACCCTCGTCTTCCAAGCTTCTGCCCTAGTTCCTCTGCTTGTCATCCTCCAGGTACGCTCCGTCTCTTTTCTTCCTTCGTGCTTCTAAGCTCTGTTTCTGACCTTCGGACATGAGTTCATTTATGTCTTCTGAGTCAAATACTTCGCCTCTGGTTGAGGGTGAAGTTTCCCCAATTGGGGGATCCCTTCTGCATTTCTTGTTCCTTCGCGGGAACTGAGCGTTGGGGAGGCGGAACCATCCTCCTCCGGGTCATCTTCGACTGACTCAGATTCTTCCGAGTCTGATTCGCCTAGGTCTGTTTCTCCCCCTCCTAGAGTGTCCAAACCCGCCGCCCGCAAACAACACCTTAAGGTTCCTAAAGACCCTATTCCCGATATTACCCTTCCCGGGTATACCTGGGTTAAAGGGGAGGTTGGAACCTTTTTTTCTGACTACCAGACTCCTGATTCTATTGTTGAACTTCGGTCTCATGTCAATATCTCGGCCTCAGGGGACGAGTCCGAGTTTATCTGCTCTCCGTGCTCGAGCACCGAGTGTGTCTTTCTAAGGGCTCGTCCTTCCGAGCCTCCCTTTACATATATGTATAAAACACTTTTTGACAAACTGCATGTGTCTCTTCCTTTTACTGAGTTTGAGTGCGACGTTCTGAGAACCATGAACGTCGCACCTACTCAGCTTCACCCTAACAGCTGGGCTTTTATGAAAGCCTTTCAGATTCTATGTAAATACATAAAGATAGAGCCCACCACTCCAAAATTTTTGTATTTTTATCAAACCAGATTTGGCGAGAAAAAGGGATGGGTATCCCTTAACGGGTTGAACCGAAGAGGTCTTCTTAGTTTATTCGCTTCGTCTTATAAAGACTTCAAGGTGGGCTTCTTCCGTGTTCGCCCTTCGAGTTCTCATACCTCCCACTTTTTTGACGAGAATAAATATGCCAAGTTTCCCTTATACTTGGCAATCCTCTCCCACAAAATTACGTCGGCTGGCCGAGTATCATTCCTGCCGGCCGAGGATAGGTGGGATATAGATGTACTAGAGGGTCTTCCTCGGCCCCTCCATTGTGCACGCCTTATGAAACTCCCCTTCTCCTCCACCCCAAGGTCCGACCTTAAAAGTAAGTGCTCGGCTTTTTGGTTTCTTAAGTATTTTCTGCATGTGTTGTTATACTAACAATTCTTTCTTTCTGACAGTCATCATGGGAAAATTCGACTTTTCAAAGCTTGTCAAGGCTGGTGTTGGTAAAGAGGGTCAGGGTCCCTCTTCAGCCGAGAAGAAGCAAAAAAGACCTCCTCCCGCCAAGGCTTCTGCGAAGGGGGCTTCGTCATCTGCCCCTCAAAAAAGGAAGAGGGCAGAGGTTGAAGTGGTCGCCGAAGATTCTCCCCTTCCTGGCCCAAGCTCCCCTCGCCCCACTACTCAGGGGACGCAAATCGTGGGGCGAGAACAGCCACTTTCTACCCCCCTCGAGCCGAAATGGTACAACACCACCCTGAAGGCGGGGACTTCATCTCTCTGGGGTGAAGACTTCAACCCCTCCTCCTCTTTCGACTCGACCCTCTTAAAAGCCGCTGATCTTCGGCTTATCAAGCAGCAGGGGGCCCGATCCAGCATGGAGGCCCTCTCGGTCCCATCGCCTTCGTCTTTGCGGCTTTGGCTCGTTTCTGTAGCCGAGAGGTGACGGAGACCGAGAAGAAGTCTCAGCAATTGGAGTCTGAGTTCGCTGCTATCGAGAGGTTGAAGGGGGACCTTTCCCGGATTTCCTCCGAGAATGAACGCCTGACTACCACCATTGCTGATATTAATACTCGGAACTCCGAGCTGGATTCTCGGGCAAAATCAGCCGAGGAAGGCAGAGCTCGAGTTGAAGAAGACAAGGCTCGTGCCGAAGAAAAGATCAAGGAAGCTCAGGCTGAGATTGATCGGCTCAAGGCTGCCTTGGAGGCTGAGACCCAGGCTAAGATATTGCTCGAGGAGGACGTAAAGGAGGCCACCCGCTGCATTGTCATCGAGCACCGGAAAGGTTTTGACAAAGGCATTGCCCAAGCTGAGGTTCTGGTTCCCGGGATCGACCTCTCGGGGGCCGATGTGAACATGGAGGTGGTGAATGGGGAACTCGTTCCCATTATTCCCGAGGGGGAGGAAGAGGTGGACGTAGTGGGGGGCTCTCCCGACGGTTATGTAGAGGCCGAGGAAAGCCATAGGGGGGAGTAGCTGTTAATAGTTTTTTGTTCATCCTTTGTATTGGGCTCATGCCCTTGTAACCCGATTACTTGAATGAATATCATTATCATTTTGCTGATTCTTTGTTGTGTTTGGCTTGTCCATCGAATATTCGGCTAAGGCCGAAATACTCTACCGTCCAAAATGGACGGTGGTCGTTACACGAAAAGCACGTGTTTTTCATTTTGCGTTGTCATGCATTAAATGCTTTTGGAAACCGTAATGGGTTCACGCAATCGCTGCCTTTCGCTTGGTTTCGAGGTTTGTTTTCCCAACAAATTCTCACACATACTACTTCCTTTCTTGCCTATAAATAGGGCCCTTCTCACTTGTTCATTCCTCATCCTTTTCTATCAGCCAAGTTCGCTTCTTACTTCTCTTCCACCCGAGCAGTTCTATGCTAACATCAGGGGTTTACGTTCCCCTCTCCCAGTTAACATCCTTTTTCGGGTTACACATCCGCCAAAAAGGATGTAAGTGGGAGATGGGATCCAGAATTCCTTGATCCTTCAAGAAGGATGTTAACTGGGAGAATAATAATCTTCGGGAGTAGAGAAAGGGGTAGAGGTCGTCTACTCCCGGAGTCAGCCGAGCACCTCATCGTCCAGCTTTCTCAGGGGGGAGTGTGAACTACAGCCTCCCTTAAGAGAGTGTGGTGGCGTTGAATCGGGGGGACTGGGGGCCGAGTGGCCCTTATTTTCAATTTCGGCTTTCAACCTCGGTTGCACTCGATCCGTGAATGTACTTTTCAAGAGTCAAACTTAGCTTTATTTTTGCGCATTGTACTCGGTTTCCTTGAAAGTATCAAACTCGGCTTTATTTTTGCCTTGTGCATTGTACTCGGTTTCCTTAATAAAATAATGGCTCATACTTGGCCTTTACGAATTTTGTTTTTTGCGCATATTCAGCTTTACTATTTTTGCGGCTTAAATTCAACGTCTATAATCTAGTAATAACTCGGATTCGGCTATTAAGATCGTACCTGACCTTTATACTTAACTTTATGGCTCGTACTCGGCCGCCAGGCTCACACTTGGCCCCTCTAACTGGCTCGAACTCGGCCAACGGCTCGTACTCGGCCAACGGGCTCACGCTTGGCCCCTCTGACTGGCTCGAACTCGGCCAACGGCTCGTACTCGGCCGCCGGGCTCACACTTGGCCCCTCTGACTGGCTCGAACTCGGCCAACGGCTCATACTCGGCCGCCGGGCTCACACTTGGCCCCTCTGACTGGCTCGAACTCGGCCAACGGCTCGTACTCGGCCGCCGGGCTCACACTTGGCCCCTCTGACTGGCTCGAACTCGGCCAACGGCTCGTACTCGGCCGCCGGGCTCACACTTGGCCCCTCTGACTGGCTCGAACTCGGTCATTAGGCTCAAACTTGGCCTTTGGAATTGAACGGCTCGGACTCGGCCAACGGCTCGTACTCGGCCGCCGGGCTCACACTTGGCCCCTCTGACTGGTTCGAACTCGGCTAACGGCTCGTACTCGGCCGCCGGGCTCACACTTGGCCCCTCTGACTGGTTCGAACTCGGCTAACGGCTCGTACTCGGCCGCCGGGCTCACACTTGGCCCCTCTGACTGGTTCGAACTCGGCTAACGGCTCGTACTCGGCCGCCGGGCTCACACTTGGCCCCTCTGACCGGTTCGAACTCGGCTAACGGCTCGTACTCAGCCGCCGGGCTCACACTTGGCCCCTCTGACCGGCTCGAACTCGGCGAACGGCTCGTACTCGGCCGCCGGGCTCACACTTGGCCCCTCTGACTGGCTCGAACTCGGCCAACGGCTCGTACTCGGCCATTAAAATAAGACGCCTGCAAAATAAATACTTCGGCAAAGCAAGGAAAATAAAACCATATTCATAATAAATTCTGCATTTTATTGAATGGAGTCCGCGGTGTGCCTCGTTAAAACCTCCCCGGTCAAAACCCATTTTGGGAAAAAATACCGAGGTAGGAAAAAGAGTACAGCACCCGACTATATACATCAGCTGTAATAAAACTTCAAATGAGAGGCATTCCAAGTCCTCGGGATAGGATTTCCCGACAATTCTTCTAACCTATAGGCCCCGTTCCCCAGGTTTTCAACTACTCGGAATGGTCCTCCCCAATTTGCCGCTAACTTGCCTTCCGTGCGGTCCTTCCTTGCTTCCCCTTTCATTCTCAGCACTAAGTCTCCGCGCAGAAAACTCCTCGGCCTTACTCTTGAATTATACCTTCTAGTGGCTCTCTGTTTGCAGGCTTCTTCTCTCGATTACGGCTTCCTCCCTAACCTCTTCTACCAAGTCAAGTTCGATCCTCATATTGCTCTCATTGTCGTTCGGCTCGTGTTGCACACGTCGGAAAGACGGTTCCCCAACTTCTCTTTGGGATCATGGCGTCGGTTGCCGTCACGTCACCCTGAAGGGTGTTTCTTGAGTGGTAGATTGAGGCGTACGGTGGTAGGCCCAGAGAATACTCGGTAACTCCTCCGCCAGGCTCCTTTAGATCTTCCTACTCTTTTCTTGACCTCCCGAGGATGATCTTGTTAGTTGCCGGCCTGCCCATTGGTGCAGGGGTGCTCAACGGATGTAACCTGGTGCTTGATACCGAGGTTGTCATAGAATTCCGTAGCTTCTTATCCACAAATTGTCTTCGTTGTCGTGAACGATTGCGAAGGGAATTCCGTGCCTACAAATAAGGCTCTTCCACACAAATTTCTGCACCTTCTCGGCGGTAATCTTAGCCAAAGGCTCTGCTTCGATCCATTTGGTGAAGTAGTCCACGGCTACCGATGAGGAATTTGACTTGGCCTTTGGCTCTTGGGGAAAGGTCCCGATATGTCCATTCCCCACATTGCAAATGGCCAAGGCGAGTTTAATGTGTGAAGTCCTTCAGGGGGGTATGATTTACATTGGAACATCTCTGGCACTCATCACACCGCTTCGTCCACTCCATGCAATCAGCTCTAAGGGTAGGCCAATAATACCCTGCTCGGACTATCTTGGAGGCCATTGATCTGCCTCCTTTGTGAAAACCCACAGATTCCTCGGTGAACCTCTTCCATGACATACTTAGATTGTACCTTGGTGAGACATTTTAGCAAAGGCGCGAGAATCCTCGCTTATACGACTCCCGGCGATTATGGTGAAATGACTCGCCCTTAGCCTGGACTTTCCTGGCTTCAGCCGGATCCGAGGGTAGAGCTTCTGAGGATAAGTACTCCCAGATAGGTGCCATCCACTCTCGGTCAACCAACTCGTTGGCCATCACCTCTTCTGTCCCAATGCTTGGTTCACTGAGGGTTTCTTGAATAACCGTTCTGTGGTGTCCCGGCTTCTTTGTGCTGGCAAGCTTAGACAGCAAATCAGCCCGAGTGTTTTCTTCTCGGGGAATGTGCTCAATGGTGAACTTTTCAAAGCCGGAGATTAGCTGGTTGACCTTACACAAATATCTGGTGAGCTGAGGTTCCTTCGTCTGATAGCCTCCGGATATTTGTCCGGTGACTAGTTGTGAATCACTTGGCACTTGATGCCTTCGCCCCCATTTCATTCGCCAGCCTTAGTCCCGCTATCAGAGCTTCATACTCGGCTTGATTGTTCGAGGTTTTGAACTCGAATTTCAACGATTGCTCCAAGATCAAATCTCCTGGTCCTTCCAGAATCACCCCCGCTCCACTGCCCCTGATATTTGAGGATCCATCCACGTATAGATTCCACCATGTATCCTCGGCTTAATTTGTGGATGGAGCTCGGCTATGAAGTCAGACAGGCATTGTGATTTCAGAGGTCCTCTCATCTCGTATTTCAAGTCAAACTCGGACAACTCTACTGACCAAGCAATCATACGCCCCGCCAATTCGGGTTTTTTGAGTATCTGTTTGATGGGGTGATCCGTCTTAACAACCACTTGGTGACTCTGAAAGTACGGGCGCAACCGCCGAGCTGCAGTCACCAAGGCTAAGACCAGCTTCTCAATAACTTGATACCGAGTTTCGGCATCATGGAGCACCCTACTGATGAAGTATACTGGCATTTGGGCTTTCTCTACCTCCTGCACGATGACTGCGCTAATAGCATTCTCGGAGGCTGCCAGATACAGATACAATTCTTTCCTCGAGATGGGCCTTGTTAATATCGGCGGGGAGGACAGAAAGTCCTTGAAGTCGACAAAAGCCTTTTCGCAGTCCTCGGTCCATTTGAAGGTTTGGGGCTTCTTCAGCAGCTTGAAGAAAGGCCGAGCTTTCTCTGCGGATTTGGGTAGGAACCGAGATAATGACGCCAGCCGTCCTGCCAATCTTTGTACTTCTTTAATGTTCTGCGGGCTTCTCATCTCAATTACGGCCCGGCATTTATCGGGATTGGCTTCAATTCCCCGGTGGGTAAGCATAAAGCCGAGGAATTTACCCCCCTGGACACCGAAAACACACTTCTCCGGGTTGAGCCTCATGTTGAACCTTCTCAACTGCTGAAATATTTCTTCCAGATCTATAGGGTGGTGGCTGGGGTCATCAGATTTCACTACCATGTCATCCACATATACTTCCATGGTCCCGCCAATTTGCTTCTCAAATACTCGGTCCATAAGTCTCGGTACGTAGCTCCGCATTCTTCGCCCAAACGGCATTACTCAGAGTGATAATTTGACCCCTCGGTGATGAAGGCTGTTTTCTCCTCATCCCGGGGTACATTCTAATTTGGTTGTACCCGATACGCATCCAAGAAGCTTAAAATTCTGTATCAGGAAGCCCCGTCAACCGATCTGTCAATACTCGGCAAGGGATAAGAGTCTTTCGGGCATGCTCTGTTCAAGTCCGTGTAATCGGTGCACATGCGCCACTTGCCATTTGCTTTCTTGACGAACGGCGTTGGCCAACCATGTGGTGTATTCTACTTCTCGAGATAAAGTTGGCCTTGACCAACTTCGCTGTCTCCTCTTCGACTACTTTTCTCCTCTCTTCACCTAATCTCCTTTTTTTACGGGCCCGGCCGCCTCGGGACAGATTGCCAATTTATGGCATAAAAAGTTGGGATCAATTCCCGGCATG
The DNA here is from genome assembly GCA_030762895.1 of Sophora flavescens. Taxonomy (NCBI): domain Eukaryota; kingdom Viridiplantae; phylum Streptophyta; class Magnoliopsida; order Fabales; family Fabaceae; genus Sophora; species Sophora flavescens. The sequence continues at coordinate 98,022,660 of CM061068.1, read as the reverse complement.
TCGGATGTGGTCCAGGCGAATAGATCGGCGTTTCTGCGCAAGCACTTGCTTTATTTCTTCTTTGAGTAGGCTCAAGGTGACCACAGAGCTTAGTACACTGTTCAGCCGAGCGTCGAGTTGGAACTTCTCTAGCTCCTCAATAGGTTGTGGACGTTGTTCCTGCACGTCCATCCGGGATCCAGCTCAACGGAGTTTCCTGAATTCACCGCCTTGTCCTCCCCCTGTCAGGGCTTCTCTTGGTGCGGGTTTAAGTTTGCTCACTCGCAAACTATCGGCGTAGCACCTGTCTCGCCATCCTCCGATCTGCTCGGACAGCCACTATATCCCCCAAGCTGGAGGGGAACTTCATCGTGAGGTGGGGAGTAGAGACCCACGACCCCTAACTCGTTCAAGGACGGCCTTCCGATCAGAATATTATACGATGTAAGCTGCGTTAACTAGCACATATACGACCATGATGGTTTTAGAAGCTCGCCATCGCCAAAAGTGGTCAAGAGGTCAATATATCCCCGAGTATCAACTTGCTCCCTGCGAAGCCAACGAGAGTTTCTTGTCGTGCGGCTGAATTGATTTCTCAGGGATCCCGAGCTTCTGAAACGTTGAGTAGTACAATATATCAGCGGAGCTACCCTGATCGAAGATGGTTCTTTTGACCGAGAAATTGGACAAATGTACGGTGATCACCATGGTGTCATCCTGGTTGGTATCTACTCACAAAAAATCTTCATCGAAAAAGATAATAGGGGGGAACTCAGGGAGGCTTGCCGGATACCGAGTTAACGGCTCGGATGGCCATGAGATGTCTTCTCCGAGCTGAACTTGTGGTGCCTCCCCGCGAACCCTCCCGAGATGGTGTTTATCACCCCAGGATGACATTATCCCCTTCCCGTCTTTCATTCTCGCCTTTCTCTGGTCTCTGCTCTCTCCTCATTTCTTCGATCGCGCGCCTCCTCGGGCCCGGTCACCCTCTCTTCTTCTGTTTCCCCGCGTCTCTCACTTGTTGTTGTTGTTTCTTCGGACAAAGTTCTTTGAGGTGGCCGGCTGAACCAGTTCTTCAATTTTATCCCGTAGGACCCAGCACTCCTCGGTGGTATGGCCATAGTTGCGGTGGAAACCGAACAATGCTTCCGACGATCCCGCGTTTCGGGGTGTGGCCACCTTTTGGAGCTGCGCGAAGCTCGCTGGCATCACGCTTCCTCGAACACCCGAGCCCGATTTGTGTTGAGGGGAGTATAATGATCATACTTCGGTCCCCTCGGAAATGCTCGTAGGGCCTTTCAATCTCGGCTTATCACCCCTGCCCTCCTCTTGTCTCTACCTTCTACTTTGTCGGCCTCATCGGTCCGATCCCTTTTCTTGGATTCCTCCACCTCCTCCATATTGATGTAACTGCGCAGCTTTTCTTCTCGGTTCGTCCATATCCATTTGGCGGTTTTCGAGCTAAGTACCTAGCAAAAGGGCCAGGTCTCAACCCGTCGAGGATGGTGTGTAGTGCAACATCGACCGAGATTGGGGATGAGTACCGCCTCCTTGCTGAATCCGGCCATGAAGTTGCGCGAGGATTCATTCTTCTCTTGCACGAAGTTCACCGGTGAGGCCGAGGTTTTACGGTGGGCTCGGCTCGTGGCAAAGCGAGAACCATGAACCTAGCCACGAATGTGTCAAAAGAGTCCACCAGAAGGTGGGGTAGCTGGGTGTACCAAGTCAACGCTGCCTCCTTCAAGGTGTGGTTGGGAAGACTTTGCACATGGTGGCGTCGTCATCCGTAAAAAGGTACATCTGCGTGGTGAAGGCGTCCAAGTGGCGCTCGGGTCCGAAGTGCCATCATATTTGTCAATGTTGATGGGCTTGTAGTTGGTGGCAAGGGGACCCCCATGATATCATTCGTGAAAGGATGCCTCGGCTCCGCAGCTGGGCCCCTGTCATTAAGTCCGTTCGTTTGGAGTGAAGATTCCGGGGCCTGCTTGGGAATCCCTCTTCCTCTGCTTCTCGGTTGTTGTGGTGGGAAGCCCGGAGGCGAGGACCTCCTTCCCGATACAAGTTTCGGACCCCTCAATCTCGGGAGGTCGGCGCTCTCTATCATGTGAGGAAGAAGAGACCGACCTCTCCCTGCTCGGCTCTCTCTCTCGACGGTCATTCTGCCCGGCGGATTTCTTCGATCTCCCTTCTCGGTCTTTGCAACTGCGCTGAGAAGCTCCTGAACCACGGGGTTGTCAATCATTCTGCTTTGGGCCTCTGATTGTTCTCCATTATCCCCGTTAACTCCGTTGTTGGCATTCCTTGGCTCCTCCTCCCTCCTGCAGTTTCGCTTCTCGTCCTCACCATTTTTGTGTGGTATGGGAAAATATTTGCTTCGATTCCCACAGACGGCGCCAAATGTTTCGGCCAAATATCTCGGGTATGAAATACTCACTGAACGAGGATTAGTGGGGTGTTTTTGGATTGTGCTTGACAGAATGAGGATTACTGCTCCTACGTATCAAAAGGGAATCAAAGCAAACGTAGTTCTAGAATGAGGGGTAAGCCCCCATTTATAGTTGTTTCTCTCAGGATCTGCTCCGAAATAAGCGGAGGAATATTTGGATCAGATCGCGATCATGGGGAGAAAATATCCGAGCCCTGATTGTCCGGAGTGACATTATGGCTAGCGAGATATTCGGCCCGATTAAGCTGGATGGATAGCTTGGGACCGAGTAGTTATTCTCGGGTGTCAGGTGTGCTGACGTGTCTTCGGCTTCGGAGGAGTTCGGGTCAAGGCCCATTCGTGGGGGTAAGCTCGGTTGGTCCAGTGTATAGACGAGTTTTCGGTCTTACATTCTCGGCCAGTACAAGAAAGTCTTTTTGTTTAGAACAAGATGATGGTGGGCGACGTTGAAGAGAGTGCACCAAAAGAAGGGGGAAAAAAATCTGGTGTTGATAGTCTATAATATACTCTGGTAAGACTCTTTGATCCAACGATAAATAAAAGTGATGCACCATGAGCAACATGCATCAGTTGCTCACGCTAGAACTGACCATCAAAGCCATGGTTCTTTTGTGTTTAAAATTATACTGCAAAAATAATTCCCGTCAACGTGAATGCTCGCTGTTCATTAGGCTGCAATAGTTGCAAAAGTTTTGATAATTTGGTTGACTCGACAATTGCTTATTGCCTTTTTTCTGTGCCTATACATGTGCCTATACATGCATGCTGGACCATACAAAGCTTATTAATTATATGCCTATATGCTGTACATGCTAGGATGAACGGATGTTTCTAATATATATATATATATATATATATATATATGTTCACATGCTCACTACTCATAGATGCATGGTGCACCCAAACAAAAGTTGAAGTATTATTTTCTTTTGGATTATGAGATATGATTTTTTTTTTTTTACTTTGAATCCAAAATGCATATTTTTATATTTTTTTTTTATCATATATGCTAATTGCTAGAATTGCACTTGATAAATAAAACTGGGTTCAAATAATAACAGTGGCTACCATGTTAATATATAGTGATATATAGATCATATATATTGATATGTGTTTTTAATGTGCACAGAGATGCATTGTTTTCCTTGTGAAGGTTTATCAATAGAATGACCATTTTTTTTTATGTGCTATCGTTGATTTTAATCGCATGCTCTGCATTTTTGCTTTACCATATGCCAATGAGCATGATATGTGACGTTGCATTTACATTGCAATTATGAGATCATTGTAATTTGTTTATATGTGATATAAGAAAATTTTTATATGATAAAACATGATAATGTCGATTAGCTTGTTTTTAATATTTCGTGCTCGCAAGTAGCGGCCTGACAATCAGGAGACTTGTGTTTTTTAAAAAAATAAAATAAAATAAAATAAAATAAAATAAAAATGTTGTATGTGATGCATATACTTACAAAGAAATTATTTTATACTAAGCGTCTGGACTACTCGGGGAGTATAAAAGTTAATTCATTTATTTATACCAATAGTTGCATTTTTTGAAAAAAATAATAATATTGCATGTGATGCATATACTTACAAAGGAATTAATTTATACTAAGCGCCTGGACTACCCGGGGAAGTATAAAAGTTAATTCATTTATACCAATAGGAATGACCTGACAACCAGGTAACTATATGGTGTGATATTTTATTTTAAAGTTGTATATGATACAAAACTTCATCTATCTTTAAATTATACATGCATGAGAAACGACTTGACTTCCAGGGGGCTCATTCATATATATTTTAAGAGATTTTTTAATTCCACCAAGAGAAATAGAGATTTCTGAAACTACCTTAATAGTAATGTAGTTAGTGGAAATATTATGAAAGTTTGTTATAATGTTTTCTTTTCTTGTTCTTAGATTTCTCAATATGTCTTCTCTATCATTGTGCTGCATTCTTGATGCCAGCAAACTGGTTGGAGCCAATTATAATGATTGGTACCACAACTTAAGAATTGTCCTTATGCATAAAAAACTTATCGATTTGATCGATATGCCTGCCATAATCGCTCATACCTACAAAGAAAATGCTGAAGCAACAAAGGCTTATATGAAAAGTACTTGAAAGAGTGTCTTAGTGCTAAATGCATTATTCTGGCATCCATGAGTTCTTAACTTCAAAGGCGCCATGAGGATATGGATCCGCCTGCAATCATTGAAAATCTTAAGAAGATGTACGGTGGACAAAGCAAGACAGCTAGGTATCATTTGTCCAAAACTTTGTTTAGGTCCTCATTGACTGCAGTTCTCCAATTGGACCCCATGTTCTAAAGATGGTTGATCTTATTGAACAACTTGAGAAGTTAGGGTGCAAACTTGGTAAAGAGCTTTCTCAAGATTTGATCTTGCAGTTGGTTCCTGATTCATTTTCACAATTCACTATTAATTTTAACATGAATAAGATGACTTGTGAGCTTCATGAGATGGTTAATCTATTGATTGATTATGAAAATCAGGTTGCATCTGAGAAGAAGAAAGGAACTGCTATAGTGGTTGGTAAATCCTTCAAGAAGAAGGGTAAGGGTAAGTATAAGTCAAAAAGGAAATCCCTCAGAGCTAAAGGTGGTGTGACCAAACCTAATGTTAAAAAGGTTAAGCCTGATAAATATGGTACTAAATATTTCTTCTGTAAGGAGAAAGGTCATTGGAAGAGAATTTGCAAGAAGTTTCTTGCTTCCCTGAAAGAAAGGAAACAAGGTGAGACTTTAATGAAAAATGTTTTCATGATTTCTTTAAATGTTACTGATTCTTCAATGTGGATATTAGATACCGGCAATAGCTTTAACATATGCAATGTTCCTTCCAAAACCCGCGTTACCGGAATCAAGCCAGAGCGTGTGTAACCAAGAATGACTACTAAGGTTATTTTAGAATATGACTTGACAGAATGTGATATTCTGGTCCTACGTATCCTGGAAGGGAATCAAAGCTAACGTAGTTCTCTATTCAATCTTAGGTAATGGGGGAACTCAATCTCTTAATTTTGTATATAAGGAATACCAGTGAACAAGGACTCTTTAACAGTCTCTTGAATCGGCTGGTCCTTCGAGTACGCTTAAGAGAGATTCACCTAGGTTAGCAAAAGTGAGTCTTTCTCTTGGGGTTTTCCTCCTTTTATGACAGGGTCCCCTGATCTATTTTCCTTAGAGATTAGTCTTATCTCTTCTTATTTCTTATCTTTTAAGCCAACTTCCGGATATATGATATCCTTATTTGATATTGAGATAATGTTGCTAGTTAGTCTTAAATAGGTATTATCTTTTAACCTTATCTTTTCCGATATCCTTGGAAGATCAGGTCTCCAAGCTCGGTGACCGAGTTTACCATCTCGGCCAATACATGCAATATGTTATAGGGACTACGAATTAGTAAAAGGTTAAATAAATGAAAAATAAATCTTCAAGTAAGGAATGGAGCAAATGTTGTGCCCTACCTGTTAGATCAATTTCTTTAATAATGCCTACCGGTAAAACTTTAATGTTGGAGAGGTTTTATTATGTTCTGAAATTTGTTTCGAACATTATTTCAATTTCTATGTTAGACAAGCGTGGTTTTTGTATTGTTTTCAATAGTAACATTCACTCAATTTATCATAATGATGATTTATATGTGAATAGTTATATCCAACATGGTACTTATGTCTTACCTTATGCGAATGCAAAATCATGTATTCATGTTTCTAATCTTGAAAGAGAAAGAAATGATCAAGTAAATCATACATACCTTTGGCGTTGTATACTTGGTCATACAAGAGAAAAAAAAAAATTTAACAAGTTACACAAGGAAGGTTACCTTGGCCATTATGATTATGAATCATATACGACTTGTGAATCTTATCTCAAAGGAAAAATGACCAAATGTCTAATTACCAGAAATGGAGAAAGAGCTTCTGAATTATTTGGTCTAATCCATACAGATGTTTGTGGGCCCATGAGAATTCAAGCCAAAGGAGGATATTCCTATTTTATCACCTTCACTGATGATATGTCAAGACATGGTTTGTGTATCTTATGAAACACAAATCCGAGTCATTTGAAATGTTCAAAAGATTCCATAGTGAAGTTGAGAAGCAGATTGGTAAGAGTATCAAGGTACTTAGATCTGGTAGTGGAGGGGAATATCTTAGTAACATTTTCCTTGATTATCTGAAAGAAAAATGGAATTAAATCACAGTGGACACCTCCAGGGACATCACAACACAATGATGTGTCCAAAGGAAGGAATCGAACCTTATTAGATATGGTAAGATCTCTTCCAAAGTATTTATGGGGCTATGATTTAGAAACAACAACATATTTGTTAAATAAAGTTCCCACAAAGTCAGTCTCTACAACACCATATGAGACATGGAAAAGGCCGTAAGCCGAGTCTCAAGCCCATTAGAGTTTGGGGATGTCCGACCTATGTTAAGAGATTGCAAACAAACAAACTTGATCCAAGGTCTGATAAGTGTAGATTCATTGGGTATCCCAAAAAAACAATGGGTATTATTTCTATCACCCTCTGACCACAAAGTATTTGTGGCAAAAGGAGCAAACTTTTTTTTAGAAAGGGAATTTCTTTTAGAAGGAAGTCATGGTGAAGAAATAAAACTAGATGAAGTTCAAGAAACCAATGAAATGACACAGACTCAAGAGCCTGAGATGCAAATTACGGAACCTTTACTGGATGTTTTGAAATTGACACAAAGGCCATCACCTTCGACGGTTGAGATTCAAGAACAAGGTAATGAACCAGTTTTGAACTGGTTCAACAACTAGTAGATCCACTACAAGGTGAATCAATTACAAATGAACCTCTTAGAAGGTCTAGTCGTTCGCATCGTGCACCCAAAAAAAATTATTAGTGGAAGACGATGTGTCGAATGAGGTTGATCATAATGATGATGACCCTAGAACCTATGAAGAGGCCATGCAGAGTTCTGACTACAAGAAATGGCAAGAAGCCATGGAATCTGAAATGGAATCCATGAAGATCAACAAAGTATGGACTTTAGTTGAAACTTCAAAGGATATAAAACCTATTGGTAGTAAATGGGTTTTCAAGAAAAAGATTGGAGTGGACTGGAAGGTAGAGACCTATAAAGCCCCCCTTGTTGCCAAGGGATACCGCCAAAAGGAAGGAATAGATTATGATGAAACTTTCTCTCCCGTGGCAGTGCTCAAATCAATTCGTATTCTACTTGCTATAGCAGCATGCTATGATTATGAAATATGGTGAATGGATGTGAAAAACAACTTTCCTAAATGGTGAGCCCAAAGAGGAAGGGTACATGACATAACCCGATGGTTTCATATCTTCGTCGGATCATGATAAAGTTTGCAAGCTACAACGATCCATTTATGGATCAAAGCAAGCTTCAAGAAGTTGGAACATCCGATTCAACAAGACAATCGAAAAGTTCGATTTTTTAAGGTGTGAAGAGGAACCTTGTGTCTACAAAAAATTTAGTGGGAGCACAATTATTTTCTTAGTGTGTAAGTTGATGAAATATTGGTCATAGAAAATGATGTACCAACATTACAAAGTACAATGATCTAGGAGAAGCAACTTATATTTTTGTGAATAAAGATTTATAGAGATAGATCTAAAAGGTTGTTTGGTCTCTCACAATCTTGGTACATTGATACCATCTTAAAAAGGTATAACATGAAAAATTCCAAAAGTGGCTATCTGCCAATGCGTTCAGGAATCTCTCTCAGTAGGGAGGATAGTCCTAAAACCTTTGAAGAGAGAGAACGCATAAATGGAATACCATATGCAAGTACAAGTGGAAGACGTTGATATTCAAATGGTTGATGGAAAAGAAAATGTTGCTGACCTATTCACTAAAGTACTTGGTCTAAAAGTGTTTGACAAGCACAAGTGGGAATTGGGAATGACACATGAGAGATTGACTCTAGTGCTAGTGGGAGATTGTTGGAGAATAATTGGTATGCCCTAGATCCAATCTATTATGTAATTTTTAGAATGAATTGTAATGATTTTATTTTGATAAAATAACTTGACATTCTACTAATTTTGGTTTTATTTGTCATATTCATTAATTGGTTATTTAATTGATATGACAATTTCCTTGATTAAATTTAGACACTTGTCAACATGATAGAGATCATGTTAATGAGAAGCAAGCATTTTATAATTTAATCTAAAGTATATATTCTTGATCGTGGGATTATTAAGAATAGGGCGTTAGTAATCCGGAAAGATCAATATATATGTGATAGTCTCTATTGGATAAATATTAATAGATCTCATTTATTAATTCACATATATAGATGATGCATATAGAGATATGGTCATTGAATTGACTCAATTGAGAAATCCTAATGGTTTATATTACCGTTAAATTGTCAATGGAATATTCTCTTGAAGGACATAGTGTAAATGTTTCCTTTGACCTGAGATTATCATCGTAATTAACAAGTTATTTGCTATACTTTGATTCCGGACACCTAATGCCTTAGGGCGATAGTTGAATGGATATTGGGTATGACTAAGTACTTGTAGAATTAATGATATATCAAGAAGGAATCCATCAACTCTTGGTAATGAGTTTGAGCTCTATGATTATAACAAGAAATTTGACCTTCGCCAAGGCAATTGAATGAATGAAGAAATGAGTTTCTTCAATTATTCACTAGTTGGTTATAAAATATAAAAGAGTTTACTATTTAGAGTTTGACATTTATACCATGCATACTCTAAGAACTCAGAGCTGGAACGATGGAAGGAAATATTGCATTATTCTTCTAGTGGTTCTTGAAGAGTAAAAGATATTACTGCATGCTATCCGGTCGTTAAGGAGTGTTGCTCGATGCCAACCTTGATTAGTATTTTAGTTATGACTAATTTACTATCGGCTTAGTATTGAACCTATGGGGTCACACACTAACGAGTGTTCTAATATTTACTAAAGAATTATTTTATTATTTGATAATAAAAAAATTTCTAAAGTGGAATATTATTATATTCTATCCTAGCACTAAGAATATAAATAATATATAAATCAAGCATATTTTATTTATTTAAACAAATAAAATTACTAACTTGCTGACTGGTCAATCTTATTTCAAGTGCTACAAGTTAACAACAGAAAGAAACAGATAGATAAATTTGGTTGGTTTGTTAGTTTAAAGATAGGATAAAGTGATGAAACAACAGAAGAAAAAAAAAGGTTATGATCAAATCCTAATCCTACAAAAGTAGGATGATGATTCCTATTTGATAAGGATAACAGTTGTTAGTGAATTCTACATAAAGTTTCCAGCTCTACATTGATCATAGACAGTTACTAGTATCCTTTCTTTTTCGTCACTGACATCTTGTTTTGATTTTTTTAATTCCACTAATCAAATGGTTGATAGCAGATATTGGTATGATGTGGATATGCATAGAATCTTCACACAATTGAAGAGATTTTATGATTCAAGAACTCATATCCAGATTATGTTTTCTAAACTTTACTGTTGTAGTATATTTAAACACAAAATAGATTTTTTTTTTTTTTTTGCTGCATACGTTATGAACACTGTTTTAACTATCAGAATAATCCTACTGTTACAACCTTCTTGGAGATTTAATGCGTTGGATAAGGGGATTAGATACGTGAAATCCCGCACTTGCAAAAACAAGAGTGCAAGGCAAGTATAATAAGCAACAAAAGATCTACACCCTCATAAAGATACTATAGTTATTTATAACTTTAAGCCTCAAGGGAATTTTGGTTACCGCAAGTATTTTCAGAGGAAGCTTCCCACTACCTTACTAAAGTGTGGGCCACCTTTGCATGTTTCTTACTATAGGATATTCCTTTTAATGAGGGTAAGTAGACTCTTTGAGTGACATCGGGCTTAACTATATTGGGCTTAACTATTCTAAAATCAAACTCTTTCGCTTATCATGTTTGTACGTTACTGCTACGAGTTGGTTTCTTACTTTTTGGAATTAATTTTTTTTATTTTCGAAAATTAAAATCCAAAACATATTCTTGAAACTTTGATATGTTTTGAAAATTAAATTACAAAACTATAAAAATTTGAATTTCGGAAATTACATTCTAAAATACAAATAAAGAACGATAATGACATTTCGAAACTACTGACAATGATGTGGGAAATTATCTAACAGTTGTATGAGAAGTTATCTAATGAAGTCTCTCATCGTGAAACACTTCATTTTATCGGCTCCAACAGGTAAAGGAGGTAAAGTACAATTTTCTATTTCCACAACCTCCTCTGCAACCAAAGCAACGGCTAACACAGTGGAGGCTCACTACCCCCACCCCACCACTCTCTTTTCCCCACCTTTAGAGTGTGTCCTTGCCGACATTCGGGTCCAAGGTGGTGTGGCAACTTCATCGAAGCCATTGATGTTGACTACGTCGATGATTCAAAGGTCCTCTCCCCGCCGACGAAGACAACCATGTGGGTTTGTGTTGAGTCGTCGTTGATTTTGCTTCATTCCTTGAATAAACTATTTCTCTGTAACAAAAGTAACCCCAATTGGTTCTTGTTTCTTCTATTTGTGTTGAGCTATGAGTATGTCTACTATGATCTTTGCGGTGGTGGTTGAAAGTTGAAGTGGAAGGGTTGAGGAGGTCTGGGACCATTTAAGAATGGCAAATTGGATTTGAGGAGGAATCGAGAAAGTTATGGATTTGGGGAATTTATTTGGTTAGTTGTAGGGATTTGGGGGATCGGGGATCTAGGTCTGAAGTTGGGAGGGCTTCTTATTCTTGAGTATCGTCGGTTCATTGTCACCAAAAAAAGGTCGTTCCTAGGTGTGGCTATTGCATGAGGAAAGAGAAGAAACGGCACTAGAGAAGAAAGAAGTATAACCGAAAGAACCGATTGCCTTGGACGCCTGTCAACCGTCGATTTTTTTTTTTTTGCTCGATCTAACGGTTTATAAATTGTCACTCACAATACACAATTTGTTTACCTCACACACCATAGAAGCTACCCGACGATGGGTACTTTACTTTTATTTGCACTATTTTCTGGACAAAACTTTGAGAACAAGAAATACAATGAAAAGAAGATGACAGTTTTATACTTTAAAAAAACAAACTAAACAGAGCCATCATTTTCACTTATTTTAATTTAATATGTTTTCTAACTCCAGTCTTCGACCACATTGCCTCCAAGCTGAGGTTTTAGGAGGTCGTGCCCGAAGAAACTTCGAAGGGGTGGACTTGGGGTCTGGTTCTTCATCCCCAGTTGCTCCCACTTGGAAGCGCGAAAACCTGGACCAAGCAGAGGAGAGCGGGCACAAACATGCCAGACTACAGAGAAAGTTGCAGCTGACTTCATTCCTGAGGATGTGTAAGCATTGCCGGATTTGTTTTTTATATAGAGAAACAGAATCCTCCAGGAAGAAACACACAAAGTAAAGACTACCATATAAACATTAATGCAGAAAAATAACACAGAAAAAAGTAAGGATACAATTAATGTAGAAAACAACAATATAAACATTGAAAAGATCCTCAGAGGGTCAAAATTTGTCTTTACAACCATAAAAAAACAACTATATATTATTTGAACTCCAAAACCTTATGTTGGAGAAGTACATCAGCAATCTGCCACAATATATTATACAACAAAGAAGAAAATAAACAGTTCTATTTACCTGCCATGAAATTCATGGTTTCACATGAAAGAAACCTACTTACTCAACCCCGCACGTAAATTAGATAATGTTTGTTTACCTTGACAACAAATATATACAATGCTTTGCCAAAGAACTGAAATTGTTCCATGCGGCAGCTGCAGGAAGGTAAAAAGTGAGCATGTATGGAGTGCTTTGAGTGGCACAATCTATCTCTAAGCAGCTAGGTAAGTTAATTCAGATTTCAAGGATTGCATGTTTGTTCAGTTGCATTAGTTTCGAAATCCAAAACGTGTCTATCCATTCGATCCACAAAGTCACTAATTGACTGTCTTAAAATTCTGTTTTCTTCTCTCAAGAGGTCCAGCTCTTTCTTCAACTCAGCGTTCTGCTCTTCTAATTGGGTATTTGATAGAATCTGACTACGCAGAAGTCCATTTTCCTCCATTACATGGTCTATTTTCATTTTCAATTCGACATTTTCCTCTTCTAACATGACATTTTTCTGTCTTAAATCATCCTGCTAATCAAAGAAGTTATTTTATGTTATGATTTATTTGAGGATGTATATAATGTAAATATAAAAGTAAAACTAAGGGTGTATAATTTGTCACAAGACTGTAAAGAATAAGGATGCGTTTGATACGCATTAATGCACAGGACAAGCAAGACAGCACAATACAACCCCTTGAGTGATATGACAACTTTTTTTGATAGATAATGAACAGCACAAGTAAAATAATATTAATCTTACTATTATACCCTTTATAATATATATTATAAATATATTAATATAATATTATTAATATATGTAAGTATTAGGCAATAATATATTTTATAATATATAGTATATATGATAATATATTATTACTACAATAATAATACTATATATATTAGAGGAGAGAGATAGGAGAGAGAGAGGAGAGAGAAGAGAGAGAGGGGTAACGATAATTGTCATTTTTTGTAGTCTGTCCATGAGACAAAAGTTGTCTCATGGTTTGTTGGTGGACAAATTTTGGGTTTTTGTCCTATCACTCACCTCTTTTTTGTCCTGTCTCCTGACCACTTTTCAAATCAAACAGGGGACAAAAATTTTTGTTTTGTCAAGTCCCCTGAATTTTTGCAAATCAAACGCACCCTAAGTGTTTAATTTCTATATACTATCATTGAAAAGTTTTTTATGTAACGAATCACAAATTGTCATATCTGTGACTTTTAAGATAATTATGATAAGAGTAAAAAAAAAATTATGATGTGATAATTTATAATTAGTTGACAATATAAAAAACTTTATAGCATACCAATTGAATCGAAAGAATAAAGTATAATGAAATCTCACTTCACAAAAGCTCAACTTTGGGGGAGTGCCATCCACTCCAAGTTTTTCAGCATTGGACTCTTCTTCTCTGCTTACTTCTTCAGCAATGCTCAAATCTGTGGGGGTATCCTCCACTATCAGGTTTTCAAGATTTGTCTCCTGCTCTCTATGTACTTCCTCACAAATGCTCAAGTTTGGGGGGGTGTCCTCCACTATCAGGTTTTCAAGATTGGTCTCTTGCTCTCTATATTCTTCATTATAAGTGCTCAACCTTGTGGGAGTGTCCTCCACTATCTGATTTTCAAAATTAATCTCGTCTTCTCTTTGTACCTTTTCTTTACTAGAGTTATTAAACTGGCACTCAGAATCTACACTAGAAACCTGCCGATGTCAATTCTCAATCAATGAATCAATAGTGAGAAGAAACCACCAAATTCCTACATAAGCATTGAAATAGAAGAACTAAAACTGCAGAAAATTGGTTTATTTAAACTTCAAACAAAAGATACTCGGCTTAATAATTCATACATTCGAATCAATGTCTAGAATTGATTGCCAACAATAAATGCTTCCCAATCAATCAAATTTCAGCAATGCCACAGTAAAACCACAAAATTATGCCTAGTGCCCCCAGAAAGGAAAAACCAATAAGCTATGCCAATGTCAGTTGGCAAAACAGGTAAGATCGAACTGCTCGTCGACTCAAATGACTAGAGTTTGCTAAAGCTAATAGCATGCCCTGACCTTGGAATAGGCAACGTAGCCTCTCCCTAAACTTTCATGCTAGAAACAAAAAACAAACAACAAAATATAACTCACATTAGTTGATGTGCTGGTTGAAGTTGAACAGGTTTCTGCACACTGAAGCTCTGTGCTGTCTCCCGGTAACTCCAGTGCTTCTTTGATTATCTCCATTTGTAACTCTGCAGAAGTAAGGTGGAGTGTCCAAATCACCTGCAAATTTATAGATAATAAACTACAAAGAAATTGTAACTAATTCAAACACTAAATGACTCAAGAAGAGAAGGGACAATACTTAATTCAATTATTAAAATCTTCAAAAAAGGACTGAATATAGCATTAAAATGGAAGTAGCTCAGGACAGACATGTGTTTTCTGCACAGAGCCAGGGACTATAAAGAATAAACTCAACAATCAACAGATCTGTAAGCAAGTTACCTGGTCATCATGCAGGTCCTTAAACCTTGAAGTAACCCGTTGCCTTTGATGACATTTACTATTATCCCATCGACACACACGAGGAAAGGTTAAATCATGACCTTGCAACTGAGGCCGTGCTATATCAAAATGCTCATAAGACCATGTCTGTTCGCCATTTAAATGAAAAAAACAAAGATGAAACTTAACAAGAGCGTTGATCAATAGAGGCATATACAAATTTCACTTTATAGATATTGCTCCAATAATCCAATACTTCTTATCCATCACAAAAAACCAAATTCATAGTCTTCTAAGAATTGAATGAATTGCTAGTATACACACATTTTACTTTCAACACAATGCATATAGCCTTTTGGCTATAATCAATCTAAATATGAACAGAACAAGCTAGAAAGAGCCACACCATTAAAAAAAAAAATGTAAATGGAGGTTTTGATCCTGAAATATTGAATTTACATCAATTTAGTTTCTCAAAATCTGTTTATATTTGTCGATCACATAATCTCCAAATATAATCCACTCAAGACATTTTATGTACTAAAATGATATTTAACTCAATTTTTTTTAACAAATTGCTGTCATAATTTCGGGCAGTGTGGTAAACTTTAAGGGAATGCCCTTTTTTATTTAAAGTGATGACTCTAAAATTTGAACCTTGATATTATAAGTAATGTTTGTCGAGATTACACCGTAATCAAATACTTATTTAATATTTGGAAGGCTATATTCCCTTCTTAAATATAATCAAAATTGAAAAAAAAAAATTATAATAAAACAAATTGATGTAAAAAAAATAAAACTTAAGAAGACTAATAAGTCAAACAGTAATGTTATATCTATACTTAAAAACCTATATCATGTTAGGGAGAAGTTAATTATTGGTAACCAACATGACAACATTTTAACAACGTTTTTATAAGTTGTTTTTAACTTATTTCATAAGCTTATAATAAGCTGAATATAGCTCATAGAAAGGCCATAAATTATTTTTATAAGCTTTTCCAAATATTTGTTTAATGCATACATGAAAAAATAAGCTCAAAATAAGCACAATAATATAAAGGGGGTGTTTGGAATAGTTTGTTTGGCCATGAGTAAGATGTGTTTGGAAGAACTTATAAAAATATATTAGGATACGTTTGGGTTAAACATCTTAATTAAGTACTTACTCGATAAAAAGAACTTCAAATAACTTAAAAGCAAGTTACTTTTATAAACTTCTCTAACAAGATTATTGAAATAAGCTAAAATGAGCTTATACGAATATCATAAACTATTTTTATAAATTATTTACATAAGTTTATTTTCATAATTATTCTTATAAGCTCAAATAAATTCTTTATAAAGCCTTTCAAACGTAATATAAACTCTTTTTAATTTATTTCAATAAAGCCTATTGATATAGCTGAAAAGGGCTTTTAAAAAAGTTATAAGCTTTGGTGCAATAATCACCTATCGAATAATCATTAAATTGTTTATCGAAACACACCCTCACTGAATTATATAAATAAAAGGCTACACCCACACAGATTTGAGAAAAAATAAAAAAGTGAAACTTACTTGGAGAAAAATAAGACAACCACCCATATATTGCACATTATTTTCCTTCCTCTTATCCAGCCACTGACACAAATCCTCAACAACAGCACCACCCCATGCGAATCCATCAACATCATCCAAATCCCTAAGAAACGTCAAGTAACGCGAATCCACTTTCCCATTCGAAGAAAGAAAAGTCCCAATCGTGTAAATCAAGAACGTCCTCACAAAATCATCACTCACACTTTCCCCAATCGAATCAAGCCTAGCTTCAAGAGAACCCAACGCGATCTTCCTCTTCCCTTTCGTAGCTCCATACGACTCTTCCAATTCCGAAAACGGTTCTTCGTCTTTCAACGCCACCGGGTTACCCACGACCCGAAGGCCCAAAATCAAAGCCACATCCAACGGTGTAATTCGGATCTCGCCTGACCCGATTACGAAAGCTTGGTTTTCGGAGCTCCACGTTTCCATTAGCTCGGTTAATAGGATTTTGCTTAGGGAATGATTGGGAACTGATAACAAGTTCCCGAAACCGGTTTTTGAAATAGCGGCTTTTTGATCTTCGGTGAGTTGTGAAACCCGCTTCGTGTATGATGTGAGAGAGAATTTAGTCCTGAAATTCTTAACCTGAAATTGAAACAAATTCGAATTTTTTTGTAATTAGATTTTAATTAGAAGAAATGATAAAATAAAAATAAATAAATAATTAAGGATGGATGTACCTGTGCTTGAACTTGATTTGTGGCGGTGAGGCCAATGGAAGATAATCTGGTGGATTTCCTCATCGGAAACTGAATTTTCCGGCGACGGCGCCGGATATAAGATAAATAGGGAGAGACGCAGAGTGGTGTTTAGTGTTTACATTACTACTGGGATATACTGCATCTGCAAGTGTGGAAAAGCTTATGGAAGAAGCTTCAAATGGATGACGTGTCCCTAAGATCAAAATAAATGGCGCCAAATTATCAAATTCTGAAAATTCCCCTATCTCTTATTTGTCTTGTTGCTTCATTTAATTTTTAAATTAGTCATTTTTCAGGAAAATAGGAAGACAAGATTATAGTTAAGGGTGGGAATTAGGTGTGTTCTTCGATTTGGTTCGGATTCGTATGAAAAATAAATTCAGATCAATCAAAATCAATTGGTTTGATTCGATTCGAATTTATAATTTTTTTTGTTAGGAAATTCAAATCAAAACAAATCATTCAAAAACGGTTTGAATCGGATTAGATCCGAACAAAATATTAAATATTAAAAATATAAATATTAAATCATACATATAAAAAATAAAATATAGTAAACATTAAATTATTAAAAAATAAAAATATATATAAATGTTATAATATAATAAATATTAAAATATAAAAAAAGTAAAAATATAGCAATTGGTACGGTCCGGTTCTAGAACCCGAGAACCGGATCAATTACCATCGGATTTGGTTTGGTTTGGTTTGGTTTAGTTCGGTCCGATCACAAAAAAATATGAATCAATTTAATCGGTTCGGTTCGGATTTTCGAGTTCATCGGGTTGATTTGAACTAATAAATGTCCCTAGTGGAAATAGGCCAGACCAAGTTAGGCCCTGATATGAATAGGCCTATCCTTTATTACAATCTCAAGGTCCGAGTCTGCCTCTTAGCCTGATATATATCAATTTTTAAGGCTTGATCCTGCCTTACTTCAAAGTCTGACTTAGCCTAGAAGCCTATCTAAAGACCTATTTTTCAACAACACCTTTAAATATACATCCACCAATAAATAGGTCATTGACTTTCACTTGTTAAAAGGCTTGTAAGCCTTTATTTATAAAATACCGGTAGGCATATACTGATAAATAGGTCACTGGACTTTCACAAATAATTACGCAATTAAGCATCTGCATTTAAATAGACCAATAGGCATTTACTTTCAAATATTATAAGCCGGGCTCATAGACCTAATATGTTTTTTTAAAAAGCTTTAGCCTAACCTCTTCAACTATATAGGCTTTTTAAATAGTTTTGACCTGAATTTTTGGTTAAATAAGGTAGGCCAAAATAGACCTTAAATAGGTTAGGTTATAAGTTCCTGACGAGCGGTCTAACCTATTCACACCCCTAATTATAATAATAGTAAACGATCATATATGTTAGGCATTACATTATAATAATAGATTTTATCGGTGTGCACTTATAATATAAAGAGTTCTTTATATTATCGACTAATTATAAATTATATCTTCATTGAAAATTTTTGACTATTATCATAGTTATTTTAAAGTCTTACATAAGATAATTTATGATTGAAATTTTAAAAGATTAAAGACGGATAATGTATGAAAATTAAAGTCTTATAATAATTTAGACTATTATGCCAAAATGAATTTTTATTTAGTTTTATCATTGAAAAAAGTCGAAAATCAGCTTTTCTTTTTTATATAATTCAATTAGAATGGTAAACAATTTAGAGAGAGAAATTATAAACATAAATAAAAGGATAACTTTTTTTCAAAAAAAAAATTTACGAAAGCCAACTATTGTACCACATTTGGCTACCTTAGTAGCACTGTTTATCACGTGTTAATTAACAGTCAGTTAATTGTTAGAGATTAGTTATCATTCAATTAAAGTTGCTTGCTAACTCTTTGTATATATAGATGCTTCTATTGTAAAGTATAATTATATTGTATTCATTTTCAATCAATAAGAATTCAGAGCACAATGCTCCTTCTCCTTTCTCGGTTTCTCTGATCTAATATGGTATCATGAGACTCTTTTTAGCTTCCTCATCTTGTTCTCTGATAATTGTTCTTTCTTGTGATCTTGTTCAACACTTTATTTTGTCGATTCTTTTTCATTTTTCGCCATGGATGAACATTCGAATCCTCTTTTCATTCATCCCTTTGATCAACCTGGGTCGACTCTAGTCACCAACCTCTAACAAGGGATAACTTGTTAGGTCTCAAAGCATCTGACTCTATGTCAAGTGCATGATCCTTGTGTTTTAATGAACTCAAACATTAAGCAAACGATTTTTGACGAATTGTTTGAGCATTGTTAATTCTTTACTTGAGATGTGCAAAATATACAATCTTAGTACATATTAAGCAAAAAGAGAACAAACTAATTTGAATGTGTCTGATACTTCAACTCAAGTTTAGCTGAAGCAAGCATCTGATCTGTAATCATCAAAAACACAGCTCAGTTCAATCATCTTATGGAAGACTCAATCATAAGTTCTCTTGAAGATGTTGAAGGAAGTCAATCTTTATTTGAAGAAAAGGCTTGATCAAGTTAAAAGGCAAATGCATCTGAAGATTGAATCAAAGGCTAAAGATACAGTTGTGCGTATGAAAACTAGAAGACCATATATATTGTTTGAATACCCCCCTGAATGATCAAGATTGAAGAATACTCAAAGCAAGCAAAGTTTGTGGAGATGAAGATTCTTTTTGTACAAACAAGATTTCTCTCCCAACAAAGGCTATAGAAGTCAGAATCTTTCTTGAACTTAAGCCGCATGAAAAATGTTTAAGAAAGTTTCTAAGAAGGATTTCAAAGCCAAATGAATATGCAATCCATGTAGAAAGATTGAAGACCAATTTAAAGACAAGATTAGGTTAAATTTGTTTGTAAAGAATGAACCAAATATCAAGACCCTTTAAGAGGCAGATATAAAGCAGTCATCAAGCAAAGAAAATTACTTGAAGTCGAATACATCTGAAGGACTGACAGATTCTGCCAATAACAAAGAAGCGTCTGAAGAACTTGTCAGGAATCCTCGAGCCTTAAAAGGAAGCGTCTAAGCAAGTTATCAGGACCTTTGTCACTAAGGGACATCAATGGAAGAATAACTCTTAAAGTATTATTTTGAGATCTGAAGGAAAGTGACTCAACGAAGAAAGGATGCAAAGTCTCGAAATAATAATATAATACTAATATTCTTATTTCCTCGGAAAGGTACAAAAAGCAAAAAGTAAAAAGCATCTGCTACAGCTCTCTTTCTTACAACAAGCTAAAGCATCTTTATCTAAGCATTTCTTAATGTTGCACAAATAAGGAAAATCGTGTTGCCCAAATCTAGAAAAGCAATTGCGATTAGCTCTCTGGTCAACAAAGCTCTCTAACGTTCGTAAACATTAAATGCAAAGTCAGAACGACTACCTTGTATCTAGAGAACAAAGAGAAGATGCCTGATGCCTGAAGAATGTCTCTCAACGGATCTTTTTCTGATAAATATAAAAAGGAAGACTTTGAAGTATGCTCGGTAGAACTGATGGAGAACATACACGAAGACAATCAATAGAGAAAAGAACACTCACGTAGAAAATACATATGCTTTCATACAAGAACCTCTGATATACTTCTCTCCACATAAAATCATTTAGAGAAGATCAATTTCAGAGATCATACCAGTTCTTAAGCCTTATTGACTCTTTGAGTGTTAATTGGTTGATTAGCAACTATGCAATTTTTGAAGCTGTTGCTTCACAAAAATCTCATTTCCTGTATAGCCTGAAGAGGCTTGCTAAAAGAATACTTGTTTAGGAGCCTGAAGAGGCTAAGTGTGCAAACAATAATCGAAGGAGCCTGAAGAGACTAGGTGTGCAAATAATACTTGTCTATAACCTATTCAGCTACAGTGTGAAAACTTGGTGCAGTCAATGACTAGATGTAACCCAAAGTTTGTGGGTGAAGCAGGATAAATCTCTGAGTATTCATCTCCTTTCCTGCCCTTCTTTATTCACTGCTCTATTGCTGCTAACCATGGGGAGTGTTTGTAATAGATCTAAGTTTGTTTTTAACCCTGTGAATAGACGTCTGGATAAAGTGACTGATCTGTTCTAGTTTTGGTTTGTTCTAGAAAATATGTTTTGCGAAAATACTATTCAACCCCCCTTCTAATGTTGTTTTGTGACATTTCATAACTATAATTCATGGAACCATGCCGTGACTATGGCTCTAATTTCCAAGAATAAAATTGGTTTTGTTGATCGATCAATTGACAGTGACAATATTTCACCAAGCTGAAGGCTATATGGGAAGAGCTTGGTGACCATCGGCCTGTTCATACTTGCACTTGTGGTGGAGCTCAGAATCTTGTTGAGTATTTGCAGCATGAGTATCTGATTTCCTTTCTCACGGGGCTTAATGATTGTTTCAGTCACATTAGAGCCAACTTCTTGTTATGAATCCAAAACCATCCATCAATTAAGTTTTTTCTTTGGTCGTTCAAGAAGAACAACAAAAAGAAGTTGACTCTACACACACCTCATCAGATCCCCAACTTGCTTTTGTTGTTCACAATTATAACCAGAAGAACACCAAGAAAGACCGCCCTCTGTGTGCACACTATGGCATGCTTGGCCACACCGAGGAGAAATGTTTCAAACTCCACCGTTATACACCTAGATATAAGAAAGGGAAGCAAACCAATGAGATAGTAAATAAGGTTAAAGATCAGCGACCTCTTGTTGACAACTCAGAACCTTCAATGACCCACCAGCAATATTAGCAATTGATTTCTTATCTTCAGTCTCAAATGGTTCGCACATCTCATAGTGAACTTGTTCGATTGGGCACTGCCAACCTTGGTAAAGTCTTTTCCACTTGTCACCATAGTTCCATTAGTCATTCCAGTACTTGGATTTTAGATTCGGGTGCATCCTCCCACATATTACATTCATTAGAGTTTTTCAATTCTTATAAACACTTATCCAACAAGTTTGTCATTCTTCCAAACAATTGCAAAATATCTATTTCTACTATTGGAAATGCCCATCTTTATTCTCAATTAGTTCTTAGAAAAGTTCTTTATATTCCTGATTTTCATGTAAACTTGATTTCTGTTAGTTCTTTTTTGTAACATTCTTGTTACTCATTGTCTTTTACTATTGATGCATTCTTGATTCAGGATAACAATTAGCTGAAGGTGATTGGCAAGGGTAGTCTTAGTCACGGGTTGTATGTTTATCAACCTGTCATACACACAAGTCTTTGTAATAATCTAGTTTCTGATTCAAATTTTGTTTTCTGTTTTTTAAAATTCTTGAAAAACTACCTCCTTGTGGTACTCTAGACAAAGCCATTTGTCTGACAAGATACTTCAACTTGTAAGCAATTAAGTACTTTATCTTATCCTTCTAGTTTTGATTCTCATACATGTCAAATGTGTGATAAAAGTTTCATAGATTACCTTTTATTTCACATAATAATCATGCGCATGCCCCTTTTGATCTTGTTCACTTTGATGTGTGGGGACCATTTTCCATGCCTACATATGATGAGAAACAATAATTTCTCATAGTTGTTGATGATTGCACACGTTATACATGGGTTCATCTCATGAGAAGGAAATCGGAGGCCACTTGTAACATCCCTGACTGCTTTATGGATTGACGAATGTCCCCACAAACCAACACGGGTCTTTTCAGCGTGCTTTGTCCTCACTCACACGCTTCCCGGGAAAACTTCCCAGGAGGTCACCCATCCCAAAATTGCTCCAAGTCAAGCACGCTTAACTGTGGAGTTCTTAAGTGACGGGCTTCCGAAAAGAAGATGCATCTTATTAGTATAGGTAGTACCAATCAATTCATATAAGCCTTCCTCAACTGTATAGTCCCATACCTACATAGTCTCGGGATCCCTCTCATTCGGGTGTGTAATCGGTTCATTCATGTGTCCCTCCGCCTAGAAGCCTGTCAGGAGCCGCTCCTTGTCCGTGCCTTCTTGCACCGGCGATCACTCCCCGCCCTCGTCGGCACCCGGGTGTTACATGCCCACCAGCTTCCGTTTGGTTCGTCCCCGAACCACACCGAAGCAGCTAGGGATGTTACATCACTTAGTTGAATAAAACGTTTTTTAAACATGTGCTAACTCGGTTTGGCACTTCTATCAAGTCTATTCGTACTGATAATGCTAAAGAGCTGGACTTAACATCCTTCCAGCAAGAAGTAGGTACCACTCATCATTTTTCTTGCCATTACAGACCACACATGATTCTGTGGTTGAACGTAAGCACCAACATTTACTTAATGTGGCCAGATCATTGTTTTTCCAGTCCAAATTTCCACTGCATTTTTTGGGAGAATGCTTTTCTACTGTTGCCTTTCTCATTAATCGCATTCTCTTCCCTAGCCTTGCTGATTTTTCACCTTATGAAGTGTTGTATCAGAAACCACCTTATTACACTGCACTCAAAGTGTTTGGCGACTTATGTTTTGAACAACCACCACAGAGGAATAAATTCAACCCTCGGGCTATTCCATGAGTATTCCTAGGATATCCTATTGGTTACAAGATGTTTGATCCGCAAGGAAATCGATTTCTTTTATCCAGAGATGTGACTTTTCATGAAGAAATGTTTCCTTACAATCACTTGCCTAGTCCTTCTCACCCTCCTGACATTTTTGCTGATATAGTCCTTCCAAAACCTATGCGCGATGTCCCTGATCAACCACATCCAATGCCACAACCTGTTCCACCACATCCTGCACAGCAACCTGACCAATTAGATTTCCCACCTGAAATTCAACCCAACACCACTTCTGCATTACCTGTCATACCCATTTCTTCTCAGGTCAGAAAACCAATCCGCCCTTATAGACCACCATCATACCTGCAACATTACCAATGCAATGTCACATATCCCATACGAAACTATCTCTCTTATGCAAAATTGTCACCTGCATACAAAGAATATGCCATACTAGTCAATAGCATTTTCGAACCACACTTTTTTCAACAGGTTGTCACTATTCCAGAATAGAGATATGCTATAACAGAAGAATTGGATGTTCTGGAAGCCAACAACACATGGACAATACAACACCTACCATCAGAAAAAAGGACGATAGGCTGCAAGTGAGCTTATAAGTCTAAACTAAAAGCATATGGATCTTTGGACATATATAAAGCTTGTTTAATTGGTGGCTCAAGGCTTCACTCAACAGGATGGCAATGATTTCCTTGTACATTCTCCCATGTAGCAAATCTTCTCCCAAATGCACTGGAATTTTCTTCAGCTGGATATCAACAGTGCTTTCCTCAACGGGGAGTGGTCGCGCTGTCGCGCACGCGCCAAAAAGGAAGAGCGGGTTTAAAAGTATAGTATAGTGCGACAACTCGGATGTCGTCTCTAAGGACTCTGAGAATATTACTTTTCACAAAAATAAGTTTGGGGGGGGGGGGGGTTTGGATTGGAATGCAATTAAGAACAAACAAAACAGAGCAATCAAAAACAAAGCAGTTGAAAAGGGTTTATCAGTTATCAAACAACGATTAATCTACTGTCAAGAATTCCAAACTATCCTTGGTTAATGTAAACCCAAGCCCTAAGCAGATTCTAATCCCCTTTCAGTTACAGTAACAACTAACAACGTAATTGCTATTATGGATGCAAATTCCTATTCCCGAAATAACAAACGGGATTAAGCGCTCATGATCAAACGATCATGAATGAACACACGCGAATTAACAAACGCGATTATGTATAGGAAATTTACATCACTGAAACTAATCAATACAATATTACACACTCCTGAAATAACAAACAGAAATATGCAATATGATATTGAAAAGGGAAAAGCAATTAAAATAGGGATTTACATAACCTCAAGTATATAGGATCCTCAAACAGTAGACTAATCCTAGGACTTAGTGCTCCATGGCAACAACGAAATCACAGATAAAATGTATATTCGAAATTTGGAGAAGCAAAAGTCTCTACAAAATATTCAGAACAGCCTTTTATACAATTTCAGATTCGGAGGGCTCGCGAGGCGAGCAAACATTCGCGAGGCGAATTTCATGAAAGATAAGCAACCCTTGGCATTCTCGCGAGGCGAAGTGACTCTCGCGAGGCGAGGATATGAAGAGTTTCCTCCTTACGCCCGTGATGGCCATCGGGGCCTAACCGTGATGCTCTCGACTTCCGGATTCGCGAGGCGAAGGGATGCTCGCGAGGCGAGACTCTTCGACTTCAAAACCGCCACGGCCATGACCTTCAACACGGGCAAGCCGTGATCGTCTCTCGACTTTTTCAGGTTTGGAAAACTCGCGCGGGCGAGACCTTTCGCGAGGCGACCCGGAGACTTAGCAATTTCTTGGAACAGTCGAGGCTTCGGGGTCGCGTGGCGGCGAATCCTTCGCGGGGCGAATCCCTGTTCTTTATTTTCTCAACTTCTACTTAACTCGAAAACAAGGAAATAAGCATAAGTGTATTATTTTGACTTAAAACTAGCTAAATTAACTTAAAACTACTTTAGAGACTCAAAACCTTGCTTGAGGACAATCTAATCTAATTTGGGTGAAAATACGATATAATTTGCACAAAACCCTGGTCATACTAGCTATAAAACTAGATGAGCCAGAGGCTTATCAAAATACCCCAAACTTAAACTTTGCTTGTCCCCAAGCAAACTAAGACTCAAAAATTAAAAAGACTCAAGACCTGGCAAGCTCAAAAGATTCAATCAACATTGCACACATTCAAGCAATACATCAAAAACAGTTTTTCTTCATTGTTTCCCCCTTTTCAAACAGAGCAATCCCCACATTCATTTATTCCAAACAATTGAGAGTTTCATCATGAAAACAATCAGAAATCTAAGCAGGGGATCTAAGTCACACACAAGAGGGAGATCACCAAATCCAAACAACTGCCTTCCTCACAAGGGCATTATTTGTTCACTCGATCACTCGGTTTATGTCAGGCTAATCATTTGCACTCAGTTTCACTTCTCAAGTACACTTCCCAAAAATTTGCTTTTCATCTCAAAATGGCTCCCACAGAAAACAAGCAAGCAACATCAGAAGGTCTTTATTGGGTTGTAATGGGGCCTGGCTAAGGGTAGGATATACAAAAGGAACTAAGCTGAAGACCCTAGGAACTAAGAGAGCATGAACTATATTTACACATAGAAGTTCACTCAAGCTCCTTTCTTTATTTTTTTCTTTACACTTCTGGGTGGCTACAGCTCTCTTTATTTATTTTTGGCATTTTTGCCTTTTTTTATTTTTTATTTTTTTTTTCTTGTTTTTTTTTCTACATTTGTACACTTTTTTTTTTCAAAAGCCCTTGGCTCCAACTTTTTTTCTCTCTTTTTTTTTTTCAATCCCAAAAACATATTACACCTTGCAGCCACCCCAACTTTAGTTCTTGCACCCATTCTAAGATTACATGCTCTCCTAATCCTAAGATCGGGTTAACATGGTTTTCCAGATTTTTGGGCTTATAACATTAGGTTATCAAGAACTAATAGGCTAATAGGCTCAAAAGGGCTAACTAGGGAACATGCAATAGGAATTAGTTTATTCAGGCCAAGTAACTATTTACAAAGAAACTGCCTAAATCATTTGCTACTCACATATAATCATGCAAACCAAAAAGAGATTCAATCAAATCCAGGGAAGTGCAACTTGAAAGTGATTTTCACACATTTTAAAACATGTTGGAGGCTCAAAACCTCACCTGGACATTCATGCAATTTGTTTGAAAGAGATACTATCCCTAGTGTGTGCTCCCTATCACCCCAAACTTATCATTCATCATGCTATCATAACAAAATCCCAAAGTTCAGTTTTCAATTTCACATGGGAATCACAAAAACATTTTTTCAGCCTAGGGGGAATCATCACTTATCAATCATGCAAGCAATCTGTGCAACATCAATCAAAATCTAGCAAACTTGCCAACTAAAAACTTAACACACAAATGCTCCTGAGCTTCTCAAATTATTCAGGAGCTTTATTCAAAGAAAAGAAAAACTACAACTAGTTCCCTCCCCCACACTTAAAACATGCATTGTCCCCAATGAAAACAACAACAGACTGTACAATCAGAGTGAGGGAAAGGAAAAGAAAACTCCCTGATCAAGCATCAGTGTAGGTTGGAGCATCCAAAGATAGCTCCTCAACATTGGTAGCCATAGGAACAACAGCATCCACACCATGGAATGGCTTCAACCTCTGCCCATTAACCTTGAAAGGCTTGTGTGTACCTGCACGTGTAATCTCTACTGCACCATAAGGAAACACATTAGTAATGACAAAGGGGCCATCCCATTTGGACCTAAGTTTCCCAGCCATCAGTTTTAGGCGGGAGTTAAACAATAATACTAGCTGGCCCACAAAAAACTCTTTCCTAACAATCATTCTATCATGAAATTGTTTTGTCTTTTCTTTATAAATCTTGGAGCTTTCATAGGCTTCAAGCCTAAGCTCCTCAAGTTGCTGCAACTGCAGCTTTCTTTCAACACCAGATTTATTCATATCCATATTACAACACTTTACTGCCCAGTATGCTCTATGCTCAACCTCCACCGGGAGGTGACATGCCTTACCAAAAACTAGCCGAAATGGGGACATCCCTATAGGGGTCTTGAAAGCAGTCCTTTGTGCCCACAGTGCGTCTTCCAGACGGCGGCTCCATTCCTTCCTATTAGGTTGCACCATCTTCTCCAGAATTTGCTTGATCTCCCTGTTGGATATTTCAGCTTGGCCATTGGTTTGTGGGTGGTAAGCAGTAGACACTCTATGTACAACCCCATATTTTCTGAGTAAGGCCTCCAAGGTTCTGTTGCAAAAATGCGTGCCCTGGTCACTGATGATGGCCTTGGGTATACCAAACCTGCAAAAAATGTTGGACCTAACAAATTTTGAAACAATCTGAGCATCGTTAGTCCTAGTGGGGATTGCTTCCACCCACTTTGAAACATAATCTACAGCTAACAAAATATATACAAAACCAAAAGAAGGAGGGAAGGGACCCATGAAGTCCATCCCCCACACATCAAAAACTTCACAAAAGAGCATGGGCTGTTGGGGCATCTCACTCCTACGAGTGATTGCGGGCCCTGTTATTTGACATTCTTTACAACTCTTATATACCTCATATGAATCCCTAAAAAGTGTGGGCCAAGAGAACCCGGAGTCCAGGACTTTCCTTGCTGTCCTTTGAGGTCCAAAGTGTCCTCCAATTGGAGAGGCATGTGAGAAATGCGGGATGGACTCCGTCTCATGATCGGGTACACACCTCCGAATGACTTGGTCACCGCAAAACTTCCACAAATAGGGGTCGTCCCACACATAATATTTTGCATCGCTCTTGACTTGTGGAATTTCTGTCTACTTGTACTGCGGGAACAACACCAAAGAACTAGAAAATTTACAATGTCAAGCAAACCAGGGGTTACCCCATACATATGTAACAATCTCTCATCGGGAAATCATCTTGGATAGGAAATGTATCCTCATCCCTTGCTATCCTACTCAAATGATCTGCTACAGATTTTCAGCTCCACTTTTATCCTTTATCTCCACATTGAATTCCTGAAGCAAAAGCATCCACGATCGATCGGGCTGGCTTAGCTACGGCTTCTTCACAGATATTTCAAAGCTGCATGGTCAAGAAAAATGATTACCCTAGAACCTAGCAAATAAGACCTAAACTTGTCAAGTGCAAATACAATAGCTAGCGACTCTTTCTCGGTGGTTGTGTAATTTGCACGTGCGGCATCTAGGGTCCTAGAAGCATAGTGAATTACATGGGCAACCTTGCCCACCCTTTGTGCCGTAACTGCCCCCACAGAAAATTTGAGGCATCACACATCAGTTCAAAAGGTAATGTCCAGTCTGGGGGGCTGGATGACAGGGGGTAGAAGTCAACGCCTTCTTGAGATGGTCAAATGACTCTTTGCACTTTTCATCAAACCGAACAGGGCATCATTTTTCAGCAGATTTGTGGTGGTAGTGCAATCTTCTTGAAGTCCTTTATAAAGCGCCTTGTAGAAACCTGCATGTCCAAGAAAGGAACGTATCTCGCGTCGCAAGATGGGTAAGGCAATGAAGCAATTACATTTATTTTTGCGGGATCCACGAAATACCCTCTTTGGAAATTACATGACCCAATACTATCCCCTGTTCTACCATGAAATGACATTTCTCATAATTGAGAATCAAATCAGTATCAATGCATCTCTGAAGAACTAGATCTAGACTATGCAAACAAGCATCAAAAGAGGAGCCATACACAGTAAAATCATCCATAAACACCTCTATGCAGTTTTCAATAAAATCAGAGAAAATACTAAGCATGCATCTTTGAAAGGTGCCAGGAGCATTACAGAGGCCAAATGGCATCCTCCTATAAGCAAACGTACCGAAGGGGCACGTGAAGGTGGTCTTTTCCTGATCCTCAGGGGCAATATGAATCTGGAAATACCCGGAAAAGCCATCTAGAAAACAATAATGGGATGACCCGACCCAGCCGATCTAGCATCGATCTATGAGCGGCAAAGGAAAATGATCCTTTCGGGTGGCCTGGTTTAGCTTCCTATAGTCTATACAAACTCTCCAGCTATTCCGGACTCTAGTAGGCACAAGTTCATTATTTTCATTCCTAACTCTTGTTAAACCAGATTTCTTTGGTACAACTTGAACCAGGACTTACCCAAGAACTATCGAAATGGGATAGATAATACCCGCCTGTAGAAGCTTGGTCACCTCTTTCTTTACCACATCCGTAATCGAGTGGGTTAAGTCGCCTTTGGGCCTGCTCGATGGCAGCTTAGCCCCATCCTCCAAGAAAATTCTGTGCATGCATCCGGAGGGGCTAATTCTGGAATATCGGCCAATGTCCACCCAATGGCCTTCTTGTTCTTCCTTAGAACTTCTAAAAGCTTGTCTTCCGATCGAGTTGAGGTGGAGGAAATGATGATCGGCGGTGTTGCATCCCTCCCCAAGTAGGCATACTTTAAGTTCTCGGGAAGTGGTTTGAGTTCCAAAGGAGGCGGCTGCTCAACGAGATGGAGCATTGGGAGCAGCCATAGGGTCAAGGACTTTTCTTTGAGTAAACAGACTTCACTCTCATTATCACTTTCACTATCATCCTCACCCCTGCAAGGTTAAATCCAAAAACTCGGAACAAACAGAACATGGGTTAGTGTTAGTGCAGTTAGTACAAGTATATACATCATCAAAACCAGAAATAACAGGAAAATCAGAAATAAGGTCATCATGAGTGTCCTCAATGAGTTCGACAAAGCAACTCTAAGTGGAATACTGAGTGCTCCTCTCTTCGGGTGCTTCATAGCATCAAAAATCTTGAATTTGGCCACGATACCACCAAACTCCATCGACATAGTCCCATCATAAACATCAATCTTGGTCTTGGATGTCATCATGAATGGTCTCCCCAAGATTATGGGTGATCTCTTGGATCGAGTCTCTCCTGCCATATCTAGGATATAGATGTCTGCAGGGGAATATCAAATCATCAACTTGCACTAGGACATCCTCTACCATCCCCATGGGTCGACCTTTGGTCCTGTTAGCCAAGCGAATGGTAAGACCTGTATCCGCAATGGCCCCGGATCAAGGTTATTAAAGATGGAGGTAGGCATGACATTGATTGATGCTCCCAAGTCCAACATACAGTTCTCAAACTTCTTATCCCCAATAGTGCATGGGATAGTGAAGGTGCCTGGATCCTTGCACTTTTGTGGCAGTACTTGATTAGGGCCTATAGAAGCAACTCTCTCTATCTTTGATTGGATAAGCAGCCGAGACATTCATTCCCAAGTCAACCCTCTCATTAGTCTTCATCTTCCTCTTGTTAGTGCATAGGTCCTTCGGAAATTTAGCATATCCGGGTACTTGCTTGATCACATCCAACGGTGGGATGTTAATGACTACTTTTCTCGAAAACATCAAGAATCTCCTTCTCTTTATTCTCACCACCCCTCTTCAAATTTTTCTGAATTCTGTGTGGGAATGGAATGGGTGGTCTATATACTCTCTCAGTTTCAACTTCAACCACAGGCTCAGTAGCCTCATCAGTAGGCTCAGGAGTAGCCTTTACAATTTCTTCATCCTTTCCAGAAGTGGCCTCAACAACCTTTCCAGATCTCAGAGAGATGACACTCACATTAGGGTTGGAGGCATTAGGATTTATCACTTGTGTGCGCGGCAGCAGCTGGTTTGTCCCTTGACCTTGTTGTATACTATTCATGGATGTAGCCAACTGTCCAATCTGTGTATGCAATGCCTGAATACTCGCATCCGTCCTTTGCTGAAACTGTACACTAGATGCAGCCATTTGCTTTACCAAGTCTTCTAATGATGGTCCAGAAGGTGCAGATGTAGTCACTGGAGGATGATTCTGAGGTGCCATCGGCTGTTGTTGGGAAGAATTCCCATACCGCAGATTAGGGTGATTTCTCCAGCTAGGATGGTACCTATTAGTAGAGAAGTGCGGAATCTTGCACCGATTCTGACCGCCTCCTTGATTATAGGGGTTCACTGCATAAGCCTGAGGTACTTCACTGACAAATTCTTCTCTCTGGATTGGGCATGGATCAAAAGGATGCTCAGGTGCATTGCACATGCTACATAACTTTGCCGGCTGAACCTTGTCTATTGCCAATTGTCTCACAAAGGAGGTCAGCTCATCCAATCTATTCTCAAGGGCGGCCTGGTTAGAAGATGAGCTATGAATCTCATGCACGCCTCTTGGCTCAACTGAATTTCTTCTTGTAGAGAACTGCTGGGAATTCAACGACATGTTCTCAATAAGTTGCTTAGCAGCAGCTGGGGTCTTA
Organism: Sophora flavescens; assembly: GCA_030762895.1. Lineage (NCBI taxonomy): Eukaryota > Viridiplantae > Streptophyta > Magnoliopsida > Fabales > Fabaceae > Sophora > Sophora flavescens. The sequence goes on along the minus strand of CM061068.1, from coordinate 97,990,936 downwards.
TCAACTAATGCTCCCCCACTAGCAGCATCCAGCAGATTCCTATCCATAGGCAACAATCCTTCATAAAAGTATTGGATCAGGAGTTGCTCAGAAATTTGATGCTGGGGGCAACTAGAGACCAAATGTTTAAACCTTTCCCAGTACTCAGCTAGTGACTCATTCCCTTGCCTTATGCCACATATCTCTTTCCTTATTGAAGCAGCTCTTGAAGCAGGAAAATACCTTTCTAGAAACACCCTCTTCAGATCATTCCAAGTTGTGATGGAGTTAGGCTCAAGGTACAATAGCCAATCCTTTGCAGCTCCTTGGAGTGAAAATGGAAAAGCCTTCAGCTTAATACTGTCCTCAGTGACTCCCTCTGCTCTCGAGGTTGTGGAGCATACAACTTGGAATTCTTTCAAGTGCTTGTGAGGGTCCTCACCTGCAAGACCATTAAACTTGGGGGCAAGGTGAATAAAACCAGATTTCAATTCAAAAGGGGTGTCGGCACCAGGATAAGAAATACATAATCCATTATAGTTGACATCGGGGCAGCAAGCTGCCTTAATGTCCTCTGGTCTCCCATGTTTTCAAAAGCAGTTTTAAAATTGGAATTACTACTAGTGCTAGCCCGAAATTCCCTACGGAGTGTGTGCAATGTTCTTTCAATTTCGGGTCAAAATCACACGATTCAGGGCAATGAGACCTAGTAGCCGGACCAATTCAAAACAGAACGGAAAATAAAAGAAAGAAAAGAAAATAAAATAAAAACAAATTGAGAAAAATAACACTCGAGTCCCCAGAACGGCGCCAATTTTTGTCATTTGTCAGCGACGCGCAAAAAAGGAAGAGCGGGTTTAAAAGTATAGTATAGTGCGACAACTCGGATGTCGTCTCTAAGGACTCTGAGAATATTACTTTTCACAAAAATAAGTTTTTGGGGGGGTTTGGATTGGAATGCAATTAAGAACAAACAAAACAGAGCAATCAAAAACAAAGCAGTTGAAAAGGGTTTATCAGTTATCAAACAACGATTAATCTACTGTCAAGAATTCCCAACTATCCTTGGTTAATGTAAACCCAAGCCCTAAGCAGATTCTAATCCCCTTTCAGTTACAGTAACAACTAACAACGTAATTGCTACTATGGATGCAAATTCCTATTCCCGAAATAACAAACGGGATTAAGCGCTCATGATCAAACGATCATGAATGAACACACGCGAATTAACAAACGCGATTATGTATAGGAAATTTACATCACTGAAACTAATCAATACAATATTACACACTCCTGAAATAACAAACAGAAATATGCAATATGATATTGAAAAGGGAAAAGCAATTAAAATAGGGATTTACATAACCTCAAGTATATAGGATCCTCAAACAATAGACTAATCCTAGGACTTAGTGCTCCATGGCAACAACGAAATCACAGAGAAAATGTATATTCGAAAGTTGGAGAAGCAAAAGTCTCTACAAAATATTCAGAACAGCCTTTTATACAAATTCAGAGTCGGGAGGGCTCGCGAGGCGAGCAAACATTCGCGAGGCGAATTTCATGAACAATCAAGCAACCCTTGGCATTCTCGCGAGGCGAAGTGACTCTCGCGAGGCGAGGATATGAAGAGTTTCCTCCTTACGCCCGTGATGGCCATCGGGGCCTAACCGTGATGCTCTCGACTTCCCAGATTCGCGAGGCGAAGGGATGCTCGCGAGGCGAGACTCTTCGACTTCAAAGCGCCACGGCCATGACCTTCAACACGGGCAAGCCGTGATCGTCTCCCGACTTTTTCAGGTTTGGATAACTCGCGGGCGAGACCTTCTTCGCGAGGCGACCCAGAGACTTAGCAATTTCTTGGAACAGTCAAGGCTTCGGGTCGCGTGGCGGCGAATCCTTCGCGGGGCGAATCCCCTGTTCTTTATTTTCTCAACTTCTACTTAACCTGAAAACAAGGAAATAAGCATAAGTGTATTATTTTGACTTAAAACTAGCTAAATTAACTTAAAACTACTTTAGAGACTCAAAACCTTGCTTGAGGACAATCTAATCTAATTTGGGTGAAAATACGATATAATTTGCACAAAACCCTGGTCATACTAGCTATAAAACTAGATGAGCCAGAGGCTTATCAGGGAGCTACACGAGGAAGTCTATATGCAGTTACCTAAAGGATATCCTATTCAGAGGGTGAACCTAGTGTTCAAGCTTAATAAGTCTCTTTATGGAGTTCGCCAAGCCTATAGGAAATCGTTTCACAAATTCAGCTCAACTGTCTTAAATCTAGGATTTGTGCAATCCACTGCTGCTCACTCTTTTTTCTCCATGGGTTCGGGCTCTTAATTGGTCATTCTCCTTGTATGTGTGGATGATATCATCCTTGCAGGCTCAGACTTGTCCCTTATTCACAAAGTTCAAGCTTGGTTGGAAGAAAACTTAAACCTTAAAACCATTGGTGATCTGGAAAAAAAATTTGGCCTTGAAATCGCCAAATCCAACAAAGAGATTCATTTGTATCAAAGAAAATATGTTGGTCAACACCTTCAAGACATTGGCTTCGTTTCAGCCAAGCCACTTCCCAATCCTATGGGGCCTAACATTCATCTTAATGATGTAGATGGATACTTTTTTCCTGATGTATCCATGTATCGCAGGCTAATTGGATGTCTTATGCACCATACCATCTCAAGACCAGACATTATTTTTGCGGTTAACAAGTTGAGTCAATTTTTGGCAGCTCCAAGAACTCCTCATCTTAATGCAGTGCATCATCTATTGCAATACCTCAAAGGCGTCCCTGCACATGGCATTTTCTTTCCTGCAAAGTCTTCTTTGAGACTATCTGCCTATGTTGATGCAGACTAGGGAAGCTGTTAGGTCACCAGGAAATCAACTTCTCGCTTTTGTATCTTCCTTGGTGAGTCCCTTGTGGCAAGGAAATCAAAGAAGCAATTTGAAATGGCGCAAAACAACACTAAAAGGGTGGGTTGAATAGTATTTTCATAAAAGCATATTTTCAAGCACAAACTAAAACTGGAATAGATCAAACGCTTTATACATGTGTTTGTTCAGCAAGATAAAAACACTTATAACTATTGCAAACACTCCCCAAGAGTTAGAGACAGTAAATTGATAACAATAATTAAAAGGATAGGAAAGGGAAAGTATACTCAGATTTATCCTGGTTCACCCATAAACCTTGGGTTACATCCAATCGTTGACTTCACCAAGTTTTTCCACTATAACCGATCAAGTTAAAGACAAGTATTGTTTGCACACCTAGCCTCTTCAGGCTCCTGAACAAGTATTCTTTGCACACCTAGCCTCTTTAAGCTCAATAGCAAGTAATCTTTTAGCAAGCCTCTTCAGGCTCTACAAGAGGTGAGATTCGTGTGAAGCAAAAGCTTCAAGGTTATAGAATTTCAGATCAACCAACTAACACTTAAAGAGTGAATAAGGCTTAAGAGCAGGTATGATTGCAGAGATTAATCTTCTCTAAATGATTTGTAGTTGAGAAGAGAATATCACAATTTCCGAGAATAAGAGCAGGTATGTTTCTTTCTTTGTTCTGATATGTATTCTATATCAATTGTTCTTGTTTTTCACTACTTTATCTTTCTTCAAGGTCTTCTTTTTATAACAAACTGAAAGAGATCAATCGAGAAACATACTTCAGGCATCTTCCCTTTGTCTTCTGGATATGAAATAGTCATTCTGACTTGCATTTAATGTTTGTGAATGTTGGAGAACTTTGTTGACCAGAGAGCTGAGCGCAATTACTTTTCTAGCTTGGACAATACAACTTTCCTTATTTGTACAATATTGAGAAAGGCTCAGAGAAAGGTGCTTTTAGCTCATTGCGAGAAAGAGAGTTGTAGCAGATACTTTATGCTTTATGATTTTTATACCTTTCTGAGAAATAAGAATATTAGCATTATATCCTTATTCAAAGCTTGATTCCTCCCTTCGACAAGTCATTTTTCTTCAAATTTCATAATAAAGCTTTAATCATTACTTTTCTTTTTTATGTTCCTTAGTAACAAAGGGTTTAATAAATTTGCTTAGATTCTTCTTTAGAGTATTCTCCAATGTCTTCCCAGTTCCTCAGATGCTTTCTTGTACTTGTCAGTTCTGACAGATCTTCAGATGCTTTCTTCAGTTCTGACAAATCTTCAGGCATTTTCTTCAGTTCTGACAACTCTTTAGATGCTTTCTGCTTCAAGTAAATATCTTTTGATTGATGTCTGCTTTTTGGACACTTTGAAGGGATTGTATGTTCAGACTTTAACTTGATCATGATTTGAGTTGGACTTAAATCTTTCTTCAGAGAATTTCATATTTGGATTTGTAATTATTCTTAGAAACTTGTTGAGATCATTCTTGATGCATCTTTCAACAGTTCTTGAATTTTGTAGTCTTGCTGCAAAGATGTGAAGGTTTTGTTGTTATCTCATTTACAACAAGAATTTATGTATAAGCTTTGTTCTAGACAAAGTAGACTTCGGTCTTCTTTCTTCAAGGATTTCTTTAATATGTGAAGTCTTTGCGGTAGAGACGTATAGCTTTATCTTCAGTCATTGGTCTAATGTACAGACTTATTCGTCTTTCAACTTTGACTGTGATTGTCAAGACTTTTCTTTGGGTAGAGTGTCTGCTTCACTAACTTCAAGAGAACTTGTGCTTGAATTTTTCAATAGACTGTTGAACTGAACTTCAGCTTGTTGATAACTAATTAGACGCTTTGTTTTAGCTGATCTTTTGATTCTAAGTGCCAGACGCATAGATTGCACTTTGTTCTTCTGTTCTTAAATTGATTTGTACTTATATTGTCTATCTTGCACATCTCAATTAAAGGTTTACCAATACTCAGACAACTCAATTAAAATCATTTTCTTAATGTTTCGATTTATCAAGTTGTCATCTATGAAAACCACCACAAACTTATCCAAGTAAGGGTGAAATGTCTTGTTCATGTAGTCCATTAACAGAGAAGGAGCATTGGTCTCACCAAAGGGCATAACCAAGTACTCATACTGACCATAACGCGTCCTAAATGCTGTCTTTGGGATGTCCTCAGACTTAACCCGAATCTGATGGTACCCTGACCTCAAATCTATCTTCGAGAAAACATAAGCGCCGATCAACTGATCCATAAGATTATCAATCCTAGGATGGGAATACCGATTCTTAATGGTCACCTTGTTGAGCCGTCGATAGTCGACACACAACCTCATACTGCCATCCTTTTTCTTTACTAGCAACACTGGCACTCCCCATGGGGATACGCTAGGCCTAATAAACTACTTCTAGATCAGATCCTCTATTTGTTTATTCAACTCAGCTAGCTCTAGAGGAGACATTCTATAGGGCGCTATGGATATTGGCCCGGTGCCAGGCACTAAATCTATGGTGAACTCAACATCTCTCTCAGAGAGCAAGTTATAAACATCCCACGGAAACACTTCAGGAAATTCCCGCACAACAGGCACACTTCCGACATCAGGAGGGCTCTCTACTTCCAGGGAAGACAACATCATGTACACTTGGGCCTTGTCTTTCATCGAAGCCTTAACTTGGTTGGTAGAGAGAAAGGTCGGATTCTTAGACTCCACAGGAGTTCCAAAAACTATGGTTTTATCGAAACAATTCAAAAGGACGCAGTTGGAAGATAATCAGTCCATGCCAAGAATAATATCAAGTTGTTTTAAAGGTAAGCATACAATATCAACAGTAAAGATTCTACCATCAATGGTAATATGATAGTTCTTGCATGCCTGAGAAGTGAGAACATGCTTGTTTGTAGGTGTGGAAACAATCAGATCATACTCAAGAAAGATAACAGGCAAATTAAGACTCTTGACCCTATCATGTGATATAAATGAGTGCGTAGCACCCAAATCATACAATACAGTTAAATGAGTTTCATCAATTAAGCACATACTTTGAATCAAGTCATCAGACTCGGAGGCCTCAACTCCACTAAGAGTAAAGACTCTTCCAGTGGACTTCAGTCGATTAGCCTGAGACTGCTGACTCTTGCTAGCACTTGGAGGCTTTGACTTCGCTCCTCCACAATCCCAGCTGATGTGGCCAGACTTGCCACGTCAAAAGCAGATGACGTCCGATTCCTTGCATTGGGTAGTGAAGTGATCTGGTGTGCCGCACTTGCCGCACCTCATGGGTCTATGGGCATTAGAGTTCCCACCCCTAGACCTATCATAAGAATATTGTGGCTTCCTGCCACTCTGTTTGGAGTCTTTGCCGGCTGAAGCATAACGCTGCTTGCTCTTGTACTTCTGCTCGGTCTTCTTGCTGCTTTGGTTATCTGAATTCCTGAAGCTGGCAACTCTGACTTGTAGGTATCTTCAAAGATCGTATACTTGTTCACCAAGGTCAGGAAGACTCTGATCTCCTAGTAACTGGTCACCTGCGTGATCTTTTGAAGAAGGCCATCCTCGAACTTGACACACTTTGACCGATCATCCACCATGACCTGATAAGGTGTGTAATACCTAGCTAGTTCCTCGAACTTTGCCGCATACTCTCTCACTGACATATTTCCCTGCTTCAGCACCAAGCATTCCATCTCCTTCTTGTCACGGACATCCACAGGAAAATACTTCTCCAAGAACCTATCTCTAAAAACAGCCCATGTGACCGTCGTACCCTCAGTCACCATCCTCTGACGACAGGTCTCCCACCAATGCTCAGCCTCCTCGGTGAGCATAAAAGTAGCAAAGATAACCCTCTGCTAATCATTGCAATCCATGGCTCTGAAGATCTTCTCGATCTCCCTCATCCACAACAAAGCACCCTCGGGGTCATAAGCTCCTCTGAAAGATTACGGATTATTCCGCTGGAACTTGTCGAGACCTTGAAACTCAGCTGGTCCTCCGTTGTTGTTGTTCTGGACATTTCCTATCGCATTAGCAAGGAGTGTCAATGCGTCAGCGATTGCCTGATCATTCCTGCCTCTTCCTGCCATGAGTTCTTGTACATGTCCAAAAGAGCCAATAATACAGAGAACTTAAACATGAAAAGTGATAGGCTCATAACTTTAAGCATCATTGTCTATAACAAGTATAAACAATTCAAACAAGAGCACACAACATACTCACAACAGACTCATACCACGGCATGATAGGACAGACCTGCTCTGATACCATTAAATGTGACACCCTCTACCCCACATGTTATTTATAAAACATTTAAATAAAGAGGTAAAATAAAAACATGCATTTATTTTATGAAATAAAAACCGGATTGAAAGCACCACATTGTAACGTCTCAACAACGCGGCAAAGAAACATAGTTTTTAAAAATAAAATAAAATAAACATAAAACATAACCCAACCCCGATGTCACATACAAAGCTGGTATAACCATTTCGGGATAAAATCCACGGAATACAACTGAAATTGAAACTAAACCAAACTATAACTACTGAAACAACTAAACATCCTATTAGATTCGCGGCTCCTCAGAGTCACTCCTCCACTGGCTGCTCACCGTCCTTTGCATAAAGATATACTTGCCAAAACAGAAAAAAGGAAACAGGGAGTAAGAAAACATGTAAACACGTCGGCATGGAAGTGGTAAGCAAGTGAACATACATCATATGCATAGCATTTATCATCATATAACATTAGCATCAACCATATAATTATTTCAACATTTTAAATCAATCAATGTATGCAATGCGGTGCAACGCTACTCCGCTACTCCATTATGCATGTGGATCAAAACTATCTCAGGAAGGCAACTTCAGAGTTACATATCCACATTGACAAAAAATCACCAACGCCGACAGTCCACCAAACCATGGGTGAACCCTTAGGATAGCCAACGCACCATACCTAGGATGCACCACCACGGGGGCGCACAGTTCACCAAACCTTGGGTAAACCATCCGTGGACGACCAGATCGTCGTACTCTAGGACGACCTCCCCTATGTTGATCTTCCCCCACTAACAACTCCAATGCGTGATGCATGAGCACAACAACAAAAAAGGCAACCACCTCCTTTGCTTGGGCCAATAAGCACCCAAGACTTATCACCAACATCAACATCAACATCATCAACACCTTGACCCTTAAGAGTCAAAGGCCCCTTGGCCAAAAAGCACCATGGTTCAACTCATCAACACCTCGACCAAAAAGCATCGAGGCCACTTTGGCAAAAAAAGCACCAAAGCATATCAACATGCGGCAACCCATTGGGCTAACCAACTTATTAATCTTGTTTCTTCTTAATTAAACTTTAATTAAGTTTGAAATAGACAACTATAAACACGAGAAGGGGGGTTGAATTGTGTTTATCAGAATTTAAGCAAAGCTGAAATCTTTTCGCAAACAGAAAGCTAGCTTTGGACGAGTGGAAGAATACAGGATGGACGGGTGACTATTGCACACACACCACTTGACAGATGCAAGAAAAACTAAAGCAATTAAAGAGTTTAAGGGAAGAGAGATTGACATGGTGATTTATCCTGGTTCACTCTTCAAATCAAAGAGCTACGTCCAGTCCTTGGCAGCACCAAGATTTATCCACTATAACTGATAAGGTTACAGACTCAAGTATTATTTGCACACCTAGCCTCTTCATGCTCAAGACAAGTATTATTTGCACACCTAGCCTCTTCAGGCTCAAGACAAGTATTGTTTTCACACCTAGCCTCTTCAGGCTCACTTGGGTTTGTTTGAGAGATTTGGTTTGTAATAAATACAATTTCTCACAGGCAGATCTTTCACTAACACTCAGAGAGTGGTTTAAATGTAAGGCTCGGGAAAGTCTGCGTAATAACTTCAAAATGATTGAAGAATAAATAATAAAAGAATGAAGAAATAAATGCTCAGAGTAGTGGCGTTTTTAATGCAATGTGTATATTATTTATTCATCTTCAATGGATTCTGTATTTATGGTCTTCAAGCATTTATGATCCGTTAGAGACATCATCTCAGATGTTGGCTTCAAACAGAACTTCATTAATTGCAATAGAGTCGTTCTGAGTAGTCATTAATGCAATAGAGTCGTTCTGGGCAGCCATTAATGCAATAGAGTCGTTGGTTGTATTCTAACATGAAGGATCATGGCTTTATTCATCATGCTACAGCCATATCAAAGTTGAGCAGAGAGCTTTTTGTACTTTGCTGAGTACACTTCCCTTTTTGTGTAAGGACCAGAGGTACTAGGGAATAAAGCACGTTGGAAGCATTCTTTAACTGGTCTTTGGTTCTGATTATCCAAGGTTGCTTGAGAGAGTAGCTTTTTACTTTTCTTGATAATCGTGAAACTGAGTAGGAGAGAAGGCTTCAAGTCTCTTTCTGGTTCTTGAACCAAGACTCTGATAATCCTTAAAGAATTCGCGATCATAAGATAAGTGCTTCCATCTTGAAAATAATCACGTCTATCTAGTCATTTGAGTTTTCATTCGGGCTAGTAGACGAGCTCCATATTAAGGACTCAGCAAGTCCAAAGACTAGTGGACGAGCGCTTCTGTCACCTTTAGTGGATGAGCACTTCTGTTACTTTTAGTGGACGAGAGCTTCTGTCACCTTTAGTGGACGAGAGCTTCTGTTAGTCTGGTGGACGAGAGTCTCAGTTATTTTACTAGACGAGAGTCTCAGTTACTCTGGTGGACGAGAGTCTCAGTCACTCTACTGGACGAGAGTCTCAGTTAGTTTGCTGGACGAGAGTCTCAGTCACTCTACTGGATGAGAGTCTCAGTCACTCTACTGGACGAGAGTCTCTTGTTCTTCAGTGGACGGATACATTCTGACCTTAATGGACGAGCTCCATCTGCTTCCTTAATGGACGAGCTACATATGCCACGTTATTGGACAGACCATTTTGATACCTCACTGGACGATCTTTTCTGATATTTTGATGGACGCGCTACAAGTGTCACGTCATTGGATGGATAATTTTGATACCTCACTAAACGGATTTTTCTGATACTTTGAGTAGACGCGGCCTTCTGTTGTTTTTAGTAGACGCGGCCTTCTGATACTTTTTGGTGGACGCGGCCTTCTGATACTTTTTAGTAGACGCGGCCTTCTGATATTTTTATTGGACGCGGGTTTCTTTCTCTTGTGTTTTGGACGTGCGCTACAAACACTACAATGTTGGATGTCTGCTTGTTACACTTTGTTGGACGTCTGCTTGTTTCACTTTGTTGGACGTCTGCTTGTTTCACTTTGTTGGACGTTTGATTCTATTTTTTTATTAATCTGCACACTCAATAGATAGGTTAGCAACCAATATGAAGGTTAATTAAATCATTAACCAATGTTTATTTTTCATCAAAACTTAGGTAAATGCATATCAAACATTTTAGAGACTTAACAAAGTTATCTAACTGTCTTTATTCGATTGAGTCTTATTTCATTATTGGGGACATCTGGGGTGAAACACCCCTTTAAAACCTTTAATTCGCGTTCCGACCAGTAGGGGGAGCACGGGCGTGCTCACCCCAGCATGGTCGTGCTGTCACTTAAGTGGAGCACGGTCATGCTCACTGCCCTGCACGATCGTGCTCAATGCGCGGCCATCTTCCAAATTCAAACTGGGAGCACGAGACTATCGAAACAACTAACTTAAGTGGGAAAGGATGTTGAAGATAACTTAGCAAGATTGCTGGAATGATCATTAGCCTGACAGAAATTTATTGGCAAGCAATCTAGCAGCAAGGTCCAAACTTCTCAAAACTGCATTTGGAAGCTTCAACAACAATGTTGGAGACCCAAATTACTTAAAATTGAAATTAAGGTAGACAACTACTTTCGGGACTGAGATGAGGCCAGTGCATCTGGGACAAACGATCATGATGACTAGTGCATTTAGGACAAAGACAAAGACAGTGCATATAGGACAAAGAGCCGAGACCAGAGCATCTGGGACAAAAGGTTGAGCTAGTATGAGTTATAACCAAGACAAGTCAATCGTTGACGGAAATAGAAGTCACCACTAATATAATTCATTCGTGGGAAAGGAGTCACCACCGCCGGAATGATCGTCGGTGGGAAGAGGAACCACTGGTATGATCCATCAGTGGATAAGAGAATGAGTTACTGGTATGATCCATTAATGGGAAAGGAGTCGCCACCGGAATAATCGTCGGTGGGAAGAGAAATCACTGGTACGATCCATCAGTGGATAAGAGAAGGAGTCACTGATATGATCCTTCAGTGGGAAAGGAGTCACCTCCAGAATGGTAGTCAGTGGAAGAGAAACCACTGGTATGATCCATCAGTGGATAAGAGGAGGAGTCACTGGTATGATCCATCAGTGGGAAAGGAGTTGCCACCGGAATGATCGTCGATGGGAAGAGAAGCCACTGGTATGATCCATCAGTGGATAAGAATTGCATGGCAAACACTGGAGAAGCAAACAGTAGACCAAAGATTTGAGCTTTCAAACACAGCAAAACATAACATAAGGGAGCCAAACACATCAAGATGGTTGCTGAAAAGTGGTCAATAGAGGGAGGTGAGAACAGGTCCAAAAATAGCATAGGCTGACGAGTTCGGTGCATCGGGAGGCGAACGACGGTGCGGTCTAGATGGTTGGACAGATTGGCGGCCGACGAGTCTAGTGATGGGGTCGACGGCTGGAAACGACGACAGTGGACAGCGACTGACGGGACAAAAACAAGGGTCAGAAAGACGAAGGATGGTATCCTCCTCCTTCAGGTTACCGGTAAAGGAAAACACAACGGGGGGAGAGAAAAATGGCAAAAAAATTTTTGTATGGCTAAGAAGATGATTAAAGTTCCTTCATACTTAACGGAACTCAGCAGTGGAATAGTGCGAGATAGGTCATGAAGGATGGTACCGCTCTGATACCATGTTGAAGTTATGGGTTTAGATAGAGAAAGAGAAGAAAAAGAATGAACACTCAAAATATAATTATAATTTATTATGATCTTGCTGTACAAAAAACTTAAACACTAACCCTTATTTATAGGGATACAAGACTCCTAATCTTAATTGAAAAGAGAAACTAATTATGATAATAACTAACTGATAACAACCTAATCCTATGAGATAACTCAAGATACTCTTATAAGATATGACGTATTCTAAGATAAGATAAGATCATCTATTCTAACAGTTTTAATGCTCGAATCACAATATGAGTAGAAGTAAAAACAATAAATGTTATTTTCCAAGTGAGTCGTGTGTGGATTTGAAACCTATTCTTTAAGTAACTCATTTTCATTTTCAAAACTTTTTAAATTAGAAAATATATAGATTAAATTTTAAATAATTTTAAAATGAAACTTTTTAAAAATAAATAAATAAATAATGTTTACTTTCATCATAAGTATTTTTTTCATAACTGAAAAAATGTAAGATATCATTAACTTATTTTATGAAGACCTCTTTTCTTGTTTTAATCATAATTTTCAAACTATTAAAATGATATTTTACGACTATCTTTTATTTTAGAATAATGATATTCTTGCATGCTTTTTTCTTACATACATTTTTATATCTACTTTATAACCAATGATTATTCACCCATTATTGTTTTCAAAGTAAAAGTTTTTTCATCAATAGTTAAATAAATAGGTGCAAAATAGGTGTGAGAAAAAAGAATGTGTGAAATACATTCATTATCCTTTACTTTATATTCCATATTTTTATTTATTTATTTTTGTTTAATTTCTTATATAAAAGGAAGACAAGAAAAGGTTAAAAATATAAATACATCTTATTGATTATTTAAAATTTAAAAATTAAATTTAAAGTTACGCAGTAATTTTTTTTCTAACCATGACATAGGTACGAAGTATCCCTCCCCTCCCAATCAGGTTTTTCCCATACACAAGAGTCAGGATTCGAACCCCTGACCACTTACTTAAGATGCTCAAATTCCTTACCACTTGGATCAACCACATATTGATAAGTTACGCAACATTCTAAAATAGTCAAAGTAAGCCAATCTATTTCACTCAGGTGAGCTCATCACGAGTCAGAGTAGAAAATGAGCCAAGTTGGGTGGATTAACTTTAGTGGCAAACTCGATTTTGCCACTTTGGCTAATCTGAATCAACCAATGATGGATTAAACAAGTTAAACCGATAAATTATCATAATTAAAAAATAACAAAAATTAAAAGAAAATAACCATCGCCACACACGAATCTGGTTGTGCTATTCCTTGTGATGAATCTGAAATCGCTAATCACTTTGAATTGAAGTGATCAGGTTCTTCCCTCTATGTGATTGTGAACCATGTGTTTTTCTTCTCTCTCTCTCTCACTATTACTCCCTCTTCTCATTGCGTCATTGAGCTTGAAGTTGTTGTCTCCACATATTATGAAGATGAAAAGGACAAAATGAAGGCATGGATCAAGTCATCGATATATCGTCGGTTGTATGGTTTAAGCCATAAGGATAAGAGGGAGGAAAATGGATTAAGGATTTGAGGATTTCTATTTTTTAATACAACTTTGTATTGTTTTTTTTTTTATTATTTTCGTTTTTATTTCTCAACATATGAGCCAACCCAGCTTGAACCTAGGTCAAAAATTACCATCATGTGAAAGTAACCAAGCAATAAAGTCCCCTATGATAGAGTTACCAAACTATTTTTATTTTGACAAATTTAGTGAGTATACATATATTTCAATTGGGAGTGAGGATGATTTCAATGATATAGACTCGACTTAGATAATTTTCTTGTTGATTGTGTTTTTATGTTAATGATGTGTTATATATAATGCATATAGGCAACAAGCTCATATAGTGGTTGAGATTAAGGAAAACATTGACTTCTTCTAAGTCCTTGAGCACAAATGACCACATTGATGGCATCGTCCCGCCTCATGACCCACTCTCATGATTTAGGACATTTCTTTTTTCTTTCAAAAAAAAAATTCATTTTGCACATTGTATTTTTTATTGTTAAACGTTTTATATTTTATCAATCAAACATATTTTTTATTATTCTATTTTGTTCCATTTACAATTTTATTTGGGTTTTTAATGTGAATCCAGAAAAGAAAATTAGCAAAAAAAAAAAGAAAAAGAAAAAACAACTAACTAATTTAGCAACCGTCAAATTAAATTAGCCACCAAGTTGGCTCATGCTCACCATATCACCTACCATTTAGCAACTGAACTAGCTATCGTCTTCTCGATCTCTAAATAATGGTCGATTCAATGTGAGATTGCTAAACATTTTAGCAACTAAAGTTTTATCCATCACACAATTTTTTCACTGGCTAAAACACTTTTTTTATAAGAAACAATGGTTGACAAGTGCCTATTATTATATTTGAAAAATAGTTAAGATAGGCAATAATATGGACTCTTTTAATTTATACAAGAGGGAAGCATCAAAATGATGTATGAAATCATATGCTCCTTAAAAAAATAAAGAAGAACACACAACAAAAATGATCTAAGGGTCTTAAATTTCCATAAACTAATAAAAAAATCAATCTTCGACAATCTTTAAGAGAAAAAAAAACCTTTTGGTGTTTGTTGTGTTTTTTTAATGGTTTGTTTAGTAAGTGCATTAATAAGTTAAAAATAAAATATAATAAAATTGAAAAGATTTTACTTTTTATTTAAATTTATTATTTATTATTTTTAACAAGTGATTTTAAGACATTTATTAACAATTTTTTAATCGTAAATTTTTAAGGTGAGGTGATGTTATTTTCATTTAAAAGTGGAAACATTATTAACTTTAGTCAAGATTTTTAATAAGAAAATAATTGTCTTAAACAAAAGGTCAACCAAATGAATCAACCTCGATCAACAATTAGCAACCACACATTCGATTGCTAACTTGTTCAGCAATCGAACTTATGATGTTTGCGTATGATTTTTCGACTCGTTAAAACAGTTTTTTAGCAATCACACATATTCAATTGCTAACTTGTTTAACAATCGAAGTTATGATGTTTGTGTATGATTTTTCCGCTTGTTAAAAAACTTTTTTTTAAGAAACAATGGTCGATAAAAGCATATTATTATGTTTGAAAATTAGTTAATATAAGTAGTAAATTGGACTCTTTTAATTCACCAAAATGGTGTCTGCAATCATAGGCTACTTTAAAAATAAAGAAGAACACGCAACATAAATGCACTAAGGGTCTTCAATTTCCATAAACTAATTGAAAATCAATTATCAAACTTTGACTATCTTTAAGAGAAATAAAACCTTTTGGTGTATGTTGTGATTTTTTTTAATGGTTTGTTTAATAAGTGCATTAATAAGTTAAAAATAAAATAAAAATATTAAAAATTAAAAGAATTTAATTTTTTTTTGAAATTTATTATTTATCATTTTTAACAAGTGTTTTTAATAAATTTATCAACAATTTTTTTAATACTAAATTTTAAAGGTGGGGTGATGTTATTATTAATTTAAAGATGGACAACTTATTAACTTTAGTCAAAGATTTATAATAAGATAATAATTGGCTTGAACAAAAGTTCAATGAATGAATCAATCCCTACCCGTAGTTACAATCACGCATATTGGGTTGCTAACTTGTTTAAAAACCGAATTTATAATACTCACCAAAACAGGGTTTTTTTAAAAAAAAAGAAAAAGAAAAGAAACAATAGTCAACAAGAGCTTATTATTATGTTTGAAAAATAGTTAAGATAGGTAGTAAATTGGACACACATCTAGGTAGAAAATGATTAGTTATATTGGTTGTCCATACCTATTCTCTTCATTCCCTTCCATCTCTTCATTCCCTTTCTTCTCTGGAACTTCAACCAAGCGGCCATCAATGATTTGCTTCCACACCCCAACTTCGGATATATTTGAGTCAGGAAGGATGACATTAACTTGAGCAAAACGAGAGTCAAAAGCGGCAATGTATTGATCTAAAAGAGCTTCATTTAAGTTTGCTTTATCAGCCACACATTTGCCATGGGTATCTTCAAGATCATGGAGAGACTTCTTCGAATTTTCTAAACTCGGTTATAGTCTGGGACCAAGCTTCTTCAGCAGCTTTCACAGGTTCCTCGGATAGCTTGGCAAACAAGTCCTTGTTGGCATCCGCAAGGAGGTTACGCTCCTTTCGAGCATATTCAAGATTTATTTTTATAGCTTCAAACTTGACGAACACGCCCTTCATATCCTCAATTTCATACGCCTAGATCCAATCTCCCTGAGCTATTAAACCAAGCTTTAGGATTTATGAAAAGTTAAACTAGAGCTAAGACTTCCTAACCCGAGTTATAAGAAAGTCAACCAAGACTATCTAGGGCTCAAAAATTCCGAGCTCATCACAAGTATGAGAATGTCGAGCTTATCAAAAGCATTGGCATAAGGAAATTAGTTAAGTATCCAAAGAGCCTTGGATGAGCATCAAAAGATTATATCTAACATCTCTAAAGTCTGCACGCGCGAAATAAACTTGAATTAATGCTTAAAGACAAAATTGGTATGATTTAAGTACTAGTAAGGCATAATTTATTCAATTGTGTGAAGCTCAATCAATAACTTAATAAAAGCTATTTTGCCTTATTAAGACTCAGAGCTTGGGGGACTTATGTACCACCCGGGAATAAAGGACGAGGTTGGACCGAGCTCCACCCGAAAATGGAGGCAAGCAACCGAGTTTAGCTTGAGATAAGATGATAAATGAGATCTAAGGATGGGTATTGGCCAAGTCTTACTTGTAACGGTTATAAGATAATCAGAACTCTATCACTATCCGAGATCTTCTTATCAGATAACAAAGCCTATTTACAATAAAGATAAAAGGTCTTATCAAGATAAATGATTCAGTTACAAATAACACTATAAATATAAGACCTCCCAAAGAGGGAAGACACCATGATATTTTCATGGAGAACTACGTTAGTTTTGATTCCCACTTGGGATACATAAGAGCATGATATCATTCTGCCAAGCTATATTCTAAAATACTCTTAGTATTCATTCTTAGAAATATAGGTCACACCCCGTTCTGGCCAGATTCCGGCAAATACGAATTTTGGCAGGAACAGACACTGTTATGGCCCAAATATGCTAGATCCAAACTTAAAGCCCAAGTATTATTTCTTAGGTGACAATGCATTAGGAGTAGAAGGATCTAAAAGCTTTGTTAGCATTTTGCTATGATGAGTCACTACTAAGTTTCTTAGGTTTGTTATGCTATATATGTAATAAATGAATGCAACGAGAAACAAGAAGAATATTGAAGGAAGCATTTGCTTAAGAAGGTTGATGGAGTGTTTTCTATTTTCTATTACACTTTCTATTAGTTTCTGTTTGGTATAATTCCTTGTACCTTACATTGGTGCTTTCATTGGCTTGCCCATGCCTCCATTTTTTCCCACCTTCACTACCAGCTTCACCACCATTACCACACCTTCACCCACCCCTTGTTTCAACTATGGCTTCCAACCACCAGTGTTCAACCCCACCGACCAGTATGCTCAGAGGCACTTGAGACCTTTCTGCCATGATGTTCTTCACCTGGAAAAATCCATCACCAAATTCAAAGCTTCTTTTGATCGCCTTAATGACTCCCTCCTTCAGGCCATCCAACAACTATAATCCGAGCTCAACACAACACTGCAGGGTGAAAGCACACCAGTGCAAACCCAGGAGCCCATAGCTGACGAAAGCCCCTCCGCCATCATCCACACAACTAGCTTCGCTGTTTCCCCCCATCCTTCTGCTTCGGCAACCAACGAGAGATCACTGGATCTCGCTGCCGACGAGGAGGTTAAAGGAGCAGAATCTCATCAAGTTCTCCCATTAATTTCTCACGAGATCCCACGGTTTGCTCATCCTCCCGTGACTCCAATGGCATTGCTTCCTTCTCCATCAATTCCTTTTGCAATTTAGGAATTGAAATTTTGGATTCTGCTCTAAGTGTGGTCCCAATGGTCTTGGTTCCGCCAAAACTTCGTCCTGCCACCATAAGTGCATCATCAAGCCTTTGTCGTCATCGGTTCCCCGTCGAACCGGAACAACCCACTGATAGTTGGGTCGAAGCAACAGAGAGGCACGCCGTAAACGTCGTGTTTGCCGTCAAGAGCGTCGTGACGTCTGATGTCTGACGTCTGACGTCTGCACCTTCGTCTTCAACCCCGGCGGTACCCTCACCACTGCGTTTCCCTCCGCCGTGCGCCGCCTTATCAAAACACCGCAGGTCTCACCTCCTTCGAGTCCGGTTACCTCTTCTCCATCTCCGGCCAGGGCGTTTTCCATCCTTCTCGTCTTGGCCAAGCTCGTTCGCGCGATGGCGCCATTCACGGACCTGTCAACCACGTTTCTATCCCTTTCAGCTCGGTCAGGTGCATCTTCGGCGATGAATCTTTTATCCGCCGCACCGCCGCCATTTGGGCCAGCTTCGAGGGGGCCATGGGTGCCATGGAGTTTTTAGAAAAAGGGGACTCTAGGGTTTGGAATCTTTGGACATCTTTTATTTTTTTTGGGACTCCTTCAACTTTGTTTCTTGGGCTTTGCCATATATGGGCTAAATTTAAACATCCATTCTACTTCTCAGAAGTACTTTTAGGGCTCAAGCAAAATTGGTTTTTTAGATTGTTACACCATGAGGACAAGGTGTTTTTGGCTGGCCAAGGGAATGTTATGGCCCAAATATACTAGATCCAAACTTAAAGCCCAAGTATTATTTCTTAGGTGACAATCCATTAAGAGTAGTGTTCCGTCCAAATATCTCGGGTATGAGATACTCGGTCGAACGAGGATTAGTGGGGTGTTTTTGGATTGTGCTTGACAGAATGTGGATTCTGATCCTACGTATCCAAATGGGAATCAAAGCAAACGTAGTTCTGAATGAGGGGTAGGCCCCCTATTTATAGTGATCTCTCAGGATCAAGCTCCGAAATAAGCGGAGAAATATTTGGATCAGATCGCGATCATGGGGAGAGATATCCGGAGCCTGATTATCCGGAGTGACATTATGGCTAGCGAGATATTCGGCCCAGTTAGCTGCGGGTGGATAGCTTGAGGCCGAGGTATCTTCGCGGGTGGCCCGATATGGATCAGGGGCGAGTAGTTATCATCGGATGTCAGGCGTGTTGACATGATCTCGGCTCCTTGAGGTTTGGGCCAAGGCCCATTCATGGGGGTAAGCTTGGTTGGTCGGGTTGTATAGACAAGTTCTCGGTCTTTTATTCTCGGCCAGTACACAAGTCCCCCCGAGCTCCGAGCTTAAATAAGCGAAAGAGCTGATAAGTATGAAACCGAGCTTATTCTTCGGCTATGCAGTTATCCACATTCTTAGCTGTCGTTTCAATCAAGTCTTCTCTTTCTGTCAGAGGAAGCAATTATTCCCCTATTACTTCTACGGCACGCCATAGACAAGAAACCCTAGAGTTCCGCGCCCATTTAATGGGGGGAAAATCAAAAGTCGCGTCGGGAAAATCAAAAGTCGCGCCCTTTTTGGGTCCGATGGACGATGGGCTTCCAATCGCAGGCTATAAATATCTCCTCTGGCGCCAACTCCCTCCTACTTTGCTTACCCTTCTTTGCCATTCACCCTCGTCTTCCAAGTTTCTGCCATTATCTCTCTGCTTGTCATCCTCCAGGTACGCTCCGTTTCTTCCTTTCCTTCGTGTTTCTAGGCTCTATTTCTGGTTACCAGATATGAGTTCATCTGTGTCTTCTGAGTCGAATACCTCACCTCTGGTTGAGCACGAAGTTTCCCCAATTGGGGGATCCCTTTCTGTTTCTTCTGTTCCTTCACGGGAACTGAGCGTCGGGGAGGCGGAACCGTCCTCCTCCGGGTCGTCTTCGACTGACTCAGATTCTTCCGAGTCTGATTCTCCTAGGTCTGGTTCTCCCCCTCCCAGAGTGTCCCAACCTGCCGCTTGCAAACAACGCCCTAGGGTTCCAAAAGACCCTATTCCCGATATTACCCTTCCTGGGTATACCTGGGTTAAAGGGGAGGTTGGAACCTTTTTTTCTGACTGCCAAACTCCCGATTCAATTGTTCAACTTCGGTCCCATATTAATATCTCGGCCTCTGGAGACGAGTCCGAGTTTATTTGTTCTTCGTGCTCGGGCACCGAGTGTGTCTTTCTAAGGGCTCGTCCTTCCGAGCCCCCCTTTACATATATGTACAAAACACTTTTTGAGAAGCTGCATGTGTCTCTTCCTTTTACTGAGTTTGAGTGCGATGTTCTGAGAACCATGAACGTCGCACATACTCAGCTTCACCCTAACAGCTGGGCTTTTATGAAAGCCTTTCAGATTCTATGTAAATACATAAGGATAGAGCCCACTACTCCAAAATTTTTGTACTTTTATCAAACCAGATTTGGCGAGAAAAAGGGATGGGTATCCCTTAATGGGTTGAACCGAAGAGGTCTTCTTAGTTTATACGCATCGTCGTATAAAGACTTCAAGGTTGGCTTCTTCCGAGTTCGCCCTTCGAGTTCTCACACCTCCCACTTTTTTGACGAGAATAAATATGCCAAGTTTCCTTTATACTGGCAATCCTCTCCCACAAAATTCGTTGGCTTCGAGTACCATTCCCTGCCGGCCGAGGATAGGCGGGATATAGATATACTAGAAAAACTTCCTCGGCCCCTCCATTGTGCACGCCTTCTAAAACTCCCTTTCTCCTCCACCCCAAGGTCCGACCTTAAAAGTAAGTGCTCGGCTTTTTGGTTTCTTATATATTTTCTGCATGTGTTGTTATACTAACAACTCTTTCTTTTTGACAGTCATCATGGGAAAATTCGACTTTTCAAAGCTTGTCAAGGCTGGTGTTGCTAAAGAGGGTCAGGGTCCCTTTTCAACCGAGAAGAAGCAGAAAAGACCTCCTCCCACCAAGGCTTCTGCAAAGGGGGCTTCGTCATCCGCCCCTCAAAAAAGGAAGAGGGCAGAGGTTGAAGTAGTCGCCGATGATTCTCCTCTTCCTGGCCCAAGCTCCCCTCGCCCTACTACTCAGGGGACGCAAATTGCGGGGCGAGAACAGCCACCTTCTGCCCCCCTCGAGCCAAAATGGTACAACACTACCCTGAAGGCAGGGACTTCATCTCTCTGGGGTGAAGACTTCAACCCCTACCCCTCTTTCGACTCGAGCCTCTTAAAAGCCGCTGATCTTCGGTTTATCAAGCAGCAGGGGGCCCGATCTAGCATGGAGGCCTTCTCGGTCTACTGCCTTCGCGCTGCAGCTTTGGCTCGTTTCTGTAGCCGAGAGGTGACGGAGACCGAGAGGAAGTCTCAACAGTTGGAGTCTGAGTTTGCTGCTATTGATCAGTTGAAGGGGGATCTTTCCCGAATTTCCTCCGAGCGCGAAGAGCTGGCCCGCGGCAATGAACGCCTAACTGCCACCATTGCTGAAATTAATACTCGGAACTCCGAGCTGGATTCCCGGGCAAAATCGGCCGAGGAAGGCAGAGTTCGGGTTGAAGAAGACAAGGCTCGTGCCGAGGAAAAGCTCAAAGAGGCTCAGGCTGAGATTGATCGGCTCAAGGCTGCCTTGGAGGCTGAGATCCAGGCTAAGATGCTGCTCGAGGAGGACGTAAAGGAGGCCACCAGCTGCATTGTCATCGAGCACCGGAAAGGTTTTGACAAAGCCATTGCCCAAGCTGAGGTTCTAGTTCCCGGCATCGACCTTTCGGGGGCCGATGTGAACATGGAGGTGGTGAATGGGGAACTTGTTCCCATTATTCCCGAGGGGGGGGGAAGAGGTAGATGTGGTGGGGGACTCTCCCGAAGGTCACATAGATGCCGAGGAAAGCCATAGGGGGGAGTAGCTGTTGTAGTTTTTTGTTTTTTGTCCATCCTTTGTACTGGGCTCATGCCCTTGTAACGTGACATTACTGAATGAATATCATTATCATTTTGCTGATTCTTTGTTGTGTTTGGCTTGTTAATCAAATCTTCGGCTAAGGCCAAAATACTCTACCGTCCAAGATGGACGGTGGTTGTTACACGAGAAGCACGTGTTTTACATTTTGCGTTGTCATGCATTAAATGCTTTGGAAACCGTAATGGGTTCATGCAATCGCTGCCTTTTGCTTAGTTTCGAGGTTTGTTTTCCCAACAAACTCTCACGCATGCTACTTCCTTCCTTGCTTATAAATAGGACCCTTCTGCTGCCTCACTTGTTCATTCCTCATCCTTTTCCATCAGCCAAGTTCGTTTCTTACTTCTCTTCTACCCGAGTAGTTCTATGCTAGCGTCAGGGGTTTATGTTCCCCTCTCCCAGTTAACATCCTTTTTTGGGTTTCACATCCGCCAAAAAGGATGTAAGTGGGAGACGGGATCCAGAATTCCTCGATCCTTCAAGAAGGATGTTAACTGGGAGAACGATAATCTTCGGGAGTGGAGAAAGGGGTAGAGGTCGTCTACTCCCGGAGTTGGCCGAGCACCTTATCGTCCAGCTTTCTCAGGGGGAAGTGACTACAGCCTCCCTTGAGAGAGAGTGGTGGCGCTTGATTAGGGGGATTGGGGGCCGTCCGGACTTGCTCCTGCTCTGATTGGGGGGACTACTGTCCCACCGAGCGACCCTTGTTTTCAATTTCGGCTTTCGACTTCAGCGTAGTGCTCGGTCCCTTGAATGTACTTTTCTAAGAGTCAAACTCGGCTTTATTTTTGCCTTGCGCATTGTACTCGGTTTCCTTGAATGTACTTTTCTAGAGTCAAACTCGGCTTTATTTTTGCCTTGTGCATTGTACTCGGTTTCCTTAATAAAATAATGGCTCGTACTCGGCCTTTCCGAATTTTGTTCTTTGCTCATATTCGGCTTCAATAATTTCGCGGCTTAAATCCAGCGTCAATAACTTAATAACTCGGATTCGGCTAATAAGATCATGCTTGATCTTTAGACTTAACTTTATGGCTCGTACTCGGCCACCAGGCTCAAACTTGGCCTTTAGAAAGTGATTGGCTCGGATTCGGCCATTGGCTCGTACTCGGCCACCAGGCTCAAACTTGGCCTTTAGAATGTAATTGGCTCGAACTCGGCCATCAGGCTCAAACTTGGCCTTTAGAATGTAATTGGCTCGAACTCGGCCATTAGGCTCAAACTTGGCCTTTAGAATATAATTGGCTCGGACTCGGCCATCAGGCTCAAACTTGGCCTTTAGAATGTAATCGGCTCGAACTCGGCCGCTAGGCTCAAACTTGGCCTTTAGAATGTAATTGGCTCGGACTCGGCCATTGGCTCGTACTCGGCCACCAGGCTCAAACTTGGCCTTTAGAATATAATTGGCTCGGACTCGGCCATCAGGCTCAAACTTGGCCTTTAGAATATAATTGGCTCGGACTCGGCCATCAGGCTCAAACTTGGCCTTTAGAATGTAATCGGCTCGAACTCGGCCGCTAGGCTCAAACTTGGCCTTTAGAATGTAATTGGCTCGGACTCGGCCATTGGCTCGTACTCGGCCACCAGGCTCAAACTTGGCCTTTAGAATGTAATTGGCTCGAACTCGGCCATTAGGCTCAAACTTGGCCTTTAGAATGTAATTGGCTCGGACTCGGCCATTGGCTCGTACTCGGCCACCAGGCTCAAACTTGGCCTTTAGAATGTAATTGGCTCGGACTCGGCCATTGGCTCGTACTCGGCCACCAGGCTCAAACTTGGCCTTTAGAATGTAATCGGCTCGAACTCGGCC
Organism: Sophora flavescens; assembly: GCA_030762895.1. NCBI lineage: Eukaryota > Viridiplantae > Streptophyta > Magnoliopsida > Fabales > Fabaceae > Sophora > Sophora flavescens. The sequence continues at coordinate 97,967,368 of CM061068.1, read as the reverse complement.
GCTAGGCTCAAACTTGGCCTTTAGAATGTAATTGGCTCGGACTCGGCCATTGGCTCGTACTCGGCCACCAGGCTCAAACTTGGCCTTTAGAATGTAATTGGCTCGGACTCGGCCATTGGCTCGTACTCGGCCACCAAGCTCAAACTTGGCCTTTAGAATGTAATCGGCTCGAACTCGGCCGCTAGGCTCGAACTTGGCCTTTAGAATGTAATTGGCTCGGACTCGGCCATTGGCTCGTACTCGGCCACCAGAATAAGATGCCTGCAAAATAAATACTTCGGCAAAGCAAGAGAAAATAAAACCATATTCATAATAAATTTTGTTTTTTATTGGATGGAGTCCGCGGTGTGCCTCGTTAAAACCTCCCCGGTCAAAACCCATTTTGGGAAAAAATACCGAGGTAGGAAAAAGAGTACAGCACCCGACTATATACATCAGCTGTAATAAAACTTTAAATGAGAAGCATTCCAAGTCCTCGGGATAGGATTTCCTGACAATTCTTCTAACCTATATGCCCCGTTCCCCAGGTTTTCAGCTACTCGGAATGGCCCTCCCCAGTTTGCCGCTAACTTGCCTTCCGTGCGGTCCTTCCTCGCTTCCCCTTTTATTCTCAGTACTAAGTCCCCGCGCAGAAAACTCCTTGGCCTCACTCTTGAATTATACCTTCCAGTGGCTCTCTGTTTGCAGGCTTCTTCTCTGATTCTGGCTTCCTCCCTAACTTCTTCTACCAAGTCAAGTTCGACCCTCAGATTGCTCTCATTGTCATTCGGCTTGTGTTGCACACGTCGGAAAGACGGTTCACCAACCTCTACTGGGATCATGGCGTCTGTTCCGTACGTCAGCCTGAAGGGTGTTTCTTGAGTGGTAGATTGAGGCGTACAGTGGTAGGCCCAGAGGATACTCGGTAACTCTTCTGCCCAAGCTCCTTTGGATCTTCCTACTCTTTTCTTCAGTTCCCCGAGGATGACCTTGTTAGCTGCTTCGGCCTGCCCATTGGTTTGGGGGTGCTCAACGGATGTAACTTGGTGCTTAATACCGAGGTTGTCATAGAATTCCCGTAGCGTCTTATCCACAAATTGTCTTCCGTTGTCAGTGACGATTGCAAAGGGAATTCCGTGCCTACAAATAAGGCTCTTCCACACAAATTTCTGCACTTTCTCGGCGGTAATCTTGGCCAAAGGCTCTGCTTCGATCCATTTGGTGAAGTAGTCCACCGCTACCAGTAGGAATTTGACTTGGCCTTTGGCTACAGGGAAAGGCCCCAGTATGTCCATTCCCCACATAGCGAACGGCCAAGGTGAGTTTAATGTGTGAAGTCCTTCAGGGGGGGTATGATTTACATTGGAAAATCTTTGGCACTCATCACACCGCTTCGTCCACTCCATGCAATCAGCTCTGATGGTAGGCCAATAGTACCCTGCTCGGACTACCTTGGAGGCCATTGATCTGCCTCCACCGTGAAAACCACAGATTCCTCGGTGAACCTCTTCCATGACATACTTGGATTGTGCCCTCGTTAGACATTTTAGAAATGGCGCCGAGAATCCTCGCTTATACAACTCCCCGGCGATTATGGTAAAGTGACTTGCCCTGAGCCCGACTTTCCTGGCTTCGGCCTGATCCGAGGGTAGAGTTTCTGAGGATAAGTACTCCCATATGGGTGTCATCCACTCTCGGTCAACCAACTCGTTGGCCATCACCTCTTCTGTCCCAATGCTCGGTTCATTGAGGGTTTCTTGAATAACCGTTCTATGGTGTCCCGGCTTCTTTGTCTTGGCTAGCTTAGACACAAATCAGCCCGAGTGTTTTCTTCCCGGGGAATGTGCTCAATAGTGAATTTTTCAAAGCCGGAGATTAATTGGTTGACCTTACACAAATATCTGGTGAGCTGAGGTTCCTTCGCCTGATAGCCTCCGGATATTTGTCCGGTGACTAGTTGTGAATCACTCCGGCACCTAACAGCCTTTGCCCCCATTTCATTCGCCAGCCTTAGTCCCGCTATCAAAGCTTCATACTCGGCTTGATTGTTCGAGGTTTTGAATTCGAACTTTAACGATTGCTCCAAGATCAGATCTCCCGGTCCTTCCAGAATCACCCCCGCTCCACTGCCCCTGACATTCGAGGATCCATCCACGTACAAATTCCACCATATATCCTCGACTACTGGCTGTGGATGGAGCTCGGCTATGAAGTCGGAGAGGCATTGTGATTTCAGAGGTCCTCTCATCTCGTATTTCAAGCCAAACTCGGACAATTCTACTGACCAAGCAATCATACGCCCCGCCAATTCGGGCTTTTTGAGTATCTGTTTAATCGGGTGATCCGTCTTAACAATCACTTGGTGACTCTGAAAGTACGGGCGCAACCGCCGAGCTGCGGTTACCAAGGCTAAGACCAGCTTCTCAATGACTTGATACCGAGTTTCGGCATCATGAAGCACCCTACTGATGAAGTATACTGGCATTTGAGCTTTCTCTACCTCCTGTACGATGATGCTACGATAGCATTCTCGGAGGTCGACAGATCTGAGATACAATTCCTTCCCATGGATGGGCCTTGTTAATATCGGCGGGGAGGACAGAAAGTCCTTGAAGTCGACAAAGGCCTTCTCGCAGTCCTCGGTCCACTTGAAGGTTTGGGGCTTCTTCAGCAGTTTGAAGAAAGGCCGAGCTTTCTCTGCGGATTTGGGTAGGAACCGAGATAATGATGCAAGTCGTCCTGCCAATCTTTGTACTTCTTTAACGTTCTGCGGGCTTCTCATCTCAATTACGGCCCGGCACTTATCAGGATTGGCCTCAATTCCCCGGTGCGTAAGCATAAAGCCGAGGAATTTACCCCCCTGGACACCGAAAACACACTTCTCCGGGTTCAGCCTCATGTTGTACCTTCTCAGCTGCTGAAATATTTCTTCCAGATCTATAGGGTGGTGGCTGGGGTCATCGGATTTCACCACCATGTCATCCACATATACTTCCATAGTTCGCCATTTTTTTCTCAAATACCCGGTCCATGAGTCTCGGTACGTAGCTCCCGCATTCTTCACCCAAACGGCATCACTCAGATGTGATAATTTGACCCCTCAGTAATGAAGGCTGTTTTCTCCTCATCCGGGGGGTACATTCGAATTTGGTTGTACCCGGAGTATGCATCCAAGAAACTTAGAATTCTGTATCCGGAAGCCCCGTCAACCAGTCTGTCAATACTCGGCAAAGGGTAAGAGTCCTTCGGGCAAGCTCTGTTCAGATCTGTGTAATCGGTGCACATGCGCCACTTGCTGTTTGCTTTTTTGACTAGAACGACGTTGGCCAGCCACGTGGTGTATTCTACTTCTCGGATAAAATTGGCCTTGACCAACTTCACTGTCTCCTCTTCCACTACTTTTCTCCTTTCTTCACCTAATCTCCTTTTTCTCTGGGCCACTGGCTTCGCCTCGGGACAGATTGCCAATTTATGGCATAAGAAGTTGGGATCAATTCCCGGCATGTCAGATGTGGTCCAGGCGAATAGATCGGCATTTCTGCGTAGCACTTGCTTTATTTCTTCTTTCAAAGTAGGCTCAAAGTGACCACCGAGTTTAGTGCACTGTTCAGGCTGCGCGTCGAGTTGGAACTTCTCTAACTCCTCAATAGGTTGTGGACGTTGTTCCTGCATGTCCATCCTGGGATCCAGCTCAACGGAGTTTACTGAGTTCACCGCCTTGTCCTTCCCCCTGTCTAGGGTTTCTACTGGTGCGGGTTTAAGTTTGCTCACCCGCAAACTATCAACATAGCACTGTCTTGCCATCCTCTGATCTGCTCGGACAGCCACTATGTCCCCCGAGCTGGAAGGGAACTTTATCGTGAGGTGGGGAGTAGAGACCACAGCCCCTAACTCGTTCAAGGACGGTCTTCCGATCAGGATATTATACGATGTAACAGCATTAACTAGCACATACCTGACCATGATGGTTTTAGAAGCTCTGCCATCGCCAAAAGTAGTCAAGAGGTCAATATATCCCCGAGTATCAACCTGCTCCCCTGCGAAGCCAACGAGCTCACTGTCGTACGGCTGAATTGATTTCTCCGGGATCCCGAGCTTCTGAAACGTTGAGTAATACAATATATCCGCCGAGCTCCCCTGATCGACGAGGGTTCTTTTGACAGAGAAGTTGGCCAACTGTACGGTGATCACCATGGGGTCATCCTGGTTGGGATCTACTCCCACAAAATCTTCATCGGAAAAGATAATAGGTGGGGAACTTCGGGGAGGCTTGCCAGATACCGAGTTGACAGCTCAGATGGCACGCAGATGTCTTCTCCGAGCTGAACTTGTTGTGCCTCCCCCCGCAAACCCTCCTGAGATGGTGTTTATCACCCCCCGGATGACATTATCCTCTTCCCGTCTTTCATTCTGCCTCTCTCTGGTCTCTGCTCTCTCATCATTTCGTCGACCGCCACCCCTCCTCGGGCTTCGGTCACCCTCTCTCCTTCTGTTTCCACCGCGCCTCTCACTGTTGTTGTTGTTTCTTCGGACAAAGTTGTTGAGGTGGCCAGCCTGAACCAGCTCTTCAATTTTATCCCGTAGGACCCAACACTCCTCGGTGGTATGGCCATAGTTGCGGTGATACCGACAATGCTTCTGACGATCTGCGTTTTGGGGGGTGTGGCCACGATTTGGGAGCTGTAGAAGTTCCGCGTTGTACGCTTCCTCGAACACCCGAGCCCGATTTGTATTGAGGGGAGTATAATGCTCATACTTCTGTCCCCTCTGGAAATGCTCGGCTGGGCCTTTAAATCTCGGCTTATCACCCCCTGCCCTCCTCTTGTCTTTACCTTCTCGCCTGTCGGCATCATCGGTCCGATCCCTTTTCTTGGACTCCTCCACCTCCTCCATATTGATGAAACCTGCAGCTTTTCTTCTCAGTTCGTCCATGTCGGCTGGTGGTTTCCGAGCCAAGTGCCTAGCAAAAGGGCCAGGTCTCAACCCGGTCAGGATGGTGTGTAGTGCAACATCGGCACTGAGATTGGGGATGAGTACCGCCTCCTTGCTGAATCTGGCCATGAAGTTGCGCAGGGATTCATTCTTCTCTTGCTCGAAGTTCACCGGTGAGGCTGAGGTTTTTGGTGGGCTCGGCTCGTGGCAAAACGCGAGCGTTGAACTTAGCCACGAATGTATCAAAAGAGTCCACCGAGGCTGGGGGTAGCTGGGTGTACCAAGTCAGCGCTGCCTCCTTCAGTGTGGTTGGGAAGACTTTGCACATGACAGCGTCGTCATCCGTAAAAAGGTACATCTGCGTGGTGAAGGCGTCCAAGTGGCGCTCGAGTGCGAGGTGCCATCATATTTGTCAATGTTGATGGGCTTGTAGTTGGGTGGCAAGGGACCCCCATGATATCGTTCGTGAAAGGATGCCTCGGCTTCCGCAGTCTGGCCTTGTCATTAAGTCTGTTTGTGCGGGTGAAAATTCAGGGGCTGCCTAGGGAATCCCTCTTCCTCTGCTCGGTTGTTGTGGTGGGAAGCCCGGAGGTGAGGACCCCCTTCCCTATACAAGTTTCTGGACCCCTCAATCTCGGGAGGTCGGCGCTCTCTTTCATGTGGGGAAGAGACCGACCTTTCCCTGCTCTGCTCTCTCTCACGACGGCTATTCTGCCGGCGGATTTCTTCGTTCTCCCTTCTCAGCGCTGCAACCTGCGCGAGAAGCTCCTGAACCACGGGATTGTCAGTCATTCCTGCTGGGCCTACGGATCGTTCTCCATTATCCCCGTTAACTCCGTTGTTGGCATTCCCTGGCTCCTCCCTCCTGCAGTTTCCGCTCCTCGTCCTCACCATTTTGTGTGGTATGGGAAAATATTTGCTTCGATCCCCACAGACGGCACCAAATGTTCCGTCCAAATATCTCGGGTATGAGATACTCGGCCGAACGAGGATTAGTGGGGTGTTTTTGGATTGTGCTTGACAAAATGTGGATTCTGCTCCTACGTATCCAAATGGGAATCAAAGCAAACGTAGTTCTGAATGAGGGGTAGGCCCCCTATTTATAGTGATCTCTCAGGATCAAGCTCCGAAATAAGCGGAGAAATATTTGGATCAGATCGTGATCATGGGGAGAGATATCCGGAGCCTGATTATCCGGAGTGACATTATGGCTAGCGAGATATTCGGCCCAGTTAGCTGCGGGTGGATAGCTTGGGGCCGAGGTATCTTCGCGGGTGGCCTGATATGGATCAGGGGCGAGTAGTTATCCTCGGATGTCAGGCGTGTTGACATGATCTCGGCTCCTTGAGGTTTGGGCCAAGGCCCATTCATGGGGGTAAGCTCGGTTGGTCGGGTTGTATAGACGAGTTCTCGGTCTTTTATTCTCGGCCAGTACAAGTAGAATGGTCTAGAAGCTTTGTTAGCATTTTGCTATGATGAGTCACTGTGATGAGTAACTACTAAGTTTCTTAGGTTTGTTATGCTATATATATAATGAATGAATGCAATGAGAAACAAGAAGAATATTGAAGGAAGCATTTGCTTAAGGAGGTTGCTCCCCTCGAAAGACAAGAAGAATATTGAAGGAAGCATTTGCTTAAGGAGGTTGCTCCCCTCGAAGGAGTGTTTTTCTATTTTCTATTTTCTATTACACTTTCTATTAGTTTCTGTTACAAGAGGGAAGCGTAAAAAAATGATGTATGAAATCATACACTTAAAAAATAGGCTAAATTAGCGTTTTGGTCCCTTATCTTTATTTTAGGTTTCGTTTTGGTCCCTCATCTTTCTTTTTTTTCCGTTTTGGTCCCTTATCTTTCAACCGTTAACTCATTTTGGTCATTTCCGTTAATTATCCCTAACGGCGTGGCCGGAAATTATCTCCGGTAGCCGAAATCTGGAAACATCGTCGGAATTCGAGAAAAGTCGCCGGAACCACCCTCTTTCTCCCCCCCTCTATCAACTCAATCACCATTTCAGATTCTCTCTCACACTTACTCACTCACTCTTACCACTATGTTCCAAATCTTAACACAGCAACATCCTGGGTGGCGACGGAGCGTCCATCTTCCGACAGAGTGATCTGAGCATGGCAGAGTGTTCTTAGTTCGTTGAAGGCTTGAAGCAGAGGGAAGGACCTTCGATGTGGGTAGATCTGCTACACAAAAAGCAGCAGCAAGAACCAAGCACCTTCGTATCAGATATGGTGGCGCATAGGACGAACCAAGCAGCATGAAGAACCAAGCGATGGCGTGGCGTGGTGGCAGAACTAAGGGCGGCGATGGCAGAATTGAGAGGAAGACGACGAGGGGAGGGAGCTATGGGGGTTAGTGGCGAGTGGCGCAAGGAAGGGAAGGAAGGAGGAAGGGAGGAAGAGAAGGAAGAAGGAAGGAGGAAGGAAGGAAGAAAAGGAAGGAGAGAGAAAGAGAAAATGGTAAAACCCAGATTCCGGTGATTGACGGCAGAAACCTAACGCCATCAGTGCAAAACTGACGGAAGGGACCAAAATAGGCTAACGATTGAAAGATAGGGGACCAAAACAGAACAAAAAATAGATGAGCGACCAAAATGAAACCTAAAATAAAGGTAAGGGACCAAAACACTAATTTAGCCTAAAAAATAAAGAAGATCAGACAGCATAAATGCTCTAAGGCTCTTCAATTTCCATAAACTAATAAAAAAAATAAACTATGACAATCTTTAAGAGAGAAAAAAAACTTTTTGTGTTTGTTGTGATTTTTTAATGGTTTCTTTAATAAGAGCATTAATAAGCTAAAAATAAAAAATGTTAAAAATTTAAAAGAATTTACTTTTTATTTAAAGTTTATTAATTTTAAACAAGTGTTTTTATTGCTAAAATTTTAAGGTGATGATGTGATGTTATTATTTTCATTTAAATGTGGACAAATTATCAACTTTAGTCAAGATTTAAAATAAAATATTAATTTTCTTAAATAAAACGCCAATCAAATGAATTAACCTCTTCGACAGTCTACCCTTGTATTAAACTAGTGTAGGTGTCTGTGCGACACGTACGGATATATTATCAAGTAAATTTTATTTATCAATATTTTAAAATTATTTCAATATAAAGAGGATGTCTTAGAATTTGTTTAAAAATATGAATATCGATACATGCAGCGATTAAATTAATATCAATGTACAAAATAATTACATTAAAAATCAATATCACCACATATTTTCTATTAATATTATTTTCTGACCAAACAAATTTTTTCTCAGATATTGTTACGATACCGACATTTGTGTTTTTGTCCCTGATTGGTATCTCGGTCAATACCACTTATTGTTGTAGGTTCAACATATTGCATGAATAGGTTATAGTTGCAATCAGGGACGGAGCTAGACTTGAATGATTGGGAGGACCAACTATAAAAATTAAAGTTCATCTAATAAATATATGCATTAAATTTCATACAATATATTCATAATTATATGTTACAAAATGTTATTATGTTCCAAAATATTAATTACATTAATAATATATTAAAACATGAAACGTCTCTTCTACATGTCACTAAAATCATCTATTTTCATAACTAAAAAGGATTTCTATGTAATAACCAAGGTTTACAAAACCGGACCGGCCATCGAACCGGTGAAGGCAGCGGTTCGAGGTTCAATGGTCCAACCGTGGTTGAACCGGTTATAATTAAATAATATTATTTTAATTTTTAATATAATATTTGTAACAATATTAAACAAAAAAGCAACATAACAACTAAAATTATTAAGCACAATTTTTTTTATTTTGAAATTAAACTAAATAAATATAAATATATATGTTAAAATCGAGTAAATAGCCAATTTGGTCCCTGAAACTGTGAGATCGTGTCAATTTGGTCCCTCAAATTAACGAAATTGCAAAAAGATCCCTGAAACTGTCAAACGTTGATCAAGTTGGTCCCTCCGTTAGGCAGGGTTACTTGACGCCGTTAATGGCGCTGACGTGGCACGTTAAGTGCCCATGTGGCATGACAGCTGTACCACAGTTTCAGGGACCAATCTGACACTAAATTTCAGGGACCAAATTGACACTCAAAGACTAAAAACCTATCTTCTTCTTCCTTCGACGTCTCTGGTTGCCTCTCTGCTCTCTCTCCTTCATCGTGCATGAAACCATTGTCCATCACTAAACTCATGAAACACAGGAAACACATATAAATGCATATGATATCTTTTGATTGATTGTTTGTTGATCAAGAGGCGAAACTCCTTCCCTTTTCTTCTTTGTAATTTTCAATATTCGGGGATTACGAGTAGAAGTGTGAGATCTGATTGGAATCGCAAATTGACTGCTTTTTGAGGTTTCAATCCCCCAAAAGTTATTGTCTTTACATGCATGCTCTGAGGTTTATGGTTGATTGCTTTGTGGGTTGGTGAGAGGTGGGAAAAGTGTGAGGAATGGTTCAGATGATGATTCGGTACTTCTTTGCTTGATTGGTTCGTGTTTTTGCATCACTGTGTATTGAATTTGCTTTCTGGGCATGCTGGAAATTGAGGCATTGAGCTTACCGAGATCATCTAAACTGAAGAGTTGGGGTTTCTCACACATGGCGGTGGCCATTGGGCTCTGCCCTTTTGGTTCGGAACTAAATCTGAACAGCTCTTTTTGGTAACTATTTGCTATATGTTCATTTTAATTGTGAATTTAAGATTTAAGAAGATGCAAGTTTAGTTTCCAATTTTTTAAGTGTTGTTATTGTCAAGGTTTTGGGTTTGATTAATTAATTAAGTGCTTTTGGGAATTGAGGATTGGAATAGTTCATGCAGCAATAAACATAGCACGCCAAAGTTCCTTGCTTCTATTAGCTTCTTTGATTCAAATGTTGATATCAGTAGTTCATGTTTGTGGACAAGATTGCTATAGCAACTTTACTGAAATGATTGAAACCGTTACATGCTTATTGCTATTCCATTCTTCTTTGATGTTTTTACTTGAGTGCCCAGTTCTTAACTCTCAGAATAAATTGCTTTCCTCTGTGGTAGTAAATAGTGAAGAAGGAAGAAGACAGCCAAAGGAAGAAGAAGATAGGTTTTTAGTCTTTGAGTGTCAATTTGGTCCCTGAAATTTAGTGTCAGATTGGTCCCTGAAACTGTGGTACAGCTGTCATGCCACATGGGCACTTAACGTGCCACGTCGGCATTAATTAACGGCGTCAAGTAACCCTGCCTAACGGAGGGACCAACTTGATCAACGTTTGACAGTTTCAGGGACCTTTTTGCAATTTCGTTAATTTGAGGGACCAAATTGACACGATCTCACAGTTTCAGGGATGTTAGAAAACAAAAGAATTGGGTTTTGGCTAGGATGACCCAAATTCTTCTATACTATTTTTTTTTTTAGGAAACCGGTTCAGGCCGGTTCACTGCCGGTTATGACCGGTTTTACCGATTTTGAACCGGTTTTCCGCAGGACCGATTTTCCCTGCTGACCGGATCGGCCATGGTCTCGATTAAATCGGTCCAACCGACCGGTCCGATTTTCAAAACCTTGGTAATAACAATAGAGACCAGAAAGTATAAAAATAAGAGTTACCGCTATACACAATACAATAAATTTCTACTTTTGATTTTTTACCAACCAATGACATAAAATTAATAATTTCAGACTATTAATAATTAATAATTACATATCATTTAAATAAATATATATATGTTTAGGGAGGACCAAGGCCAAGTTATATATAGTTTCGTCCCTGGGTTAAAACATTCCTTGACAATATGGTAGCACATAGATTGTGAAGACAGATGGGCTTAAAAGAAGCCTTTAGTATAAATACAATTGGCAGCACATATTCAATTGAAGTATTAATTATAATACTATTATTATTTTTGGAATAACTTAAGTTGTATTTTATTGAAGAAAACATAAATACAAAAAATAATCCTACCATAATTAAATTATCACAATTAAGATATGGTTAGTCACCAGATAGGAGTGAACGTTTAAATAGCTGAAGTTGTAACTAATATCACCATCAAACATGGGCGAAGAGTTTTGATCATAAGTTATAATGACATTACTGGTTTAGGAAAGGAGAAACCTCACATCCTGAGGATGCTACTTAAAGTTCCATAGGTATTGAAGCGTATTCTGAATAGGAAACAAAAGCAATCATGATATATGAAGCCCCTTTAAATGGTATTGGTCAATCAACTAAAAAATAAGGGGCCATTCTAGCAAATGAGGTTGAAATTAAGATCATATAAAAATAAGAATGACAGTGACTTGTAATGTTTTTTAAGTTATTAGTTCACTGATGAAGTTTTTTTTTTTTTTTCCTTTCTTTCTATTATTTGGGTCAGGTTGGTTGATCTTCACCAAAGGAAATTCACATTTCTATGTAATCATTTCTAACAATCAATTACAAAGGATACCGAACATCTAGACTAATATGGACCTTTTCAACAGTTTCTTCAATTGCTTCATCGCTTTAAATTTTCACTTCCTCCTTCTATAATAATATTATAAAAAAAGTGGCAAGCAATTCTGCACTTGAGCTTCCAACTTGCAATAAAAAAGAAAGAAAAAAAGGGAGAATCTGGGACGATTGCAAGGACTGAAACATGAAATCTTAGACTAATAAGTCTTCCAATATTGAGCCTACTCTTGTTGGGCCTAAGGCTGGTTTACACGGATGTGGAACAAACTTTATTCTCAAAAGCTTTCTTAAGTGCCTCTTGGATCAAAACTCAGATAAAATATCAATTCAACCTAACAATTTAAAGTCATTTCAATATCATAACCTGGTGGAAAAGATTATAATTATGGAAACAGTCATTCGCATATGCCAGGTAATTGTCATGCAAATCATCTGGTAGCATTCTCCTTTGCAAGCTCTGGTGATGTAGTGTTAAGCTTTTTATTGAAGTTAATAGCATCAATGTTAAGCCTTGCCGCACATTCGTTGCTATCGGAACCAAAGAGTGTGATGATTGATGATGGCTGCAGGCAGGCAACCCATTGGAGTTAAAATTGTAACACCAATCTTCCATGTTCCAAGTGCATACAAATTCTGTCACAAGCGTGTTTGGAATTTAGAAAGTAAAATCAAAACCACCAATGTTCTTTACCAAAGGTAAATAAATAATTTTTTTCCTTAGGTATTTCTTTATTAATGATATTGAAACATCTTAAAGGGCACATGGTTTACTAAGGCAATATGTCAAGGTTGAGAAAGATGTCTGAGAATTGATAAATTGTTTAAACTACCACTACAGTTCTGATAGGAGGAAGGAAAGTGAATGAAGAAAAAAATATTGCAATCAAATATTCATGAAAAATGGGATATTAGAGACATATTATTTTATTAGACATTATAAAACAAAAGCTAGAAAGCAAAAATCAGTGGTATGCTAAGAGCAGATATGTATAGAAGGGGAAGCACGTATGGGAATTGTGAATTAATTTTCTCATAAAACTGATTAATAATTGCACCTAAACCTCTCCATGCCATTGTTGTGTCATTGGCTCCCTTAAGCTGCCAACCATTGAAACGGCTGCATCCAAAGTGAAAAACTCTTTAATCTCTGTTGCCTATCATATGGCACCAAAGCAATACACCAAAATTAGCAATATGTAAAAAAAAAAAATTGTGACTTCAGTTCCATAAGTAAACTAATTTTCCTGCTCAAGAGAAAAAGACAGCAGGTGGGGTTGGCATACTACTATAAAATGGCTGAGGGGCAAATTAAATTGAAGAATGTAACATACTTTCATTGCCATTAAAAGGGATAAGTAGCTCTACTAAATTAAGAGAAGTGAGATAAATAATTAAGAGAAGTTGCCTGATAGGAAGAAGCTACAGACCTATTGCTCTTAAGTTGTCTATCCATAAGAGTCAACCCACAGTTATTAACCTCTCCCATTTGGATTATGTGAATTTACAAATGAGAGTAGATATGAGTCAACCCACAGTTATTAACCTCTCCCATTTGGATTATGTGAATTTACAAATGAGAGTAGATAAGAGATGGTTAATTGCATTTGTAAAATGCCCATAGTTAATCCAAATCTGTCTTCTAAAAGGATTTTAAAAAAGTTGTTTTCGTTTCCTCTACAATGCAATTCTCTTTGTATCACAGGATCTTGGTCCAAGCATTGCATTCATCCCTCAGTTGTTTCTCATTCCCTTGCTTTCTGGCTGAAGAAAAATCAACCCGTGTGCTTCAACATTATTATATTTTCAAGTTATCTCAATTTGAAACTATTATCAAAATATCGTTGTTCTTGATTCCTTAGTGTAGTGTCTGGAACTTCTCTACTCTATCAATATCAAAAATGCATATACAAAAGCAAATAAGAATAATCACTGCAATAGATCTTATCATTTTAACAAAAATGCTTAAATGGCTATGAACAATGTGATGAGGGTTTGTGTATGCTCTATTTGCCACATTTCCATAACAACATCCAGCCTTTTGTACAAATTCAATATGTGGAAAAAAGTTATAGAGTGAATACGAAATATCAATATGAGTAAAGAGATCCACAAAAAATGTAAGGGCACCTGATAAAGTGATAATGTTAACTACAATAAATAATAGAAGTTACTTTTGGCCATTGTCCATGAAATGAGGAGTCACAAAAAAGATTAAATAGCTCTATAGCTAAAATCTGTATACAATGTCAATTATTTTGGGGAAAAACTTTAGAACGTTAAGTAATCCTTGATGGGTATTGGAAATATCACATCATAGAATTGCATGAAGATTGAAATGTAAACATTAACATTCTTGGATTCCGGAATACAAAACAAACCTGATTTTGTCCCTATTTTTTTGGTTCATGTTTTCTATCTCCACATCTTTTTTCATAGGCTTCTTACTAACACCTTTCTCAATGGAAGTAAGGAGAGAAGCCATGTGTTTTTGCTTCTTGTCTCTTATTCCTTTTGACAATTGTTCCTACTGTGCATAAAGGGATTAGAATAACATCTCAGAAAAGTGCAAAATAGCCAAAACCATGAATCATGTACAATTGATAATTCCATAATCGAATCGATGTGCAACTTCTAGTTCTATGTATATTTGTGCAGTAGATAAGATAAAAATCATTTAAAAACAAAGATAGGCCACAAAATCAAAAAAACTCAGTGATTCAAAGAGTTATGTTTGTTTTCCTTTTTTTCCTATTGGATTAAAGTAAGGCTACCTTTCCAAAGAATAGAAATATTTTGGGACAAAAATTGTTTTCACCCCAATGACATCTCATAACCAAGACCACAAAAAGAAAGAACAGAGAGCAGTTGTAATATATTACCTGAAGTTTAATATACTGGTCCAACTCATCTTGCTCCCTATCAACCTCAGTTCTGATATTGTCACCAAGGGATAAAGCTGGGAGATTTCTTTTGAAATAGAGCTGGGTTCCTTGTAAAGTTCATAAATGGAGTCAGCTTCAGCATTCAAACTGCTTATCCTTTCCAAGCAATTGATATCATGCAGCAATTGATTTCCATCTTTTCTCCCTGTTGGAAGATCAAAGGACGTAAATTAGAAACAGTTTACTATGCATATATTATTTTTAATATATAATAACATGATAAAAACAGGTTCGATATATAAATTGTATTTTATGTTATTAATCCTTCACATAAAAAAGAATCATGAGATATACTTCTGGTAGCGTTCCAGAGAGTCCATCAGGAGGTATACCTGTGATGCCTGGAGCCCATTTACTTCTATTCTAAGTGAATCATCTGTTAGGATTAATCCAGACAGTGCTCCAGTAATTAACCTGCTTATATTTAATAAACACCAAAACAATTATAGAACTATTCAAATAAATGTGATAGGTAAATTCAGTGATTAAATGATCATTTATATATGAAGAGGCTCTTAATATGTAAAGAAAAGGAACAATTAGAAGTTTGGAACCGAGATAAACATGCAGGGCAGAAAGTAGACACCACTTAGTCCTCAAATGAGGCAACCATTAAGATCGAAGAATACAAACTATATGATATGAATTCAATATTTCAAAGAATTCAGAATAATCGGAGCTTTAAACAAATGATAAGAGTGTAGTAATAAGAATGATGTATGACTAGAATGCTATTTAATGAGCTGTTAAAAATCATAACCCCTAACAACCTATCAATCATGCAGTAACAAAGAAATCTAAATAGCATCTAAAAAACCAAACAATTTTCTAATTCTCATTGTCCAAACTCCAAATAGTACTAAATCCAACCATACAACAACAACCAAGCATTATCCCACTAGGTGGGAGTCAATTTCACATGGATCATACGGCGCCATAATGTTCTATCATGAATCATGTTAATAGTTAAATCATTGGCCTTCAAATCTTTCTTAATAGTTTCTCCTATAGTTTTTCTTGGCCTACCTCTGCCTCTAGCTATTGGATTGCCTTCCACTTGGTCCACTCTCCTTACTACGAGAATCCAAAGGTCTCCTCCATACATGCCCAAACCACCTAAGTCGAGATTCAACCATCTTTTCTACAATAGGTGTTACCCCAACTCTCTCTCTATTGCTATCATTCCTAATCCTATCACGTCTAGTTTTTCCGCTCATCCAGTAGCAACATTTTCATCTCTCTGCTACATTGATTTTACTCTCGTGTTGATTTTTTACCGCCCAACACTCCGTCCCATACAACATCGCGGTCTAATAGGCATGCGGTAAAATTTTCCCTTTAGCTTAAGAGGTATCTTTTCATCATACAAAAAACCCGAAACCTTCCTCCATTTCGACCACCCTGATTGAATCCGATGGTTTACATCTCCCTCAATTTCTCCGTCATTTTGTATAATAGACCCAAGATATTTAAACCGTGTGACTTGTGGTATGTTGTGGTCTCCAACTTTCACCTCTAAGCTAGAGGTGTTTTGCCTTTTGCTAAACTTACATTCCATATACTCCATCTTGCTTCTACTCAAGCGGAAGCCATGTGCTTCTAAAGCTTGTCTCCAAGTCTCCAACCTTCCATTTATATCATCTCTCGACTCTCCAACTAGGACTATATCGTCAGCAAAAAGCATGCATCGCGGTGCTGGATCTTGAATGTGCTCCGTAAGTACATCCAAGACCAAGGTAAAAAGATAGGGGCTTAAAGCTGACCCCTGGTGCAGGCCTATGGTTATTGGGAAATCTTCTGTGGCTCCACCCTGCGTTCTCACACTAGTCGTGGCCCCCTCATACATATCCTTGATAGCTCGAATATAGGCAATCCGAACACCTTTCTTTTCTAGTGCTTTCCACAAAACCTCTCTTGGCACCCTATCATACGCTTTCTCCAAATCAATGAAGGCCATGTGTAAATCTTTTTTATCCCTTCGATATTGTTCCATCACTCGTCGTAGCAAGTAAATTGCTTCCATGGTCGACCTCCCGGGCATAAAACCAAATTGGTTGTCGGTGATTTTGATTTCTTTTCTTAGTCTCCGTTCAAGCACCCTTTCCCATAGCTTCATAGTATGAGTCATAAGCTTAATCCCCCTATAATTTGCACAATTTTGTATATCTCCCTTGTTCTTGTAAATCGGAACTAAAGTGTTTCTCCTCCATTCGTTCGACATTTTTTGACCTCATAATCTCGTTAAAAAACTTCGTGAGCCAACTAATGCCTCTATTTCCTAGACTCTTCCATACCTCCACAGGTATATTGTCCGGTCCAACTGCCTTGCCATTATCCATCCTTCTCAAAGCTTCTTTTACCTCGTGCTCTTGGATTCTACGAAAAAAAGTGTAATTTTGGTCCTCCTCTCTGATGTCAAGCACCTGTGAGCATGATAAAACTTCAAATCCTTCATTAAATAACTTGTGGAAATAATTCTTCCATCTATCTTTAATATCTTGTTCCTTAACCAAAACTTTACCTTCTTCATCCTTAATACACTTCACTTGGTCCAAGTCTCTTGTCTTTCTTTCCCTATTTTTAGCAAGCCTATAAATAGATTTCTCACCATCTTTGGTGCCCAAGGATTGGTACAACCCGTCAAAAGCTTTAGTTTTAGCTTCGCTCACTGCCTTCTTGGTCTCTTTTTTGGCCACCTTATAATTTTCCCAATTTTCAGCATTTCTACATAAAGACCAAACTTTAAAACATTCATTTTAACCCGAACCTTAGCTTGCACACTTTCATCCCACCACCAAGATTCTTTACCCTTAGGTCCGAATCCTCTTGATTCACCAAGCGTCTCTATAACATTTGCACTTCCGTTTGCCTCACAAAACCCTCCCTCCAAAACCTTGTGTTGGAAGATCCTTTGTTTTTCACCCTTCAGTTGCCACCACTTGATCCTTGAAACCTTTTCGTGGCCTCTTCTCTTCACACTCCTTTTAACTCTTACATCCATGACCAAGACTCTATGTTGGATAGTCAAGCTCTCTCCAGGTATGACTTTACAGTCCAAGCAAATCTTTCTATCCGATCTCCTAATAAGAAAGAAATATATTTGAGAGCTTGTCACCCCACTTTTGTACGTGATAAGATGCTCCTCACATTTCCTAAAACACGTATTGGCTATAGTAAGATCGAAGGCAGATGAAAAGTCCAAAATAGACTTGCCCTCACCATTTACCTCCCCTAGGCCATATCCCCCATGCAAACCGTCGTAACCTCTAGGTGCCCTCCCTACATGCCCATTTAGATCACCTCCTAAGAAAATCTTTTCACCTAGCGGTATTTCCTGAATTAGGCCTTCTAAATCTTCCCAAAATTTTACCTTGAAGTGTTCTTCTAACCCTACCTGAGGTGCGTAAGCACTAATCACATTAAAGGTGTCTTGTTCCACTACAAATTTTAGGGCAATGATCCTATCTCCAACCATTTTTACATCCACAATATCATTCTTCCAATATTTATCCACAATTATGCCCACCCCATTTCTCGATTTTACTTTGTCAGTGTACCAAAGCTTAAAACCCGAAGAGTCTAATTTCTTTGCCTTTTCTCCCACCCACTTAGTTTCTTATAGGCACATGAAATTGATCCTCCTCCTAATCATAGTGTCAACTATTTCCATTGATTTACTTGTAAGTGTGCCTATATTCCAAATTCCAAAGCGAATTCTACTCTCGTGAGCTAGCTTCTTTACCCACACTCGTTCACAAAAATGTGGGAACCCTTGATTATTTTTCACTACATCCAAGCGGCGATGTAGCGGCCCTTGCTCTTTTGACACTGTACTCGAGCTATACAGCACGTTGCTTCTAGGCAACGACCTAGCATTAGCATTATTACGTCGTTGTAAATCCAACCATACGGACAACTAAATTATCTACCTTTTCGCATTTTCACTGCAAGGTAAGGTCACACAGAATGTAGATCTATGTAGTTAAATTAGCTACTCTAGGTTTTCAGTCAACCATGATGCTGAAATTGCAAGAATTTTCACCAAACAAAAAAATGAAAGAAATTTCAAGAGAGAGTTACATAAAAAACGAAATGGGAAGCGCAAGATAACAGAAAACAAAAAACAAAAAACAAAAATGAAGTTAAATTTGAGGGTCCAGTGAAGATGGGAAAAAGGTATACCTGAAGTGAAACCGGAGTGAGATGGGATATCTAAAATATGTTGTGATTTCTTGTTTTGGGCCAATGTCTGTATCAAGAAAAGGAACAAAAAGATGAGAAGTTGAAGATTACAATAGCACTATCTCCCCTGTAAAGAAGGAAGAAAATGTAATCAGATTAAGAGATGCAAAATGGAATTGATGTCTTTGACTGATAACATTCCTCCTACTCAGATCGCTTTCTCTATCCAACTTCTATCATGGAACGAAGGATTCCAAATCTCTTCGTCATCTCCGATTCGGCGGTTTTTCCATCAAGCGCCGTCTTTGGGATCGAACCGTTGGTCCAGTACAACCACACCATCAGTCCCCCGACGTCGATGGCAAAACGGAGAATAAAAGGGGAAAGGAGGGGACGGGGAGCGAGAGAAAGAGAGACGAGAAGCTGATAGAGAAGAAAAAAAGCAGATGTGAAAAGGATACCTGTGAAGGCTTGGCTCGAGGAAGAGAAAGTGATCGTACGGGTAAAAAACAATAAAACCCATAAATTCTATAAAGTAAATAAGAAAATAATGTAAAATAAGTTCCCCAACCGAATAATGACACATGTTCATTTCTTTGTAGATATACAGTAAATATGAGACATCCTCAACTGTATAGTTGGTGATTCGAGTCATCATTCTTTAACACCAACCATTATCTACGATCGCTTTTCTTTTTGACGTGTCATATGTCGTTTTCAAATCCAAATCCAAATCCAAACATTTTTATTTATATATCCCATTTAATTATTTCCTTCTCAAGATATATATTTTAAATTAATACAATTAAAATAATTATTTACAATTTTATCAAGTAAATTCTATAAATAATTACCAAATTCACTTACTTATTTTTATCTATTTTTTATTTTCATGAAAAATATTTCTAATTATTAATATGAAATTTGAGATTGTATATTAATTATCAAATATTAATTTCACGTTTTTTATTGTAAAAAACAAAAACAAATAAGACATTCTCACTTGATATGTCCCCATCTATAATCTATTATATATACATTTTAGAATGTACCTCAAATTCCATTTTCTTATGTGTCGATCTCTAGGCCTATCCAACTCAACAAAATCCTACGTGTCAAGCAAACCATGATTCAAGGATTAACCGGACCTTATAAATCTAATGTGTCCTCATAATGAAATTAATTCATGACATTAATTTGGATAATCAAAGAGAATTAAAGGAAATAAAATAAAATCAGATATTAAATAATATTTGATATTGTATAGTAATTCAAATTTCATGCTACTAAGGGAAAGTTTTCAAACGAGTTACTTAGTGCACGTTACTTATTTCAAACCAATAATCTTCCCTTTTTTCCATTCCGTTTTCTTTTCCATTTCCCCCTCTTAGTTTTATTTTTGTTTTCTCCTCTCAGGTAAACTCTCTTTCTCTTTTTTTTCCTCTTTTTTGTTCAACCTCTATACTGTATTGGTAATAATGTTCCCCTCTGTTTTTTCATTTCTATATTGCTAAATGTTAACCCTCTATGTGTGTTGATGTTGCATGTCGCGAGAAGCACCGCCATCGCTATAAGGTAAACAAATCTTCTTCCCTTTTTTTTTTCTATTCCGTTTTCTTTTCCTCTTCCCCTCTTAGTTTTATGTTCGTTTTCTCCCTCTGAGATAAACTCTATTTCTCTTTCTTTTCTCTTTTCAGTTCAACCTATATATTGTGTTCATGATAATGTAATCCTCTTTTTTTTTTCATTACCATGTTGCTAAATGTCAACCCTCTATGTGTGTTGATATTCATGCCGCGAGAACACCGCCATCACAAGTCCGGAGAGGATAAGCATGCTTGTCCTGGAATTAGATCCAATTCGGTGAAGTCAGCAAGAACGGTATTTCGATCTATTTTGTGTATTTTTCAGAGTATTTTTACCTTGATTATTTTTACAAAGGGGCAATTTCATGAGTTGTTTCCTATAGTATTAAATAATTACTATGCTATTGAATGTCATTGGAAATGTAACACCCCAGTTTTTACTATTCTTCAATAATAGTAAATATGTGTATATGTTTATTTTTTTATTTTTATGTGATTTGGTTTGAGTAATTTTAATTACTCATTTAAAATTTATTTTTTAGTGCATTAATACTGTCTTATGTCAGTGTAGGCACGATTACTAGACAATAATATTATGTTATTGTCACTAGTAGTATTTGTTTAGAAAAAAATATTTTAAATGTTATGATTGAAAGAAAATAATTTTTCTATTTGACTCTATTTAATTTTATATTTGAAAATATGTTGGTTTAAAATTAATATTAGATTAAATTTTGGACCGTTGATTTTCTTAGTTGATCAGTTCAACTATCAATCTTGACTCTAATTTAAATTTTGAAATCATATTTTTGTCACACATTATTTTTAGATCTAAAAGCCAAAAACATGTTTATTTTTAGGCTCAATATTTACTACTCATTTTGTACCTATTACTATTAATGAAAAATTGTCTTCCTTCCTCTTCACTATGTTACGGGGCACGGAACCCCCCACTTCTCTTTATTTTTCTTTCTTCTTCACAAGAACAGAAACACACATCTCCTTCTCTCCCTGGGTTGTCACATTCTCTCCTCTTTCACTCTTGCTCAGGCCGTGACCCCTCTCCACCGCAACCACCATCCCGCCACGCGACGCCATCGTAGGACGCTTTGTTCGGTCTTTGCTCGCCGACGAGAAGACCGATGACGCGTTCCTCGCCTTTGTTCCACACGTCGTTCGCCTTTCTCCACCGCAGGAAGCTCATTTCCGGCCGCACCAAGGGAAAAGATTGTCGCACACCTCCGCTCGCCGTTAGGGGTCGATTCGTCGCCGTCTTGCAGCGTGCCATTGTCACCATTTTTCATCTCCTTTGTTGAGTTGTTCCCCTCTTTTTCATTCTCTTTCAATTTTCCCTAAATTGATTTGGAACCCTAAGTTGCCATTTCAAACCCTAACTGTTAAATTAGAATCTAAATCCTTAAATTGATGGTATTGATTTCAAATTGGATATGTCAATTTCAAATTCCCTATGCTAATTGCTCAAATCCTCTTTAAATTCGGATTCCCCCAATTTCATTCAAAACCCTAAATTTTCATTTTTCTCTAATCATGAAATTGATTCTGTTTTAGTGTAATTAAGACTCTTGATTGATGATTTCTAAGTTCAATTTCATGATACTCTAATCAAATCAGATTTTCCCCGATTTTGTTTAAAACCTTGATTTCCCAATTTGAAACACTAGTCAAATTATGTTGATTTCTCAAACTTGATTATGTTTTAATGTGATTAAAGTTGTTAATTTATGATTCCCTAGCCTAATTTCTTATTGATTTGATCAAAATTGAATTTCCTAAATTCCTAGTGAACTCTAAAACCCCAATCGATTTTTAAGTGAAAACCAATATTGTTTCCTTAGTTGAATCAATTATTTAATTTGTATAAGCTTATATTTTGGGACGATAATTTCTTATTTGTATTGTGTTGGATATTGGTTTTTATGATGGCCGATTTTCCATATATGTGTATGTGATTGTCATAGTTGAAGAAGAAGAGGGTAAAAGGTTGGAGCTGTCTTGGAATTTCCTAAGTGTGTGGCCAAGTGTTAGAGTAATCTGAAGCGTCATGTCAGTTGAGGTATAATTTGATGCTACTTCGTTGTGAAGGAAACAAAATGTTGGAACGTCAAAAGACTGATCTTTAGTTCTTCTGTTATAGGTAAGGAGAGATTGCCTGAGGGATTTTCGGTAACTACATGTTATTTGTGTGTCATATTTGAGTTTATTTGTTGTGATGTGTGGTGTCAAATTAAGTTGTTATATGACTATTATGTGGTTTTTAATGTTTTCTATGAAAGCATGTTTAAACCGGGATGTATGGATATCTGCTATGAAAGCATATGCCTTAATTGGGCTTAAGATGAGTAAGTTGGGCCCATTTAAGTGAAGGAACATCATGGACTGCGCACTGATTCGCGCCAGAGAACTCGGGACCCAATTTAGCCTTGATTTTGACCTAATTTTACAATTCTTGTAAACCTGATATTGTAGGTCTCTTCCTTATCTTTCTAGGGACAGCAAGATCACCAAAATTCGATTTCTGTAGCTCTGGTTATGCTCTGCGCAAGGCAACAAGGTCAGGATGAGTGAAAAATCCGAAAATTAACAATGTTTAGCAATTAACCCCAATAATGTAAAAGCAAAAACAATGATTGTAAAAGTTGTCTGATTTTCGTCTCTCTCGGGCTTGTGCGGCTGTAAACTGCTATTTATGCTTATTAATCCAAACCTAACCCTAGACCAAATTAAGGGCCTCTGAATAAGCTTTCCAACAAAGTATCATATGACTTAATTGGGCTTAAGATGAGTAAGTTAGGCTCATTTAAGTGAAGGAACATCATGGACTGTGCACTGATCTGCGCCAGAGAACTCGGTACCCAATTTAGCCCTGATTTTGGCCTAATTTGACAATTCTTGTGACACCTGAAATTGTAGGTCTCTTCCATGTCTTTCTAGGGACAGCAAGATCAAAAAAAATCTTATATCTATAGCTCTAGTTATGCTCTGCGCAAGACAACAAGGTCAGGATCTGTGAAAAATCCAAAAATTAACAATGTTTAGCAATTAAGCCCAATAATGTAAAAGCAAAAACAATGATTGTAAAAGTTGTCTAATTTCCGTCACTCTCTGGCTTGTGCGGCTGTAAACTGTTATTTATTCTTATTAATCCAGACCTAACCCTTGACAAAATTAAGGGCCTCTGAATAAGTTTTCCAATAAGGTATCATATATCTTAATTGGGCTTAAGATGAGTAAGTTAGCCCCATTTATGTGAAGGAACATCATGGACAGCGCGCTCATCCTAGTCAGAGAACTCCGGACACAATTTAGCCTTGATTTTGGCCTAATTTCACAATTCTTGTGAAACTTGAAATTGTAGGTCTCTTCCTTTTCTTTCTAGGGACAGCAAGATCACCAAAATCCGTTATCTGTAGCTCAAGTTATACTCTGCGCAAGGCAAAAAGGTCAGGATGAGCGAAAAATCCCAAAATTAACAATGTTTAACAATTAAGCCCAATAATGTAAAAGCAAAAACAATGATTGTAAAAGTTGTCTAATTTCCGTCTCTATCTGGCTTGTGCGGCTGTAAACGTCTATTTATACTTATCAATCCTGTCCTAACCCTAGACCAAATTAAGAGCCTCCGAATAAGCTTTCCAACAAGGTATCATATGCCTTAATTGGGCTTAAGATGAGTAAGTTAGGCCCATTTAAGTGAAGGAACATCATGGACTGCACACTGATATGTGCCAGAGAACTCGGGACCCAATTAAGCCTTGATTTTGGCCTAATTTGAAAATTCTTGTGAAACGTGAGATCGTAGGTATCTTCCTTATCTTTCTAGGGACAGCAAGATCACCAAAATCCGATTTACGTAGCTCAAGTTTTGCTCTGCGCAAGGTAACAAGTTCGAGGATGAGTGAAAATTCCGAAAATTAACAATGTGTAGCAATTAAGCCCGATAATGTAAAAGCAAAAACAATTATTGTAAAAGTTGTCTAATTTCCGTCTCTCTGGCTTGTGCGGCTGTAAACTGCTATTTATGCTTAATAATCTTGACCAAACCCTAGACCAAATTAAGGGCATCTGAATAAGCTTTCCAACAAGGTATCATATGCCTTAATTGGGCTTAAGATGAGTAAGTTAGGCCCATTTAAGTCAAGAAACTTCATCGACTGCGTACTTATCCGCACCAGAGAACTCGGGACCCACTTTAGCCTTGATTTTGGCCTAATTTGACAATTCTTGTGACACCTGAGATTGTAGGTCTCTTCCTAATCTTTCTAGGGACAACAAAGTCACCAAAATCCGATATCTGTAGCTCCAGTTATTCTCTGTGCAAGGCAACAAGGTCAGGAAGAGTGAAAAATCCGAAAATTAACAATGTTTAGCAATTAAGCCCAATTAAGCCCAATAATGTAAAAGCAAAAACAAGGACTGTAAAAGTTGTCTAATTTTTGTCCCTTTCTGGCTTTTGCTGCTATAAACTGCTATGTATGCTTATTAATCCTGCCATAATCCCTAGACCAAATTAAGGGCCTCTGAATAAGCTTTCCAACAAGGTATCATATGCCTTAATTGGGCTTAAGATGAGTAAGTTAAGCCAAATTAAGTGAAGTAACATCATGAATTGCGCACTGATCCGCACCAGAGAACTCGGGACCCAATTTAGCCTTCATTTTGACCTAATTGGACAATTCTTGTGAAACCTGAAATTTTAGGTCTCTTCCTTATCATTAAAACAATGATTGTAAAAGTTGTCTAATCTCCGTCTCTCTCTGGCTTGTGCGGCTTTAAAATGCTATTTATGCTTATTAATCCTGACCTAACCCTAGACCAAATTAAGGGCCTCAGACTAAGCCTTCCAACATGGTATCATAAGCCTTAATTGGGCTTAAGATGAGTAAGTTAGGCCCATTTAAGTGAAAGAACATCATGGACTGCCCACTGATCCGGGCCAGAGAACTTGGGACCCGATTTAGCCTTGATTTTGGCCTGATTTGACAACCTGAGATTGTAGGTATCTTCCTTATCTTTCTAGGGACAACAAGATCACTAAAATCCGATATCTGTAGCTCAAGTTATCCTCTGCGCAAGGCAACAAGGTCAGGATGAGTGAAAAATTCGAAAATTAACAATGTTTAGCAATTAAGCCCAATAATGTAAAAGCAAAAACAATGATTGTAAAAGTTGTCTAATTTCCGTCTCTCTCTGGCTTGTGCGACTGAAAACTGATATTTATGCTTATTAATACTAACCTAACCCTAGACCAATTTAGCCTTCATTTTGACCTAATTTGACAATTCTTGTGAAACCTGAGATTGTATGTCTCTTCCTTATCTTTCTAGGGACAGGAAGATCACCAAAATACGATTTCTGTAGCTCTAGTTATGCTCTGCGCAAGGCAACTAGGTCAGGATGAGTGAAAAAACCGAAAATGAACAATGTTTAGCAATTAAGCCCAATAATGTAAAAGCAAAAACAATGATTGTAAAAGCTGTCTAATTTCCGTCTCTCTGGCTTGTGCGGCTGTAAACTGCTATTTATGCTTAATAATCATGACATAACCCTAGACCAAATTAAGAGCCTCTGAATAAGCTTTCCAACAATGTAACATATCCATTAATTGGGCTTAAGATGAGTAAGTTAGGCCCATTTAAGTGAAGGAACATCATGAACTGCGCACTAATCCGCGCCGGAGAACTCGGGACCCAATTTAGCCTTGATTTTGGCCTAACTTTCAATTCTTGTAAACCTGAGATTGTAGGTCTCTTCCTTATATTTCTAGGGACAGCAAGATCACAAAAATCTGATTTCTGTAGCTCTAGTTATGCTCTGTGGAAGGCAACAAGGTCAGGATGAGTGAAAAATCTGAAAATTAACAATGTTTAGAAATTAAGCCCAATAATGTAAAAGCAAAAACTATAATTGTAAAAGTTGTCTAATTTCCGTCTCTCTTTAGCTTGTGCGGCTGTAAACAGCTATATATGCTTATTGATCCTGACCAAACCCTAGACCAAATTAAGGACCTCTGAATAAGTTTTCCAACAAGGTATCATATACCTTAACTGGGCTTAAGATGAGTAAGTTAGGCCCATTTAAGTGAAGGAACATCATGGACAGTGCACTCATCCGCACCAGAGAACTCGGGACCCAATTTAGCCTTGATTTTGGCCTAATTTGACAATTCTTGTGAAACATGAAATTGTGGGTCTCTTCCTTTTCTTTCTAGTGACAACAAGATCACATAAATCCGATATCTGTAGCTCTAGTTATGCTCTACGCAAGGCAACAAGATCAGGATGAGTGAAAAATCCGAAAATTTACAATGTTTAGCAATTAAGCCCAATAATGTAAAAAGCAAAAACATTGATTGCCAAAGTTATCTAATTTTCGTGTCTCTCTAGCTTGTGCCGCTGTAAATTGCTATTTATGCTTATTAATCCCGACCTAACCCTAGACCAAATTAAGGGCCTCTGAATAAGCTTTTCAGCAAGGTATCATATGCTTTAATTGGGCTTAAGATGAGTAAGTTAGGCTCATTTAAGTGAAGGAACATCATGGACTGCGTATTGATCAGCGCCAGAGAACTCGGGACCCAATTTAGCCTTGATTTTGGCCTAATTTGACAATTCTTCTAAAACATGAGATTGTAGGTCTCTTCCTTATCTTTCTAGGGATAGCAAGATCACCAAAATCCGATATCTGTAGCTCTAGTTATACTCTGCGCAAGGTAACAAGGTCAGGATGAGTGAAAAATCCGAAAATTAACAATGTTGAGCAATTAAGCCCAATAATGTAAAAGGAAAAACAATGATTGTAAAAGTTGTCTAATTTCCGTCTGTCTGGCTTGTGCAGCTGTAAATTGCTATTTATGCTTATTAATCTTGACCTTACCCTAGACCAACTTAAGGGCCTATGAATAAGCTTTCCAACAAGGTATCATATGCCTTAATTGGGCTTAAGATGTGTAAGTTAGGCTCATTTAAGTGAAGGAACATCATGGACTGCGCACTGATCAGCACCAGAGAACTCGGGACCCAATTTAGCCTTGATTTTTGCCTAATTTGACAATTCTTCCAAACCCGAGATTGTAGGTATATTCCTTATCCTTCTAGGGACAACAAGATTACCAAAATCCGATATCTGTAGCTCAAGTTATGCTCTGCACAAGACAACAAGGTCAGGATGAGTGAAAAATCTGAAAATTAACAACATTTAGCAATTAAGCTCAATTAAACCCAATAATGTAAAAGCAAAAACAATGATTGTAAAAGTTGTCCAATTTCCGTCTCTCTCTGGCTTGTGCCGCTGTAAACTGCTATTTATGCTTATTAATCGTGACCTTACCCTAGACCAATTTAAGGGCCTCTGAATAAGATTTCTAACAAGGTATCATATGCCTTAATTGGGCTTAAGATGAGTAAGTAAGGCCCATTTAAGTGAAGGAACATCATGGACTGCACACTGATCGTGACAAAGAACTCAGGACCCAATTTAGCTTTCGTTTTGGCCTAATTTGACAATTTTTGTGAAACCTGAGATTATAGGTCTCTTCCTTATCTTTCTAGAGACATGAAGATCACCAAAATCCGATTTCTGTAGCTCTAGTTATGCTCTGCACAAGGCAACTAGGTCAGGATGAGTGAAAAATCCGAAAATGAACAATGTTTAGCAATTAATCTCAATTAAGCCCAATAATGTAAAAGCAAAAACAATGATTGTAAAAGTTGTCTAATTTATGTCTCTCTGGCTTGTGCGACTGTAAACTGCTATTTATACTTATTAATCCCGAACTAACACTAGGCCAAATTAAGGGCCTCTGAATAAGCTTTCCAACAAGGTATCATATGCCTTAATTAGGCTTAAGATGAGTAACTTATGCTCATTTAAGTGAAGGAACATCATGGACTGTGCACTAATCCACGCCAGAGAACTCGGGACCCAATTTAGCCTTCATTTTGGCCTAATTTGACAATTCTTGTGACACCTGAGATTGTAGGTCTCTTATCTTTCTAGGGACAGCAAGATCACCAAAATCCGATATCTGTAGCTCTAGTTATGCTCTGCGCAAGGCAACAAGGTCAGGATGAGTAAAAAATCCAAAAATTAATAATGTTTAGCAATTAAGCCCAATAATGTAAAAACAAAAACAACTATTGTTAAAGTTGTCTAATTTTCGTGTCTCTCGGGCTTGTGCGGCTGTAAACTGCTATTTTTGCTTATTAATCATGTCCTCACCTTAGACCAAATTAAGGGTCTCTGAATAAGCTTTCCAACAAGGTATCATATGCCTTAATTGGGCTTAAGATGTGTAAGTTAGGCTCATTTAAGTGAAGGAACATCATGGACTGCGCACTGATCAGCGCCAGAGAACTCGGGACCCAATTTAGCCTTGATTTTGGCCTAATTTGACGATTCTTGTGAAACATGAGATTGTAGGTCTCTTATCTTTCTAGGGACAGCAAGATTACCAAAATCCGATATCTGTAGCTATAGTTATGCTCTGCGCAAGGCAACAAGGTCAGGATGAGTAAAAAATCCAAAAATTTACAATGTTTAGCAATTAAGCACAATAATGTAAAAGCAA
Source organism: Sophora flavescens (assembly GCA_030762895.1). Taxonomy (NCBI): domain Eukaryota; kingdom Viridiplantae; phylum Streptophyta; class Magnoliopsida; order Fabales; family Fabaceae; genus Sophora; species Sophora flavescens. The sequence goes on along the minus strand of CM061068.1, from coordinate 97,938,717 downwards.
AAACAATGATTGTAAAAGTCGTCTAATTTCCGTCTCTATCTGGCTTGTGCGACTGTAAACTGCTATTTATGCTTATTAATCCTGACCTAACCCTAGACCAAATTAAGGGCCTTTGAATAAGCTTTCCAATAAGGTATCATATGCCTTAATTGGGCTTAAGATGAGTAAGTTAGGCCCATTTAAGTGAAGGAACATCATGGACTGCGCACTGATCCGCGCCAGAGAACTCGGGACCCGATTTAGCCTTGATTTTGGCCTAATTTGACAATTCTTGTCATGGAGAACTACGTCAGCTTTGATTCCCACTTGGGATACGTAGGGAGCATGATATCATTCTGTCAAGCTATATTCTAAAATACTCTTAGTATTCATTCTTAGAAATATAGGTCACACCCCGTTCTGGCCAGATTCTGATAAATACGGATTTTGGCAGGAACAGACATTGTTATGGCCCAAATATACTAGATCCAAACTTAAAGCCCAAGTATTATTTCTTAGGTGACAATGCATTAGGAGTAGAAGGGTCTAAAAGCTTTGTTAGCATTTTGCTATGATGAGTCAGTCACTACTAAGTTTCTTGGGTTTTTTATGCTATGTATGAAATGAATGAATGCAATGAGAAACAAGAATAATATTGAAGGAACCATTTGCTTAAGGAGGTTGCTTCCCTCGAAGGAGTGTTTTTCTATTTTCTATTACACTTTCTATTAGTTTCTGTTTGGTATAATTCCTTATACCTTACATTGGTGCTTTCATTGGCTTGGTCATGCCTCCATTTTTCCCCACCTTCACTACCAACTTCACCATCAATACCACACCTTCACCCACCCCTTGTTTCAACCATGGCTTCCAACCACCAGTGAGCCCCACTGACCAGTATGCTCGGAGGCACTTGAGACCTCTCTACCATGATGTTCTTCACCTGGAAGAATCCATCGCCAAATTCAAAGCTTCTTTTGATCGTCTTAATGACTCCCTCCTTCAGGCCATCCAACAACTACAATCCGAGCTCAACACAACACTGTAGGGTGAAAGCACACCAGTGCAAACCCAGGAGCCCATAGCTGACGAAAGCCCCTCCACCATCATCCACACAACTAGCTTCGTTGTTTCCCCCCATCCTTCAGCCCGGAACCGACAACCGAGAGATCACTGGATCTCGCTGCCGACGAGGAGGTTAAAGGAGCAGAATATCATCAAGTTCTCCCATTAATTTCTCACAAGATCCCACGGTTTGCTCATCCTCCCGTGACTCCAATGGCATTGCTTCCTTCTCCATCAATTCCTTTTGCAATTTAGGAATTGAAATTTTGGATTCTGCTGAGTGTGGTCCCGATGGTCTTGTCTCCGCCAAAACTTCGTCCTTCCACCATAAGTGCATCATCAGCAGACTTGCCAGATCGGGTTCCCCGTGAACCGGAACAGTCCACTGATAGTTGGGTCGAAGCAACAGAGAGGCACGCCGTAAACACCATGTTTTCTGCCAACAGCGTCGTGACGTTTAACGTCTGCACCTTCGTCTTCGACCCCGGCGGTACCCTCACCACAGCGTTTCCCTCCACCGTGCGCCGCCTTATCAAAACACCGCAGGTCTCACCTCCTTCGACTCTGGTTACCTCTTCTCCATCTCCGATCAGGGTGTTTTCTATCCTTCTCGTCTTGGCCAAGCTCGTTCGCACGATGGCGCCATTCACGGACCTGTCAACCACGTTTCTATCCCTTTCAGCTCGGTCAGGTGCATCTCCGGCGATGAATCTTTTATCCGCCGCACCGCCGCCATTTGGGTCAGCTTCTAGATGGCCATGGGTGCCATGGAGTTTTTTTAGAAAAGGGGGACTCTAGGGTTTGGAGTCTTTGGACAACTTTTATTTTTTTTGGGACTCCTTCAACTTTGTTTCTTGGGCTTTGCCATATATGGGCTGATACAAATTTAAACATCCATTCTACTTCTCAGAAGTACTTTTTGGGCTCAAGCAAAATGGGTTTTTTAGATTGTTACACCTTGAGGACAAGGTGTTTTTGGTAGGCCAAGGGGATGTTATGGCCCAAATATACTAGATCCAAACTTAAAGCCCAAGTATTATTTCTTAGGTGACAATGCATTAGGAGTAGAAGGGTCTAGAAGCTTTGTTAGCATTTTGCTATGATGAGTCACTGTGATGAGTAACTACTAAGTTTCTTAGGTTTGCTATGCTATATATATAATGAATGAATGCAATGAGAAACAAGAAGAATATTGAAGGAAGCATTTGCTTAAGGAGGTTGCTCCCCTTGAAGGAGTGTTTTTCTATTTTCTATTACACTTTCTACTAGTTTCTGTTACAAGAGGGAAGCGTAAAAAAATGATGTATGAAATCATACACTTAAAAAATAGGTTAAATTAGTGTTTTGGTCTCTTATCTTTATTTTATGTTTCGTTTTGGTCCCACATCTTTCTTTTTCTCCGTTTTGGTCCCTTATCTTTCAATCGTTAACTCATTTTGGTCATTTCCGTTAATTATCCCTAACGGCGTTGGCCGGAAATTATCTCCGGTCGCCGGAATCTGAAAACGTCGCCGGAATTCGAGGAAAGTTGCCAGAACCATTATCTTCCCCCCTATCAACTCGATCACCATTTCAGATTCTCTCTCACACTCACTCTTACCACTATGTTCCAAATCTTAACACAGAAACATCCTAGGTGGCGACGGAGCGTCCATCTTCCGACAGAGTGATTTGAGCGCGGTAGAGTGTTCTCGATTTGTTGAAGGCTTGAAGCAGAGGGAAGGACCTTCGATCTGGGTAGATCTGCTACACAAAAAGCAGCAGCAAGAACCAAGCACCTTCGTATCAGATCTGGTGGCACAGAAGACGAACCAAGCAGCATGAAGAACCAAGCGATGGCGTGGCGTGGTGGCAGAACTAAGGGCGGGGGTGGCAGAATTGAGAGGAAGACGACGAGGGGAGGGAGCTATGGGGGTTAGTGGCGAGTGGCGCAAGGAAGGGAAGGAATGAGGAAGAGAGGAAGAGAAGGAAGAAGGAAGGAGGAAGGGAGGAAGAAAAGGAAGGGGAGAGAGAGAAAATGGTAAAACCCAAATTCCGACGACTGACAGCGGAAAACCTAACGCCATCAGTGCAAAACTGACAGAAGGGACCAAAATAGGCTAACGATTGTAAAATAGGAGACCAAAACGGAACAAAAAATAGATGAGCGACCAAAATGAAATATAAAATAAAGATAATGGACCAAAACACTAATTTAGCCTAAAAATAAAGAACAGATGACTTAAATGCTTTAAGGCTCTTCAATTTCCATAAACTAATAAAAAAATAATAAACTATGACAATCTTTAAGAGAAAAAAAAACATTTTGTATTTGTTGTGATTTTTTAATGGTTTGTTTAATAAGAGCATTAATAAGCTAAAAATAAAAAATGTTAAAAATTTAAAAGACTTTACTTTTTATTTAAAGTTTATTAATTTTTAACAAGTGTTTTTATTGCTAAAATTTTAAGGTGATGAGGTGATGTTATTATTTTCATTTAAATGTGGACAAATATCAACTTTAGTCAAGATTTAAAATAAAATATTAATTTTCTTAAACAAAACACCAATCAAATGAATTAACTTCTTCGACAGTCTACCCTTGTATTAAACTAGTGTAGGTGCCCGTGCGACACACACGAGTATATTATCAAGTAAATTTTATTTTTCAATGTTTTAAAATTATTTCAATATAAAGAGGATGTCTTAGAATTTGATTAAAAATATGAATATCGATACATGCAGCGATTAAATTAATATCAATGTACAAAATAATTACATTAGAAACCAATATCACCACATATTTTCTATTAATATTATTTTCTGACCAAACAAATTTTTTCTCAGATATTGTTACGATGACATTTGTGCTTTTGTCCCTGATTGGTATCTTGGTCCATACCACTTATTGTTGTAGGTTCAACATATTGTATGAATAGGTTATGGTTGCAATCAGGGACGGAGCTAGACTTGAATGAATGGGAGGACCAACTATATGAAGCCCCTTTAAATGGTATGGGTCAATCAACTAAAAAATAAGGGGCCATTCTAGCAAATGAGGTTGAAATTAAGATCATATAAAAATAAGAATGACAAAGACTTGTAATGTTTTTTCCGTCATTAGCTCACTAATGAAGTTTTTTTTTCCCCTTTCTATTATTTGGGTCAGGTTGGTTGATCTTCACCAAAGGAAATTCACATTTCTATGTAATCATTTCTAACAATCAATTACAAAGGATACCGAACATCTAGACTAATATGGACCTTTTCAACAGTTTCTTCAATTGCTTCATCGCTTTAAATTTTCACTTCCTCCTTCTATAATAATATTATAAAAAAAGTGGCAAGCAATTCTGCACTTGAGCTTCCAACTTGCAATAAAAAAGAAAGAAAAAAAGGGAGAATCTGGGACGATTGCAAGGACTGAAACATGAAATCTTAGACTAATAAGTCTTCCAATATTGAGCCTACTCTTGTTGGGCCTAAGGCTGGTTTACACGGATGTGGAACAAACTTTATTCTCAAAAGCTTTCTTAAGTGCCTCTTGGATCAAAACTCAGATAAAATATCAATTCAACCTAACAATTTAAAGTCATTTCAATATCATAACCTGGTGGAAAAGATTATAATTATGGAAACAGTCATTCGCATATGCCAGGTAATTGTCATGCAAATCATCTGGTAGCATTCTCCTTTGCAAGCTCTGGTGATGTAGTGTTAAGCTTTTTATTGAAGTTAATAGCATCAATGTTAAGCCTTGCCGCACATTCGTTGCTATCGGAACCAAAGAGTGTGATGATTGATGATGGCTGCAGGCAGGCAACCCATTGGAGTTAAAATTGTAACACCAATCTTCCATGTTCCAAGTGCATACAAATTCTGTCACAAGCGTGTTTGGAATTTAGAAAGTAAAATCAAAACCACCAATGTTCTTTACCAAAGGTAAATAAATAATTTTTTTCCTTAGGTATTTCTTTATTAATGATATTGAAACATCTTAAAGGGCACATGGTTTACTAAGGCAATATGTCAAGGTTGAGAAAGATGTCTGAGAATTGATAAATTGTTTAAACTACCACTACAGTTCTGATAGGAGGAAGGAAAGTGAATGAAGAAAAAAATATTGCAATCAAATATTCATGAAAAATGGGATATTAGAGACATATTATTTTATTAGACATTATAAAACAAAAGCTAGAAAGCAAAAATCAGTGGTATGCTAAGAGCAGATATGTATAGAAGGGGAAGCACGTATGGGAATTGTGAATTAATTTTCTCATAAAACTGATTAATAATTGCACCTAAACCTCTCCATGCCATTGTTGTGTCATTGGCTCCCTTAAGCTGCCAACCATTGAAACGGCTGCATCCAAAGTGAAAAACTCTTTAATCTCTGTTGCCTATCATATGGCACCAAAGCAATACACCAAAATTAGCAATATGTAAAAAAAAAAATTGTGACTTCAGTTCCATAAGTAAACTAATTTTCCTGCTCAAGAGAAAAAGACAGCAGGTGGGGTTGGCATACTACTATAAAATGGCTGAGGGGCAAATTAAATTGAAGAATGTAACATACTTTCATTGCCATTAAAAGGGATAAGTAGCTCTACTAAATTAAGAGAAGTGAGATAAATAATTAAGAGAAGTTGCCTGATAGGAAGAAGCTACAGACCTATTGCTCTTAAGTTGTCTATCCATAAGAGTCAACCCACAGTTATTAACCTCTCCCATTTGGATTATGTGAATTTACAAATGAGAGTAGATATGAGTCAACCCACAGTTATTAACCTCTCCCATTTGGATTATGTGAATTTACAAATGAGAGTAGATAAGAGATGGTTAATTGCATTTGTAAAATGCCCATAGTTAATCCAAATCTGTCTTCTAAAAGGATTTTAAAAAAGTTGTTTTCGTTTCCTCTACAATGCAATTCTCTTTGTATCACAGGATCTTGGTCCAAGCATTGCATTCATCCCTCAGTTGTTTCTCATTCCCTTGCTTTCTGGCTGAAGAAAAATCAACCCGTGTGCTTCAACATTATTATATTTTCAAGTTATCTCAATTTGAAACTATTATCAAAATATCGTTGTTCTTGATTCCTTAGTGTAGTGTCTGGAACTTCTCTACTCTATCAATATCAAAAATGCATATACAAAAGCAAATAAGAATAATCACTGCAATAGATCTTATCATTTTAACAAAAATGCTTAAATGGCTATGAACAATGTGATGAGGGTTTGTGTATGCTCTATTTGCCACATTTCCATAACAACATCCAGCCTTTTGTACAAATTCAATATGTGGAAAAAAGTTATAGAGTGAATACGAAATATCAATATGAGTAAAGAGATCCACAAAAAATGTAAGGGCACCTGATAAAGTGATAATGTTAACTACAATAAATAATAGAAGTTACTTTTGGCCATTGTCCATGAAATGAGGAGTCACAAAAAAGATTAAATAGCTCTATAGCTAAAATCTGTATACAATGTCAATTATTTTGGGGAAAAACTTTAGAACGTTAAGTAATCCTTGATGGGTATTGGAAATATCACATCATAGAATTGCATGAAGATTGAAATGTAAACATTAACATTCTTGGATTCCGGAATACAAAACAAACCTGATTTTGTCCCTATTTTTTTGGTTCATGTTTTCTATCTCCACATCTTTTTTCATAGGCTTCTTACTAACACCTTTCTCAATGGAAGTAAGGAGAGAAGCCATGTGTTTTTGCTTCTTGTCTCTTATTCCTTTTGACAATTGTTCCTACTGTGCATAAAGGGATTAGAATAACATCTCAGAAAAGTGCAAAATAGCCAAAACCATGAATCATGTACAATTGATAATTCCATAATCGAATCGATGTGCAACTTCTAGTTCTATGTATATTTGTGCAGTAGATAAGATAAAAATCATTTAAAAACAAAGATAGGCCACAAAATCAAAAAAACTCAGTGATTCAAAGAGTTATGTTTGTTTTCCTTTTTTTTCCTATTGGATTAAAGTAAGGCTACCTTTCCAAAGAATAGAAATATTTTGGGACAAAAATTGTTTTCACCCCAATGACATCTCATAACCAAGACCACAAAAAGAAAGAACAGAGAGCAGTTGTAATATATTACCTGAAGTTTAATATACTGGTCCAACTCATCTTGCTCCCTATCAACCTCAGTTCTGATATTGTCACCAAGGGATAAAGCTGGGAGATTTCTTTTGAAATAGAGCTGGGTTCCTTGTAAAGTTCATAAATGGAGTCAGCTTCAGCATTCAAACTGCTTATCCTTTCCAAGCAATTGATATCATGCAGCAATTGATTTCCATCTTTTCTCCCTGTTGGAAGATCAAAGGACGTAAATTAGAAACAGTTTACTATGCATATATTATTTTTAATATATAATAACATGATAAAAACAGGTTCGATATATAAATTGTATTTTATGTTATTAATCCTTCACATAAAAAAGAATCATGAGATATACTTCTGGTAGCGTTCCAGAGAGTCCATCAGGAGGTATACCTGTGATGCCTGGAGCCCATTTACTTCTATTCTAAGTGAATCATCTGTTAGGATTAATCCAGACAGTGCTCCAGTAATTAACCTGCTTATATTTAATAAACACCAAAACAATTATAGAACTATTCAAATAAATGTGATAGGTAAATTCAGTGATTAAATGATCATTTATATATGAAGAGGCTCTTAATATGTAAAGAAAAGGAACAATTAGAAGTTTGGAACCGAGATAAACATGCAGGGCAGAAAGTAGACACCACTTAGTCCTCAAATGAGGCAACCATTAAGATCGAAGAATACAAACTATATGATATGAATTCAATATTTCAAAGAATTCAGAATAATCGGAGCTTTAAACAAATGATAAGAGTGTAGTAATAAGAATGATGTATGACTAGAATGCTATTTAATGAGCTGTTAAAAATCATAACCCCTAACAACCTATCAATCATGCAGTAACAAAGAAATCTAAATAGCATCTAAAAAACCAAACAATTTTCTAATTCTCATTGTCCAAACTCCAAATAGTACTAAATCCAACCATACAACAACAACCAAGCATTATCCCACTAGGTGGGGTCGGCTACATGGATCATACGGCGCCATAATGTTCTATCATGAATCATGTTAATAGTTAAATCATTGGCCTTCAAATCTTTCTTAATAGTTTCTCCTATAGTTTTTCTTGGCCTACCTCTGCCTCTAGCTATTGGATTGCCTTCCACTTGGTTCACTCTCCTTACTACAGAATCTAAAGGTCTCCTCCATACATGCCCAAACCACCTAAGTCGAGATTCAACCATCTTTTCTACAATAGGTGTTACCCCAACTCTCTCTCTATTGCAATCATTCATAATCCTATCACGTCTAGTTTTTCCGCTCATCCAGCGCAACATTCTCATCTCTGCTACATTGATTTTACTCTCGTGTTGATTTTTTACCGCCCAACACTCCGTCCCATACAACATCGCCGGTCTAATAGCTTTACGGTAAAATTTTCCCTTTAGCTTAAGAGGTATCTTTTTATCACACAAAAAACCCGAAACCTTCCTCCATTTCGACCACCCTGATTGAATCCGATGGTTTACATCTCCCTCAATTTCTCCGTCATTTTGTATAATAGACCCAAGATATTTAAACCGTGTGACTTGTGGTATGTTGTGGTCTCCAACTTTCACCTCTAAGCTAGAGGTGTTTTGCCTTTTGCTAAACTTACATTCCATATACTCCATCTTGCTTCTACTCAAGCGGAAGCCATGTGCTTCTAAAGCTTGTCTCCAAGTCTCCAACCTTCCATTTATATCATCTCTCGACTCTCCAACTAGGACTATATCGTCAGCAAAAAGCATGCATCGCGGTGTTGGATCTTGAATGTGCTCCGTAAGTACATCCAAGACCAAGGTAAAAAGATAGGGGCTTAAAGCCGACCCCTGGTGCAGGCCTATGGTTATTGGGATATCTTCTGTGGCTCCACCCTGCGTTCTCACACTAGTCGTGGCCCCCTCATACATATCCTTGATAGCTCGAATATAGGCAATCCGAACACCTTTCTTTTCTAGTGCTTTCCACAAAACCTCTCTTGGCACCCTATCATACGCTTTCTCCAAATCAATGAAGGCCATGTGTAAATCTTTTTTATCCCTTCGATATTGTTCCATCACTCGTCGTAGCAAGTAAATTGCTTCCATGGTCGACCTCCGGGCATAAAACCAAATTGGTTGTCGGTGATTTTGATTTCTTTTCTTAGTCTCCGTTCAAGCACCCTTTCCCATAGCTTCATAGTATGACTCATAAGCTTAATCCCCCTATAATTTGCACAATTTTGTATATCTCCCTTGTTTTTGTAAATCGGAACTAAAGTGTTTCTCCTCCATTCGTCCGACATTTTTTGACCTCATAATCTCGTTAAAAAACTTCGTGAGCCAACTAATGCCTCTATTTCCTAGACTCTTCCATACCTCCACAGGTATATTGTCCGGTCCAACTGCCTTGCCATTATCCATCCTTCTCAAAGCTTCTTTTACCTCGTGCTCTTGGATTCTACGAAAAAAAGTGTAATTTTGGTCCTCCTCTCTGATGTCAAGCACCTGTGAGCATGATAAAACTTCAAATCCTTCATTAAATAACTTGTGGAAATAATTCTTCCATCTATCTTTAATATCTTGTTCCTTAACCAAAACTTTACCTTCTTCATCCTTAATACACTTCACTTGGTCCAAGTCTCTTGTCTTTCTTTCCCTATTTTTAGCAAGCCTATAAATAGATTTATCACCATCTTTGGTGCCCAAGGATTGGTACAACCCGTCAAAAGCTTTAGTTTTAGCTTCGCTCACTGCCTTCTTGGTCTCTTTTTTGGCCACCTTATAATTTTCCCAATTTTCAGCATTTCTACATAAATACCAAACTTTAAAACATTCCTTTTAACCCGAACCTTAGCTTGCACACTCATCCCACCACCAAGATTCTTTACCCTTAGGTCCGAATCCTCTTGATTCACCAAGCGTCTCTATAGCTACCTTCCTAATCCCCTTGGCCATCTTGTCCCACATAACATTTGCACTTCCGTTTGCCTCACAAAACCCTCCCTCCAAAACCTTGTGTTGGAAGATCCTTTGTTTTTCACCCTTCAGTTGCCACCACTTGATCCTTGAAACCTTTTCGTGGCCTCTTCTCTTCACACTCCTTTTAACTCTTACATCCATGACCAAGACTCTATGTTGGATAGTCAAGCTCTCTCCAGGTATGACTTTACAGTCCAAGCAAATATTTCTATCCGATCTCCTAATAAGAAAGAAATATATTTGAGAGCTTGTCACCCCACTTTTGTACGTGATAAGATGCTCCTCACGTTTCCTAAAACACGTATTGGCTATAGTAAGATCGAAGGCAGATGAAAAGTCCAAAATAGACTTGCCCTCACCATTTACCTCCCCTAGGCCATATCCCCCATGCAAACCGTCGTAACCTCTAGGTGCCCTCCCTACATGCCCATTTAGATCACCTCCTAAGAAAATCTTTTCACCTAGCGGTATTTCCTGAATTAGGCCTTCTAAATCTTCCCAAAATTTTACCTTGAAGTGTTCTTCTAACCCTACCTGAGGTGCGTAAGCACTAATCACATTAAAGGTGTCTTGTTCCACTACAAATTTTAGGGCAATGATCCTATCTCCAACCATTTTTACATCCACAATATCATTCTTCCAATATTTATCCACAATTATGCCCACCCCATTTCTCGATTTTACTTTGTCAGTGTACCAAAGCTTAAAACCCGAAGAGTCTAATTTCTTTGCCTTTTCTCCCACCCACTTAGTTTCTTGTAGGCACATGAAATTGATCCTCCTCCTAATCATAGTGTCAACTATTTCCATTGATTTACTTGTAAGTGTGCCTATATTCCAAATTCCAAAGCGAATTCTACTCTCGTGAGCTAGCTTCTTTACCCACACTCGTTCACAAAAATGTGGGAACCCTTGATTATTTTTCACTACATCCAAGCGGCGATGTAGCGGCCCTTGCTCTTTTGACACTGTACTCGAGCTATACAGCACGTTGCTTCTAGGCAACGACCTAGCATTAGCATTATTACGTCGTTGTAAATCCAACCATACGGACAACTAAATTATCTACCTTTTCGCATTTTCACTGCAAGGTAAGGTCACACAGAATGTAGATCTATGTAGTTAAATTAGCTACTCTAGGTTTTCAGTCAACCATGATGCTGAAATTGCAAGAATTTTCACCAAACAAAAAAATGAAAGAAATTTCAAGAGAGAGTTACATAAAAAACGAAATGGGAAGCGCAAGATAACAAAAAACAAAAATGAAGTTAAATTTGAGGGTCCAGTGAAGATGGGAAAAAGGTATACCTAAAGTGAAACCGGAGTGAGATGGGATATCTAAAATATGTTGTGATTTCTTGTTTTGGGCCAATGTTTGTATCAAGAAAAGGAACAAAAAGATCAGAAGTTGAAGATTACAATAGCACTATCTCCCCTGTAAAGAAGGAAGAAAATGTAATCAGATTAAGAGATGCAAAATGGAATTGATGTCTTTGACTGATAACATTCCTCCTACTCAGATCGCTTTCTCTATCCAACTTCTATCATGGAACGAAGGATTCCAAATCTCTTCGTCATCTCCGATTCGACGGTTTTTCCATCAAGCGCCGTCTTTGGGATCGAACCGTTGGTCCAGTACAACCACACCATCAGTCCCCCGACGTCGATGGCAAAACGGAGAATAAAAGGGGAAAGGAGGGGACGGGAGCAGAGAAAGAGAGACGAGAAGCTGATAGAGAAAGGAAAAAAGTAGATGTGAAAAGGATACCTGTGAAGGCTTGGCTCGAGGAAGAGAAAGTGATCGTACGGGTAAAAAACAATAAAACCCATAAATTCTATAAAGTAAATAAGAAAATAATGTAAAATAAGTTCCCCAACCGAATAATGACACATGTTCATTTACTGTAGATATACAGTAAATATGAGACATCCTCAACTGTATAGTTGGTGATTCGAGTCATCATTCTTTAACACCAACCATTATCTACGAACACTTTTCTTTTTGACGTGACATATGTCGTTTTCAAATCCAAATCCAAATCCAAACATTTTTATTTATATATCCCATTTAATTATTTCCTTCTCAAGATATATATTTTAAATTAATATAATTAAAATAATTATTTACAATTTTATCAAGTAAATTCTATAAATAATTACCAAATTCACTTACTTATTTTTATCTATTTTTTATTTTCATGAAAAATATTTCTAATTATTAATATGAAATTTGAGATTGTATATTAATTATCAAATATTAATTTCACGTTTTTTTATTGTAAAAAAACAAAAACAAATAAGACATTCTCACTTGATATGTCCCCATCTATAATCTATTATATATACATTTTAGAATGTACCTCAAATTCCATTTTCTTATGTGTCGATCTCTAGGCCTATCCAACTCAACAAAATCCTACGTGTCAAGCAAACCATGATTCAAGGATTAACCGGACCTTATAAATCTAATGTGTCCTCATAATGAAATTAATTCATGACATTAATTTGGATAATCAAAGAGAATTAAAGGAAATAAAATAAAATCAGATATTAAATAATATTTGATATTGTATAGTAATTCAAATTTCATGCTACTAAGGGAAAGTTTTCAAACGAGTTACTTAGTGCACGTTACTTATTTCAAACCAATAATCTTCCCTTTTTTCCATTCCGTTTTCTTTTCCATTTCCCCCTCTTAGTTTTATTTTTGTTTTCTCCTCTCAGGTAAACTCTCTTTCTCTTTTTTTTCCTCTTTTTTGTTCAACCTCTATACTGTATTGGTAATAATGTTCCCCTCTGTTTTTTCATTTCTATATTGCTAAATGTTAACCCTCTATGTGTGTTGATGTTGCATGTCGCGAGAAGCACCGCCATCGCTATAAGGTAAACAAATCTTCTTCCCTTTTTTTTTTCTATTCCGTTTTCTTTTCCTCTTCCCCTCTTAGTTTTATTTTCGTTTTCTCCCTCTGAGATAAACTCTATTTCTCTTTCTTTTCTCTTTTCAGTTCAACCTATATATTGTGTTCGTGATAATGTAATCCGCTTTTTTTTTTCATTACCATGTTGCTAAATGTCAACCCTCTATGTGTGTTGATATTCATGCCGCGAGAACACCGCCATCACAAGTCCGGAGAGGATAAGCGTGCATGTCCTGGAATTAGATCCAATTCGGTGAAGTTAGCAAGAACGGTATTTCGATCTATTTTGTGTATTTTTCAGAGTATTTTTACCTTGATTATTTTTACAAAAGGGGCAATTTCATGAGTTGTTTCCTATAGTATTAAATAATTACTATGCTATTGAATGTCATTGGAAATGTAACACCCCAGTTTTTACTATTCTTCAATAATAGTAAATATGTGTATATGTTTATTTTTTTTATTTTTATGTGATTTGGTTTGAGTAATTTTAATTACTCATTTAAAATTTATTTTTTAGTGCATTAATACTGTCTTATGTCAGTGTAGGCACAATTACTAGACAATAATATTATGTTATTGTCACTAGTAGTATTTGTTTAGAAAAAAAATATTTTAAATGTTATGATTGAAAGAAAATAATTTTTCTATTTGACTCTATTTAATTTTATATTTGAAAATATGTTGGTTTAAAATTAATATTAGATTAAATTTTGGACCGTTGATTTTCTTAGTTGATCAGTTCAACTATCAATCTTGACTCTAATTTAAATTTTGAAATCATATTTTTGTCACACATTATTTTTAGATCTAAAAGCCAAAAACATGTTTATTTTTAGGCTCAATATTTACTACTCATTTTGTACCTATTACTATTAATGAAAAATTGTCTTCCTTCCTCTTCACTATGTTACGGGGCACGGAACCCCCCACTTCTCTTTATTTTTCTTTCTTCTTCACAAGAACAAAAACACACATCTCCTTCTCTCCCTTGGTTGTCACATTCTCTCCTCTTTCACTCTTGCTCAGACCGTGACCCCTCCACCAGCAACCACCATCCGGCCACGCGACGCCATCGTAGGGACACTGTTCGGTCGCTGCTCGACGCCGAGAAGACCAGTACGCGTTCCTCGCCTTTGTTCCACACGTCGTTCCGCCTTTCTCCACCGCAGGAAGCTCATTTCCGGCCGCACCAAGGGAAAAGATTGTCGCACACCTCCGCTCGCCGTTAGGGGTCGTTCGTCGCCGTGCCGCAGCGTGCCATTGTCACCATTTTTCATCTCCTTTGTTGAGTTGTTCCCCTCTTTTTCATTCTCTTTCAATTTTCCCTAAATTGATTTGGAACCCTAAGTTGCCATTTCAAACCCTAACTGTTAAATTAGAATCTAAATCCTTAAATTGATGGTATTGATTTCAAATTGGATATGTCAATTTCAAATTCCCTATGCTAATTGCTCAAATCCTCTTTAAATTCGGATTCCCCCAATTTCATTCAAAACCCTAAATTTTCATTTTTCTCTAATCATGAAATTGATTATGTTTTAGTGTAATTAAGACTCTTGATTGATGATTTCTAAGTTCAATTTCATGATACTCTAATCAAATCAGATTTTCCCCAATTTTGTTTAAAACCTTAATTTCCCAATTTGAAACACTAGTCAAATTATGTTGATTTCTCAAACTTGATTATGTTTTAATGTGATTAAAGTTGTTAATTTATGATTCCCTAGCCTAATTTCTTATAGATTTGATCAAAATTGAATTTCCTAAATTCCTAGTGAACTCTAAAACCCCAATCGATTTTTAAGTGAAAACCAATATTGTTTCCTTAGTTGAATCAATTATTTAATTTGTATAAGCTTATATTTTGGGATGATAATTTCTGATTTGTATTGTGTTGGATATTGGTTTTTATGATGGCCGATTTTCCATATATGTGTATGTGATTGTCATAGTTGAAGAAGAAGAGGGTAAAAGGTTGGAGCTGTCTTGGAATTTCCTAAGTGTGTGGCCAAGTGTTAGAGTAATCTGAAGCGTCATGTCAGTTGAGGTATAATTTGATGCTACTTCGTTGTGAAGGAAACAAAATGTTGGAACGTCAAAAGACTGATCTTTAGTTCTTCTGTTATAGGTAAGGGGAGATTGCCTGAGGGATTTTCGGTAACTACATGTTATTTGTATGTCGTATTTGAGTTTATTTGTTGTGATGTGTGGTGTCAAATTAAGTTGTTATATGACTATTATGTGGTTTTTAATGTTTTCTATGAAAGCATGTTTAAACCGGGATGTATGGATATCTGCTATGAAAGCATATGCCTTAATTGGGCTTAAGATGAGTAAGTTGGGCCCATTTAAGTGAAGGAACATCATGGACTGCGCACTGATCCATGCCAGAGAACTCGGGACCCAATTTAGCCTTGATTTTGACCTAATTTTACAATTCTTGTAAACCTGAGATTGTAGGTCTCTTCCTTATCTTTCTAGGGACAGCAAGATCACCAAAATTCGATTTCTGTAGCTCTGGTTATGCTCTGCGCAAGGCAACAAGGTCAGGATGAGTGAAAAATCCGAAAATTAACAATGTTTAGCAATTAAGCCCAATAATGTAAAAGCAAAAACAATGATTGTAAAAGTTGTCTGATTTTCGTCTCTCTCGGGCTTGTGCGGCTGTAAACTGCTATTTATGCTTATTAATCCAAACCTAACCCTAGACCAAATTAAGGGCCTCTGAATAAGCTTTCCAACAAAGTATCATACGACTTAATAGGGCTTAAGATGAGTAAGTTAGGCTCATTTAAGTGAAGGAACATCATGGACTGTGCACTGATCTGCGCCAGAGAACTCGGTACCCAATTTAGCCCTGATTTTGGCCTAATTTGACAATTCTTGTGACACCTGAAATTGTAGGTCTCTTCCATGTCTTTCTAGGGACAACAAGATCAAAAAAAATCTTATATCTATAGCTCTAGTTATGCTCTGCGCAAGGCAACAAGGTCAGGATCTGTGAAAAATCCAAAAATTAACAATGTTTAGCAATTAAGCCCAATAATGTAAAAGCAAAAACAATGATTGTAAAAGTTGTCTAATTTCCGTCGCTCTCTGGCTTGTGCGGCTGTAAACTGTTATTTATTCTTATTAATCCAGACCTAACCCTTGACAAAACTAAGGGCCTCTGAATAAGTTTTCCAATAAGGTATCATATATCTTAATTGGGCTTAAGATGAGTAAGTTAGCCCCATTTATGTGAAGGAACATCATGGACAGCGCGCTCATCCGCGTCAGAGAACTCAGGACACAATTTAGCCTTGATTTTGGCCTAATTTCACAATTCTTGTGACACTTGAAATTGTAGGTCTCTTCCTTTTCTTTCTAGGGACAGCAAGATCACCAAAATTCGTTATCTGTAGCTCAAGTTATACTCTGCGCAAGGCAAAAAGGTCAGGATGAGGGAAAAATCCCAAAATTAACAATGTTTAACAATTAAGCCCAATAATGTAAAAGCAAAAACAATGATTGTAAAAGTTGTCTAATTTCCGTCTCTATCTGGCTTGTGTGGCTGTAAACGTCTATTTATACTTATCAATCCTGTCCTAACCCTAGACCAAATTAAGAGCCTCCGAATAAGCTTTCCAACAAGGTATCATATGCCTTAATTGGGCTTAAGATGAGTAAGTTAGGCCCATTTAAGTGAAGGAACATCATGGACTGCACACTGATATGTGCCAGAGAACTCGGGACCCAATTAAGCCTTGATTTTGGCCTAATTTGAAAATTCTTGTGAAACGTGAGATCGTAGGTATCTTCCTTATCTTTCTAGGGACAGCAATATCACCAAAATCCGATTTCTGTAGCTCAAGTTTTGCTCTGCGCAAGGCAACAAGTTCAGGATGAGTGAAAAATCCGAAAATTAACAATGTGTAGCAATTAAGCCCAATTAAGCCCAATAATGTAAAAGCAAAAACAAGGACTGTAAAAGTTGTCTAATTTTTGTCCCTTTCTGGCTTTTGCTGCTATAAACTGCTATGTATGCTTATTAATCCTGCCATAATCCCTAGACCAAATTAAGGGCCTCTGAATAAGCTTTCCAACAAGGTATCATATGCCTTAATTGGGCTTAAGATGAGTAAGTTAAGCCAAATTAAGTGAAGTAACATCATGAATTGCGCACTGATCCGCACCAGAGAACTCGGGACCCAATTTAGCCTTCATTTTGACCTAATTGGACAATTCTTGTGAAACCTGAAATTTTAGGTCTCTTCCTTATCATTAAAAAATGATTGTAAAAATTGTCTAATCTCCGTCTCTCTCTGGCTTGTGCGGCTTTAAACTGCTATTTATGCTTATTAATCCTGACCTAACCCTAGACCAAATTAAGGGCCTCAGACTAAGCCTTCCAACATGGTATCATAAGCCTTAATTGGGCTTAAGATGAGTAAGTTAGGCCCATTTAAGTGAAAGAACATCATGGACTGCCCACTGATCCGGGCCAGAGAACTTGGGACCCGATTTAGCCTTGATTTTGGCCTGATTTGACAACCTGAGATTGTAGGTATCTTCCTTATCTTTCTAGGGACAACAAGATCACTAAAATCCGATATCTGTAGCTCAAGTTATCCTCTGCGCAAGGCAACAAGGTCAGGATGAGTGAAAAATTCGAAAATTAACAATGTTTAGCAATTAAGCCCAATAATGTAAAAGCAAAAACAATGATTGTAAAAGTTGTCTAATTTCCGTCTCTCTACGGCTTGTCGATTGAAACCGATATTTATGCTTATTAATACTAACCTAACCCTAGACCAATTTAGCCTTCATTTTGACCTAATTTGACAATTCTTGTGAAACCCGAGATTGTATGTCTCTTCCTTATCTTTCTAGGGACGGGAAGATCACCAAAATACGATTTCGTAGCTCTAGTTATGCTCTGCGCAAGGCAACTAGGTCAGGATGAGTGAAAAATCCGAAAATGAACAATGTTTAGCAATTAAGCCCAATAATGTAAAAGCAAAAACAATGATTGTAAAAGCTGTCTAATTTCCGTCTCTCTGGCTTGTGCGGCTGTAAACTGCTATTTATGCTTAATAATCATGACATAACCCTAGACCAAATTAAGAGCCTCTGAATAAGCTTTCCAACAATGTAACATATCCATTAATTGGGCTTAAGATGAGTAAGTTAGGCCCATTTAAGTGAAGGAACATCATGAACTGCGCACTAATCCGCGCCGGAGAACTCGGGACCCAATTTAGCCTTGATTTTGGCCTAACTTTCAATTCTTGTAAACCTGAGATTGTAGGTCTCTTCCTTATCTTTCTAGGGACAGCAAGATCACAAAAATCCGATTTCTGTAGCTCTAGTTATGCTCTGCGGAAGGCAACAAGGTCAGGATGAGTGAAAAATCTGAAAATTAACAATGTTTAGAAATTAAGCCCAATAATGTAAAAGCAAAAACTATAATTGTAAAAGTTGTCTAATTTCCGTCTCTCTTTAGCTTGTGCGGCTGTAAACAGCTATATATGCTTATTGATCCTGACCAAACCCTAGACCAAATTAAGGACATCTGAATAAGTTTTCCAACAAGGTATCATATACCTTAACTGGGCTTAAGATGAGTAAGTTAGGCCCATTTAAGTGAAGGAACATCATGAACAGTGTACTCATCCGCGCCAGAGAACTCGGGACCCAATTTAGCCTTGATTTTGGCCTAATTAAACAATTATTGTGAAACATGAAATTGTGGGTCTCTTCCTTTTCTTTCTAGTGACAACAAGATCACATAAATCCGATATCTGTAGCTCTAGTTATGCTCTACGCAAGGCAACAAGATCAGGATGAGTAAAAAATCCGAAAATTTACAATGTTTAGCAATTAAGCCCAATAATGTAAAAAGCAAAAACATTGATTGCCAAAGTTATCTAATTTTCGTGTCTCTCTAGCTTGTGCCGTTGTAAATTGCTATTTATGCTTATTAATCCCGACCTAACCCTAGACCAATTTAAGGGCCTCTGAATAAGCTTTCCAGCAAGGTATCATATGCTTTAATTGGGCTTAAGATGAGTAAGTTAGGCTCATTTAAGTGAAGGAACATCATGGACTGCGCACTGATCAACGCCAGAGAACTCGGGACCCAATTTAGCCTTGGTTTTGGCCTAATTTGACAATTCTTCTGAAACATGAGATTGTAGGTCTCTTCCTTATCTTTCTAGGGATAGCAAGATCACAAAAATCCGATATCTGTAGCTCTAGTTATGCTCTGCGCAAGGTAACATGGTCAGGATGAGTGAAAAATCCGAAAATTAACAATGAGCAATTAAGCCCAATTAAGCCCAATAATGTAAAAGCAAAAACAATGATTGTAAAAGTTATCTAATTTCCGTCTCTCTGGCTTGTGCGGCTGTAAACTGCTATTTATGCTTATTAATCTTGACCTTACCCTAGACCAACTTAAGGGCCTATGAATAAGCTTTCTAACAAGGTATCATATGCCTTAATTGGACTTAAGATGTATAAGTTAGGCTCATTTAAGTGAAGGAACATCATGGACTGCGCACTGATCAGCGCCAGAGAACTCGGGACCCAATTTAGCCTTGATTTTTGCCTAATTTGACAATTCTTCTGAAACCTGAGATTGTAGGTATATTCCTTATCCTTCTAGGGACAACAAGATCACCAAAATCCGATATCTGTAGCTCAAGTTATGCTCAAGTTATGAGTGAAAAATCTGAAAATTAACAACATTTAGCAATTAAGATCAACTAAACCCAATAATGTAAAAGCAAAAACAATGATCGTAAAAGTTGTCCAATTTCCGTCTCTCTGGCATGTGCCGCTGTAAACTGCTATTTATGCTTATTAATCGTGACCTTACCCTAGACCAAATTAAGGGCCTCTGAATAAGATTTCCAACAAGGTATCATATGCCTTAATTGGGCTTAAGATGAGTAAGTAAGGCCCATTTAAGTGAAGGAACATCATGGACTGCACATTGATCGGCGGCAAAGAACGCGGGACCCAATTTAGCCTTCGTTTTGGCCTAATTTTACAATTTTTGTGAAACCTGAGATTATAGTTCTCTTCCTTATCTTTCTAGAGACATGAAGATCACCAAAATCCGATTTCTGTAGCTCTAGTTATGCTCTGCACAAGGCAACTAGGTCAGGATGAGTGAAAAATCCGAAAATGAACAATGTTTAGCAATTAATCTCAATTAAGCCCAATAATGTAAAAGCAAAAACAATGATTGTAAAAGTTGTCTAATTTATGTCTCTCTGGCTTGTCTGCGATCAGAACTCGCTATTTATACTTATTAATCCTAAACTAACACTATGCCAAATTAAGGGCCTCTGAATAAGCTTTCCAACAAGGTATCATATGCCTTAATTAGGCTTAAGATGAGTAACTTATGCTCATTTAAGTGAAGGAACATCATGGACTGTGCACTAATCCACGCCAGAGAACTCGGGACCCAATTTAGCCTTCATTTTGGCCTAATTTGACAATTCTTGTGACACCTGAGATTGTAGGTCTCTTATCTTTCTAGGGACAGCAAGATCACCAAAATCCGATATCTGTAGCTCTAGTTATGCTCTGCGCAAGGCAACAAGGTCGGGATGAGTAAAAAATCCAAAAATTAATAATGTTTAACAATTAAGCCCAATAATGTAAAAACAAAAACAATGATTGTTAAAGTTGTCTAATTTTTGTGTCTCTCGGGCTTGGCGGTCAGAAATCGCTATTTTTGCTTATTAATCATGTCCTCACCTTAGACCAAATTAAGGGTCTCTGAATAAGCTTTCCAACAAGGTATCATATGCCTTAATTGGGCTTAAGATGTGTAAGTTAGGCTCATTTAAGTGAAGGAACATCATGGACTGCGCACTGATCAGCGCCAGAGAACTCGGGACCCAATTTAGCCTTGATTTTGGCCTAATTTGACGATTCTTGTGAAACATGAGATTGTAGGTCTCTTATCTTTCTAGGGACAGCAAGATTACCAAAATCCGATATCTGTAGCTATAGTTATGCTCTGCGCAAGGCAACAAGGTCAAGATGAGTGAAAAATCCGAAAATTTACAATGTTTAGCAATTAAGCACAATAATGTAAAAGCAAAAACAATGATTGTAAAAGTCGTCTAATTTCCGTCTCTCTCTGGCTTGTGCGACTGTAAACTGCTATTTATGCTTATTAATCCTGACCTAACCCTAGACCAAATTAAGGGCCTTTGAATAAGCTTTCCAATAAGGTATCATATGCCTTAATTGGGCTTAAGATGAGTAAGTTAGACCCATTTAAGTGAAGGAACATCATGGACTGCGCACTGATCCGCGCCAGAGAACTCGGGACCCAATTTAGCCTTAATTTTGGCCTAATTTGACAATTCTTGTCATGGAGAACTACGTCAGCTTTGATTCCCACTTGGGATAAGTAGGAGCATGATATCATTCTGTCAAGCTATATTCTAAAATACTCTTAGTATTCATTCTTAGAAATATAGGTCACACCCCGTTCTGGCCAGATTCTGATAAATACGGATTTTGGCAGGAACAGACATTGTTATGGCCCAAATATACTAGATCCAAACTTAAAGCCCAAGTATTATTTCTTAGGTGACAATGCATTAGGAGTAGAAGGGTCTAAAAGCTTTGTTAGCATTTTGCTATGATGAGTCAGTCACTACTAAGTTTCTTGGGTTTTTTATGCTCTGTATGTAATGAATGAATGCAATGAGAAACAAGAATAATATTGAAGGAAACATTTGCTTAAGGAGGTTGCTTCCCTCGAAGGAGTGTTTTTCTATTTTCTATTACACTTTCTATTAGTTTCTGTTTGGTATAATTCCTTATACCTTACATTGGTGCTTTCATTGGCTTGCTCATGCCTCCATTTTTCCCCACCTTCACTACCAACTTCACCATCAATACCACACCTTCACCCACCCCTTGTTTCAACCATGGCTTCCAACCACCAGTGAACCCCACTGACCAGTATGCTCAGAGGCACTTGAGACCTCTCTACCATGATGTTCTTCACCTGGAAGAATCCATCGCCAAATTCAAAGCTTCTTTTGATCGTCTTAATGACTCCCTCCTTCAGGCCATCCAACAACTACAATCCGAGCTCAACACAACACTGTAGGGTGAAAGCACACCAGTGCAAACCCAGGAGCCCATAGCTGACGAAAGCCCCTCCACCATCATCCACACAACTAGCTTCGTTGTTTCCCCCCATCCTTCTGCTTCGGCAACCGACGAGAGATCACTGGATCTCGCTGCCGACGAGGAGGTTAAAGGAGCAGAATATCATCAAGTTCTCCCATTAATTTCTCACAAGATCCCACTGTTTGCTCATCCTCCCGTGACTCCAATGGCATTGCTTCCTTCTCCATCAATTCCTTTTGCAATTTAGGAATTGAAATTTTGGATTCTGCTGAGTGTGGTCCCGATGGTCTTGTCTCCGCCAAAACTTCGTCCTTCCCCCATAAGGGCATCATCAAGCCTTTGTCGTCTTTGGTTCCCCGTGACAAGCTAAGTCCACACGATAGTTGGGTCGAAGCAACAGAGAGGCACGCAGTAAACACCATGTTTTTTCACAACAGCGGCGTCGTGACGTTTAACATCTCGCACCTTCGTCTTCGACCCGGCGGTACCCTCACCACAGCGTTTCCCTCCACCGTGCGCCGCCTTATCAAAACACCGCAAGTCTCACCTCCTTCGACTCTGGTTACCTCTTCTCCATCTCCGATCAGGGTGGTTTCTATCCTTCGCGTCTTGGCCCAGCTCGTTCGCACGATGGCGCCCTTCACGGACCTGTCAACCACGTTTCTATCCCTTTCGGCTCGGTCAGTGCATCTCCGGCGATGAATCTTTTATCCGCCGCACCGCCGCCATTTGGGTCGACTTCTAGATGGCCATGGGTGCCATGGAGTTTTTTAGAAAATGGGGACTCTAGGGTTTGGAGTCTTTGGACAGCTTTTATTTTTTTGGAACTCCTTCAACTTTGTTTCTTGGGCTTTGCCATATATGGGCTGATACAAATTTAAACATCCATTCTACTTCTCAGAAGTACTTTTTGGGCTCAAGCAAAATGGGTTTTTTAGATTGTTACACCTTGAGGACAAGGTGTTTTTGGTAGGCCAAGGGGATGTTATGGCCCAAATATACTAGATCCAAACTTAAAGCCCAAGTATTATTTCTTAGGTGACAATGCATTAGGAGTAGAAGGGTCTAGAAGCTTTGTTAGCATTTTGCTATGATGAGTCACTGTGATGAATAACTACTAAGTTTCTTAGGTTTGCTATGCTATATATATAATGAATGAATGCAATGAGAAACAAGAAGAATATTGAAGGAAGCATTTGCTTAAGGAGGTTGCTCCCCTTGAAGGAGTGTTTTTCTATTTTCTATTACACTTTCTACTAGTTTCTGTTACAAGAGGGAAGCGTAAAAAAATGATGTATGAAATCATACACTTAAAAAATAGGTTAAATGACGAAGGGGAGGAACGCCGTAAACACCATGTTTTCTACTAGTTTTGCACTGGTGGCACAGAAGACGAACCAAGCAACATGAAGAACCAAGCGATGGCGTGGCGTGGCGTGGTGGCAGAACTAAGGGCGGGGGTGGTAGAATTGAGAGGAAGACGACGAGGGGAGGGAGCTATGGGGGTTAGTGGCGAGTGGCGCAAGGAAGGGAAGGAATGAGGAAGAGAGGAAGAGGAGAAAGAATGAAGGAGGAAGGGAGGAAGAAAAGGAAGGGGAGAGAGAGAAAATGGTAAAACCCAAATTCCGACGACTGACAGCGGAAAACCTAACGCCATCAGTGCAAAACTGACGGAAGGGACCAAAATAGGCTAACGATTGTAAAATAGGAGACCAAAACGAAACAAAAAATAGATGAGCGACCAAAATAAAATCTAAAATAAAGATAATGGACCAAAACACTAATTTAGCCTAAAAAATAAAGAACAGACAGCTTAAATGCTTTAAGGCTCTTCAATTTCCATAAACTAATAAAAAAAAATAAACTATGACAATCTTTAAGAGAAAAAAAAACTTTTTGTATTTGTTGTGATTTTTTAATGGTTTGTTTAATAAGAGCATTAATAAGCTAAAAATAAAAAATGTTAAAAATTTAAAAGACTTTACTTTTTATTTAAAGTTTATTAATTTTTAACAAGTGTTTTTATTGCTAAAATTTTAAGGTGATGAGGTGATGTTATTATTTTCATTTAAATGTGGACAAATATCAACTTTAGTCAAGATTTAAAATAAAATATTAATTTTCTTAAACAAAACACCAATCAAATGAATTAACTTCTTCGACAGTCTACCCTTGTATTAAACTAGTGTAGGTACCCGTGCGACACACACGGGTATATTATCAAGTAAATTTTATTTTTCAATGTTTTAAAATTATTTCAATATAAAGAGGATGTCTTAGAATTTGATTAAAAATATGAATATCGATACATGCAGCGATTAAATTAATATCAATGTACAAAATAATTACATTAGAAACCAATATCACCACATATTTTCTATTAATATTATTTTCTGACCAAACAAATTTTTTCTCAGATATTGTTACGATGACATTTGTGCTTTTGTCCCTGATTGGTATCTTGGTCCATACCACTTATTGTTGTAGGTTCAACATATTGTATGAATAGGTTATGGTTGCAATCAGGGACGGAGCTAGACTTGAATGATTGGGAGGACCAACTATATGAAGCCCCTTTAAATGGTATGGGTCAATCAACTAAAAAATAAGGGGCCATTCTAGCAAATGAGGTTGAAATTAAGATCATATAAAAATAAGAATGACAAAGACTTGTAATGTTTTTTCCGTTATTAGCTCACTGATGAAGTTTTTTTTTTTTTTTCCCTTTCTATTATTTGGGTCAGGTTGGTTGATCTTCACCAAAGGAAATTCACATTTCTATGTAATCATTTCTAACAATCAATTACAAAGGATACCGAACATCTAGACTAATATGGACCTTTTCAACAGTTTCTTCAATTGCTTCATCGCTTTAAATTTTCACTTCCTCCTTCTATAATAATATTATAAAAAAAGTGGCAAGCAATTCTGCACTTGAGCTTCCAACTTGCATTAAAAAAGAAAGAAAAAAAGGGAGAATCTGGGACGATTGCAAGGACTGAAACATGAAATCTTAGACTAATAAGTCTTCCAATATTGAGCCTACTCTTGTTGGGCCTAAGGCTGGTTTACACGGATGTGGAACAAACTTTATTCTCAAAAGCTTTCTTAAGTGCCTCTTGGATCAAAACTCAGATAAAATATCAATTCAACCTAACAATTTAAAGTCATTTCAATATCATAACCTGGTGGAAAAGATTATAATTATGGAAACAGTCATTCGCATATGCCAGGTAAATGTCATGCAAATCAATTACCTTCCAAACAAAAACCTGAAGAAACCATCTGGTAGCATTCTCCTTTGCAAGCTCTGGTGATGTAGTGTTAAGCTTTTTATTGAAGTTAATAGCATCAATGTTAAGCCTTGCCGCACATTCGTTGCTATCGGAACCAAAGAGTGTGATGACTGATGATGGCTGCAGGCAGGCAACCCATTGGAGTTAAAATTGTAACACCAATCTTCCATGTTCCAAGTGCATACAAATTCTGTCACAAGCGTGTTTGGAATTTAGAAAGTAAAATCAAAACCACCAATGTTCTTTACCAAAGGTAAATAAATAATTTTTTTCCTTAGGTATTTCTTTATTAATGATATTGAAACATCTTAAAGGGCACATGGTTTACTAAGGCAATATGTCAAGGTTGAGAAAGATGTCTGAGAATTGATAAATTGTTTAAACTACCACTACAGTTCTGATAGGAGGAAGGAAAGTGAATGAAGAAAAAAATATTGCAATCAAATATTCATGAAAAATGGGATATTAGAGACATATTATTTTATTAGACATTATAAAACAAAAGCTAGAAAGCAAAAATCAGTGGTATGCTAAGAGCAGATATGTATAGAAGGTGAAGCACGTATGGGAATTGTGAATTAATTTTCTCATAAAACTGATTAATAATTGCACCTAAACCTCTCCATGCCATTGTTGTGTCATTGGCTCCCTTAAGCTGCCAACCATTGAAACGGCTGCATCCAAAGTGAAAAACTCTTTAATGTCTGTTGCCTATCATATGGCACCAAAGCAATACACCAAAATTAGCAATATGTAAAAAAAAAAAAATTGTGACTTCAGTTCCATAAGTAAACTAATTTTCCTGCTCAAGAGAAAAAGACAGCAGGTGGGGTTGGCATACTACTATAAAATGGCTGAGGGGCAAATTAAATTGAAGAATGTAACATACTTTCATTGCCATTAAAAGGGATAAGTAGCTCTGCTAAATTAAGAGAAGTGAGATAAATAATTAAGAGAAGTTGCCTGATAGGAAGAAGCTACAGACCTATTGCTCTTAAGTTGTCTATCCATAAGAGTCAATCCACAGTTATTAACCTCTCCCATTTGGATTATGTGAATTTACAAATGAGAGTAGATAAGAGATGGTTAATTGCATTTGTAAAATGCCCATAGTTAATCCAAATCTGTCTTCTAAAAGGATTTTAAAAAAGTTGTTTTCGTTTCCTCTACAATGCAATTCTCTTTGTATCACAGGATCTTGGTCCAAGCATTGCATTCATCCCTCAGTTGTTTCTCATTCCCTTGCTTTCTGGCTGAAGAAAAATCAACCCGTGTGCTTCAACATTATTATATTTTCAAGTTATCTCAATTTGAAA
Source organism: Sophora flavescens (assembly GCA_030762895.1). Classification (NCBI taxonomy): domain Eukaryota; kingdom Viridiplantae; phylum Streptophyta; class Magnoliopsida; order Fabales; family Fabaceae; genus Sophora; species Sophora flavescens. Next base: position 97,911,930 of record CM061068.1, on the reverse strand, counting down.
CTATTATCAAAATATCGTTGTTCTTGATTCCTTAGTGTAGTGTCTGGAACTTCTCTACTCTATCAATATCAAAAATGCATATACAAAAGCAAATAAGAATAATCACTGCAATAGATCTTATCATTTTAACAAAAATGCTTAAATGGCTATGAACAATGTGATGAGGGTTTGTGTATGCTCTATTTGCCACATTTCCATAACAACATCCAGCCTTTTGTACAAATTCAATATGTGGAAAAAAGTTATAGAGTGAATACGAAATATCAATATGACTAAAGAGATCCACAAAAAATGTAAGGGCACCTGATAAAGTGATAATGTTAACTACAATAAATAATAGAAGTTACTTTTGGCCATTGTCCATGAAATGAAGAGTCACAAAAAAGATTAAATAGCTCTATAGCTAAAATCTGTATACAATGTCAATTATTTTGGGGAAAAACTTTAGAACGTTAAGTAATCCTTGATGGGTATTGGAAATATCACATCATAGAATTGCATGAAGATTGAAATGTAAACATTAACATTCTTGGATTCCGGAATACAAAACAAACCTGATTTTGTCCCTATTTTTTTGGTTCATGTTTTCTATCTCCACATCTTTTTTCATAGGCTTCTTACTAACACCTTTCTCAATGGAAGTAAGGAGAGAAGCCATGTGTTTTTGCTTCTTGTCTCTTATTCCTTTTGACAATTGTTCCTTCTGTGCAGAAAGGGATTAGAATAACATCTCAGAAAAGTGCAAAATAGCCAAAACCATGAATCATGTACAATTGATAATTCCATAATCGAATCGATGTGCAACTTCTAGTTCTATGTATATTTGTGCAGTAGATAAGATAAAAATCATTTAAAAACAAAGATAGGCCACAAAATCAAAAAAACTCAGTGATTCAAAGAGTTATGTATGTTTTCCTTTTTTTCCTATTGGATTAAACTAAGGCTACCTTTCCAAAGAATAGAAATATTTTGGGACAAAAATTGTTTTCACCCTAAAGACATCTCATAACCAAGACCACAAAAAGAAAGAACAAAGAGCAGTTGTAATATATTACCTGAAGTTTAATATACTGGTCCAACTCATCTTGCTCCCTATCAACCTCAGTTCTGATATTGTCACCAAGGAATAAAGCTGGGAGATTTTTTTTGAAATAGAGCTGGGTTCCTTGTAAAGTTCATAAATGGAGTCAGCTTCAGCATTCAAAGTGCTTATCCTTTCCAAGCAATTGATATCATGCAGCAATTGATTTCCATCTTTTCTCCCTGTTGGAAGATCAAAGGACGTAAATTAGAAACAGTTTAGTATGCATATATTATTTTTAATATATAATAACATGATAAAAACAGGTTCGATATATAAATTGTATTTTATGTTATTAATCCTTCACATAAAAAAGAATCATGAGATAAACTTCTGGTATCGTTCCAGAGAGTCCATCAGGAGGTATACCTGTGATGCCTGGAGCCCATTTAGTTCTATTCTAAGTGAATCATCTGTTAGGATTAATCCAGACAGTGCTCCAGTAATTAACCTGCTTATATTTAATAAACACCAAAACAATTATAGAACTATTCAAATAAATGTGATAGGTAAATTCAGTGAGTAAATGATCATTTATATATGAAGAGGCTCTTAATATGTAAAGAAAAGGAACAATTAGCAGTTTAGAGCCGAGATAAACATGCAGGGCAGAAAGTAGACACCACTTAGTCCTCAAATGAGGCAACCATTAAGATCGAAGAATACAAACTATATGATATGAATTCAATATTTCAAAGAATTCAGAATAATCGGAGCTTTAAACAAATGATAAGAGTGTAGTAATAAGAATGATGTATGACTAGAATGCTATTTAATGAGCTATTAAAAATCATAACCCCTAACTACCTATCAATCATGCAGTAACAAAGAAATCTAAATAGCATCTAAAAAACCAAACAATTTTCTAATTCTCATTGTCCAAACTCCAAATAGTACTAAATCCAACCATACGGACAACTAAATTATCTACCTTTTCGCATTTTCACTGCAAGGTAAGGTCACACAGAATGTAGATCTATGTAGTTAAATTAGCTACTCTAGGTTTTCAGTCAACCATGATGCTGAAATTGCAAGAATTTTCACCAAACAAAAAAAATGAAAGAAATTTGGAGTTAAGAGAGTTACATAAAAAAGGAAATGGGAAGCGCAAGATAACAGAAAACAAAAAACAATATGTTGTGAGATGGGCGATGTAAAATATGTTGTGATTTCTTGTTTTGGGCCAATGTCTGTATCAAGAAAAGGAAAGAAAAGATGAGAAGTTGAAGATTACAATAGCAGTATCTCCCCTGTAAAGAAGGAAGAAAATGCAATCAGATTAAGAGATGCAAAATGGAATTGATGTCTTTGACTGATAACATTCCTCCTACTCAGATCGCTTTCTCTATCCAACTTCTATCATGGAACGAAGGATTCCAAATCTCTTCGTCATCTCCGATTCGGCGGTTTTTCCATCAAGCGCCGTCTTTGGGATCGAACCGTTGGTCCAGTACAACCACACCATCAGTCCCCCGACGTCGATGGCAAAACGGAGAATAAAAGGGGAAAGGAGGGGACGGGAGCAGAGAAAGAGAGACGAGAAGCTGATAGAGAAAGGAAAAAAACAGATGTGAAAAGGATACCTGTGAACCCTTGGCTCGAGGAAGAGAAAGTGATCGTACGGGTAAAAAACAATAAAAGCCATAAATTCTATAAAGTAAATAAGAAAATAATGTAAAATAAGTTCCCCAACAGAATAATGACACATGTTCATTTACTTTAGATATACAGTAAATTTGGGACATCCTCATTTATGTTGCATTTTATTTGCAAAACGTATCTGAACAGCACAGGATAGATCCTTGAGTTACATGATAATTTTTTGTCTTGTACATTATTTGATGGATAATGGACAGCACAAACAAAATAATATTAAATTTATCGAAATACCCTTTATAATATATATTATTTAATATATAAATATACAGTATATAATTTTATATAATTATGTAGAGAGAGAGGACAGAGAGGAGAGAGAAAGAGAAAGAGAGGAGAGAGGAAGGGAGGGAGAGAGAGACGAGCGAGAGATGAGAGAGAGGGAGAGAGAAGAGATGAGAGAGATGTAAGGATAATTTTGTCTTTTGTTAGTCTGTCTGAGATAACTTTTTGTCTCATGGTTTGGTGGGGGACAAAATTTTGGCTTTTTGTCCTGTCCCTCACCACCTTTTTTGTCTTGTCCCCTGACCACTTTTCAAATCAAACAAGACACAAAAAATTTTGTACTATCCAATCTCATGAATTTTTGCAAATCAAGCACACCCTTAATGATTTGAGTCATCATTCTTTAACACCAACCGTTATCCACGATCACTTTTCTTTTCGATGTATCATATGTCGTTTTCAAATACAAATCCAAATCCAAACATTTTTATTTATATATTCTATTTAATTATTTCCTTCTCAAGATATATATTTTTAATTAATATAATTAAAATAATTATTTACAATTTTATCAAGTAAATTCTATAAATAATTACCAAATTCACCTACTTATTTTTATCTATTTTTTATTTTCATGAAAAATAGTTCTAATTATTAATATGAAATTTGAGATTGTATACTAATTATCAAATATTAATTTCATGTTTTTCTTATTGTAAAAAGAACAATTTTTTATTTTATTTTTACCATGTCTTTTATATGAGTAAAGGAGAATCATAAATTTATGAAAAATAGCATCATATTTTATTCAATTTAAATTGTGCAATAAAAAAGTGCATAAGAGTGATCATCAACTAATATAATTTTCATAAGAGTGCATAAGATTAAAACAAAAAATTCATATGACTTTTTTAAGTTAGTATGTGGCATTTTAATCTTTTAACTGACTTTTAATTTTGACCATTCACGATTGGATCTAATGGTTATAATTTGCTCATCTCACTCTCATATAAATAAGACACTCTCACTTGATATGTCCCCATCTATAATCTATTATATATACATTTTAGAATGTACCTCGAAGTCCATTTTCTTATGTGTCGATCTCCAGGCCTATCCAACTCAGCAAAATCCTACGTGTCAAGCAAACCATGATTCAAGGAATGACCGGACCTTATAAATCTAATGTATCCTCATAATGAAATTAATTCACGACATTAATTTGGATAATCAAAGAAAATTAAAGGAAATCAAAGAAAATCAAAGAAAATCATATATTAAATAGCATTTGGTATTGTATAATAATTCAAATTTCATGCTACTAAGGGAAAGTTTTCAAACCAGTTACTTAGTGCATGTTACTTATTTCAAACCAATAATCTTCCCTTTTTTTTCCCTTTCGTTTTCTTTTCCATTTTCCCCTCTTAGTTTTATTTTTGTTTTCTCCCTCTCAGGTAAACTCTCTTTCTCTTTTTGTTTCCTCTTTTTTGTTCAACATCTATACTGTATTGGTGATAATGTTCTCCTCTGTTTTTTCATTTCTATATTGCTAAATGTTAATCCTCTATGTGTGTTGATATTGTATGTTGCGAGAAGCACAGCCATCGCTATGTGGTAAACAAATCTTCTTCCCTTTTTTTTTTCCTATTCCGTTTTCATTTCCTCTTCCCCTCTTAGTTTTATTTCCGTTTTCTCCCTGAGATAAACTCGATTTCTCTTTTTTTTCTCTTTTCTGTTCAACCTATATATTGTGTTGGTGATAATGTAATCCTCTATTTTTTTTCATCATCATGTTGCTAAATGCCAACCCTCTATGTGTGTTGATATTTCATGTCGCGAGAACACCGCCATCACAAGTCCGGAGAGGATAAGCGTGCTTGTCCTGGAATTAGATCCAATTCGGTGAAGTCAACAAGAACGGTATTTCAATCTATTTTGTGTGTTTTACAGAGTATTTTTACCTTGATTATTTTTACAAAAGGGGCAATTTCTTATGAGTTGTTTCCTATAGTATTATATAATTATTATGCTATTGAATGCCATTGGAAATGTAACACCCCGGTTTTTACTATTCTTCAATAATAGTAAATATGTGTATATGTTTATTTTTTGTTTATTTTTATGTGATTTGGTTTGAGTAATTTTAATTACTCATTTAAAATTTATTTTTGAGTGCGTTAACACCGTCTTATGTCAGTGTAGGCACGATTACTAGACAATAATATTATGTTATTGTCACTGGTAGTATTTGTTTAGAAAAAAATATTTTAAATGTTATGATTGAAAGAAAATAATTTTTCTATTTGACTCTATTTAATTTTGGATTTGACTCTATTCGACGCGGAGAAGACCAGCACGCGTTCCCAGCCTCTGTTCAACACGTCGTTCCGCCATTCTCCGCCACGGGAAGCTCGTTTCCGGCCGCACCAAGGGAGAAGACCGTCGCACACCTCCGCTCGCCGTTGGGGGTCATTCGCCACCGTGCCGGAGCGTGCCATTGTCAGCATTTTTCATCTCCCTTGGTGAGTTGTTCCCCTCTTTTTCATTCTCTTTCAATTTTCCCTAAATTGATTTGGAACCCTAAGTTGCCATTTCAAACCCTAATTGTTAAATTAGAAACTAAACCCTTAAATTGATGGTATTGATTTCAAATTGGATATGTCAATTTCAAATTCCCTATGCTAATTGCTCAAATCCTCTTTAAATTCGAATTCCCCCAATTTCACTCAAAACCCTAAATTTTCATTTTTCTCTAATCGTGAAATTAATTCTGTTTTAGTGTAATTAAGGCTCTTGATTGATGATTTCTAAGTTCAATTTCATGATACTCTAATCAAATCAGATTTTCCCGAATTTTGTTTAAAACCTTAATTTCCCAATTTGAAACATATAGTCAAATTATGTTGATTTCTCAAACTTGATTATGTTTTTATGTGATTAAAGTTGTTAATTTATGATTCCCTAGCCTAATTTCATATTGATTTGATAAAAATTGGTTTTCCTAAATTCCTAGTGAACTCTAAAACCCCCAACGGTTTTTAAGTGAAAACCAATATTGTTTCCTTAGTTGAATCAATTATTTAAGTTGTATAAACTTATATTTTGGGATGATAATTTCTGATTTGTATTGTGTTGGATATTGGTTTTTATGATGGCCGATTTTCCATATATGTGTATGTGATTGTCATAGTTGAAGGAGAAGGGGTAAAAGGTTGGAGTTGTCTTGGAATTTCCTAAGTGTGTGGCCAGGTGTTAGAGTAATCCGGAGCGTCATGTCAGTTGAGGTGTAATTTGATGTTACTTCGTTGTGAAGGAAACAAAATGTTGGAACGTCAAAAGACTGATCTTTAGTTCTTCTGCTATAGGTAAGGGGAGATTGCCTGAGGGATTTTCGATAACTGCATGTTATTTGTGTGTCGTATTTGAGTTTATCTGTTGTGATGTGTGATGTCAAATTAAGTTGTTATATGACTGTTATGTGGTTTTTAATGTTTTTTGTGAAAGCATGATTAAACTGTGATGTATGGATATCTGCTATAGATGGATTATCCGTTGGTTGGTTGATTGACTGAGAAGCCTGACATTGGTCAATTCTCAATTAAATTAAAGATAAAAGCGTTGAAAAAGCTTGAGGAGAAATTTAAAGGATTTGATTTATAGAAGAAAAATATTGAAAGTATTTATATTTGATGATGTTTTGGAGAAAAGAGTGATTTATGAGTAAATAGTGAGGACGACATCATGAAACTATTTCAGTTACCTTGTCTTTTCCAAACAAATTAAAAAATAATTTTATTACAGTGTTGGAGAAATTACTTTATTATGAAAGTCATGTTTTAACCTAAAAACATTTTAAAACGGCAAACGACGGACATTTCCGTCAATATTTACGAAAGTATTTCTTAAAAAGGGTAATATTGAGTAATACCGAGAATTTGTCTCAAATGAGGTTCCAAGTTCAAATTAATGAGTTTTGAACAAAATAAGTTTTAAGGGATTTTTGACACGTTTACAAAACGAATTCCAACGTAAAAGGATTTTCGGTAAACAACGAGTTATTTCCGTCAACTTGGATAAGTTGAGGAAACTTTGGTTTTGTTTTTTATTTCACAGAACAAAAATGGTTTAAACAAACCTAAAAGCCGAGACGTCGGGCTTCTAGTGTTCTATGATATGGGCCCGAGGTCCGAAAGGTGAAGTTATGGACTAAATGTCCTATAAATCGTATATTTGGTTTTGTGCACTAAAATCTACGTATCTAAGACTGATGCATCGGTCTAGATTTCGTGATTTGCACACTTTTGACTTGGAGTCAATTATGGTTTGAAAGAGGTATTAAACTTGAATGTTTAAAATGGTGATTGGTCGTGAGACTTTTAGCTCCGACACATAAAGATTGAACACAAAGAAAACAATGAGAACAAAACGTTTTACATGCATTTCAGGGCAGACGTGCCTTTGCATAGGACTTGAATGCTTGATGGCAAGTATTCATGACGGTTGAATCACTGTGCCTTGATGGATATATGACCACGAAAACCATGTGCTATATGCAGTCACCACTTTGCCTCGTTTTGGATTGTGGAATGGTTATTTGAACTTTGCCATATCTGGCATTGATTCTGTCTTATTTGGCTTGGAGCCTGATCAGTTCATTTATGTGTTGGTTGGAGCTCGGGAGATTAGGTATCAAACTTAGTTGATGAATATTGAAGTGTCATGGTTTTTAAAACGGTTATGACTATCGGGTATGAAACCCTTTGATAAATATATTGTTTATCTTTGGATATTTGTGTTAAATGGTATTTGAGAGTCGTGCATGTGGTTATCGTGTTTAAATCCATATATTGGTATCTCACCCTTGCATGTATATGTTTTTCTAGTTTTGCTATTGTACCTTGGTACACGCGTACAGAAGATGCAGAAGAGGTTTTCAATTTCGCTCGGGGATATTATTCCCAATCCTGGAAGAAGTATAATGTTAGGTATAATGGTGAGAACAATAGAGGTCTTACCCATGAATATCTTTTAGAACGACCAGCTGAGGTTGTGAAATGACGTTAATTAATGTTAGTATTATGTTTATGGCTCGGATAGCCTTTATTTTGATGGAATGTAAATGGCTCGAAGAGCCTTTCTTTTGGAGGAAAAATTTAAAATCTTTCATTTTGGTCAGGTATAGTGTGTTTATGTAAATATTTTCAGAAAAATACCGTCTTGATGTTTTTTTGTATGACTGGAACTTCTGGGATGAAAATAGAAATATTTTAGCTGGTGTTTTTATTCTGGGATGTTGGAATTACAGAGGAGACTCTGTCGAAATTTTTGTAAAAATATTCTAGCTTTTTATTCAAGTACATTTGTAAAATAAATAGGTTGCCAGGCTAGGTTTGTAAGTTTGTACGCCGATCACGGCTTAGGTTTTGGGTCATATGACAAATGGTATATATGACCATAATCTATACAATGATAGATGAAAATGTGGTGTTACTATTTTAAAATAGGTTTAATTTTTACCGTAACTACATTTAACAAATTTTATACCCAAGTTTTATGACCTAAAGTAAATAAATTTCCGAAAGTAACCAGCAAATTTCTTTTTAATTTATTTCCGCACATGTTTACAAAGTAATGCCCAGGGGGGTGTATCAGAGCTGGTCGAGTCTTTCGGGAACTTTAGGGAATAGGTCCATTAGGTTTTTGTTGCGTGATCTCTGGTTGGATCATTTTTGAAATTGTTTCCTTGCCGGAACAATGTGTGTTGACACACAAGTATGTATGTTTTGATGGGTTCTAATTGGGTTGAGATCTTGTGAGAACTCATGGTTAGTAAATGGTACTTATGTTCATGTTGACACATTCGTTCATCCCTTGGGGATTGTGTCAAACATTTGAATGAGGTACCTATCGTGGAAGATTTTCCGGGAGTATTCCCTGAGAATGTTTCAGGTTTGTCCTTGCCAAGGATATTGAGTTTTGGATTGATTTAGTTCCTAGATTCGGTCGGATCTTTATCACTTTGGTTAGGATATCGCCTACCAAGTTAGTCTAGTTAGATGACTTGTTTTACCGAGAAGATTTGATGTCAAGATAGTTTTGGGACCAAGTGTGCCTTGCGAGGAGTATTAATGTTATTCATAAGGATGAAGCATTAGTTTTGTGGAAGTGATCACAGATGGCGATTGAAATCCGTATATGGTTAGGCTAACCGATTGTTATCAAAGGTTCATCGAGGAACTATTTAAGATTTTGGAGCCATTGACTCGCCTTACGAGGAAAGATCAACTCTTTCCATGACTGAGAGACTGACTAAGTTGTCGGTCATTGTACGCAGTTCAGAGAAGGAAAACTCATCCTTATCTTCACTCTTAGAATGAGTGTCTTATGTTTAAGGAAAACTCCTCACTGTATTATTTGATTCTTTATGAACTTGTCAGTTGATAATTGTTCCTCAAATTATCGTGGTTGTATTAGACAATCACAGCAGTACATTGTGTACATGCCAAACTCACATTTCTAACCTTGATTTAAAGTCTATCATGACTTATCAATTGGTTCTGATAGTCTGAATTTTTGTTGGACTATTATTCTTTTAAATCGTTGTGCAGTAAAGTTCTTATGAAAAAAGGAATTTTACTAGATTCATGTTTGTATACGTGTACCGATCATGCATTTTTACAACCACGAACCTACTAAAGAATATTAATACATAAGGATTATTCTTGTATCTTTCCGATACTTGTCATATTCTTCAAGACCATGTCTTATAGTAGTTCAAAAGGACTTGTCACCTTTGATCAACTTTATCCTATATATTTTTTTCAAAACGTCATTGACGTGTAAACTATCTCATAAGTTATTAGAATGGTTATTTGATTCATATTCCAATATCAGAGTTAGTTGAGAAATAATTTGGTGTATAAGACCTCACTGGTTAAGACGGTAGCATCACAATGAATTGGGTGTGGGTTTACCGAGGATTTTTAAGAGTTTTCATTCGTTTTGGATGATCAATTGTCAGGTTAACGAGGAAGGCACCTTTCTTATCTGTTTAGATCCACTATGCAGTGGATAAGCTAATCGAAATAAGTATCAGAGGACTGATCCGACTCCATGGATTATCTTTAAGCATCATTTCAGATGAAGACTCAGAGTTTACTAACGGGTTGGTAACGTCCGCTCCAAGTGTTGAGGACTAAGTTGAGATTGAGTCCACCGGATCACCCTCAACTCGAGTGGGTGAAACGGGAAAAATGATTTGATCTTAGAAAGTTAGTTGGGAGTAAGGGTAGTATTTAACTACGATCATCCCTTTAGCAGGATTGACAATAAGTGATAAGAGTTGTGTTGATGTATAGTTGTGATTGGTAAGATGTGAACCTTTAAGATCAATATCTGTAAGTGAGACCAATATTATAAAACAAATGTTGATTGAGGCAGAATAATCGTTTGGGAACCTACGGTAATGATCAATGTCCGTAATTAAGCTTTGATTGTATGAATTTTGAAAGATTGACAGGAAGAGTGCCTATAGTAATTTCACTTAAGTGGATTCGAGCGAAAGAGATAAGCTATTGTGAAAATTAAGTTTCTGAAGAAGCTCAAAGTTGATGAGTTAGATAATCCTACCCAACGTGGTTTGATTTTAGTTGACCTTAAGGAATGTTACGGCGTTTTACTTGGAGACTTGAAATGTGTGAATCTGATATAACCTGGAAGAGTGGACTGAGCCTATGATTGAATACCTTAAGTAGGAAGTTGATGCATGTTATAATAAAGTTAGTGTTGACTTTGGTGTTAATTGTGAAAGTTAGATGTTGGAGAAAATTTTCTAATGGATCAATATTGAGAAGTGAAGAGATTAAGTGTTGATTTTATTCTTTAAAGTGCAATAGACTAAGCTGAAATGTCGAAGGTAGTGGGGATAATGTGGTGGTTAAAAGTCTCGAGGATAAATAGAATGATATAGAGATGGATTATGTTATGAAATTAGGAATAAAATAAGTGAAGTGATGAAAAATACAATGTAGGACTTAGGGATTAAGAAATCAAGTCTAGTTTTGAGTCACGAAATTTCGAGGACGAAATTTTTTTAAGTGAGGTAGTAATGTAACACCCCGGTTTTTACTATTCTTCAATAATAGTAAATATGGGTATATGTTTATTTTTTTTGTTTATTTTTATGTGATTTGGTTTGAGTAATTTTAATTACTTATTTAAAATTTATTTTTGAGTGCGTTAATATTGTCTCACGATTACTAGACAATAATATTATGTTATTGTCACTAGTAGTATTTGTTTAGAAAAATATTTTAAATGTTATGATTGAAAGAAAACAATTTTTCTATTTGACTCTATTTAATTTGATCTTGAAAATATGTTGGTTTAAAATTAATCTTAGATTAAATTTTGGACCATTGATTTTCTTAGTTGATCAGTTCAACTATCAATCTCGACTCTAATTTAAATTTTGAAATCATATTTTTGTCACACATTATTTTTAGATCTAAAAGCCAAAAACATGTTTATTTTTAGGCTCAATATTTACTACTCATTTTGTACTTACTACTATTAATTAAAAAAATTCTTCCTTCCTCTCCACTCTGTTACGCGCACGGAACCCCCCACTTCTCTTTATTTTTCTTTCTTCTTCACAAGAACAGAAACACACATCTCCTTCTCTCCCTTGGTTGTCACCTTCTTTATTCCTTCACTCTTGCTCAGACCGTGACCCCTCCACCTACAGCCACCATCCGGCCGCGCGACGCCACCGTAGGGACGTTGTTGGGCCGTTGCTCGACGCGGAGAAGACCAACACATGTTCCCAGTCTCTGTTCCGCACATCGCTCCGCCTTTCCCCTCCGCGAGACGCTTGTTTCCGACCGCACCAAGGGAGAAGACGGTCGCACGGTCGCCTTTCCCAAGTTTTATGACCTAAAGTAAATAAATTTTCGAAAGCAACTAGAAAATTTCTTTTTAATTTATTTCCGCACGTGTTTACAAAGTAATGCCCAAGGGGGTGTTACAGGAAACATCTCTTCAAAAATTCTCACGTGCAATAGTGGAAAGAAAAACTGATATCTTTGATATCAAAATCGTTTTAATATATTTAATTCCTACATGCAACTCGATTAAAAGCACACAATGATCTCTTTGATGGTATTTTCATTTTTCCTTTTATTTATTATCATTTTATTATTATTTTAAAACTTTTTTGCAAGTGAATACATAACATGATTCATGTTTTCAGAATTGGTTTTCTTATTTGTACTTTTTATGGTTTCTTTTTTGAATTCTTAATTTTTATATGAAGAACTAAATTTTGAATTTAAACCGTGTATGGTACCATTCGAAGTCCTACCTGAGTTAATTTCATATCATTTTAAATTAATGTTGATTCGATATGATTGGCTTGTCACTTAATGGTGTCAATATTCGATATTAATTGTGATTATTCCATATAATTGAGTTCGATATATATATATATATGTGTGTGTGTGTGTGTGTGTGTGTGTGTGTGTGTGTGTGTGTGTGTGTGTGTGTGTGTGTGTTGATCCCATATCTTTTAAATTTTAATCTGAATAGCACCATTGTGAAAATTTCTGATTTGATATATTTGGTGTATCAGTTAATGATGTCAATATTCGACATTAATTGTGGCTGATTCCATATAATTAAGTTCAATATTTGTTGGTTCCATATCTTTTGAATTTAAACCTGAATAATATCATTCGAAATATTTTCCTAAATCATTTCCATATCATGCTGAATTAATTACATATCATTAAACACAAGCCTTTTGTAACATCCCCTTGGGCATTACTTTGTAACATGCGCGGAAATAAATAAAAATAATAATTCGCTGGTTGCTTTCGAAAAATAATATTCTCTTAAGTTATAATCATGTCTCAAAATAGTGATAAAAATTTTCCATATCTTTACTGTTTTCACACCTATACCTGTATAAGTATAGGTCCTTATTGAAAAACAACAACATACCATAAACAAAACCTAAGTTGGTCACACCTATAAAACATACATAATAGAAGTAGAGAAACATCAGCATGCTCCAATAGTCGTCAGATCCCTTGAGTGGTTCATCTGGACTCCTCAACTTAGGACACAACAAAGAAAATCCAAATATAGCAATGCAAGAGTGAGAAACCAATATATGGATTTAACTCGATAACTACATGCACGACACAAAAGAAAACATATAAACATATTCATTTCCATAAATAAACAAGTAGTCTATTACTGGGTTGCATACCCGATCACAGTCTTTAAAAAAAAATGCAAGAACACTTCAATATTGAAGCTCTAATTTAATACCTAATCTCTGGAGACCCCAACACCAAATAAATGAGTTGATCACACTCAATTGCCGGGTATTTTTGGCACAACGTGGCATGAAATACCATACGGCACCATACATAACAACATAGCATGGAATACCTTATTTATTAAGACATCGTACATAACAATGTAGCACGAATACCCTATCATTAAGGTATCATACATAGAAACGTGGCACGAATACCCTATCATTAAGGTATCGTACATAGAACGTGGCATGAATACCTATCATTAAGGCATCATACATAGAATGTGGGCACGTCTGCCAATGAATGCATATAAAACATTTTCTTCTTTATTCTTTTGTCGAAGTTCAAGATGGCTTACGACTATTCGTAATTTTTTTAACGTGATAGATATCTCAACATTAACACAGGACACGAAGTCCGAATGCTCAATCACAAAACCTTAGACCTTGCAATCAGTCTTTGGTTCATGGTGACAGAAAACAATACTCACTATTAACAACGTTCATCACAACGTGTAACAACGTAACATGGATCAAAGATCTTCGTGGTTTTATTTAAGAACACCAGTATCATGACGTCTCGGATACTAGGTTTACTTTTTAACGTTGACACTATTTTCGTTCGGTGAAACACAAAATCAAAACAAAACTTTCGAAACTTATCCAAGTTGTCGAAAATAACCCGTTGTATAAAAATATTTTACAGAAAATATGTTTACGTTGGAAATTCGTTTTGCAAAATCATCACAAACACTTGAAATTCATTTTCTTTCATAAAATCAATATTTTGAACCTAAAAATATTGTTTTGATACAAATTCTCAATTTTAACTAATATTACCGTTTTTATTAATCCTACCGTAAATATTATCGGAATTGTCCGACGTTTGACGTTTAAAAAACGTTTTAAGTCCAATTATGATTTTTCTAGTAAAATAATTTTTCCAACACCATAATAAAATTATTTTTGAAACTTATTTTCTTAAAATAACATTTTCTAATATTTAGAAATTTCTTACGTATAAACTAGCAGTGCAAAAATATTTCCATGGTTACGTTCTCACTATGACTCATAAAACACTCTTACACTGTTAAATCATTAAAATAATAGTATTTTCCAACATTTTCTCATTTTTCCCAAATACTAATTTCTATCAATATTATATTTCGATATTTCTCCATTAAACATTGAATATAATTTTTAAAGCTTCTTAAAGTTTTTACCTGGTTAATTGATTTGGCATTAACCACTGTCACGCTTCTCAAATCTCAAACAACATTCAATAACAACATCATGGTAATATTCCCACGCAGATCATGCATCACAACATTATAATATATAATTGCAGATAAACACTTAAATGCAGATAAATAACCCAGATATAAACAAAACAACTTCAACCAAATTAATCAAGCACCACAGATAAATATATAGACCAACCGCAGATAGCATGTAGCCATCGGATAAATCCCTCAGGCAATCCCCTCTTACCTATCAAAGATTTTTCTGCGGATTAAAAAGAACTTTGTCGGAAGTCCGGTCTCACGTACACACCCAATTCATTCAACCTTCGTCAACCACAATCAAACAATTACTCATCAAACAAAATAAATCACCTATAAACTACATATAGGTCATGGCCTCAACAACGTTTTGTGGCTAAAAATTATAAAATTGCTTAAGTCATTGGATTGATGACCCTGAGTACTTAAGATAATGGATTAGTGATTAATCAACAAAGATTGAATTAAAATCCTCCAAGTTCCTCAAGGTATGAATTCGGCCAAGACACTAAAACATGGCAAGAGATTTTGGTTTGATATAAGAACTTGGATTCCATATCATTACATATTAGAAGGATGAAATACATGATCATTTTCTAAAAATTGAACAAAAGTTCCTCCACCCACTTTTTGATAAGGTTTGGCCTCTTTATGATTTATAGGGAGGAATTTTTGGTTCAAGTCATACTCTTGGATTATGAAAGTAGAGATGATTACAAGATCATAGAAATTGGTTTCATATTTTTAGGATTTTTCTATGATTTCCTATGGATTTTCAAACTTCTAGATCTAAGAATTGAAAAAGATGAATAAGGCATTGAACCTTGAAAATATATGAAGAACATATAGTTAAATGATGATGAGGATCATGGATTACCTCTTGGAATTGAAGAAAAGTGCAAAAATCACTAAGTTGCTTCACAAAGTAAGCTTATGGAACTTAAGAGTTTTTGGAAAAATGGTGAAAGCTTCATGATGAAGATGATGAATGCCTTAAATAGAAGTGAGATGGACTCATGGGGAGGGCTTTGGGCCGTGAGTTTAAGGGCTAAAAGGGTCCAACTCGTAAATTTTAGGGGACAAAATGGTAATCTTGTACAATGACATTTTTTGTAGTTAAAACCAACATTAAGGACATAATTGTAAAATCCCTAAAATGTCATCATGACTAAGGTGAGTCATCCATATGACTCACCCCTTGTGAGTCACCACTTGTATTCATCCATTGAATGTTGAATCTTGTCTCTGCACGTCCGTTCTCGACTCCGTCGATTACCCGATTTAGGGTTTTTACGCCCGAATCAAGTTTAAAACCTATTTACTTTGAAAATTTTCAAAATAACCTATATTGTTGGAAATGAGATATAAAGTCTATTCATTTCGTTCTCTGGTCAAAATTAGGTTTTCTGATCAGTAAAATCTTACTATCAGTGAAAACACAGACCGGGTTCAGTCTGAATTTTCAATCAAAAATTTAACCGTATACTTATCAAAATAAGTATAATATAAATATGACTTTGGTTTTCCAAAAATCATTTTCTAAGTCTCGGATAAAAATATAAACGTATTTATATAATTTCCGATATTAGAAAGTAGCGAAAAGTCGGGGGTGTTACAGACTACCCCTCTTAAAAAAAATTCATCCTCGAAATTTTGTGACACGAAGCTAGACAGGATCTCTCAATCCAAAGATCTTACTTTCACAAGAAAGTATATAGAAGAATTTTACCGATTTTAAAAGAACAACAGTCTGACACGAATTCAGACTGAATCACTTCCACCAAAAGTAAAAGTGACTAGATTAAATCTCATTAGGAAACTTCTTTCATCATGAAAGTGTCTATCCCGAACAACAAAAGGGCAACCCAAACATATCTTGTTCCATAATAACTAGTTGAATAATTAGAGTTTGAAACAATCACATCATATGACAAAAAAGAAATAGGCTAACTCAAATATTTCACACAATCTATCGAAATGAAAGAATGCGTTGAGTCTGAATAAAAAATATAGTTAAAAGATTACAGTCGTAGTTTGAAGTCTCAGCTCCCCTCACATTATAAACTCTACCCGTAGTCGTCGGTTTATTAGTGCTAGTGTTATTGACAGTAGGTCCACCCCTTGGAGCATTGCATTCCCTCAACATATGTCCCACTTGATCACAATTAAAGCACTTCATTCCCCTCACTGGGCATTTATCAGCCATATGATTTGGGTCTCCACATTTGTAACACCTCCTAACTTGACCTCGGTTTTGGTTCTGTTGACCTCCACTTCCCGACTCAGAATTATTAGAATGACGTTGTTGCTCATTCTGGTTATTTCCTGGTTGTCGGAAATAAGGTTCACTCTGCACTTGTTTTCCTTTTTGGTTCGGGAATTGACCCTTTGACCTAGTCGGTCCTCCTACAATTCCTTTGTTGTCTCTTTCTTTCCTCAGCAGTTCTATTTTTCTACACTTCTCGACTAAGGCTTGGAAATTCATTTCTAATGGTAGTACTGATTCTTTAATCTCGAAACGCAGTCCCCCCTCGAAACGCTCACACTTCCAATCCTCGTCTGGATTGTTTTGGAAAAAACGAAAATACTTGCCAAGCAATTCAAACCTTGCCGCATATTCTTTCTCCTTCTCAGCTCGCGCACTTTGAGGAAAATACTTGTTCA
Organism: Sophora flavescens; assembly: GCA_030762895.1. Taxonomy (NCBI): domain Eukaryota; kingdom Viridiplantae; phylum Streptophyta; class Magnoliopsida; order Fabales; family Fabaceae; genus Sophora; species Sophora flavescens. Next base: position 97,894,697 of record CM061068.1, on the reverse strand, counting down.
AGAACATGTTTCGGAAAACTTCCCAAGTAATCTCCTGATTCTCTTCTTCCAACAGCTGTTGAGTGCCTTTCCACCAATACTCAGCATCACCAACCAACAACAATGTCGCATAAGATACCTTCACTCCCTCTGGACTGTGTATGAGTTCAAAGATCTTCTCTAGCTCCTGAATCCATAAATCAACTTTTACAGGATCCACGTCTCCATGGAATTGTGATGGCTCCTAATGCCTAAAAGCAGTTAGATTTTTGCCTTCAGCTGCTTGTTCAGCTCGAGCCTGCTCCAGTTGGTTCTGGGCAGCCATCGTAGCAGTCTGATTTGCAATGGCAGCTGCCACGTGCTCCATAGCCTGTGTTGCATAGTCCACTCCTTCTTTACAATTCTCATTCATGTTACCATGGCCACCAATGGGACCACCTCGATGACCCCTTCCACAGCCGCGTCCACGTCCTTGTCCATGTCCACCTTCTGGTGTTGGTTCCATAACTGACCTGTCAAGACAAAATCAGTTAGACCACAACCAGAAAATGAAACGCGTAATGCTGATATTATTAGGATGCCTTTTTCAAATCCAGAAGTGAATTAAAATAACAAACTTTAAAGCCTGATATGAAAATTTAATTAATATATCTTTAATAGTCATTAATATATCTTTAGAAATCATATTTTCCCTTTCTAATAGGCATAATCACAGTAATTTGACTGTCATATTCTCTTCGACTCTAATTCCCTGCGGGTTAGAATCCGTTAAAGCAATTTATTTATAAAGCATACTATCTAATTTAATTAAAGCAATTTTTTCAAATAAATAATTCGTATTAATTAATATGTATAAAAAAAGGTAAACACAATCAATATGAATCAATAGTTGAATAAAGAAGTAAAAAAATAAATCATATCATTTTGTATTAATTTTATATAATAATTAATTTTAAATACAAAATTCAATAATTTTTTCAAAAAAAAAGTAATTGATTATATACATGCTTAAACTCTTTAATTGTCTATAGAAATATACTCCAAATTATTTATCTTTGATCTTATGTAAATTAATTTCCCCTGTCCATTACCTTTAACTATGAAAATTAATTGTTTAAAGAAATATCCTTCAAATTAATTATCTTCAAGTGTGTAAATTAATTTATAATATTAATTACATTTAATTGTTACCTGAAATGTGTATATGAGAAAAACTGTAGGTATATATTTTTTCATTTTCCCTTGGATGAAAAGTGAACGCATAAAAAGAAAGCAATAAAGAAAGATCAAGTTACGTTTTTTCAGGTGATTATAGAATTAGACTTATGGTAATTACACAAACAGGGTCATGACAAATACAAACATTTCATTGTAGATTGTACATGTAACACCCTGTTTTTTATATACGCTGTATGATTGGTAACGATATATCTATTTATTTTTTTACCCGTAACCCATAAAATAATTTTTGTGAAAACAAAATAATTTTTAGAACCTATTGTATAGTAGGAAATCATGGTTGAATTTTTTGTTTGAAATTCAAACGAAAACTGGACTGTGTTTTCACTGGCAGTACATTTTTATCAATCAGAAGACCCCGATTTAACCCGAAACTGAAAAAAAATCATAGATTGTATCATTTTTTTTAATGATACTGTCTATTTTTTTTAAAAAATTGTTTCTTGCTAAAAGAATTAAATATTATATGTTATTTGGAGCTGAGAATGAAGCTTAAAATTAGATCGGACAGATAAAAAAAAATGTGTCAGATCAACAATAATTCACCATTAATGATCTTGATTAAAATATTTTGATAAAATATCTACACTTGTTAATATTCCTAATGTTCTTAAAATCCTAATTAACTACCCCTTTTCAAAACTTCTTGGAGAAATTATTAAAACTGGTTGAAGAAGTTAATTTGTTTTCTCTGTCTCATGTGATTCACGCCCGTTTTCTTTAAAAACCATCAGAAACTTTGCACCTCCCCTTCCCTGTTCTTGCGCCTACATCACCTCCTCATAACTCACTGTTTTCTTTCCCACATCCTTAACATAAATCCTCCTAAAAGCTTAAGACAAAGTACCGGGTGTGTTTGGGTAAACAACTTAATTAAGAGCTTATCATATAAGACCTTATCGCATGAGAGCTTATGCCATAAGCGCTTAAAGAAAGAAAAAGAAAGCAAGGGGCATGAGAGGATTCGAGTAGTGAAAAACACGGAGAGGGTGTTTAGTGCATAAGCTCTTGTGATAATTCCATAAGTTTCTCCCAGTGACTTATGAAAATAAGTCAAAAACTCCTTATGGGATGACATAAGTTATTTTTATAAGCTCTGCCAAACACACTGTATAAGAGCTTATGTCATCAGATAAGTCAAAATGAGCTTAAATAAACTCTTCCAAACGCCACCTTACTCTCAAGGTAAATTCTTTTGCCTCTCTCCCTGCTATTTCACGTCAGTCCTTTTTTTTCACCTCACATAGCCATTCAATTTCTTCACTTATTCACAAGAAAGACACCAAGTACAGGTACAAAGGTTTCATGAAATCTTCAAAACTTTCTTCATTTTATCATCCTTAATCATCAGTAAGTTATTAAAAGGTACTTTCTTTCTTCCTTTCCACTATTTTGCGCCACCATCCTCCACTTGGGTACTCATCATTTTTGTGTTTCATGACCATAATAATCTCCCTTACTCTTGAAAATTTTCAAGGTACCTTGTTTCCTCACTCAAAGGTTCTCACTTGAAGGTTAAGTGGATTGTGAATTTTGTGGCTTGACTTAAGAAAAGAAAGAATATTTTTGTACTGCATCTAAGGTAAGGGGAGTTTACCTGAAAAGTTTTGATAGTCACATACTATGTTGTTTGATAAGTGTATATTTGTTGTAGTTATTGTTATGATGATTTCATCCATGGTTGAGAATTTTTAGTGGTGTTGAATTTGATATGTGAATGTATGCTTTAAGTGATATATATATGTATTTGTGGAATGAGACCATTGGTTGATTGTGTTGACTAAGAGTATGACAATGGTCATAGCTTGATAATGAGCACTAAGTCATTAAAAATCTTCAATCGGAAAATTTAAGATTTTGATTTTTGTTAAGTGTAAGAAGAAAATTTATGAAAATGTTTTAAAGTCGTCGAGGAAAAATTGTATTTGAAATAAAAAGTCTTTTGTTTTACTAAAAAGTTTTATTTAGACAAAAAGTTTAGAAAATTTGTAGTTCTGGCAGAAACTCTGTAAAATCATTTCTTTATGTCAAAAGATTTGAGAAAAATGAATTTCTTTGTGATTTAACGTTTTAGAAACGAATTTCAGTCAAAAATATTTTATGCAAAAGGTTTTAAATCAGCGAAAATATTTCCGATGAACTTGGATAAGTTTCGGAGTTTTGTTTTGGTATTTGTTTTCACAGAACGAAAACTGTGTTGAAAATAAAAGTTAAAGAACCTAGTGGCCGAGACGTCGGGATTCTAGTGTTCTATGAGAAAAACACGAAGATCGTTGATCCGTGTTGTTCGTTGGGGACTTTGTGCCCTGTAAGTGATGTGGCGGACTTCGTGTCCCATATATGCGAACCTAGGACTGGTGCATCGGTCTAGGGTTTCTTGATTGAGCACTCGGACTGTATGTCCTCTGTTGAGGATGATTCAGCTTTGTGCCTTTAGTCGTGTGCATTGAGCCTCGACCAATAAAGAATGAACGACAAAGAAAACATAAAAATGAACTATTTTACATGCATGAACGGGCAGACGTGCCAATTGTGATTTCGAACTACAATCCTATGTGGATTGGAAAATGGGTCCAAGAAAGGCCAAGTTACGCTACGACTATTTTTGGAGCTCGGATATTTGAGATATTTTATAGACCGGCCTACGTTACGACTATCTTTGGAGTTCGTGTGAACTACGTTACAATGATGGTTGTAGCTCGAGATCCTACCGAGTTACGTTACCTAAATAGTTGGAACTCGGAACCTTGACGGACTAAATAGTAGGTGCTATTGGAAGGAAGTTAGGATTCTTTGGAGATTACAAAATAGATAGTTGATGTTAAAGTGTCACGCATTTTTTTATAAACCTACGATTGTTGTTGGGTATGAATCCCTTGTTCAAATATCATTGATATTATGACTATGAAATATGTTATTCATATGTTTCTATTATCATATGTTGTTGTTTTGTGTGTCGCGTATGTGGCTACAGTGATAAATTTATATGTCGGTATCTCACCCTTGCAATATATCTGTGTGGTCTTGTGTCGTACCTTGGTACGTGACTGCAGATGATGCTGAGGGGTTCTCTGCCCTACTCGGAGGGATTGGTCCTAACTTTTGAAGAAGGTTGAGTAATAGGAATGACATGGGGGTCTTTTCCAGTAAGAGTCTCACAATACGACCAGCTTAGTCTATCGAGTCAATTTTATTTTGGAGAAGGTCATAATTATCTGTATTATAGCTGTGAGAGTCCTTTCTTGGATTACTGTTATGACTATGAGTTTTATTTACAGATGTTTTAATTTATGACCAGGAATTTACTTATCTATTGAGAAAATGTGATTTTTATTAAGTTTGGTGGAATACTGTTTTGTCGTTATAATGTACGTTCAACCTTGCGAAAATGCCCAGAAAATTTTATTGTTGTACCATTTTTCAGGTAAAACATAGTAAATATTTTTCGTTAGTAACCATCCTCTTTATTTTAAGGTTTTTTTTCCGCACGTGTTCATCATGTAGTGCCCAAGGGGGTGTTACAGTACATTTTCAAACTGCTTCAATTTTGAGTTTATTGTCATTTTAATTCTAATGATATGTTCTTTAAATTTAAATTGTACATGATGTTTTCTCTCGTAATCAAGTTGGACTTGCTTTTGGTTTGTGTATTCTCAATGCAAAATTTCTCCACATATACAGTAAACAAAGAAATGGCTTGCATAACTGTGTTGATCCTGAGTCTAAACTCTTAATCGAGGAGACACTAAAATTTTATGACTTTTTTTTTGGTTTACCAAGGTATCCTTCACGCGCAACTGCAAGACTAATCCCTCGAGCCGGGTAGGACCACAAGGGCGCAAAGCTCTCCCTCAAGAGTTTTAACACCGCTGCATTCCCAGGGCCAAGATTCGAACTCGAGACCTCTGGTTAATCTGGAAGAGATTCGTGCCATTTCATTCAAGCACTCTTGGGTTAACATTTTATGATTTGCTTCAACATATGTTATTATTTTACTTTCCTATGGATCATTCCCTTTAAAATTTATGCATTTTTACTCTTTTTAATTTCTCCTATTTTGATTGGATAAGTTATCGAATAACTTATGGGTTCTTAAAGGTTGGATTAATATATTATTCAACGGTGCATATCTTAGGTATAAGATATGCAAACTTTTTTAACCAAAATAAAGAACAAAGGCATATCAAAATATTTTGAAGGGTGAAAATGAGCTCTATAATATCTTGCACCGCATGATGTAGCATGAAAAAAAGATTGTAGGAGCGTAGAAAATAAAGTGATGGAAAATTGAATTGTTTTTTATGGATAAATAATAGTGAACACAATTAACTTATGGGATATGTTGTATACAACTCATTTTTATGTAAATGAAAGATGAGTATACAACAACAACAACAACAACAACAACCAAGCCTTATCCCACTAGGTGGGGTCGGCTACATGGATCATACGGCGCCATAATGAAAGATGAGTATAGATAACACAAATTTGTGTATAATAATTTTAAATAAAATATACTTACAATGAATATTATATTAAAAATTGTTTTAATATTTTGTCCTTGAAAACCCTAATTTGACCCGAAACTGAAATTTGTAGTTTTTTTATATTTTGTCTGTGAGGATTTCTACATTCCAAATTTCTGATCAGAAATGAAATATTATGTTTAATCGGATGAATTTTGGTATAAGTTCAGACGGAAAACAGTTGGTGTTTTCAGTGACAGTAAAATATTAATGATCAGAAAACCTAATTTTGACTCGTGAACGGAATGATTTATGTTTAAAACATATTTCCAATGAGTTTGATTATTTTGAAAATTTTTCGATTGAATAACAGACAGAAACCCTAATCGGGTAATCGACGGAGTCGAGAACGGACGTGCAGAGATAAAATCGGACATTCAATGGATGAAGATGAGTGATGACTCATAAGGGTGGGTCATATAGGTGAATCACAAGTGTCATGATTACTTTTGAGGTGAAATTACTATAATGCCCCTAAGTTGTTATTTTATCACCAAAATGCCATCATGTTAGACTACAATTTTGTCCCTCAAATTCCTTCTTGGACCCTTTTGCCCCTAGTTGACACGACCAAACCCCTCCAAATGAGCCCATTCTCACTTCTATTTAAGGCCAAGGTCATCTTCTTCACCAGGCTTTCACCATTTTTATAAAAACTTTAAGTTTCCATAAGCTTACTTTGTGAAGCAACATGGTGATTCCTTGCCCATTTTTCAATTCAAAGAGGTAATCCATGAACCTCATCATCATTTAACTATATGTTCTTCACATATTTTCATGATTCGATGCCTTATTCATTTTTCCAATTTGTAGATCTAGAAACTTTGAAATTGTCTAGAAAATCATAGAAAAATCCTAAAAATATGAAACCAATTTCTATGCTTCTAATATCATCTCTATATTCTAGATCTATGAGCTTACATCAAACAAAAATTTCTAGCCATTTGAACCTAAGGAGGCCGAACCTTACACTTTGGTGGGGGGAGGATTTAGTTCAATTTTTCTTAACTAGTTTTACATGATTCAATCTTATAGATTATATATGTATTGAATCCATGGTTATTAGATCAAATCAAAGTCTCTAAGACATATAAATTGGTCATGGCCGAATTGGATTTGTTGGAGGATTGGAATATTTTATTTCAATTCTTGTAACCTAAGTGTAGATTTAGGGTTTTAAGTGATTAGGAATCATTGATCCAAAAGCTTATGAATTTTAGAGATTTTTAGCCCTAAAATCACACCAAGACCGAAACCAAAATGTAGGTAATTAGGTGTTCTTAAGTTCTTTAAATTGTTGGTTTGTTGTTGTAATTGTTGAAGGATAACATTTGTTTTGAGTACCCGAGTTCGTGGAGGAAACCGGATTTGAAACCGAGATTTCGTTGGATAGGAACTTGAATCTTCAAGAGGTAAGGGGAGCTTACCTGAGGAATTTTTCCCGATGATTATATGTGTGATTGGTGTATTATTTGTAATATTTGGTTGAGATTCATGGTGGTTGTTTAGCTTTCTATTAAGCTGTGATTTTATCGGTGGTTAGTTATTTGTAGTTATGTATTATAGTACTTTGATGCATGATCTGCCTGGGTTATTTGCTATAATATTGTGATGAATTGTTGACATGAATTTATTATTGATGTGGATTGTGGATTGAAAAGCCTGACAGTCATCAGAGCTTAATTAAATACGAAGTTAAAAGCATTTAAAAGCTTTTTATGAATTAATAAGTTTAATTCAGTGGAAATAGTAATATATTATTACTTAATTTATTATTTGATAAAAAAATGGGAAAAAGTGAAAAATAATATTATTTCAATGATTTAACGGCGAAAGAGTGTTTTAAGAGTCACAGTGAGGACGTGACCGTGAAAATATTTTAGCATTACTAATTTTCACATAATGAATTTCTAAATATTAGAAAATGTTATTTTAAGAGAAAAAGTTTCAAAAATAATTTTATTACAGTACGTGTTGGAAAAATTGTTTTACGAACAAAGTCATCTTTTGACCTAAAAACGTTTTAAAACGACAAACGACGCACAATTCCGTCAATATTTGCGAAAGTATTCTTAAAAAGGGTAATATTGAGTATTTGTCTCAAATGAGGTTCCCAAGTTCAAATTATTGATTTTTGAACGAAAATGAGTTTCTTAGCGATTTGATGAAGGAAGTTATAGTAGAAATGATTTTACGAAGATTGGACGTTATTTCGGGAAAAAAGGGTTTCCGAAAGAAAATGAATTTCAATATGGTTTGACATTTTGTAAACGAGTTACAACAGGAAGGTTTTTGTAAACGAGTTTTACTCAACGGTATATTTGTTAGTCATGATATCTCAACGATATTCATGTTATAATTTATTTGTTAGTCATGATATCCTGATGATACTCATGTGTCAGTGTATGTGTTAATTATGGTATCTTTAGGTCATTCAGGCCTCGATGTATTTTTTAGTCGTGATATCTTGAATATATTCATGTTACAGTGTATTTTAGTATCTCTATGTTATTCATGTTTCCTAATTGTTAGTCATGGTATCATGGTGTTATTCATGTTTCAGAGTTGACCATTGTGCCTTAATGGACGATGTGCCATTTGATTTGTTGACCATCGTGCTGGGATGTTTGGGCGATGTGCCATTTGTCTTGTTGACCATTGTGCCGGGAGTTCGGATAATGTGCCATTATGTGGTTGACCATTGTACCAAGAGTTTGGACAATGTGCCATTCCAGAGCATGATCAGCTCATTTATTTGTTGAGTGAATCTCCGAGAGATTAGGTATAAAGATTAGATGATTATCTGTGAAATGTCATTAATCTTTTGTGAATGATATTGACTGTTCCAATGTGGAACCATTGGTAAATTAGTTGTGATTTCTGAGAAATTTATGTTGTTATGACTCTATATGTCTATATGTTGTTTTGGTGTGTCACACATGTAGTTATCATGCTTATATCCATATATTGGTGTCTCACCCTAACAATATATCAGGTTTTACTCGTTTTTGCCATTGTACCTTGGTACTGGCAGTAGATGGTGTGGAGGAAGTCTTGACTTTAGTCGGGGATACTGATCTTGATCCTTGAAGAGGTCGGTAATAGTGGTGAGAACTACAGAGTTCTTCCATTTGGTGTTTCATAGAGTGACCAGCTTAGGAGTATTGGTTGGGTTGTATATTTAAAAAGGTAGTTAAATGTGGTGTTGTAAGTTAACTTTTGGTATAATTTTCCCTTTTTGAAAATGGAAACTCTTTGAGAAAATTGTATAGGTCGTGAAGGTTGTTGTTGTGAATGTGAGCATTTCCTCGTGTGAGGAGATATACAATATGTTTTTACTGTCTCATGTATGTATCTTGGTTTTACAGAGCGTTCCCCTAGAACAAAATTTTTTACACCCGAGTTTTCTGACCTAAAGTAAGTTAATTTTCCGGAAGCAATCAGCAAATAACTTTTTAATTTATTTTCGCACGGGTTACAAAGTAATGCCTAAGGGGGGTGTTACAAAATATTCGGATAAAATATTTGAACAATTATTTTAAATATGATATTGAATATTAATAAAATTTCATGTAAACTAATTTAACAAAGGTTCGCAAATTATCGTTGCCTATATTTAGCACAAAAAATAAATCATAGCCTATTAAAATTATTAATCTATTTTAAATTATGATTTAATCAATTGTTATAAAAAATACTATAATATTTAAACCAAGTTTAAATTTAAAAGTGTATATGCCAAAAAGGTTTTCCTTTTTAGCCCAAAAAGTTTATTTAATATATGTAAACATTCAATTAATTATGAGTTTAATTTGTATGCATTGTCATTGTAAATATTTTTATACTGACAACCAATCAGAAATCATGGAATTGATGACTTTTAAGGTGGTTAGGATAAGAATCAAGCATTTATAATGGTATATCAATTTCTGATTGGTTGACAGTGTAAAAAAACTTTACACTATCAGTGTATATCAATTAAATCCTATAAATAATACATTAAGTCATTATTCATTTAAGCAACAAAATATGTAGAATTTCAAAATATAAAATGAGTTTAATTGGTACACATTGTCAGTGTAAAGTTTTTTACACTGTCAGCCAATCACAAATCATGATTCGAATAACTTTTAAGTTGATTTGGATAAGAATTAAAGATTTTCAATGACGTGGCGATTTATTATTGATTGACAGTGTTAAAAACCTTTACACTGACAGTGTATACCAATTAAACTCATAAAATACAAACAAAATTCATTAAAAAGACAATAGGCATTAATATCACGTGCATCACATAGGTAATAGAAAGATTAAAATTACAAAAAAAGAAAGATTATAAATTTAAAAATCAATTAAATCATAAATTGAAGAAAAACCGAAATTCAAATTTCATATAAGAGTGAAATTGATTTCTTGAAAAATAACGAAAATCAATTCTACAAGAGTGCATTGATTAAAATAGATTATACATCCAAGAATTCAAATTTCAAAAGTAAACAAAGCATTGATCATAACTATTTATATGTCCAACAGTGCATTTTATTATTCTTGCCAGCAATTCAGAATTCACCATAAAACCATCGATGCATAATCAATCAGTCTCTGATTTCCTGTTTTTAAAGTCTATCATGCTTGCGGTTTTAAATTCAAATTTCATATTGATTATAATTCCCCAAAAAATCGAAATTAATTTATATAAGGAATTCAAATTCAATCATACAATTAATGCATAATCAACCAGTTTCTGATTTCCTATTTTATAACTCCTTCCTATCCTCTATGTAAATGATTATCGTTCCAAATTTAAATTTAAATAATTTGGAATGGAGATTGGAATGAAATATTACGAATTGATTAACATTTATATGAATTAAAAGGAAATATCCTATATTGAAATCAATTTGTGATGACATTTAAGTTTTTCTTCTTTTAAATATCAAGTATCGAATGTAATTGCTAAAATGGAGTAGGGGTGTAAGTGGATTTAATCCGACCCGCGAACCCGGCCGATCCGAACCGAACCGATCCGTTTTTGTGGTTCGGTTCGGATCATTGATTCGGTTCAGGTCAAAATCAATGGACCCGACCATGGTTTGGTTCGGTTCTCGGTTCCAGGAAAAGTGAACCCGCTAGAACCGAACCGAACCGAACCGAACCCCTAATTTTTTTTATTTTTTTTATTATATATTAATATATTAGACACTGTGGCAGACAGGCACTATCTCAGTATCTCGGCCCAATTCTCCATCTCGCACGAGTGCGTCTTCTCCAGTTCAAACCCTACTTCACCTCTCACCATCCAGGTCAGCGGCGGCGGCGTACCTTCCAGCACTGCTCGCCACCGCGACCAGCACCCTCCATCACCGCGACATCTCTCCACCTCTTCACCTCGCTCCATCACCGCGACCTCTTCACCTCGTCGACTCGCTCAGTCGCTCCATCACCTCAACCTCTTCACCTCGCTCAGTAGCTCCATCACCGGCACCGTGACACCTCCCTCCGGACTCCACCACTCTATCACCGCGAGTCCGCGACACCTCTCCACCTCTCCACCTCTTCACCTCGCTCTATCGTTGCGATACTTCTCCACCTCTTCGGCTTCGCCTCGCTCAGTTGCTCCATCACCGGCTCCGCGACATCTCCCTCCGGCCTCCACCTCTCCACCACACTCCATCACCGCGAGTCTGCGACATCCTTTGAGATTGGTACCCAATTTGTGCATTTAGGGATTTTTGATTTTGCTAATAATGGATGAGCTCCCTTTTAAGTTTGTCGATAACCCCGGGTTTAGAGTTTTCATGAGTGTGGCTCAACCTCGATTTAAAATCCCTAGTCGTGTGACCATGGCAAAGGATTGCATGCAACTCTTTATGGGTGAGAAAGTACTTTTGAAATCTTTTCTGCATCATTGCATGCCACTTCTAATGGCTTCTTTGATAAGTGGTGTGAAATCCAAGCTACATTGAATAAGTGGATGCAAAGTGATGATGAGGTGCTGTATAGGATGTCATCAAATATGAAAATAAAATTTGACAAATATTGGGACATTGAGCATTTGAATTATCTGTTGTTGGTGGCTATTTTCCTTGACCCTAGACATAAATTGGAGTATTTTGAGTGCTGTTTGGATCAGGTATTCAGTTCGGATATGGCTATTATGTTGGAAATATTAAAAAAATTGAAAGATCTTATAAAAAAAATATTTTCTCAGTATGTTGTTTGGTATCCTATTCCCAATGATGCTTGTGATTCTAATGCCCAACCCTCGAATAGTACTCTTCAAGCACAAGGTGGTCAAAACGACGAGAGTGAAATATCATGTAAAGGTGCGTTCCCTCCACAGTAGAGGCTTTGATTTGTACTCAAAGTTGGTTGAGGAGTAAAGCTGAAAAAGTTGATAATCTACAAAGTCATATGGCTGAAGATGATTCAGGTAAAAAGTTTATTAATTATTTTATCATTGAATTTGATATCTTTCAGACTTTCTAATATATTTTTTGTATTATCGTATTATTAGAGCTTCCAGAGATAAATGTATTGCATCAGGATATTAGGAACACTAGTAGTCAGTTTATGGCCTTGGATTAAGGTAACTTATTATTTTGTTGTTTTACACTTCATTCATTATAAACGTGTATTTAGTGTTTCCCTTTTTTTTGTTCAGGTACAACTTGTTTCAAAGCAACCGTTTCTTGAAGGGACAACTTGAGTTTTTGTTCAGAGGTACAGCTTGAGTTTCATTGCAAAATTTAGTTTAACAAGTTGTTTATACTTAATGAGTATTTTCGATTTGAAATTAGATGAGCTCATGGTACTCTTTCCTCTTGACCATGACACATTACTGTTTGGATCTTGATGTGTTCATATATTGTAGGAGTTAGGTTACTTCTTGAAAGGTTGTTTTAAATGTAGCCTTTTGGGTTTGAAGTTCTTGAAGCCAAGTTAAATCTTTTTCTGTTGCTTTGTTGCACTCCTTACACGCCTTATAGTTGAAAAAGACAACTCCAACTTTGGCAGCCATGTGATTAAGAATAGCATGTTGAGCTTCAATGCTATTGGTCAACTTGGCTAAATTTTATGTATTTTGGTTTGGTGAACACTTTGATTTTAGTATTGCATTTCCCTGCTTTTATGTTTGGACTATTTGTGCAATGTAATGCCACAACTATAACAACATATGGTGCCGTGCCACAGTTCTGCAATTCTGGAATCATATGGTGCCGTGTTGATTTTTGTTTTGGAATTCTATCATTCTGGAATCATATGGTGTTGTGGATTTTTTGTGTTAGATGTTGTGTTGATTTTTGGGGAGTAAACTAGATTTGATGTGAGATATGTAATTTGCATTCAAGAGAAATGGAAATCGAAATAGGTGAAACAGGAATAATAGGAGAAAACTGTTTTTTTTTTTAAAAAGACGGGAACCCGACGATCCGATCCGAACATGATCGGTTCGGATTGGTTCGGGTCTGCTAACAGAAAATGTCAAAAACCGAACCGAACCGAACCGAACAATTTTGATTGGTCCGGACACTGTTTTCCCTCAAATCCGAACCAAACCGATCCGATTACACCCCTAAAATGGAGAATGATAGTCTTGGTATACCATTTCTTTATTTGGAGTTCAATGTTACCCTTTTTAAATTATGAGACCATGTTCTTTTGCCAAACATAATTTATTTAATCATATTTATAATTAGATCCATTAAATTTAAATGTTAGCTTAGTCAATTTTAAATATGATTATTTCGGTTACTTTTTATACATCTATTATATATACAAAGTAGAATGTCCCTCAAGGCGAATTCTCATCTCTGAACAATGACACATCATTAGGCCTTACGTGTCACTACAAGAGAGATTCAATGATGAATCATTAATTTATTCAAATTTGATTTGATTTGAGATTTTGATTTGAACTATAAATTTTTCAATATTTTCTAAACTTTGGCGAGTTTCTATGAGGTAAACGTTTTTCTTCCATTTTTTTATTACGTTTTATTTTCCATTTTCTCCTCTTAGTTTTATTTTCGTTTTCTCCCTCCCAGGTTAACTTTCTCACTCTCCCTATTTTTTTTCCTCTTTTCTGTTCAACCTTTATATTGTGTTGGTGATAATGTTGTCCTCTATATTTTTTTTCTTTTCATTTTCATGTTGCTAAATTCTAACCCTCTATGTGGGTTTATAATGCAAGTCACAGGAAGCATTACCATCGCTATAAGGTAAAGTACACTATTCTTTCCCTTTCTTTTCTTATTTTGTTTTATTTTCCATTTCCCCCTCTTTATTTTCTTTCGTTTTCCCCCTCTCAGATAAACTCTCTTTCTCCTCTTTCTTTCCTATTTTTGGTTGAACCTCTTCAATGCGTTGGTGATAATTTTCTCCTCTCTGTCTTCATTTTCATGTCGCTAAATGATATCCATATATGTGTGTTGATATTGCATGTCGCGAGAAGCACCATCATCACGAGCCCAAAGAGGATAAGCTTGCTGGTCTTCGAAATAGATCCAAATTGATAACATCAGTAAGAATGATATTTCCATCTTATATGTATTTTCTAGAGCAATGTTACTATGCTAAAATGCACATGGAAATGAAATGAAAGAAGTTCTCTTCTGATATGTATTCTCTAGAGCATTGTTACTCTGATATTGAATGTCATTGGAAGCACCCCTTCAAAAAATCTCACAATCTTGAGATTTTCTTCTCTTCCTTATTTATTTATTTATTTATTTATTATCATTATTATTATTATTTTTTTTTTCAACTGAAGACATAACATGATTTATGTATTCATAATTGGGGCTATATGTTTTCAGAATTAGTTTTTTCTTTGTGCTTTAGACGGTTTCTTTTTTAAATTCTTAATTTTTGACTGGAGGACTAAGTTTAGAATTTAAATCGTATATGGTACCATTCGAAGTCCTACCTGAATTAAAATTAATATTGATTCAATATTATTAGCTTACCACTTAATGGTGTCAGTGTTCGAATGACAAATATATTTTCTATAGATATAATTTTGTTTTGAAAAAAAAAATTCACAATGAAACTTTAATATCTATTTCAAATATTATGCTTTTTTTTTTGTATATTCTTAATATATGTCTTATTTTATAAGTTGTATTTTTAATAATAAAACTGTGTAGTAGATCGTATGTGCTTACTATACATTCAAGAATCATTATATGTATTGTATTATCAATAATAATTATTAGGGTTAATATTTGGTATATTTTGTGATTGACTATTCAGGCAAAATAATTATTTAACAAATTAGGGAGGTATAATGAGTTTTCTATTCTCATTTACTTCTGATTTTCGATTTATTAAATGATTTTTTGAAATTTTAGGTTTCTTACATGAGAAGAATTGCATTAATGAGGATACCAACGTTTCTTTGTAGGGTCTGACACGGTGGTGTGAGCACACTCTACCGTGCTCTGATCTGCTTCGAAAGAAAAAATGCAGTAGTTTCTTTCTTCCCTCTCTTGACACACCCCCCCCCCTTCCCTCCCCCGCCAGACGGCAACGGCAGGGCCCGAAAAGCCGGCGTCTACTCTAGGTTAGGGGCTTGCCGCTCGTGGGTTGATGGTGGTTAGGCAACCACGACGGTAGAGGATGGAGCAGGGCTGGGCGGGCGTGGTGGCCGCCGGCCTCTGGTTTCATCACGAAAACATGGAGAGCTCTTTCCCCAACATCCCTTTTCTTCACTGTACATTTACTCTTGTCTTTTTTCTTCATCTCTGTTTTTCAAATTTTACTCTTCTCTTGGTTCTCTTCAAATCCTCTAATCTCTCTCTTGCATTTGCTCTCCATTGCTTGGGTGTTTACTGTGTCTATTGATTATGATTTGTTTCTTTTTTAGGTTTTCCATAAGGACCACAACACGTGCCTCTCAATCTGACCAAAATGATAAACTTGGGTGTGTTGCCGACAGAAGCAATCAGATGATAAACAAAATCAGTGGGAATGGTATATTTAACTGCATCAATTGAGTTTGTTGTCCTTTTTATTTAATTTCCCCTATTCATACTTGCGGGTTCCTTTAGAGTTGAATATTGCTTTGTGGAATATTGCTTTGTCTTGATGATGGAGTTTATCTTTTAGGAGTTCCCACAAGTACAACAAGAAAACAAATGATGTTGTTACAGTGGAAAGGTGAAGGAGAAATCTTTGTATATAAAAGGAATGAAAGGTATTGTATAGCTTCATATCCTTATTAGATGTAGTAGTAATTAAATTTAATTTCTAATAGAAAGGACAAATTTAGTATGGGCAACTCAAATTATTAAGACTGTCATGGGATTAAACATCGATTTTTCATTCTTTCGAATTCAGATATATACTAAGTATGCAGAAGCCGAGATTCCATATGTTCTTGATTATGTTGGAATTGTCATTGAAGTACTCCTCTACTCCATCTTTTTAAAGCAATAGAAGATTAATAGTTTCAAGCATCAACTGCTGCAACTATTATGTACTAAGCGATCTGTTTTCAAATGTCAACTTTCTCACACATCTCAATTCTTCGGTGTCTTTTCAACTTTGCATGTTTCCATGTTTATTAATAATCTGATACTATTGAACATGTTAGATCTATGTTGAATTTGTCTTTTTGTATTGCTATCATTGCAAATCATGTCTGATAGGTTCTTTTCCTATTAGTAAACAGAAAAACAGAAATGTAGAGCAGAAGATGATAAAGGATGATATACTTCTTTGTATTATTGAATGATAAAAGGAAGGAAGTTACAAGAAATAAAAGAGCTATAGCTCCCCCAAGTCTGAATATCTATTCCAGACCCTGATTCACAACGTAAAACTTCTCATCCCTACCACATTCTCCTTTCCCCCAATATATTCCCTCCCCTTGCATAACAGATTACCTCTGTTGCAAAACAGATTACCTCTTTCTATAACCACTTCCTTATTCTACGGGATTGACATGCTGAATCACCCTTCTAGAATCAAGAGTAAACCCCTCAGGGATTATCTGGATTGATACGGGTCTTGGGCCTGCGGGTATAGACCAGAAGGGGTTTGGGCTGGGTTTCTAACAATACCACCCTCCGTAAAACATGTCTTGTCCTCAAGACAGAAAGAAGGAAAGCGGGCCTGGATGGATTCCGCGTCTTCCCAGGTGGCTTCATCAACAGGCAGTGAGTTCCAAAGGATGAGCCATTCCGTGATGAAACGACCATTACGCTTCCCGTCTCTAGTGGCCAGAATCGCTTCAGGAATAGGAGTTTCTGTGGCCTCCAACGCCATATCGGGTGGAAAGGTAACTGCTTCAAGACTGCCTGGGATTGAACGTTTGAGTTGGGAGACATGAAATACCGGATGAATTCGGGAAGTAGAGGGTAAGATGAGTTTGTAGGCCACTTCTCCCACACGAGATTCAATCTGGAAAGGCCCAAAGTACCTAGGAGAAAGCTTAGGATTGATTCTCCTAACCAGGGACTATTGTTTATGCGGGCGTAACTTGACATAAACCCAATCTCCAATAGAAAAAACAACATTCCGGCGGTGGGCATCTGCATATTTCTTCATGCGCTGCTGAGCACGATGAAGATGGTATTTCACTTGCCAGTAGTGCTTCATCACGATCGAAAGTACAAAAGAACCGACTCTCTACAGCTGTCTCACCTTTCAAATAACGAATAATCGAGGGAGGGGGCCGTCCATAAACTATTTCGAAGGGAGACTTCCCTGTGGCAGAATGGGAGGAAGTATTATACCAGAACTCCGCCCATGACAGGCACGAGATCCACTGACGAGGCTGTTCTGATGCGAAACAGCGGAGAAAGGTTTCTAGACAGCGATTCACCACCTCGGTTTGACCATCGGTCTGTGGATGGTAAGAGGTGCTCATCCGTAATGAAGTCCCTTGGAGTCGAAACATCTCTTTCCAAAACCTGCTAAGAAAAAGTGGGTCATGATCACTGATTATGGACTTGGGAAAACCATGCAATTTGACCACCTCTTTCACAAAAGTTTCTGCCACCGACTTAGAAGTAAATGGATGATGCAGAGGCAGAAAATGAGCATATTTGGAAAGGCGATCCACAATTACCATGACGACTTCGAATCCATGGGACCTAGGCAGTCCCGAAATGAAATCCATAGATATATCCTCCCAAACCAGCTTCGGAATAAGGATGGGTTGTAACAGACCAGCGGGGGACATGGCTTGGTACGTGCTCTTCTGACAAATATCACATCGACGAATATAATCCATGATGTGTTGTTTCATACCCCTCCAAAAGAAACTTCCAGCCAACCTTTTGTATGTTTTGGTGAACCCGGAATGACCCCCTATTGGTGTATCATGAAACTCAGTTAGGAGTGTAGGAATCAAACCAGAATTTTTGGATAGCATCAGCCTGTTCTTGAAAAAGATGAGTCCATCTCGGAGAGAGAAATTAGGCAAGGAATTAGGATCAGATTGCAGGGACTTTTGTAAGGTTTCCAGCTCGGCGTCGGAGCCAATTTCTTCTCTGATTTTGGGAAAATCCACCCAATAAGGACTCATGGAGATGGTGGACAGCTCGGTTGAAGGGTGGAACTGCCTGGATAGTGCATCTGCAGCCTTGTTTTCGGGCCCTGGTTTGTAGATCACTTCAAACTGAAACCCCATCAATTTAGACAACCAACACTCTTTGGTGCGTGGTGGTGATCAGTCTTGTAATAGGTGTTTAAGGCTGCGGTGATCAGTGTAGACCTTGAAACTTCTGCCCAACAGGTAGTATGTTGGACCGAAAGAGCCAAAGCCATAATTTCCTTTTCATAGACAGACTTAGACAAGGTGGCAGCCGCTAGAGCCTTGCTGTAGTAAGCGATGGGGCGACGCTCTTGCATCAAAACAGCCCCAATTCCTCTACCCGAGGCATCGCACTCGATGACAAATTCCTTGGAAAAATCCGGGAGGGCCAGAACTGGGGCAGAAGATAGGCATTGCTTAAGATGCTCAAAGCTTGGGCTTGCTCTGAGCCCCAGTTGAACCCATCCTTCTTGGTGAGTGCAGTAAGCGATTGGGCAATTTTTCCATAGTCCCGAATGAACCTGCGATAATAGCCTGTGAGTCCTAGAAATCCACGGACCGCCCTCACATTATTGGGCATCGGCCACTCCAAAACAGCCTGAACCTTGGAAGGATCCATGGCTACACCCTGAGCGGAAATCACGTGACCAAGGTACTCAATAGAGGATAGACCAAACACACATTTCTTCTTGTTGGCCACAAACCTATGCTGGTTGAGAAGGGTCAGTACAATGCTCAGATGGGTTAGATGAGCCTGCCATGTGGGGCTGTATACCAGTATGTCATCGAAAAAAACTAGAACACACCTCCTCAGTAAGGGCCGAAATATGGAGTTCATCGTCGATTGGAAGGTTGAAGGAGCATTTACCAGTCCAAATGGCATGACAAGGTACTCGTAATGGCCCTCATGGGTCCTGAATGCGGTCTTATGGATGTTTGCTTCTTTAACTCGAATTTGGTGAAATACGGACTTGAGGTCTATCTTGGAGAAGAACATGGAACCGTGTAGTTCATCCAGCAGCTCGTCAATTGTCGGAATTGGGTATTTATCTGGCACGGTAGCCTTGTTCAAGGCCCTGTAGTCCACACACATTCGCCAAGAGTTGTCTTTCTTCTTAACCAGGATGACTGGGCTCGAAAAAGGGTTGGTGCTGTGTCTGATTAGTCCTTCAGAAAGCATCTCCTCCACTTGTTTTTCTATCTCGTCTTTGTGATGATAGGCGTATCGGTAAGGGCGAACGATCACGGGTTTTGCTCCTGTTACTAGAGTAATGGCATGATCATGAGCCCTGTGTGGTGGCAGACCCTTCAATCCACCGAACACTTCAGTAAATTGGTCCAATACCTCGCCTAGCTCGTGACCCATGGGCGAAACATTTGAAATCCCTAGTCCTTCTATGTTACATGACTCAAAACTATCAATCACAGCTTCGTGTAAAACCCCTTGTAGAGCGGGGATTTGCACCCTATCGTGGATGTGGTAACCCCTGAGAGTGATCTCGTGGCCCTGTTCCTCAAAACTAATGGTCTTCTTTTTCCAATCCATGGTTGTTGTCCCACAAGCTTCCAACCACGCCATTCCCAGAATAATATCAACCCCCCCGAGATCCAATACATAGGCATCAGCCGTCATAGTGTACCTTCCGACTCTGATCTCGAGTGCTCTGCAAACTCCTTGGGATGAGCACTTACTGCCGTTTCCTAGCCCCACGCAAAACCTTTCCGTGCTAGAGACGGGAAGACCTAAGGATGTCACCAACTCTCTGGCCACGAAATTGTGACTGGCGCCACTATCAACCAAGAGAATGATTGGGTACCCTATCAAGGTTCCTTCCAGCTTGATGGTCTTAGAGCCGGCCAACTCCTTGGAATCAAGAGCTCTGTAATCGAGAACTTGGCATACCTTCTCCCCGTTCTCCTCCTCGATCCTTTCTTCCTCGGCCAAGACGTTGTCGTCGGTGGGTTCCTCTCCATAAAAAATGAGGAGCCTTAAGTGCTTGTCAGGGCAGGTGTGGGTAGAACTCCAATGTTGGCCACACTTAAAACAGAGGCCCAATCTCCTTCTATCCATAAGTTCTTGGTAGGATAGGTTTCTGGTGCCCCCACGGGTCTGGCTCGATACTGGTTGGGCAGGTTTGGACCCTCTATCGTTGGGCCCATTTACACTCCCTGCAGACGGTTGGGCCGAGTTGGGCCGATTCCCACTCTGAAGTGGGTTGGCTGACAAGGTGGGCCTACGGTGCTGGGTAGTGTTGCGCCATCCTCCAGATTGCGTTGACTTGTTCAACCTCCTCTCTATTGATCGTGCCACCGCGATCATCCTATGACGGTTGGGCGGCTCGAAGGCTATGACCTCCATCCGAATTTCCTCCTTCATTCCTCCTAACAGAAACCCCATGTATTGGTCTTCTGGTAATGGAGGAATTTGTGCCATGAGGATTTCAAACTCCTCCACGTACTCATCCAAGGAACCAGTTTGCTGCAACAACTTGAGTTGAGAGAATGGATTCCCTGCCTCATGATCGCCGTAACGATCCATCAATGATCTCTTGAACTTCTCCCAGGTCATCTCAGGCTCGGAGTCTCGGAGGACCTTGAACCAGTGCCATGTCATTCCTTCCATACAAATCTGGGCCAGCTGCACTCTCATCTCTGGCGGCGTCCTCTGGACCGCAAAATACGCTTCCGCCTTGGCGACCCAACCAACGGGGTCACAGCCCTGGAAGGAGGGCATCTCCACATGTTTGGCGGAAAGGCGAGACGCTTCGGTTTCCGATGATGACCCAGAGGTCGGGGATTCTTTGTCGCCGCCGGAACCCATCTCGCACCTCGAGGATTAACGCTTGAAGGGAGCTGGTGAGTTCGTCGACACTAGTCCTCAAGGAGCTCAGCTGAGCTGAATGCTCCTTCAGTGTCGAACCATGTGACCTCACCATCTGATCCTGCCCCCTAAGCAACCCCTCTTGGTTTCTGAGACTCGATTCGACGGCTGCAACCCGCATTTCAATGGCGTCCAATCGCTGCGTTGTTGTCGTCATTCTTGTTAGCTTGCACTCTCAATATCTCTCAACGAAAGCACCAATTGATAGGTTCTTTTCCTATTAGTAAACAGAAAAATAGAAATGTAGAGCAGAAGATGATAAAGGATGATATACTTCTTTGTATTATTGAATGATAAAAGGAAGGAAGTTACAAGAAATAAAAGAGCTATAGCTCCCCCAAGTCTGAATATCTATTCCAGACCCTGATTCACAACGTAAAACTTCTCATCCCTACCACATTCTCCTTTCCCCCAATATATTCCCTCCCCTTGCATAACAGATTACCTCTGTTGCAAAACAGATTACCTCTTTCTATAACCACTTCCTTATTCTACGGGATTGACATGCTGAATCACCCTTCTAGAATCAAGAGTAAACCCCTCAGGGATTATCTGGATTGATACGGGTCTTGGGCCTGCGGGTATAGACCAGAAGGGGTTTGGGCTGGGCTGGGTTTCTAACAATGTCCTTATATGCTTGAATACCATGTATCTTCCAATCTATCAGGTTGTTTATGTGTTGATTTTGGCTTATTGTTGATTTAGTTGGTTCCTGTGAAAGCATGTGATATTAATATAAAAAATGATGTAGTTTAAGTGCAATTTGATGTGGTGGATCAATTTTTCCCAATGTTTGCTATTGTTAGTATATGTCCAAACACTTCATATATCTCAATCAAAATTCTTAATAATGGTATTTCATTATTAAGCCAAATGAGATATTTATCTATGACCTAATGATAAATAATGTTTGCTATTTTTGACTATTATCTGACATTAATAATGGTATTTCAAATCCTAGGAAAGTGTTGGTGTACCCCTAGGGATACTTTGGTAAGTTCATTTGGGGACACTTACTGGATTGACTAAAGGCAATTATGGTAATTAAGGAATTTGTCATTTGAAGATATTGTAATATCAATCTCTCTGGCTTCACAAGAGCAGAGCACATGTGCAGACCAGGTTTAATTTACATTTACTTCCAAACGGCCAGCCTTAATTGCCTTTTGTTAAATGCTATGGAGGAATATTTTGGTTATAGAAGCTGACCAGAATTCGGTAGAGGTTTTAGTTAGATTGGCTTATTTTCATTGCTTCAATTTGCTTTAATCGACATTTAGTTCAAAACTTTAAAACAGCCACCATTAGACTCAGGTAGACAAGTTGTGCATCAGAAGTCTTATTATATTAAATTTCAATAGCCATTAACGTAGATAAGGCAGATGAAGGTGGAAGGATATGAGCAAGGCCAAATTGGTAACAACCAAGCATAAAAAGTTGATGAGCCAAAACAGGTTAAGGGACTACATTTCCCATATCGAATTATATGTAACAGTTGCAGTGAGTAGTTAGTGCTATAATTTGACAACACTAGACAATAATATTTTATACATAATTCCATATATTAAAATGATAGATTGACAATACTTAAAAATTATACAAAATATTACCGTCCATACAATTAGCATCTTTCAATTAATTTTGTTTACAAACTTAACTTTGTTTATCTTTGTGCATCAGTCTATGTATAAATGACTAACATCTGTTTAATCATCTTTGTTGTACTTTCTGATTATTCTGCCTCTTCTTACCAAAAGTTAGTGTCAAACTCAAATCTCTCGAGGATGAAATTTATTTGTTCCCCATTTCTTTTGTTGTAGTTTGTTATGGAGATTTGGAGGTTAATAGAGGGGAAAGACGTTAGCCTAAATAAATATGCTTCTCTCTTATGATGCAGGCCCTTTGTAAAGGAAACTACTTGGAAGAGGTAAAACATTAGTTTCATATGTAGTTTTTTTCCTCAAAATACAATTGCACAATTTTGTGGTAGCATCAAATTGCATGTCAAGTGGTAAATGCCGCAGTCATTAGTGAATCATGTTAATCTTAGCTACCAGAATTTAAGATGATGGATTTTCATGGACAAAGTCAATGCCTCTAACTAGGTCTGCCTTTGTACAGTAGTTTCTTAGGATCTTGAACAAAATGCAGAGTATAATTCATGCAAGGAAATGCTTGGACTTGATGAGAAAGCAAATGATAGGAAGGAATGGAGTTATATATAGAGCTTCTCAAGGTCGGCATATAGAAAGTACCAATATCTTTTTATTTGCCTTACTATTTCTGTCAACCTTTTCATTTTTAATTGTATATAATGAACAATACAACGTTGAATTAGTCATTACTTAATGACACCATGGCAGGAGCGGGCAAGTATGGAATAGTCTATTTTGTGCCGTTGCCATAGGATGTTTCAAATGAGATAGAAGAAGATTTTACTGGTGGGAGGATCAAGTGGGAACATGGAAAGCTGAATAGAGCTCCCAAACTTGCAACATGATGTAGCAAAAAAATTATTTTCATGAAAATTGTAAAACATACAACTGGCTAATTTGATATACATATTTTGACACCGGCATCGGACCAAACAATTAATTTATATTATCACAACTAAATCATATTCATATGAAGTCACAGATATTTGAACCTGTTAAAAGCTGCTGGACTGATGTTCCTATCGGAACCTTGGGATCGCATTTCTAAATAAGCTAAGGATTTGTTTAGGGGAATTCTCTATACATAAGCTTCTCAAAGACTCACTGTCCAGGAGGTTCTAGGTAAGTTTGATGTCTTTTGTTTCCTTTGTTAATACCTATCTACTGAAGTTGTTTTTATTTAGATTCATCATTGGAGTTAGAGAGTATTTTAGACAATTAGGATAATGAAATGGGACTTACATATGTATTAAAAGGGGGAAAAAGGGAGCAAGCTCCTTACAATGCAGAGGATATCATGGGATACATGTCATGAAGTGTACATTTTGTATATAGGTCTGATTTGGATTTATATATTTTTGTCATCCATTTCTCATTACCAGCTATTGTGACTAAGCACCTGCACGTCCCAATGTTAAGGTGTTTCCAATTTTAGTTATTTTTTTTCATTGCCATCTTCTCTTTCCATCCTTGTATATTTTTCTATTTCCTTTGCCTCAATCTCTTTCTTTCTTTTCCTTTATTTTTGCTTCTTTTTTTGGATAGGACCCTATCTGCCCAATTGTTGGCCAACGGCCATGCAGCAGCAAAGACTTACAAGGTTTTATAATACCCTTTGTATTTTGGTATTAAAGTAAATGCAATTAGTTTATGTTTGACGTGCTTTAGTTCATATGTTCTTTTTATATTCAAACTTATATTTGAACCATTCACTCTATTCACTCAAATTTATATTCAAGCTGTCATTCACTCTATTTATATTTTTGATAAGGCTGGCATATATGTCATTCTGCCATCTAAATTCTTCTCCTGATGAACTAGCAATTATTAATAAGTTTTCTCAAAGCCGGTACTTTAATTTTGGCTGCCCCGGTTGAAGCTGCAGCTTCCAAAGCGGCATGCATCTACCTTAATTATTATATTTTATTGTTTGTTACTTCACGTTTATTGTTTTTTATAATTTAGTGTTCTAATAACATTTGAATTTGAAATCAATTGGTTAATCCTCATGTGGATGGACCTTGAATTGAATCGGAATCGGTCTATGGGACGTGGGTTTATAGATGAAACACATTACAATTTGATTAGAGTATTGTAATACTCCTTTAATATCTAAGAACTTCTCCTGATATTGATTTCAACCCCCATTTGGGAAACAAGTTGAACATGCCATGTGACTGCAGTCCAAATGAAGTGTTCTCCCTTTATATGTTTGTGTAGTTGAACTATTAAGAGTGTAAATTCTGAGAGTATTGGAGATATTGATCAAGTCAATCCTTACTAGACTCACTTGATGCATGCTGGCTAGGTGAGCTGCATGCAGCTACACCCTATGAGCTATATCACTTTATTCTTATTCTCTTCAGGCCTTGTGTGAATTGTTGCTCATTTTGATTATCAAGACAGTACTATAATAACAGCACTTAACTACTTAAATAAAAGGAGACTAACTTCTGAATTTGCATTGACACAGCATTATATAATTCACGTGGGAGATGCCTCACACCCCAATTTAGAATCTGTAATCAGAGCAAACCATACTGGAAGGAATGGCACTCAATTTTAAGACGAAATTCTTGAACTTAATTATTGTTATTCCTCTCATTTTACGTTTGAGTTTTGCATGAAAACTAACTTGTACAATAAATTTAAGATAATTTTAAAAATATAGTTCATTAAAGTAGAGATCAAATTTTGGGTTTTTAACAAAAGTAGATACAAAGTTAAAGAACCCCCTTTCTATAGTAGTATAGATGATGATAGCCTCAGCACTCAAGCTTTATAAGAATATGGATAATTTACATCAGATTATGGAAGGGTGATGAAGCTTGAATGGGCAACCATGTTTCACATTTTCTGTGATTTTCATGCTTAATTGTCCTGTTAGTTTGATAGGAAGAATATTACATGATGTTACAACAATAAGAATTTATCCTGTTTGCTTCTACCCTTCTAGGAAATTTGAATGGTGTGTCCATTTTACTTTTTACATGATAAACACTTAACGGAGTCTGTGATCTTCTATGGAATCTCCTCCTTTGTAACATATGGATTTATATATTGTTTGAATTACACAAGTTTGTTGCTGGCTCCTATTCTTGCCTTCTTGACAAAATAGGAATTGGTCCAAAGAAATGGTTAACATAACAGTCAAACTGAAGAAACCAAAGGAATATGAATACAAACAAGAAATAGGTTATTTTTTCTCTCCAGTCCTTGCATTTTAAAGTATGCAAAAACATGATGATCTTAGAAAGGATTGGTTTGATTCTCATCTAGATACTCTTTCTGGATTAGTTAGTTGACTATGTAAGAGTTGAATTTTGTGAATTTTACTTGCTTTTCTTTCTTTTTATATATGCTATTTCCTTTGCTTTTTGTTAACAATTAAATATTTCAAGTAAATGCTACAAAAAGTTCAGGAAAAGTCCACAGTTAATTTGATATGTAATCTGATTACAAGTCAGATACTTTAAAGTTTTGGCATGACTTGGCACATCCCTTGCTGTTGAATGTTCTCTAACCCCCGATTGAGTAGGTACAATCTAATACTATTATGAATATAATGCTGCATTTAATGTTGCATTTAATAGGGAGTATACATAAAGATTTTATTAATTTGTTACACTTGGTTGATTCCTTTGTTATCATGCTTGATTGATATCATTTGATTGATTTGAAAAATGGGGTTTGATTTATATATCGCTCTTCTTTGCTTCCTCACCAAAAATGAAAAATTCAATTCGGGATTTATATCGTGTGATTTGTTCGAATGTTTCCACTACCATAATAATTCAACCTGGGCCTGTGGTGGACTTCTTAATTGCCACTATATAGTTCATTAAACACACGGGACTGCTCAGACTAATTATTCATCACCTGTTAAAGTTGATGTTGCTGCACCGGCACACATCAAAAATCACAGGTACTATTACCAGTTGTAATTGGAGCTTATACATTGTTGGGTTGATACTGCTGCGAACAGGCCATATACCTAAAACCTTTAGATTCCTATGTCAATTTGTTTTAGATTAATAAGTATTGTTTTTTGTTAATGGTGGGTGTTTGATATTCAAGGCCAATCATTGGGATTATATTATTGGGCATCGTACTACATTTTGAAGTCCTTTTGTCATAGTTAACTCAAATCAGATGGCATATATCATTATGCTATTAATTACACAGGAGAAAAGCCATACAACCTTCACTAATTTGATAATTACTGGCATATTAGCCTATTTGTAAATTCAAAAATATAGCTGATTTATATGATGGATAGAGGTATACAACCATCTTTACCCATCTTAGCAATACAACCTTCACTTTACCCATCTTTCTATTTGGGTTTCATATCCTTCTTTTTCTTTCCACTTCCTTTTATGCTACTGTATGGACTCCTTACATGGAATATAATAGGGATGATTATGTCAAAGAAGACATTATCTTGGCGATGGGATTAAATTTATGTATAGATCTTGGTTTCTAGACAAAGGTACCTAGGTCCTAATTAACTTAATGTCCTGTTGCCTCAGTAAGGGCTGCAAAGCTATATTCTTTTGGGAGCAAAATCCCTGGCAATGTTCCTTCGAAGTGGTGATGGCTGGAGAAGCTAGGGAATGCTTTCATGGTAAGTTCCTGAGTGGTACCTTATAAAAAAATAGTTAACAAAATATCAAACCAAAGAGTGATTTATATGATCGTTTGAAGTTTTAAACTAAAAGCTTTTTGGTGTTGAATTTGATAAATATTATTATTGGGAATTCACTTTCTTATTTAAAATAAAGTTATATGTCCTATGCTCACTAGGAATGTTCCAAAATTCTGTTTAACTATTGGAAATTGGTTTGATATATGTTGCAGGTGTTCCTCTGATCTTCACAGATAGAGAAAGTGTTGAGATGTGAGAGCGTGAGGGGTGTATAGGTCAGGAAATTGATTGATCTTTATCTGGTATACTTTTAACTTTTGAATTTTTTTTATTCGAAAATGCTTCTGATCACACCTAATCGTTTTGTAGCCTGAGTAATAGGAATTAGTTTCATAGGCTTTGACCATGGATCAGAGGAGTGGCTAGTTCTGCACACCTATCGTTATGGTGCACGTAAGTACATTTTATTTATAAGTTAAGTAATTAAATTTTAAATACTATGATAATTAACATGTTTTTTCAATATATTAGGTATCTGCATCGTATGTTAGTTGATCAGGGTAACCTCGCCCTTTATGGGTTCATTGACCCCATGTTCATTCAGGGTGATGTTCTCCTAGCATCAGAAGATCCGGTCACCACCATACGTGATATACTTGCCCGAGACGATCATCAATTCTACCTTGCGCCTTATCTCAATAAGTAAGTATCAGTTATTTAATTATAATTATATATGATTGTTTGCACTTTTTATTTATGCAGCTATATTATCCATTTTGTATCCCACTTTGACTGAAGTAGTTTGGCAGGTTTTGACAATCATTGATTCAATACTAAGGCTCTATGTTGTTGGGTTGGTTGCTGATCGGAATAGTAAATCGCCTAAACCCATTCTTGAAACATTTGACAAATATTATGAGAAAATACTGCTGAAAGCATCTTTGTTTAGTCATTCATGCAATTTGTCAGCTTCTGATTGGGAGGCTTCTTACATGGATGCATTATTATTTCTGTGATGTACGATTGCTACACCATTCAAATGGAAACAGTTTGTACCTAAAAAGAATGATGTTTATGCTGTGACTATGCTTTCCACTGCTTAAGACATGTTTCATGTACTTTGTCAACTTATTCTTTCTAAACCAAGGTATATCCAATTTATTTTGGTTAAGCCGAGTTTTGCATGTTCGCCTATATATATCTTTCTATTTGATTAAATGTTCACTATTCACTATTGTCAATTGTCATATATGTGGACATGCTCTTGTACACTATTATTTTCACAGTCACCCAGTTTAGCAGCCGTAGGTGGTGAGGGAGAAAATGGGTCTTGGGTCTTGTGCCAGGAAATATTAATGATGTATGCATAGATAATCTTGAGGCAGGGGTGTTGGTGTTAGCCAAGAAATTAAAAAGATACAGTCGCCTAATTTTTGCTTGAAACAGAAATATGGTGTTTGGTATAATTGGGTGAAACAGAAGGTTATTTCTTTTTTGGATGGTATTCGGCACCTGTGGAGTGCATCAAGTCTGCTGCTTAGTTCATTTTGCTTGTAACAGAATTGAGGTGCACTGACTGGTCTTTGTGCTATTTTATCTCAAATTCTGTAGTTAAATATTTGGGTTTGGTTAGGTGGCAAACGAATTCTGGTTTAGGCATTTGGCGAGGAACATTTCTACAAGGCTATTTTCCCCCCCTGTTTTAAGCATTGGCTTATTGTTTTAGCATACAGTGAGGTTATGCAGAGATGACATCAGTGTTTCAACTAGCCTGATATGGTGTAGCAGAGTGTGAGTAACGAAGGGCTATTCTGTTGTGACTTGTGAATAGCTTTGTTTAGGTTACGTTGTTAATAGCTTTGGTGTTTGGTATTTTTGTGATCTAAGTGGACATGAACAGGGGTTGCTATAATGGGATGATTTGTATAGGATATATATCAGTATGCTTGGGTCCTCTATTTATTCTGGAATTTGGAAATTGGTCAAGGTTTTGGACAAGTTAAAGGCGGCAGATCTGTTTTATTTTTTTTTTTTAAATGTTTCTTGGTGTAACTTTTGGGAATAGAAATATGTAATATTAATATGGAAAATGCTAACGAGTGCCTTGAGTGCCCTTAAGGCACTCGTTAAGGAATCCAAAAAAAAAGTTTCTATTGGGAAGTGGTGTATTTAATATTTAAAGAAGTAGAATATTTGGTTTTTCAATGCAAACGTACTTTTTATGGGTTCCTTAAAGAATGTTCTAAGGACACTCGTTAGCATGACTCTATTAATATTGGTTTGGTTAAATTTTACAGTTGGTCTATTGCTTTTGTTCTCTTTATTGGATATGGGTTAGTGTACCCCTTAAACTCTTTGATCAATATACCTTTTACTTAGAAAAAAAACTATTATTTTCACTATTATTGTTCCTATTGTCATATTAACTCTAAAGAGTAGTTTCTAAGAGCATTTTTTGTTTTTTGCCATGTTGTTTATATATGACATGTCAACAACTTTAAAAGATTAGACCTTCTTTATTTCATCTTGCGCTGTTTGTGATGATATAAATCTCAGTTCCCACTTCTTCCTGGATGCAGCAATATATCTGGAAACAAGGAGAATAGTGTGTGCATGGTAGCTTTGACAGCTTTCGCTCTATCCATCAGAACCAATCTTAAACTCCAGGTTCTCCTTGTTGTCATGAAATGCTCTTAATTGTTATCATTTATACTAAAGTTTTTTCCCACCAAAAAGAAGTTCTTGAATTAGATGCCGTGTTTCGGAAAACTAATGTTTGTTGCCCCTATTTTAGGATAGCACAAAATTTATTGAGCGAATCATTGATAGCAAATGGATTGAAACAAATGAATTAAGATACATAAGTTGTAAGCTCAATGAGTTTGATGAGCTTTTGCAAGAAAACAATCTAGGAGAAAAGGTATTCCAATCCCATTTTTTTTATTAAAATCGGCTGTGTAATGTAATATCTCAAGGAAACGTTATATATTTGCTTCTTAATATATTTCCATTAGTAGTTCACGAGCTTCTGATAGAAGCCATTAGCTGTTTGTAAGAGAATTGGACTTGTTAAAGCTGAAGTATGCCATGCAATATAGATATTTAGATAGAATAATATATACATTATATAAATCTTATTTGATACATATTGTTAAAATAGCTAGTTTAGCCTGAAAGCTCCCGGTATTCCGTAATGGCCCACAAATGAGGCCTTCAAACTTTACCATGGCACCATGCTTCCTATGAAAGGTCAAGTATTTTACTATTATTCTCATCTGATGCATCACTACTGGCTTCAGATGCTCTAAGCTTGTGTTGTAAAGCACTGTGGGTTTGTCTTCCATGTAATACAAATTTTGAAGAAATTGTATTGGAGATTTACAAAAGAAGTGCTCAACATTTAAATATTGTTAACGGCATCAACCACCATCTGGTGAGAAAGAAATTGATTGAATTTCTTAATACATAGTCCACCGTTAATGATCGTTCAAAGAATCTTCCAGCTCCCGAACTTGTTGTGAAGACTTGGGTGAAGGTAGCATTACAAAGCATTTACTTTATAATATTCAGCATGTTTCTGTTTAAGTTTACTTTTTCCTACTGGTTTTGTATC
Organism: Sophora flavescens; assembly: GCA_030762895.1. Lineage (NCBI taxonomy): Eukaryota > Viridiplantae > Streptophyta > Magnoliopsida > Fabales > Fabaceae > Sophora > Sophora flavescens. The sequence continues at coordinate 97,863,612 of CM061068.1, read as the reverse complement.
ATATGGTATGCATACAGATTCATTGTAAACATGTTAAGGACATGAATGATATTGAGAGAGATGAGAATGATCATCCTACCTTGTGTTGTCTATTGTCACCTACGATATTACCAGATAGGAACATGTGGGCAATCTTGGAGCAGGTTCGGTCTCTTACTTTTTTTGTTGTTATGTATTTAATGTGTATTGAACCTTTTGTCAACGTGTATCTTTTTCCCTTGATGTGAACAACTCAGAATCACTCTATTACCGAATATGCTATGCATTGATTTTCATTAGTTGATAATTGTATACAGAGACAATGTATTTATACATCATAGTTAGCTTTAGGATCAAGCTATCAGTTTGTTATTAGTTATAACAAACTTAGCCACCTAACTAATCGAGCTTGCTAACTTAGATACTAATAGAATAACACTAAAAGCCGAATTGGTTGTGATCTATACAATCTTCACTTCTTCATGAAGTTCCCTGCCAAACTTCCAGTCACTCTTGACTTCATGGATTTGTTCTAGGAAGAATGAGGTTTAGGACGAGTGGACCTTGTATTGTATCCAGATTCCCTTACTCTTTTGCCCTTTCCTTTTGCTTTTGCTTCTACCTTGTTCATTACATTTTTATCTTCTTTAAAGCAGTTACATCTTGGATCTTTGGTTGCATCCTCAGGACAGCTCAAGGGGTTTCCCATTTAGAATTATCTAATTCGTTCAAAGCATCTTAGTAGCATTTTACTGCTTCCTCTTTAGAAGTGTTTTCAGACTTCATTTCCCATAGGTCTTCATAATACTCTGATAGGGTGGCTTGAAGGAGTGCTTTACACAATGAGCAACAAAATGGTTTCCTATTTAAAATCTTCTCAACACACATAAGTCTCTTTTTTGCCAAATCCCATTTTCCTTATTGAGCGTATAGTTTTCCTAGCAAGGAAGAGAAAGTAGTTAAAAACAAAGGCAAATTGAAATATGGTTATCAGGGGTTATGGCTACAAAGTATACATACCTAGAAGGGAAGAGAAAGTAGTTAAAAAGAAAGGCAAATTCAATGAAAAGGATATTGATCCCCCCTTTAGGAGATGGGCTACAGCCTCAATTCCATCTCCGATCATTTCATGGATGATTGCTACTTACATTCAGAAATGAAATTGAAATATGGTGCATAGCTGACATCTTCTGGATACATTTAATTGCATGTAAGAGAAGGATGACAAAAGAGAAGTCAAACCTGAAGAGTGCTCTCAAGGTAACACTGCATGATTTTCCATGGGCTAATGTAAGTGTCATTTGAGTCCCTTGACAAAGAATCAAATAGAAAAATATCCCTGGCAATGGATATGTTCATTTCCAAAAGATTCTTTGAGAAATCAACCATTAAATTGTGTTCTTCATCATTCAGCTTCTCAACATTCTGTGTGAATTTTGTATGGAAGAGTTCGCCATGTAACCTTTGAGCTTCTTTTGCAGATGAAAGAGCCTAATAAGTAAAAAAGACAAAAGAAATAAAGTTGGGAAACAATGCGAGGCCAAAAAGATGTTGAACAAAAAAAATAATACCAGAATCCAAAAAGATGTAGAACAAAAAATTTAATATCAGAATTTCTTCCATTGGTAGGTGATCTTTAAATACTACCATTAGCCGTCGTTGGGGCTTGTGGTATGTATTGACCTTAGGATGGGGCAGCCTCGCCTCCCCATATTTTTCTTCATTATTTAAAGTAAAACAAGAATCTAGCAGCTTGTAATGTGAGTAAATTTTTAATATGAGCACTTGCTAGCCATTTTATCTTCAATTACTGGATTAACATCCATTTAATGGGTAATTAATCCAATTACAACAAAAGAAATAAGCAATGAATGGAATAAGCTTGACTTATAACAAAAATAAAATTCCATTCATGAAGGAAAAGTCAATCTGAACTGAAAGAAGCTAAGACATATGCCTCCAGACAACATAAACAATTTTGAAGTTTAAAAATTCTAAAGCTTTGCTTTTAAAGAATTAATTAAGGTATGCTTGTTTGAATAGCGAGAAAATGGGAAGGAGGAAATTGAAAAGGTATTATACATAATCAAGTCTCGATACATTATAGTTTTTACATTCTTATTTTTCATCTAAGCTTAATTGTGTCCAAATACGATTTCACTATTCAACTACTCAACTAAGAAGATCATTACTGGAGAAAAAATACCGATAAATTATCACATATGAAAATCCAAACAAGTTTTAGTTAAAAACAAGATAAGTTATGTAAAGCACTGATAAAAATGTAAATAAAAAATATTGCTCTTACCTCTATTAACTGCCCATTTGCAATGAGTTTTTGGCACAAATCCAGGCAACGATACCCATCAACAAAAGTAGAATAACTCCGGCCAGGATCCTGGGAGAGGATTGTCAAAGAAAGAGTGAGATTTTTTTTTAAAAAAAAGAATATTATAAACTCTGTTTCGGAAGGACCTTACCATTGAAATCGGTTCATGTGCATCTTTAGGAACATCATGTTCATCCGAATTATCAGAAAACAGGAAAAAGAAATGGTGTTTAAACCCTATTAATTTTCGTATACAGATTCAATTTCTTTAATGTCAATAGAGCCATCCGATAATTTCTGGATGAATTCTGCATTCATTGGAGAAACACAGAAGACATGACTAAGCCTTCTGGTTTCCCACAGTAGGGTCAACTGTTTATCAACTGAGAAACTCTTCAATTTATGCATTCTAATTAGCTGACAGTATGCGGCATTGGAGGATTCCATGAAACCCTGAAGAAATGTCGTTTAAACCAAAAGGCTGTCACTTTAAATCTTATGCAGAAACAATAGAAAACAATATTTATTCAAGAATAAAAACAGACCTACAATTGTAAAAAATCGAATATGTTGTCCAGTAGATACATTGTACAGTCAGTAACATTGACCTCTCTAGAAGTTGTCTGCTTAATGTATAAACCAAGATAAGTTTTTCTTGATAAAATCATTAAGATAAATTGAATTACAAAGAGTTAGGAGTAAGAAGAAAAAAAAAACTCTCTTTAAAATAATAAGAAAACATAAAGAAAAAAGAGTACATAATACACAATGAAGTAAAGATGACCAATCCCTCGACATATAAGTAATATATAAGTAATGAATCATTAGTGATAGTTCCTCGTCCCCCAAAAAAACGAAATCAGAAATCTTCTATAATGACTAAGTGGATACTAAGATTTTTTGACCAAAATGGGTTCCTTTTAGAAACTATTTACTAGTTTAGGGTTATTCTGAAACTATTTATCAATGGGGGGTCCTTTTGGACACGTGGCATATTTTTTTTTCCACTCCGACGAGTCAAAGGCGCCAGTCAAAGGCTTAGTCATGTCTTCTGTGTTTCTCCAATGAATGCAGAATTCATCCAGAAATTATCGGATGGCTCTATTGACATTAAAGAAATTGAATCTGTATACGAAAATTAATAGGGTTTAAACACCATTTCTTTTTCCTGTTTTCTGATAATTCTGATGAACATGATGTTCCTAAAGATGCACATGAACCGATTTCAACAGTAAGGTACTTCCGAAACAGAGTTTATAATATTCTTTTTAAAAATAAAAAAAATCTCACTCTTTCTTTGACAATCCTCTCCTAGGATCCTGGCCGGAGTTATTCTACTTTTGTTGATGAGTATCGTTGCCTGAATTTGTGCCAAAAACTCATTGCAAATGGGCAGTTAATAGAGGTAAGAGCAATATTTTTTATTTACATTTTTATCAGTGCTTTACCTATAGATAATTGTTATTTGAAACATATTTCATATTTTCATAAGTGTTGTTTGTGGGGGAATCGCAGTAGCAATGATCAATTTTCAATGGTTTTCTTGTTTTTAACTAAAACTTGTTTGGATTTTCATATGTGATAATTTATCGGTATTTTTTCTCCCGTAATGATCTTCTTAGTTGAGTAGTTGAATAATGAAATCGTATTTGGACACAATTAAGCTTAGATGAAAAATAAGAATGTAAAAACTATAATGTATCGAGACTTGATTATGTATAATACCTTTTCAATTTCTTCCTTCCCATTTTCTCCCTATTCAAACAAGCATGCCTTAATTAATTCTTTAAAAGCAAAGCTTTAGAATTTTTAAACTTCAAAATTGTTTATGTTGTCTGCAGGCATATGTCTTAGCTTCTTTCAGTTCAGATTGACTTTTCCTATATGAAAGGAATTTTATTTTTGTTATAAGTCAAGCTTATTCCATTCATTGCTTATTTCTTTTGTTGTAATTGGATTAATTGCCCATTAAATGGATGTTAATCCAGTAATTGAAGATAAAATGGCTAGCAAATGCTCATATTAAAAATTTACTCACATTACAGGCTGCTAGATTCTTGTTTTACTTTAAATAATGAAAAAAATTAAGGGGAGGGGAGGCTGCCCCATCCTAAGGTCAATACATACCACAAGCCCCAGTAACGGCTAATGGTTGTATTTAAATATCACCTACCAATGGAAGAAATTCTGATATTAAATTTTTTGTTCTACATCTTTTTGGATTCTGGTATTATTTTTTTTTGTTCTACATCTTTTTGGCCTCGTATTGTTTCCCAACTTTATTTCTTTTGTCTTTTTTACTTATTAGGCTCTTTCATCTGCAAAAGAAGCTCAAAGGTTACATGGCGAACTCTTCCATACAAAATTCACACAGAATGTTGAGAAGCTGAATGATGAAGAACACAATTTAATGGTTGATTTCTCAGAGAATCTTTTGGAAATGAACGTATCAATTGCCAGGGATATTTTTCTATTTGATTCTTTGTCAAGGGACTCAAATGACACTTACATTAGCCCATGGAAAATCATGCAGTGTTACCTTAAGAGCACTCTTCAGGTTTGACTTCTCTTTTGTCATCCTTCTCGTACATGCAATTAAATGTATCCAGAAGATGTCAGCTATGCACCATATTTCAATTTCATTTCTGAATGTAGGTAGCAATCATCCATGAAATGATCGGAGATGGAACTGAGGTTGTAGCCCATCTCCTAAAGGGGGAATCAATATCCTTTTCATTGAATTTGCCTTTCTTTTTAACTGCTTTCTCTTCCCTTCTAGGTATGTATACTTTGTAGCCAAAACCCCTGATAACCATATTTCAATTTGCCTTTGTTTTTAACTGCTTTCTCTTCCTTACAAGGAAACAAGGAAAATGGGATTTGACAAAAAAGAGACTTATGCGTGTTGAGAAGATTTTAAGTAGGAAACCATTTTGTTGCTCATTGTGTAAAGCACTCCTTCAAGCCACCCTATCAGAGTATTATGGAGACCTATGGGAAATGAAGTCTGAAAACACTTCTAGAGAGGAAGCAGTAAAATGCTACCAAGATGCTTTTAACGAATTAGATAATTCTAAATGGGAAACCCCCTTGAGCTGTCCTGAGGATACAATCAAAGATCCAATATGTAACTGCTTTAAAGAAGATAAAAATGTAATGAACAAGGTAGAAGCAGAAACAAAAGGAAAGGGCAAAAGCGTAAGGGAATCTGGATACAATACAAGGTCCACTCGTCCTAAACCTCATTCTTCCCTGAACGAATCCATGAAGTCAAAAGTGACTGGAAGTTTGGCAGGGAACCAGGTTTCGGGTCCATATGAGATTCTTACTCATAAAGAGTCAGATTTAGACCAGACTTGTGTTTTCTCCAAAATGAGGTGTTGGCACAGTCATTCATCCGAAGTTGTGAAATCTTGGTCACTAGATGATTTTATTGCTCTTAAATGGGAGTTTGTTCAAAGGAAACTTTCGATGAAGTCACTCAATCGATTAGGTATGAGCGGCATTTCATATTTTCTGCCTTTTACTTATGTAAATGCAAACATTTCACATTGATAAATCATGAGTAATGCCTTCCCTACCAATTCTTAAATAGATCATGTTGTGACAAGATGAAAGGATAGTATGATTCATGCATGGAATGTGAGTATGTGCATGTTTGAAAGATTATTGTAGAGTTACAAAGTTAATCTAGAGTAAAATGTGTATTGGAAGAATTGTTTGAAAGGATGAGTTTTATTCTTGGGAATGTTCACCTGAGAATAATATTGGGATAACATCTTCTGTTTAAATTATTGACTATCTATTTATGTTGTATACTTCAAAGTTTAGGTGTGGTTTTACAGTGTATTTCTTGATGCTATTTCTTCATTACATCCCTTTATTTGGATTTTTTTTTTTAGATAAACAAAAAGTATATTGAATAGAGTACTAGGGATACTTTAACCCATATACATAGGTAATCAAATAGAGGTTTTGAGAGAAGGATCACCTATTAGTGTGTTCATTTTTTATATGGAAAACAACATGAATGTATGTCCTTTTTAGATCCTAATTAAGTCTTTCTCTATTTCCAAATTGCCTGATAATATTATCTTTGTAATTTCCTCCCTTTTCTAAGTGGTTGACAGTACACCAAAAGCCCTTATGGTGGATTAAAAAGAAATAGGCTAACTCAAATATTTCACACAATCTATCGAAATGAAAGAATGCATTGAGTCTGAATTAAAAATATAGTTAAAAGATTACCGTCGTAGTTTGAAGTCTCAGCTCCCCTCACATTATAAACTCTACCCGTAGTCGTCGGTTTATTAGTGCTAGTGTTATTGACAGTAGGTCCACCCCTTGGAGCAGTGCATTCCCTCAACATATGTCCCACTTGATCACAATTAAAGCACTTCATTCCCCTCAGTGGGCATTTATCAGTCATATGATTTGGGTCTCCACATTTGTAACACCTCCTAACTTGACCTCGGTTTTGGTTCTGTTGACCTCCACTTCCCGACTCAGAATTATTAGAATGACACTGTTGCTCATTCTGGTTATTTCCTGGTTGTCGGAAATAAGGTTCACTATGCACTTGTTTTCCTTTTTGGTTCGGGAATTGACCCTTTCACCTAGTCGGTCCTCCTACAATTCCTTTTTTGTCTCTTTCTTTCCTCATCAGTTCTATTTTTCTACACTTCTCGACTAAGGCTTGGAAATTCATTTCTAATGGTAGTACTGATTCTTTAATCTCGAAACGCAGTCCCCCCTCGAAACGCTCACACTTCCAATCCTCGTCTGGATTGTTTTGAAAAAAACGAAAATACTTGGCAAGCAATTCAAACCTTGCCGCATATTCTTTCTCCTTCTTAGCTCGCGCACTTTGAGGAAAATACTTGTTCAAGAACATGTTTCGGAATACTTCCCAAGTAATCTCCTGATTCTCTGCTTCCAACAGCTGTTGAGTGCCTTTCCACCAATACTCAGCATCACCAACCAACAACAATGTCGCATAAGATACCTTCACTCCCTTTGGACTGTGTATGAGTTCAAAGATCTTCTCTGGCTCCTGAATCCATAAATCAACTTTTACAGGATCCACGTCTCCATGGAATTGTGATGGCTCCTGACGCCTAAAAGCAGTTAGATTTTTGCCTTCAGCTGCTTGTTCAGCTCGAGCCTGCTCCTGTTGGTTCTAGGCAACCATCGTAGCAGTCTGATTTGCAATGGCAGCTGCCACGTGCTCCATAGCCTGTGCTGCATAGTCCACTCCTTCTTTATAATTCTCATTCATGTTACCATGGCCACCAATGGGACCACCTCGATGACCCCTTCCACAGTCGCGTCCACGTCCTTGTCCATGGCCACCTTCTGGTGTTGGTTCCATAACTGACCTGTCAAGATAAAATCAGTTAGACCACAACCAGAAAATGAAACACGTAATGCTGATATTATTAGGATGCCTTTTTCAAATCCAAAAGTGAATTAAAATAACAAACTTTAAAGCCTGATATGAAAATTTAATTAATATATCTTTAATAGTCATTAATATATCTTTAATAATCATATTTTCCCTTTCTAATAGGCATAATCTCAGTAATTTGGCTGTCATATTCTCTTCGACTCTAATTCCCTGCGGGTTAGAATCCGTTAAAGCAATTTATTTATAAAGCATAGTATCTAATTTAATTAAAGCAATTTTTTCAAATAAATAAATCGTATTAATTAATATGTATAAAAAAAGGTAAACACAATCAATATGAATCAATAGTTGAATAAAGAAGTAAAAAAATAAATCATATCATTTTGTATTAATTTTATATAATAATTAATTTTAAATACAAAATTCAATAATTTTTTCAAAAAAAAAGAAATTGATTATATACATGCTTAAACTCTTTAATTGTCTATAGAAATATACTCCAAATTATTTATCTTTGATCTTATGTAAATTAATTTCCCCTATCCATTACCTTTAACTATGAAAACTAATTATTTAAAGAAATATCCTTCAAATTAATTATCTTCAAGTGTGTAAATTAATTTATAATATTAATTACATTTAATTGTTACCTGAAATGTGTATATGAGAAAAACTGTAGGTATATATTTTTTCATTTTCCCTTTGGATGAAAAGTGAACACATAAAAAGAAAGCAATAAAGAAAGATCAAGTTACGTTTTTTAGGTGATTATAGAATTAGACTTATGGTAATTACACAAACAGGGTCATGACAAATACAAACATTTCATTGCAGATTGTACATGTAACACCCTGCATTTTATATACGCTGTATGATTGGTAACGATATATCTATTTATATTTTTACCCGTAACCCAGAAAATAATTTTTGTGAAAACAAAATCATTTTTAGAACCTATTGTATAGTAGGAAATCATGGTTGAATTTTTGGTTTGAAATTCAAACGAAAACTGGACTGTGTTTTCACTGGCAGTACATTTTTATCAATCAGAAGACCCCGATTTAACCCGAAACTGAAAAAAAATCATAGATTGTATCATTTTTTTTAATGATACTGTCTATTTTTTTTAAAAAAATGTTTCTTGCTAAAAGAATTAAAAATTATATTTTATTTGGAGCTGAGAATGAAGCTTAAAATTAGATCGGACAGATAAAAAAAATGTGTCAGATCAACAATAATTCACCATTAATGATCTTGATTAAAATATTTTGATAAAATATCTATACTTGTTAATATTCCTAATATTCTTAAGATCCTAATTAACTACCCCTTTTCAAAACTTCTTGGAGAAATTATTAAAACTGGTTGAAGAAGTTAATTCTTTTCTCTGTCTCATGTGATTCACGCCCGTTTTCTTTAAAAACCATCAGAAACTTTGCACCTCCCCTTCCCTGTTCTTGCGCCTACATCACCTCCTCATAACTCACTGTTTTCTTTCCCACATCCTTAACATAAATCCTCCTAAAAGCTTAAGACAAAGTACAGGGTGTGTTTGGGTAAACAACTTAATTAAAAGCTTATCATATAAGACCTTATCGCATGAGAGCTTATGCCATAAGCGCTTAAAGAAAGAAAAAGAAAGGAAGGGGCATGAGAGGATTCGAGTAGTGAAAAACACGGAGATGGTGTTTAGTCCATAAGCTCTTGTGATAATTCCATAAGTTTCTCCCAGTGACTTATGAAAATAAGTCAAAAACTCCTTATGGGATGACATAAGTTATTTTTATAAGCTCTGCCAAACACACTGTATAAGAGCTTATGTAATCAGATAAGTCAAAATGAGCTTAAATAAACTCTTCCAAACGCCACCTTACTCTCAAGGCAAATTCTTTTGCCTCTCTCCTTGCTGTTTCACGTCAGTCCTTTTTTTTCACCTCACATAGCCATTCAATTTCTTCACTTATTCACAAGAAAGACACCAAGTACAGGTACAAAGGTTTCATGAAAGCTTCAAAACTTTCTTCATTTTATCATCCTTAATCATCATTAAGTTATTAAAAGGTACTTTCTTTCTTCCTTTCCACTGTTTTGCGCCACCATCCTCCACTTGGGTACTCATCATTTTTGTGTTTCATGACCATAATAATCTCCCTTACTCTTGAAAATTTTCAAGGTACCTTGTTTCCTCACTCAAAGGTTCTCACTTGAAGGTTAAGTGGATTGTGAATTTTGTGGCTTGACTTAAGAAAAGAAAGAATCTTTTTGTACTGCATCTAAGGTAAGGGGAGTTTACCTGAAAAGTTTTGATAGTCACATACTATGTTGTTTGATAAGTGTATATTTGTTGTAGTTATTGTTATGATGATTTCATCCATGGTTGAGAATTTTTAGTGGTGTTGAATTTGATATGTGAATGTATGCTTTAAGTGATATATGTATGTATTTGTGGAATGGGACTCTTGGTTGATCGTGTTGACTAAGAGTATGACAATGGTCATAGCTTGATAATGAGCACTCAGTCATTAAAAATCTTAAATCGGAAAATTTAAGATTTTGATTTTTGTTAAGTGTAAGAAGAAAAGGAAGAAGAAAATTTATGAAAATGTTTTAAAGTCGTCAAGGAAAAATTGTATTTGAAATAAAAAGTCTTTTGTTTTACTAAAAAGTTTTATTTAGACAAAAAGTTTATAAAATTTGTAGTTCTCGCAGAAACTCTGTAAAATCATTTCTTTATGTCAAAAGATCTGAGAAAAATGAATTTCTTTGTGATTTAACGTTTTAGAAACGAATTTCAGTCAAAAATATTTTATGCAAAAGGTTTTAAATCAGCGAAAATATTTCCGATGAACTTGGATAAGTTTCGGAGTTTTGTTTTGGTATTTGTTTTCACAGAACGAAAACTGTGTTGAAAATAAAAGTTAAAGAACCTAGTGGCCGAGATGTCGGGATTCTAGTGTTCTGTGAGAAAAACACGAAGATCGTTGATCCGTGTTGTTCGTTGGGGACTTTGTGCCCTGTAAGTGATGTGACGGACTTCGTGTCCCATATATGCGAACCTAGGACTGTTGCATCGGTCTAGGGTTTCGTGATTGAGCACTCGGACTGTATGTCCTCTGTTGAGGATGATTCGGCTTTGTGCCTTTAGTCGTGTGCATTGAGCCTCGACCAATAAAGAATGAACGATAAAGAAAACAGAAAAATAAACTGTTTTACATGCATGAACGGGCAGATGTGCCAATTGTGATTTCGAGCTACAATCCTATGTGGATTGGAAAATGGGTCCAAGAAAGGCCAAGTTATGCTACGACTATTTTTGGAGCTCGGATATTTGAGATATTTTATAGGCCGGGCTACGTTACGACTATCTTTGGAGTTCGTGTGAACTACGTTACAATGATGGTTGTAGCTCGAGATCCTACCGAGTTACGTTACCTAAATAGTTGGAACTCGGAACCTTGACGGACTAAATAGTAGGTTCTATTGGAAGGAAGTTGGGATTCTTTGGAGATTACAAAATAGATAGTTGATGTTAAAGTGTCACGCATTTTTTTATAAACCTACGATGGTTGTCGGGTTTGAATCCCTTGTTCAAATATCATTGATATTATGATTATGAAATATGTTATTCATATGTTTCTATTATCATATGTTGTTGTTTTGTGTGTCGCGTATGTGGCTACAGTGATAAATTTATATGTCGGTATCTCACCCTTGCAATATATCTGTGTGGTCTTGTGTCGTACCTTGGTACGTGACTGCAGATGATGCTGAGGGGTTCTCTGCCCTACTCGGAGGGATTGGTCCTAACTTTTGAAGAAGGTTGAGTAATAGGAATGACATGGGGGTCTTTTCCAGTAAGAGTCTCACAATACGACCAGCTTAGTCTATCGAGTCAATTTTATTTTGGAGAAGGTCATAATTATCTGTATTATAGCTGTGAGAGTCTTTTCTTGGATTACCGTTATGACTGTGAGTTTTATTTACAGATGTTTTAATTTATGACCAGGAATTTACTTATCTATTGAGAAAATGTGATTTTATTAAGTTTGGTGGAATATTGTTTTGTCGTGATAATGTACGTTCAACCTTGCGAAAATGCCCAGAAAATTTTATTGTTGTACCATTTTTCAGGTAAAACATAGTAAATATTTTTCGAAAGTAACCATCCTCTTTATTTTAAGGTTTTTTTTCCGCACGTGTTCACCATGTAATGCCCAAGGGGGTGTTACTATACATTTTCAAACTGCTTCAATTTTGAGTTTATTGTCATTTTTAATTCTAATGATATGTTCTTTAAATTTAAATTGTGTATGATGTTTTCTCTCGTAATCAAGCTGGATTTGCTTTTGGTTTGTGTATTCTCAATGGAAAATTTCTCCACATATACAGTAAACAAAGAAATGGCTTGCATAACTGTCTTGATCTTGAGTCTAAACTCTTAATCGAGGAGACACTAACATTTTATGACTTTTTTTTGGTTTACCAAGGTATCCTTCGCGCGCAACTGCGAAGACTAATCCCTCGAGCCGGGTAGGACTACAAGGGCGCAAAGCTCTCCCTCAAGAGTTTTAACACCGCTGCATTCCAAGGGCCAAGATTCGAACTCGAGACATCTGGTTAATCTGGAAGAGATTCGTGCCATTTTATTCAAGCACTCTTGGGTTAACATTTTATGATTTGCTTCAACATATGTTATTATTTTACTTTCCTATGGATCATTCCCTTTAAAATTTATGCATTTTTACTCTTTTTAATTTCTCCGATTTTGATTGGATAAGTTATCGAATAACTTATGGGTTCTTAAAGGTTGCATTAATATATTATTCAACGGTGCATATCTTAGGTATAAGATATGCAAACTTTTTTAACCAAAATAAAGAACAAAGGCATATCAAAATATTTTGAAGGGTGAAAATGAGCTCTATAATATCTTGCACCGCATGATGTAGCATGAAAAAAAGATTGTAGGAGCGTAGAAAATAAAGTGATGGAAAATTGAATTGTTTTTTATGGATAAATAATAGTGAACACAATTAACTTAAGGGATATGTTGTATACAACTCATTTTTATGTAAATGAAAGATGAGTATAGATAACACAAATTTGTGTATAATAATTTTAAATAAAATATACTTACAATGAATATTATATTAAAAATTGTTTTAATATTTTGTCCTTGAAAACCCTAATTTGACCCGAAACTGAAATTTGTAGTTTTTTTTTTATATTTTGTCTGTGAGGATTTCTACATTCCAAATTTCTGATCAGAAATGAAATATTATGTTTAATCAGATGAATTTTGATAAAAGTTCAGACGGAAAACAGTTGGTGTTTTCACTGACAGTAAAATATTAATGATCAGAAAACCTAATTTTGACTCGTGAACGGAATGATTTATGTTTAAAACATATTTCCAATGAGTTTGATTATTTTGAAAATTTTTCGATTGAATAACAGACAGAAACCCTAATCGGGTAATCGACGGAGTCGAGAACGGACGTGCAGAGATAAAATCGGACATTCAATGGATGAAGATGAGTGATGACTCATAAGGGTGGGTCATATAGGTGAATCACAAGTGTCATGATTAATTTTGAGGTGAAATTACTATAATGCCCCTAAGTTGTTATTTTATCACCAAAATGCCATTATGTTAGACTACAATTTTGTCCCTCAAATTCCTTCTTGGACCCTTTTGCCCCTAGTTGACACGACCAAACCCCTCCAAATGAGCCCATTCTCACTTCTATTTAAGGCCAAGGTCATCTTCTTCACCAGGCTTTCACCATTTTTATAAAAACTTTAAGTTTCCATAAGCTTACTTTGTGAAGCAACATGGTGATTCCTTGCCCATTTTTCAATTCAAAGAGGTAATCCATGAACCTCATCATCATTTAACTATATGTTCTTCACATATTTTTCATGATTCAATGCCTTATTCATTTTTCCAATTTCTAGATCTAGAAACTTTGAAATTGTCTAGAAAATCATAGAAAAATCCTAAAAATATTAAACCAATTTCTATGCTTCTAATATCATCTCTATATTCTAGATCTATGAGCTTACATCAAACAAAAATTTCTAGCCATTTGAACCTAAGGAGGCCGAACCTTACACTTTGGCGGGGGGGGGAGGGATTTTGTTCAATTTTTCTTAACTAGTTTTACATGATTCAATCTTATAGATTATATATGTATTGAATCCATGGTTATTAGATCAAATCAAAGTCTCTAAGCCATATAAATTGGTCATGGCCGAATTGGATTTGTTGGAGGATTGGAATATTTTATTTCAATTCTTGTAACCTAAGTGTTGATTTAGGGTTTTAAGTGATTAGGAATCACTGATCCAAAAGCTTAGGAATTTTAGAGATTTTTAGCCCTAAAATCACACCAAGACCGAAACCAAAATGTAGGTAATTAGGTGTTCTTAAGTTCTTTAAATTGTTGGTTTGTTGTTGTAATTATTGAAGGATAACATTTGTTTTGAGTACCCGAGTTCGTGGAGGAAACCGGATTTGAAACCGAGATTTCGTTGGATAGGAACTTGAATCTTCAAGAGGTAAGGGGAGCTTACCTGAGGGATTTTTCCCGATGATTATATGTGTGATTGGTGTATTATTTGTAATATTTGGTTGAGATTCATGGTGGTTGTTTAGCTTTCTGTTAAGCTGTGATTTTATCTGTGGTTAGTTATTTGTAGTTATGTATTATAGTACTTTGATGCATGATCTGCCTGGGTTAATTGCTATAATATTGTGATGAATTGTTGACATGAATTTATTATTGATGTGGATTGTGGATTGGAAAGCCTGACAGTCATCAGAGCTTAATTAAATACGAGGTTAAAAGCATTTAAAAGCTTTTTATGAATTAATAAGTTTAATTCAGTGGAAATAGTAATATATTATTACTTAATTTATTATTTGATAAAAAAATGGGAAAAAGTGAAAAATAATATTATTTTAATGATTTAACGGCGAAAGAGTGTTTTAAGAGTCACAGTGAGGACGTGACCGTGAAAATATTTTAGCATTACTAATTTTCACATAATGAATTTATAAATATTAGAAAATATTGTTTTAAGAGAAAAAGTTCAAAAATAATTTTATTACAGTACGTGTTGGAAAAATTGTTTTACGAACAAAGTCATCTTTTGACCTAAAAACGTTTTAAAACGACAAACGACGCACAATTCCGTCAATATTTGCGAAAGTATTCTTAAAAAGGGTAATATTGAGTATTTGTCTCAAATGAGGTTCCCAAGTTCAAATTATTGATTTTTGAACGAAAATGAGTTTCTTAGCGATTTGATGAAGGAAGTTATAGTAGAAATGATTTTACGAAGATTGGACGTTATTTCCGGAAAAAAGGGTTTCCGAAAGAAAATGAATTTCAATATGGTTTGACATTTTGTAAACGAGTTACAACAGAAAGGGTTTTTGTAAACGAGTTTTACTCAACGGTATATTTGTTAGTCATGATATCTCAACGATATTCATGTTATAATTGATTTGTTAGTCATGATATCCTGATGATACTCATGTGTCTGTGTATGTGTTAATTATGGTATCTTTAGGTCATTCAGGCCTCGATGTATTTTTTAGTCATGATATCTTGAAGATATTCATGTTACAGTGTATTTTAGTATCTCTGTGTTATTCATGTTTCGTAATTGTTAGTCATGGTATCATGGTGTTATTCATGTTTCAGAGTTGACCATTGTGCGTTAATGGACGATGTGCCATTTGATTTGTTGACCATCGTGCTGGGATGTTTGGGCGATGTGCCATTTGTCTTGTTGACCATTGTGCCGGGAGTTCGGATAATGTGCCATTATGTGGTTGACCATTGTACCAAGAGTTTGGACAATGTGCCATTCCAGAGCCTGATCAGCTCATTTATTTGTTGAGTGAATCTCCGAGAGATTAGGTATAAAGATTAGATGATTATCTGTGAAATGTCATTAATCTTTTGTGAATGATATTGACTGTTCCAATGTGGAACCATTGGTAAATTAGTTGTGATTTCTGAGAAATCTATGTTGTTATGACTCTATATGTCTATATGCTGTTTTGGTGTGTCACACATGTAGTTATCATGCTTATATCCATATATTGGTGTCTCACCCTAACAATATATCAGGTTTTACTCATTTTTGCCGTTGTACCTTGGTACTGGCAGTAGATGGTGCGGAGGAAGTCTTGACATTAGTCGGGGATATTGATCTTGATCCTTGAAGAGGTCGGTAATAGTGGTGAGAACTACAAAGTTCTTCCATTTGGTGTTTCATAGAGTGACCAGCTTAGGAGTATTGGTTGGGTTATATATTTAAAAAAGTAGTTAAATGTGGTGTTGTAAGTTAACTTTTGGTATAATTTTCCCTTTTTGAAAATGGAAACTCTTTGAGAAAACTGTATAGGTCGTGAAGGTTGTTGTTGTGAATGTGAGTATTTCCTCATGTGAGGAGATATACAATATGATTTTACTGTCTCATGTATGTGTCTTGGTTTTACAGAGCGTTCCCCAGAACAAAATTTTTTACACCCGAGTTTTCTGACCTAAAGTAAGTTGATTTTCCGGAAGCAATCAGCAAATAACTTTTTAATTTATCTCCGCACGGGTTACAAACTAATGCCTAAGGGGGGTGTTACAAAATATTCGGATAAAATATTTGAACAATTATTTTAAATATGATATTGAATATTAATAAAATTTCATGTAAACTAATTTAACAAAGGTTCGCAAATTATCATTGCCTATATTTAGCACAAAAAATAAATCATAGCCTATTAAAATTATTAATCTATTTTAAATTATGATTTAATCAATTGTTATAAAAAATACTATAATATTTAAACCAAGTTTAAATTTAAAAGTGTATATGCAAAAAAGGTTTTCCTTTTTAGCCCAAAAAGTTTATTTAATATATGTAAACATTCAATTAATTATGAGTTTAATTTGTATGCATTGTCATTGTAAATATTTTTATACTGACAACCAATCAGAAATCATGAAATTGATGACTTTTAAGGTGGTTAGGATAAGAATCAAGCATTTATAATGGTATATCAATTTCTAATTGGTTGACAGTGTAAAAAAACTTTACACTATCAGTGTATATCAATTAAATCCTATAAATAATACATTAAGTCATTATTCATTCAAGCAACAAAATATGTAGAATTTCAAAATATAAAATGAGTTTAATTGGTACACACTGTCAGTGTAAATTTTTTTACACTGTCAGCCAATCACAAATCATGATTCGAATAACTTTTAAGTTGATTTGGATAAGAATCAAAGATTTTCAATGACATGGCGATTTATTATTGATTGACAGTGTTAAAAACCTTTACACTGACAGTGTATACCAATTAAACTCATAAAATATAAACAAAATTCATTAAAAAGACAATAGGCATTAATATCACGTGCATCACATAGGTAATAGAAAGATTAAAATTACAAAAAAAGAAAGATTATAAATTTAAAAATCAATTAAATCATAAATTGAAGAAAAACCGAAATTCAAATTTCATATAAGAGTGAAATTGATTTCTTGAAAAATAACGAAAATCAATTCTACAAGAGTGCATTGATTAAAATAGATTATACATCCAAGAATTCAAATTTCAAAAGTAAACAAAGCATTGATCATAACTATTTATATGTCCAACAGTGCATTTTATTATTCTTGCCAGCAATTCAGAATTCACCATAAAACCATCGATGCATAATCAATCAGTCTCTGATTTCCTGTTTTTAAAGTCTATCATGCTTGAGGTTTTAAATTCAAATTTCATATAAGAGTGAAATTGATTATAATTCCCCAAAAAATCGAAATTAATTTATATAAGGAATTCAAATTCAATCATACAATTAATGCATAATCAACCAGTTTCTGATTTCCTATTTTATAACTCCTTCCTATCCTCTATGTAAATGATTATTGTTCCAAATTTAAATTTAAATAATTTGGAATGGAGATTGGAATGAAATATTACGAATTGATTAACATTTATATGAATTAAAAGGAAATATCCTATATTGAAATCAATTTGTGATGACATTTAAGTTTTTCTTCTTTTAAATATCAAGTATCGAATGTAATTGCTAAAATGGAGTAGGGGTGTAGGTGGATTTAATCCGACCCGCGAGCCTGTCCGATCCGAACCGATCCGTTTTTGTGGTTCGGTTCGGGTCAAAATCAATGGACCCGACCATGGTTTGGTTCGGTTCTCGGTTCCAGGAAAAGTGAACCCGCTAGAACCGAACCGAACCCCTAATTTTTTATTTTTTTTATTATATATTAATATATTAGACACTGTGACAGACAGGCACTATCTCAGTATCTCGGTCCAATTCTCCATCTCGCACGAGTGCGTCTTCTCCAGTTCAAACCCTACTTCACCTCTCGCCATCCAAGTCAGCGGCGGCGGCGTACCTTCCAGCACTGCTCACCACCGCGACCAACACCCTCCATCACCGCGACATCTCTCCACCTCTTCACCTCGCTCCATCACCGCGACCTCTTCACCTCGCTTACTCGCTCAGTCGCTCCATCACCTCAACCTCTTCACCTCGCTCAGTAGCTCCATCACCGGCACCGTGACACCTCCCTCCGGCCTCCACCACTCCATCACCGCGAGTCCGCGACACCTCTCCACCTCTTCACCTCGCTCCATCACTACGATACTTCTCCACCTCTTCGGCTTTGCCTCGTTTAGTTGCTCCATCACCGGCTCCGCGACATCTCCCTCCGGCCTCCACCTCTCCACCACACTCCATCACCGCGAGTCTGCGACATCCTCTGAGATTGGTACCCAATTTGTGCATTTAGGGATTTTTGATTTTGCTAATAATGGATGAGCTCCCTTTTAAGTTTGTCGATAACCCCGGGTTTAGAGCTTTCATGAGTGTGGCTCAACCTCGATTTAAAATCCCTAGTCGTGTGACCATGGCAAAGGATTGCATGCAACTCTTTATGGGTGAGAAAGGACTTTTGAAATATTTCTTGGAACAAAACTATCAAATGGTTTCCCTTACAACCGATACTTGGACTTCCATTCAAAACATGAATTATATGTGTGTGACTGCCCATTTTATTGATGAGGGGTCGGAATTGTAAAAGAAGATAGCGAGTTTTGGTTTGATTGCAGACCATAGGGGGGAAACCATAGGAAAAGCTTTAGAGAAATGCATAAAAGATTGGGGTATTACCAAGATTTGCACCGTAACCGTAGATAATGCTAGTGCTAACACCACAGCCATGTCATATTTGGTTAGAGGCGTGGATGATTGGAAATGTACTACCATATTGAAAGGGGAGTATTTGCATATGAGATGTAGTGCTTACATCTTGAACTTAATTGTAAGTGATGGGTTGAAGGAACTAGATAGTTCTATTTCAAAGATAAGGGCTTCTTGCAAGTATGTGAGGTCATCTCCACAAAGATTGGCCTCTTTTAAGAGGTGTGTCGATGAGGCAAACATAACCATGGGTCAAATGCTTGTGCTTGATGTGCCAACTAGGTGGAATTCCACTTATTTGATGTTGGACATAGCTGAAAAGTATGAAAAGGCGCTTGTTCGCTTACAATTTGATGACCATTCTTATGTAGCATTTGTTGATAGTGAAGGGGGTGCTCCTCTTATTGGAATCGTGCTCGTGTTTTCGCTAAATTTTTAAAGATTTTCTATGATGCTACCCTTACTTTTTCTGCATCATTGCATGTCACTTCTAATGGCTTCTTTGATAAGTGGTGTGAAATCCAAGCTACATTGAATAAGTGGATGCAAAGTGATGATGAGGTGCTGTATAAGATGTCATCAAATATGAAAATAAAATTTGACAAATATTGGGACATTGAGCATTTGAATTATCTGTTGTTGGTGGCTATTTTCCTTGACCCTAGATATAAATTGGAGTATTTTGAGTGCTGTTTGGATCAGGTATTCAGTTCGGATATGGCTATTGTGTTGGAAGTATTAAAAAAATTGAAAGATCTTATAAAAAAAATATTTTCTCAGTATGTTGTTTGGTATCCTATTCCTAATGATGCTTGTGATTCTAATGCCCAACCCTCGAATAGTACTCTTCAAGCACAAGGTGGTCAAAACGACGAGAGTGAAATATCATGTAAAGGTGCGTTCATACGAAAGGTAAGGAGGAAGCAAGGTGAGCTGAAGAGAAATGAGTTGGAAAGATATATTGAAGATGATGTGGAAGACTATTGTGATGATTTTGATATTCTCAAATGGTGGAGAGGTAAGACGGTGAAGTATCATGTTCTTTCTCGAATGGCTAGGGACATATTAGCTATCCGGTGTCTCTTTGTGTCATCTGAGTCCGCATTTAGTACCGGGGGTCGTGTTCTTGACCCATACCATAGTTCATTGCATCCCTCCACAGTAGAGGCTTTGATTTGTACTCAAAATTGGTTGAGGAGTAAAGCTTAAAAAGTTGATAATCTACAAAGTCATATGGCTGAAGATGATTCAGGTAAAAAGTTTATTAATTATTTTATCATTGAATTTGATATCTTTCAGACTTTCTAATATATTTTTTGTATTATCATATTATTAGAGCTTCCAGAGATAAATGTATTGCATCAGGATATTGGGAACACTAGTAGTCAGTTTATGGCCTTGGATTAAGGTAACTTATTATTTTGTTGTTTTACACTTCATTCATTATAAACATGTATTTAGTGTTTCCCTTTTTTTTGTTCAGGTACAACTTGTTTCAAAGCAACCGTTTCTTGAAGGGACGACTTGAGTTTTTGTTCAGAGGTACAACTTGAGTTTCATTGCAAAATTTAGTTTAACAAGTTGTTTATACTTAATGAGTATTTCGATTTGAAATTAGATGAGCTCATGATACTCTTTCCTCTTGACCAGGACACATTACTGTTTGGATCTTGATGTGTTCATATATTGCAGGAGTTAGGTTACTTCTTGAAAGGTTGTTTTAAATGTAGCCTTTTGGGTTTGAAGTTCTTGAAGCCAAGTTAAATCTTTTTCTGCTGCTTTGTTGCACTCCTTACACGCCTTATAGTTGAAAAAGACAACTCCAACTTTGGCAGCCATGTGATTAAGAATAGCTTGTTGAGCTTCAATGCTATTGGTCACCTTGGCTAAATTTTATGTATTTTGGTTTGGTGAACACTTTTATTATAGTATTGCATTTCCCTGCTTTTATGTTTGGACTATTTGTGCAATGTAATGCCACAACTATAAAGACATATGGTCTTTGTGCCACGATTCTGCAGTCGGAATCATATGGTGTTGTGTTGATTTTTGTTTTGGAATTCTATCATTCTGGAATCATATGGTGTTGTGGATTTTTTGTGTTAGATGTTGTGTTGATTTTTGGGGAGTAAACTAGATTTGATGTGGGATATGTAATTTGCATTCAGGAGAAATGGAAATCGAAATAGGTGAAACAGGAATAATAGGAGAAAACTGTTTTTTTTTTAAAAGACGGGAACCCGACGATCCGATCCGAACATGATCGGTTCGGATTGGTTCGGGTCTGCTAACAGAAAATGTCAAAAACCGAACCGAACCGAACAATTTTGATTGGTTTGGACACTGTTTTCCCTCAAATCCGAACCAAACCGATCCGATTACACCCCTAAAATGGAGAATGATAGTCTTGGTATACCATTTCTTTATTTGGAGTTCAATGTTACCCTTTTTAAATTATGAGACCATGTTCTTTTGCCAAACATAATTTATTTAATCATATTTATAATTA
Organism: Sophora flavescens; assembly: GCA_030762895.1. NCBI lineage: Eukaryota > Viridiplantae > Streptophyta > Magnoliopsida > Fabales > Fabaceae > Sophora > Sophora flavescens. Next base: position 97,842,136 of record CM061068.1, on the reverse strand, counting down.
GATCCATTAAATTTAAATGTTAGCTTAGTCAATTTTAAATATGATTATTTCGGTTACTTTTAATACATCTATTATATATACAAAGTAGAATGTCCCTCAAGGCGAATTCTCATCTCTGAACAATGACACATCATTAGGCCTTACGTGTCACTACAAGAGAGATTCAATGATGAATCATTAATTTATTCAAATTTGATTTGATTTGAGATTTTGATTTGAACTATAAATTTTTCAATATTTTCTAAACTTTGGCGAGTTTCTATGAGGTAAACATTTTTCTTCCATTTTTTTCTTCAGTTTTATTTTCCATTTTCTCCTCTTAGTTTTGTTTTCGTTTTCTCCCTCCCAGGTTAACTTTCTCACTCTCCCTATTTTTTTTCCTCTTTTCTGTTCAACCTTTATATTGTGTTGGTGATAATGTTGTCCTCTATTTTTTTTTTCATTTCCATGTTGCTAAAATCTAACCCTCTATGTGGGTTGATAATGCAAGTCGCGGGAAGCATCACCATCGCTATAAGGTAAAGCACACTATTCTTTCCCTTTCTTTTCTTATTTTGTTTTATTTTCCATTTCCCCCTCTTTCTTTCCTATTTTCTGTTGAACCTCTTCAATGTGTTGGTGATAATTTTCTTCTCTCTGTCTTCATTTTCATGTCGCTAAATGATATCCATATATGTGTGTTGATATTGCATGTCGCGAGAAGCACCATCATCACTAGCCCAAAGAGGATAAGCTTGCTGGTCTTCGAAATAGATCCAAATTGATAACATCAGTAAGAATGATATTTCCATCTTATATGTATTTTCTAGAGCAATGTTACTATGCTAAAATGCACATGGAAATGAAATGAAAGAAGTTCTCTTCTGATATGTATTCTCTAGAGCATTGTTACTCTGATATTGAATGTCATTGGAAGCACCCCTTCAAAAAATCTCACAATCTTGAGATTTTCTTCTCTTCCTTATTTATTTATTTATTTATTATCATTATTATTATTATTATTATTATTTTTTTCAGCTGAAGACATAACATGATTTATGTATTCATAATTGGGGCTATATGTTTTCAGAATTAGTTTTTTCTTTGTGCTTTAGACGGTTTCTTTTTTAAATTCTTAATTTTTGACTGGAGGACTAAGTTTAGAATTTAAATCGTATATGGTATCATTCGAAGTCCTACCTGAATTAAAATTAATATTGATTCAATATTATTAGCTTACCACTTAATGGTGTCAGTGTTCGAATGACAAATATATTTTCTATAGATATAATTTTGTTTTGAAAAAAAAAATTCACAATGAAACTTTAATATCTATTTCAAATATTATGCTTTTTTTTTTTGTATATTCTTAATATATGTCTTATTTTTTAAGTTATATTTTTAATAATAAAACTGTGTAGTAGATCGTATGTGCTTACTATACATTCAAGAATCATTATATGTATTGTATTATCAATAATAATTATTAGGGTTAATATTTGGTATATTTTGTGATTGACTATTCAGGCAAAATAATTATTTAACAAATTAGGGAGGTATAATGAGTTTTCTATTCTCATTTACTTCTGATTTTCGATTTATTAAATGATTTTTTGAAATTTTAGGTTTCTTACATGAGAAGAATTGCATTAATGAGGATACCAACGTTTCTTTGTAGGGTCTGACACGGTGGTGTGAGCACACTCTACCGTGCTCTGATCTGCTTCGAAAGAAAAAATGCAGTAGTTTCTTTCTTCCCTCTCTTGACACACCCTACCCCCATTTTCCTGTTCCCCTTCACTTCCCTTTCCCCTCGAACCAGAACGGCAACGATGCAGGGGTACCCGAAAATGCACGGTACTCGTCTTATCTCTAGGTTAGGGGCTTGCCGCATCGTGGGTTGATGGTGGTTAGGCAACCACGACGGTAGAGGATGGAGCAGTGGCTGGGCGGAGCGTGGTGGTGCACGACGTCGGGCCTCTGGTTTGTGGCAGTAACACGAAGAACATGGAGAGCTCTTTCCCCATACATTCCCTTTTCATATGCATCTGTACATTTACTGCTTACTTGTCTTTTACATTTTCTGATTAACCTTCATCTTTGTTTTTCAAATTTTACTCTTCTCTTGGTTCTCTTCAAATCCTCTAATCTCTCTCTTGCATTTGCTCTCCATTGCTTGGGTGTTTACTGTGTCTATTGATTATGATTTGTTTCTTTTTTAGGTTTTCCATAAGGACCACAACACGTGCCTCTCAATCTGACCAAAATGATAAACTTGGGTGTGTTGCCGACAGAAGCAATCAGATGATAAACAAAATCAGTGGGAATGGTATATTTAACTGCATCAATTGAGTTTGTTGTCCTTTTTATTTAATTTCCCCTATTCATACTTGCGGGTTCCTTTAGAGTTGAATATTGCTTTGTGGAATATTGCTTGGTATTGATGATGGAGTTTATCTTTTAGGAGTTCCCACAAGTACAACAAGAAAACAAATGATGTTGTTACAGTGGAAAGGTGAAGGAGAAATCTTTGTATATAAAAGGAATGAAAGGTATTGTATAGCTTCATATCCTTATTAGATGTAGTAGTAATTAAATTTAATTTCTAATAGAAAGGACAAATTTTGTATAGGCAACTCAAATTATTAAGACTGTCATGGGATTAAACATCGATTTTTCATTCTTTCGAATTCAGATATATACTAATTATGCAGAAGCCCAGATTCCATATGTTCTTGATTATGTTGGAATCGTCATTGAAGTACTCCTCTACTCCATCTTTTTAAAGCAATAGAAGATTAATAGTTTCAAGCATCAACTGCTGCAACTATTATGTACTAAACGATCTGTTTTCAAATGTCAACTTTCTCACACATCTCAATTCTTCGGTGTCTTTTCAACTTTGCATGTTTCCGTGTTTATTAATAATCTGATACTATTGAACATGTTAGATCTATGTTGAATTTGTCTTTTTGTATTGCTATCATTGCAAATCATGTATGATAGGTTCTTTTCCTATCAGTAAACAGAAAAACAGAAATGTAGAGCAGAAGATGATAAAGTATGATATACTTCTTTGTATTATTGAATGATAAAAGGAAGGAAGTTACAAGAAATAAAAGAGCTATAGCTCCCCCAAGTCTGAATATCTATTCCAGACCCTGATTCACAACGTAAAACTTCTCATCCCTACCACATTCTCCTTTCCCCAAATATATTCCCTCCCCTTGCATAACAGATTACCTCTGTTGCAAAACAGATTACCTCTTTCTATAACCACTTCCTTATTCTACGGGATTGACATGCTGAATCACCCTTCTAGAATCAAGAGTAAACCCCTCAGGGATTATCTGGATTGATACGGGTCTTGGGACTGCGGGTATAGACCAGAAGGGGTTTGGGCTGGGTTTCTAACAATACCACCCTCCGTAAAACATGTCTTGTCCTCAAGACAGAAAGAAGGAAAGCGGGCCTGGATGGATTCCGCGTCTTCCCAGGAGGCTTCATCAACAGGCAGTGAGTTCCAAATGATGAGCCATTCCGTGACGAAACGACCATTACGCTTCCCGTCTCTAGTGGCCAGAACCGCTTCAGGAACAGGAGTTTCTGTGGCCTCCAACGCCATATCGGGTGGAAATGTAACTGCTTCAAGACTGCCTGGGATTGAACGTTTGAGTTGGGAGACATGAAATACCGGATGAATTCGGGAAGTAGAGGGTAAGATGAGTTTGTAGGCCACTTCTCCCACACGAGATTCAATCTGGAAAGGCCCAAAGTACCTAGGAGAAATCTTAGGATTGATTCTCCTAACCAGGGACTGTTGTTTATGCAGGCGTAACTTGACATAAACCCAATCTCCAATAGAAGAAACAACATTCCGGTGGTGGGCATCTGCATATTTCTTCATCATGCTGAAAGCACGATGAAGATGGTATTTCACCTGCCAGTAGTGCTTCATCACGGTCGAAAGTACAAGAAGAACCGACTCTACAGCTGTCTCACCTTTCAAATAACGAATAATCGAGTGAGGGGGCCGTCCATAAACTATTTCGAAGGGAGACTTCCCTGTGGCAAAATGGGAGGAAGTATTATACCAGAACTCCGCCCATGACAGCCACGAGATCCACTGACGAGGCTGTTCTGATGCGAAACAGCGGAGAAAGGTTTCTAGACAGCGATTCACCACCTCGGTTTGACCATCGGTCTGTGGATGGTAAGAGGTGCTCATCCGTAATGAAGTCCTCTGCAGTCGAAACATCTCTTTCCAAAACATGCTAAGAAAAAGTGGGTCACGATCACTGATTATGGACTTGAGAAAACCATGCAATTTGACCACCTCTTTCACAAAAGTTTCTGCCACCAACTTAGAAGTAAATGGATGACGCAGAGGCAGAAAATGAGCATATTTGGAAAGGCGATCCACAATTACCATGATGACTTCGAATCCATGGGACCTAGGCGGTCCCGAAATGAAATCCATAGATATATCCTCCCAAACCAGCTCCGGAATAGGGATGGGTTGTAACAGACCAGTGGGGGACATGGCTTGGTACTTGCTCTTCTGACAAATATCACATCGACGAATATAATCCATGATGTGTTGTTTCATACCCCTCCAAAAGAAACTTCCAGCCAACCTTTTGTCTGTTTTGGTGAACCCAGAATGACCCCCTAATGGTGTATCATGAAACTCAGTTAGGAGTGTAGGAATCAAACCAGAATTTTTGGATAGCATCAGCCTGTTCTTGAAAAAGATGAGTCCATCTCGGAGAGAGAAATTAGGCAAGGAATTAGGATCAGATTGCAGGGACTTTTGTAAGGTTTCCAGCTCGGCGTCGGAGCCAATTTCTTCTCTGATTTTGGGAAAATCCACCCAATAGGGACTCATGGAGATGGTGGACAGCTCGGTTGAAGCGTGGAACTGCCTGGATAGTGCATCTGTAGCCTTGTTTTCGGGCCCTGGTTTGTAGATCACTTCAAACTGAAACCCCATCAATTTAGACAACCAACACTGCTGGTCTGTGGTGGTGGTGATCCAGTCTTTATAAGGTGTTTAAGGCTGCAGTGATCGATGTAGACCTTGAAACTTACGCTGACAGGTAGTGCCTCCAATGTTGGACCGAAAGAGCCAAAGCCATAATTTCCTTTTCATAGACAGACTTAGACAAGGTGGTAGCCGCTAGAGCCTTGCTGTAGTAAGCGATGGGGCGACGCTCTTGCATCAAAACAGCCCCAATTCCTCTACCCGGGGCATCGCACTCGATGACAAATTCCTTGGAAAAATCCGGGAGGGCCAGAACTGGGGCAGAAGATAGGCATTGCTTAAGATGCTCAAAGTCTTGGGCTTGCTCTGAGCCCCAGTTGAACCCATCCTTCTTGGTGAGTGCAGTAAGCGGTTGGGCGATTTTTCCATACTCCCGAATGAACCTGCGATAATAGCCTGTGAGTCCTAGAAATCCACGGACCGCCCTCACATTATTGGGCATCGGCCACTCCAAAACAGTCTGAACCTTGGAAGGATCCACGGCTACACCCTGAGCGGAAATCACGTGACCAAGGTACTCAATAGAGGATAGACCAAACACACGTTTCTTCTTGTTAACCACAAACCTATGCTGGTTGAGAAGGGTCAGTACAGTACTCAGATGGGTTAGATGAGCCTGCCATGTGGGGCTGTATACCAGTATGTCATCGAAAAAAACTAGCACACACCTCCTCAGTAAGGGCCAAAATATGGAGTTCATCGTCAATTGGAAGGTTGAAGGAGCATTTACCAGTCCAAATGGCATGACAAGGTACTCGTAATGGCCCTCATGGGTCCTGAATGCGGTCTTATGGATGTCTGCTTCTTTAACTCGAATTTGGTGAAATACGGACTTGAGGTCTATCTTGGAGAAGAACATGGAACCGTGTAGTTCATCCAGCAGCTCGTCAATTGTCGGAATTGGGTATTTATCTGGCACGGTAGCCTTGTTCAAGGCCCTGTAGTCCACACACATTCGCCAAGAGTTGTCTTTCTTCTTAACCAGGATGACTGGGCTCGAAAAAGGGTAGGTGCTGTGTCTGATTAGTCCTTCAGAAAGCATCTCCTCCACTTGTTTTTCTATCTCAACTTTGTGATGATAGGCGTATCGGTAAGGGCGAACGCTCACGGGTTTTGCTCCTGTTACTAGAGTAATGGCATGATCATGAGCCCTGTGTGGTGGCAGACCCTTCAATCCACCGAACACTTCAATAAATTGGTCCAATACCTCGCCTAGCTTGTGACCCATAGGCGAAACATTTGAAATCCCTGGTCCTTCTATGTTACAGGACTCAAAACTATCAATCACAGCTTCGTGTAAAACCCCTTGTAGAGCGGGGATTTGCACCCTATCGTGGATGTGGTAACCCCTGAGAGTGATCTCGTGGCCCTGTTCCTCAAAACTAATGGTCTTCTTTTTCCAATCCATGGTTGTTGTCCCACAAGCTTCCAACCACGCCATTCCCAGAATAATATCAACCCCCCCAAGATCCAATACATAGGCATCAACCGTCATAGTGTACCTTCCGACTCTGATCTCGAGTGCTCTGCAAACTCCTTGGGATGAGCACTTACTGCCGTTTCCTAGCCCCACGCAAAACCTTTCCCTGCTAGAGACGGGAAGACCTAAGGATGTCACCAACTCTCTGGCCACGAAATTGTGACCGGCGCCACTATCAACCAAGAGAATGATTGGGTACCCTATCAAGGTTCCCTCCAGCTTGATGGTCTTAGAGCCGGCCAACTCCTTGGAATCAAGAGCTCTGTAATCGAGAACTTGGCATACCTTCTCCCCGTTCTCCTCCTCGATCCTTTCTTCCTCGGCCAAGACGTTGTCGTCGGTGGGTTCCTCTCCATAAAAAATGAGGAGCCTTAAGTGCTTGTCAGGGCAGGTGTGGGTAGAACTCCAATGTTGGCCACACTTAAAACAGAGGCCCAATCTCCTTCTATCCATAAGTTCTTGGTATGATAGGTTTCTGGTGCCCCCACGGGTCTAGCTCGATACTGGTTGGGCAGGTTTGGACCCTCTATCGTTGGGCCCATTTACACTCCCTGCAGACGGTTGGGCCGAGTTGGGGCGATTCCCAATCTAAAGTGGGTTGGCTGACAAGCTGGGCCTACGGTGCTGGGTAGTGTTGCGCCATCCTCCAGATTGCGTTGACTTGTTCAACCTCCTCTCTATTGATCGTGCCACCGCGATCATCCTATGACGGTTGGGCGGCTCGAAGGCTATGACCTCCATCCGAATTTCCTCCTTCATTCCTCCTAGCAGAAACCCCATGTATTGGTCTTCTGGTAATGGAGGAATTTGTGCCATGAGGATTTCAAACTCCTCCACGTACTCATCCAAGGAACCAGTTTGCTGCAACAACTTGAGTTGAGAGAATGGATTCCCTGCCTCATGATCGCCGTAACGATCCATCAGTGATCTCTTGAACTTCTCCTAGGTCATCTCAGGCTCGGAGTCTCGGAGGACCTTGAACCAGTGCCATGTCATTCCTTCCATACAAATCTGGGCCAGCTGCACTCTCATCTCTGGCGGCGTCCTCTGGACCGCAAAATACGCTTCCGCCTTGGCGACCCAACCGACGGGGTCACAGCCCTGGAAGGAGGTCATCTCCACATGTTTGGCGGAAAGGCGAGACGCTTCGGTTTCCGATGATGACCCAGAGGTCGGGGATTGCTGTCGCTGCTGCCGGAACCCATCTCGCACCTCGAGGATTAACGCTTGAAGGGAGCTGGTGAGTTCGTCGACACTAGTCCTCAAGGAGCTCAGCTGAGCTGAATGCTCCTTCAGTGTCGAACCATGTGACCTCACCATCTGATCCTGCCCCCTAAGCAACCCCTCCCTCTTGGTTTCTGAGACTCGATTCGACGGCTGCAACCCGCATTTCAATGGCGTCCAATCGCTGCGTTGTTGTCGTCATTCTTGTTAGCTTGCACTCTCAATATCTCTCAACGAAAGCACCAATTGATAGGTTCTTTTCCTATTAGTAAACAGAAAAACAGAAATGTAGAGCAGAAGATGATAAAGGATGATATACTTCTTTGTATTATTGAATGATAAAAGGAAGGAAGTTACAAGAAATAAAATAGCTATAGCTCCCCCAAGTCTGAATATCTATTCCAGACCCTGATTCACAACGTAAAACTTCTCATCCCTACCACATTCTCCTTTCCCCCAATATATTCCCTCCCCTTGCATAACAGATTACCTCTGTTGCAAAACAGATTACCTCTTTCTATAACCACTTCCTTATTCTACGGGATTGACATGCTGAATCACCCTTCTAGAATCAAGAGTAAACCCCTCAGGGATTATCTGGATTGATACGGGTCTTGGGCCTGCGGGTATAGACCAGAAGGGGTTTGGGCTGGTCTGGGTTTCTAACAATGTCCTTATATGCTTGAATACCATGTATCTTCCAATCTATCAGGTTGTTTATGTGTTAATTTTGGCTTATTGTTGATTTAGTTGGTTCCTGTGAAAGCATGTGATATTAATATAAAAAATGATGTAGTTTAAGTGCAATTTGATGTGGTGGATCAATTTTTCCCAACGTTTGCTATTGTTAGTATATGTCCAAACACTTCATATATCTCAATCAAAATTCTTAATAATGGTATTTCATTATTAAGCCAAATGAGATATTTATCTATGACCTAATGATAAATAATGTTTGCTATTTTTGACCATTATCTGACATTAATAATGGTATTTCAAATCCTAGGAAAGTGTTGGTGTACCCCTAGGGATACTTTGGTAAGTTCATTTGGGGACACTTACTGGATTGACTAAAGGCAATTATGGTAATTAAGGAATTTGTCATTTGAAGATATTGTAATATCAATCTCTCTGGCTCCACAAGAGCAGAGCATATGTGCAGACCAGGTTTAATTTACATTTACTTCCAAACGGCCAGCCTTAATTGCCTTTTGTTAAATGCTATGGAGGAATATTTTGGTTATAGAAGCTGACCAGAATTCGGTAGAGGTTTTAGTTAGATTGGCTTATTTTCATTGCTTCAATTTGCTTTAATCGACATTTAGTTCAAAACTTTAAAACAGCCACCATTAGACTCAGTTAGACAAGTTGTGCATTAGAAGTCTTATTATATTAAATTTCAATAGCCATTAACGTAGATAAGGCAGATGAAGGTGGAAGGATATGAGCAAGGCCAAATTAGTAACAACCAAGCATAAAAAGTTGATGAGCCAAAACAGGTTAAGGGACTACATTTCCCATATCGAATTATTTGTAACAGTTGCAGTGAGTAGTTAGTGCTATAATTTGACAACACTAGACAATAATATTTTATACATAATTCCATATATTAAAATGATAGATTGACAATACTTAAAAATTATACAAAATATTACCGTCCATACAATTAGCATCTTTCAATTAATTTTGTTTACAAACTTAACTTTGTTTATCTTTGTGCATCGGTCTATGTATAAATGACTAACATCTGTTTAATCATCTTTGTTGTACTTTCTGATTATTCTGCCTCTTCTTACCAAAAGTTAGTGTCAAACTCAAATCTCTCGAGGATGAAATTTATTTGTTCCCCATTTCTTTTGTTGTAGTTTGTTATGGAGATTTGGAGGTTAATAGAGGGGAAAGACGTTAGCCTAAATAAATATGCTTCTCTCTTATGATGCAGGCCCTTTGTAAAGGAAACTACTTGGAAGAGGTAAAACATTAGTTTCATATGTAGTTTTTTCCCTCAAAATACAATTGCACAATTTTGTGGTAGCATCAAATTGCATGTCAAGTGGTAAATGCCGCAGTCATTAGTGAATCATGTTAATCTTAGCTACCAGAATTTAAGATGATGGATTTTCATGGACAAAGTCAATGCCTCTAACTAGGTCTGCCTTTGTACAGTAGTTTCTTAGGATCTTGAACAAAATGCAGAGTATAATTCATGCAAGGAAATGCTTGGACTTGATGAAAAAGCAAATGATAGGAAGGAATGGAGTTATATATAGAGCTTCTCAAGGCCGGCATATAGAAAGTACCAATATCTTTTTATTTGCCTTACTATTTCTGTCAACCTTTTCATTTTTAATTGTATATAATGAACAATACAACGTTGAATTAGTCATTACTTAATGACACCATGGCAGGAGCGGGCAAGTATGGAATTGTCTATTTTGTGCAGTTGCCACAGGATGTTTCAAATGAGATAGAAGAAGATTTTACTGGTGGGAGGATCAAGTGGGAACATGGAAAGCTGAATAGAGCTCCCAAACTTGCAACATGATGTAGCAAAAAAATTATTTTCATGAAAATTGTAAAACATACAACTGGCTAATTTGATATACATATTTTGACACCGGCATCGGACCAAACAATTAATTTATATTATCACAACTAAATCATATTCATATGAAGTCACAGATATTTGAACCTGTTAAAAGCTGCTGGACTGAGGTTCCTATCGGAACCTTGGGATCACATTTCTAAATAAGCTAAGGATTTGTTCAGGGGAATTCTCTATACATAAGCTTCTCAAAGACTCACTGTCCAGGAGGTTCTAGGTAAGTTTGATGTCTTTTGTTTCCTTTGTTAATACCTATCTACTGAAGTTGTTTTTATTTAGATTCATCATTGGAGTTAGAGAGTATTTTAGACAATTAGGATAATGAAATGGGACTTACATATGTATTAAAAGGGGGAAAAAGGGAGCAAGCTCCTTACAATGCAGAGGATATCGTGGGATACATGTCATGAAGTGTACATTTTGTATATAGGTCTGATTTGGATTTATATATTTTTGTCATCCATTTCTCATTTACTGCTATTATGACTAAGCACCTGCACGTCCCAATGTTAAGGTGTTTCCAATTTTAGTTATTTTTTTTCATTGCCATCTTCTCTTTCCATCCTTGTATATTTTTCTATTTCCTTTGCCTCAATCTCTTTCTTTCTTTTCCTTTATTTTTGCTTCTTTTTTTGGATAGGACCCTATCTGCCCAATTGTTGGCCAACGGCCATGCAGCAGCAAAGACTTACAAGGTTTTATAATACCCTTTGTATTTTGGTATTAAAGTAAATGCAATTAGTTTATGTTTGACGTGCTTTAGTTCATATGTTCTTTTTATATTCAAACTTATATTTGAACCATTCACTCTATTCACTCAAATTTATATTCAAGCTGTCATTCGCTCTATTTATATTTTTGATAAGGCTGGCATATATGTCATTCTGCCATCTAAATTCTTCTCCTGATGAACTAGCAATTATTAATAAGTTTTCTCAAAGCCGGTACTTTAATTTTGGCTGCCCCAGTCGAAGCTGCAGCTTCCAAAGCGGCATGCATCTACCTTAATTATTATATTTTATTGTTTGTTACTTCACGTTTATTGTTTTTTATAATTTAGTGTTCTAATAACATTTGAATTTGAAATCAATTGGTTAATCCTCATGTGGATGGACCTTGAATTGAATTGGAATCGGTCTATGGGACGTGGGTTTATAGATGAAACACATTACAATTTGATTAGAGTATTGTAATACTCCTTTAATATCTAAGAACTTCTCCTGATATTGATTTCAACCCCCTTTCTATAGTAGTATAGATGATGATAGCCTCGCACTCAAGCTTTATAAGAATACGGATAATTTACATCAGATTATGGAAGGGTGATGAAGCTTGAATGGGCAACCATGTTTCACATTTTCTGTGATTTTCATGCTTAATTGTCCTGTTAGTTTGATAGGAAGAATATTACCTGATGTTACAACAATAAGAATTTATCCTGTTTGTTTCTGCCCTTCTAGGAAATTTGAATGGTGTGTCCATTTTACTTTTTACATGATAAACACTTAACGGAGTCTGTGATCTTCTATGGAATCTCCTCCTTTGTATATGGATTTATATATTGTTTGAATTACACAAGTTTGTTGCTGGCTCCTATTCTTGCCTTCTTGACAAAATAGGAATCGGTCCAAAGAAATGGTCAACATAATAGTCAAACTGAAGAAACCAAAGGAATATGAATACAAACAAGAAATAGGTTATTTTTTCTCTTCAGTCCTTGCATTTTAAAGTATGCAAAAACATGATGAGCTTAGAAAGGATTGGTTTGATTCTCATCTAGATACTCTTTCTGGATTAGTTAGTTGACTATGTAAGAGTTGAATTTTGTGAATTTCACTTGCTTTTCTTTCATTTTATATATGCTATTTCCTTTGCTTTTTGTTAACAATTAAATATTTCAAGTAAATGCTACAAAAAGTTCAGGAAAAGTCCACAGTTAATTTGATATGTAATCTGATTACAAGTCAGATACTTTAAAGTTTTGGCATGACTTGGCACATCCCTTGCTGTTGAATGTTCTCTAACCCCCGATTGAGTAGGTACAATCTAATACTATTATGAATATAATGCTGCATTTAATGTTGCATTTAATAGGGAGTATACATAAAGATTTTATTAATTTGTTACACTTGGTTGATTCCTTTGTTATCATGCTTGATTGATATCATTTGATTGATTTGAAAAATGGGGTTTGATTTATATATCGCTCTTCTTTGCTTCCTCACCAAAAATGAAAAATTTAATTCGGGATTTATATCGTGTGATTTGTTCGAATGTTTCCACTACCATAATAATTCAACCTGGGCCTGTGGTGGACTTCTTAATTGCCACTATATAGTTCATTAAACACACGGGACTGCTCAGACTAATTATTCATCACCTGTCAAAGTTGATGTTGCTGCACCGGCACACATCAAAAATCACAGGTACTATTACCAGTTGTAATTGGAGCTTATACATTGTTGGGTTGATACTGCTGCAAACAGGCCATATACCTAAAACCTTTAGATTCCTATGTCAATTTGTTTTAGATTAATAAGTATTGTTTTTTGTTAATGGTGGGTGTTTGATATTCAAGGCCAATCATTGGGATTATATTATTGGGCATCGTACTACATTTTGAAGTCCTTTTGTTATAGTTAACTCAAATCAGATGGCATATATCATTATGCTATTAATTACACAGGAGAAAAGCCATACAACCTTCACTAATTTGATAATTACTGGCATATTAGCCTATTTGTAAATTCAAAAATATAGCTGATTTATATGATGGATAGAGGTATACAACCATCTTTACCCATCTTAGCAATACAACCTTCACTTTACCCATCTTTCTATTTGGGTTTCATATCCTTCTTTTTCTTTCCACTTCCTTTTATGCTACTGTATGGACTCCTTACATGGAATATAATAGGGATGATTATGTCAAAGAAGACATTATCTTGGCGATGGGATTAAATTTATGTATAGATCTTGGTTTCTAGACACAGGTACCTAGGTCCTAATTAATTTAATGTCCTGTTGCCTCAGTAAGGGCTGCAAAGCTATATTCTTTTGGGAGCAAAATCCCTGGCAATGTTCCTTCGAAGTGGTGATGGCTGGAGAAGCTAGGGAATGCTTTCATGGTAAGTGCCTAAGTGGTACCTTATAAAAAAATAGTTAACAAAATATCAAACCAAAGAGTGATTTATATGATCGTTTGAAGTTTTAAACTAAAAGCTTTTTGGTGTTGAATTTGATAAATATTATTATTGGGAATTCACTTTCTTATTTAAAATTAAGTTATATGTCCTATGCTCACCAGGAATGTTCCAAAATTCTGTTTAACTATTGGAAATTGGTTTGATACATGTTGCAGGTGTTCCTCTGATCTTCACAGATAGAGAAAGTGTTGAGATGTGAGAGCGTGAGGGGTGTATAGGTCAGGAAATTGATTGATCTTTATCTGGTATACTTTTAACTTTTGAATTTTTTTTATTCGAAAATGCTTCTGATCACACCTAATCTAGGGGAGTGGCTAGTTCTGCACACCTATCGTTATGGTGCACGTAAATACATTTTATTTATAAGTTAAGTAATTAAATTTTAAATACTATGATAATTAACATGTTTTTTCAATATATTAGGTATCTGCATCGTATGTTAGTTGATCAGGGTAACCTCGCCCTTTATGGGTTCATTGACCCCATGTTCATTCAAGGTGATGTTCTCCTAGCATCAGAAGACCCTGTCACCACCATACGTGATATACTTGCCCGAGACGATCATCAATTCTACCTTGCACCTTATCTCAATAAGTAAGTATCAGTTATTTAATTATAACTATATATGATTGTTTGCACTTTTTATTTATGCAGCTATATTATCCATTTTGTATCCCACTTTGACTGAAGTAGTTTGGCAGGTTTTGACAATCATTGATTCAATACTAAGGCTCTATGTTGTTGGGTTGGTTGCTGATCGGAATAGTAAATCGCCTAAACCCATTCTTGAAACATTTGACAAATATTATGAGAAAATACTGCTGAAAGCATCTGTGTTTAGTCATTCATGCAATTTGTCAGCTTCTGATCGGGAGGCTTCTTACATGGATGCATTATTATTTCTGTGTTGTACGATTGCTACACCATTCAAATGGAAACAGTTTGTACCTAAAAAGAATGATGTTTATGCTGTGACTATGCTTTCCACTGCTGAAGACATGTTTCATGTACTTTGTCAACTTATTCTTTCTAAACCAAGGTATATCCAATTTATTTTGGTTAAGCGGAGTTTTGCATGTTCGCCTATATATATCTTTCTATTTGATTAAATGTTCACTATTCACTATTGTCAATTGTCATATATGTGGACATGCTCTTGTACACTATTATTTTCACAGTCACCCAGTTTAGCAGCCGTAGGTGGTGAGGGAGAAAATGGGTCTTGTGCCAGGAAATATTAATGATGTATGCATAGATAATCTTGAGGCAGGGGTGTTGGTGTTAGCCAAGAAATTAAAAAGATACAGTCGCCTAATTTTTGCTTGAAACGGAAATATAAATATGGTGTTTGGTATAATTGGGTGAAACAGAAGGTTATTTCTTTTTTGGATGGTATTCGGCACCTGTGGAGTGCATCAAGTCTGCTGCTTAGTTCATTTTGCTTGTAACAGAATTGAGGTGCACTGACTGGTCTTTGTGCTATTTTATCTCAAATTCTGTAGTTAAATATTTGGGTTTGGTTAGGTGGCAAACGAATTCTGGTTTAGGCATTTGGCGAGGAACATTTCTACAAGGCTATTTTTTTCCCCCTGTTTTAAGCATTGGCTTATTGTTTTGGCATACAGTGAGGTTATGCAGAGATGACATCAGTGTTTCAACTAGCCTGATATGGTGTAGCAGAGTGTGAGTAACGAAGGGCTATTCTGCTGTGACTTGTGAATAGCTTTGTTTAGGTAACGTTGTTAATAGCTTTGGTGTTTGGTATTTTTGTGATCTAAGTGGACATGAACAGGGGTTGCTATAATGGGATGATTTGTATAGGTTATATATCAGTATGCTTGGGTCCTCTATTTATTCTGGAATTTGGAAATTGGTCAAGGTTTTGGACAAGTTAAAGGCGGCAGATCTGTTTTTTTTTTTTTTTTTTTTTTTTATGTTTCTTGGTGTAACTTTTGGGAATAGAAATATGTAATATTAATATGGAAAATGCTAACGAATGCCTTGAGTGCCCTTAAGGCACTCGTTAAGGAATCCAAAAAAAAAGTTTCTATTGCGAAGTGGTGTATTTAATATTTAAAGTAGAATATTTGGTTTTTCAATGCAAACTTACTTTTTATGGGTTCCTTAAAGAATGTTCTAAGGACACTCGTTAGCATGACCTATTAATATTGGTTTGGTTAAATTTTACAGTTGGTCTATTGCTTTTGTTCTCTTTATTGGATATGGGTTAGTGTACCCCTTAAACTCTTTGATCAATATACCTTTTGCTTAGAAAAAAAACTATTATTTTCACTATTATTGGTCCTATTGTCATATTAACTCTAAAGAGTAGTTTCTAAGAGCATTTTTTGTTTTTTGCCATGTTGTTTATATATGACATGTCAACAACTTTAAAAGATTAGACCTTCTTTATTTCATCTTGCGCTGTTTGTGATGATATAAATCTCAGTTCCCACTTCTTCCTGGATGCAGCTATATATCTGGAAACAAGGAGAATAGTGTGTGCATGGTAGCTTTGACAACTTTCGCTCTATCCATCAGAACCAATCTTAAACTCCAGGTTCTCCTTGTTGTCATGAAATGCTCTTAATTGTTATCATTTATACTAAAGTTTTTTCCCACCAAAAAGAAGTTTTTCAATTAGATGTCGTGTTTCGAAAAACTAATGTTTGTTGCCCCTATTTCAGGATAGCACAAAATTTATTGAGCGAATCATTGATAGCAAATGGATTGAAACAAATGAATTAAGATACATAAGTTGTAAGCTCAATGAGTTTGCTGAGCTTTTGCAAGAAAACAATCTAGGAGAAAAGGTATCCCAATCCCATTTTTTTTTTATTAAAATCGGCTGTGTAATGTAATATCTCAAGGAAACGTTATATATTTGCTTCTTAAGATATTTCCATTAGCAGTTCACGAGCTTCTGATAGAAGCCATTAGCTGTTTGTAAGAGAATTGGACTTGTTAAAGCTGAAGTATGCCATGCAATATAGATATTTAGATAGAATAATATATACATTATATAAATCTTATTTGATACATATTGTTAAAATAGCTAGTTTAGCCTAAAAGCTCCCGGTATTCTGTAATGGCCCACAAATGAGGCCTTCAAACTTTACCATGGCACCATGCTTCCTATGAAAGGTCAAGTATTTTACTATTATTCTCATCTAATGCATCACTACTGGCTTCAGATGCTCTAAGCTTGTGTTGTAAAGCACTGTGGGTTTGTCTTCCATGTAATACAAATTTTGAAGAAATTGTATTGGAGATTTACAAAAGAAGTGCTCAACATTTAAATATTGTTAACGGCATCAACCACCATCTGGTGAGAAAGAAATTGATTGAATTTCTTAATACATGGTCCACCGTTAATGATCGTTCAAAGAATCTTCCAGCTCCCGAACTTGTTGTGAAGACTTGGGTGAAGGTAGCATTACAAAGCATTTACTTTATAATATTCAGCATGTTTCTGTTTAAGTTTACTTTTTCCTACTGGTTTTGTATCATATGGTATGCATACCGATTCATTGTAAACATGTTAAGGACACGAATGAGATTGAGAGAGATGAGAATGATCATCCTACCTTGTGTTGTCTATTGTTACCTACGATATTATTAGATAGGAACATGTGGGCAATCTTGGAGCAGGTTCGGTCTCTTACTTTTTTTGTTGTTATATATTTAATGTGTATTGAACCTTTTGTCAATGTGTATCTTTTTCCCTTGATGTGAACAACTCAGAATCACTCTATTACCGAATATGCTATGCATTGATTTTCATTAGTTGATAATTGTATACAGAGACAATGTATTTATACATCATAGTTAGCTTTAGGATCAAGCTATCACTTTGTTATTAGTTATAACAAACTTAGCCACCTAACTAATCAAGCTTGCTAACTTAGATACTAAGAGAATAACACTAAAAGCTGAATTGGTTGTGATCTATACAATCTTCACTTCTTCATGAAGTTCCCTGCCAAACTTCCAGTCACTTTTGACTTCATGGATTCGTCTAGGAAGAATGAGGTTTAGGACGAGTGCACCTTGTATTGTATCCAGATTCCCTTACTCTTTTGCCCTTTCCTTTTGCTTTTGCTTCTACCTTGTTCATTACATTTTTATCATCTTTAAAGCAGTTACATCTTGGATCTTTGGTTGCATCCTCAGGACAGCTCAAGGGGGTTTCCCATTTAGAATTATCTAATTCGTTCAAAGCATCTTAGTAGCATTTTACTGCTTCCTCTTTAGAAGTGTTTTCAGACTTCATTTCCCATTGGTCTTCATAATACTCTGATAGGGTGGCTTGAAGGAGTGCTTTACACAATGAGCAACAAAATGGTTTCCTATTTAAAATCTTCTCAACACGCATAAGTCTCTTTTTTGCCAAATCTCATTTTCCTTGTTGAGCGTATAGTTTTCCTATTAAGGAAGAGAAAGTAGTTAAAAACAAAGGCAAATTGAAATATGGTTATCAGGGGTTATGGCTACAAAGTATACATACCTAGAAGGGAAGAGGAAGCAGTTAAAAAGAAAGGCAAATTCAATGAAAAGGATATTGATTCCCCTTTTAGGAGATGGGCTACAGCCTCAGTTCCATCTCCGATCATTTCATGGATGATTGCTACCTACATTCAGAAATGAAATTGAAATATGGTGCATAGCTGACATCTTCTGGATACATTTAATTGCATGTAAGAGAAGGATGACAAAAGAGAAGTCAAACCTGAAGAGTGCTCTCAAGGTAACACTGCATGATTTTCCATGGGCTAATGTAAGTGTCATTTGAGTCCCTTGACAAAGAATCAAATAGAAAAATATCCCTGGCAATGGATATGTTCATTTCCAAAAGATTCTTTGAGAAATCAACCATTAAATTGTGTTCTTCATCATTCAGCTTCTCAACATTCTGTATGAATTTTGTATGGAAGAGTGCGTCATGTAACCTTTGAGCTTCTTTTGCAGATGAAAGAGCCTAATAAGTAAAAAAGACAAAAGAAATAAAGTTGGGAAACAATGCGAAGCCAAAAAGATGTAGAACAAAAAAAATAATACCAGAATCCAAAAAGATGTAGAACAAAAAATTTAATATCAGAATTTCTTCCATTGGTAGGTGATATTTAAATACTACCATTAGCCGTTGTTGGGGCTTGTGGTATGTATTGACCTTAGGATGGGGCAGCCTCCCCTCCCCTTAATTTTTTTCATTATTTAAAATAAAACAAGAATCTAGCAGCTTGTAATGTGAGTAAATTTTTAATATGAGCACGTGCTAGCCATTTATCTTCAATTACTGGATTAACATCCATTTAATGGGCAATTAATCCAATTACAACAAAAGAAACAAGCAATGAATGGAATAAGCTTGACTTATAACAAAAATAAAATTCCATTCATGAAGGAAAAGTCAATCTGAATTGAAAGAAGCTAAGATATATGCCTCCAGACAACATAAACAATTTTGAAGTTTAAAAATTCTAAAGCTTTGCTTTTAAAGAATTAATTAAGGTATGCTTGTTTGAATAGCGAGAAAACGGGGAGGAAATTGAAAAGGTATTATACATAATCGAGTCTCGATACATTATAGTTTTTACATTCTTATTTTTCATCTAAGCTTAATTGTATCCAAATACGATTTTACTATTCAACTACTCAACTAAGAAGATCATTACGGGAGAAAAAATACCGATAAATTATCACATGAAAATCCAAACAAGTTTTAGTTAAAAACAAGAAAACCATTGAAAATTGATCATTGCTACTGCGATCTCTCCCACAAACAACACTTATAAAAATATGAAATATGTTTCAAATAACAGTTATCTATAGGTAAAACACTGATAAAAATGTAAATAAAAAATATTGCTCTTACCTCTATTAACTGCCCATTGGCACAAATCCAGGCAACGATACCCATCAACAAAAGTAGAATAACTCCGGCCAGGATCCTGGGAGAGGATTGTCAAAGAAAGAGTGAGATTTTTTTTTTTAAAGAATATTATAAACTCTGTTTCGGAAGGACCTTACCATTGAAATTGGTTCATGTGCGTCTTTAGGAACATCATATTTATCCGAATTATCAGAAAACAAGAAATGGTGTTTAAACCCTATTAATTTTCGTATACAAGATTCAATTTCTTTAATGTCAATAGAGCAATCCGATAATTTCTGGATGAATTCTGCATTCATTGGAGAAACACAGAAGACATAACTAAGCCTTCTGGTTTCCCACAGTAGGGTCAACTGTTTATCAACTGAGAAACTCTTCAATTTATGCATTCTAATTAGCTGACAATATGCGGCATTGGAGGATTCCATGAAACCCTGAAGAAATGTCGTTTAAACCAAAAGGCTGTCACTTTAAATCTTATGCAGAAACAATAGAAAACAATATTTATCCAAGAATAAAAACAGACCTACAATTGTAAAAAATCGAATATGTTGTCCAGTAGATACATTGTACAGTCAGTAACATTGACCTCTCTAGAAGTTGTCTGCTTAATGTATAAACCAAGATAAGTTTTTTCGTGATAAAATCATTAAGATAAAGTGAATTACAAAGAGTTAGGATTAAGAAGAAAAAAAAACTCTCTTTAAAATAATAAGAAAACATAAAGAAAAAAGAGTACATAATACACAATGAAGTAAAGATGACCAATCCCTCAACATATAAGTAATATATAAGTAATGAATCATCAGTGATAGTTCCTCATCCCCAAAAAAACGAAATCAGAAATCTTCTATAATGACTAAGTGGATACTAGGATTTTTGACCAAAATGGGTTCCTTTTAGAAACTATTTACTAGTTTAGGGTTATTCTGAAACTATTTATCAATGGGGGGTCCTTTTGGACAAGTGGCATATTTTTTTTTCCACTCTGACGAGTCAAAGGCGCTAGTCAAAGGCTTAGTCATGTCTTCTGTGTTTCTCCAATGAATGCAGAATTCATCCAGAAATTATCGGATTGCTCTATTGACATTAAAGAAATTGAATCCTGTATACGAAAATCAACAGGGTTTAAATACCATTTCTTTTTCCTGTTTTCTAATAATTCTGATGAACATGATGTTCCTAAAGATGCACATGAACCGATTTCAACAGTAAGGTCCTTCCTAAACAGAGTTTATAATATTCTTTTTTTTAAAAAAAAAAAATCTCACTCTTTCTTCGACAATCCTCTCCTAGGATCCTGGCCGGAGTTATTCTACTTTTGTTGATGGGTATCGTTGTCTGAATTTGTGCCAAAAACTAATTGCAAATGGGCAGTTAATAGAGGTAAGAGCAATATTTTTTATTTACATTTTTATCACTGCTTTACCTATAGATAACTGTTATTTGAAACATATTTCATATTTTTATAAGTGTTGTTTGTGGGGGAGATCGCAGTAGCAATGATCAATTTTCAATGGTTTTCTTGTTTTTAACTAAAACTTGTTTGGATTTTCAAATGTGATAATTTGTCGGTATTTTTTCTCCCGTAATGATCTTCATAGTTGAGTAGTTGAATAATGAAATCGTATTTGGACACAATTAAGCTTAGATGAAAAATAAGAATGTAAAAACTATAATGCATCGAGACTTGATTATGTATAATACCTTTTCAATTTCCTCCTTCCCATTTTCTCCCTATTCAAACAAGCATGCCTTAATTAGTTTTTTAAAAGCAAAGCTTTAGAATTTTTAAACTTCAAAATTGTTTATGTTGTCTGCGGGCATATGTCTTAGCTTCTTTCAGTTCAGATTGACTTTTCCTACATGAAAGGAATTTTATTTTTGTTATAAGTCAAGCTTATTCCATTCGTTGCTTATTTCTTTTGTTGTAATTGGATTAATTTCCCATTAAATGGATGTTAATCCAGTAATTGAATATAAAATGGCTAGCAAATGCTCATATTAAAAATTTACTCACATTACAAGCTACTAGATTCTTGTTAGATTCTTGTTTTACTTTAAATAATGAAAAAAATTAAGGGGAAGGGAGGCTGCCCCATCCTAAGGTCAATACATACCACAAGCCCCTGCAACGGCTAATGGTTGTATTTAAAGATCACCTACCAATGGAAGAAATTCTGATATTAAATTTTTTGTTCTACATCTTTTTGGATTCTGGTATTATTTTTTTTGTTCTACATCTTTTTGGCCTCGTATTGTTTCCCAACATTATTTCTTTTGTCTTTTTTACTTATTAGGCTCTTTCATCTGCAAAAGAAGCTCAAAGGTTACATGGCGAACCCTTCCATACAAAATTCACACAGAATGTTGAGAAGCTGAACGGTGAAGAACACAATTTAATGGTTGATTTCTCTGAATCTTTTGGAAATGAACATATCAATTGCTATGGATATTTTTCTATTTGATTCTTTGTCAAAGGACTCAAATGACACTTACATTAGCCCATGGAAAATCATGCAGTGTTACCTTGAGAGCACTCTTCAGGTTTGACTTCTCTTTTGTCATCCTTCTCGTACATGCAATTAAATGTATCCAGAAGATGTCAGCTATGCACCATATTTCAATTTCATTTCTAAATGTAGGTACCAATCATCCATGAAATGATCGGAGATGGAACTAAGGCTGTAGCCCATCTCCTAAAGGGGAATCAATATCCTTTTCATTGAATTTGCCTTTCTTTTTAACTGCTTTCTCTTCCCTTCTAGGTATGTATACTTTGTAGCCATAACCCCTGATAACCATATTTCAATTTGCCTTTGTTTTTAACTGCTTTCTCTCCCTTACTAGGAAACAAGGAAAATGGGATTTGGCAAAAAAGAGACTTATGCGTGTTGAGAAGATTTTAAGTAGGAAACCATTTTGTTGCTCATTGTGTAAAGCACTCCTTCAAGCCACCCCTGTCAGAGTATTATGGAGACCTATGGGAAATGAAGTCTGAAAATATTTCTAAAGAGGAAGCAGTAAAATGCTACCAAGATGCTTTTAACGAATTAGATAATTCTAAATGGGAAACCCCCTTGAGCTGTCCTGAGGATACAACCAAAGATCCAAGATGTAACTGCTTAAAAGAAGATAAAAATGTAATGAACAAGGTAGAAACAAAAACAAAAGGAAAGGACAAAAGCGTAAGGGAATCTGGATACAATACAAGGTCCACTCGTCCTAAACCTCATTCTTCCCTGAACGAATCCATGAAGTCAAAAGTGACTGGAAGTTTGCCAGGGAACCAGGTTTCGGGTCCATATGAGATTCTTACTCATAAGGAGTCAGATTTAGACCAGACTTGTGTTTTCTCCAAAATGAGGTGTTGGCACAGTCATTCATCCGAAGTTGTGAAATCTTGGTCACTAGATGATTTTATTGCCCTTAAATGGGAGTTTGTTCGAAGGAAACTTTCGATGAAGTCACTCAATCGATTAGGTATGAGCGGCATTTCATATTTTCTGCCTTTTACTTATGTAAATGCAAACATTTCACATTGATAAATCATGAGTAATGCCTTCCCTACCAATTCTTAAATAGATCATGTTGTCACAAGATGAAAGGATAGTATGATTCATGCATGGAATGTGAGTATGTGCATGTTTGAAAGATTGTTGTAGAGTTACAAAGTTAATCTAGAGTAAAATGTGTATTGGAAGAATTGTTTGAAAGGATGAGTTTTATTCTTGGGAATGTTCACCTGAGAATAATATTGAGATAACATCTTCTGTTTAAATTATTGACTATCTATTTATGTTGTATACTTCAAAGTTTAGGTGTGGTTTTACAGTGTATTTCTTCATTACATCCCTTTATTTGATTTTTTTTTTATAAACAAAAAGTATATTGAATAGAGTACTAGGGATACTTTAACCCATATACATAGGTAATCAAATAGAGGTTTCGAGAGAAGGATCACCTATTAGCGTGTTCATTTTTTATATGGAAAACAACATGAATGTATGTCCTTTTTAGATCCTAATTAAGTCTTTCTCTATTTCCAAATTGCCTGATAATATTATCTTTGTAATTTTCTCCCTTTTCTAAGTGGTTGACAGTACACCAAAAGCCCTTATCCTGATTCTCTGCTTCCAACAGCTGTTGAGTGCCTTTCCACCAACACTCAGCATCACCAACCAACAACAATGTCGCATAAGATACCTTCACTCCCTCTGGACTGTGTATGAGTTCAAAGATCTTCTCTAGCTCCTGAATCCATAAATCAACTTTTACAGGATCCACGTCTCCATGGAATTGTGATGGCTCCTGACGCCTAAAAGCAGTTAGATTTTTGCCTTCAGCTGCTTGTTCCGCTCGAGCCTGCTCCTGTTGGTTCTGGGCAGCCATCGTAGCAGTCTGATTTGCAATGGCAGCTGCCACGTGCTCCATAGCCTGTGCTGCATAGTCCACTCTTTCTTTATAATTCTCATTCATGTTACCATGGCCACCAATGGGACCACCTCGATGACCCTTTCCACAGCCGCGTCCACGTCCTTGTCCATGTCCACCTTCTGGTGTTGGTTCCATAACTGACCTGTCAAGACAAAATCAGTTAGACCACAACCAGAAAATGAAACGCGTAATGCTGATATTATTAGGATGCCTTTTTCAAATCCAGAAGTGAATTAAAATAACAAACTTTAAAGCCTGATATGAAAAATTAATTAATATATCTTTAATAGTCATTAATATATCTTTAATAAGCATATTTTCCCTTTCTAATAGGCATAATCTCAGTAATTTGGCTGTCATATTCTCTTCGACTCTAATTCCCTGCAGGTTAGAATCCGTTAAAGCAATTTATTTATAAAGCATACTATCTTTGAATTGCTTGCCAAGTATTTTCGTTTTTTCCAGAACAATCCAGACGAGGATCGGAAGTGTGAGCGTTTCAAGGGGGGACTGCGTTTCGAGATTAAAGAATCAGTACTACCATTAGGAATGAATTTCCAAGCCTTAGTCGAAGTGTAGAAAAATAGAACTGATGAGGAAAGAAAGAGACAACAAAGGAATTGTAGGAGGACCGACTAGGTGAAAAAGTCAATTCCCGAACCAAAAAGGAAAACAAGTGCATAGTGAACCTTATTTCCAACAACCAGGAAATAACCAGAATGAGCAACAGCGTCATTCTAATAATTCTGAGTCGGGAAGTGGAGGTCAACAGAACCAAAACCGAGGTCAAATTAGGAGGTGTTACAAATGTGGAGATCCAAATCATATGGCTGATAAATGCCCAGTGAGGGGAATGAAGTGCTTTAATTGTGATCAAGTGGGACATATGTTGAGGGAATGCAATGCTCTAAGGGGTGGACCTACTGTCAATAACACTAGCACTAATAAACCGACGACTACGGGTAGAGTTTATAATGTGAGGGGAGCTGAGACTTCAAACTACGACGGTAATCTTTTAACTATATTTTTAATTCAGACTCAACGCATTCTTTCATTTCGATAGATTGTGTGAAATATTTGAGTTAGCCTATTTCTTTTTAATCCACCATAAGGGGTTTTGGTGTACTGTCAACCACTTAGAAAAGGGAGAAAATTACAAAGATAATATTATCAGGCAATTTGGAAATAGAGAAAGACTTAATTAGGATCTAAAAAGGACATACATTCATGTTGTTTTCCATATAAAAAATGAACACGCTAATAGGTGATCCTTCTCTCGAAACCTCCATTTGATTACCTATGTATATGGGTTAAAGTATCCCTAGTACTCTATTCAATATACTTTTTGTTTATAAAAAAAAATCCAAATAAAGGGATGTAATGAAGAAATAGCATCAAGAAATACACTGTAAAACCACACCTAAACTTTGAAGTATACAACATAAATAGATAGTCAATAATTTAAACAGAAGATGTTATCCCAATATTATTCTGAGGTGAACATTCCCAAGAATAAAACTCCTCCTTTCAAACAATTCTTCCAATACACATTTTACTCTAGATTAACTTTGTAACTCTACAACAATCTTTCAAACATGCACATACTCACATACCATGCATGAATCATACTATCCTTTCATCTTGTCACAACATGATCTATTTAAGGATTGGTAGGGAAGACATTACTCATGATTTATCAATGTGAAATGTTTGCTTTTACAAAAGTAAAAGGCAGAAAATATGAAATGCCGCTCATACCTAATCGATTGAGTGACTTCATCGAAAGTTTCCTTCGAACAAACTCCCATTTAAGAGCAATAAAATCATCTAGTGACCAAGATTTCACAACTTCGGATGAATGACTGTGTCAACACCTCATTTTGGAGAAAACACAAGTCTGGTCTAAATATGACTCCTAATGAGTAAGAATCTCATATGGACCCGAAACCTGGTTCCCTGCCAAACTTCCAGTCACTTTTGACCTTGTATTGTATCCAGATTCCCTTACGCTTTTGCCCTTTCCTTTTGTTTCTGCTTCTACCTTGTTCATTACATTTTTATCTTCTTTAAAGCAGTTACATCTTGGATCTTTGGTTGTATCCTCAGGACAGCTCAAGGGGGTTTCCCATTTAGAATTATCTAATTCGTTAAAAGCATCTTGGTAGCATTTTACTGCTTCCTCTTTAGAAGTGTTTTTAGACTTCATTTCCCATAGGTCTCCATAATACTCTGATAGGGTGGCTTGAAGGAGTGCTTTACACAATGAGCAACAAAATGGTTTCCTACTTAAAATCTTCTCAACACGCATAAGTCTCTTTTTTGCCAAATCCCATTTTCCTTGTTTCCTAGTAAGGAAGAGAAAGCAGTTAAAAACAAAGGCAAATTGAAATATGGTTATCAGGGGTTATGGCTACAAAGTATACATACCTAGAAGGGAAGAGAAATCAGTTAAAAAGAAAGGTAAATTCAATGAAAAGAATATTGATTCCCCCTTTAGGAGATGGGCTACAGCCTCAGTTCCATCTCTGATCATTTCATGGATGATTGCTACCTACATTCAGAAATGAAATTGAAATATGGTGCATAGCTGACATCTTCTGGATACATTTAATTGCATGTACGAGAAGGATGACAAAAGAGAAGTCAAACCTGAAGAGTGCTCTCAAGGTAACACTGCATGATTTTCCATGGGCTAATGTAAGTGTCATTTGAGTCCCTTGACAAAGAATCAAATAGAAAAATATCCCTGGATATTGATATGTTCATTTCCAAAAGATTCTGAGAAATCAACCATTAAATTGTGTTCTTCATCATTCAGCTTCTCAACATTCTGTATGAATTTTGTATGGAAGAGTTCGCCATGTAACCTTTGAGCTTCTTTTGCAGATGAAAGAGCCTAATAAGTAAAAAAGACAAGAAATAAAGTTGGGAAACGATACGAGGCCAAAAAGATGTAGAACAAAAAAAATAATACCAGAATCCAAAAAGATGTAGAACAAAAAATTTAATATCAGAATTTCTTCCATTGGTAGGTGATCTTTAAATACAACCATTAGCCGTTGCTGGGGCTTGTGGTATGTATCGACCTTAGGATGGGGCAGCCTCCCCTCCCCTTAATTTTTTTCATTATTTAAAGTAAAACAAGAATCTAGCAGCATGTAATGTGAGTAAATTTTTAATATGAGCATTTGCTAGCCATTTTATCTTCAATTACTGGATTAACATCCATTTAATGGGCAATTAATCCAATTACAACAAAAGAAATAAGCAATCAATGGAATAAGCTTGACTTATAACAAAAATAAAATTCCTTTCATGAAGGAAAAGTCAATCTGAACTGAAAGAAGCTAAGGCATATGCCCGCAGACAACATAAACAATTTTGAAGTTTAAAAATTCAAAAGCTTTGCTTTTAAAGAATTAATTAAGGCACGCTTGTTTGAATAGGGAGAAAATGGGAAGGAGGAAATTGAAAAGGTATTATACATAATCAAATCTCGATACATTATAGTTTTTACATTCTTATTTTTCATCTAAGCTTAATTGGGTCCAAATACGATTTCATTATTCAACTACTCAACTAAGAAGATCATTACGGGTGAAAAAGTACCGATAAATTATCACATATGAAAATCCAAACAAGTTTTAGTTAAAAACAAGAAAACCATTGAAAATTGATCATTGCTACTGCGATCTCCCCCACAAACAACACTTATAAAAATATGAAATATGTTTGAAATAACAGTTATCTATAGGTAAAGCACTATAAAAATGTAAATAAAAAATATTGCTTTTACCTCTATTAACTGGCCATTTGCAATGAGTTTTTTGCACAAATTCAGGCAACGATACCCATCAACAAAAGTAGAATAACTCCGGCCAGGATCCTAGGAGAGGATTGTCAAAGAAAGAGTATTATAAAAAGAATATTATAAACTCTGTTTCGGATGGACCTTACCGTTGAAATCGGTTCATGTGCATCTTTAGGAACATCATGTTCATCAAAATTATTAGAAAACGGGAAAAAGAAATGGTGTTTAAACCCTGTTAATTTTCGTATACAGGATTCAATTTCTTTAATGTCAATAGAGCAATCCGATAATTTCTGGATGAATTCTGCATTCATTGGAGAAACACAGAAGACATGATTAAGCCTTTGACTCGTCAGAGTGGAAAAAAAATATGCCACGTGTCCAAAAGGACTCCCCATTGATAAATAGTTTCAGAATAACCCTAACCTAGTAAATAGTTTCTAAAAGGAACCCATTTTGGTCAAAAAGCCTAGTATCCACTTAGTCATTATAGAAGATTTCTGATTTTGTTTTTTTGGGGGACGAGGAACTATCACTGATGATTCATTACTTATATATTACTTATATGTTGAGGGATTGGTCATCTTTACTTCATTGTGTATTATGTACTCTTTTTTTCTTTATGTTTTCTTATTATTTTAAAGAGAGTTTTTTTTTCTTCTTACTCCTAACTCTTTGTAATTCACTTTATCTTAATGATTTTATCAAGAAAAACTTATCTTGGTTTATACATTAAGCAGACAACTTCTAGAGAGGTCAATGTTACTGACCGTACAATGTATCTACTGGACAACATATTCGATTTTTTACAATTGTCGGTTTGTTTTTATTCTTGAATAAATATTGTTTTCTATTGTTTCTGCATAAGATTTAAAGTGACAGCCTTTTGGTTTCAACGACATTTCTTCAGGGTTTCATGGAATCCTCCAATGCCGCATACTGTCAGCTAATTAGAATGCATAAATTGAAGAGTTTCTCAGTTGATAAACAGTTGACCCTACTGTGGGAAACCAGAAGGCTTAGTCATGTCTTCTGTGTTTCTCCAATGAATGCAGAATTTATCCAGAAATTATCGGATTGCTCTATTGACATTAAAGAAATTGAATCCTGTATACGAAAATTAATAGGGTTTAAACACCATTTCTTTTTCCTGTTTTCTGATAATTCGGATGAACATGATGTTCCTAAAGATGCACATGAACCGATTTCAATGGTAAGGTCCTTCCGAAACAGAGTTTATAATATTCTTTTTAAAAAAAAAAATCTCACTCTTTCTTTGACAATCCTCTCCCAGGATCCTGGCCGGAGTTATTCTACTTTGGTTGATGGGTATCATTGCCTGGATTTGTGCCAAAAACTCATTGCAAATGGACAGTTAATAGAGGTAAGAGCAATATTTTTTATTTACATTTTTATCAGTGCTTTACCTATAGATAACTGTTATTTGAAACATATTTCATATTTTTATAAGTGTTGTTTGTGGGAGAGATCGCAGTAGCAATGATCAATTTTCAATGGTTTTCTTGTTTTTAACTAAAACTTGTTTGGATTTTCATATGTGATAATTTATCGGTATTTTTTCTCCCGTAATGATCTTCTTAGTTGAGTAGTTGAATAGTGAAATCGCATTTGGACACAATTAAGCTTAGATGAAAAATAAGAATGTAAATACTATAATGTATCGAGACTTGATTATGTACCTTTTCAATTTCCTCCTTCCCATTTTCTCGCTATTCAAACAAGCATAATTAATTCTTTAAAAGCAAAGCTTTAGAATTTTTAAACTTCAAAATTGTTTATGTTGTCTGGAGGCATATATGTCTTAGCTTCTTTCAGTTCAAATTGACTTTTCCTTCATGAATGGAATTTTATTTTTGTTATAAGTCAAGCTTATTCCATTCATTGCTTGTTTCTTTTGTTGTAATTGGATTAATTGCCCATTAAATGGATGTTAATCCAGTAATTGAAGATAAAATGGCTAGCACGTGCTCATATTAAAAATTTACTCACATTACAAGCTGCTAGATTCTTGTTTTACTTTAAATAATGAAAAAAATTAAGGGGAGGGGAGGCTGCCCCATCCTAAGGTCAATACATACCACAAGCCCCAACAACGGCTAATGGTAGTATTTAAAGATCACCTACCGATGGAAGAAATTCTGATATTAAATTTTTTGTTCTACATCTTTTTGGATTCTGGTATTATTTTTTTTTGTTCTACATCTTTTTGGCCTCGCATTGTTTCCCAACTTTATTTCTTTTGTCTTTTTTACTTATTAGGCTCTTTCATCTGCAAAAGAAGCTCAAAGGTTACATGGCGAACTCTTCCATACAAAATTCACACAGAATGTTGAGAAGCTGAATGATGAAGAACACAATTTAATGGTTGATTTCTCAAAGAATCTTTTGGAAATGAACATATCCATTGCCAGGGATATTTTTCTATTTGATTCTTTGTCAAGGGACTCAAATGACACTTACATTAGCCCATGGAAAATCATGCAGTGTTACCTTGAGAGCACTCTTCAGGTTTGACTTCTCTTTTGTCATCCTTCTCTTACATGCAATTAAATGTATCCAGAAGATGTCAGCTATGCACCATATTTCAATTTCATTTCTGAATGTAGGTAGCAATCATCCATGAAATGATCGGAGATGGAACTGAGGCTGTAGCCCGTCTCCTAAAAGGGGAATCAATATCCTTTTCATTGAATTTGCCTTTCTTTTTAACTGCTTTCTCTTCCCTTCTAGGTATGTATACTTTGTATCCATAACCCCTGATAACCATATTTCAATTTGCCCTTGTTTTTAACTACTTTCTCTTCCTTACTAGGAAAACTATACGCTCAACAAGGAAAATGGGATTTGGCAAAAAAGAGACTTCTGCATGTTGAGAAGATTTTAAATAGGAAACCATTTTGTTGCTCATTGTGTAAAGCACTCCTTCAAGCCACCCTATCAGAGTATTATGAAGACCAGTGGGAAATGAAGTCTGCACTTCCAAAGAGGAAGCAGTAAAATGCTACTAAGATGCTTTGAACGAATTAGATAGTTCTAAATGGGAAACCCCCTTGAGCTGTCCTGAGGATGCAACCAAAGATCCAAGATGTAGCTGCTTTAAAGAAGATAAAAATGTAATGAACAAGGTAGAAGCAAAAACAAAAGGAAAGGGCAAAAGAGTAAGGGAATCTGGATACAATACAAGGTCCACTCGTCCTAAACCTCATTCTTCCTAGAACGAATCCATGAAGTCAAAAGTGACTGGAAGTTTGGCAGGGAACTTCATGAAGAAGTGAAGATTGTATAGATCACAACCAATTCAGCTTATAGTGTTATTCTATTAGTATCTAAGTTAGCAAGCTTGATTAGTTAGGTGGCTAAGTTTGTTATAACTAATAACAAACTGATAGCTTGATTCTAAATCTAACTATGATGTATAAAGACATTGTCTCTATATACAATTATCAACTAATGAAAATCGATGCATAGCATATTCGGTAATAGAGTGATTCTGAGTTGTTCACATCAAGGGAAAAAGATACACATTGACAAAAGGTTCAATACACATTAAATATATAACAACAAAAAAAGTAAGAGACCGAACCTGCTCCAAGATTGCCCTCATGTTCCTATCTGATAATATCGTAGGTGACAATAGACAACACAAGGTAGGATGATCATTCTCATCTCTCTCAATCTCATTCATGTCCTTAACATGTTTACAATGAATCTGTATGCATACCATATGATACAAAACCAGTAGGAAAAAGTAAACTTAAACAGAAACATGCTGAATATTATAAAGTAAATGCTTTGTAATGCTACCTTCACCCAAGTCTTCACAACAAGTTCGGGAGCTGGAAGATTCTTTGAACGATCATTAACGGTGGACCATGTATTTAGAAATTCAATCAATTTCTTTCTCACCAGATGGTGGTTGATGCCGTTAACAATATTTAAATGTTGAGCACTTCTTTTGTAAATCTCCAATACAATTTCTTCAAAATTTGTATTACATGGAAGACAAACCCACAGTGCTTTACAACACAAGCTTAGAGCATCTGAAGCCAGTAGTGATGCATCAGATGAGAATAATAGTAAAATACATGACCTTTCATAGGAAGCATGGTGCCATGGTAAAGTTTGAAGGCCTCATTTGTGGGCCATTACGGAATACCGGGAGCTTTCAGGCTAAACAAGCTATTTTAACAATATGTATCAAATAAGATTTATATAATGTATATATTATTCTATCTAAATATCTATATTGCATGGCATACTTCAGCTTTGTCCATGAAAATCCATCATCTTAAATTCTGGTAGCTAAGATTAACATGATTCACTAATGACTGCAGCATTTACCACTTGACATGCAATTTGATACTACCACAAAATTGTGCAATTGTATTTTGAGGAAAAAAACTACATATGAAACTAATGTTTTACCTCTTCCAAGTAGTTTCCTTTACAAAGGGCCTGCATTATAAGAGAGAAGCATATTTATTTAGGCTAACGTCTTTCCCCTCTATTAACCTCCAAATCTCCATAACAAACTACAACAAAAGAAATGGGGAACAAATAAATTTCATCCTCGAGAGATTTGAGTTTGACACTAACTTTTGGTAAGAAGAGGCAGAATAATCAGAAAGTACAACAAAGATGATTAAACAGATGTTAGTTATTTATACATAGATTGATGCACAGAGATAAACAAAGTTAAGTTTGTAAACAAAATTAATTGAAAGATGCTAATTGTTTGGACGGTAATATTTTGTATAATTTTTAAGTATTGTCAATCTATCATTTTAATATATGGAATTATGTATAAAATATTATTGTCTAGTGTTGTCAAATTATAGCACTAACTACTCACTGCAACTGTTACATATAATTCGATATGGGAAATGTAGTCCCTTAACCTGTTTTGGCTCATCAACTTTTTATGCTTGGTTGTTACTAATTTGGCCTTGCTCATATCCTTCCACCTTCATCTGCCTTATCTATGTTAATGGCTATTGAAATTTAATATAATAAGACTTCTAATGCACAACTTGTCTATCTGAGTCTAATGGTGGCTGTTTTAAAGTTTTGAACTAAATGTCGATTAAAGCAAATTGAAGCAATGAAAATAAGCCAATCTAACTAAAACCTCTACCGAATTCTGGTCAGCTTCTATAACCAAAATATTCCTCCATAGCATTTAACAAAAGGCAATTAAGGCTGGCCGTTTGGAAGTAAATGTAAATTAAACCTGGTCTGCACATGTGCTCTGCTCTTGTGAAGCCAGAGAGATTGATATTACAATATCTTCAAATGACAAATTCCTTAATTACCATAATTGCCTTTAGTCAATCCAGTAAGTGTCCCCAAATGAACTTACCAAAGTATCCCTAGGGGTACACCAACACTTTCCTAGGATTTGAAATACCATTATTAATGTCAGACAATAGTCAAAAATAGCAAACATTATTTATCATTAGGTCATAGATAAATATCTAATTTGGCTTAATAATGAAATACCATTATTAAGAATTTTGATTGAGATATATGAAGTGTTTGGACATATACTAACAATAGCAAACATTGGGAAAAATTGATCCACCACATCAAATTGCACTTAAACTACATCATTTTTTATATTCATATCACATGCTTTCACAGGAACCAACTAAATCAACAATAAGCCAAAATCAACACATAAACAACCTGATAGATTGGAAGATACATGGTATTCAAGCATATAAGGACATTGTTAGAAACCCAGACCAGCCCAAACCCCTTCTGGTCTATACCCGCAGGCCCAAGACCCGTATCAATCCAGATAATCCCTGAGGGGTTTACTCTTGATTCTAGAAGGGTGATTCAGCATGTCAATCCCGTAGAATAAGGAAGTGGTTATAGAAAGAGGTAATCTGTTTTCCAACAGAGGTAATCTGTTATGCAAGGGGAGGAAATATATTGGGGGAAAGGAGAATGTGGTAGGGATGAGAAGTTTTACGTTGTGAATCAGGGTCTGGAATAGATATTCAGACTTGGGGGAGCTATAGCTCTTTTATTTCTTGTAACTTCCTTCCTTTTATCATTCAATAATACAAAGAAGTATATCATCCTTTATCATCTTCTGCTCTACATTTCTGTTTTTCCGTTTACTGATAGGAAAAGAACCTATCAATTGGTGCTTTCGTTGAGAGATATTGAGAGTGCATTGTAACAAGAATGACGACA
Organism: Sophora flavescens; assembly: GCA_030762895.1. Lineage (NCBI taxonomy): Eukaryota > Viridiplantae > Streptophyta > Magnoliopsida > Fabales > Fabaceae > Sophora > Sophora flavescens. Next base: position 97,808,232 of record CM061068.1, on the reverse strand, counting down.
ACAACGCAGCGATTGGACGCCATTGAAATGCGGGTTGCAGCCGTCGAATCGAGTCTCAGAAACCAAAAGGGGTTGCTTAGGGGGCAGGATCAAATGGTGAGGTCACATGGTTCGACACTGAAGGAGCATTCAGCTCAGCTGAGCTCCTTGAGGACTAGTGTCGACGAACTCACCAGCTCCCTTCAAGCGTTAATCCTCGAGGTGCGAGATGGGTTCCGGCAGCAGCGACAACAATCCCCGACCTCTGGGTCATCATCGGAAACCGAAGCGTCTCGCCTTTCCGCCAAACATGTGGAGATGCCCTCCTTCTAGGGCTGTGACCCCGTCGGTTGGGTCGCCAAGGCGGAAGCGTATTTTGCGGTCCAGAGGATGCCGCCAGAGATGAGAGTGCAGCTGGCCCAGATTTGTATGGAAGGAATGACATGGCACTGGTTCAAGGTCCTCCGAGACTCCGAGCCTGAGATGACCTGGGAGAAGTTCAAGAGATCACTGATGGATTGTTACGGCGATCATGAGGCAGGGAATCCATTCTCTCAACTCAAGTTGCTGCAGCAAACTGGTTCCTTGGATGAGTACGTGGAGGAGTTTGAAATCCTCATGGCACAAATTCCTCCATTACAAGAAGACCAATACATGGGGTTTCTGTTAGGAGGAATGAAGGAGGAAATTCGAATGGAGGTCATAGCCATCGAGCCGCCCAACCGTCATAGGATGATCGCGGTGGCACGATCAATAGAGAGGAGGTTGAACAAGTCAACGCAATCTGGAGGATGGCGCAACACTACCCACCACCGTAGGCCCACCTTGTCCGCCAACCCACTTCAGAGTTGGAATCGGCCTAACTCGGCCCAACCGTCTGCAGGGAGTGTAAATGGGCCCAACGATAGAGGGTCCAAACCTGCCCAACCAATATCGAGTCAGACCCGTGGGGGCACCAGAAACCTATCCTACCAAGAACTTATGGATAGAAGGAGATTGGGCCTCTGTTTTAAGTGTGGCCAACATTGGAGTTCTACCCACACCTGCCCTGACAAGCACTTAAGGCTCCTCATTTTTGATGGAGAGGAACCCACCGACGACAACGTCTTGGCCGAGGAAGAAAGGATCGAAGAGGAGAACGGGGAGAAGGTATGCCAAGTTCTCGATTACAGAGCTCTTGACAAGGAGTTGGCCGGCTCTAAGACCGTCAAGCTGGAGGGAACCTTGATAGGGTACCCAATCATTCTCTTGGTTGATAATGGCACCAGTCACAATTTCGTGGCCAGAGAGTTGGTGACATCCTTAGGTCTTCCCGTCTCTAGCACGGAAAGGTTTTGCGTGGGGCTAGGAAACGGCAGTAAGTGCTCATCCCAAGGAGTTTGCAGAGCACTCGAGATCAAAGTCGGAAGGTACACTATGACGGTTGATGCCTATGTATTGGATCTCGGGGGGGGTTGATATTATTCTGGGAATGGCGTGGTTGGAAGCTTGTGGGACAACAACCATGGATTGGAAAAAGAAGACCATTAGTTTTGAGGAACAGGGCCACGAGATCACTCTCAGGGGTTACCACATCCATGATAGGGTGCAAATCCCCGCTCTACAAGGGGTTTTACACGAAGCTGTGATTGATAGTTTTGAGTCCTGTAACATAGAAGGACCAGGGATTTCAAATGTTTCGCCCATGGGTCACGAGCTAGGCGAGGTATTGGACCAATTTACTTAAGTGTTAGGTGGATTGAAGGGTCTGCCACCACACAGGGCTCATGATCATGCCATTACTCTAGTAACAGGAGCAAAACCCGTGAGCGTTCGCCCTTACCGATACGCCTATCATCACAAAGACGAGATAGAAAAACAAGTGGAGGAGATGCTTTCTGAAGGACTAATCAGACCCAGCACCAGCCCTTTTTCGAGCCCAATCATCCTGGTTAAGAAGAAAGACAACTCTTGGCGAATGTGTGTGGACTACAGGACCTTGAACAAGGCTACCGTGGCAGATAAATACCCGATTCCGACAATTGACGAGCTGCTGGATGAACTACACGGTTCCATGTTCTTCTCCAAGATAGACCTCAAGTCCGGATTTCACCAAATTCGAGTTAAAGAAGCAGACATCCATAAGACCGCATTCGGGACCCATGAGGGCCATTACGAGTACCTTGTCATGCCATTTGGACTGGTAAATGCTCCTTCAACCTTCCAATCGACGATGAACTCCATATTTCGACCCTTACTGAGGAGGTGTGTTCTAGTTTTTTTCGATGACATACTGGTATACAGCCCCACATGGCAGGCTCATCTAACCCATCTGAGTACTGTACTGACCCTTCTCAACCAGCATAGGTTTGTGGCCAACAAGAAGAAATGTGTGTTTGGTCTATCCTCTATTGAGTACCTTGGTCACGTGATTTCCGCTCAGGGTGTAGCCATGGATCCTTCCAAGGTTCAAGCTGTTTTGGAGTGGCCGATGCCCAATAATGTGAGGGCGGTCTGTGGATTTCTAGGACTCGCAGGCTATTATCGCAGGTTCATTCGGGACTATGGAAAAATCGTCCGGCCGATTACTGCACTCACCAAGAAGGATGGGTTCAACTGGGGCTTAGAGCAAGCCCAAGCCTTTGAGCATCTTAAGCAATGCCTATCTTCTGCCCCAGTTCTGGCCCTCCCGGATTTTTCCAAGGAATTTGTCATCGAGTGCGATGCCTCGGGTAGAGGAATTGGGGCTGTTTTGATGCAAGAGCGTCGCCCCATCGCTTACTACAGCAAGGCTCTAGCGGCTGCCACCTTGTCTAAGTCTGTCTATGAAAAGGAAATTATGGCTTTGGCTCTTTCGGTCCGACATTGGAGGCACTACCTGTTGGGCAGAAGTTTCAAGGTCTACACTGATCACCGCAGCCTTAAACACCTATTACAGCAGCGGATCACCACCACAGACCAGCAGTGTTGGTTGTCTAAATTGATGGGGTTTCAGTTTGAAGTGATCTACAAACCAGGGCCCGAAAACAAGGCTGCAGATGCACTATCCAGGCAGTTCCACCCTTCAACCGAGCTGTCCACCATCTCCATGAGTCCCTATTGGGTAGATTTTCCCAAAATCAGAGAAGAAATTGGCTCCAACGCCGAGCTGGAAACCTTACAAAAGTCCCTGCAATCTGATCCTAATTCCTTGCCTAATTTCTCTCTCCGAGATGGACTCATCTTTTTCAAGAACAGGCTGATGCTATCCAAAAATTCTGGTTTGATTCCTACACTCCTAACTGAGTTTCATGATACACCAATAGGGGGTCATTCCGGGTTCACCAAAACATACAAAAGGTTGGCTGGAAGTTTCTTTTGGAGGGGTATGAAACAACACATCATGGATTATATTCGTCGATGTGATATTTGTCAGAAGACAAGTACCAAGCCATGTCCCCCGCTGGTCTGTTACAACCCATCCCTATTCCGGAGCTGGTTTGGGAGGATATATCTATGGATTTCATTTCGGGACTGCCTAGGTCCCATGGATTCGAAGTCATCATGGTAATTGTGGATCGCCTTTCCAAATATGCTCATTTTCTGCCTCTGCGTCATCCATTTACTTCTAAGTTGGTGGCAGAAACTTTTGTGAAAGAGGTGGTCAAATTGCATGGTTTTCTCAAGTCCATAATCAGTGATCGTGACCCACTTTTTCTTAGCAGGTTTTGGAAAGAGATGTTTCGACTGCAGAGGACTTCATTACGGATGAGCACCTCTTACCATCCACAGACTGATGGTCAAACCGAGGTGGTGAATCGCTGTCTAGAAACCTTTCTCCGTTGTTTCGCATCAGAACAGCCTCGTCAGTGGATCTCGTGGCTGTCATGGGCGGAGTTCTGGTATAATACTTCCTCCCATTCTGCCACAGGGAAGTCTCCCTTTGAAATAGTTTATGGACGGCCCCCTCCCTCGATTATTCGTTATTTGAAAGGTGCGACAGCTGTAGAGTCAGTTGCTGCTGTACTTTCAGACCGTGATGAAGCACTACGGCAGCTGAAATACCATCTTCATCGTGCTCAGCAGGGCATGAAGAAATATGCAGATGCCCACCGCCGGAATGTTGTTTTTTCTATTGGAGATTGGGTTTATGTCAAGTTACGCCCGCATAAACAACAGTCCCTGGTTAGGACAATCAATCCTAAGCTTTCTCCTAGGTACTTTGAGCCTTTCCAGATTGAATCTCGTGTGGGAGAAGTGGCCTACAAACTCATCTTACCCTCTACTTCCCGAATTCATCCGGTATTTCATGTCTCCCAACTCAAACGTTCAATCCCAGGCAGTCTTGAAGCAGTTACCTTTCCACCCGATATGGCGTTGGAGGCCACAGAAACTCCTGTTCTTGAAGCGGTTCTGGCCACTAGAGACGGGAAGCGTAATGGTCGTTTCGTCACGGAATGGCTCATCCTTTGGAACTCACTGCCTGTTGATGAAGCCACCTGGGAAGACGCGGAATCCATCCAGGCCCACTTTCCTTCTTTCTGTCTTGAGGACAAGACATGTTTTACGGAGGGTGGTATTGTTAGAAACCCAGCCCAAACCCCTTCTGGTCTATACCCGCAGGCCCAAGACCCGTATCAATCCAGATAATCCCTGAGGGGTTTACTCTTGATTCTAGAAGGGTGATTCAGCATGTCAATCCCGTAGAATAAGGAAGTGGTTATAGAAAGAGGTAATCTGTTTTGCAACAGAGGTAATCTGTTATGCAAGGGGAGGGAATATATTGGGGGAAAGGAGAATGTGGTAGGGATGAGAAGTTTTACGTTGTGAATCAGGGTCTGGAATAGATATTCATACTTGGGGGAGCTATAGCTCTTTTATTTCTTGTAACTTCCTTCCTTTTATCATTCAATAATACAAAGAAGTATATCATCCTTTATCATCTTCTGCTCTACATTTCTGTTTTTCTGTTTACTGATAGGAAAAGAACCTATCAGACATGATTTGCAATGATAGCAATACAAAAAGACAAATTCAACATAGATCTAACATGTTCAATAGCATCAGATTATTAATAACATGGAAACATGCAAAGTTGAAAAGACACCGAAGAATTGAGATGTGTGAGAAAGTTGACATTTGAAAACAGATCGTTTAGTACATAATAGTTGCAGCATTTGATGCTTGAAACTATTAATCTTCTATTGCTTTAAAAAGATGGAGTAGAGGAGTACTTCAATGACAATTCCAACATAATCAAGAACATATGGAATCTTGGCTTCTGCATAATTAGTATATGTCTGAATTCGAAAGAATGAAAAATCGATGTTTAATCCCATGACAGTCTTAATAATTTGAGTTGCCCATACTAAATTTGTCCTTTCTATTAGAAATTAAATTTAATTACTACTACATCTAATAAGGATATGAAGCTATACAATACCTTTCATTCCTTTTATATACAAAGATTTCTCCTTCACCTTTCCACTGTAACAACATCATTTGTTTTCTTGTTGTACTTGTGGGAACTCCTAAAAGATAAACTCCATCATCAAGACAAAGCAATATTCCACAAAGCAATATTCAACTCTAAAGGAACCCGCAAGTATGAATAGGGGAAATTAAATAAAAAGGACAACAAACTCAATTGATGCAGTTAAATATACCATTCCCACTGATTTTGTTTATCATCTGATTGCTTCTGTCGGCAACACACCCAAGTTTATCATTTTGGTCAGATTGAGAGGCACGTGTTGTGGTCCTTATGGAAAACCTAAAAAAGAAACAAATCATAATCAATAGACACAGTAAACACCCAAGCAATGGAGAGCAAATGCAAGAGAGAGATTAGAGGATTTGAAGAGAACCAAGAGAAGAGTAAAATTTGAAAAACAAAGATGAAGGTTAATCAGAAAATGTAAAAGACAAGTAAGCAGTAAATGTATAGATGCATATGAAAAGGGAATGTATGGGGAAAGAGCTCTCCATGTTCTTCGTGTTACTGCCACAAACCAGAGGCCCGACGTCGTGCACCACCACGCTCCGCCCAGCCACTGCTCCATCCTCTACCGTCGTGGTTGCCTAACCACCATCAACCCACGATGCGGCAAGCCCCTAACCTAGAGAGATAAGACGAGTACCGTGCATTTTCGGGTACCCCTGCATCGTTGGCGTTCTGGTTCGAGGGGAAAGGGAAGTGAAGGGGAACAGGAAAATGGGGGTAGGGTGTGTCAAGAGAGGGAAGAAACTACTGCATTTTTTCTTTCAATAGGGAAGCAGATCAGAGCACGGTAGAGTGTGCTCACACCACCGCGTCAGACCCTACAAAGAAACGTTGGTATCCTCATTAATGCAATTCTTCTCATGTAAGAAACCTAAAATTTCAAAAAAACATTTAATAAATCGAAAATCAGAAGTAAATGAGAATAGAAAACTCATTATACCTCCCTAATTTGTTAAATAATTATTTTGCCTGAATAGTCAATCACAAAATATACCAAATATTAACCTTAATAATTATTATTGATAATACAATACATATAATGATTCTTGAATGTATAGTAAGCACTTTCGATCTACTACACAGTTTTATTATTAAAAATATAACTTAAAAAATAAGACATATATTAAGAATATACAAAAAAAAAGCATAATATTTGAAATAGATATTAAAGTTTCATTGTGAATTTTTTTTTTCAAAACAAAATTATATCTATAGAAAATATATTTGTCATTCGAACATTGACACCATTAAGTGGTAAGCTAATAATATTGAATCAACATCAATTTTAATTCAGGTAGGACTTTGAATGGTACCATATACGATTTAAATTCTAAACTTAGTCCTCCAGTCAAAAATTAAGAATTTAAAAAAGAAACCTTCTAAAGCACAAAGAAAAAACTAATTCTGAAAACATATAGCCCCAATTATGAAGACATAAATCATGTTATGTCTTCAGCTGCAAAAAAATAATAATAATAATGATAGTAAATAAATAAATAAATAAGGAAGAGAAGAAAATCTCAAGATTGTGAGATTTTTTGAACGGGTGCTTCCAATGACATTCAATATCAGAGTAACAATGCTCTAGAGAATACATATCGGAAGAGAACTTCTTTCATTAATTTCATTTCCATGTGCATTTTAGCATAGTAACATTGCTCTAGAAAATACATATAAGATGGAAATATCATTCTTACTGATGTTATCAATTTGGATCTATTTCGAAGACCAGCAAGCTTATCCTCTTTGGGCTCGTGATGATGGTGCTTCTCGCGACATGCAATATCAACACACATATATGGATATCATTTAGCGACATGAAAATGAAGACAGAGAGGAGAAAATTATCACCAACGCATTGAAGAGGTTCAACCGAAAATAGGAAAGAAAGAGGAGAAAGAGAGTTTATCTGAGAAGGGAAAAACGAAAGAAAATAAAGAGGAGGAAATGGAAAATAAAACAAAATAAGAAAAGAAAGGGAAAGAATAGTGTACTTTACCTTATAGCGATGGTGATGCTTCCTGTGACTTGCATTATCAACCCACATAGAGGGTTAGAATTTAGCAACATGGAAATGAAAAAAAAAATAGAGCACAACATTATCACCAACACAATACAAAGGTTGAACAGAAAAGAGGAAAAAAAATAGGGAGAGTGAGAAAGTTAACCTGGGAGGGAGAAAACGAAAATAAAACTAAGAGGAAAAAATGGAAAATAAAATGGAATAAAAAAATGGAAGAAAAATGTTTACCTCATAGAAACTCGCCAAAGTTTAGAAAATATTGAAAAATTTATAGTTCAAATCAAAATCTCAAATCAAATCAAATTTGAATAAATTAATGATTCATCATTGAATCTCTCTTGTAGTGACACGTAAGGCCTAATGATGTGTCATTGTTCAGAGATGAGAATTCGCCTTGAGGGACATTCTACTTTGTATATATAATAGATGTATAAAAAGTAACTGAAATAATCATATTTAAAATTCACTAAGCTAACATTTAAATTTAATGGATCTAATTATAAATATGATTAAATAAATTATGTTTGGCAAAAGAACATGGTCTCATAATTTAAAAAGGGTAACATTGAACTCCAAATAAAGAAATGGTATACCAAGACTATCATTCTCCATTTTAGGGGTGTAATCGGATCGGTTTGGTTCGGATTTGAGGGAAAACAGTGTCCGAACCAATCAAAATTGTTCGCTTCGGTTCGGTTCTTGACACTTTCTGTTAGCAGACCCGAACCAATCCGAACCGATCATGTTCGGATCGGATCAGATCGGATCGTCGGGATCCCGTCTTTTAAAAAAAATAATTCTCCTATTATTCCTGTTTCACCTATTTCGATTTCCATTTCTCCTGAATGCAAATTACATATCCCACATCAAATCTAGTTTACTCCCCAAAAATCAACACAACATCTAACACAAAAAATCCACAACACCATATGATTCCAGAATGATAGAATTCCAAAACAAAAATCAACACAGCACCATATGATTCCAGAATTGCAGAACTGTGGCACAGCACCATATGCTGTTATAGTTGTGGCATTACATTGCACAAATAGTCCAAACATAAAAGCAGGGAAATGCAATACTAAAATCAAAGTGTTCACCAAACCAAAATACATAAAATTTAGCCAAGGTGACCAATAGCATTGAAGCTCAACAAGCTATTCTTAATCACATGGCTGCCAAAGTTGGAGTTGTCTTTTTCAACTATAAGGCGTGTAAGGAGTGCAACAAAGCAGCAGAAAAAGATTTAACTTGGCTTCAAGAACTTCAAACCCAAAAGGCTACATTTAAAACAACCTTTCAAGAAGTAACCTAACTCCTGCAATATATGAACACATCAAGATCCAAACAGTAATGTGTCCTAGTCAAGAGGAAAGAGTACCATGAGCTCATCTAATATCAAATCGAAATACTCATTAAGTATAAACAACTTGTTAAACTAAATTTTGCAATGAAACTCAAGTTGTACCTCTGAACAAAAACTCAAGTCGTCTCTTCAAGAAACGGTTGCTTTGAAACAAGTTGTACCTGAACAAAAAAAAGGGAAACACTAAATACATGTTTATAATGAATGAAGTGTAAAACAACAAAATAATAAGTTACCTTAATCCAAGGCCATAAGCTGACTACTAGTGTTCCCAATATCCTGATGCAATACATTTATCTCTGGAAGCTCTAATAATATAATAATACAAAAAATATATTAGAAAGTCTGAAAGATATCAATTCAATGATAAAATAATTAATAAACTTTTTACCTGAATCATCTTCAGCCATATGACTTTGTAGATTATCAACTTTTTCAGCTTTACTCCTCAACCAATTTTGAGTATAAATCAAAGCCTCTACTGTGGAGGGATGCAATGAACTACGGTATGGGTCAAGAACACGACCCCCGGTACTAAATGTGGACTCAGATGACACAGTAGACACCGGGATAGCTAATATGTCCCTAGCCATTCGAGAAAGAACATGATACTTCACCGTCTTACCTCTCCACCATTTGAGAATATCAAAATCATCACAATAGTCTTCCACATCATCTTCAATATATCTTTCCAACTCATTTACCTTTAGCTCACCTTGCTTCCTCCTTACCTTTCGTATGAACGCACCTTTACATGATATTTCACTCTCGTCGTTTTGACCACCTTATGCTTGAAGAGTACTATTCGAGGGTTGGGCATTAGAATCACAAGCATCATTGGGAATAGGATACCAAACAACATACTGAGAAAATATTTTTTTTATAAGATCTTTCAATTTTTTTAATACTTCCAACACAATAGCCATATCCGAACTGAATACCCGATCCAAACAACACTCAAAATACTCCAATTTATATCTAGGGTCAAGGAAAATAGCCACCAACAACAGATAATTCAAATGCTCAATGTCCCAATATTTGTCAAATTTTATTTTCATATTTGATGACATCCTATACAGCACTTCATCATCACTTTGCATCCACTTATTCAATGTAGCTTGGATTTCACACCACTTATCAAAGAAGCCATTAGAAGTGACATGCAATGATGTAGAAAAAGTAAGGGTAGCATTATAAAAAATCTTTAAAAATTTAGTGAAAACACGAGCACGATTCCAATCATCAATAAGAGGAGCACCCCCTTCACTATCAACAAATGCTACATAAGAGTGGTCATCAAATTGTAAGCGAACAAACGCCTTTTCATACTTTTCAGCTATGTCTAACATCAAATAAGTGGAATTCCACCTAGTTGGCACATCAAGCACAAGCATTTGACCCATGGTTATGTTTGCCTCATCGACACACCTCTTAAAAGAGGTCAATCTTTGTGGAGATGACCTCACATACTTGCAAGAAGCCCTTATCTTTGAAATAGAACTATCTAGTTCCTTCAACCCATCACTTACAATTAAGTTCAAGATGTGAGTACTACATCTCATATGCAAATACTCCCCTTTCAATATGGTAGTACCTTTCCAATCACCCATGCCTCTAACCAAATATGACATGGCTGTGGTGTTAGCACTAGCATTATCTACGGTTACAATGCAAATATTGGTAATACCCCAATCTTTTATGCATTTCTCTAAAGCTTTTCCTATGGTTTCCCCCCTATGGTCTGCAATCAAACCAAAACTCACTATCTTCTTTTGCAATTCCCACCCCTCATCAATAAAATGGGCAGTCACACACATATAATTCATGTTTTGAATGGAAGTCCAAGTATCGGTTGTAAGGGAAACCATTTGATAGTTTTGTTCCAAGAAAGATTTCAAAAGTACTTTCTCACCCATAAAGAGTTGCATGCAATCCTTTGCCATGGTCACACGACTAGGGATTTTAAATCGAGGTTGAGCCACACTCATGAAAGTTCTAAACCCGGGGTTATCGACAAACTTAAAAGGGAGCTCATCCATTATTAGCAAAATCAAAAATCCCTAAATGCACAAATTGGGTACCAATCTCAGAGGATGTCGCAAACTCGCGGTGATGGAGTGTGGTGGAGAGGTGGAGGCCGGGGGGAGATGTCGCGGAGTCGGTGATGGAGCAACTGAGCGAGGCGAAGCCGAAGAGGTGGAGAAGTATCACAGTGATAGAGCGAGGTGAAGAGGTGGAGAGGTGTCGCGGACTCGCGGTGATGGAGTGGTGGAGGCCGGAGGGAGGTGTCACGGTGCCGGTGATGGAGCTACTGAGCGAGGTGAAGAGGTTGAGGTGATGGAGCGACTGAGCGAGTCAGCGAGGTGAAGAGGTCGCGGTGATGGAGCGAGATGAAGAGGTGGAGAGAGGTCACGGTGATGGAGGGTGTTGGTCGCGGTGGCGAGCAGTGCTGGAAGGTACGCCGCCGCCGCTGACCTGGAGGGTGAGAGGTGGAGTAGGGTTTGAACTAGAGAAGACGCACTCGTGCAAGATGGAGAATTGGACCAAGATACTGAGATAGTGCCTGTCTGTCACAGTGTCTAATATATTAATATATAATAAAAAAATAAAAAATTTAGGGGTTCGGTTCGGTTCTAGCGGGTTCACTTTTCCTGGAACCGAGAACCGAACCAAACCATGGTCGGGTCCATTGATTTTGACCCGAACCGAACCACAAAAACGGATCGGTTCGGTTCGGATCAGCCGAGTTCGCGGGTCGGATTAAATCCACTTACACCCCTACTCCATTTTAGCAATTACATTCGATACTTGATATTTAAAAGAAGAAAAACTTAAATGTCATCACAAATTGATTTCAATATAGGATATTTCCTTTTAATTCATATAAATGTTAATCAATTCGTAATATTTCATTCCAATCTCCATTCCAAATTATTTAATTTAAATTTGGAACGATAATCATTTACATAGAGGATAGGAAGGAGTTATAAAATAGCAAATCAGAAACTGGTTGATTATGCATTAATTGTATGATTGAATTTGAATTCCTTATATAAATTAATTTCGATTTTTTGGGGAATTATAATCAATTTCACTCTTATATGAAATTTGAATTTAAAACCGCAAGCATGATAGACTTTAAAAACAGGAAATCAGAGACTGATTGATTATGCATCGATGGTTTTATGGTGAATTCTGAATTGCTGGCAAGAATAATAAAATGCACTATTGGACATATAAATAGTTATGATCAATGCTTTGTTTACTTTTGAAATTTTAATTATTGGATGTATAATCTATTTTAATCAATGCACTCTTGTAGAATTGATTTTCGTTATTTTTCAAGAAATCAATTTCACTCTTATATGAAATTTGAATTTCGGTTTTTCTTCAATTTATGATTTAATTGATTTTTAAATTTATAATCTTTCTTTTTTTGTAATTTTAATCTTTCTATTACCTATGTGATGCACGTGATATTAATGCCTATTGTCTTTTTAATGAATTTTGTTTGTATTTTATGAGTTTAATTGGTATACACTATCAGTGTAAAGGTTTTTAACACTGTCAATCAATAATAAATCGCCACATCATTGAAAATCTTTGATTCTTATCCAAATCAACTTAAAAGTTATTCGAATCATGATTTGTGATTGGCTGACAGTGTAAAAAACTTTACACTGACAGTGTGTACCAATTAAACTCATTTTATATTTTGAAATTCTACATATTTTGTTGCTTAAATGAATAATGACTTAATGTATTATTTATAGGATTTAATTGATATACACTGATAGTGTAAAGTTTTTTTACACTGTCAACCAATCAGAAATTGATATACCATTATAAATGCTTGATTCTTATCCTAACCACCTTAAAAGTCATCAATTCCATGATTTCTGATTGGTTGTCAGTATAAAAATATTTACAATGACAATGCATACAAATTAAACTCATAATTAATTGAATGTTTACATATATTAAATAAACTTTTGGGGCTAAAAAGGAAAACCTTTTTGGCATATACACTTTTAAATTTAAACTTGGTTTAAATATTATAGTATTTTTTATAACAACTGATTAAATCATAATTTAAAATAGATTAAAAATTTTAATAGGCTATGATTTATTTTTTGTGCTAAATATAGGCAACGATAATTTGCGAACCTTTGTTAAATTAGTTTACATGAAATTTTATTAATATTCAATATCATATTTAAAATAATTGTTCAAATATTTTATCCGAATATTTTGTAACACCCCCCTTAGGCATTACTTTGTAACCCGTGCGGAAATAAATTAAAAAGTTATTTGCTGATTGCTTCCGGAAAATTAACTTACTTTAGGTCAGAAAACTCGGGTGTAAAAAATTTTGTTCTGGGGGAAGCTCTGTAAAACCAAGATACATACATGAGACAGTAAAATCATATTGTATATCTCCTCACACGAGGAAATACTCACATTCACAACAACAACCTTCACGACCTATACAGTTTTCTCAAAGAGTTTCCATTTTCAAAAAGGGAAAATTATACCAAAAGTTAATTTACAACACCACATTTAACTACCTTTTTAAATATACAACCCAACCAATACTCCTAAGCTGGTCACTCTATGAAACACCAAATGGAAGAACTCTGTAGTTCTCACCACTATTACCGACCTCTTCAAGGATCAAGATTAGTATCCCCGACTAAAGTCAAGACTTCCTCCGCACCATCTACTGCCAGTACCAAGGTACAACGGCAAAAACGAGTAAAACCTGATATATTGTTAGGGTGAGACACCAATATATGGATATAAGCATGATAACTACATGTGTGACACACCAAAACAGCATATAGACATATAGAGTCATAACAACATAAATTTCTCAGAAATCACAACTAATTTACCAATGGTTTCACATTGGAACAGTCAATATCATTCACAAAATATTAATAACATTTCACAGATAATCATCTAATCTTTATACCTAATCTCTCGGAGATTCACTCAACAAATAAATGAGCTGATCAGGCTCTGGAATGACACATTGTCCAAACTCTTGGTACAATGGTCAACCACATAATGGCACATTATCCGAACTCCCGGCACAATGGTCAACAAGACAAATGGCACATCGCCCAAACATCCCAGCACGATGGTCAACAAATCAAATGGCACATCGTCCATTAAGGCACAATGGTCAACTCTGAAACATGAATAACACCATGATACCATAACTAACAATTACGAAACATGAATAACATAGAGATACTAAAATACACTGTAACATGAATATCTTCAAGATATCATGACTAAAAAATACATCGAGGCCTGAATGACCTAAAGATACCATAATTAACACATACACTGACACATGAGTATCATCAGGATATCATGACTAACAAATCAATTATAACATGAATATCGTTGAGATATCATGACTAACAAATATACCATTGAGTAAAACTCGTTTACAAAAACCCTTTCTGTTGTAACTTGTTTACAAAATGTCAAACCATATTGAAATTCATTTTCTTTCGGAAACCCTTTTTTCCCGAAATAACGTCCAATCTTCGTAAAATCATTTCTACTATAACTTCCTTCATCAAATCGCTAAGAAACTCATTTTTGTTCAAAAATCAATAATTTGAACTTGGGAACCTCATTTGAGACAAATACTCAATATTACCCTTTTTAAGAATACTTTCGTAAATATTGACGGAATTGTGCGTCGTTTGTCGTTTTAAAACGTTTTTAGGTCAAAAGATGACTTTGTTCGTAAAACAAATTTTCCAACACGTACTGTAATAAAATTATTTTTGAAACTTTTTCTCTTAAAACAACATTTTCTAATATTTAGAAATTCATTATGTGAAAATTAGTAATGCTAAAATATTTTCACGGTCACGTCCTCACTATAACTCTTAAAACACTCTTTCGCCGTTAAATCATTAAAATAATATTATTTTTCACTTTTTCCCATTTTTTTATAAAATAATAAATTAAGTAACAATATATTACTATTTCCACTGAATTAAACTTATTAATTCATAAAAAGCTTTTAAATGCTTTTAACCTCGTATTTAATTAAGCTCTGATGACTGTCAGGCTTTCCAATCCACAATCCACATCAATAACAAATTCATGTCAACAATTCATCACAATATTATAGCAATTAACCCAGGCAAATCATGCATCAAAGTACTATAATACATAACTACAAATAACTAACCACAGATAAAATCACAGCTTAACAGAAAGCTAAACAACCACCATGAATCTCAACCAAATATTACAAATAATACACCAATCACACATATAATCATCGGGAAAAATCCCTCAGGTAAGCTCCCCTTATCTCTTGAAGATTCAAGTTCCTATCCAACGAAATCTCGGTTTCAAATCCGGTTTCCTCCATGAACTCGGGTACTCAAAACAAATGTTATCCTTCAACAATTACAACAACAAACCAACAATTTAAAGAACTTAAGAACACCTAATTACCTACATTTTGGTTTCGGTCTTGGTGTTATTTTAGGGCTAAAAATCTCTAAAATTCCTAAGCTTTTGGATCAGTGATTCCTAATCACTTAAAACCCTAAATCAACAGTTAGGTTACAAGAATTGAAATAAAATATTCCAATCCTCCAACAAATCCAATTCGGCCATGACCAATTTATATGGCTTAGAGACTTTGATTTGATCTAATAACCATGGATTCAATACATATATAATCTATAAGATTGAATCATGTAAAACTAGTTAAGAAAAATTGAACAAAATCCTCCCCCCACCAAAGTGTAAGGTTCGGCCTCCTTAGGTTCAAATGGCTAGAAATTTTTGTTTGATGTAAGCTCATAGATCTAGAATATAGAGATGATATTAAAAGCATAGAAATTGGTTTCATATTTTTAGGATTTTTCTATGATTTTCTAGACAATTTCAAAGTTTCTAGATCTAGAAATTGGAAAAATGAATAAGGCATTGAATCATGAAAATATGTGAAGAACATATAGTTAAATGATGATGAGGTTCATGGATTACCTCTTTGAATTGAAAAATGGGCAAGGAATCACCATGTTGCTTCACAGAGTAAGCTTATGGAAACTTAAAGTTTTTATAAAAATGGTGAAAGCCTGGTGAAGAAGATGACCTTGGCCTTAAATAGAAGTGAGAATGGGCTCATTTGGAGGGGTTTGGTCATGTCAACTAGGGGCTAAAGGGTCCAAGAAGGAATTTGAGGGACAAAATGGTAGTCTAACATAATGGCATTTTGGTGATAAAATAACAACTTAGGGACATTATAGTAATTTCACCTCAAAAGTAATCATGACACTTGTGATTCACCTATATGACCCACCCTTATGAGTCATCACTCATCTTCATCCATTGAATGTCCGATTTTGTCTCTGCACGTCCGTTCTCGACTCCGTCGATTACCCGATTAGGGTTTCTATCTGTTATTCAATCGAAAAATTTTCAAAATAATCAAACTCATTGGAAATATGTTTTAAACATAAATCATTCCGTTCACGAGTCAAAATTAGGTTTTCTGATCATTAATATTTTACTGTCAGTGAAAACACCAACTGTTTTCCGTCTCAACTTTTACCAAAATTCATCCAATTAAACATAATATTTCATTTATGATCAGAAATTTGGAATGTAGAAATCCTCACAGACAAAATATAAAAAAAACTACAAATTTCAGTTTCGGGTCAAATTAGGGTTTTCAAGGACAAAATATTAAAACAATTTTTAATATAATATTCATTGTAAGTATATTTTATTTAAAATTATTATACACAAATTTGTGTTATCTATACTCATCTTTCATTTACATAAAAATGAGTTGTATATAACATATCCCTTAAGTTAATTGTGTTCACTATTATTTATCCATAAAAAACAATTCAATTTTCCATCACTTTATTTTCTACGCTCCTACAATCTTTATTTCATGCTACATCATGCGGTGCAAGATATTATAGAGCTCATTTTCACCCTTCAAAATATTTTGATATGCCTTTGTTCTTTATTTTGGTTAAAAAAGTTTGCATATCTTATACCTAAGATATGCACCATTGAATAATATATTAATGCAACCTTTAAGAACCCATAAGTTATTCGATAACTTATCCAATCAAAATCGGAGAAATTAAAAAGAGTAAAAATACATAAATTTTAAAGGGAATGATCCATAGGAAAGTAAAATAATAACATATGTTGAAGCAAATCATAAAATGTTAACCCAAGAGTGCTTGAATGAAATGGCACGAATCTCTTCCAGATTAACCAGAGGTCTCGAGTTCGAATCTTGGCCCTGGGAATGCAGCGGTGTTAAAACTCTTGAGGGAGAGCTTTGCACCTTTGTGGTCCTACCCGGCTCGAGGGATTAGTCTTCGCAGTTGCGCGCGAAGGATACCTTGGTAAACCAAAAAAAAAAGTCATAAAATGTTAGTGTCTCCTCGATTAAGAGTTTAGACTCAGGATCAAGACAGTTATGCAAGCCATTTCTTTGTTTACTGTATATGTGGAGAAATTTTCCATTGAGAGTACACAAACCAAAAGCAAGTCCAGCTTGATTACGAGAGAAAACATCATATACAATTTAAATTTAAAGAACATATCATTAGAATTAAAAATGACAATAAACTCAAAATTGAAGCAGTTTGAAAATGTACCGTAACACCCCCTTGGGCATTACATGGTGAACACGTGCGGAAAAAAAACCTTAAAATAAAGAGGATGGTTACTTTTGAAAAATATTTGCTATGTTTTACCTGAAAAATGGTACAACAATAAAATTTTCTGGGCATTTTCGCAAGGTTGAACGTACATTATCACGACAAAACAGTATTCCACCAAACTTAATAAAATCACATTTTCTCAATAGATAAGTAAATTCCTGGTCATAAATTAAAACATATGTAAATAAAACTCATAGTCATAACAGTAATCCACACTAGTGCAATAAGTGCTTTTTACGTCAGTTAAAATTGATTTTTTACGTCAGAATACTGACTGACGTAAATACAGCTGACGTTAAAAGTTACACTTTTAACGTCAGTTGAGAACTGACGTTAAATATAATACTATTAACGTCGGTTCTTTAACACAACTGACGTTAATTTTGTCAAAATTAACGTCAGTTCTTTAACATAACCGACGTAAATTTTGTTAAAACTAACGTCAATTGTTATCAAGAACCGACGTTAAAGGTCTTAATTTTAACGTCAGTTGTAATAAACAACTGACGTTAATAGTGTACTGTATATTTTTATAAAATACTTTTAACGTCAGTTGTATGATACAACTGACGTTAATAGTATTTTTTTTAAATTCAGTTTTAAAATATCACTCCCCTAAGCCATCCCTGCATTCAGTAAATATCCCAGTAACCCAGAATATCACACACATTACAGAATTGTAAAGGAAAAATGGAACAATGATCCATATGTATGCCTGTTCAAAACAATATATATTTATTAACATAGGTTATAAATGTATACTAAGTTTAAACTACCTATATCAATATCCCTTCGTGATGATCATCACGAGTGGCTATGTACATCGTCCACCTGTGTCTCCTCGATTATAGTAGGCATGTTTGTTGAAAAAGAAGGAGTCTCGGGAATATCAAGATTTGAATCTTCATTTTCATCACTACCATTATACATGCTTTTTCCTTGGAGAACCACGGACAACCTTTTGTTAGAAGGATCGGTGATGTAGAACACTTGTTTTGCTTGGGAAGCCATTATGAAAGGCTCATTTATATGACCTAACTTGTTGAGGTCTACCAATGTGAACCCCAATTCATCGGTTTGTACACCACCGTTACTATCAACCCACTTACATTTAAATACCAAGACCGTAAGCTTAGTGTAATCGAGCACCCAAATATCTTCAATATATCCAAAGTAAGGTCTCGGTCTTTAGAACGGGTTTTGTGTCCTTTGCACTAGAGAAGTGCATTGCTTCGACCACGATCATAACCCCACTATTTTGCATGTTACTCTTGTTATCTTGTTCCTTTGTATAAAAGGAAAAGTTATTTATGTCGTATCCGCTCCAACATATGACGTTGAAGTTAGGCCCACGTGCTAGCCATTTTACGTCATCGAATAAAGACTACCATCCTTAAGCATTTCTTCCTTGAACCATGGTAAGAAAGTCTTGTTATGCTTATTCAACAACCACCTTTCGCTCATTCGAGGGTTTTCTTGATTGACTTTTCTTTTATGTTCAAATAAGAAAGGCTGAACACATTCGATGTTGTTCAATACATACAAATGTGCTTGAAGCACTTCCTCCCGATCCTTCCTATTAATTCTTAAGCCATGTGTACCCTTACCTTGACATCTGATCTCATCATGCCGAGGCTTAGGAACCCCTATAGGATCCGTGTTATGAAGGTAGTCCGAATAAAACTCAATAGCTTCTTCTGCAACATACCTTTGAACAATAGATGCTTCCGGACGATGAGGATTCTTCACGTACCCTTTCAAGATCTTCATGTAGCGCTCAACTGGGTACATCCATCTCAGAAAAACCGGCCCACATAATCTAATCTCCCTCACCAAATGAACAATTAAGTGAACCATTATGTCGAAAAAGGAAGGATGAAAATACATCTCCAATTGGCACAAGATTGTAGCAGCCTCAACTTCCAAGTCATCCAACATACGGGGGTCAACGACTTTGCTACATATAGAATTGAAGAATAAGCACAACCGAGTAATGGCATGTCTCACATTTTTTGTAGCAATACCACGAATAGCAACGGGCAGAAGTTGTTGCATCAAGATGTAACAATCATGAGACTTCAAGCCAACCAATTTAAGATCACTAGAGACAAGTCTCTTCATATTTGAAGAGTAACCATGTGGAACTTTGATGCCCTGAAGACACCCGCAGAAACTTTGTCTCTCTTTTTTTGACAAAGTATGACATCTTTGGCGGCAAATAAGTCCGCTTACCATCCTCAACAACCTGGAGCTAACTGCTCTCGTATACCCATAGCAACGAGGTCGAGACGAGCATTCACACCATCCTTTGTCTTGCCCTGAATGTTGAGAAGCATCCCGATCACACTATCACACACATTTTTATCCACATGCATCACATCAATGCAGTGTCTGACATCAAGCTTGCGCCAGTATGGAAGATCAAAGAATATCGACCTCTTCTTCCATATGTTTTTCTCAACAGCTTTACCTTTCTTTTTGGACTTGCCGAATATAACATCGATGTCCTTTACCCTCTGATAAACCTGCTCTCCAATTAAGGTCGTCGGCGCTTCTTCTGTCTCTTGGCATCCATTAAAAGCTTTTTTCATCTTACGATATGGGTGATCACGTCTAAGAAATCTCCGATGCTCAAGGTAAACCGTCTTCTTTCCATGATGCAACTGAGTGTAGCATGTGCCTTCTTCACATATAGGGCATGCTTTATGCCCCTTGACACTGTACCCGGACAAGTTACCGTATCTTTGGAAAGTCGTTGATGGTGCAAAATAACATGGCACGAAGCTTGAAAGTCTCATGAGAATACCCATCAACTACATCAACACCTTCCACCCACAACGTTTTCAAGTCTTCAATCAAGGGACCTAGATAAACATCTAAGTCATTTCCCGGTTGCTTTGGGCCCGAAATCATCATAGACAACATCATGTATTTGCGCTTCATGCACAACCAAGGGGGCATGTTGTAAATCACCAATGTAACAGGCCATGAACTATGAATACTACTCATGTTACCATAAGGATTCATTCCATCCGTAGCAAGTCCAAGCCTTAGGTTTCTTGGCTCATCGGCGAAATCCGGAAACATAGTATCGATATTCTTCCATTGAATAGAATCAGCAGGATGGCGAACCTTTCCATCACGTTTCCTCTCATCATTATGCCATCTAAGATTCTTCGCATCTTTCGCATTGGCAAACAATCGCTTGAACCTTGGAATTATTGGAAGATACCACAACACCTTCGCAGGAGGACCCTTTTTTCTCACATCATCAACATCATCATCATCATCACCACCACCCTTCACTTTGTATCGTGATAACCCACATTTGGGGCAATTGTGTTTGTCTTCATGAACACCGGTGTACAATTTGCAATCATTGGGGCATGCATGTATCTTCTTATACTCCATACCCATAGGACACAATACCTTCTTGGCCTCATAGTTACGGTCAGGCAATGTGTTGTCCTCCGGAAGCAAGTCTTTCAACACTTCAAGCAATTCCGTGAAGCTTTTATCGCTCCAACCATTTCTCGCCTTCACACAAACAATTTTAGCACCGCCGACAACCGTGTATGAGTAGTACACCCTAGATATAAAGGCTTATCCGCATCACCGCACAACCTATCATACACATGCGCTCGATGAAAAGATTCTTGTCCAATATCACGGATCATGTCCTCTACTCGATCATCCTCCATATCTACGTCAATGTCCTCACTTTGGGAGACACTCGCCGTATTACTACTCAACAACATATCACCATGCCATATCCATCTTGTATAACTCAAGCAAATCCCTTCACAAATCAAATGAGTACGTATATCCTTCACCGTACATTTCCTCGTATTCAAACACTTGACACAAGGACAACAGAACATTCCATTACTATTAGGAACATTCCTTTGAGCAAATTCTATAAATTCTCCCACCCCCTTCAAATACTCAGCACTAGTACGCTTACAAACCATCCAACTACGATCCATAACTAGATAGGTCCTGTAGATATACAAAACATATATATATCCAATATAAGGACAATACGGGAGATTGAAAACTATAGTTTTTAAAGATTAATTGCCAAGCACTGGTCACGCCCGACGGTGATGTCCATCACGACCGTAACGTGCCAATCGAACAGACCATGCCATCACAGCGCAGAACCGATCACGGCCTAGCCGTGATTAGCATCACGGCCGTGACAGATCAACCAAAGAAAGCACCATGCACTCAAAACCAAAAACAGAGACGTACATTCCAAACAACTCAAACTCACGGTTTCAAGTTTCAACTACAGAGACTACAGTTTCAACATACACTCAAAACCAAAAATACAAAAATGTGCCCTAAATACTCACCAGAAATAGGTGCTCGCGTGGTGGTGGGGAGGGGAGCTCGAGTGGTGGCCAACGTTCGATGTGGTTACTGAGAGCAGAGGGACAAGGAGAGTTAGTGCGCGGGAAGGGGAAAGAGAGATGTACGTCAAGTTATTGCAAAGAATGAATGGAAAGACAGAGTTAGGGTTAATAGTGTACCTCACGGTGGTGGCGAAGAAGCCCTCGCGGTGGTTGCGGTGGAGATGAGCTCGCGATTAGGGTTCTGTGCTGGGTGAGAGTGAGAGTGAGGGTTGAGAGTGATTTAGGGTTGAGCGTGATGAAAAGAGAAAAGAGACGTACGTACAGAGCGAAGTGCAGAAGGCGCGCGGGTGTAAACGTTATATAAAACAACATTTAACGTCAGTTGTATTAAACAACTGACGTTAAAATTAATTTTTTAACGTCAGTTTTATTAACAAACTGACGTTAAATATTAATATTTTTTTTAAAAAAACACTTTTAACGTCCGTTGTTGAATACAACTGACGTTAAAAGTGTTAAAGTAACATTCTTCTGTAATGATCTGTACATCGCTTCTTCTTTTCCTCTATATTTCTATTCCTTCACAAAATGGCCTCGAGACCTGTGTTAATTGAGTGACAACGGGGCATTTCAGATAGCTAGGGATATAGGATTATTTACGCAGCCTATTTATTTAATCAAGTAAAAATCACACTTTTAACGTCAATTGTATAAACAACAGACGTTAAAAATAAATATTTTTTATTTTAAAAACACTTTTAACTTCAGTTTTATTCAACAACTGACGTTAACAGACCTGTGTGACAACAGGGCATTTCAGATAGGGATATAGGATTATTTACGCCTTTGTTTATTTAACTGAAGTAAAAATCACACTTTTAACGTCAGTTGTATAAACAACTGACGTTAAAAATAAATATTTTTTATTTTAAAAACGCTTTTAACGCCAGTTTTATTCAACAACTGACGTTAAAAGTGTCTCTTCCTATTCCTTTGGGCGTTTTATTTTCTGCACGTTTATAATATATGACTGCCAGGCCAACTCCCAATGCGCCTTGGAACCTAATGCTCTTAATGATCAATTTAATTTTTTAGCAACTTATGACGCCTAGTAACTTCATCCCCTACTCCTATAAATAGCTTCCCTCCTTCGTTTAATTTTTCTGCTTCACAATATGGCTCTGCCATGGAGATTAACTTCATCACTCTTTCTTCCTATACCTAGACTTAAAGGTCTCTGTCTTAATGGTCAAAACAACTTCTGGGGTTGTGTAAATCGCATTACATGGGTGATAAGGGTGTGTAAATCGCATTATGTGAATTGCACACACCATCATCCTTCTGGAGAATCAGCAGCTACAGTTCCAAAACCTCAGCTTTGGAACCAAGTGGCTGTTCCAAGAATATTCTTTGAAACAGATCGAGTGCACCCTTCACTCGCGCCACGGCTCCAAGGTGATTGTGGATTCGGATGGAGCATCGACTTCAAATGAGGGAGGGGATGCATTCAATGTTGGAGATTCTGAGCACAGGACTGAGAAGAAAATGATGTTGAAGCAGAAACTTTTTTATATTTTAGTGCTATATATCTTGTGGAAATTTTTTATCTTTTAAACATGTAATTGTAACTTATGAATCGCTTCAATGAGATACGATTTGATTATACATATATAACTTGTTTTATGTTAAGTGTTTATTTATTTTAATTTGCACAAGAATTTGTTAATTTACTAATTCAAGCTAATTAATTAAGATTAAAAATAAACTTTTTTAAAAAAAAGATTAGAATAAACTGCACTATATGGAGTGATGATCTGCGTTAAGAGTGACAACAGGGAGATGACAACGAAAGAAAGATTATTTACGTCAGTTATTTATTTAACTGAAGTAAACATCACACTTATAACGTCAGGTTTATAAACAACTGACGTTAAAAGTTTTAATAATTTCTTGCAAAACACATTTAACGTCAGTTCATTAAACAACTGACGCAAATAGTGATTTCATATTTACAAAACTGACACCGCCTCACTTTTAACGTCAGTCCTTAAAACAACTGACGTTAACAGTGAATTAATTATTTACAAAACTGCCCCCGCCCCCTTTTTAATGTCTAGTTTTTGGTTAACTGACGTAAACCTTTACCATCTAATGTATATTTTCCACTAGTGCCAAGAAAAGACTCTCACAGCTATAATACAGATAATTATGACCTTCTCCAAAATAAAATTGACTCGATAGACTAAGCTGGTCTTATTGTGAGACTCTTACTGGAAAAGACTCCCATGTCATTCCTATTACTCAACCTTCTTCAAAAGTTAGGACCAAACCCTCCGAGTAGGGCAGAGAACCCCTCAGCATCATCTGCAGTCACGTACCAAGGTACGACACAAGACCACACATATATATTGCAAGGGTGAGATACCGACATATAAATTTATCATTGTAGCCACATACGCGACACACAAAACAACAACATATGATAATAGAAACATATGAATAAAATATTTCATAGTCATAATATCAATGATATTTGAACAAGGGATTCATACCCGACAACCATCGAAGGTTTATAAAAAAATGCGTGACACTTTAACATCAACTATCTATTTTGTAATCTCCAAAGAATCCCAACTTCCTTCCAATAGCACCTACTATTTAGTCCGTCAAGTTTCCGAGTTCCAACTATTTAGGTAACGTAACTCGGTAGGATCTCGAGCTACAACCATCATTGTAACGTAGTTCACACGAACTCCAAAGATAGTCGTAACGTAGCCTGGCCTATAAAATATCTCAAATATCCGAGCTCCAAAAATAGTCGTAGCGTAACTTGGCCTTTCTTGGACCCATTTTCCAATCCACATAGGATTGTAGTTCGAAATCACAATTGGCACGTCTGCCCGTTCATGCATGTAAAACAGTTTATTTTTCTGTTTTCTTTGTCGTTCATTCTTTATTGGTCGAGGCTCAATGCACACGACTAAAGGCACAAAGCCGAATCATCCTCAACAGAGGACATACAGTCCGAGTGCTGAATCACGAAACCCTAGACCGATGCACCAGTCCTAGGTTCGCATATATGGGACACGAAGTCCGCCACATAACTTACAGGGCACTAAGTCCCCAACGAACAACACGGATCAACGATCTTCGTGTTTTTCTCACAGAACACTAGAATCCCGACGTCTCGGCCACTAGGTTCTTTAACTTTTATTTTCAACACAGTTTTCGTTCTGTGAAAACAAATACCAAAACAAAACTCCGAAACATATCCAAGTTCATCGGAAATATTTTCGCTGATTTGAAACCTTTTGCATAAAATATTTTTGACTGAAATTCGTTTCTAAAACGTTAAATCACAAAGAAATTCATTTTTCTCAAATCTTTTGACATAAAGAAATGATTTTACAGAGTCACTGGCAGAACTACAAATTTTCTAAACATTTTGTCTAAATAAAACTTTTTAGTAAAAAAAAGACTTTTTATTTCAAATACAATTTTTCCTTGACGACTTTAAAACATTTTCATAAATTTTCTTCTTCCTTTTCTTCTTTTCTTCTTACACTTAACAAAAATCAAAATCTTAAATTTTCCGATTTAAGATTTTTAATGACTTAGTGCTCATTATCAAGCTATAACCATTGTCATACTCTTAGTCAACACAATCAACCAATAGTCTCATTCCACAAATACATACATATATCACTTAAAGCATACATTCACATATCAAATTCAACACCACTAAAAATTCTCAACCATGGATGAAATCTTCATAACAATAACTACAACAAATATACACTTATCAAACAACATAGTATGTGACTATCAAAACTTTTCAGGTAAACTCCCCTTACCTTAGATGCAGTACAAAAAGATTCTTTCTTTTCTTAAGTCAAGCCACAAAATTCACAATCCACTTAACCTTCAAGTGAGAACCTTTGAGTGAGGAAACAAGGTACCTGGAAAATTTTCAAGAGTAAGGGAGATTATTATGGTCATGAAACACAAAAATGATGAGTACCCAAGTGGAGGATGGTGGCGCAAAACAGTGGAAAGGAAGAAAGAAAGTACATTTTAATAACTTACTGATGATTAAGGATGATAAAATGAAGAAAGTTTTGAAGCTTTCATGAAACCTTTGTACCTGTACTTGGTGTCTTTCTTGTGAATAAGTGAAGAAATTGAATGGCTATGTGAGGTGAAAAAAAAGGACTGACGTGAAACAGCAGGGAGAGAGGCAAAAGAATTTGCCTTGAGAGTAAGGTGGCATTTGGAAGAGTTTATTTAAGCTCATTTTGACTTATCTGATGACATAAGCTCTTATACAGTGTGTTTGACAAAGCTTATAAAAATAACTTATGTCATCACATAAGGAGTTTTTGACTTATTTTCATAAGTCACTGGGAGAAACTTATGGAATTATCACAAGAGCTTATGCACTAAACACCATCTCCGTGTTTTTCACTACTCGAATCCTCTCATGCCCCTTCGTTTCTTTTTCTTTCTTTAAGCACTTATGGCATAAGCTCTCATGCGATAAGGTCTTATATGATAAGCTCTTAATTAAGTTATTTACCCAAACACACCCAGTACTTTGTCTTAAGCTTTTAGAAGGATTTATGTTAAGGATGTGGGAAAGAAAACAGTGAGTTATGAGGAGGTGATGTAGGCGCAAGAACAGGGAAGGGGAGGTGCAAAGTTTCTGATGGTTTTTAAAGAAAACGGGCGTGAATCACATGAGACAAAAGAAATTAACTTCTTCAACCAGTTTTAATAATTTCTCCAAGAAGTTTTGAAAAGGGATAGTTAATTAGGATCTTAAGAACATTAGGAATATTAACAAGTATAGATATTTTATCAAAATATTTTAATCAAGATCATTAATGGTGAATTATTGTTGATCTGACACATTTTTTTTATCTGTCCGATCTAATTTTAAGCTTCATTCTCAGCTCCAAATAAAATATAATATTTAATTCTTTTAGCAAGAAACATTTTTTTAAAAAAAATAGACAGCATCATTAAAAAAAATGATACAATCTATGATTTTTTTTCAGTTTCGGGTTAAATCGGGGTCTTCTGATTGATAAAAATGTACTGCCAGTGAAAACATAGTACAGTTTTCGTTTGAATTTCAAACAAAAAATTCAACCATGATTTCCTACTATACAATAGGTTCTAAAAATGATTTTGTTTTCACAAAAATTATTTTCTGGGTTACGGGTAAAAATATAAATAGATATATCGTTACCAATCATACAACGTATATAAAAAACAGGGTGTTACAGGTACAATCTACAATGAAATGTTTGTAATTGTCATGACCCTGTTTGTGTAATTACCATAAGTCTAATTCTATAATCACCTTAAAAAACGTAACTTGATATTTCTTTATTGCTTTCTTTTTATGTGTTCACTTTTCATCCAAGGGAAAATGAAAAAAATATATACCTACAGTTTTTCTCATATACACATTTCAGGTAACAATTAAATGTAATTAATATTATAAATTAATTTACACACTTGAAGATTATTAATTTGAAGGATATTTCTTTAAATAATTAATTTTCATAGTTAAAGGTAATGGATAGGGGAAATTAATTTACATAAGATCAAAGATAAATAATTTGGAGTATATTTCTATAGACAATTAAAGAGTTTAAGCATGTATATAATCAATTGCTTTTTTTTAAAAAAAAATATTGAATTTTGTATTTAAAATTAATTATTATATAAAATTAATACAAAATGAGATGATTTATTTTTTTACTTCTTTATTCAACTATTGATTCATATTGATTGTGTTTACCTTTTTTTATACATATTAATTAATACGATTTATTTATTTGAAAAAATTGCTTTAATTAAATTAGATAGTATGCTTTATAAATAAATTGCTTTAAAGGATTCTAACCCGCAGGGAATTAGAGTCGAAGAGAATATGACAGCCAAATTACTGAGATTATGCCTATTAGAAAGGGAAAATATGAATATTAAAGATATATTAATGACTATTAAAGATATATTAATTAATTTTTCATATCAAGCTTTAAAGTTTGTTATTTTAATTCACTTCTGGATTTGAAAAAGGCATCCTAATAATATCAGCATTACGCGTTTCATTTTCTGGTTGTGGTCTAACTGATTTTGTCTTTACAGGTCAGTTATGGAACCAACACCAGAAGGTGGACATGGACAAGGACGTGGACGCGGCTGTGGAAAGGGTCATCGAGGTGGTACCATTGGTGGCCATGGTAACATGAATGAGAATTATAAAGAAGGAGTGGACTATGCAGCACAGGCTATGGAGCACGTGGCAGCTGCCATTGCAAATCAGACTGCTACGATGGCTGCCCAGAACCAACAGGAGCAGGCTCGAGCTGAACAAGCAGCTGAAGGCAAAAATCTAACTGCTTTTAGGCGTCAAGAGCCATCACAATTCCATGGAGACGTGGATCCTGTAAAAGTTGATTTATGGATTCAGGAGCTAGAGAAGATCTTTGAACTCATACACAGTCCAAAGGGAGTGAAGGTATCTTATGCGACATTGTTGTTGGTTGGTGATGCTGAGTATTGGTGGAAAGGCACTCAACAGTTGTTGGAAGCAGAGAATCAGGAGATTACTTGGGAAGTATTCCGAAACATGTTCTTGAACAAGTATTTTCCTCAAAGTGCGCGAGCTGAGAAGGAGAAAGAATATGCGGCAAGGTTTGAATTGCTTGCCAAGTATTTTCGTTTTTTCCAGAACAATCCAGACGAGGATTGGAAGTGTGAGCGTTCCGAGGGGGGACTGCGTTTCGAGATTAAAAAATCAGTACTACCATTGGCAATGAATTTCCAAGCCTTAGTCGAGAAGTGTAGAAAAATAGAACTGATGAGGAAAGAAAGAGACAACAAAGGAATTGTAGGAGGACCGACTAGGTGAAAGGGTCAATTCCCGAACCAAAAAGGAAAACAAGTGCAGAGTGAACCTTATTTCCGACAATCAGGAAATAGCCAGAATGAGCAACAACGTCATTCTAATAATTCTGAGTCGGGAAGTGGAGGTCAACAGAACCAAAACCGAGGTCAAGTTAGGAGGTGTTACAGATGTGGAGACCCAAATCATATGGCTGATAAATGCCCAGTGAGGGGAATGAAGTGCTTTAATTGTGATCAAGTGGGACATATGTTGAGGGAATGCAATGCTCCAAGGGGTGGACCTACTGTCAATAACACTAGCACTAATAAACCGACGACTACGGGTAAAGTTTATAATGTGAGGGGAGCTGAGACTTCAAACTACGACGGTAATCTTTTAACTATATTTTTAATTCAGACTCAACGCATTCTTTCATTTCGATAGATTGTGTGAAATATTTGAGTTAGCCTATTTCTTTTTAATCCACCATAAGGGCTTTTGGTGTACTGTCAACCACTTAGAAAAGGGAGAAAATTACAAAGATATTATTATCAGGCAATTTGGAAATAGAGAAAGACTTAAAGGTTAAAGTATGTTTAGGGTTTAGGGTTTAGGGTCTTTCTCTATTTCCAAATTGCCTGATAATAATATCTTTGTAATTTTCTCCCTTTTCTAAGTGGTTGACAGTACACCAAAAGCCCTTATGGTGGATTAAAAAGAAATAGGCTAACTCAAATATTTCACACAATCTATCGAAATGAAAGAATGCGTTGATTCTGAATTAAAAATATAGTTAAAAGATTACCGTCGTAGTTTGAAGTCTCAGCTCCCCTCACATTATAAACTCTACCCGTAGTCGTCGGTTTATTAGTGCTAGTGTTATTGACAGTAGGTCCACCCCTTGGAGCATTGCATTCCCTCAACATATGTCCCACTTGATCACAATTAAAGCACTTCATTCCCCTCACTGGGCATTTATCAGCCATATGATTTGGGTCTCCACATTTGTAACACCTCCTAACTTGACCTCGGTTTTGGTTCTCTTGACCTCCACTTCCCGACTCAGAATTATTAGAATGACACTGTTGCTCATTCTGGTTATTTCCTGGTTGTCGGAAATAAGGTTCACTCTGCACTTATTTTCCTTTTTGGTTCGGGAATTGACCCTTTCACCTAGTCAGTCCTCCTACAATTCCTTTGTTGTCTATTTCTTTCCTCATCAGTTCTATTTTTCTACACTTCTCGACTAAGGCTTGGAAATTCATTCCTAATGGTAGTACTGATTCTTTAATATCGAAACGCAGTCCCCCCTCGCAACGCTCACACTTCCAATCCTCGTCTGGATTGTTCTGGAAAAAACGAAAATACTTGGCAAGCAATTCAAACCTTGCCGCATATTCTTTCTCCTTCTCAGCTCGCGCACTTTGAGGAAAATACTTGTTCAAGAACATGTTTCGGAATACTTCCCAAGTAATCTCCTGATTCTCTGCTTCCAACAGCTGTTGAGTGCCTTTCCACCAATACTCAGCATCACCAACCAACAACAATGTCGCTTAAGATACCTTCACTCCCTCTGGACTGTGTATGAGTTCAAAGATCTTCTCTAGCTCCTGAATCCATAAATCAACTTTTACAGGATCCACGTCTCCATGGAATTGTGATGGCTCCTGACGCCTAAAAGCAGTTAGATTTTTGCCTTCAGCTGCTTGTTCACCGAGCTCGCTCCTCGTTGGTTCGGGGCAGCCATCGAGTACCGATTTGCAATGGCAGCTGCCACGTGCTCCATAGCCTGTGCTGCATAGTCCACTCTTTCTTTATAATTCACATTCATGTTACCATGGCCACCAATGGGACCACCTCGATGACCCTTTCCACAGCCGCATCCACGTCCTTGTCCATGTCCACCTTCTGGTGTTGGTTCCATAACTGACCTGTTAAGACAAAATCAGTTAGACCACAACCAGAAAATGAAACGCGTAATGCTGATATTATTAGGATGCCTTTTTCAAATCCAGAAGTGAATTAAAATAAAAAACTTTAAAGCCTGATATGAAAATTTAATTAATATATCTTTAATAGTCATTAATATATCTTTAATAATCTTATTTTCCCTTTCTAATAGGCATAATCTCAATAATTTGGCTGTCATATTCTCTTCGACTCTAATTCCCTACGGGTTAGAATCCGTTAAAGAAATTTATTTATAAAGCATACTATCTAATTTAATTAAAGCAATTTTTTCAAATAAATAAATCGTATTAATTAATATGTATAAAAAAAGGTAAACACAATCAATATGAATCAATAGTTGAATAAAGAAGTAAAAAAATAAATCATATCATTTTGTATTAATTTTATATAATAATTAATTTTAAATACAAAATTCAATAATTTTTTTTAAAAAAAAGCAATTGATTATATACATGCTTAAACTCTTTAATTGTCTATAGAAATATACTCCAAATTATTTATCTTTGATCTTATGTAAATTAATTTCCCCTATCCATTACCTTTAACTATGAAAATTAATTATTTAAAGAAATATCCTTCAAATTAATTATATTCAAGTGTGTAAATTAATTTATAATATTAATTACATTTAATTGTTACCTGAAATGTGTATATGAGAAAAACTGTAGGTATATATTTTTTTCATTTTCCCTTGGATGAAAAGTGAACACATAAAAAGAAAGCAATAAAGAAAGATCAAGTTACATTTTTTCAGGTGATTATAGAATTAGACTTATGGTAATTACACAAACAGGGTCATGACAATTACAAACATTTCATTGTAGATTGTACATGTAACACCCTGTTTTTTATATACGCTGTATGATTGGTAACGATATATCTATTTATATTTTTACCCATAACGCAGAAAATAATTTTTGTGAAAACAAAATCATTTTTAGAACCAATTGTATAGTAGGAAATCATGGTTGAATTTTTGGTTTGAAATTCAAACGAAAACTGGACTGTGTTTTCACTGGCAGTACATTTTTATCAATCAGAAGACCCCGATTTAACCCGAAACTGAAAAAAAATCATAGATTGTATCATTTTTTAATGATACTGTCTATTTTTTTTAAAAAATGTTTCTTGCTAAAAGAATTAAATATTATATTTTATTTGGAGCTGAGAATGAAGCTTAAAATTAGATCGGACAGATAAAAAAAATGTGTCAGATCAACAATAATTCACCATTAATGATCTTGATTAAAATATTTTGATAAAATATCTATACTTGTTAATATTCCTAATGTTCTTAAGATCCTAATTAACTATCCATTTTCAAAACTTCTTGGAGAAATTATTAAAACTGGTTGAAGAAGTTAATTTCTTTTCTCTGTCTCGTGTGATTCACGCCCGTTTTCTTTAAAAACCATCAGAAACTTTGCACCTCCCCTTCCCTGTTCTTGCGCCTACATCACCTCCTCATAACTCACTGTTTTCTTTCCCACATCCTTAACATAAATCCTCCTAAAAGCTTAAGACAAAGTACTGGGTGTGTTTGGGTAAACAACTTAATTAAGAGCTTATCATATAAGACCTTATTGCATGAGAGCTTATGCCATAAGCGCTTAAAGAAAGAAAAAGAAACGAAGGGGCATGAGAGGATTCGAGTAATGAAAAACACGGAGAGGGTGTTTAGTGCACAAGCTCTTGTGATAATTCCATAAGTTTCTCCCACTGACTTATGAAAATAAGTCAAAAACTCCTTATGGGATGACATAAGTTATTCTTATAAGCTCTGTCAAACACACTATATAAGAGCTTATGTCATCAGATAAGTCAAAATGAGCTTAAATAAACTCTTCCAAACGCCACCTTACTCTCAAGGCAAATTCTTTTGCCTCTCTCCCTGCTGTTTCACGTCAGTCCTTTTTTTTCACCTCACATAGTCATTCAATTTCTTCACTTATTCACAAGAAAGACACCAAGTACAGGTACAAAGGTTTCATGAAAGCTTCAAAACTTTCTTCATTTTATCATCCTTAATCATCAGTAAGTTATTAAAAGGTACTTTCATTCTTCCTTTCCATTGTTTTGCGCCACCATCCTCCACTTGGGTACTCATCATTTTTGTGTTTCATGACCATAATAATCTCCCTTATTCTTGAAAATTTTCAAGGTACCTTGTTTCCTCACTCAAAGGTTCTCACTTGAAGGTTAAGTGGATTGTGAATTTTGTGGCTTGACTTAAGAAAAGAAAGAATCTTTTTGTACTGCATCTAAGGTAAGGGGAGTTTACCTGAAAAGTTTAGATAGTCACATACTATGTTGTTTGATAAGTGTATATTTGTTGTAGTTATTGTTATGAAGATTTCGTCCATGGTTGAGAATTTTTAGTGGTGTTGAATTTGATATGTGAATGTATGCTTTAAGTGATATATGTATGTATTTGTGGAATGAGACTATTGGTTGATTGTGTTGATTAAGAGTATGACAATGGTTATAGCTTGATAATGAGAACTAAGTCATTAAAAATCTTAAATCGGAATATTTAAGATTTTGATTTTTGTTAAGTGTAAGAAGAAAAGAAGAAAAGGAAGAAGAAAATTTATAAAAATGTTTTAAAGTCGTCAAGGAAAAATTGTATTTGAAATAAAAAGTCTTTTGTTTTACTAAAATGTTTTATTTAGACAAAAAGTTTAGAAAATTTGTAGTTCTGGCAGAAACTCTGTAAAATCATTTCTTTATGTCAAAAGATTTGAGAAAAATGAATTTCTTTGTGATTTAACGTTTTAGAAACGAATTTCAGTCAAAAATATTTTATGCAAAAGGTTTCAAATCAGCGAAAATATTTTCGATGAACTTGGATAAGTTTCGGAGTTTTGTTTTGGTATTTGTTTTCACAGAACGAAAACTGTGTTGAAAATAAAAGTTAAAGAACCTAGTGGCCGAGACGTCGGGATTCTAGTGTTTTGTGAGAAAAACACGAAGATCGTTGATCCGTGTTGTTCGTTGGGGACTTTGTGCCCTGTAAGTGATGTGGCGGACTTCGTGTCCCATATATGCGAACCTAGGACTGGTGCATCGGTCTAGTGTTTCATGATTCAGCAATCGGACTGTATGTCCTCTGTTGAGGATGATTCGGCTTTGTGCCTTTAGTCGTGTGCATTGAGCCTCGACCAATAAAGAATGAACGACAAAGAAAACAGAAAAATAAACTGTTTTACATGCATGAAAGGGCAGACGTGCCAATTGTGATTTCGAACTACAATCCTATGTGGATTGGAAAATGGGTCCAAGAAAGGCCAAGTTACGCTACGACTATTTTTGGAGCTCGGATATTTGAGATATTTTATAGGCCGGGCTACGTTACGATTATCTTTGGAGTTCGTGTGAACTACGTTACAATGATGGTTGTAGCTCAAGATCCTACCGAGTTACGTTACCTAAATAGTTGGAACTCGGAACCTTGACGGACTAAATAGTAGGTGCTATTGGAAGGAAGTTGGGATTCTTTGGAGATTACAAAATAGATAGTTGATGTTAAAGTGTCACGCATTTTTTTATAAACCTACAATGGTTGTCGGGTATGAATCCCTTGTTCAAATATCATTGATATTATGACTATGAAATATGTTATTCATATGTTTCTATTATCATATGTTGTTGTTTTGTGTGTCGCGTATGTGGCTACAGTGATAAATTTATATGTCGGTATCTCACCCTTGCAATATATCTGTGTGGTCTTGTGTCGTACCTTGGTACGTGACTGCAGATGATGCTGAGGGGTTCTCTGCCCTACTCGGAGGGATTGGTCCTAACTTTTGAAGAAGGTTGAGTAATAGGAATGACATGGGAGTCTTTTCCAGTAAGAGTCTCACAATACGACCAGCTTAGTCTATCGAGTCAATTTTATTTTGGAGAAGGTCATAATTATCTGTATTATAGCTGCGAGAGTCTTTTCTTGGATTACTGTTATGACTATGAGTTTTATTTACATATGTT
Organism: Sophora flavescens; assembly: GCA_030762895.1. Lineage (NCBI taxonomy): Eukaryota > Viridiplantae > Streptophyta > Magnoliopsida > Fabales > Fabaceae > Sophora > Sophora flavescens. The sequence continues at coordinate 97,773,448 of CM061068.1, read as the reverse complement.
TTAATTTATGACCAGGAATTTACTTATCTATTAAGAAAATGTGATTTTATTAAGTTTGGTGGAATACTGTTTTGTCGTGATAATGTACGTTCAACCTTGCGAAAATGCCCAGAAAATTTTATTGTTGTACCATTTTTCAGGTAAAACATAGTAAGTATTTTTTGAAAGTAACCATCCTCTTTATTTTAAGGTTTTTTTTCCGCACGTGTTCACCATGTAATGCCCAAGGGGGTGTTACAGTACATTTTCAAACTGCTTCAATTTTGAGTTTATTGTCATTTTTAATTCTAATGATATGTTCTTTAAATTTAAATTGTATATGATGTTTTCTCTCGTAATCAAGCTGGACTTGCTTTTGGTTTGTGTATTCTCAATGGAAAATTTCTCCACATATACAGTAAACAAAGAAATGGCTTGCATAACTGTCTTGATCCTGAGTCTAAACTCTTAATCGAGGAGACACTAACATTCTATGACTTTTTTTTTGGTTTACCAAGGTATCCTTCGCGCGCAACTGCGAAGACTAATCCCTCGAGCCGGGTAGGACCACAAGGGCGCAAAGCTCTCCCTCAAGAGTTTTAACACCGCTGCATTCCCAGGGCCAAGATTCGAACTCGAGACATCTGGTTAATCTGGAAGAGATTCGTGCCATTTCATTCAAGCACTCTTGGGTTAACATTTTATGATTTGCTTCAACATATGTTATTATTTTACTTTCCTATGGATCATTCCCTTTAAAATTTATGCATTTTTACTCTTTTTAATTTCTCTGATTTTGATTGGAAAAGTTATCGAATAACTTATGGGTTCTTAAAGGTTGCATTAATATATTATTCAACGGTGCATATCTTAGGTATAAGATATGTAAACTTTTTTAACCAAAATAAAGAACAAAGGCATATCAAAATATTTTGAAGGGTGAAAATGAGCTCTATAATATCTTGCACCGCATGATGTAGCATGAAAAAAAGATTGTAGGAGCGTAGAAAATAAAGTGATGGAAAATTGAATTGTTTTTTATGGATAAATAATAGTGAACACAATTAACTTAAGGAATATGTTGTATACAACTCATTTTTATGTAAATGAAAGATGAGTATAGATAACACAAATTTGTGTATAATAATTTTAAATAAAATATACTTACAATGAATATTATATTAAAAATTGTTTTAATATTTTGTCCTTGAAAACCCTAATTTGACCCGAAACTGAAATTTTAGTTTTTTTTTTTATATTTTGTCTGTGAGGATTTCTACATTCCAAATTTCTGATCAGAAATGAAATATTATGTTTAATCGGATGAATTTTGGTAAAAGTTCAGACGGAAAACAGTTGGTGTTTTCACTGACAGTAAAATATTAATGATCAGAAAACCTAATTTTGACTCGTGAACGGAATGATTTATGTTTAAAACATATTTCCAATGAGTTTGATTATTTTGAAAATTTTTCGATTGAATAACAGACAGAAACCCTAATCGGGTAATCGACGGAGTCGAGAACGGACGTGCAGAGACAAAATCGGACATTCAATGGATGAAGATGAGTGATGACTCATAAGGGTGGGTCATATAGGTGAATCACAAGTGTCGTGATTACTTTTGAGGTGAAATTACTATAATGTCCCTAAGTTGTTATTTTATCACCAAAATGCCATTATGTTAGACTACCATTTTGTCCTTCAAATTCCTTCTTGGACCCTTTTGCCCCTAGTTGACACGACCAAACCCCTCCAAATGAGCCCATTCTCACTTCTATTTAAGGCCAAGGTCATCTTCTTCACCAGGCTTTCACCATTTTTATAAAAACTTTTAGTTTCCATAAGCTTACTCTGTGAAGCAACATGGTGATTCCTTGCCCATTTTTCAATTCAAAGAGGTAATCCATGAACCTCATCATCATTTAACTATATGTTCTTCACATATTTTCATGATTCAATGCCTTATTCATTTTTCCAATTTCTAGATCTAGAAACTTTGAAATTGTCTAGAAAATCATAGAAAAATCCTAAAAATATGAAACCAATTTCAATGCTTCTAATATCATCTCTATATTCTAGATCTATGAGCTTACATCAAACAAAAATTTCTAGCCATTTGAACCTAAGGATGCCGAACCTTACACTTTGGTGGGGGGAGGATTTTGTTCAATTTTTCTTAACTAGTTTTACATGATTCAATCTTATAGGTTATATATGTATTGAATCCATGGTTATTAGATCAAATCAAAGTCTCTAAGCCATATAAATTGGTCATGGCCGAATTGGATTTGTTGGAGGATTGGAATATTTTATTTCAATTCTTGTAACCTAACTGTTGATTTAGGGTTTTAAGTGATTAGGAATCACTGATCCAAAAGCTTAGGAATTTTAGAGATTTTTAGCCCTAAAATCACACCAAGACCGAAACCAAAATGTAGGTAATTAGGTGTTCTTAAGTTCTTTAAATTGTTGGTTTGTTGTTGTAATTGTTGAAGGATAACATTTGTTTTGAGTACCCGAGTTCGTGGAGGAAACCGGATTTGAAACCGAGATTTCGTTGGATAGGAACTTGAATCTTCAAGAGGTAAGGGGAGCTTACCTGAGGGATTTTTCCCGATGATTATATGTGTGATTGGTGTATTATTTGTAATATTTGGTTGAGATTCATGGTGGTTGTTTAGCTTTCTGTTAAGCTGTGATTTTATCTGTGGTTAGTTATTTGTAGTTATGTATTATAGTACTTTGATGCATGATCTGCCTGGGTTAATTGCTATAATATTGTGATGAATTGTTGACATGAATTTATTATTGATGTGGATTGTGGATTGGAAAGCGTGACAGTCATCAGAGCTTAATTAAATACGAGGTTAAAAGCATTTAAAAGCTTTTTATGAATTAATAAGTTTAATTCAGTGGAAATAGTAATATATTATTACTTAATTTATTATTTGATAAAAAAAAGGGGAAAAGTGAAAAATAATATTATTTTAATGATTTAACGGCGAAAGAGTGTTTTAAGAGTCATAGTGAGGACGTGACCGTGAAAACATTTTAGCATTACTAATTTTCACATAATGAATTTCTAAATATTAGAAAATGTTGTTTTAAGAGAAAAAGTTTCAAAAATAATTTTATTACAGTAAGTGTTGGAAAAATTGTTTTACGAACAAAGTCATCTTTTGACCTAAAAACGTTTTAAAACGACAAACGACGCACAATTCCGTCAATATTTGCGAAAGTATTCTTAAAAAGGGTAATATTGAGTATTTGTCTCAAATGAGGTTCCCAAGTTCAAATTATTGATTTTTGTACGAAAATGAGTTTCTTAGCGATTTGATGAAGGAAGTTATAGTAGAAATGATTTTACGAAGATTGAACGTTATTTCGGGAAAAAAGGGTTTCCGAAAGAAAATGAATTTCAATATGGTTTGACATTTTGTAAACGAGTTATGATAAGCCTCTGGCTTATCTAGTTTTATGACTAGATGAACTAGGGTTTATGTGCCAATTTATTCGAGTTCACTCTCGTTTTCGCCCAAATTTGCCTTGTTTTGTTCCTAAGTTGGACTTTGACTCGTTTTGCGTCTTTTGTGTAGTTTTTAGCTTCTTTTGGATAGAATTACGCTTGTGGTTGCTTGTGTTGTTTTCAGGTCAATAAGTGAAGCTCTGAGAATTAAGGAAAGTCAAGAAATAGTGGAGATTGCCATTCTGGAGATTCTCGCCCCGCGAGAGGAAGCTCGCCTCGCGAGAGTTTGAAGACCCGGGAAGACAGAGACCATTACGGCCTAGCCGTGATGTATATCACGTCACGGCCACACAAGTCAGAGACCATCACGGCCTAGCCGTGATTCACATCACGGGCCGTGAAAAGAAGGCTCGCGTAGCGAGACATCCTTCGCGTCGCGAGGGTTTAAATTCCGAATACGCGCAAAAGCGAAGCCGTCACGGCCTAGCCGTGATGACCATCACGGCCGTGACGCGTGGCCTCCCTATAAATAAGACAGTGCAGATCAGATTTAGAGGAGTTTTGCATCAGAACTTTTTGTAGATTTTTAGAATCCTTATTCTGGGGCTGCTTTCCCCTTTCTCTTTTCCTTTTATTTTACGATGGTGGTTATTTCCAATTGTTTGTCTATGAGCATGAGGAACTAATCCCCTCGTCTGAGGAAACAATGAAGTCACCCATGGCAGTGTAGATTCGATGTGATGTATGTCTTTCTCTCTTTTTCTCAATTAATGTTTTCCAATTCTGATTTGATTGTGTTGATCATATGTTTTGCGTGATTAACTAGTTAAACGTGTTTGAGGTCGAACGGCGATTCGCGTTTTAGAACTTGGATTGGAATCACTAATCGAATAATGAGCACGACAGTGGATTTAGGAGATTAGTGCAACCTTATAGGGAACAAGAATTAATCCAAATCGAGATTAGGATTATGAGACCTAGTAAGTAATTAATCCAATCGTCGAATACGTCCTAATGAGCACGACAGTGGATTTAGGAGAATTTGGGGGTCCCGGTTGACATTGTAATTGAACTTAGGGAGGAATTCATCATCACTTGGGTATGCATGATTGGGTAGGTGGATTTGTGACCTTGGATAATTTAATTTCTGATTTTTAGTTAATTAGTTTATTAGATTTGTTAATTGAATTTCGATCCTATTCTCTCTTCTCTCTCTCAACCACTCTTCTGTAACTTGACCAACGTATCGGATTTCCCGCGGATTAGTCGAATTGGTAGCCCAATCCCTGAGTTCGACCTCGGTAAATTACTTACCGTGTTTCTTTTATTACTTGCGACGACCCGGTACACTTGCCGGCGTCACACCACGTTTTTGGCGCCGTTGCCGGGGATTGGCACAACCAATTTTCCTAATTTTAGGGAAGTTTGATTATTTGGTCAAGTTATTTTTATTTTTATTTTTTTAATTTTTATTTTTATTTTTATTCACCATTATCTCTCTCTACTTCTTTGATTCCACTTGGTCTTGCCTTGTTTTGTATGCGAGGTACACGAAGGAATGCTTCCGGGTTGCGAATATTGTAATGGGAACCATGACACTTGGAGTTGTTCGTTCTACTTCCCTCAAGAATATGTGGAACCATGGCATAATTTCTATGACAGCGCGCCCCAGATCAACTATCAGAGTCAGAATCAGTATTGGGGTGATATGAGTAGAGACCATCCGGATTTCGCTTGGAGTAATGCTGACGATGGTCTAACCTGGCAACCACAACCTCAACAAAATTGGCAACAACAACCTCAACAGAATTGGCAGCCACAACCTTGGGAGTTGGCTCTTGAGAGGGCAAATGCGGCAATTGATAAGATGGCCATATCATTTGAGAAGGCGAATGCGGCAGTAGAGAAGTTGGGTCAGTTCGTAGAGCAACAAAAGGAGCGTCTAACAGGCATGTTCCCAGGTGATACCAAGAACAACCCTAAGGACCAATGCGAAGCCATAACAACTAGAAGCAATAGGGTGTGGGAATCTGACTGGGATGCAACTAGTTCTCAGGAAGTTGAGGAAGAACAACCACATGTTGAGGAAGAGCAGCCTAAGGAAGAGGAGTTGACAAGTGACATGGCCCCGGAACAGCCACATGATGAGGAAGAGCAACCTAAGGAAGAGGAGTTGGCAAAGGACAAGGCACTGGAGCAAGGGGGTAGAGATCAAAATGCGGATAAAGTGGTAGAGGATTCCACCATGCTTGCCAAGCAACCTGAAATTAATGCATTGGATAACTATGTTGGCTTGCATGCATGTGTGGACATTGGTAAGTTAGACCCTCCCACTTGTCTGGCACACTTCCTCGAGAAAACACCATTTGACCCGAGAGGAAGTGAGTTCATAATTACAGTGGTCAATGGAGTTTTCACACTCAGGCTTGGTGGAATCATGGATAGAGTCGTATTGCTCCTGCGAGGGCCACTTCATAAACCATGGGATCCGGGTGGAGGATCTCACATGATGAGCGTCTCTTGGCCCTTGTTTCACAGGCTATGGGATCCAGGTGGATGCTTCTTAATAAGTCAGGCTCGGGACGTTAAACAAGCGCTACTTGGGAGGCAACCCAAGCTAGGTTTCCCTCTCTTCTCCTAACTTTTGTTTTGTTTTGTTTATGTTTATGTTTTTGTTTGTCACTCTTGAATAATTTGAGAAGATCAAGAGTTGTTGTATGAATGTCGTGTCGGCAAGCTTGTTGGATTTCAATTGAATTTAGCATAGATTGATTGCATGAATTATATTGACCATCGATGATTTCCCCCTAGGTTCTGAAATTAGAAAAATTTATCCCCACTTAAAAATTGAAAACTGAACTTTGAGAATTTTGTTGTGATTACTTGATTTATGATAAGTTTGGGGTGAGGGGGTGCACACACTAGGAATCGTAGCTCGGTCAAACAATTTGCAAAATGTCCAGGTAAGGATTTGAGCCTCCAACTTTGTTTTTGACTGTGTGAATCACTGTTAAGTTGCACTTTCCCGAATTTGCTTGAATCTCTTCATGGTTTGCATGTTTATGTGTTGCATCAAATGATTTAGGCAATTTTCTTTGAATTAACTACTTGGCCTAAAGAGAACCATCCCTAATGCATGTTCCCTAGTTAGCCCCGTTGAGCCTAATTAGCCTATTGTTTCTTGATGACCCTATATCACAAGCCAAAATCTGAAAAACCATGTTAACCCAATCTTAGGATTAGGAGAGCATGGAAGCATAGCAAGAGAAGGGTTGTGAGGAACTAAGTTTGGGGTGGCTACAAGATGATATGTCATATTGGGGGTGAGAAAAAGAAAAAATAAAGGTTGATTAAAAAAAATGCAAAAAGAAAAGGGGCAAAACAGAAAAAAAAAAAAATAATAGCAAGGAAAAGGTTGTAGTCACCCGAGCCCAAATGAAAAATGGAAAAAAGGAATTTGAGTGGAAAAAGTGTCAAAATGCTCATGCTCTCTTAGTTCCTAGGGACTTAAGCCTAAATATCCTTGAATATCCTACCTTGAGCCAGGCCCCATTACAACCTTTAAAAGACCTTCTGATGTTGCATGCATGTTTTCGTGGGAACTACTTTTGAGATGAAAATCAAATTCATGGGAAGTGCTCTTAGAATGTGAAAGTGAGTGAAAAGTTGATAGCCTAGACACACTTGAGTGAATGAGTGAAATACTAAATGCCCTTGTGAGGAAGGCAATTGTTTGAGATAGGTGATCTTCCTTTGTGTGTATCTCTGATCCTCAACTTAGAGTAATGATGGAATGAATGATAAATTCTCAATTGTTTAGAGTAAATGAATGTGGGGATTACATTGATGTAGGGGGGAGATCATTGGAGAAAAACTGTTTTGATTGCATGAAATTTGTGCGAAATCGATTGATTCCTTTAGGCTTGCCAAGTCTTGAGTCGTTTTTGAGTTTTAGCTTGCTTGGGGACAAGCAAGGTTTAAGTTTGGGGTGTTTTGATAAGCCTCTGGCTTATCTAGTTTTATGACTAGATGAACTAGGGTTTATGTGCCAATTTATTCGAGTTCACTCTCGTTTTCGCCCAAATTTGCCTTGTTTTGTTCCTAAGTTGGACTTTGACTCGTTTTACGTCTTTTGTGTAGTTTTTAGCTTCTTTTGGATAGAATTACGCTTGTGGTTGCTTGTGTTGTTTTCAGGTCAATAAGTGAAGCTCTGAGAATTAAGGAAAGTCAAGAAATAGTGGAGATTGCCATTCTGGAGATTCTCGCCCCGCGAGAGGAAGCTCGCCTCGCGAGAGTTTGAAGACCCGGGAAGACAGAGACCATCACGGCCTAGCCGTGATGTATATCACGGCCGTGACCTAAAAGCCACACAAGTCAGAGACCATCACGGCCTAGCCGTGATTCACATCACGGGCCGTGAAAAGAAGGCTCGCGTCGCGAGACATCCTTCGCGTCGCGAGGGTTTAAATTCCGAGTGCGCAGAAAAGCGAAGCCGTCACGGCCTAGCCGTGATGACCATCACGGCCGTGACGCGTGGCCTCCCTATAAATAAGACAGTGCAGATCAGATTTAGAGGACTTTTGCATCAGAACTTTTTGTAGATTTTTAGAATCCTTATTCTGGGGCTGCTTTCCCCTTTCTCTTTTCCTTTTATTTTACGATGGTGGTTATTTCTGATTGTTTGTCTATGAGCATGAGGAACTAATCCCCTCGTCTGAGGAAACAATGAAGCCACCCATGGCAGTGTAGATTCGATGTGATGTATGTCTTTCTCTCTTTTTCTCAATTAATGTTTTCCAATTCTGATTTGATTGTGTTGATCATATGTTTTGCGTGATTAACTAGTTAAACGTGTTTGAGGCCGAACGGCGATTCGCGTTTTAGAACTTGGATTGGAATCACTAATCGAATAATGAGCACGACAGTGGATTTAGGAGATTAGTGCAACCTTATAGGGAACAAGAATTAATCCAAATCGAGATTAGGATTATGAGACCTAGTAAGTAATTAATCCAATCGTCGAATACGTCCTAATGAGCACGACAGTGGATTTAGGAGAATTTGGGGGTCCCGGTTGACATTGTAATTGAACTTAGGGAGGAATTCATCATCACTTGAGTATGCATGATTGGGTAGGTGGATTTGTGACCTTGGATAATTTAATTTCTGATTTTTAGTTAATTAGTTTATTAGATTTGTTAATTGAATTTCGATCCTATTCTCTCTTCTCTCTCTCAACCACTCTTCTGTAACTTGACCAACGTATCGGATTTCCCAGGGATTAGTCGAATTGGTAGCCCAATCCCTGAGTTCGACCTCGGTAAATTACTTACCGTGTTTCTTTTATTACTTGCGACGACCCGGTACACTTGCCGGCGTCACAACAAGTTACAACAGAAAGGGTTTTTGTAAACGAGTTTTACTCAACGGTATATTTGTTAGTCATGATATCTCAACGATATTCATGTTATAATTGATTTGTTAGTCATGATATCCTGATGATACTCATGTGTCAGTGTATGTGTTAATTATGGTATCTTTAGGTCATTCAGGCCTCGATGTATTTTTTAGTCATGATATCTTGAAGATATTCATGTTACAGTGTATTTTAGTATCTCTATGTTATTCATGTTTCGTAATTGTTGGTTATGGTATCATGGTGTTATTCATGTTTCAGAGTTGACCATTGTGCCTTAATGGACGATGTGCCATTTGATTTGTTGACCATCGTGCCGGGATGTTTGGGCGATGTGCCATTTGTGTTGTTGACCATTGTGCTGGGAGTTCGGATAATGTGCCATTATGTGGTTGACCATTGTACCAAGAGTTTGGACAATGTGTCATTCCAGAGCCTGATCAGCTCATTTATTTGTTGAGTGAATCTCCGAGAGATTAGGTATAAAGATTATATGATTATCTATGAAATGTCATTAATCTTTTGTGAATGATATTGACTGTTCCAATGTGGAACCATTGGTAAATTAGTTGTGATTTCTGAGAAATTTATGTTGTTATGACTCTATATGTCTATATGCTGTTTTGGTGTGTCACACATGTAGTTATCATGCTTATATCCATATATTGGTGTCTCACCCTAACAATATATCAGGTTTTACTCGTTTTTGCCGTTGTACCTTGGTACTGGCAGTAGATGGTGCAGAGGAAGTCTTGACTTTAGTCGGGGATACTAATCTTGATCCTTGAAGAGGTCGGTAATAGTGGTGAGAACTACAGAGTTCTTCCATTTGGTGTTTCATAGAGTGACCAGCTTAGGAGTATTGGTTGGGTTGTATATTTAAAAAGGTAGTTAAATGTGGTGTTCTAAGTTAACTTTTGGTATAATTTTCCCTTTTTGAAAATGGAAACTCTTTGAGAAAACTGTATAGGTCGTGAAGGTTGTTGTTGTGAATGTGAGTATTTCCTCGTGTGAGGAGATATACAATATGATTTTACTGTCTCATGTATGTATCTTGGTTTTACAGAGCGTTCCCCTAGAACAAAATTTTTTACACCCGAGTTTTCTGACCTAAAGTAAGTTAATTTTCCGGAAGCAATCAGCAAATAACTTTTTAATTTATTTCCGCACGGGTTACAAAGTAATGCCTAAGGGGGGTGTTACAAAATATTCGGATAAAATATTTGAACAATTATTTTAAATATGATATTGAATATTAATAAAATTTCATGTAAACTAATTTAACAAAGGTTCGCAAATTATCATTGCCTATATTTAGCACAAAAAATAAATCATAGCCTATTAAAATTATTAATCTATTTTAAATTATGATTTAATCAATTGTTATAAAAAATACTATAATATTTAAACCAAGTTTAAATTTAAAAGTGTATATGCCAAAAAGGTTTTTCTTTTTAGCCCCAAAAGTTTATTTAATATATGTAAACATTCAATTAATTATGAGTTTAATTTGTATGCATTGTCACTGTAAATATTTTTATACTGACAACCAATCAGAAATCATGGAATTGATGACTTTTAAGGTGGTTAGGATAAGAATCAAATATTTATAATGGTATATCAATTTCTGATTGGTTGACAGTGTAAAAAAACTTTACACTATCAGTGTATATCAATTAAATCCTATAAATAATACATTAAGTCATTATTCATTTAAGCAACAAAATATGTAGAATTTCAAAATATAAAATGAGTTTAATTGGTACACACTGTCAGTGTAAAGTTTTTTACACTGTCAGCCAATCACAAATCATGATTCGAATAACTTTTAAGTTGATTTGGATAAGAATCAAAGATTTTCAATGACGTGGCAATTTATTATTGATTGACAGTGTTAAGAACCTCTACACTGACAGTGTATACCAATTAAACTCATAAAATACAAACAAAATTCATTAAAAAGACAATAGGCATTAATATCACGTGCATCACATAGGTAATAGGAAGATTAAAATTACAAAAAAAGAAAGATTATAAATTTAAAAATCAATTAAATCATAAATTGAAGAAAAACCGAAATTCAAATTTCATATAAGAGTGAAATTGATTTCTTGAAAAATAACGAAAATCAATTCTACAATAGTGCATTGATTAAAATAGATTATACATCCAAGAATTCAAATTTCAAAAGTAAACAAAGCATTGATCATAACTATTTATATGTCCAACAGTGCATTTTATTATTCTTGCTAGCAATTCAGAATTCACCATAAAACCATCGATGCATAATCAATCAGTCTCTGATTTCCTGTTTTTAAAGTCTATCATGCTTGCGGTTTTAAATTCAAATTTCATATAAGAGTGAAATTGATTATAATTCCCCAAAAAATCGAAATTAATTTATATAAGGAATTCAAATTCAATCATACAATTAATGCATAATCAATCAGTTTCTGATTTCCTATTTTATAACTCCTTCCTATCCTCTATGTAAATGATTATCATTCCAAATTTAAATTTAAATAATTTGGAATGGAGATTGGAATGAAATATTACGAATTGATTAACATTTATATGAATTAAAAGGAAATATCCTATATTGAAATCAATTTGTGATGACATTTAAGTTTTTCTTCTTTTAAATATCAAGTATCGAATGTAATTGCTAAAATGGAGTAGGGGTGTAAGTGGATTTAATCCGACCCGCGAACACGATCGATCCGAACTGAACCGATCCGTTTTGTGGTTCGGTTCGAATCATTGGTTCGATTCGGGTCAAAATCAATGGACCCGACCATGGTTTGGTTCGGTTCTCGGTTCCAGGAAAAGTGAACCCGCTAGAACCGAACCGAACCCCTAAATTTTTTATTTTTTTATTATATATTAATATATTAGACACTGTGACAGACAGGCACTAACTCAGTATCTTGGTCCAATTCTCCATCTTGCACGAGTGCGTCTTCTCCAGTTCAAACCCTACTTCACCTCTCACCATCCAGGTCAGCGGCGGCGGCGTACCTTCCAGCACTGCTCGCCACCGCGACCAACACCCTCCATCACCGCGACATCTCTCCACCTCTTCATCTCGCTCCATCACCGCGACCTCTTCACCTCGCTGACTCGCTCAGTCGCTCCATCACCTCAACCTCTTCACCTCGCTCAGTAGCTCCATCACCGGCACCGTGACACCTCCCTCCGGCCTCCACCACTCCATCACCGCGAGTCCGCGACACCTCTCCACCTCTTCACCTCGCTCTATCACTGCGATACTTCTCCACCTCTTCAACTTCGCCTCGCTCAGTTGCTCCATCACCGGCTCCGCGACATCTCCCTCCGGCCTCCACCTCTCCACCACACTCCATCACCGCGAGTCCGCGACATCCTCTGAGATTGGTACCCAATTTGTGCATTTAGGGATTTTTGATTTTGCTAATAATGGATGAGCTCCCTTTTAAGTTTGTCGATAACCCCGGGTTTAGAACTTTCATGAGTGTGGCTCAACCTCGATTTAAAATCCCTAGTCGTGTGACCATGGCAAAGGATTTCATGCAACTCTTTATGGGTGAGAAAGTACTTTTGAAATCTTTCTTGGAACAAAACTATCAAATGGTTTCCCTTACAACCGATACTTGGACTTCCATTCAAAACGTGAATTATATGTGTGTGACTGCCCATTTTATTGATGAGGGGTGGGAATTGCAAAAGAAGATGGTGAGTTTTGGTTTGATTGCAGACCATAGGGGGGAAACCATAGGAAAAGCTTTAGAGAAATGCATAAAAGATTGGGGTATTACCAAGATTTGCACTGTAACCGTAGATAATGCTAGTGCTAACACCACAGCCATGTCATATTTGGTTAGAGGCATGGATGATTGGAAAGGTACTACCATATTGAAAGGGGAGTATTTGCATATGAGATGTAGTGCTCACATCTTGAACTTAATTGTAAATGATGGGTTGAAGGAACTAGATAGTTCTATTTCAAAGATAAGGGCTTCTTGCAAGTATGTGAGGTCATCTCCACAAAGATTGACCTCTTTTAAGAGGTGTGTCGATGAGGCAAACATAGCCATGGGTCAAATGCTTGTGCTTGATGTGCCAACTAGGTGGAATTCCACTTATTTGATGTTGGACATAGCTGAAAAGTATGAAAAGGCGTTTGTTCGCTTACAATTTGATGACCACTCTTATGTAGCATTTGTTGATAGTGAAGGGGGTGCTCCTCTTATTGATGATTGGAATCGTGCTCGTGTTTTCACTAAATTTTTAAAGATTTTCTATGATGTTACCCTTACTTTTTCTGCATCATTGCATGTCACTTCTAATGGCTTCTTTGATAAGTGGTGTGAAATCCAAGCTACATTGAATAAGTGAATGCAAAGTGATGATGAGGTGTTGTATAGGATGTCATCAAATATGAAAATAAAATTTGACAGATATTGGGACATTGAGCATTTGAATTATCTGTTGTTGGTGGCTATTTTCCTTGACCCTAGATATAAATTGGAGTATTTTGAGTGCTGTTTGGATCAGGTATTCAGTTCGGATATGGATATTGTGTTGGAAGTATTAAAACAAATTGAAAGATCTTATAAAAAAAATATTTTCTCAGTATGTTGTTTGGTATCCTATTCCCAATGATGCTTGTGATTCTAATGCCCAACCCTCAAATAGTACTCTTCAAGCACAAGGTGGTCAAAACGACGAGAGTGAAATATCATGTAAAGGTGCGTTCATACGAAAGGTAAGGAGGAAGCAAGGTGAGCTGAAGAGAAATGAGTTGGAAAGATATATTGAAGATGATGTGGAAGACTATTGTGATGATTTTGATATTCTCAAATGGTGGAGAGGTAAGACGGTGAAGTATCATGTTCTTTCTCGAATGGCTAGGGACATATTTTTTTGATAAAAGGCTAGGGAGTGCAAAGGCATCACAATAGGGAAAGTGATCCCAACTAGGTTGGCACCAAAGACCCTACCCATCATCTGCAGCACACCCAAAATTTATTAAACAAAGGAAAAGAAATTAAATACAAAGCATGGGGGACTAGGCCAAGATCCATGGAAGAATCAGAAGGAATTAATAAATCTGAAATTAGGAAGCCCTAATTTGTTCCTGAGAAGCTCCTCGGTAATAAAAATAGGAGGCAAGTCCCACCAAAAATAACCCTGGTTCTTCACTCCAAAATCTGCTAGCTTGTCTGCACAGGTGTTTCCTTCTCTAAAGACATGAGAAACCCTAAATTGCATTTTGGAAATCATCTCCAAACAGTTTTTCCATCTAGTTCTTAGATGCCAAGGTACAATACTAGGAGAAGAGAAGGCTTGCACTACTAACTGAGAATCACATTCTAGCCATAATCTGATCCATCCCCTCTCAAAAGCAGCTTCAATACCAGTCATTGCAGCCAGCAGCTCAGCATGAAGAGCAAAGGAGAGTCCAAGGTACTTAGAGAAACATCCCAGGAAAGCACCACTATAATCTCTAAAAATCCCAACACTGGCAGCATGGCCTGGCACTCCTCTAGCGGCACCATCTGTATTGCATTTGGTCCAGAGATAGGGAGGAGGGAACCAATCTACCTGCTTGATAGAGGGAGCTTTATTCAGATGAGCATCAATACCAAAGGCTTTTAGGATCATGAGCTCTTCCAGGGAAGAAGACACAGAGCCCTTAGAGTGCACACCCGAAAGCCTGACTGAGCTGCTTATGAGGCTAATGGCTCTTAGCATTGGAACTCTGACATTATGAAACCTGGATTGATTCCTACAATGCCAGATGTAGTAAATCACAAAAACCAAAGCTGCTGTGACAATATCCTTCACCTGACCCCCTTTGAAGTTCTGTACTATATTGAAAATCGAAGAAGTGGAAGATAGATCAATAGACAGATTCAAGGTAGAAGCTAGCCAGGACCAAATTGATTCTGCAAATTTACACCTGAAGAAGAGGTGATCAGAAGATTCAAAAGCCAACCCACAGAGATCACACATTGAAACAATAATGCAGCCTTTTGCTTTTAGACAGTCATCCACAGGGAGCTTGTTGTGACTGAGCCTCCAAGTAACCAGAGCTTTCGAGGGAGGGATGAAGGAGTTCCAAATGTCTTTGATCCACTGGCTAGCAGCAGGAGGAGGAGAGACATGCTTGTAGGCCAGTTTGAAGGACAGGATGCCATCTTCGGAGGTCGACCAAACTAAAGTATCCACCGGGTTATCAAATGCAGGGAGGATAATCCTTCTAATGTCAGCAGCTAACCCAGGGGCTGCTGCACAGAAGTTAGCAGGGATGTTCCAGCCATTAGAGTCCATGAAGTCCGAGACAGAAGCCTTTAGAAGATGATACATAGACTCAGGTAATTCCAACAAGTCAACTACACTTTTGTCCATCCATTTATCCAACCAGAAGTTTATCTTTTGACCATTTCCAATTACCCAAGTAGCATTGGAGATCACTTGTTGATAGTAAGTTTTGAAGCCTGACCATAAAGAGGACTTAACATAGGAGACATGATGCCTATTTTTAATAAACCTTGCCTTTAAGAAGCAGGCCCAGTTATCAGAAGGGGACATTACCTCCCAGCACAGCTTTAAGGTGGCTGCAGCATTTAATTGCCTCATTGATTTTAGGCCCAGACCACCATCTTTCAGAGCCAGACAAACCGTCTTCCAAGACACTGTCACCAATTTCCTTTTGTAGATGTCACCAGACCAAACAAAGTTCCTTATGTAGGAATCTAGCAGTTTGAGCAGACCAACTGGCCATTGATAGACATGAAAACTGTGTAAAACCATAGCATTAACTATTGAGTTAACTAATTGGACTCTCCCCATGATTGACAAAAGGCCTCCCTTCCAAGAGCACAGCTTCTCCTTAATCCTATCTACAATTGGCTGGAGATGGCTAACTTTAGGCTTTCCCTTGAATATTGGGACTCCAAGGTAGCAGAAAGGCAGACAACCATTAGAAAAGCCAAGAATATGTTTGAGAACCTGTATCCTTCGAGCAGAAACTGAGCCCACAAAGAACTTACATTTATCATGACTTAGTAGCTGACCAGAAACCTCACCATAGAGTCTAAAGATCTTCATCAGGGCCGTGAGACTCCTTTTAGTTCCCCTCGAAAAGACCATGATATCATCTGCATATAAACAGTGGGAGGGAGTCTGGAATCCTCTATGGCCTGCCATAGGCTGCATTGCATTGGAATCAATCAGGAAGGAGATTGCCCTGCTCAAAACATCCTCTGCCAGGAAAAATAAAAGAGGTGAGAGCGGATCCCCTTGTCTCACACCCCTGCTATAAGAGATATAGCCAGCAGGGTGGCCATTTACCAGAAAAGACAATTTGGCAGATTGCAGAATAGTACTGATCCAGCTACAGAACAAAGGGCTGAAACCAAAAGCTACAAGGACTTTCTGCAAAAAATTCCAATCAAGGGTGTCAAAGGCCTTTTTTATATCAAACTTCAGGGCCACATTCCTTCCAAAAGACTTGCTGTCTAGCATGTTAATAGCCTCTGAGGTTGTAAGAATGCATTCTGAGATTTTTCTTCCATGAATGAATCCTCTTTGCTGCTTAGAAATGATCCTGGGTGCAATCTTAGCAAGCCTGTCAGCAAGCACCTTGGTGATGACTTTGAATTGGAAGTTAGCCACAGCTATAGGCCTATATTCTTCAATCTTTTCTGCTCCAGGAAATTTAGGGATTAACACCACTATATTAGAGTTTAAGCCAGGGAGAATCCAGTTGTTTTTGAAAAACTGAAGCACTGAGTTACACATATCTTCTCCCACTATTTCCCAGAATGTTTGGAAGAAGCACCCTCCAAAGCCATCCGGACCAGGGGATCCATCACCATTCAAGGAGAACACAGCAGCCTTGATTTCCTCTTTAGCAGGAAGAGCAGTCAGCAGGTAGTTTTCTTCCACTGTCACTAAGTTAGGAATTACCTGCTGCACTAGATCATTATCAGTGCAGTGATTCTCTGAGCCATACAGGTTTGAAAAGTATTGGACCACATGTTGTTCTATATCAGATTGAGAGTCCAAGATAACTTCACCTAGCTTGAGAGTCAACATATGCTGGGTTGATTGCCTAACCTTAGCCATTATGTGGAAGAAGGATGTATTTCTGTCTCCATCAGAAAACCAGTGCAAGCTAGTCTTCTGCTTCCAAAAGGATTCCTCAACATCTAAGGCTTTTTTGCAAAGAGAACTGGGCCAAAGTCTCTCTAGTCTTTAAGTCATCTGAATAACCAGCATCTGAAATCTCCTGCTGGATGGCTTCTAATTCACATATGGCAGAGTCCACCCTAAGCTTAACATCACCAAAAACCTGTTTGTTCCAAACTTTGAGATCAGCTTTTAGCCACTTCAGCTTCTGCATGAGAACAAACATAGGGCAGCCACTGACTGGCCTAGACCAAGCCTGCCTTACAACTCTAACACAGTCACTATGCTCACTCCACATTTTAAAGTACTTGAACATTGAAGGCTTTAAAGCTATCCCTTTCTGCAAGGACAAAAGGATAGGGAAGTGATCTGACTTATGCCTAGGGATAGTACAACAGCCAATCTTATCCCAGAAGGAAATTGCCATTTCATTCACAATTGCCCTATCCAGTCTCAGTTCTGTATGATGTCTGCCAATTCGTCCATTAGACCAGGTAAATTGGGCTCCCTTTGTATCAATGTGGATTAAGTGGTTTACATCTGTCCAAGAACCAAATTCCTCACAGGATTGTCTTAGAGGAGGGTTACCACCACGTTTTTCATGAGCACCAACCACAGCATTAAAGTCACCAATATAAGTCCAAGGACCCTTATAGGATATAGATAAAGATGTAAGCTCCTGCCAGAGGGTTCTTCTAGCCTGAAAAGAGGTTGCAGCATAGATGCCTGCAAAGTAAGTAACCTGATTGCCCTGACATAAAGAGAAAGAACATTGCTGAGAGGATGCAGAAATTGTATTAGGGGACAGCTCCTTCTTGCAAAGACACCAAATGTTAGGAGGTCTATGGTCCCTATCATTAAACATAAAAGCCTTCAAGCCAAGCCCATTCCAGAAAGACATTTGGATTGAATCAAAGCTGACCCAAGGCTCAGAGATCAGAACCAAGTCAGGTTTGTGCAGAATACACATTTTCTTCAAGACCAGCTTAGTTTCATTATTGCCTAGGCCTCTAGCATTCCAATAGAGAACTTTCATCGAATATTGTTTTTAGAACCACCCTTTGCTCGGGTATTATGAGTCTTATTTTGGATGTTCATCTGCTTTCTCAATTTCTTCTTCTGCGATTTAGATCTCACAGGAGTGAATTCTGAGTCTTCCTGTTCATTTGTAGTAGAGCCTTCCAATTCCTTTTCCTGGTCAGCCCAGAATTTAGAGACCACTTTCATATCTTGCTGGACTATTTCAGGAATATGCCTGTCCTCCAACACCGGGGAAATCTCATAGGAACAAAGATAAGAATCACTCTAAGCTCCAGGAGTGGGAGAGATATGAGTAGACAAGGTGTTAGGATCAGTGGAAGAGGTATGCTCAGGTAAAGAGTCTGAGACATACTCATTAGCCAGCCTGCCATGGATAGGCTCAATACCCTGATTGGCTTCATCAAAGATTGTTTCTACAGACTCATTATCATCCTCATGTTGAAGATTACCAACCTGATTTACATTTTCTAGGTCATCCACCTGAATCTGCTGGATCACATAGGGGACATGGTCAGGCAATTTAGTACCACTTGTGCCCACACCAGTATCTCCACCTTTGGACACAGGTTCCTGGGAAGCAGCTTTTCCTTTGTCAACAGGCATAGCTGTAGCCATATCAGCAAAGGTGCTCCTCCTAGCCATAGAGTTGTCTCCATTCTCATTATAAGTTTCCTGATTCGGCTGCCTTTCCTTGGTCTTTTCAACAAATTTAGTAATTCCCTTTTTGGCTTGCTTTCCTCTTTGGACCAAAATTTTGGTACCCTTTATTTCCTCCTGGTTAGCTGGAATCTTCCTGCAATTTGACAAAGAATGCCCAACAATCTTGCAGGAGGAACAGAAGGCAGGAAGATATTCATATTCCACCCGCACATGAAATGCATGATCCTTCCTTTCAACCCTTAGTGTATCTCTTAGTTGGCCGAGCAGATCAATATCCACCAGTATTCTTGCAAAGTGGCCCAAGGTTCTATTTTTTGTAGAGTCATCCAGAGATAATGGAGAACCAATCCCCCTTGCTATTGAGAAAAGGATTTTTGGCCTCCAATATTCAAGTGGGAGATCAAAGATTCGAATCCAACATTGCACCTTAGATTGCTTAACCAAGGATGGGTTAAAATCAGGAGTCCACTCAAACAATCTCAACACTCCTGGATCGAGATTCCAAGAGCCTGCAGCCAGCACCCTTCTCATATCCTCCATACAAGAGAAAGAAAACTCAAAAAAACCTCTCCCAATAGGTATTAGTTTCCATTGGGATATCGGCTGCCACAGTTTAGATAGCTTGGCTTTCAAGTTATCCACTTTGATCGGGGTATCACCCTTTGAAAGGAGGATTCTCCCATGCAGGCTAATTCTAGATGATTCCAGCCCAGCAAGGTATTCATCCTCAGGTATCTGAATCACCATCATGTCACCCATTACTCTAGGAACCGAGAGCTGGCTCATGGGGATGTTACAGGCATTGTTCAGCGCCTGCACAAACGATTTTTTTGGTGGAACCTGATCCACAGCAAGGGAGGGCGAGACAGGGAAAGGAGAAGGAGACGGGACAACGGAAGGACAAGGAGCAATAATGTGGGAGGGGGCGAGAGATTCTGGGAATAGGCATTGCCATGGGGCTGCCATGATGCAACTGCATGCAAAACCCTAAAAGTTCAGGCAGAACAAAACCCTAGCAGAGCCATTATTTACCCTTTAGTGCTTCCGCTAGGGACATATTAGCTATCCCTGTGTCTACTGTGTCATCTGAGTCCGCATTTAGTACCGGGGGTTGTGTTCTTAACCCATACCGTAGTTCATTGCATCCCTCCACAATAAAGGCTTTGATTTGTACTCAAAATTGGTTGAGGAGTAAAGCTGAAAAAGTTGATAATCTACAAAGTCATATGACTGAAGATGATTCAGGTAAAAAGTTTATTAATTATTTTATCATTGAATTTGATATCTTTCAGACTTTCTAATATATTTTTTGTATTATTATATTATTAGAGCTTCCAGAGATAAATGTATTGCATCAGGATATTGGGAACACTAGTAGTCAGTTTATGGCCTTGGATTAAGGTAACTTATTATTTTGTTGTTTTACACTTCATTCATTATAAACATGTATTTAGTGTTTCCCTTTTTTTTTTCAGGTACAACTTGTTTCAAAGCAACCGTTTCTTGAAGAGACGACTTGAGTTTTTGTTCAGAGGTACAACTTGAGTTTCATTGCAAAATTTAGTTTAACAAGTTGTTTATACTTAATGAGTATTTCGATTTGAAATTAGATGAGCTCATGGTACTCTTTCCTCTTGACCAGGACACATTACTGTTTGGATCTTGATGTGTTCATATATTGCAGGAGTTAGGTTACTTCTTGAAAGGTTGTTTTAAATGTAGCCTTTTGGGTTTGAAGTTCTTGAAGCCAAGTTAAATCTTTTTCTGCTGCTTTGTTGCACTCCTTACACGCCTTATAGTTGAAAAAGACAACTCCAACTTTGGCAGTCATGTGATTAAGAATAGCTTGTTGAGCTTCAATGCTATTGGTCACCTTGGCTAAATTTTATGTATTTTGGTTTGGTGAACACTTTGATTTTAGTATTGCATTTCCCTGCTTTTATGTTTGGACTATTTGTGCAATGTAATGCCACAACTATAACAAGATATGGTCTTTGTGCCACGATTCTACAATTCTGGAATCATATGGTGCTGTGTTGATTTTTTGTTTTGGAATTCTATCATTCTGGAATCATATGGTGTTGTGGATTTTTTGTGTTAGATGTTGTGTTGATTTTTGGGGAGTAAACTAGATTTGATGTGGGATATGTAATTTGCATTCAGGAGAAATGGAAATCGAAATAGGTGAAACAAGAATAATAGGAGAAATTTGTTTTTTTTTAAAAAAAGATGGGAACCCGACGATCCGATCCGATCCGAACATGATCGGTTCAGATTGGTTCGGGTCTACTAACAGAAAATGTCAAGAACCGAACCGAACCGAACAATTTTGATTGGTTCGGACACTGTTTTCCCTAAAATCCGAACCAAACCGATCCGATTACACCCCTAAAATGGAGAATGATAGTCTTGGTATACCATTTCTTTATTTGGAGTTCAATGTTACCCTTTTTAAATTATGAGACCATGTTCTTTTGCCAAACATAATTTATTTAATCATATTTATAATTAGATCCATTAAATTTAAATGTTAGCTTAGTCAATTTTAAATATGATTATTTCAGTTACTTTTTACACATCTATTATATGTACAAAGTAGAATGTCCCACAAGGCGAATTCTCATCTCTGAACAATGACACATCATTAGGCCTTACGTGTCACTACAAGAGAGATTCAATGATGAATCATTAATTTATTCAAATTTGATTTGATTTGAGATTTTGATTTGAACTATAAATTTTTCAATATTTTCTAAACTTTGGCGAGTTTCTATGAGGTAAACATTTTTCTTCCATTTTTTATTCCGTTTTATTTTCCATTTTTTCCTCTTAGTTTTATTTTCGTTTTCTCCCTCCCAGGTTAACTTTCTCACTCTCCCTATTTTTTTTCCTCTTTTCTGTTCAACCTTTATATTGTGTTGGTGATAATGTTGTCCTCTATTTTTTTTTTTTCATTTCCATGTTGCTAAATTCTAACCCTCTATGTGGGTTGATAATGCAAGTCACAGGAAGCATCACCATCGCTATAAGGTAAAGTACACTATTCTTTCCCTTTCTTTTCTTATTTTGTTTTATTTTCCATTTCCCCCTCTTTATTTTCTTTCGTTTTTCCCTTCTCAGATAAACTCTCTTTCTCCTCTTTCTTTCCTATTTTCGGTTGAACCTCTTCAATGCGTTGGTGATAATTTTCTCCTCTCTGTCTTCATTTTCATGTCGCTAGATGATATCCATATATGTGTATTGATATTGCATGTCGCGAGAAGCACCATCATCACGAGCCCAAAGAGGATAAGCTTGCTGGTCTTCGAAATAGATCCAAATTGATAACATCAGTAAGAATGATATTTCCATCTTATATGTATTTTCTAGAGCAATGTTACTATGCTAAAATGCACATGGAAATGAAATGAAAGAAGTTCTCTTCTGATATGTATTCTCTAGAGCATTGTTACTCTGATATTGAATGTCATTGGAAGCACCCCTTCAAAAAATCTCACAATCTTGAGATTTTCTTCTCTTCCTTATTTATTTATTTATTTGTTTATTATCATTATTTTTTTTTTGCAGCTCAAGACATAACATGATTTATGTCTTCATAATTGGGGCTATATGTTTTGAGAATTAGTTTTTTCTTTGTGCTTTAGAAGGTTTCTTTTTTAAATTCTTAATTTTTGACTGGAGGACTAAGTTTAGAATTTAAATAGTATATGGTACCATTCAAAGTCCTACCTAAATTAAAATTAATGTTGATTCAATATTATTAGCTTACCACTTAATGGTGTCAATGTTCGAATGACAAATATATTTTCTATAGATATAATTTTGTTTTGAAAAAAAAAAATTCACAATGAAACTTTAATATCTATTTCAAATATTATGTTTTTTTTTTGTATATTCTTAATATATGTCTTATTTTTTAAGTTGTATTTTTAATAATAAAACCGTGTAGTAGATCGTATGTGCTTACTATACATTCAAGAATCATTATATGTATTGTATTATCAATAATAATTATTAGGGTTAATATTTGGAATATTTTGTGATTGACTATTCAGGCAAAATAATTATTTAACAAATTAGGGAGGTATAATGAGTTTTCTATTCTCATTTACTCCTGATTTTCGATTTATTAAATAATTTTTTGAAATTTTAGGTTTCTTACATGAGAAGAATTGCATTAATGAGGATACCAACGTTTCTTTGTAGGGTCTGACACGGGGGTGTGAGCACACTCTACCGTGGTCTGATCTGCTTCCCTATTGAAAGAAAAAATGCAGTAGTTTCTTCCCTCTCTTGACACAACCTACCCCCATTTTCCTGTCCCCTTCACTTCCCTTTCCCCTCGAACCAGAACGGCAACGATGCAGGGGTACCCGAAAATGCACGGTACTCGTCTTATCACTAGGTTAGGGGCTTGCCGCATCGTGGGTTGATGGTGGTTAGGCAACCACGACGGTAGAGCTCTTTCCCCATACATTCCCTTTTCATATGCTTCTATACATTTACTGCTTACTTGTCTTTTACATTTTCTGATTAACCTTCATCTCTGTTTTTCAAATTTTACTCTTCTCTTGGTTCTCTTCAAATCCTCTAATCTCTCTCTTGCATTTGCTCTCCATTGCTTGGGTGTTTACTGTGTCTATTGATTATGATTTGTTTCTTTTTTAGGTTTTCCATAAGGACCACAACACGTGCCTCTCAATCTGACCAAAATGATAAACTTGGGTGTGTTGCCGACAGAAGCAAGCAGATGATAAACAAAATCAGTGGGAATGGTATATTTAACTGCATCAATTGAGTTTGTTGTCCTTTTTATTTAATTTCCCCTATTCATACTTGCGGGTTCCTTTAGAGTTGAATATTGCTTTGTGGAATATTGCTTTGTCTTGATGATGGAGTTTATCTTTTAGGAGTTCCCACAAGTACAACAAGAAAACAAATGATGTTGTTACAGTGGAAAGGTGAAGGAGAAATCTTTGTATAGAAAAGGAATGAAAGGTATTGTATAGCTTCATATCCTTATTAGATGTAGTAGTAATTAAATTTAATTTCTAATAGAAAGGACAAATTTAGTATGGGCAACTCAAATTATTAAGACTGTCATGGGATTAAACATCGATTTTTCATTCTTTCGAATTCAGATATATACTAATTATGCAGAAGCCAAGATTCCATATGTTCTTGATTATGTTGGAATTGTCATTGAAGTACTCCTCTACTCCATCTTTTTAAAGCAATAGAAGATTAATAGTTTCAAGCATCAACTGCTGCAACTATTATGTACTAAACGATCTGTTTTCAAATGTTAACTTTCTCACACATCTCAATTCTTCGGTGTCTTTTCAACTTTGCATGTTTCCATGTTTATTAATAATCTGATACTATTGAACATGTTAGATCTATGTTGAATTTGTCTTTTTGTATTGCTATCATTGCAAATCATGTCTGATAGGTTCTTTTCCTATCAGTAAACAGAAAAACAAAAATGTAGAGCAGAAGATGATAAATGATGATATACTTCTTTGTATTATTGAATGATAAAAGGAAGGAAGTTACAAGAAATAAAAGAGCTATAGCTCCCCCAAGTCTGAATATCTATTCCAGACCCTGATTCACAACGTAAAACTTCTCATCCCTACCACATTCTCCTTTCCCCCAATATATTCCCTCCCCTTGCATAACAGATTACCTCTGTTGCAAAGCAGATTACCTCTTTCTATAACCACTTCCTTATTCTACGGGATTGACATGCTGAATCACCCTTCTAGAATCAAGAGTAAACCCCTCAGGGATTATCTGGATTGATACGGGTCTTGGGCCTGCGGGTATAGACCAGAAGGGGTTTGGGCTGGGTTTCTAACAATACCACCCTCTGTAAAACATGTCTTGTCCTCAAGACAGAAAGAAGGAAAGCGGGCCTGGATGGATTCCGCGTCTTCCCAGGTGGCTTCATCAACAGGCAGTGAGTTCCAAAGGATGAGCCATTCCGTGACGAAACGACCATTACGCTTCTCGTCTCTAGTGGCCAGAACCGCTTCAGGAACAGGAGTTTCTGTGGCCTCCAACGCCATATCGGGTGGAAAGGTAACTGCTTCAAGACTGCCTAGGATTGAACGTTTGAGTTGGGAGACATGAAATACCGGATGAATTCGGGAAGTAGAGGGTAAGATGAGTTTGTAGGCCACTTCTCCCACACGAGATTCAATCCGGAAAGGCTCAAAGTACCTAGGAGAAAGCTTAGGATTGATTCTCCTAACCAGGGACTGTTGTTTATGCGGGCGTAACTTGACATAAACCCAATCTCCAATAGAAAAAACAACATTCCGGCGGTGGGCATCTGCATATTTCTTCATGCGCTGCTGAGCACGATGAAGATGGTATTTCATTTGCAGTAGTGCTTCATCACGATGCGAAAGTACAAAGAAGAACCGACTATACAGCTGTCTCACCTTTCAAATAACGAATAATCGAGGGAGGGCCGTCCATAAACTATTTCGAAGGAGACTTCCCTGTGGCGAGAATGGGAGGAAGTATTATACGGGAACTCCATCCATGACGACCCACGAGATCCACTAACGAGGTACATTACGATGCGAAACAGCGGAGAAAGGTTTCTAGACAGCGATTCACCACCTCGGTTTGACCATCGGTCTGTGGATGGTAAGAGGTGCTCATCCGTAATGAAGTCCCCTGGAGTCGAAACATCTCTTTCCAAAACCTGCTAAGAAAAAGTGGGTCACGATCACTGATTATGGACTTGGGAAAACCATGCAATTCGACCACCTCTTTCACAAAAGTTTTTGCCACCGACTTAGAAGTAAATGGATGACGCAGAGGCAGAAAATGAGCATATTTGGAAAGGCGATCCACAATTACCATGATGACTTCGAATCCATGGGACCTAGGCAGTCCCGAAATGAAATCCATAGATATATCCTCCCAAACCAGCTCCGGAATAGGGATGGGTTGTAACAGACCAGCGGGGGACATGGCTTGGTACTTGCTCTTCTGACAAATATCACATCGACGAATATAATCCATGATGTGTTGTTTCATACCCCTTCAAAAGAAACTTCCAGCCAACCTTTTGTATGTTTTGGTGAACCCGGAATGACCCCCTATTGGTGTATCATGAAACTCAGTTAGGAGTGTAGGAATCAAACCAGAATTTTTGGATAGCATCAGCCTGTTCTTGAAAAAGATGAGTCCATCTCGGAGAGAGAAATTAGGCAAGGAATTAGGATCAGATTGCAGGGACTTTTGTAAGGTTTCAGCTCGGCGTCGGATCCAATTTCTTCTCTGATTTTGGGAAAATCCACCCAATAGGGACTCATAGAGATGGTGGACAGCTCGGTTGAAGGGTGGAACTGCCTGGATAGTGCATCTGCAGCCTTGTTTTCGGGCCCTGGTTTGTAGATCACTTCAAACTGAAACCCCATCAATTTAGATAACCAACACTGCTGGTCTGTGGTGGTGATCCGCTGCTGTAAAAGGTGTTTAAGGCTGTGGTGATCAGTGTAGACCTTGAAACTTCTGCCCAACAGGTAGTGCCTCCAATGTTGGACCGAAAGAGCCAAAGCCATAATTTCCTTTTCATATACAGACTTAGACAAGGTGGCAGCCGCTAGAGCCTTGTTGTAGTAAGCGATGGGGCGACGCTCTTGCATCAAAACAGCCCCAATTCCTCTACCCGAGGCATCGCACTTGATGACAAATTCCTTGGAAAAATCCGGGAGGGCCAGAACTGGGGCAGAAGATAGGCATTGCTTAAGATGCTCAAAGGCTTGGGCTTGCTCTGAGCCCCAGTTGAACCCATCCTTCTTGGTGAGTGCAGTAAGCGGCTGGGCGATTTTTCCATAGTCTCGAATGAACCTGCGATAATAGCCTGTGAGTCCTAGAAATCCACGGACCGCCCTCACATTATTGGGCATCGGCCACTCCAAAACAGCCTGAACCTTGGAAGGATCCATGGCTACACCCTGAGCGGAAATCACGTGACCAAGGTACTCAATAGAGGATAGACCAAACACACATTTCTTCTTGTTGGCCACAAACCTATGCTGGTTGAGAAGGGTCGAGACAAAGACTCGGATGGGTTAGATGAGCTTTGCCATGTGGGGCTGTATACCAAGTATGTCATCGAAAAAAACTAGAACACACCTCCTCGGTAAAGGTAGAAATATGGAGTTCATCGTCGATTGGAAGGTTGAAGGAGCATTTACCAGTCCAAATGGCATGACAAGGTACTCGTAATGGCCCTCATGGGTCCTGAATGCGGTCTTATGGATGTCTGCTTCTTTAACTCGAATTTGGTGAAATCCGGACTTGAGGTCTATCTTGGAGAAGAACATGGAACCATGTAGTTCATCCAGCAGCTCGTCAATTGTCGGAATCGGGTTTTTATCTGGCACGGTAGCCTTGTTCAATGCCCTGTAGTCCACACACATTCGCCAAGAGTTGTCTTTCTTCTTAACCAGGATGACTGGGCTCGAAAAAGGGCTGGTGCTGTGTCTGATTAGTCCTTCAGAAAGCATCTCCTCCACTTGTTTTTCTATCTCGTCTTTGTGATGATAGGTGTATCGGTAAGGGCGAACGCTCACGGGTTTTGCTCCTGTTACTAGAGTAATGGCATGATCATGAGCCCTGTGTGGTGGCAGACCCTTCAATCCACCGAACACTTCAGTAAATTGGTCCAATACCTCGCCTAGCTCGTGACCCATGGGTGAAACATTTGAAATCCCTGGTCCTTCTATGTTACAGGACTCAAACTATCAATCACAGCTTCGTGTAAAACCCCTTGTAGAGCGGGGATTTGCACCCTATCGTGGATGTGGTAACCCCTGAGAGTGATCTCGTGGCCCTGTTCCTCCAAACTAATGGTCTTCTTTTTCCAATCCATGGTTGTTGTCCCACAAGCTTCCAACCACGCCATTCCCAAAATAATATCAACCCCCCTCGAGATCCAATACATAGGCATCAACCGTCATAGTGTACCTTCCGACTCTGATCTCGAGTGCTCTGCAAACTCCTTGGGATGAGCACTTACTGCCGTTTCCTAGCCCCATGCAAAACCTTTCCGTGCTAGAGACAGGAAGACCTAAGGATGTCACCAACTCTCTGGCCACGAAATTGTGACTGGCGCCACTATCAACCAAGAGAATGATTGGGTACCCTATCAAGGTTCCCTCCAGCTTGATGGTCTTAGAGCCGGCCAACTCCTTGGAATCAAGAGCTCTGTAATCGAGAACTTGGCATACCTTCTCCCCGTTCTCCTCTTCGATCCTTTCTTCCTCGGCCAAGACGTTGTCGTCGGTGGGTTCCTCTCCATAAAAAATGAGGAGCCTTAAGTGCTTGTCAGGGCAGGTGTGGGTAGAACTCCAATGTTGGCCACACTTAAAACAGAGGCCCAATCTCCTTCTATCCATAAGTTCTTGGTAGGATAGGTTTCTGGTGCCCCCACGGGTTTGGCTCGATACTGGTTGGGCAGGTTTGGACCCTCTATCGTTGGGCCCATTTACACTCCCTGCAGACGGTTGGGCCGAGTTGGGCTGATTCCCGCACACGAAGTGGGTTGGCTGACAAGGTGGGCCTACGGTGCTGGGTAGTGTTGCGCCATCCTCCAGATTGCGTTGACTTGTTCAACCTCCTCTCTATTGATCGTGCCACCGCGATCATCCTATGACGGTTGGGCGGCTCGAAGGCTATGACCTCCATCCGAATTTCCTCCTTCATTCCTCCTAACAGAAACCCCATGTATTGGTCTTCTGGTAATGGAGGAATTTGTGCCATGAGGATTTCAAACTCCTCCACGTACTCATCCAAGGAACCAGTTTGCTGCAACAACCAGTTTGCCGTAACGATCCATCAGTGATCTCTTGAACTCCTCCCAGGTCATCTCAGGCTCGGTGTCTCGGAGGACCTTGAACCAGTGCCATGTCATTCCTTCCATACAAATCTGGGCCAGCCGCACTCTCATCTCTGGCGGCGTCCTCTGGACCGCAAAATACGCTTCCGCCTTGGCGACCCAACCGACGGGGTCACGGCCCTGGAAGGAGGGCATCTCCACATGTTTGGCGGAAAGGCGAGACGCTTCGGTTTCCGATGATGACCCAGAGGTCGGGGATTGCTGTCGCTGCTGCCGGAACCCATCTCGCACCTCGAGGATTAACGCTTGAAGGGAGCTGGTGAGTTCGTCGACACTAGTCCTCAAGGAGCTCAGCTGAGCTGAATGCTCCTTCAGTGTCGAACCATGTAACCTCACCATCTGATCCTGCCCCCTAAGCAACCCCTCTTGGTTTGAGACTCGATTCGACGGCTGCAACCCGCATTTCAATGGCGTCCAATCGCTGCGTTGTTGTCGTCATTCTTGTTAGCATGCACTCTCAATATCTCTCAACGAAAGCACCAATTGATAGGTTCTTTTCCTATCAGTAAACAGAAAAACAGAAATGTAGAGTAGAAGATGATAAAGGATGATATACTTCTTTGTATTATTGAATGATAAAAGGAAGGAAGTTACAAGAAATAAAAGAGCTATAGCTCCCCCAAGTCTGAATATCTATTCCAGACCCTGATTCACAACATAAAACTTCTCATCCCTACCACATTCTCCTTTCCCCCAATATATTCCCTCCCCTTGCATAACATATTACCTCTGTTGCAAAACATATTACCTCTTTCTATAACCACTTCCTTATTCTACGGGATTGACATGCTGAATCACCCTTCTAGAATCAAGAGTAAACCCCTCAGGGATTATCTGGATTGATACGGGTCTTGGGCCTGCGGGTATAGACCAGAAGGGGTTTGGGCTGGGCTGGGTTTCTAACAATGTCCTTATATGCTTGAATACCATGTACCTTCCAATCTATCAGGTTGTTTATGTGTTGATTTTGGCTTATTGTTGATTTAGTTGGTTCCTGTGAAAGCATGTGATATTAATATAAAAAATGATGTAGTTTAAGTGCAATTTGATGTGGTGGATCAATTTTTCCCAATGTTTGCTATTGTTAGTATATGTCCAAACACTTCATATATCTCAATCAAAATTCTTAATAATGGTATTTCATTATTAAGCCAAATGAGTTATCTATCTATGACCTAATGATAAATAATGTTTGCTATTTTTGACTATTATCTGACATTAATAATGGTATTTCAAATCCTAGGAAAGTGTTGGTGTACCCCTAGGGATACTTTGGTAAGTTCATTTGGGGACACTTATGTTAGACCCCCTATTAAGAAAGTATATGAAAGGAGGAGGCCGAAACAGCCCAAACCAATTGGGCCAGCCTCAGATTAGTTAGAGATAAATAGAGAGCAGAGGGGGAGAATTAGTTAGGAAGTTAGTTGGAACTAGAATCAAAAGGAAAGGGCCAAGATCTTGAATCTTGGAGGGAACCACCATTGTATTTTCATTTTCTCTACTGCTCTCATTAGTTGTTCATACTTCTCTGATTTTGGGAACATTTTCCCAGAGAAATTCTTTCTATACCGTAATAAAATTCATCAAGAATCCCTAATTGTTGAACCAGTTCTATCAACTGGTATCAAAGCTCTTAGATCTTGGGGAAGATTCATGGTTTCGACGAGAGGAATGGAAACAAGAGTGGAGTTTCTTGAGCGCGGGTATGAGACGATCATGGCAACGCGCGAAGAACTGCAGGAACTGAGAAGAGTCGTTGATGAAGAACGACTTGAGAGAATCGAAACAAGAAGGCAACTCGGAGAACTTCTCGAGACAGTGCGCGGATTGACAAGTTGCAGCGCTAGGGAAGGAAACGGAGGAGGATCCGCCAACGAATTTCAGATCCGAGATGAAAGATGGAGGAAACTAGAAGTGCCGGTCTTCGACGGCAGTGATGCGTATGGGTGGGCGAATAGGGTGGAACGTTATTTTGAGTTGAAGGGATTGAGTGACGAAGAGAAGCTACAAGCTGTGATGGTGGCTATGGAAGGTAAGGCTTTGACTTGGTATCAGTGGTGGGAATATTGCGCCCAGAACCCTACATGGCAACAGTTTCGATCCGATGTGATTCGAAGGTTCCAACCCTCGATGATACATAGCCCTTTTGAACTATTGTTGAGTCTCAAACAGACCGGGACAGTCGAAGAGTATAGGGAACAGTTCGAGCTATATGCGGGACCGCTTATGAAAGAAGCTCAACCAGATTACTTGAAGGGGATCTTTCTTAATGGACTCAAAGAGGTGATTAGGGCTGAATTGAAGCTGCACAGGGCAGACACTATAGCGGAGTTAATGGATTTTGCGCAGAGTATTGATGAGAAAAACTTGCTGATGAATAGAGGGAGTCAATCGGTATCAAGAAGCGGGGCTACAACAAGAAATGCAAGTAATACCAATTTGATCACATGGGAACCAGGAAACAAGAATCAAACTCAACCTGCATCAGTGACAGGGAGTTCAGGAAACGATTCCAATAATCTGAAATCCACAGGATCTTTCAAAGGAAAGAATTTTCGAAGACTAAGTGAGGCAGAACTCCAAGAAAGATCAAGAAGAGGTCTTTGTTTCAGATGTGATGAGAAATGGAGCCCAAGCGACACCTGTAGTAGCAAACAATTACAGATTCTGATCTTGGACGAAGAAGATGGTAGTAAAACAGAAGAAACAGAGGAAGAATTGGTGATGAAACAGTTGCAGTTATCCTTGTATAGTATTACGGGATTGACCTCCAAGAAATCAATCAAGATGCTGGGCATCCTAGCTGGTAGACAGGTGACAGTTTTGGTGGATTGTGGAGCCTCTCATAACTTCATCTCTGCCACCACAGTAAAAGACTGTGATTTACAGGTATCACCAACCCCTCAATACTCAGTAGAAGTAGGGGATGGAAGGAAAATTATGTGTAAAGGCATGTGTACACAGTTAGTACTGTTAATACAAGGGTTAGAAATCCAGCAAGATTTTTTTGTTTTCGAATTGGGAGGAGTTGATGTAGTGCTTGGTATGGAATGGTTATCTAGCCTTGGTGAGATTCGGGCTAACTTCAAAGAACTTTCACTCAAGATTCCCACCAAGGAAGGTATAAAGTTGTTGAAGGGAGAACCTGCACTAACCAGAACTAAGGCTTCCTTTAAATCAATTCTAAAGGCCATAGCTGATCAAGGGGAGGGTTTCCTTCTAGACTACCATAGTATGCAGGCTGATGCAGAACAGGGGCACTCCATTCCTCAGTGGCTGGGTCCAGTCCTTGATGATTATGCTGAAGTATTTCAGGAACCACAAGGTTTACCTCCACCTAGGCGTCAGGATCATGCCATAGTGCTGAAGGGGGGATCCAATATCCCCAATCTCAGGCCTTATAGGTACCCCCACTATCAGAAAAATGAAATTGAAAAATTGATAGATGATATGTTGAGTTCAGGAATCATAAGGCCGAGTGTGAGCCCTTACTCGAGCCCGATCATTTTGGTTAAGAAAAAGGATGGGGGATGGCGTTTCTGTGTGGATTACAGAGCTCTTAACAAAATCACCATTCCAGACAAGTTCCCTATACCAATTATTGATGAGTTGTTGGACGAACTAGGAGGTGCAGTGGTATTTTCTAAGTTGGACCTTCGATCCGGTTATCACTAGATTCGCATGAGAGAAGATATTCAAAAAACGGCATTCCGAACCCATGAGGGGCACTATGAGTTTGTAGTCATGCCCTTTGGCTTGACTAATGCACCATCAACGTTCCAATCTCTTATGAATGAGATGCTGAAACCATATTTGAGAAAGTTCACCTTAGTATTCTTTGATGATATCCTAGTGTATAGCAAAACTGAAGAGGATCACAAGAGACACTTGCAGGCCGTGCTAGCTCTTCTTAAAGAACACCAATTATTTGCAAATAAGAAGAAATGCCACTTTGGACAGCAGCAGCTGGAGTATCTAGGCCACATTATCTCAGCTAAGGGTGTAGCTGCAAACCCCAAAAAGCTGGCTGTAATGTTAGATTGGCCAGTCCCCAAAGACCTTAAGGCACTTAGAGGATTTTTGGGTCTTACGGGGTACTACAGAAGGTTTGTTAAAGACTATGGTAAGCTGGCCAGACCTTTGACTCAGTTGTTAAAGAAAGATAATTTTCTTTGGTCTATAGAGGCTCAAGGTGCATTCGATAAGTTGAAAGCTTTGATGGCTGACTTGCCAGTTTTGACAATTCCGGATTTCTCTAAGGTTTTCACCATTGAGACAGATGCATCGAATAAGGGTCTTGGAGCAGTTCTTCTTCAAGAGGGCAGACCCGTGGCTTTCCTTAGCCAAGCTTTATCCGAAAAAGCTCAAGCAAGATCTGTATATGAACGCGAGTTAATGGCTATTTTGATGGCAGTGCAGAAATGGAGGCATTATCTTTTGGGCAGGCACTTTGTCATTGTTACTGATCAGAAAAGTTTAAAATTCCTCACAGAGCAACGAGTTTTGGGAGAGGAGCAATTCAAGTGGACATCCAAGTTAATGGGATTTGATTTCGAGATTCAATATAGGCCAGGAACAGAAAATAAGGCAGCAGACGCCCTTTCCAGGAAAATGACTTTTGCTGCCCTGTCCACTGTCCAATTTTCAGAATTGGAAGAATGGGAAGAGGAAGTCAAGCAAGATCCTAAACTGCAGAGTATCATACAAGACTTAATCCAAGACTCACACTCTCATCCTGGCTATTCCTTTCAGAACAGAAAACTGCTATATAAAGGGAAGCTAGTACTACCAAAATCTTCTTCCAAGATTCCTATTTTACTGAAAGAATTCCATAGCTCAGCAGTAGGGGGACACTCAGGATTTTTTAGATCCTATAAACGCATAGCTGGACTAGTTTACTGGGAAGGAATGAAAAGAGATATCCAGCAATTTGTGACTTCATGTGAAATATGCCAGTTAAATAAATATCAAACATTGTCACCAACAGGTTTGCTCCAACCTCTACCTATTCCCACTCAAGTTTGGGCTGATGTGTCAATGGATTTTGTTGAAGGACTTCCTAAAGCACAAGGGAAGGATGCTATTCTAGTGGTGGTAGATCGGCTCACAAAATATGCTCATTTTATCCCTCTTAGCCATCCATTCACTGCCAAGGATGTGGCAGAAGTTTTCATTGCTGAAGTGGTGAAGTTGCATGGATTTCCTTCTACCATTGTATCCGATAGAGACAAGATTTTCCTAAGTCATTTATGGAAGGAACTATTTCGGTTAGCTGGCACTAAACTCAAATTCAGTTCTGCATATCATCCTCAAACAGATGGGCAGACTGAAGTTGTAAATCGTTGTTTGGAAACCTACTTGCGATGCCTTACAGGTTCTAAGCCGAAACAATGGCCCCGTTGGTTGAGTTGGGCAGAATTCTGGTTCAACACCAACTATAACAGCTCCACCAAATTAACTCCTTTCAAAGCCCTGTATGGAAGAGAGCCCCCACGCCTACTTAAAGGTACCACCATTCCATCTTCAGTTGAGGAAGTAAATAGCATGACTGAGGCTCGTGATCAATTGTTGCATGATCTAAAAACCAATTTACTGAAGGCTCAAGCACAGATCATACAAGATATCTTTGATCAATCTCATGAGAATAATCAATCTAGCAGTGGGAGATTGGGTTTATTTGAAACTGCAGCCCTATCGCTTAAAATCTCTTGCAAAGAAAAGGAATGAGAAGTTGAGCCCTCGCTACTATGGTCCCTATCAAATCAGCAAACAGATTGGTCCGGTTGCTTTTCGGCTATCACTCCCTGATGAGTGCAGAATCCACGCTGTTTTTCATGCATCATTGTTGAAGAAAGCCCTTTCTCCTTCGATCACACCTCAACCTCTTCCAAAAATGCTCTCTGAAGAGCTGGAACTTCAGGTTTTTCCAGCAGCAGTCCAAGCCATCCGAAACAACAACTCTGGTGCAGCTGAAGTTTTGATACAATGGCAGGATCTTCCTGACTTTGAGGCTACTTGGGAACCTTATGAAACAATTGCAACCCAGTTTCCCTCTTTTCACCTTGAGGACAAGGTGGATCTTTTGGGGGGGAGTATTGTTAGACCCCCTATTAAGAAAGTATATGAAAGGAGGAGGCCGAAACAGCCCAAACCAATTGGGCCAGCCTCAGATTAGTTAGAGATAAATAGAGAGCAGAGGGGGAGAATTAGTTAGGAAGTTAGTTGGAACTAGAGTCAAAAGGAAAGGGCCAAGATCTTGAATCTTGGAGGGAACCACCATTGTATTTTCATTTTCTCTACTGCTCTCATTAGTTGTTCATACTTCTCTGATTTTGGGAACATTTTCCCAGAGAAATTCTTTCTATACCGTAATAAAATTCATCAAGAATCCCTAATTGTTGAACCAGTTCTATCAACTTACTGGATTGACTAAAGGCAATTATGGTAATTAAGGAATTTGTCATTTGAAGATATTGTAATATCAATCTCTCTGGCTTCACAAGAGCAGAGCACATGTGCAGACCAGGTTTAATTTACATTTACTTCCAAACGGCCAGCCTTAATTGCCTTTTGTTAAATGCTATGGAGGAATATTTTGGTTATAGAAGCTGACCAGAATTCGGTAGAGGTTTTAGTTAGATTGGCTTATTTTCATTGCTTCAATTTGCTATAATCGACATTTAGTTCAAAACTTTAAAACAGCCACCATTAGACTCAGATAGACAAGTTGTGCATTAGAAGTCTTATTATATTAAATTTCAATAGCCATTAACGTAGATAAGGCAGATGAAGGTGGAAGGATATGAGCAAGGCCAAATTAGTAACAACCAAGCATAAAAAGTTGATGAGCCAAAACAGGTTAGGGACTACATTTCCCATATCGAATTATATGTAACAGTTGCAGTGAGTAGTTAGTGCTATAATTTGACAACACTAGACAATAATATTTTATACATAATTCCATATATTAAAATGATAGATTGACAATACTTAAAAATTATACAAAATATTACCGTCCATACAATTAGCATCTTTCAATTAATTTTGTTTACAAACTTAACTTTGTTTATCTTTGTGCATCAGTCTATGTATAAATGACTAACATCTGTTTAATCATCTTTGTTGTACTTTCTGATTATTCTGCCTCTTCTTACCAAAAGTTAGTGTCAAACTCAAATCTCTCGAGGATGAAATTTATTTGTTCCCCATTTCTTTTGTTGTAGTTTGTTATGGAGATTTGGAGGTTTGTTGTAGTTTGTTATGGAGATTTGGAGGTTAATAGAGGGGAAAGACGTTAGCCTAAATAAATATGCTTCTCTCCTATGATGCAGGCCCTTTGTAAAGGAAACTACTTGGAAGAGGTAAAACATTAGTTTCATATGTAGTTTTTTTTCCTCAAAATACAATTGCACAATTTTGTGGTAGCATCAAATTGCATGTCAAGTGGTAAATGCCGCAGTCATTAGTGAATCATGTTAATCTTAGCTACCAGAATTTAAGATGATGGATTTTCATGGACAAAGTCAATGC
The DNA here is from genome assembly GCA_030762895.1 of Sophora flavescens. Taxonomy (NCBI): domain Eukaryota; kingdom Viridiplantae; phylum Streptophyta; class Magnoliopsida; order Fabales; family Fabaceae; genus Sophora; species Sophora flavescens. The sequence goes on along the minus strand of CM061068.1, from coordinate 97,737,253 downwards.
CTCTAACTAGGTCTGCCTTTGTACAGTAGTTTCTTAGGATCTTGAACAAAATGCAGAGTATAATTCATGCAAGGAAATGCTTGGACTTGATGAAAAAGCAAATGATAGGAAGGAATGGAGTTATATATAGAGCTTCTCAAGGCCGGCATATAGAAAGTACCAATATCTTTTTATTTGCCTTACTATTTCTGTCAACCTTTTCATTTTTAATTGTATATAATGAACAATACAACGTTGAATTAGTCATTACTTAATGACACCATGGCAGGAGCGGGCAAGTATGGAATTGTCTATTTTGTGCAGTTGCCGCAGGATGTTTCAAATGAGATAGAAGAAGATTTTACTGGTGGGAGGATCAAGTGGGAACATGGAAAGCTGAATAGAGCTCCCAAACTTGCAACATGATGTAGCAAAAAAATTATTTTCATGAAAATTGTAAAACATACAACTGGCTAATTTGATATACATATTTTGACACCGGCATCGGACCAAACAATTAATTTATATTATCACAACTAAATCATATTCATATGAAGTCACAGATATTTGAACCTGTTAAAAGCTGCTGGACTGAGGTTCCTATCGGAACCTTGGGATCGCATTTCTAAATAAGCTAAGGATTTGTTTAGGGGAATTCTCTATACATAAGCTTCTCAAAGACTCACTGTCCAGGAGGTTCTAGGCAAGTTTGATGTCTTTTGTTTCCTTTGTTAATACCTATCTACTGAAGTTGTTTTTATTTAGATTCATCATTGGAGTTAGAGAGTATTTTAGACAATTAGGATAATGAAATGGGACTTACATATGTATTAAAAGGGGGAAAAAGGGAGCAAGCTCCTTACAATGCAGAGGATATCATGGGATACATGTCATGAAGTGTACATTTTGTATATAGGTCTGATTTGGATTTATATATTTTTGTCATCCATTTCTCATTACCAGCTATTGTGACTAAGCACCTGCACGTCCCAATGTTAAGGTGTTTCCAATTTTAGTTATTTTTTTTCATTGCCATCTTCTCTTTCCATCCTTGTATATTTTTCTATTTCCTTTGCCTCAATCTCTTTCTTTCTTTTCCTTTATTTTTGCTTCTTTTTTTGGATAGGACCCTATCTGCCCAATTGTTGGCCAACGGCCATGCAGCAGCAGAAATATGGTGTTTGGTATAATTGGGTGAAACAGAAGGTTATTTCTTTTTTGGATGGTATTCGGCACCTGTGGAGTGCATCAAGTCTGCTGCTTAGTTCATTTTGCTTGTAACAGAATTGAGGTGCACTGACTGGTCTTTGTGCTATTTTATCTCAAATTCTGTAGTTAAATATTTGGGTTTGGTTAGGTGGCAAACGAATTCTGGTTTAGGCATTTGGCGAGGAACATTTCTACAAGGCTATTTTTTTTTCCCCTGTTTTAAGCATTGGCTTATTGTTTTAGCATACAGTGAGGTTATGCAGAGATGACATCAGTGTTTCAACTAGCCTGATATGGTGTAGCAGAGTGTGAGTATCGAAGGGCTATTCTGCTGTGACTTGTGAATAGCTTTGTTTAGGTTACGTTGTTAATAGCTTTGGTGTTTGGTATTTTTGTGATCTAAGTGGACATGAACAGGGGTTGCTATAATGGGATGATTTGTATAGGATATATATCAGTATGCTTTGGTGTTTGGTATTTTTGTGATCTAAGTGGACATGAACAGGGGTTGCTATAATGGGATGATTTGTATAGGATATATATCAGTATGCTTGGGTCCTCTATTTATTCTGGAATTTGAAAATTGGTCAAGGTTTTGGACAAGTTAAAGGCAGCAGATCTGTTTTTTTTTTTTTTTTAATGTTTCTTGGTGTAACTTTTGGGAATAGAAATATGTAATATTAATATGGAAAATGCTAACGAGTGCCCTTAAGGCACTCGTTAAGGAATCCAAAAAAAAAGTTTCTATTGGGAAGTGGTGTATTTAATATTTAAAGAAGTAGAATATTTGGTTTTTCAATGCAAACTTACTTTTTATGGGTTCCTTAAAGAATGTTCTAAGGACACTCGTTAGCATGACCCTATTAATATTGGTTTGGTTAAATTTTACGGTTGGTCTATTGCTTTTGTTCTCTTTATTGGATATGGGTTAGTGTACCCCTTAAACTCTTTGATCAATATACCTTTTGCTTAGAAAAAAAGCTATTATTTTCACTATTATTGTTCCTATTGTCATATTAACTCTAAAGAGTAGTTTCTAAGAGCATTTTTTTTGTTTTTTGCCATGTTGTTTATATATGACATGTCAACAACTTTAAAAGATTAGACCTTCTTTATTTCATCTTGCGCTGTTTGTGATGATATAAATCTCAGTTCCCACTTCTTCCTGGATGCAGCTATATATCTGGAAACAAGGAGAATAGTGTGTGCATGGTAGCTTTGACAGCTTTCGCCCTATCCATCAGAACCGATCTTAAACTCCAGGATCTCCTTGTTGTCATGAAATGCTCTTAATTGTTATCATTTATACTAAAGTTTTTTCCCACCAAAAAGAAGTTCTTGAATTAGATGTTGTGTTTCGGAAAACTAATGTTTGTTGCCCCTATTTCAGGATAGCACAAAATTTATTGAGCGAATCATTGATAGCAAATGGATTGAAACAAATGAATTAAGATACATAAATTGTAAGCTCAATGAGTTTGCTAAGCTTTTGCAAGAAAACAATCTAGGAGAAAAGGTATTCCGATCCCATTTTTTTATTATAATCGGCTGTGTAATGTAATATCTCAAGGAAACGTTATATATTTGCTTCTTAAGGTATTTCCATTAGCAGTTCACGAGCTTCTGATAGAAGCCATTAGCTGTTTGTAAGAGAATTGGACTTGTTAAAGCTGAAGTATGCCATGCAATATAGATATTTAGATAGAATAATATATACATTATATAAATCTTATTTGATACATATTGTTAAAATAGCTAGTTTAGCCTCGAAAGCTCCGGTATTCCTTAATGGCCCACAAATGAGGCCTTCTAACTTTACCATGGCACCATGCTTCCTATGAAAGGTCAAGTATTTTACTATTATTCTCATCTGATGCATCACTACTGGCTTCAGATGCTCTAAGCTTGTGTTGTAAAGCATTGTGGGTTTGTCTTCCATGTAATACAAATTTTGAAGAAATTGTATTGGAGATTTACAAAAGAAGTGCTTAACATTTAAATATTATTAACGGCATCAACCACCATCTGGTGAGAAAGAAATTGATTGAATTTCCACCGTTAATGATCGTTCAAAGAATCTTCTAGCTCCCGAACTTGTTGTGAAGACTTGGGTGAAGGTAGAATTACAAAGCATTTACTTTATAATATTCAGCATGTACCTATTTAAGTTTACTTTTTCCTACTGATTTTGTATCATGGTATGCATACAGATTCATTGTAAACATGTTAAGGACATGAATGAGATTGAGAGAGATGAGAATGATCATCCTACCTTGTGTTGTCTATTGTCACCGACGATATTATAAGATAGGAACATGTGGACAATCTTGGAGCAGGTTCGGTCTCTTACTTTTTTTGTTGTTATGTATTTAATGTGTATTGAACCTTTTGTCAATGTGTATCTTTTTCCCTTGATGTGAACAACTCAGAATCACTGTATTACCGAATATGCTATGCATTGATTTTCATTAGTTGATAATTGTGTACAGAGACAATGTATTTATACATCATAGTTAGCTTTAGGATCAAGCTATCAGTTTGTTATTAGTTATAACAAACTTAGCCACCTAACTAATCAACTTAGATACTAATAGAATAACACTAAAAGCTGAATTGGTTGTGATCTATACAATCCTCACTTCTTCATGAAGTTCCCTGCCAAACTTCCAGTCACTTCTGACTTCATGGATTCGTTCTAGGAAGAATGAGGTTTAGGACGAGTGGACCTTGTATTGTATCCAGATTCCTTGTTTTTGCTTCTACCTTGTTCATTACATTTTTATCTTCTTTAAAGCAGTTACATCTTGGATCTTTGGTTGCATCCTCAGGACAGCTCAAGGGGGTTTCCCATTTAGAATTATCTAATTCGTTCAAAGCATCTTAGTAGCATTTTACTGCTTCCTCTTTAGAAGTGTTTTCAGACTTCATTTCCCATAGGTCTTCATAATACTCTGATAGGGTGGCTTGGAGGAGTGCTTTACACAATGAGCAACAAAATGGTTTCCTATTTAAAATCTTCTCAACACGCATAAGTCTCTTTTTTGCCAAATCCCATTTTCTTTGTTGAGCGTATAGTTTTCCTAGTAAGGAAGAGAAAGTAGTTAAAAACAAAGGCAAATTGAAATATGGTTATCAGGGGTTATGGCTACAAAGTATACATACCTAGAAGGGAAGAGAAAGCAGTTAAAAAGAAAGGCAAATTCAATGAAAAGGATATTGATTCCTCCTTTAGGAGATGGGCTACAGCCTCAGTTCCATCTCCGATCATTTCATGGATGATTGCTACCTACATTCAGAAATGAAATTGAAATATGGTGCATAGCTGACATCTTCTAGATTCATTTAATTGCATGTAAGAGAAGGATGACAAAAGAGAAGTCAAACCTGAAGAGTGCTCTGAAGGTAACACTGGATGATTTTCCATGGGCTAATGTAAGTGTCATTTGAGTCCCTTGACAAAGAATCAAATAGAAAAATATCCCTGGCAATGGATATGTTCATTTCCAAAAGATTCTTTGAGAAATCAACCATTAAATTGTGTTCTTCATCATTCAAACTTCTCAACATTCTGTGTGAATTTTGCATGGAAGAGTTCGCCATGTAACCTTTGAGCTTCTTTTGCAGATGAAAGAGCCTAATAAGTAAAAAAGACAAGAAATAAAGTTGGGAAACAATGCGAGGCCAAAAAGATGTAGAACAAAAAAAATAATACCAGAATCCAAAAAGTTCTAGAACAAAAAATTTAATATCAGAATTTATTCCATTGGTAGGTGATCTTTAAATACTACCATTGGCCGTTGTTGGGGCTTGTGGTATGTATTGACCTTAGGATGGGGCAGCCTCCCCTCTCCTTAATTTTTTTCATTATTTAAAGTAAAACAAGAATCTAGCAGCTTGTAATGTGAGTAAATTTTTAATATGAGCACTTGCTAGCCATTTTATCTTCAATTACTGGATTAACATCCATTTAATGGGCAATTAATCCAATTACAACAAAAGAAACAAGCAATGAATGGAATAAGCTTGACTTATAACAAAAATAAAATTCCATTCATGAAGGAAAAGTCAATCTGAACTGAAAGAAGCTAAGACATATGCCTCCAGACAACATAAACAATTTTGAAGTTTAAAAATTCTAAAGCTTTGCTTTTAAAGAATTAATTAAGGTATGCTTGTTTGAATAGGGAGAAAATGGGAAGGAGGAAATTGAAAAGGTATTATACATAATCAAGTCTCGATACATTATAGTTTTTACATTCTTATTTTTCATCTAAGCTTAATTGTGTCCAAATACGATTTCACTATTCAACTACTCAACTAAGAAGATCATTACGGGAGAAAAAATACCGATAAATTATCACATATGAAAATCCAAACAAGTTTTAGTTAAAAACAAGAAAACCATTTAAAATTGATCATTGCTCGTGCGATCTCTCCCACAAACAACACTTATAAAAATATGAAATATGTTTCAAATAACAATTATCTATAGGTAAAGCACTGATAAAAATGTAAATAAAAAATATTGCTCTTACCTCTATTAACTGCCATTTACAATGAGTTTTTGGCACAAATCCAGGCAACGATACCCATCAACAAAAGTAGAATAACTCCGGCCAGGATCCTGGGAGAGGATTGTCAAAGAAAGAGTGAGATTTTTTTTTATTTTTAAAAAGAATATTCTAAACTCTGTTTCGGAAGGACCTTACCATTGAAATTGGTTCATGTGCATCTTTAGGAATATCATGTTCATCCGAATTATCAGAAAACAGGAAAAAGAAATGGTGTTTAAACCCTATTAATTTTCGTATACAGGATTCAATTTCTTTAATGTCAATAGAGCAATCCGATAATTTCTGGATGAATTCTGCATTCATTGGAGAAACACAGAAGACACGACAAAGCCTTCTGGTTTCCCACAGTAGGGTCAACTGTTTATCAACTGAGAAACTCTTCAATTTATGCATTCTAATTAGCTGACAGTATGCGGCATTGGAGGATTCCATGAAACCCTGAAGAAATGTCGTTTAAACCAAAAGGCTGTCACTTTAAATCTTATGCAGAAACAATAGAAAACAATATTTATTCAAGAATAAAAACAAACCTACAATTGTAAAAAATCGAATATGTTGTCCAGTAGATACATTGTACAGTCAGTAACATTGACCTCTCTAGAAGTTGTCTGCTTAATGTATAAACCAAGATAAGTTTTTCTTGATAAAATCATTAAGATAAAGTGAATTACAAAGAGTTAGGAGTAAGAAGAAAAAAAAAACTCTCTTTAAAATAATAAGAAAAAAGAGTACGTAATACACAATGAAGTAAAGATGACCAATCCCTCAACATATAAGTAATATATAAGTAATGAATCATCAGTGATAGTTCCTCGTCCCCAAAAAAAACGAAATCAGAAATCTTCTATAATGACTAAGCGGATACTAGGTTTTTTGACCAAAATAGGTTCCTTTTAGAAACTATTTACTAGTTTAGGGTTATTCTGAAACTATTTACCATTGGGGGGTCCTTTTGGACACGTGGCATATTTTTTTTTTCCCACCCCGACGAGTCAAAGGCGCCAGTTAAAGGCTTAGTCATGTCTTCTGTGTTTCTCCAATGAATGCAGAATTCATCCAGAAATTATCGGATTGCTCTATTGACATTAAAGAAATTGAATCCTGTATACGAAAATTAACAGGGTTTAAACACCATTTCTTTTTCCTATTTTCTAATAATTCTGATGAACATGATGTTCCTAAAGATGCACATGAATCGATTTCAACGGTAAGGTCCTTCCGAAACAGAGTTTATAATATTCTTTTTTTTTTTAAAAAAAAAATCTCACTCTTTCTTTGACAATCCTATCCTATGATCCTGGCCGGAGTTATTCTACTTTTGTTGATGGGTATCGTTGCCTGAATTTGTGCCAAAAACTCATTGCAAATGGGTAGTTAATAGAGGTAAGAGCAATATTTTTTATTTACATTTTTATCAGTGCTTTACCGATAGATAACTGTTATTTGAAACATATTTCATATTTTTATAATTGTTGTTTGTGGGGGAGATCGCAGTAGCAATGATCAATTTTCAATGGTTTTCTTGTTTTTAACTAAAACTTGTTTGGATTTTCATATGTGATAATTTATCGGTATTTTTTCTCCCGTAATGATCTTCTTAGTTGAATAATGAAATCGTATTTGGACACAATTAAGCTTAGATGAAAAATAAGAATGTAAAAACTATAATGTATTGAGACTTGATTATGTATAATACCTTTTCAATTTCCTCCTTCCCATTTTCTCCCTATCCAAACAAGCACGCCTTAATTAATTCTTTAAAAGCAAAGCTTTAGAATTTTTAAACTTCAAAATTGTTTATGTTGTCTCATGGGCATATGTCTTAGCTTCTTTCAGTTCAGATTGACTTTTCCTTAATGAAAGGAATTTTATTTTTGTTATAAGTCAAGCTTATTCCATTCATTGCTTATTTCTTTTGTTGTAATTGGATTAATTGCCCATTAAATGGATGTTAATCCAGTAATTGAAGATAAAATGGCTAGCAAATGCTCATATTAAAAATTTACTCACATTACAAATTGTTAGATTCTTGTTTTACTTTAAATAATGAAAAAAATTAAGGGAAGGGGAGGCTGCCCCATCCTAAGGTCAATACATACCACAAGCCCCAGCAACGGCTAATGGTTGTATTTAAAGATCACCTACCAATGGAAGAAATTCTGATATTAAATTTTTTGTTCTACATCTTTTTGGATTCTGGTATTATTTTTTTTGTTCTACATCTTTTTGGCCTCGTATTGTTTCCCAACTTTATTTTTTTTTTGTCTTTTTTACTTATTAGGCTCTTTCATCTGCAAAAGAATCTCAAAGGTTACATGGCGAACTCTTCCATACAAAATTCACACAGAATGTTGAGAAGCTGAATGATGAACACAATTTAATGGTTGATTTCTCAGAGAATCTTTTGGAAATGAACATATCCATTGCCAGGATATTTTTCTATTTGATTCTTTGTCGAGGGACTCAAATGACACTTACATTAGCCCATGGAAAATCATCCAGTGTTACCTTCAGAGCACTCTTCAGGTTTGACTTCTCTTTTGTCATCCTTCTCTTACATGCAATTAAATGTATCCAGAAGATGTCAGCTATACACCATATTTCAATTTCATTTCTGAATGTAGGTAGCAATCATCCATGAAATGATCGGAGATGGAACTGAGGTTGTAGCCAAGGTTGTCAGACTCGCGAGTCTAGGTAGACTCGTTTTGGGTACGTAAACTCGACACGTAGACTCGACTCGTAGACTCGTACGAGTCTACCTATTATAAAAAACAACTATAAATGACATATATATATAACATAAAACAACAAAACAGCAACAATATAATCCAAAAACATCTAACATCATCATAATCATCAAAAAGTAACATCACAATCCAAATCCAAATCCAAACATCAAAACATTTAAGTAAATAACAATAATATCAAAAAACAGCTCCTAAATATCTAAATCCAATCCTCTAACAACATCATCTCCATTGTCACCACCATCTCCATCACCATCAGAATCATCATAATCAAGTTCTTCCCCAGATGAAACAACTTCTTCCATATTTACATCAAAGTCCAAATCAAGTCTTGGATCATTGATAGGTTGCTCAATATTCTCTTCAATTGCTTCACCAACATTGATAGGTTCCTCAACATTCTCCTCATCAACATTCTGAACATCCCCTCTTCAGTTATCCATTCATCATCAGAATGAATATCTTCAAAGGGAAGAGCAACAATTTTTCTATTTTCCCTACTCTTTAACTTCAAGTTATACATCACATACACCAAGTCATTCATCTTTTGTTGAAGCAACCTATTTCTTCTCTTAGTGTGAACCTAGAAATAAAACATAAAAATAAAAACTCAATATTTCTAAACAAAGAAAAATTGATAACTACAAACAAAAACATAACTTCACTTACCATTTCAAATGCACTCCAATTACGTTCACACCCAGAAGAGCTACAAGTCAAGCTAAGGACACGAATAGCAAATCTCTTGAGTTCAACCGCTCCATCCCCATAAAAGTCCCACCATTCTCGCAGGAAGCATACTTTTCCTACTTTCCTTTGCAACATCAATACCAAAGAGCCCTCTATAATAATGAAAATCTGCAAGTCGCAACCCAATCTTCTTTCTCTCCTCGGGATCCTTTACCAACTTTCCCATACATGCGTACAACCCAATTTTAACCTCGACATCTTCATGATCGAACTTGGGTTCATAGTGTAATGAGGGATTAAGATAATAAGCAGTGCATGTAAGGGCCTATGGAGCTGGTTATCCCATCGCTCATCAATAATATTCCAGATGGGTTCATAGCTACAAATTCCAAATATCCCTGTATTAGTAACACAATATAAATAAGCTAATTAATTTTCAAATGAGATAAAGTTAGGAAAGTTTACCATTTTTTAACATCATTGAAGTTTCTTTTAATCGCTTCTTTGGCACAATCCATCCCTTCATATATAAAACCCATGGCGGGTTTTTCATCGTAATCCACCAAACGAAGGACTATAATGAGAGGGGCAGCTGCCTTTAGGCATACAATTATATTCATCCAAAACCGAGTATCACAAATCATGTCTTCCACCATTCTTCCCTCAGCAGTATTGGCAAACTTGCTTGAAGTCCAATCTTCTGAGCAAAACATGCACAACAATGATGCCTTATGCTCATTAAGACAAGCTAAGGTCAAATAAGCAAGTGGCAAATCTAGTCTTGCCGGCCTAATCAAGTCACTCCCTTTAGTAAAATTATTCACAATGCTAATGTGTTGTGTAATACAATATATTTAGGTGCATATCGTTCTCCCCTTTTATATTGTAACTTGATGCACCTTCTGATGTTTCTCTAAATCCTCCAACATCAAGTCAATGCAATGGGCGGCACATGGAGTCCAATACAAGTTGGGTCGCCAAAGATCAACATTTCACCGCTGCCTTGAAATTTGCAGCATTGTCGGTGACAACTTGGACCACATTTTCCTCTCCAACTTCTTCTACAACATCATCCAACATCTTAAACACTTTTTTGAGTTGTTTTTGAGATGTCGAAGTGTCCAATGAATACGAAACACTTGTCCCCTTAGGACTGTTCACCAAGAAGTTACAAATGGAACGCCTCTTCTTGTCTGTCCACCCATCGACATGATTGTGCAGCAAGGTTCTCTTCCACTCCTCCTTAAACTCTTGAAGCATGTCATCTGTTTGAGCCACGCCTTTTTCAAAAGCTTTCCTCTCGATATCATGGTAAGAAGGAGGTTTGTAGCCAATCCCAAATCTCCCAATCTTCTCACACATCTTTGCAAACTCCACATTTTTTATAGTATTGAAAGGAATTGCACTTGTATAAAAATACTTGGCTACCCGATCATCAACTTCCTCTTTAAATCCCTTTCTCATCATTTGATTAATTGTTGCTTGAATCGAGCATCGACTTTTGCTTTCCCTTTTGCAAAGGAAAAGCCTTTTTGTTGAGAGCTAGCTATCGCAACCTCCTCAAGATCTTCATCAACACCAAGTATTCTTCTTTTTTTCTTTGATGCCTCTTTAGCCTCGCCCACAATTCTCATAAACACATGTTTAACTTCATCCGCACCGTAGCACATGGTTGGGAATCTTCTCCACTTCCAAAGAAGATGATGCTTGAATCGAAAACTCCTCCACTAACAATCTTTGAACAATAATTGCATTTCACTTTTTTTCCATTACCCATAACATCAAGCCCATGTTTCCACCCGTGGTCAGTCCTATTACCGGTAAATTTTTCCTACCCCGCCTCTAGAACTCCCGATTCTTTCTTTGTGTTGCTTTCGGCTTGAGACATTGCTTCTTGTGTTGTTGTGTTGTTTTTCTCACGCAGGTTGTGAACTTTTGGTTCGGGATTCAAGCAGGTCGAGAGCGAGCGCGGCGAGGAGGAGGTGCGATGGAGGAGATGAGGCGCAGCAGGGAGGAGGTGCGATGGAGGAGATGAGGCGCGCGATGCGGGGATGAGGCGCGGCGAGGAGGAGGTGCGATGGAGGAGATGAGGGCAACAGGGGAGGAAGCACGATGAGGTCGTGAACGAAGAAGGGAGGGGGCACGATGAGGACGTGAGGACGTGAACGAAGAAGGGAGAAGACGCGATCGGGTCGAGAACGAAGAAGGGAGCAGAGAGACGAGGGCAAATGTTTCAACCTAAAGCCCTATAAAAAACGCACCGTTTTATCCCTTTTGTGAAGGATGAAAAATTTCTTTCAGACTCGCCAAACTCGCTGCAGAATCGCGATTCTATACGATTCTGCACGAGTCCGACCGAGTCCACCCGAGTCACGGCGATTCTACCCCAAAAACGAGTCTGACCACGAGTTCACCCGTTTTCCACATGTAGAAACGTGGAATCGTCCGAGTCTACGAGTTGACTCGCGATTCTGACAACCATGGTTGTAGCCCATCTCCTAAAGGAGGAATCAATATCCTTTTCATTGAATTTGCCTTTCTTTTTAACTGCTTTCTCTTCCCTTCTAGGTATGTATACTTTGTAGCCATAACCCCTGATAACCATATTTCAATTTGCCTTTGTTTTTAACTGCTTTCTCTTCCTTACTAGGAAAACTATACGCTCAACAAGGAAAATGGGATTTGGCAAAAAAGAGACTTATGCGTGTTGAGAAGATTTTAAATAGGAAACCATTTTGTTGCTCATTGTGTAAAGCACTCCTTCAAGCCACCTTATCAGAGTATTTTGGAAACCTATGGGAAATGAAGTCTGAAAACACTTCTAAAGAGGAAGCAGTAAAATGCTACCAAGATACTTTGAACGAATTAGATAATTCTAAATGGGAAACCCACTTGAGCTGTCCTGAGGATACAACCAAAGATCCAAGATGTAACTGCTTTAAAGAAGATAAAAATGTAATGAACAAGGTAGAAGCAGAAACAAAAGGAAAGGGCAAAAGCGTAAGGGAATCTGGATACAATACAAGGTCCACTCATCCTAAACCTCATTCTTCCTTGAACGAATCCATGAAGTCAAAAGTGACTGGAAGTTTGGCAGGGAACCAGGTTTCGGGTCCATATGAGATTCTTACTCATAAGGAGTCAGATTTAGACCAGACTTGTGTTTTCTCCAAAATGAGGTGTTGGCACAGTCATTCCTCCTAAGTTGTGAAATCTTGGTCACTAGATGATTTTATTGCTCTTAAATGGGAGTTTGTTCGAAGGAAACTTTCGATGAAGTCACTCAATTGATTAGGTATGAGCGACATTTCATATTTTCTGCCTTTTACTTATGTAAATGCAAACATTTCACATTGATAAATCATGAGTAATGCCTTCCCTACCAATCCTTAAATAGATCATGTTGTGGCAAGATGAAAGGATAGTATAATTCATGCATGGAATGTGAGTATGTGCATGTTTGAAAGATTGTTGTAGAGTTACAAAGTTAATCTAGAGTAAAATGTGTATTGGAAGAATTGTTTGAAAGGAAGAGTTTTATTCTTGGGAATGTTCACCTGAGAATAATATTGGGATAACATCTTCTGTTTAAATTATTGGCTATCTATTTATGTTGTATACTTCAAAGTTTAGGTGTGGTTTTACAGTGTATTTCTTGATGCTATTTCTTCATTACATCCCTTTATTTGGATTTTTTTTAATAAACAAAAAGTATATTGAATAGAGTACTAGGGATACTTTAACCCATATACAAAGGTAATCCAATAGAGCTTTCGAGAGAAGGATCACCTATTAGTGTGTTCATTTTTTATATGGAAAACAACATGAATGTATGTCCTTTTTAGATCCTAATTAAGTCTTTCTCTATTTCCAAATTGCCTGATAATATTATCTTTGTAATTTTCTCCCTTTTCTAAGTGGTTGACAGTACACCAAAAGCCCTTATGGTGGATGCTAGCCAAGGCTGCAAGTCCTTTGACATTTCTAACACGTAGTAGCAAAAAAAACAGTTCAAGTAGACAATTGAAAGCCCCTTTTAAATATGCTGGATGAAGCAAATACTAATTTATCAGATAATCTTCCATTGTAATATATCTTCATTTTCCTATGCTAGGTTTGATGTCTCACTAAATTTTCTTATTCTTTGGAGCTTGGATCCACTGTTCCGCTTTCTAAGTTTGATGTGTTATATATCGACTCACTAATTATTTTATTCATTTGTCTTCCAACATTTTTCAATGTTTGCATTGATATGATTTTGAATGAAGAACCCAACTGTACAATTGCTGCCATTTTGATTAAGTAACGTAGGTTAAGTCGTTTCATATTTTTCTTATTTTTGTTGATGCATATATGCATATATAAGTATAAAAAGAGGACGTGTAGTTAGCTAACCTCCTCCAAGTAAACATGTTCATCAAAATCCTGAAAGTTAGCAACGGAATTAGGGACACAAGTTTCTTTGTGAATTTTGTGGATGCTCTTAGCTTTTATTTGTTCTTAGCTTACTCTTTTATTTTTCCATCGCTTCAAGGAAGTGGTTCCTGCAATGTGCTTTATGTCAACGGTTGCGTTGAGTACTTGGGCGGGTCAAATCACGGGTATGAGTAAATTAGGTCTTGGATTCTTACCTTCTGTATGTTTTGGTTGTTTTCTTGCAGAGTAAACGCCCACCCACAATACATGAAGGATATATGATCCCCTTTACTTTTGAATACGCAATTGGATAATTAGCCAGATATGAACTTTAGAAAACGGAGATGGGTAGGTGCACTTCATCTTCCCAATTCCAATATCTTAATTGGGATGACATTTACTTTCAGGTGTACTAAAGTGGTTGGGTTTTGGGCTCCCTTCATATGTGGAGAAAGACCCAAATGTGTAAGCCTATTTTGTCTCACTTGTTTAAGTGGAGAGAGGTCAGATTAGGGTTGGAGAGAGGTCTCATTTTAGTAAGAATATAGCAGCCAACAAGAGAGAAGAGAAAACCAACCCGCATACCCACCAGACAGTCACCGTAAAATTGCGACATAGGATTCGTTCACCGTTGGATCGGGCTGAAATTTCTGCAGCAGGTTCAGGACGTTGTGGTTCTTCATTCTCACCTTTCGGATTTTCAAGACGAGGTCTGAAGTGAGATATTAGCTTCGCACAGTAGCTCTGTTTTTGGGGTAAATTTCATCTTCTTGTTTCTCATTTGTAAGGATTGGTGCTTGGTTGTTTTGGTTGATTATTAGCACGGTTTGTGCACTTGTTGGAGACTCTTTTGTACCCTTATTTGATCATAGTTGAGCTGTTTCTTTGGTCTGGACGACCCGTGGTTTTTACCCTTGCTTTAAAAGGTTTTACACGTTAAAATCTTGGTATCTCTTTTGTGTTTGTGTTGTTCTATTTGCTGTCATATATTTGTTGTTGCTCCTCACAGATTCCTGCAAGTTTGGGGGGATTTATTTCCGCTGCGTATTGTTAGAGCTACTTGGCTTGGGGCATTTTGACTTGCTTGAATGATGGAGGCAAATACAAAGATGGTCTATTTGAATGACACTAATTATCATTTGTGGAAGGGCAAGATGAAGGATTTGCTCTGTGAAGAATAAGCATCTTCCTATTTTTGCTACTAAGAAGCCGGATGCCAAGTCGGATGAAGAATGAGATTTTGAACATCAACAGGTGTGTGGTTTTATTCGGCAATTTGTAGAAGATAATGTTTATAATCATATTGCAAATGAGACACATGCAAAATCTGTGGGCAAAGATAGAGTTCTCGTATGCCTCTAAATCGGGGAATAATAAATTGTACTTACTGAAGAGCTTTACTAGTTTGAGGTACAAGGAGGGGACTTCCATTTCAGATCACTTGAATGAATTTCAAGGGCTCCTTGATCAGATGTCAGGAATGGGTATCAAGTTTGATGATGAGCTTTTGGGACTATTTCTATTGTTATCTCTACCAGAGTCTTGGAGACGTTTCGGGTTTCTATCATAAGTTCAGCCCCTAATGGTATTGTTTCTTTGGAAATGGCAAAGGGTAGTGTTCTTAATGAGGGGATGAGAAGGAAGGTACATGGTACTTCATCTCAGTCCGAGGTGCTTGTCACTGAAAATAGGGGGAGAAATCAGAGAAAAGAACCGAAGGGTGGTAGAGAGAAAAGCAGGAGCAAGTCCAAGTCTCGATACAAGAATGTGGAGTGTCATTATTGTCACAAAATAGGGCACATACAGAAGAATTGTTTTCTGTGGAAAAAATGAGAACAAAGACAAGAAGGGTAAGCAGAAAGAGAGGGATCATGATGATGATGATCGTGTCACTACTGCTACTGGTGATGATCTTGTTATTCTCCGTGACCATGAGTCGGTTAATCTTGTATCTGATGAGAGCATGTGGATAATTGATAGTGGTGCTACATTGCATGTTACACCGAGGATGGAGTTCTTCACATCTTATACTTCAGGTGACTTTGGAGTGTTGAAGATGGGTAATGATGGTGTGTCTAAGGTGATTGGTGTTGGTGATGTTTGCTTGCAAACCAACATGGGAATGCAGTTGTTGCTTAAAGGAGTCAAACGTGCTCCGGATGTCTGCTTTAATTTGATCTCTGTGCAATTGCTTGATGTGATGTGGGTGATAATCACTTTGGTTCTGGAAAGTGGAAACTCAGCAAAGGTAACTTGGTTGTGGCTAGAGGGGAGAAAATTTCTAAACTGTATTGGACAAAAGCTTTGGTTGCTAAAGATAGTGTGAATGCTGTGGATATGGAGGCATCTTTGTGGCACCGAAGGCTTAGTCATATCAGTGAAAAAGGGTTAAATTGCTTAGCCAAAAAGGATGTGCTTCCGGGATTGAAGGGTGCAGAGTTGGAGAAGTGTTCTCATTGCATGGCTGGTTAACAGACTTGAGTATCCTTCAAGAAACATCCTCCCTCAAGGAAGTCAGAGTTGCTTCAGTTGGTGCATTCTAATGTGTGTGGCCCATTGAAGGTAAAATCCTGTAGTGGTGCCCTCTACTTTGTTACCTTTATTGATGATTGTTCCAGAAACTATGGGTCTATGCTTTGAAGACAAAAGACCAAGTCTTTGGAGAAGTTCAAACAGCTTTCAGGCTTTGGTTGAGAGAGATCAAGCAAGAAGCTGAAATGCATTTGTACTGACAATGGTGGTGAGTATTGTGGATCCTTTGATGTCTATTGCAAGCAGCAAGGTATTGCACATGAAAAGACTCCTCCTAAAACTCCTCAGCTGATTGGTTTAGCAGAGAGGATGAACAGGACATTGATTAAGAGAGTGAGATGTAGGGGTGTTCGCAGATTGGATTGGATTGGTTTTGAGTAAAAAAGTCATCCGATCCAATGATAAAAACAACATGTGGTTTGGATTGGATCGGTTTGCTTCCTTCAAAAAACCCGATCCGATCCGATCCAATCAAATGCGGTTTGGATTGGATTGGATAATTCAGTTTTTATCGATACATATTTACATAGTTATTTACATCAAAGAACATCCAATATTTCGGTTCGATTTGCATTTGATTGAGTATTTAAAGAGTCATATGAATTTGTTACTTATTTAAAATAAAAATTAATTTTAAAATATTATATTGACAATTTCTAATAAGTGTTTTAACGGGATATACATGAATTGATATGCACTCTCATATGTAAAGATATTTTACACTATCACCTAATTATAAATTGTTAAATCATTATAAATGTTTGATTATTATCCTAAATATATTAAAAGTCACTCATAACATGATTTATAATTGGTTAACGATGTAAAAGTTTTCACACTAACATTACATTTACATACCAATTAAACTCTCTAATATAAGGATTAGGTGATAACTTATAAAAATATAAAGACTAATAATTACTTTTATAATGTAAAGATCAAATTATTTTCTTTGAACTAAATAATTTCGGTTCGGTTTGGATTGGATTGGTTTTACATATAGGATTCGAAATCCGATCCAATCCAATGAAAAATTTCGGTTTTTTTTTGTTTGCGGTTTTTTCGGTTTCGGTTATTTCGGTTGTCGGTTTTTCGGTTCGGTTAGTGCGGTTGGCATCGGATTGGATCGGTTGATGAACACCCCTAGTGAGATGTATGCTTCTCAAGCTAAGTTGTCCAAGCATTATCGGGGTGAGGCAATCGCATACGCCGGTACATGTTATTAATCTCAGCCCTGCAGTTGCTTTGAACAGTGAGGTGCCAGACAAAATTTGGTTTGACAAGAATGTCATGTATGATCACTTGAGAGTCTTTGGTTGCAAGGCTTTTGTGCATGTTCCAAAGGATGAAAGATCCAAGTTGGATGCAAAGACAAAGCAGTGTATCTTCATCGGTTATGGTCAGGACGAATTTGGTTACAGGTTGTATGATCCTGTTGAGAAAAAGCTTGTCAGAAGCCATGATGTAGAGTTCATGGAAGATCAAACCATTGAAGACATTGATAAGGTGGAGAAGACTACAAACAAGAATGATAACATCTTGTTTGATGTTGATCCAGTTCGGTTTCCTGTTTATAATCCGGATACTGTTGATGGTAACGTTCAGAATGGCGAGCCACATGTTAATGATCAGCAGCTTGGAGATGAGTTAGATGTTCCAGGTGATGATGATGAAGAGGAACATGAGATGTCACAGGATGAGAATCTTGGTGATGTTTCCGAACCACCTCAAATCCAACTCAGGAGATCTAACAAGCAGAGACAACCATCTACAAGTTATCATTCTGATGAGTATTAACCTTGACTGATGAGGGAGAACCTGAGTGTTTTAGAGAGGCCATGGAGAGTGAAGACAAACAAAAGTGGTTGCATGTAATGCAGGATGAAATGAAATCCTTGTATGATAATCACACTTATGATTTGGTGAAGTGGCCTAAAGGCAAGAGGGCCTTGGAAAACAGGTGGATTTATAGGGTGAAACATGAGAGTAACTCTACGTCTCTGAGGTATAAAGCCTGATTAGTGGTAAAGGGCTTCCGTCAAAGAAAGGGTGTTGATTTTAATGAGATTTTCTCGCCTGCGGTAAATATGTCATCCATTAGAAACGTGTTGAGTTTGGCGGCTGCTCTTGATTTGGAGGTAGAGCAAATGGATGTGAAAACAGCTTTCCTGTTAAGTCTCTAAAATGTCTGATGTGCATTTCCATAAGTTTTGATGAGAACTAAACATTGGTTAATGATTTAATTAACCTTCATATTGGTTGCTAACCCATCTATCGAGTGTGCAGATTAAATAAGAGAATCATCCTTCCAACGCAAGTGATTGAAACACACGTCCAACACTGTAGTGATAGAAGCTCACGTCCAACACACAAGTGATTGAAACAAACGTCCAACACTGTAGTGATTGAAGCGCACGTCTAAAACGCAAGAGATAGAAACTTGCGTCCACTAAAGTGATGAAAGCCAGTGTCTACTAAAGTGACAGAAGCGCTAGTCTACCAAAGGTATCAGAAGCGCTCGTCCAATGAAGCATTTGGAGCTCGTCCATTAAGGTATCAGAATGGCTCGTCCAATGATGTGGCATATGGAGCTCGTCTACTAGGTTACGTTCAACTAGTTAAAGGAGTATCCGTCCAATGACATAGCATATGGAGCTCGTCCACTAAAGTAACAGAGGCTCTCGTCCACTAAAGCAACAAAGGCTTTCGTCCACTAAAGGTGACAGAAGCGCTCGTCTACACTAGTCTTTGGACTTGCTGAGTCCTTAATATGGAGCTCGTCTACTAGCTCGAATGAAAAATATTAAATGGCTAGATAGACGCGAATTCTCTAAGGATTATCATAATCGTATTTTAAGAACCAGAAAGAGACTTGAAGCCTTTTCTCCTACTCAGTTTCACGATTATCAAGAAAAGTCAGATGTTACTATCTCAAGCAACCTTGGATAATCAGAACCAAAGATCGGTTGAAGAATGCTTCCAACATGCTTTATTCCCTAGTACCTTTGGTCCTTACACGAAAAGGGAAGTGTACTCAGCAAAATACAAAAAGCTCTCTGCACAACTCTGATATGGCTGTATCACGACGCATAAAGCCATGATCCTTCATGTTAGAGTACAACCAACGTTCCTATTGCATTAATGGCTGCCCAGAACGACTCTATTGCCGGTTTGGCGGTTATGTCCACATAGTTGTGAGGGGGAGACTTGTTGGGTTTTGGACTCCCTTCCAATGTAGAGAAAGGTCCCAAATGTGTAAGCCCATTTTGTCTCACTTGTTTAAGTGGAGAGAGGTCAGATTAGGGTTGGAGAGAGGTCAGATTGGGGTTGGAGAGAGGTCTCATTTTAGTAAGAATATAGCAGCCAACAAGAGAGGAGATGAGAGAAAGCCAACCCACATACCCACCAGACAGTCACCGTAAAATTGCGACAGAGGATTCGTTCACTATTGGATCGGGCTGAAATTTCTGCTGCAGGTTCAGGACGTGTGGTTCTTCATTCTCACCTTTCGGATTTTCAAGACGAGGTCTGAAGTGAGAGATATTAGCTTCGCACAGTAGCTCTGTTTTTGGGGTAAATTTCATCTTCTTATTTCTCATTTGTAAGGATTGGTGCTTGTTTGTTTTGGTTGATTGTTAGCACGGTTTGTGCACTTGTTGGAGACTCTTTTGTATCCTTATTTGATCATAGTGGAGCTGTTTCTTTGGTCTGGACGACCCGTGGTTTTTACCCTTGCTTTAAAGGGCTTTCCACGTTAAAATCTTGGTGTCTCTTTTGTGTTTGTATTGTTCTATTTGCTGCCATATATATATTTGTTGTTGCTCCTCACAGATTCTTGCAAGTTTGGGAGGATTTATTTCCGCTGTGTATTGCTTTGTTTGTGTTACACTCTTGCATTATTGTTCCCCCATCAAAAGTGTCATTGATTTGCATCATCATGCGGATGACTTGGCTGGGCAAAAGAAATATGCCCTCATGCTTGGATGAAGGAAGCTTTAGATGTATTGGTTAGTAGACAAACTCAATTGGAGTCAAAGACATAAATTAGTAGGTTGTAAAATATAGACATTTTCTTGCTTTTGGAATGTACTAAGCGGCAGATATGAAGTTCACAACATATTAGGACAGGAAAATTGAGATTCACTCACAATCAGTTATAATTGTGAATCATGTTGTTTGCAATTTGTTCCTTGCCTTTTGTTCCTTACTTCAAAAATTTCTTAGTTTTGGCGAAACCAGTAGTACAATTGCAGATTATGAATTTCTAAAATGTAGTTGAGATCTAGCAAGAGAACTATAGATGAACAAATTCAATTCATTCTTTCATTCATTTGGTTCTTCTGTAATATGATCTTCACGAAACTATGTTTAATGTACTTTCTTCTTCAGGCTTTTGGCTAAAGATTGTAATTGGTATATGATGCTATCAGGTTCATTTTGTAGGTTTTTTTTGTCCTTTTAATTTGTTCTTAGCTTACTCATTCACTCTTCCACCGCTGCAGGGAAGCATTTTCTTAAAGCCTTTGAGGCTTCCATCATTCTTAGTTTACTCATTAAAAATATTTCATTTAACTCTGAATTTGTGGTTGATGGGGCATGCATTATTTTAATGCCTTCAAGGCTTGGTTTTGAGACCTTTCAACCAGGGTATTTTTGTTTTGATTGGCTGTATTCTTTTTTGATCCATTGTCATACCTGCAACTGCAAATGCAGAGTGTAATGTAATATTTTTGTAACTTCCACTAAATTATGTCAGTTGTAACATCTGTTTTTGTTTTGTCTTTATGAAGCCTATTATTACTTAATAATTTTGCCGAGTTTACAGCATTCAACATATGTGACAACATATGTAATAATATCTCATTTTGAATAATGAGCATTCCAATCTGACGTGTAATAACATTCTATTTTGAATAACTAGCTTTCATTTCCTAAAGATCTTGATTCTTTATCACTAGGCATTCTCAATGTTGTGCCTTACATGAAACTAAGAAGCAAGTATATGTGGCACATCTTATTTTGAATCAAATTCAATAAAACATGTTTTGTGTTTCCTTTTTCTTTCATAACATGTAGCAATTGTTCCTCCCCATATTGCAGACAGGTATTTCCTTTCATTGTGAACTAATACTCATTGATTTCTTGGTTTGAGATTTGTCACATGGCTTGATAATTTAGATCTTTTGTTTCTATTTAATTATACGATGCATGATTATGTTAAATTTATTATATGTGACTTCAGTTTATCTACTAATGGTTACGAGATAGACACAAAATTTGAAGTATGGGTTCTCGTGGCAAATAGAGATAATCTGAACATACAGCTACCTTAAGTTAGTGGTGACCCTTTTGTAAGTCTCTAAACCCAATTAATTTCATTATGTCTTTTTTGGCACATAGATGTGCTGCTTTAAAATAGTCTGGTATTGTTAATTAAATTATCATAAATTATTTCAAGTTTTCAAAATAATACATTAAAATATGCTGCTGAAGTATCCATTTATGTTAAGTTACATGTCTATTTTAGATTTGGCCCAGTGGTAGCCCATCGATAGACATAGTTCTTGTCCAACTTGAGGTCATCTTTCTTTTAGAGGTCTTCTGGTTGGTGGGAATCTTCCAAAGAGGTTGGGCAAATAATATTATTTTCAACTACGTGGGCAATTTGGAGGGCGAGAAATAGATTGATTTTCAAAGAGCAATTAGTAGAGACCAGAAATTTTAGAGGCGGTAAAATTAACATCTTGGAGGTGGATATCATCTAAGGTAAAAGTTTTCCGGTATCCTTTGGCTGCTTGGTTCTTAAACCTTATTGATTGTGTTAGGTTATCTATGAAAATATGGTAGGGAGAGGCTTTTTTGGGAGGAGAATGTATTTGCCTCTTACCATGAGGATGTTCCTTTGTGTGGAACTTTTGTCTGGTACTGATGTTTTTTCTATTGAATGGTTCATGTGTATATGATTGTTATATTTCAATGGGTTCTAGTAGTTATCATTGTTTTTACATAAATAACATAATTTTATTTTCAAGGAATTACTTTCCATGTTTTTTTTTGCATTTCAATCTTATCTGATGGTCATGCTTATCATGAGTGTTTTTCTTCCGATTGCCAATTATGAAAATCAGTATTGTGCTCTTTGTTCTTATGAGAATGAGTGGTGTTTGGCAGATGACAACAACAATTACTATAGAGGATGTAAGGAGAGAAGTAAACATATTGTGAGTTCTAATTGAGCATAAGAATCTGGGGCAATTCTATGAAGCACATGAAGATGATGACAATGTATATATAGTTATGGAGTAAGTTCTTTTTTTTTTCCTTCCTTCATCTTGTGCTACTGAAAAATTACTAATATAATCTCAAACTGAATGAGTTTAATGTGGAAACCAAAACTTTCATGGATGCATTATTTCTTATACAAATTGAGTATTTCTACAAGCTCTTAGTGTGATGTAAATCTTTTAGACTCAAAAAGTGATTGATATTTAACATTGTGGTCCTTTATTATTTATGCATCTTAAGAGACTCATTGTAGAAAATTTTGTTTCTTTTGGATGCACTTTGGTTCAAATTTTTCTATTGACTAATTTTATTGGTTTGGGAACTTCTCCCTTTCTGATAATTTCTGAAAGTAAACAGCTATAGTTTATGGTTCAATTCTCAACAAGGACAAGAGTATTGGTGGTATAATTATCTATTGATGTTACCTTTGTACATGTTATCACTAACCTGAGTTCATGCTAGCTTCATCCAGTTGCCGTATTTGTGAAAATGTGGAATTATGCAGGCTCTGAGCAGGTAACTTTCACGACACCCATTTTCCCCTTCAAGTCATCTTATTTTATCCGACAAGTTCATTAACTAATGATTACTGTAACACCTCGATTTTTCTGCTTTCTAAGATCGGTATAAATATAAATAAAAGTTTATATTTTTATTTGAAACTTAGAAAATGATTTTGGAAAAACTAAAGTCATATTCATATTATACTTATTTATATAAGTATACGATTAAATTTTGGGTTGAAAATTCAAACGGAACCCGGTCTGCGTTTTCACTGACAGTAAGATTTTACTGATCAGAAAATATAATTTTGACTCGTGAACGAAATGAATAGATTTTATATCTCATTTCCAACAATATAGGTTATTTTGAAAATTTTCAAAATAAATAGGTTATTATACTTCGGGAGTAAAAACTTAAATCGGGTAATCGACGGAGTTGAGAACGGACGTGCAGAGATAAAACCTGACATTTGAGTTGAGTGTAAAAAGGTCAAAATACTCCTAACCTAACCTATACTAGTTAAATTATGACCATGGTTAAGGCATCCTCATCTTGTTTATGTGGTAGAAAATTAGCCACATCATCTACAAATTACCACCACAAGTTTTTCATGATTACCTTAGGGTAAATTACTAAATTGTCTTTAAGTTCTAATTAATCTACAAAATTGCCACAAGTACAATGACTATATGGCCCTAAAATGAAAAATTCTTGGACCCTTATGCCCTTGATTTCCACGGCCCAACCCACTCTTTGGAGCCCATTCCATTGCTATATGAGCTAACTTCATCTTTTCCATGAAGGTGGTTCATCATTTTCTCAAAAACCTTAAGTTTTCATAGCCATTTTTGTGAAGCAACCACTTGATTTCTTGCTCATTTTCAATCTTCAAGAGGTATACCATACTCTTCTTACTTAATCATCTCTATGTTCTTCAATAATTTTCATGATTCTAGGCCATGATCGTCCTTTTCAATTCCTAGTTCTAGAACTTTGAAAATCTCTAGAAATTTATAAAAAAAATCATATGATCATGAAACTAATATTTATGATCTTATAATCATCTCTATGTTTGTTATCCAAGAGCATCTGTTCAACAAAAATTCATTTCCTATTCTTTCATACAAGGTTGAACCCATGTAGTGTAGGTGAGGAATGATTTTGTTTCAACTTTATTTAAATGATGTTGATCTACTATCTCTAATCCATTTTGTTGTTGATTCAAGAGATTGGAAGATCAAATCATGTCCTAAACTATTTTTGTATATATGGCCGAAAATCCTAATTTAATGGTTTGGAGGATTTTGATTTAATTTTTGTTGTAAGATCATTGTTTATGTCTTAATCTTGCTCAAGGATCATTAATCCAAGAGTATGTGGAATTTTGACATCTCTAGCCCATTCAACCTATGTTGGCCGAACCTAAATATTTAGGTTAGAGATTTTATTTCATTGGTTAACTTGTTGTGTTGTGATTTGTTGTGAAGGATTAGGTGATTGTTTGATTGATTGATTGTGTGGAGGAAATCGGAATCAAATCGAAAAGTACTACCAGAAAGAAATCTTCAAGAGGTAAGGGGAGCTTACCTGAGGGATTTATCCCGATAATTATGTGTGATTTAGTGTATGATTTGTAATATTTGGTTGAGATTCGTGGTGGTTGTTTAATTCTGTGCTAAGACTGTCTGTGTTTGATTATCTGCAGTTATGAGTTATAATATGTTTTTATACATGATATGAATTGTATTATCCGCTATAGCGTTGATGTGAATTGTATTATTCGCTATAGCGTTGATGTAAAATATTTGATGATGTGGATTGTTGGTTGAGAAGCCTGACAGTAATCAGTGCTCATTTAATTAATCAGATAAAAGCTTCATGAAGAATATTCGATATTTAATTGAGAAATATTGGGATATAATATCATTTAAATATTTGATTTGATGAAAATGAGAAATAGTTGAAATATTATTTTAATGATTTAATGGTGTAGGAGCGATCTATGAGTCATAATGAGGACGTAACCGTGAAATTATTTTAGCACTGCTAATTTTTACGTGTGAAATTCCAAAATATTATAAAAAGTTATTTTGAGAAAATAATCTTCGAAAATAACTTAATTTCTATCTTAGAAAATTATTCTAAGAGGAAAAGTCAAATTTTAACTTAAACGTTTTTAAAATGCTAAACGACGGTTAATTCCGAAAATGTTTATGGAAAACATTCTTAAAAAAATAGCAGTATTTGTTTGAATAGAGATTTAATCTCAAACGATATTTTTAGAACTAAAGTTTCAAATAAGGTTTTTCAGAGGAAAATGAGTTTTGGGTGATTTGATTTTATAAATGAATTTTCAACATAAAAGGATTTTGTGTAAATGAGTTTTACATGACGGTATTATTTCCGACAACTTGGATAAGTTGAGGAATTTTTGTTTTGATTTGTGTTTCACATAACGAAAATGATTTTAAAGATGAAAAACAATGACGAGAATAAAATGTTTTATATGCATTACTCGACAGACGTGCCTACTTGATTTATCATGATATCTTGACGAACAAGGTATTCATGACACGACTTTCCATTGCGCCTTAATGGACAATATGTTTTTATGGATAAATATTTCATTTATCGCGGTGATCATTGTACCTTGACGGACAATGCGTCATATAAATTTGATCATTGTACCCTAATGGGCATTGTGTTTTTATGGATAAAATGTTTCATTTATCGTGTTGACCATTGTACCATAATGTTTGGACAATGTGCTATGTCTCGTGTTGACCATTGTGCTTTAATGAGTAATGTGCCATGTTCTGTGTTGACCATCGTGTCGGGAGTTTTGGACGATGTGCCATGTATTGTGTTGACCATTGTGTTGGGAGTTCGGACAGTGTGCCACGATCCTTGTTGACCATTGTACCAAGAAGTTGGACAGTGTGTCATGTTGTGTTGACCATTGTTTCTTTCGTTGACAATGTGCCATGCAAGAGCCTGATCTGCTCAAAATGAAAAGATGTTTGGAATCTCTGGAGATTGTTGTTGTACCTTGGTACTGATAGTAGATGGTGCAGAGGAAGTCTGTACTAATCTCGATCCTTGCAGAGGTTGGTAATAATGGTGAGAACTACAGAGTTCTTCAATTAGATTTTTTATAGAGTGACCAGCTTAGGATTTTTTCTTGTTTTGTGTAATTTTGAGAAAATTGGTTTAAGGGATTCTGAAACCCTTAAACCAATTTTCAAGAAAACTTATATGTTGTGATGGCTTGATTTATGAATGAAACCAGTTTATGTGTATCGTCAAGTGTAATGTGATTTTACTTTTGTGATGTGTCACTTTATTGAAGTATTTAGAAAGAAAATTTTTACACCCGAGTTTTCTGACTTAAAGTAAATTAATTTTTCGAAAACAATCAGCAAATAACTTTTTAATTTATTTCCGCATGTGTTACGAAGTAATGCCCAATGGGAGTGTTACAGGGTGGTATCAGAGCCAGGTGGAGTCTTTCGAGAACCTTGGGCAATAGGTTTGTTAGGTTTTTGTTGTGTGATCTCTTTTTGGACCTTGCGTGAATTGTTTTCTTGTCGAAACAATGTGTGATGGTATACAAGTAGGTGTGTTCCGATGGGTTTTGAGGTAATCGAGACCTTGTGAGAATCTATGAACAGTAGATGGTACATTGACCGAGTTACTTCTTAGAAGTAATGTGTTTTAGACACGTAAGTACGCGTTTCATTTTCTGGTTGCGGTTTAACTGATTGCGTCTTGTAGGTCAGTTATGGAACCAGAACCAGAGTCTATTATGTTGTTGACCTGTTCAGTTTGAGGTATTGTCATGACCCGAATTTCGTATCCATGACCGGTCGAAAAGGAAAATCTCTCTTTCCCATTCGCAGTCTCACAAGCATACAATAATTCGTTTCATCCAAAGAAAAGGATTACATTCATTAATTATCACATAATTAATATAATATATCAGAGTAACAAAAGACAAACATAAATTACAAAGTCATGTGCTAACTAGATATAACTTAAAACTATGGGTGTGACACATCAAAAACTTTCCACATGGCATTCAAGATTTCTTGGCGGCTACAAGGTTCCTGCAATAAAAATATTAAACGTGGGGTGAGTCCACTGATTCGGTGAGGGAATTTCCACAAACACAAACTTACAAGCAAGATAAATTTAAATTTTAGTATACAAGCATTTACTCATGTCAACACATAACTCGCGTGAAATTAGATATCATATCAATATACAACATCATATCACACATTGGCCTAATTTGTAGAGTACTTGTGGAATGACTTGCACTTTATTTAATTCTCAAACTCATATCCCTCTCATAAGGGGATATGCATCATATCATATATATATACATCGAATCTTTGGATCCACTTGGGGTTGTTAACTAAAGGTTCCCCACCCCGACGGTTTTAATTTCGTACCCCGGAGATACCGCATCCTCCGGCAAACACCAACATCCCTCCTCATCGCCCGAGGTATCTAATGAGGTCCCCTCATCTCCGACGGTGATATTTATATACCGGAACATCCCGCTCCCCGGTTGGCATACCCAAAGATTCATAACCATTCTTTGACAATCCATTCTACCAAGTACTCTTTTCAATAAAGTTTTCAATAATCATACAAACCACACATAGGAAATAAAAGTAAGCCAATTTACATCATGTGCATACACATACATAACTCAATAACTACATCGAAAGTGCATATTAAACATTTATTCACCCAAGTTCATAAACCAAGAAAATCACTAATAAACTACCTTCTTAGTAGGGCAACCATAACCATTTCCAAAGTCTCATAACACTGTGATCACTTTAAAGCCTTATCTTTAAAATTAGTCACTAAAGACACATATCATCTTCAATAACAACTTATCCAATGGGATTATAATAGAAAATATTTGCATTTCCAAAATCATAGCATTTTATAACATGGTCAATATAAGGTTATCAAAGCCAATACATAAATAGAATTCAATACCAGCACATTGATACATAAAATCCATATCATATTCATATACCTCCATATCATAACTATTTGAGCATATTAACTCATACAAAGCCTTCTGCATGGACAAAATCTAAAATTTTATTTCAATCTCAATTCATCATTTTATATGGTCTCACACCAATTTATGCTCTCCTTACTTAATAGATACCTGAAAATTATTATTCACTATATTTTCTACCAAGGTAGAACATGGTTATAGGATAGAACACCCAAATGCAGGAAAAAAAAAGAATAATAAAATAAATAAAATAAAAATAAAGTATATAAAAATGATCAAAGCCATGTCACTAACTAGTTCCTACACCTTCCCTCAAAAAAAAATTGTCCAATATTCCAACTTTTTAGTCATTTAGACAATATTCCTATATCTTCCAACAGTGCCACATTTACGACGTCCAACCCTTTTTGATTAGAGAAAGGAAAATTTCTTCACCCAGTAGATTCCAAATCCAAGCCTAGATAAAAGATTCTTAAACCAAAGCCATACCATAAAAGACAAAGTAAAAGTAAATAAAATCAAAGCAAATCAATAAAGGACAAAGCAAAGCAATTTAAATCCAAAACTGCCTCGGCTTGTACCATCCAGCCTAGCAATAGATAATATTTCCAATGCAAGCACATAATACCCATTTTCAAACATACAATCTAATGCATATAAATATTTGATTTTGCAGAAAAACAGAATCAACTTTTAAATAAAATCTGATTTGGAACATTAGAGTTCATCAACACAATTGAGGAAAATTAGTTTGATCAAAGAATGATGAAATTAGTCTAGGAGGTCATCAATTGATAGTCCCAAATTCACCAAAATAGCATCAATTTTCACTTTGAAATTGAATTGAAGAGGTTAGGGTTTCACAAGGGTTAGGATTTCAAAAGGGATTTAGGAAAAACTATGAAGTATAGAAGAAGAGATGAAATCTCCTTACCCAAAAGGAAGAAGGGCGCGAACAGCGGTGGCAGTGGTGGTGCTTGGTCCAAAACATGGAGGAAAGAGCAACGTTCCATGTGGTAGGTTCCGTTCCGGCAAAGGAGGCCGGACGGTGGATCGGATAGTGTGAAAATGGTGGCGGCTTGGCGGTGGCTCCGCCGCCAACGATGTCTGTTTGCGAAAATATTTGGTTAGAAATGTAGAGGAGAAAGCGAAGAGTGTTTCTATTTGAATTGATTAATAAAATAATTAATTTGATTTGAAAAAAAAAAAAGTCAGGAATTCTTAAGGAATTTAAGATTATGGTATATATAAACTTAAAAATTAGTGTCATTACTATTACTGATCAATAAAAAAATATCTTTCTTTCCCGTATTTTAAATACTTCGTACAGTACCAAATAAGTTATTGGGCGTTCTCTTAATGGTTTCGGTGGAAGAGAGAAATGTATATTAAATGTACCTATAATGGCGTTCAATTATCCGAAAGAGAATTTCCAAAAAACTGGCTAACGGGCGGTACTCGGATAAAAATTATGCATCATTCTTATACCTGTTGCAGCTTCCAACAGATCATTTATTAATTCTTAATACGATATTGAGATTTTTTACTGGAGCGCGATTGGTTTCTAAGTTCGCTTCCGACTGGAGCTGTAGGCCTTTTACTAGTTGTATTTATTCCATAAGGACTTATTTGATTCAACCGTACCACATAATCCTTTGGAGAAATGATTGGGTTTTGCCTATTCCTCGAAAGAAGTTTTTATGGGATCCCTATCTACCAAAATTTATCATCGTGGTTCTGGTATGAATCTAAAGTTAATTTTAATTGATTCATAGGATCTTAACAAGAGAATTGTTATGAAGAGAATGAATCTTTTTATCAAAGGATCATAAAAAAATGGGTCCGGACCTCATACATGACATAAGGAAATAATCAATCGTTTTATTTACAAATTTCACCTTCAGCAAGCGTCGGTTTTTTCAAAAAAAAAATTCTTTCTCTCTGGTATCAATCGTGAGCTACGAGCAAGTAGAACACCTTTTAGGAGTATCAATCTTTGTAACATGAATTGTAAAGTTCTATCTAAATCTAGGAATAGGAACTTCTAATTAAAATATGACTACGCTAGGTTGCACAAAAAAATTCTTTAACTTAAATTCAAAGTCCTAAAATTTTCAAAAGGAGTCTTTATGTCACGTTACAGAGGACCTCGTTTCAAAAAAATACACCGTCCTGGAGTCTTATTAAAAATGGGAGCATATGGATTGGTTCGAATTAATATGGAATTATTACCCCGTGCTCATTGGGTTTTACTTGTTTTCTAGGTATCTATTCATACTCATTTTTTATTCTAATTAGTTTTATTCTAATTAGAATATAGAATACCTTGTTTTGACTGTATTGCACTATGTATAATTTGAGAAGGAATAGAAAATTATTGGAAGGTTAAAAATATTTCGAAGAGGAACCTGTTCCCATGCGATAGTCAATGTAGCTTATCCCTTGGACCTTTTTGAAGAAGGTTCTGTTACTAACCTCCGCTGCATACATCACTGCACTTCCACTTGACACCTATCGTTAATGACTCATCATCAATACATCGCACGATTCATTATGACAGGAGCTTTTACTCATGGAGCTATTCCTGATGAGGAGGAAATACTTTTTTTAAATTTTTATTTTTCTTTCTTTATCTTATTCATTTCACTATTCATTTTTCTTTTAAAACTAAAATTAATTAAATTAAAAGTTAAAAATAAATTATTATCTTTTTCAATCATATTATTTAAAATAAAAATTTTCTAAACAAACAATAATAGTGATAATAGCATAATATCATTGTCTTGTAAGTGCGCATACGTTACAATAACGCAGCGTTAATGTACTCAAATAATTTAAATGAGTAAAAAAAAATTACTCAAACTAAACAATATGGAATAAATATTTAACTGATTAATAAATCTATTTATTAAATAAACACATATATATAATTATCATAATGTTACAATATCCATTAAAACATTTATACGAAAAAAAATTCAAATAACCGAGCATGATTGTTAAGTCTCTAAAATGTTTGATATGCATTTCCCTAAGTTTTGATGAAAAATAAACATTGGTTAATGATTTAATTAACCTTCATATTGGTTGCTAACCTATCTATTGAGTGTGCAGATTAATAAAAAAAAATAGAATCAGACGTCCAACAAAGTGAAACAAGCAGACGTCCAACAAAGTGTAACAAGCAGACGTCCAACACTGTAGTGTTTGTAGCGCACGTCCAAAACACAAGAGAAAGAAACCCGCTTCCAATAAAAATATCAGAAGGTCGCGTCTACTAAAAAGTATCAGAAGGTCACACCTAATAAAAATATCAGAAGGCCGCGTCCACCAAAAAGTATCAGAAGGCCGCGTCTACTAAAAACAACAGAAGGCCGCGTCTACTCAAAGTATCAGAAAAACCCGTCCAGTGAGGTATCAAAATTATCCGTCCAATGACGTGGCACTTGGAGCGCGTCCATCAAAATATCAGAAAAGACTGTCCAGTGAGGTATCAAAATGGTCCGTCCAATAACGTGGCATATGGAGCTCGTCCATTAAGGAAGCAGATGGAGCTCGTCCATTAAGGTCAGAATGTATCCGTCCACTGAAGAACAAGAGACTCTCGTCCAGCAGAGTGACTGAGACTCTCGTCCAGTAGAGTGACTGAGACTCTCGTCCAGTAAAGTAACTGAGACTCTCGTCCAGTAAAATAACTGAGACTCACTGATAAGCCTCTGGCTCATCTAGTTTTATGGCTAGTATGACCAGGGTTTTGTGCAAATTATATCCTATTTTCACCCAAATTAGATTAGATTGTCCTCAAGCAAGGTTTTGAGTCTCTGAAGTAGTTTTAGGTTAATTTAGTCAGTTTTGAGTCAAATAATACACTTATAGCTGTGTCTTTGTTTTCAGGTTAAGTTGGAAGTCAACAGAATAAAGAAACAGGGGATTCGCCTCGCGAACCTGAAAGCCAGCAGAACAGTGAAAATGTCATCCTCTCTGGTTCGCCCCGCGACTACTGTTCTCGCCTCGCGACCCCGAAGGCTGACTGTTCTAGGAAAATGCAAGGTTTCTGTGTCGCCTCGCGAACACTTGACTCGCCTCGCGAGTAATCCAACCCTGGAAGACCAGAAGCTATCACGGTTTTACCATGCTAAAGGTCACGGCTGTGACAGTTGGAATTTGAAGAGTCTCGCCTCGCGAGTAGTCCTTCGCCCCGCGAGAAGACCAAACGTTGCTGACTTTTCACAATATTCGCCTCGCGAAGGAGTGCTCGCCTTGCGAGTGGACTTAATTTCTGAATAGTATAAATTGCCATTCTGAACAGCTTGAAAGGACTTTTGGCTTCTCCATTGTTTTTGTATTTTTCTGTGTGTTTTCGTTTTTCCATGGAGAACTAAGTTCTAGGATTAATCTATTGTAATCGATTTCCACTATACTTGAGGTTCTTGTATTTCCTGTTTTGTATGCTTTTCCCTTTTCAATGCCATGCTTTATATTTCTGTTTGCTTAATTCAGGAGTATATTGTATTGTGTTGATTTATTTTCGGTGATATCATGTTCCTATAATTAATCGCGTTTGCTTAATTCGCGTGTGTACGTTTCGTGTTCGCTTAGTTCACGAAGGGCTTAACCCCGTTTGCTTAATTCGGGAATAGGGACATATATATGTAGTAGTGGTTTCGCTTGTAAATTGTTGCTACAACCGAGAGGGGATTAGAATCTGCTTAGGGCTTGGAAATTGTATGAACCTATGATAGTTGGGAAATCGAGAACAATAGATTAATCGTTTTTAGCTATTTGACAATCTCTTTGAATTGCCTTGTTTCATTGCTCTGTTATTATTTTGTTTACTTATTTGCATCCCAATCCAAACCCCCCTCCCCCCCCCCCCCCCAAAAAAAAAAAAAAACTGATTTTCGTGGAAAATAGCACTTTAAGAGTCCTTGTGAGACGACATCCGAGTTGTCGCCCTAAACTACAGTTTGAAAACCCGCTCGTTCCTTTTGGCGCGTGTGCGACAGCGCGACCACTCACGTCCACCAGACTAACAGAGGCTCTCGTCCACTAAAGGTGACAGAAGCTCTCGTCCACTAAAAGTAACAGAAGTGCTCTCCACTAAAGGTAACAGAAGTGCTCGTCCACTAAAGGTGACAGAAGCACTCGTCCACTAGTCTTTGGACTTGCTGAGTCCTTAATATGGAGCTCGTCTACTAGCCCGAATGAAAACTCAAATGACTAGATAGACGTGATTATTTTCTAGATGGAAGCACTTATCTTATGATCGCGAATTCTTTAAGGATTATCAGAATCTCGGTTCAAGAACCAGAAAGAGACTTAAAGCCTTCTCTCCTACTCAGTTTGACGATTATCAAGAAAAGTCAGAAGCTACTCTCTCAAGCAACCTTGGATAATCAGAACCAAAGACCAGTTAAAGAATGCTTCCAACGTGCTTTATTCCCTAGTACCTCTGGTCCTTACACAAAAAGGGAAGTGTACTCAGCAAAGTACAAAAAGCTCTCTGCTCAACTTTGATATGGCTGTAGCATGATGAATAAAGTCATGATCCTTCATGTTAGAATACAACCAACGACTCTATTGCATTAATGGCTGCCCAGAACGACTCTATTGCATTAATGACTACTCAGAACGACTCTATTGCAATTAATGAAGTTCTGCTTGAAGCCAACATCTGAGAGGATGTCTCTAACGGATCATAAATGCTTGAAGACCATAAATACAGAAGCCATTGAAGATGAAGATATAGAATACACATTGCATTAAAAACGACATTACTCTGAGCATTTCTTTCTTCATTCTTTTATTCTTTATTCTTCAATCATTTTGAAGTTATTACGCAGACTTTCCTGAGCCTTACATTTAAACCACTCTCTGAGTGTTAGTGAAAGATCTGCCTGTGAGAAATTGTATTTATTACGAACCAAATCTCTCAAACAAACCTAAGTGAGCCTGAAGAGGCTAGGTGTGAAAACAATACTTGTCTTGAGCCTGAAGAGGCTAGGTGTGCAAATAATACTTGAGTCTGTAACCTTATCAGTTATAGTGGATAAATCTTGGTGCTGCCAAGGACTGGACGTAGCTCTTTGATTTGAAGAGTGAACCAGGATAAATCACCGTGTCAATCTCTCTTCCCTTAAACTCTTTAATTGCTTTAGTTTTTCTTGTATCTGTTAAGTGGTGTGTGTGCAATAGTCACCCGTCCATCCTGTATTCTTTCACTCGTCCAAAGCTAGCTTTCTGTTTGCGAAAAGATTTCAGCTTTGCTTAAATTCTGATAAACACAATTCAACCCCCCCTTCTCGTGTTTATAGTTATCTATTTCAATGATGTCATTTAAACATAAATTTTAAATTATTAAAATTATCGGGTATTACTGGTTATTTATGACTTTTTGAGAACGAAGGTTCCTTGAATAAGTTTATTCCGGTCTCTTTTCTTTTGACAGAAGTGAATCAGTTTAGATTTTGGGTCAGGTCATTTCTTTTCCTAAAGTTGTGAATTGCTCTATTGTTGTTCGGGATAGGCATTTTCTTGATAAAAGAAGTTTCTCGATGAGATTTAGTCCAGTCACTTTACTTTTGGTGGAAGTGATCCAGTCTAAATTTTTGTTGGACTGTCGTTCTTTTAAATCGTTGTTTAGTGAAGATCTTGCGAAGGAAGGAACTTTATTAGATTCATGTTTGTAAATGTGTACCGATCATGTATTTTTACATCCACGAACCCATTAAAGAATCTTTTACGCACAGAATATTCTTGTATTCTTTTCAGATTGATAAAATTCTTCTATATACATTCTTGTGAAAGTAAAACCTTGGGATTAAGAAATCCTGTCTAGTTTTGAATCACGAAATTTGAGGGACGAAATTTTTTTTAGTGGGG
Organism: Sophora flavescens; assembly: GCA_030762895.1. NCBI lineage: Eukaryota > Viridiplantae > Streptophyta > Magnoliopsida > Fabales > Fabaceae > Sophora > Sophora flavescens. The sequence goes on along the minus strand of CM061068.1, from coordinate 97,702,388 downwards.
TAGTAATGTAACACCCCGATTTTTCTGCTTTTTAAGATCGGTATAAATATAAATAACATTTATATTTTTATCTGAAGCTTAAAATGATTTTGGAAAAACCAAAGTCATATTCATATTATACTTATTTTTATAAGTATACGGTTAAATTTTGGGTTGAAAATTCAGACGGAACTCGGTCTGCGTTTTCACTGACGGTAAGATTTTACTGATCAAAAAACATAATTTTGACTCGTGAACGAAATGAATAGATTTTATATCTCATTTCCAACGATATAGGTTATTTTAAAAAATTTCAAAATAAATAGGTTATTATACTTGATTCGGGCGTAAAAACCTAAATTGGGTAATCGGCGGAGTCTAGAATGGACGTGCAGAGACAAAACCCGACATCGGATGATGAGATTTGTTGCCACCTAGGGTGGTGAGTCATAGGGGTGACTCACCTAGCAATTAATGAACGTAGTGATGAGTTAAGTGTAAAAAGATTAAAATACCCCACACCTAACCTATACTACTTAAATTATGACCATGGTTAAGGCATCTTTATCTTGTTTATGTGGTGGAAAATTACCCACATCGTCTATTGTAACACCTCGGTTTTACGATTTTTCAATATTGGTAAAATATATCTGTTTATATTATTTTTATTGGAATAATAATTATTTGGACATTTATTTTTGTTTATTTTATGCTGCTTGATCTTGAGTAATTTTATTTACTCTTTTAAAATTATTTTATTAAGTGCGTCAGCATTGCCTTATTCCAGTATAAGTACTTTTACTAGACAATAATGTTATGTTATTGTCACTACCAGTATTTATTTAGAAATATATTTTAAATGATATGATTGAAAAAAATATTATTTTCATATTTTATTCTATTTATTTTTATATTTGAAAATAAACTGATTTGACATTAATTGATGATAAAATGTTGGACCTTGGATTTTCTTAGTTGATCAATTCAACTATCAATCTTTATTTTAAATTTTTAAAGTATATATTTATCAGTCATTATTTTTAGATCTAATGAGTAATACTATTTCCTTTTTTCTAAACTCAATCTCAACCACTTATTTGGTACCTAATCACTAGGTACTTGAAAAATAAATAAAAGAAACCCAAGATCCCTCCCTTCCCAGTACCGTGCGTGCCCACCCCCCACCCCCTCCTTTCTTCTTTTTCTTTTCTCTTTTCTTCTTCATCAGAACTTCTTCTCCCTATCCCTACAACTCTCCCTAGTCCAGCAGCCAAGCGACCACCGCCCCTGCACCACAGTCGGCCGCCGCTCGCCAGCGCAGAGGAGGAGACGCACGCCGTTCGCGTCCCTGCACGCTCTGGTCGTTGTTCCACCGTGAGGAACGTCGCACTCCGCCACTTTCAGACCAGTAAGCCGCCACTCTAATGGTGGTTTTCCACCATTTGAATTCATTTTAGTTCCTTTCTTCTCCCTTTTATCTTATTCTCTCTCTTTTGGCTCTTGGTTGAGGTAGAACCATCACAAACCAACGCTGGTCGCCGCTTCGTCGTCGTTCCACTGCCATTGACGCCACCACAAGCTCATCTTCTTAGAAACTTGAAATTAAAACTTGTTTTTGTGCAGTTGGGACTATGAATTAGAGTTATCTTAAACCAATTTCATTGTTCTTTAGTTAAAATGAGTTTTCCCCAAATTGATTTATGAACCCTAAAGTACCAATCTAATTTTAATTGAAATTAGTTATGTTTTTGTGAAATAAAGTGTTTTAATCAACTTAGAGTAAGTGTTTGATGATGAATGATCGACTGTTAGATTTGTCTGATTATTGAAACTACTTTGACTCCCTCTACGGGATGTTGTTGTGGTTGTGGTTATTTGGGGGAAACAGGTTTTATGATTTTCGGGAGTGGATAGGAGCTGTTTAGAGGAAACTGGAACGTCGAGTTGGGGTTTGAACTTGAGCAGTTTCGTGGTCAGAGGAGCTAATTGTTGAATGTGTCAAGGAGAGAATCTTTTATGGTCTGCAAAGGTAAAAGGAGTTTACCTGAAGAGTTTTAGTAGTTACATACTTATTGTTGTGTTTGAATGTATGTTAATTTTTAAATCTTTGTAATGATGTCTTGCTTGAATTGTTTAGAGTTTGATTGGAGTTTTAAGGTTATTGTTTGTTGATTATATTATTATTTTGCTTGACTGTGATTGGCTGATGGCATGACACTGGTCATTGCTTGTCAATCAAGATTAAGACATTAAAATACCTTAACTCAGAAATATCAAAAAAGTGGTGTTTTTCTTTCTTTGGAAAATTCAAAGAAAATCCTAAATGATAAAAGTGTGAAGATAGAACAAAGTTAGGAAAGAAAGAAAATGGGAAATATCAAAATTCATGAAAAGATTTAAAGAATTTTTGAAAAGAAAAGTCTTCTGAAAACAAAGATTTTCTTTTAGGCTTTACAAAAGTGGTTTCAAAAATGCAAAAATTTTTTAGAGAAAATGCCTCTTTGATAAATCGATTTGTAAGAGTTTCGTAGTTGGTTTTAAAGTGAGAAAATGACTTTTGAAGTTTTCTAAGTTTACGATAAATGGATTTATAAAAGAAAAGGTTTTGGTGAAAAATGTATTTCTAAGAATGAAAACGTATTTGTGGCACAAAGTTGAGAAGACTTTGATATTGTGTTTTTCGATTTAGTTTTCACTGAGCGAAAAAGAAAATCATGTGTAAAGGATCTAGTGTTCCGGATTGACGGGCTAGAGTTCCTATTTGAGTTTCGAGAGTGAAAAACAATTGGATTTTATTTCGATTTTTAGTTTTTCCCTGAACGAAAACCTCTGGAAAGAGAGTGAAAAAGAAAGGACCTAGTGCTTCGGATTAACGGGCTAGAGTTCTTGTTTTGAGTTTTGAGAAAGTAGAAAGGACCTATTGTTCAAGATTAACGGGCTAGAGTTCCTATTCTAGTTTCGAGGAAAGATAGAACCTAGATTTCCGAGACGTCGGACTAGTGTTCGGTTGTGAATGAGATTTTGAAATCATGGATTTTATTGATAAAATCCTATGTGAGTATTAAAGTTTAATTTAATACTTGATTTAAAAGTAGTCGAGAGCGTAAGCCTTGACGAGGAAAGAACGATGCGAAAAAGAAAAAGAAAAATGAAAAATGAGAACACCTTGTTTTACATGCATAGTCTGGCTTTTATGCCGTTGTGGCAGACGTGCTATTGTGTATTTGAGATACAGTTTCACAAAGGGTGAACTGACAAACTAAATAGTTACGGACCAAAGACGGCTCCTTTAGTTTTTGGGTCTTCAGGGACATTCGGGTTCGAACTCCACGAAATGCTTGGGGCTTTGCAACCTCTTGCTGGGAAATCAACTACCCTGCTCGAAATGTACTTAACCAGGAGCTATTCTGTATTATTTTGGTGAGATGCGATACCCCAGAACAATTCGGGATAGGACCTAAATTGAGAGACCGACCCAAAACGCGCGAGGCAGTTGTGTTATGGGCATTATCGCGATCCTATCATGTTCGACGAAGGGAAGTTAGGATCTCCGGAGATAGTGACCTGGATAGTGAATATTGAAGTGACATGAAATGTTTTTACAAAATGCATTTGATTGTCGGGAATGGATCCTTGTGTTTATGGTTATGATATATTGTATGTCATTGTGTGAGAGTCGTGTATGTGACTGCTATGATAAAACTCATATGTCGATATCTCACATTTGCATTATTTGTTTGGTTTCTTTTGTGTTATTTTGGGTTAAGTGTACAGATGATGCTGAGGAGTTATTTGCCCCACTCGAAGGGATTGGCCCCAACTTTTGAAGAAAGTTGATTTACTGGAATAACCATGGAGTCTTTTTCTAGTAAGAGTCTCATAGTGCGACCAGCTTAGGTTATTGAGTAAATTTTATTTGGAAAAAGTCATAGTTATAGGTATTATGACTCTGAGAGTCTTTTATTGGATCACTGTTATGTGTATGTATGTTTACGGCTCGGAGAGCTTCTATTGTGGATATCATGTTTATGGCTCGGAGAGCCTTTATTTTGGGATGAAAATATAAACATTTCAGCAGGTGTTTTTATTTTTGAGATATTGGAATTACAGAGGAGACTCTGACGAAAATTTTGAAAAAGCTATAGATTTGTATTCAAGTATATTTCTAAGATGTGGTGTTATTATTTTAAAATAGGTTTAAATTTTACCTCAATCGCAGAAAAAATTTTATACCCACTTTCATGACCTATAAAGAATTGCACGAAATGTTTTCCAAAAGCAATCAACAAATATTAATTTATTTTAATATGTTATTACGAATTTGAACTAGTCATGTAATGCCCAAGAGGGTGTTACATCTACAAATTACCACCACAAGTTTTCCATGATGGTAGGGTAAATTACTAAATTGTCCTTAAGTTCTAATTAATCTACAAATTTGCCATAAGTACAAATGACTATATTGCCCCTAAAATAAAAAATTCTTGGACCCTTATGCCCTTGATTTCCACGGCCCAACCCACTCTTGGAGCCCATTCCATTGCTATATGAGCTAACTTCATCTTCTCCGTGAAGGTTGTTCATCATTTTTCTCAAAAACCTTAAGTTTCCATAGCCATTTTTGTGACGCAACCACTTGATTTCTTGCTCATTTTCAATATTCAAGAGGTATACCATACTCTTCTTACTTAATCATCTCTATGTTCTTCAATAATTTTCATGATTCTAGCCCATGATCATCTTTTTCAATTCCTAGATCTAAAACTTCGAAAATCTCTAGAAAATTATAGAAAAATCATATGACCATGAAACCAATTTCTATGATCTTATAATCATCAAGAGCATGTGTTCAACAAAAATTCCTATCCTATTATTTCATACAAGGCCGAATCCATGTAGTGTAGGTGAGGAATTATTTTATTTCAACTTTGTTTAAAAGATGTTGATCTACTATCTCTAATCCATTTTGTTCTTTGATTCAAGTGATTAGAAGATCAAATCATGTCCTAAACTATTTTTGTATATATGGCCGAAAATCCTAATTTAATGGTTAGGAGGATTTTGATTCAATTTTTGCTGTAAGATCATTTTTTTATGTCTTAATCTTGCTCAAAGATCATTAATCCAAGAGTATGTAGAATTTTGACATCTCTAGCCCAATTAACCTATGTTGGCCGAACCTAAGTATATAGGTTAGAGGAGATTTTATTTCATTGTTGAACTTGTGTTGTGATTTGTTGTGAAGGATTAAGTGATTGTTTGATTGATTGATTGTGTGGAGGAAACCGGAATCAAATCGAAAAGTACTACGAGAAAGGAATCATCAAGAGGTAAGGGGAACTTACCTGAGGGATTTTTCCCGATAATTATATGTGTGATTTAGTGTATGATTTGTAATATTTGGTTAAGATTCGTGGTGGTTGTTTAATTCTATGCTAAGACTGTTATTTTATCTGTGTTTCATTATCTGCAATTATGAGTTATAATATGTTTTAATACATGATATGAATTATATTATCTGCTATAGCATTGATGTGAAATATTTGATGATTGGATTGTTGATTGAGAAGCCTGACAGTGGTTAGTGCTTATTTAATTAATCAGATAAAAGCTTCATGAATTATTGAGATGATTTTCCTTGATGAAAATGTAAGTAATTTATTTTATGTGCATTAATGTAGTATTTATTGTATTCGTCTCACTGACATGTTCTTTTCTTTTCTTTTTTCTTTTTTTAGATGCAAGTCTACCAAAATACATGCTACAATCAAAGGTAGCCTCATACCAAAGTTTGAGTCAGATATGGATGAAGATGTTGTTTATTTTGTTGAAATTTTTTTGGTCCCTTAAAATGATATTAAGTTCAAGACGACAAGACATAAGTTTAAGTTGAATTTTATTCGTAGTACCGCATACAAATATTTGATGGATTGAAGATGGGATTAATTTACTTAGAATTGAATCAATTAAGAAAAGATTTAAATTAAAAGATTGATTTACTTTCAAAAATATCTTTTTTTATTGACAGATACTTTCCAAAGTATCTTATTTATTTATCTTATTTGTTTCTTCCAATCAGGAGATTTGATAAAAATATTTTACTTTTTAATTTTAATTTTTTTCCCAATTTGAAGATTTGATAAAATAAAATGGAATTAACTTATTATTTTTTATATTATTGGTTTTCTCATAATAAAATATCTAAAAATAAAATAATTGATAAATTTATTTCATTCAATTTTATTTTGTTGTATGTGAATCTTGATGTTTATGTATAAGATTTTATATTATTTTATGCTAAATATTTTTTTTTGAAGTCGAAAAGTTAAATTTTTATCAATGAAATCTATGTTTTGTATCTTTTTTGGAATCAAATTAGAAAAGATTTCAAAATATATAGTGGTTGGTAGGATATCTGTTACCATTAAGATAGGAAAGTATTTGATTTTTATTTAATATATTATTCCAATCAATTAGAATTAGAATATTTAATATTATTTGCGATTCATATTTTCAATGTATTAAATGAAAGATATAATTGTGATTCAAATTTCAAATAGAATAGAAAATATTATTTATTAGAAGAATAACGACAAAATCGAGAATTAATTTGCAAAATACAACATAAAATTTCATTGAAAAATATCAAACTTTAATGGCAATTAATTATTATGAGAATAAAATATTTTGGATGACATAACAATAAATAATTAGTTGATAGGATAAAAAACAAATATATCAATAATTAATGTGATTTACAATTTATAAGTAATATTGGACAAAATGTTCTGATTCCTCAATTGTCATTGATGCCATTTGATGTCAGGATCCTTTATAAATTCCAACATAGACAATTTCCTATGGTTGTTTCTTTTGCAATGACAATAGATAAGAGATAAGGACAATCCCTAAAACATGTGGGCATTTATCTCCCACAATCAGTTTTTTCACATGGGTAGTTGTATTACAGTATCAAGGGTTACTTTACGTCAATGTTTAAAAATAGGAAAAACTTATGCGCTCTTTAATAGGTGTTGTTTGTGATGTTCACCAATTATAACATGTCACATAGATTAATTTTTTCACTTAAATTTAAATTTAAAATGTTCCTATTTTTTCTATTGGTTGGTTAACCCATGTGTTGAATTGTGATTGGAGAACAGTAAAAACGGTACCCATGCAACTGCACCTAAGTTTTGTCTTTAAAAATACTGGTATGTGACAACGAAGGTCACATTTCAAATTCTACCTCCAATGTAGTATATAAAGAAGTATTTCAGAATTTAACATAGGCAGGTGACATAGCATTTATTAAATTTATTTTATACACCAATATCTCTTACTCATTATTTATTTAGTACCTTTGTTTACAAAGATTGTGGCTTTTTCCATTTAGATTTGTTAACGTTGAAAACTAATTTTGAAAATCTTAATTTTACCCTAAAACATTGGTTGTCCATGCATCGCACGGGTACATTGTCTAGTATGTATGTATGTATATATATATATATATATATATATGGGAGATATCAAGTGAGAGGGCCATTTTTATGTAAGAGTGAGATGATTATATCATAGCCATTGGATCAAACGTTAAACGGTCAATATTAAACCACATATATATATATATATATATATATATATATATATATATATATATATATAACCACAAAGTCCTGGGATTTTTTTAAGTGGTCATGTGATATTTTAAAACCACAAAATAACTTTTAATCATAACCATCCATGTATGGTTGTATGGCCTAGATTTACTCCTCTCACTCTCATATAAAAAAGGTGCTCTCACTAGATACATCCCCATATATATATATATATATATATATATATATATATATATATATATATATATATATATATATATATATATCCAATTATGAATAATCAAGATTAAAAATTAGTTAAAAGATTAAAAAGTCACATGACTTTTTTGTTTTAATCTTGACCATTCATAATTGGATCTAATGGCTATGATTTACTCCTCTCACTGATCATATAAATAAGATCCTCTCACTTGATATGATATATATATATTGGGAACAACTCAAGTGAGAGGAGTGTGTTATTACGAGAGTTCTTTTAGAGACACAATCGACTTCTAATATCACCAACCGATTTTGAGTGTTGCTAGATTTTTTTTAATCAATAGCTTAGCTTATTAGCCTTTTATTCGAATTGTTGATTTGAAATATTTCATTTTTTTTTTTTTTTTAAAGGGGGGGAAGCGGAAGCTAGTCTGCGCTCTTTCCATTTTTGGGTGGTCAAAATTTGGTCCATTTTTTCAAAAGCAAAAAAAAATGCTTGGAAGTATTTATTCTTGTTTGAATTTATAAAAAAAATTGTTTAGATATTTTAAACAATGGAGAGTGATGGATCGAGGCTCAAGTTTGTTTGAAGGTATTGGAAAGGGCTTCGTAATTTTTAGGTGCTTGATTTCTAATTTTTAATATTGTTTTCAAATCAATGTTATCGAGCAAATTTTTTCTTCTTCTTTTGTTCTAAGAGTAGTTTATAAAAACTACTTTATAACAAAAAAATTAAGAACACAATCAAATAATTTTTTTTATACAAATATTTAAAAACAGTCAATATAATGAGAATAATGTGACATTTTTGCAACTATTAATGAAAACAAGAAATAAAACCAAAAAATTGAGAACAAAGAAAGCAAACCCTTACAATACCAATAAGTTTGAATATCTGTGAAAGATCAAAATGAAAGAGATAGTAGGAAAATGAGTAAATAAATTCATACTTTATATGATCATACCTCTTCGACAGTTTATGTTTTTGCTATTTCTTTTACATATTTTTAAGATTAATGCACTTGGATTATTTGCTGTTTGTTACAAATGGCAATGTGTCTATGAAAGTAACCGAAATTCCAAATTATTTTCTATAAACATCTATTTTTCAGTAATGTTATTTTACAGGAATAGTTTTTAGTTTTGAACAAGAATTTTATTATAATAATATAATGTAAGTTAAAAAAAAATTATATTGTTGCCAATCATATATTAACATATCATTTAAAATGTTTGACTCACATAATCTTAAAAGTCACACTAATATTGATCAAAAAAAAAGTCACACTGACATAAGATAATCTATTATTGATTGTCAGTGTAAAAAAACTTTGCCGTGAAATTGTATAAAAACTAAACACTTTGAACAAACTCCTGCTCATTCAGCTAATGTGAATTTTTTTTTTTTGTTGATGAAAACCTAATGTGAATATAATAATAAAAAAAGAGTTTAATTGTTGTATACTGTCGGTGTAAAGTTTCTTACACTATCAACCAATTATTAATTGTAGTTTGAATGACTTTTAAGATGGTTAGGGTAAGAATCAAAGATTTTTAATGATTTATCAATTTCTGATTGATTGACAATATAAAAAATCTTTATAATGTCAGTGTATATCAATTAAATCCTAAAAAAAAACAATAAAATGGCAACACTTTTTCTTTAATGTTTTTTGAGGCACCATGTCATGAATTCAATCAATGAGATTTAATGTTATGTATTGACGGCCTACTCAATCCTAACTTTATTATATTGTAGTTTAAATTTGCCCAAAGTTATTTTGAAGTCAAAAGAGTATTTATTATATTATTATCTTAATTGCTCCCAGAACTCAAATCAACATTCAAAACCATACAATGTGAACAAATTAATATTTTAGAGTAGAATGGTTAAACATTGCAGTTCTAAAAACACAAACTGGGTGTAATTAGACAGATAAAATGAGTAAAATTTTGATTATGCTATAGGGCTTGAATCACTATATATCCTCCGCTGTAAACATAATTCGCTTATGATTGTGTCCAAAATCCTTTTAGGTGTAAATTCAAATTAGATTAATAATAATAGTAATAATAATAATAATCCATCAATTAGAACTTTTTTGGGTAGAAATTCACCGGTTAGAATTGATTCAACGGATATAGAGCGCGTTTGTTATTGTTTATTTTACTTAAAAAAATTATTTTTTTAACTGAATAATCATTTTTTAAAACTTTTAATGTGTTTGTCTTTGCTTTTGAAAATAATGAAAAACAGAAAAAGAAAATCATTTTCAGGGTTAAAATAAAAAGCAACTTTCATTAGCTTTTGGAAAAAAATCAGTTTTTATAACTAACTACTATTTAAAAAATGATTTTTTTTATTGTAAACAAACACATTTCTGCTTCTGTTTTTTTTTTTAAATCTCTAAAAAAATCACTAAATTATTTTATATCAAAATCATTTATTTTTTAATCTTAAACAAGGGCTTATAATCAAACTAAATGTTAGCTATTTCTGTAAGTTTTTATTGAGACGTATAATATGTTCTAACTTCAGAACCTAACAATCTTTACTTTCTTTATTTAATAATTAAAAAACAAAATCGGACCACCATTTACTAACATTAAGCATATCGGGATTGGTTGATTTGATCCATCTTTTGCTTATAACAATAATATAATTTGGATTCGAATTCTAAAGTCCCATGTATTAATAAGAGATTTAGGGTAGATTTATAACTATTATAAATCCTCTCTTTATGTCTTTTTAATAACTATAAAGCTTAAATACCAAAAAAAAATTACAATAATAAGTATGCCTTTATGTAGATTTGGATATGTGAGATCTTGAATATCTTTTACATTTCCCCTAGGTCTGACTTAGAAAGAAAATCTTAAAAAATTAATATATTTTCATATTTAAATGGAAAAGGCAACGAAGAAAATCTAAAACAAATCCAATGTTTTATGTTCTTTTCATATTCAAAAAAAGGTTAAAATATTTGTAATATGCCACTAATTAAGAATAGAGCTAGTCAAAATTCAAAGCAGGTATACCATATCTATTTGTGGAAGGTTAATAAACAGCTTTGACAGGCAGTCAAAGGGAGAATCAAATACATGTTCCTGACCAAAAACAAAAATATGGCAGCACATTGAAACAAAAACAAAATCTTCCAAAGGACAAAGTTGGTAAAAAACTAAAAATTAATGTGATTGAAAGAATTCCCATTTTGTTTATATATTTTGGATTCTCTTATTTTTTGAGGATTTATTATTTTTGATTTGGGTAATACTAATATTACTTGATTGACCCAATTAAAACTGGGAGTGAGTTGGATTTGACTACTGCTTATTAAGCTCAATTGATCTTTCCTATTTGATACCATTTCATTTGTCTTCCAACCATATATATATATATATATATATACTGTTCCTCTCTGTGTTTCTCTCACAACAATTTTCACTTCCCTCTCACTCATAAGGTGTTTTTTGTGGTCCAATTAAAAGCACAAGTTATAGTTTTTGGTCCTTTTTGCAACTTTCAATAGCTTCACTCTGAGTTGCATGAGCTACTAGCTCATTCATTGGTGTGTTGAAGTTTCTTGCTTTTGGTTTCCATTGCTATGATTGGACTTTTTTGTGTTGCAATGTTCATTGGGAGTTTCAGTTATTTATTTATTTATTATCTTAAAAACTTTGGCCTGGTATTGTTCAGCAAGTTTTTCTTGTTTTTTTAATCTTAAAAAGTTTTGGTTTTTTCTTTTGGGTAATTCCTGGTGTAGTTGAAGTTTCTGGGCATGGCAAATTCATTTGAGTTTTGTGAAAATGAATGAAATGAGTAATTTTCGAGAACATTTTCAAGAACATTTTTCTCGCAAATTCATTTGATCAGTTTTGTGAAATTTCATCTGAATTGCTTTTCATATAGTTGAATGAATGTGGATTCATTGGTGTCTTGTTCTGAAACGAATTGGCTGCATAGGCTCATGACTCAAAACACAGGAATTGAGCAGTTTAGTTCATTAGCTAGAAAACATTTTACCCACTCGCATTTTGTTAATTTCTGGTAAAAATTGTCCAATGGCATAGGAAAAAAGAAGTAAATAAATGTTCTGTTTTTAGTGAATGTGATGGCCAATGACATAGCATTTTCTCTTATTTTACCCTTTTCCATGCAACCATGACTATGCTAAGGCCATCTTATTTAAAAGACTATCAAAATTGGGTAATGTATCTTGTTTTTCATGAAACTTCACATAATTTGTTTCTGGATAACCCATAGTAATAGAGCATGTTAAATCCCATCACTATGTTTGTTTGAGCAATACTTATTAATGCTTTTTTTTTTTTGGGTGCAGAAATAATCAGTTCTATATAACAGCGAAATTCGGTACACAGGATGGGGTGTTTCGCTGTCTTGAAGAGCTTGAAGAAAAAGTCTGATAAAAACATGAACATAGAACATGTCATCAATAGCAACCATGTTGCACCTACAGTACATCAAACTCAGGCTAGGCCACTGCAGGCTTCACCTCCTAGTTTTAGGACCAATGTGAGCCCCATTACTAATGTTACCAACACCAGTACAAGGGTGTCATCTGCTCCATCAGCTCTTGATGCAGCAGAACAAAATGCTCTGGCCTCAAGTGAGCATGAGGAACAAAGACAGTCGAAACACCGCGTTGGATTAATGAAGGAGTGCCTCTTGCCTACCCCGCAGCCTTTACCTCTTCCACCATCTCCTCTGCGGCGTGGTGCATTAAGGACATCAAGTGGTCTTCAGTGTACTCCTGGACCTTTGCCGCTTCCACCTACTGGCTTACTTAGAAACTTTTCGTATGAGGAAATTGCTGCTGCTTGCCACAATTTCTCTTCGGATCGATGCGTGGCAGAATGTCTTTCTTCCACCATATACAGAGCCTCCTTTCGTGATGGCGCTTCACCTTCAAGGAAGTTTGAAGCCACTGTCACTCGCCTTCACTCATCAACTCAGGCACTTTTCTCCAAACTGCATTACTTTCATTTTTTTTTTGTAAATTATCACTTGTCATCTTAATAGCAAATGCCTCCTTACCAAATATGAACTAGTATTGCCTTAGTTCTTATCTTAAAATGGTTAGAATGCAATGTTTTATGTGATTTTTAATATGAAATGTTTTATGCTTTATACACTGAACTGCTGAATTTCCCAATGGCAGCAGAAAAATTAGGAATTAAGGACAGGCATCAAAATGTTTAGGTTTGTCTATTGTATTTGAATATGTTTTCAAACTATTGTTATATCAAATGCTGAAAATTGTTATGAATTGAACTGTTGCTTATGATTTGGTCTAAATTGCAGAGATTGAAGGAATTCACAAAGGAAGTTAACACTCTTGCATCCTTGCAACATCCAAACCTCTGTAAATTGTTAGGATTTCATGCACGCCATGGCACAGGACCGAGGATGTTGGTTTATGAGAGGCTATACTATGGAAGCTTGGACCGCCTGTTGTTCGGTAGATTTGATGGCGTGGGACTTGATTGGAATACAAGAATCAAAATTGCCAATTGTGCTGCAGAAGGTCTTACTTTCTTGCATGATGAAGGGCCTTTCCTGGTAATGAAATCTCTATGCTTAGCATAATTTGGCATGAAACTTATATCAAATGTACAAAACTGAAGCAGCTTCATGTGATCATTTAATATTTGCATGTAGAGTTAGATCTAAGTAGCTGACTTCCCTGTGGGACCTGAGTTATTTTTTGTTTCTTAATGCACATTGAACAATTATACAACGAGTAGATACTTTTAATTATTTACTAACCTTCCTTTAGTACATTAGATTTTCATTTCAATCAAGTGGTATACTTCTATGTTTGCTGAGATACATTATCTTTTGCAGGCAATGTATAAAGATTTTTCAACAGCCCACATACAGATTGACAAAGATTTCACTGTAAAGCTTTCAGGATATGGTTGTGTTGGAGATATTCCTGAAAATGAGATTTCAAACAGATCACCTGTAAGTTCTTTGACTAAAAAGTTCTTTTATATGTAACTTAAAAGGGTCGGTTTAGTTTACTTTTTGTTTTTTATTTTCATTTCCTAATTTTAGCAATATTTACAACAAAAATAATTATAAAATTATCACATTATTTTCATTATTTTTCCTGTTTCCAAATATTTGTATAAGAAACATTAAAAACAATTTTTTATTTGTTTTCACTGTTTCCTATATAAATCTATGGAAACAAGAAATAGAATAAAAACAAAGTAACAACTTTGTAATTATTTTTGTTGTAATTATATTTGAAATCAGGAAATGAAAACAGGAAACAAGAAACAAATTAAACACATCCTAATATTTCCCACCTTTACAACTTCTTATTTGGCATGAATTTTTATTCCATTCATTTTGTTCATGAATTAATTTTCCCTACAGGCTATTGGAAACCTGGCACTGGAGACAATTGAAAGAGGAGTGCTTACTCCAAAGAGCAATGTATGGAGTTTTGGAATTTTTCTTCTGGAGCTACTTACTGGCAGAAAGAATCTTGATAGCCGTTACCCTATGGAAGAGAGGAACTTAGTCAAGTGGAGCCTTCCTTCCCTAACAGATGATTATAGTCTATCAATGATTATGGATCCTAAACTTAAGGGTCGTTTCCCTTGTAATGCAGCAAGAACATTTGCTGACCTTATTAAAAACTGCCTCCAAAGGGAGCCATCAGAAAGACCTGCCATGAGAACAGTTTTTACTCATCTCAGAATGGTGCATGATATGAGGCACTCTTCTAGGTTACCACAGAAAGAGCCAGCATTAACAAGTGGAAACCAAATGTCAAGAACACCTAGTTTTAATGTTATGATAAGCCATGCACATAGAATGAGCTACTCTCCACCACCAACACCACTACCAATACCAAGACCATCTTTTTCATCACCTCCTAAATGGGCTGGTGTGCCAACCTTACTTCCTTCTCCCTCTGCATATTCCTCCTCCACCCTCTTGGTGGAGGATCTTAGTAGGCTGCAAAGCAGGAAATCATCACCCTCAAGGTCTAGGAGAGCTAGAGTTGAACCTCAATAATGTTCATTTTTCATTATTATTTTGTTTTATGAGTCTCGCTAACGAGTGTCTTAATAGTATTGATTAAGGAATTCAAAGATAGAAAATTTTTATCAGAACTTTTGAATTTCAACGTACTGAGTACACACTTATTAATACAAATTTTTTATTTCTAATTCTTTAATCATGGTCTTAAGGACAGTTTTTAGCATTTGCTTTGTTTTATTATTATGTTTTTCTTTTGGGGGTTGATTCAAAAAAAATTAATTCATAGGAGATAAAGATGTGGTTATTCCTCCCACCTTAGCATTTTTGTAGATAGTGCAAAGGTTGGTCTTGCATGGTTCAATTAGTTACCCCATTAATTTAACATAAAATTTTACGTTGTGTCTATCTAACACTTTACTCCTTTCTCCACTCAAAAGTCCAAACGCAATCTAACACGATGCTATCTCTGACGTTTGTACGTTACCGCGTAAGGAATTAGAGCTTTTTGGTTGGTAGAATGTTTTTTTTTTCCCTGCGGAATAGGAATGAGAATTATTCCTGTCGAGATCCGACTTGTCGAAATCTCGTCGTAGAACGTCAAATCAAAAGTAAATAATGGTGTTGTTTTAGATTATGGCTTGACAGAATATTATATTCCGATCCTACGTATCCCAATGGGAATCAAAGCCAGCCGTAGTTCTAGGTTCAACCATTGACCATACGGTGATCTCAATCCCATAATCTAGTATCTGATGAATACCAACAAGCAAGGACTCTTCAATAGTCTCTTGGTCGAGTTAGTTTCTCTAATACGCTTAAGGGAGGGTCACCTGGGTCAGTGAAAAGTGAGTCTCTCTTTTGGGTTCTCCTCTTTTTATAATAGGATCCCATATCTTTAAGAGATATGGATTTATTTCCTTTTATCTCTTAAATCTTCTTTGAGATATGATTTCCGTAATTTAAGAGATATTATCTCTTCTAACCGGATAAGGTTATTTGAGATAATATCAGGATTATTAAAGATAATATCAAATCTTAAAATGATCTCCTAACCGGATAAGGTTGTTTGAGATAATATAAGATTATTAAAGATAATATCAATATCTTATTCTTCCCACCTTAATTGGATCGGGTATCTAAGCTCGGTGGTCGGGTTTTACTCCTCGGCCAGTACACAAGCCCCCCAAGCTTGGAGCTTTTTTGAATACGTGGAAGCTTCTATCAAGGGGCCGAGCCTAGCCGAGACGGAGGTAGTCATCTCAGTTTTGCATTGTGACCAAAGTTTCTCGGTTCTCGAGATGAAAAGAGACGTTGCCTTTTGTCATTGTTTACCTTTTTAGGTTCGGCATTTCGACCTCAACTCGGTCGATTTTAGCTCGGTCAACCTTTTTAGGTCTTTAGTTTTTGCCTTTTTAGGTTCGGCATTTCGACCTCAACTCGGTCGATTTTAGCTCGGTCAGCCTTTTTAGGTCTTTAGTTTTTCATAAATAAATTTTTGACCATATAACAGTATTCTTGCCCAATATTGCAACTAAAAATGATTCTATTTATTTATTTTTCCGGATGTGCCTCATCAAAACCTTCCTGGCCAAAATCTCGTGGGAAAAAGACCAGGATAGGAAAAAGAGTACATCACCTACTTACATAACTTTAACTAAAATAAAACTTAAGGTGGGAAATGTTCCAAGCTCGGTGGTCGGGTTTTACTCCTCGACCAATACACAAGTCCCCCCAATCTCTTTCTTTGGTCGGAACCGAGCTCTTGTCTTCAAAACCTCTTTCTCTCCTTTTGGATTCTACCATTTCTTCCGAGTTCATGAAACCTGTGGTTTTTTCCTGTAACTCTTCAAAATCTCTCGGTGGCTTTCGAGATAAATACTCAAAGAATGGCCCTGACTTCAAACCGCCCATGACGGTATGTAGACAGAGTTCCGAGCTCATATTGGGAATTAAAATTTGTTTGGCACTAAAGCGAACCATATAATCTCTAAGTGACTCATTCTTTTCTTGTTTAAAATTCACCAGCGAGACCGAGTGCCTTTTATGCTTTCGGCTCGCTGCGAATTGTGCAGTGAACTTAGTTACAAGCACATCAAAGGAATCAATTGACTGAGGTGGGAGATTCGTAAGCCAGGTTAAGGCAGGGCCTTGCAAAGTTAGGGGTGGAAATAGGCCAGGCCAGGCCAGGCTTTAGCTAAATAGGCCTGGCCTGTTTCAAAAATATAAAGCCTAAGCCTGGCCTATTATCTGACATAGGCTAATTTTAAGGCCTGGCCTGGCCTTTTTAAAAGCCTGGCCTGGCCTGAAAGCCTGCTTAATGGCCTGTTTCACATTAACATACTCCTGAATAAGCTGAACCTAAACTCCTATCAATAAATAGGCCATTGACTAAACAGGCCAATAGGCCAACACCTAATACCAACCAGCAAAAAAATTAAGCACATATAAACTACTAATATTTGTAAAGAAAAAATTAAAGTAGGTCTCAAAATTAAAATTAATAAAAAAAAACCAAATAAGCCTCAGGCCATAAAATACCAAACACTAAAATCACATAATAGTAACAAACACATCACCAAAAAAAATGATCTGAGATCTGAGAAGTGAGAGCCACAGTAGTAAATAGATCTGAGATGACCCAATAGTACCAATGCTATTACAACACCAGATCTGAGATGACCCAGTAGTAAATAGATCTGAGATGATCCAGGTAGAACTGACACCGCCGTGAGCGCCGCCGTGTCCAGCTTTCCCCTCGCCAGACGGCGTTACTGCCATCACCTCCCAGCGCCGCCCACGCCACCTCAAGTCAGTCCGCCGTCGCGAGATGTAACCACCGAGAGCCACAGTTCCGTTTGAACTGGATCCGTCGCGAGGCTCCGTCACGAACCACCACGAGGCACCGAAGAGACGCTACCTACGACCGAAACAAAGACGAGATGCTCAGACTCGCAGATGGAAGGAACTAAAAAAGGTAATGACGACTGACAAGGAAGCATGGAGAGGAAAAAAAAGGCAAAACTTGTAAGTTGTAACTGAGGACGGCGACACAATGGAGGGGAGATGAAGAGGGAGGGGGTTTATTTCTTTGAAACGTGAATACTGAATAGGGTTTCTTTTTAACACTCCAGAATAATATTGGAGTTTTAAATGGCTAGGATTAGAAATAATATATTTAAATATTTAATTTTTTTAATAAAATTAATATTGTATTATATATTATATATTTAATTTAATTAAAAATAATATTAATTTTAAGTAGGCCGTCCTACCAGGCCTAAAAGGCTTTTTCATAAGCCTAAGCCTGGCCTATTTAACTAAAGAGGCTTTTTATAAAGCCTAAATATGATCTTCTTATTAAACAGGCCAGGCCAGGCCAGGCCTTAAGCAGGCCAGGCCATAGGCCCCTGTCGGGCGGCCTGGCCTATTTCCACCCCTATGCAAAGTAGTTGGAAAGATTTTGCACATGACGACTTTCGAATATGTCACTAGGTAAACGGAAGAAATAAAGGATTCTACGTGCTCGGTTGGGTCAGTGGTGCCGTTGAATTTATCAATGTTAAGAGGCTTAAAATGTCTAGGCATGATTAGCTCATCGATGTCATCCGTGAACTGCAACCTCGGTCGTCGATCTGTTACCCTTTTTCTGGACAGTCCTTTCTGCACGAGATTTAACTCCTGAACCCTCTGGGCGAGGTTTGGTCTTGGACGGTCGGCTCGTATCATGAGGAGAAGGTACCGTACGATGGATCCTTTTGGCTACCCTCGGGTGAGGATTGCTCTTCTTCGGAAGGCATCACTGATCTTTCTCTTTTCCGAGCTCTTAACAGCCTTTGATTTTGAGCACGTATCTCCTCGTTCTCCTCACACAGCTGCCTTAACTGTGCCATAACCTCTCCCAGCTGAGGGTTATCTTCCTTGATGGGAGGGGGGTGATTGTCACGGTTCTGGCTCGTGTTCGAAGCCTCATGATCTACATGGTTCGTGATGTTCGCCCCTCCCATCGGTCCATTCCGTGTAGTCACCATCAAGCTTTCTTATGGAATCGGGGAAATTTTTCCTCGGCCCCACGGTAGGCGCCAAGTTCCTGCCGAAATCCGACTTGCCGTAATCTCGCCGTAGAACGTCAAACCAAGAGTGAACAATGGGGTTGTTTTAGATTATGGCTTGACAGAATATTGTATTCCGGTCCTACATATCCCAATGGGAATCAAAGCCAGACGTAGTTCTCGGTTCAACCCTTGGTCATATAGTGATCTCAATCCCCTAATCTAGTATCTGATGAATACCAGCGAGCAAGGACTCTTCAATAGTCTCTTGGTCGAGCTAGTTTCTCTAATACGCTTAAGGGAGAGTCACCTGGGTCAGTGAAAAGTGAGTCTCTCTTTTGGGTTCTCCTTTTTTTATAATAGGATCCCCATATCTTTAAGAGATCTGGATTTATTTCCTTTTATCTCTTAAATCTTCTTTGAGATATGATTTTCGTAATTTGAGGAGGGATTTATCTCTTCTAACTGGATAAGGTTATTTGAGATAATATCAGGATTATTAAAGATAGATATGATCTCCTTAATTTGAGGGATTTTATCTCTTCTAACCGGATAAGGTTATTTGAGATAATATCAGGATTATTAAAGATAATATCGATATTTTATCCTTCCCACCTTTATTGGATCAAGTATTCATTCAAGCTCGGTGGTCGGGTTTTACTCCTCGGCCAGTACACAAACCCCCCAAGCTTTAAGCTAGTAGAAGCGTAAAAGTTTTCATGACAGTAGCCGAGCTTGGCCTTTAAAAACCTTATTTGGAGAATCTAAGGTTTATGGTGTAGGTTCTCTTCCCCTTTTTACCATAGTCTTAATGACCGATCTTGTACCTCGGTCAATCGTTCAACCTCAGTTACCGAGCTTAGAAACTTAGTCTCTTCTTTTAGCCTTTCAAGTTGGCGAGTTAAGTGGCTGAGCTTCACACTTCGGTCTATATATATATATATATCTTTTACTTCGGTGAACACCTCGAGCGACCGAGCTTCACGTTTCGAGTTGGTGAGCTTTACACCTCGACCCATATACAAGCCCCCCAAGCTTGGAGCTTTTTTGAATGTGTGGAAGCTTCTATCAAAGGGCCGAGCCTGGGGGGCTTGTAATCAAAGTCAGACGTAGTTCTAGGTTCAACCATTGGCCATACGGTGATCTCAATCACCGAATTTAGTATCTGATGAATACCAGCGAGTAAGGACTCTTCAATAGTCTCTTGGTCGAGCTAGTTTCTCTAATACGCTTAAGGGAGGGTAACCTGGGTCAGTGAAAAATGAGTCTCTCTTTTGGGTTCTTCTCTTTTTATAATAGGATCCTCATATCTTTAAGAGATCTGGATTTATTCCCTTTTATCTCTTAAATCTTCTTTGAGATGTGATTTCCTTAATTTAAGGGATATTGTCTCTTCTAACCGGATAAGGTTATTTGAGATAATATCAGGATTATTAAAGATAATATCAATATCTTAAAATGATCTCCTAACCAGATAAGGTTGTTTGAGATAATATAAGATTATTAAAGATAATATCAATTTCTTATCCTTTCCACCTTGATTGGATCGGGTATCCAAGCTCGATGGCCGAGTTTTACTCCTCGGCCAGTACAAGAATTGTTTGATTTACGAAAATGGGATAAGAGATGCAATTTAATCATAAATGGCATAAAAACCTATGTTATTAGAAGATACAACAATGACAATCAAAATGTTGTACAAATGAATTGAAATAATAAGGATAACTTTTTAGATCAATTGCAGTATTTCAAAATAAATCTCACTTCATCCAGTTTCAAAGAAATTTGAACTCACTGTGGGTGATTTTTTTTGGGTATATTCAATTATTTTTTTTGGGGTATATGGGTGATTTAAGTAGTAGTAATAATAATTATTATTATAGTAGTAGTAGTAATAATAATATAATAATAATAATAATATAATTTAGGGGTTGAGGAACTTTTTACAAATGTTAACCTTAGTATCCTTGTATAAAATCACCTATTTCCATTTTTACAACATATTACAAAAATAATTGAATATCTTACTGCGTTAAAGGCTAAAGGCACTGTTTCATCATGTTATTCTCTCACCTTTTTTTTTATTATTCTGATTAACAATAACAATGTCAGCCCTTTCTCATATTCGCTACAAGTTCACTTCTATTTTCAGGACATTCTCTTCTTTTGGTCAGCAAAGTCAAATCACCTTCAAGTAGAAAAAAATCAGAACTTTGGGATCCCAAAAAACCTGGTTCTAAATCTTTAGGGTGTTTACTTATTGGCAGTAGAATAATAATCTTAATTCCAAAAGAAAAAGAATAATTATCTAAACAGAGTTTAAATGGACACTCAAAAAAATAATATTTATGCAAGAAATGAATTTTAAAATAAGATTTAATTGATAGGTATCTTTATACTGCAGAAATGCTAAATCGATACGCGGCATTGTATGTGTCGCACTGTGCAGTACTGTGCGATACTGTAGCGGGTCTTTTTTTTTTAAAAAAAAAAAAAATTTAAATTTTTTTTTATAAATAATTTTTTGGTTAAGTATGTGTAAATATCTGGTGAATCGGGTACAAATATCTGGTGAATTCAGTTCATTATCTGGTGAATGGGTTTTTTTGAGAAATAATTTTTTTGGTTAAGTATGTGCAAATATATGGTGACCCAGGTATAAATATCTGGTGAATTCAGTTCATTATCTGGTGAATAGGTTTTTTTGAGAAATAAATTTTTTGGTTAAGTATGTGCAAATATATGGTGAATCGGGTATAAATATCTGGTGAATTCAGTTCATTATCTGGTGAATGTGTGTTTTTTTATAAATAAATTATTTGGTTAAATATATGTAAATATCTGGTGAATGGGTTTTTTTGAGAAATAAATTTTTTGATTAAGTATGTGCAAATATCTGGTGAATCATGTACAAATATATGGTGAATTCAGTTCATTATATGAATGAGTTTTTTTAGAAATAAAATTTTTATTTTTTTAAAAAAGTCAAAATTAATAATAAAAAAAAAAGTGGTGCTACAGTAGCGCTACTGTAGCATGATGTCGCAAATCTGTGTCAAATTAGCACAGCTCTTTATACTATTAATCAATCATAAACTGTCATATCATAAAAAATATTTGAATATTATCATAACTGATTTAAAAATCACACATATGATTTATAATTAATTGATAATATAATAGTGGAAGTGCTCGTTTGGAATTGCATTGAAACAATTCAAAAGCCCATTAGAGACATATAAGCTACATATTGTAGCTTCTGTTGGACTCGCTTTTGGATAAAATTGACGCAAGACCAAACATGCCGTAAAAGATTTTATATTAATAATGCATCGAAATTAATTTCTTTTAAAAAATCTTATTAAGAGTCATACACTTTTAGAAATACAACGGCCTCATAAGTTGGTTTGAGCTTTCACAATTACTTCATAGTCTTCAATTCAAATTACTTTAAAATGCTCGTTCAAAGTCGAAGCATTCATTAAGATATATTTTGTTCTTTTGTTGATGTGTGACAGTGTGAGAAGAGGGAAGAACCACCGAACCTCGCCCACTCCCTTCCCCTATAACATTTTAAGAAGGAAGACCAACAATGGCTATTCAAAGTTAAGCCGCGTGCTAAAGAAACGGAATTGATGCCCTCTCCCTTCCCCTATAACATTTTTAGAAGGAAGACCAATAATGTCTATTCAAACTTGGCATACATACTAAAGAAACAAAATCAGGTATATTATGACTTGGCAATCCTTGCCTCACTAGTGTTTACAACCTAAAACGCAAACTTTATCATATGTAGTTTTTTTTTTTTTTTTTTGGGGGGGGGGGGGATGTGTTTGGAATTCACATCAACAAGACACAAAAGACAATCCAAAAACAAGACTTTCCAATGGATCTCCTATTATTTTATAACTTATGCAAGAAGGTTTCTTGTAAAATGATTTTGGAGTAAAAAAAAAGTAAAAAGAAAATGAAGGTGGCGAGGACTTCATGAGAGTGAATTGTTCTGGTCTTTATCTTGCTCACTGTTCTCTTCATGGCTGCTTTCCTGCTCATGAACAGCAGAGGGAGTACAGCAATCCTCATTATGTCTTCCCTCACTCTCATTGGTTGTCTGTGCCTGTACATTTGAAGCTGAATTTGTTTGCTGCTCCGAAATCAAGCTAGAAAGACCATTTTGCTTCAGGTAGGTCTCTAGTGGGAGATTTGCTTCTTCAAGAAGACTCATCATGCTCACATTATTTGGCCCGGCTTGCATGTCTTCTCGATCAGGTTGGTGATTCAAGTCTAATTGTCCCTTTGCAGCTTCAGCCACTTGGTCTTGATTCCTTGAATCCAACTCATTTGGCACCATTGCTTCATTCTCCAAACCATCAACTGGAGTTAAATGATGAGAGGTGCTGTCTACTTCTGATTCATCCTTGGTCCCCCACGATTGCTGATTTCTCTGAGCAATCTCTGCTTCACGTTCAGATTGACGCTTCTTCTTTCGCATCATAAGGGTTTTAAACCTACGTTTAACTGTCATGCAAACATTGCAGGTGCATGTAGGTTTGTGTTTGCCCTTCCCACTTGGTGGTTGGATACACACAATGCAGGAGCACCCAGGTCTATGCCTAGGGTGTTTTGTAGTGGTGGCAACCGGTATACTGCCAGACTCGCCTGCATCATCTCCAAGTATTGCAGCATTTGCCAAAGCATTTAGTCCAGAAGATTCATGTTCCAGCGGTCTTTGGCTTGCTGCCATTCTCTGTTTCTTGAATTCTATTCCAAAATAATGGATTGAAGTATATTAGTATTAGATATCAAGAATTTGTTGACACAAAAACATGTCACTATGGCTCTGTATTTATAATATTCATATAATTACCATTCTTGATCATGCAGCGTAATTTGGGAACTGAATGTCATTTTTCTTTGCACATAGATAATTTGACTAAAAAGGGTAGGCACAAAGCCAAAATAACAAGACACAAGCACCAACTGCATGGTAGCGATTATGTATCATAATTAATAAATCATTACTGTCCAGTACATTTTTGAACTCTTAGACAGCACAAGAACTTTCAAGTGGCAGCTCAAGATCAGTTAAGAATGTTAACACAGAGGTACTATTAAACCGATTCAAAGTCATTATGTAAAAATACCTTACTGTGCTTATGATTGGTTTGCTGATAATCATATCAGAAGACAAATATAAGATGCCAAATAGTTCAACATTTCAATATTTTTTACCATCATGAGCATGTTTTAAATTATTTTAATTACCATACCAAATGTAGGGATCTTCAATTCTCATAAAGCTTGTATACTCAATATTTTTAAATTCCCATACCTAAATGCCACTTTAAATCAAGGTTTACAAAACCGGACCGGCCATCGAACCGGTGAAGGCAGCGGTTTGAGGTTCAATAGTCCAACCGTGATTGAACCGGTTATAATTAAATAATAGTATTTTAATTTTTAATATAATATTTGTAACAATATTAAACAAAAAAACAACATAACTAAAATTATTAAGCACAATTTTTTTTATTTTGAAATTAAACTAAATAAATATAAAGATATATGTTAAAATCATCTTCATAGGAAAAACCAACCCAAAATCTACAACCAGCCCACATATGTTAGAAAACAAAAGAATTGGGTTTTGGCTAGGAGGAGCCAAATCCTTTTATACTAATTTTTTTTTTAGGAAACCGGTTCAGGCTGGTCCACAACCGGTTTTACCAGTTTTGAACCAGTTCGACGGTTCTGAGACCGGTTTCAAGCAAAACCGGTTCTGGGGGCCAACCGAACCGGCCTAGGTCCCGGTTAAACCGGTCGGACCGGGCGGTCCGGTCCGGTTTTGTAAACCCTGCTTTAAATAGCTTCAAAATTCCTATACTGACTTAATAATGCATTAATACTCATGCATTCAAACACATGTAGATATTCCTGCCCTCAATAACAATGAGTATGGGTCTTATATGATGAGTTGAAGTTTCCCTGTTTGGTGTCCAATCAATACAGTAAGTATACAGCTGAATTTAAATGGGAAACCCATTTGAGAACCCCAATCCACCACTGTCCCTAAGAAAAACTCTCTCTTCAAAATACTTTTCAAAACTTAAATTTATGAATGGCATCTATATTAAATCACAAATACAGTTTGTTGATCAAAAGAAAGTCTAAGTAGCATGCCCTGCAATGCAGACATGTTTCAGTACTACTTGCACCAATAAGAAAATGCTGGCAGAAAAGAAGCATAGCCTCATTAACAATGCAACCTTCTGCTTATGAAACCATTTTCTACCAGTATTTGTTGATCAGCAGTGACTAAAAGGCATTGTGCGTATTTAAAGGAATTTAAGAAATGGAGACATACCCTCGTTCAGTCTCATAAGATTATCCAACTCCCTTGGGTTCAATTCATTGGGAGCAGAACATGAACACCTGTTGACAGCATTTCCGAAGAATTAAGGCCTAAGAACATGTTTGTTAACAACTGCGGTGCACTAGAAAGTCTACTCACCTATTCTGATCCCATAAATTCTCCGCACAAGTCCATTTAGGGGGAACAAGTACATCAATTGGCAATTTCCGCCATTTTGAACACCTATCGCACTGTGTCCACTGCTCATTTATCCTGAGGTCCAACCATACTCCAAATGAAATTTTCAAATACTCAATCGAAATATATAAGCTGATGTATTAGTACAACTTGGAAAAGAAATTATGAAGTTCGATAATAAATATGCAATAAAATAGGAAGGATGGTAAGAGCGGAGAAACCTGACACATGCAATGAACAGAAAAAACATTAATGCAGACATTCATCTTACCCAGTTGAGCGGACTACGAATATACTCCTCTTACCAAAGACAGGAGGTTCCTGCATGGATTGAATTAAGTCAAACTCCCATGCAAGATCTTAAACAGGCTGTATAATAAAATTTAATCTTATATACGTAATCTGAGTTTAGATCTCACTTCAAAAGTTATGTATTATAACCTAGAAACTAATTTCATATACTTCAGGCTTAGATGCAATAAATCTAAGCAGTAAGCACGGCCATGTGTGAAGCATAATGAGTTGAGACACTAAAATTACACAAACATCCTCTAACCGTTAACAAACTTGTTTTTTTACTAAATACATACATGCCCTAAAACCAACTACCGGTTTTGTAGAACATGTGAAACCAGAGGGGTGTTTTAATAAGTTCTACAAAATGCAAACCACAGGGAAGGTCAACTACCAATGTATCGTGAACCACCCTTATCTGAAAAGTTCCTATGTTTTAGATGTTCAATTTTCTTCTTTAGATTTATATTCACCCAGATGGAAGAAGATTGGAAAGCAGATGAATACATCAATGAACTCATTATAACTACCCAAAAGGCGGCTATATTTTTGGGGAAAAGTTGGTGTCCGTCTGATTTGCCTAGATCAGAACCAAAAAATTAAATAGAAAGAATTCAATAGAATGTTTCAACTTTATAAAGTTACCGATTCTTAATTTCTTATAAATAGTTTACTTACTTCATACTCTTCAAATACATGATCCTCAATCATGACAATGCTTGGCTTAACTGTTGGAGGAGGACGGAGCAAATCCTGAGCCTCTTCCCAAGTAAGTTTCAGCTCCAGTGCGTCCTGGCTTTCAATAAGCAACCTCTTACTTTTTGACCCAATATTCCGAGCTCTTTTTTTCTCAGGAACCAGCGTATGTGGCAAAAGCAACCCCTCTCTGTTCCTGCTTTCGGGCGTCTCAATATTATGCACATTCATGTCACCACCAACTGAATTCCATTTTTTAGACAGCACATTTAGGTGGGTTTCTGAACTTCCCATTTGTGACTGAAGAAGGCCAGAACCACTTAATATAGGTAAATTCTCATAAACACCAGAATAGGACGTTTCACTTGAATGAGAACCATTGGGCATATTAGACGGATAAGTTTCCTGCTTAATAGGCGATTAAATATTAATTGTAAAAGTTTGAGTCTGCTATATGAACTAAAAGTGGCTGTTACCTGTACTGCAGCAGAATTTGTTGCCTTCCTAAACCCCATTATAAGTTTCCCCTCAGGGTCCATACGGCTAAATGTTACTGTAGCAATTTTAGAAAAAAATATACTTTTTTGTAACCAAATTTGAAGCCAAGATGAAACAAATATAAAAAGGAAACAACTATATGTTGCAATAGAGTTTAGAAGTGGTACACAATCAATTGCTTTTCATTGAAGAGAAACCAATTGACTATATCCGCTAAAACATGACAATGTTTAGTGCAAAGCTTTTGGTACTTCATCAAAAGAACAACAAAAATAGTATAAAAATTATATCAACTTCATAAACATCCTCAAAAGATGATGAAAATAAAACAGAAGACTTTGGGAAAATAATTTTCAGTGAGTATCTTAAAGCAGCATGTCTGCTAGGTATGATTATTGATTAGTTAACACATTGAGCCAGAAATTTGCAGAGAGAATGTTTGTAAAGACAAATTTAGAAGAAATATAAGAATCTCCAAATTCAGCCAATGTTGCAGTACAGAAATATGATAAAAAAAAAGGAATGAAAAAAAAAACTCCATGTGATGTATCTATTCTTAGAATTGGTCATTTAACTAATCAAGTAATTCTCAATAAAATTTACCAGTATCTCCAGCTTGCAATTGCATAGACTGAATGCAGGGAGTTACACCTTCCAAAACATACATCCTGCTGTTATTATTTGGCCAAAACCTAAACTGGAATACCCATTCTTTTCCTTTCACATCTTGGATTCGCAAAGGAAGGCCCTCTGGTTGAGAGATAGGAGGAAAATAGGCCTGCACAATTCCAATCTATTTCAGTTCTAGCAAATTACAAATCTCATTAAAAAAATAAATTCGGTGGGATGATTAGTTAATACAAATGACAGCAAAAGATGAAACTTAAACTGCTAAGTTAAGAAAACTTACTTCAGCACATGCTTTTGGTAGAACCAAGCGACCAATTCGACCAGCATCACTTGCACTAAGCATCTTTTCAAAGAGAGGCACGATGGTGGAATTTGAACTTCAACATATCACGAATCATAGTTAAGGAAATAATTTTATAGGGTAAAGAAAAACCATCAAAACAATAACAAGTTTATCACGCTGCATAAGGAATCTTGACATTAATCAACAATTCATAGATCTAATTAAACTGTAGGATACTCTCCAGATATTTGCTGCAACTCTTGATCTGTAATCCTAGGCCAATAACGGGGAAGTAACTGATTCCTTCCCCGCCCTTCAGCAGGAGGCCTTGCTACACGAATCTGGGATGCCATGCCTGCATTGGCTTCTAAGCCTGTAGCAAGAGTTGACCTAGGGGCTTAGGTAATAGATGGCGAGACCTAGACCCAGGCAGAAGTGGAGGTGACGTTTTACTTTGTTCCCTTTCATCAACAATAGCTCTGTGAAAGGGATTTGAGTTTCCTAAAGGACCAGCAAGGGTCATACTCAAATTTGTCTGTGTCAATGATTCATATATATCATGCATTTCCACGTCTGCCTTACAGTTGTCTGCTTTGGCAGCCTTAGATGATCCATTAGACTCGTGACGAAATTGTGATATCAAAGGGTTTCCAAGTTCTCCAATCGAAGGTGAAACTTCTTCAAGTTTCATTTCTGCAGGAGTCCAATTTGTGTCAACGTTATGAGGTTTGAGCCAGCACCTCAGCCCATCATTCTCTGCATAATGCCCTACTTGCATAGCCCTCGCTGTTAATTGATTAGTCAGAGATATGCACTGCTTTTCATTGACATTTTTTACTTTTGATGTCCCAGATCCATTAGGCTTTTCAGTAGATGCAACCTGTCAAATAATCGTTGTCAATTTTTGGAACATACAGTTAGACTTAAAAATTAAAGCATAAACATAAAATGATCATATATGCAAGAAGCAGCAAACTATATATGGCAGAACAGATTTGAATTGCAGAGCTCACATAACAAAGTCTTTTTATTGTTACCTAGATCACAGAGCATTCAATATACCCCTTGAATGTTAGTCAAGAATTAAATTAAAAACTTACGATGAAACAAATTTCAGTCAAAATTAACCAGAAAATTAAGATCCGCAATCTAACACCATAAATACCAATCTATTTGAAGAAGTTGTGAAGATCAATAAAGTTAACCACATTTCATCTGTTTTTTTAGTTGTGAACATAAATGGTTAGTTAAATAACTAAAATAGTAAATTTATCTTACAGGTTGAAGTCCTAAATTCCTTGCACAATGTATACAGCTTACACCACCAGTATCTAGTAACACGAGCTGAGACGTAGAGGCAACACATCCACAATGGAGACGCTGTAGATAATAGAGCAAAGGATCATTAGTGTAGCATATGGAAATACAGAAATTGGGTAGAAAGTTAATCTGCTTTGTTGATATACTCTACCTTGCCACATGAAGTGCATTCTCTCCAACCAGCATCATTCGAGTGGAACAAATCACAAAATGTTGATTGTTCATAAGCAGCGCTAGAGTAGACAAAAATTCAAAGTAAGAATCTAATTATGAATTTACTACTTGCTAATGTCCGACAACTTGAATTAAGCAAATAAGGTTTGCAGAGTTACGTATCAAAAGTCAATAGGTAATCCAAAGGACACATGTTATCTAGACAACATTCCAACAACTTAAATGGACATAACTGGAGTTTGAAAATCAACGTTATAAAAGCAACTTGCCATGACATTTTCACTCACAACTTGCTCAAAAACTTTATCACGAGATACCTTAGTGGAAGCAAATGTATTATTAATTTCAACAATCTATTATAGAATTATCATATGATGTCATCCCATCTTATTATGTGTTTCCTACCCAGAAAATGATATTAGGCACCCTTGAAATTGAACACAATTTAAACAATAAAATCCAGTCAAAACAAAGCCTCTTCCAGTGATATCTCACACAAGCTTCATAAATCATAATAATACAAATACAGATTGGGTATATAATTATCTGGCGTTTGTTTTCATTTTATTTTATCTTCCCATATATTTTGAGAAATCTTATGTTACTTCATATTTACCACCAATAAAATTTTTTGGTCATTTATTCAAAATTAACAAAGTAAAACATGAATACACGCTATAAACAACATTTAAATTATGGTCACCAGCTGAATTTTCGGTTCAGAGACTCAATTTTACCTATGACGAGAATAACAACCGACTAGATAAATTTTTTATAAATGATAAAACAAAAAATGAAAAAAGTTGTGTGAAGTCTAAACATTTAAACACCGCCATACCAACTTGGGAAAATAGAGAGGAAAAAAAAAGTCGAAAACAAAGTAGCAAAATGTCAAAACAAAACTTTGATTAAGAAATGATGAAATTAACAACTTCATAGCAAATTTTATTTTTTATTTTAGAAAAAATCCGAAAATAAAAGTCATAAATCAGCTATTAATCTTAACTCGCTGTTCGTTCCGTACAATCTCTATTATGAACTCACGCGTGTTAATTTGAAATCTGGAGTATAATTACCCGCACTTATCACATAGATCGGCGAATTCACCGGATCGCAAGGCCCAACCTTTGCGCCACCGAATCGTCGTTGAGGTGGCGCATGCCACGTTCATGCAACTCCTTGACTCCATTTTCAACCTCAATTCCACTTCACTGCATCCAATTAAAACAACAAAACAAAAAATTAAAAACCCTAACAATCATTTCAATTTCAAAAAAAAAAAATTAATAAATTTTTTAAAAAAAATTACTCACCAACCTCACGGAGTTCGAAACATGAAATTAAAAAAATTAAACAACGGAAAATCACGCGTACCGAAATTAAACTGAGGAACGAAGCTCGAGTTGCTAGTAACGGTTACTGGAAGTTCGCGAGAAGCGGTTTCGTTAATCTTCGGCGATTCCTATGAAGAGAAGAGGGAGTAGGTGGTGGTGCGGTTGTGGATTGGCATTTGCGGAGGTGAAGGAGAAGTGAGGTATGATCGGAGAGTGGTCGGAATCTGACCGGAGAAGGAAAATGAGAAGGAGATTTGAATCGGCGGTGACCGGAGAGAGAGAGAAGGCGTGTGCATGCAGAAATAAGAAAGGAGAAAGAGGCACAAAATGCATGCACGATGATTATACTTCAAGACTCAGCCAACTCTCCCACTAGCCCTCTTTTTATTTATTTTATTTTATCGTTATTTTTTTGGTAAGAAATTTTATTTTTAAATTTTTTTTATAGAGTTTAATTTGTATACAATGATTTTTACGCTGACAATCAACTATAAATCACGAAATTAATGATTTTTAAGATGCTTAGTATAAGAATCAAACATTTGTAACAGTGTGTTAATTTCTGATTGATTGACAGTGTAAAAAATTTACACTGTCAGTAGTGGCGGATCGAGCAATTTTCTTTCGTGGGACAAGAAAAGTATATAAATTTTTTTACAAAAGGAAATATTATATGCTTTTACAAAGTATATAATCTCATGATGAAAAAATTCATGACATGTGAGCTTTTACAAATTACAATTGTCTTCTATATATATTCATATTTTAAAAATATTGTATGATATTTTTATTTTCATTACTATAAAAATATCTCTCTCTAAGTATGTAACCAAACAATCATTCAACTATTCATCTTCCACTGCACATTTCATTTTTCACAAAATTTATTGTAGAAAAACTTCTTTAGATGGTTGTAGTTACCACGGGTAAAATCAATGGGTCAACTTAAAGTAAAACATTTTGAAGTTGTCTTTCATTCACTTAATAAAATTGATGGAAATTTGAAACTTTTTGAACTTTACCTTTTGATCTCCCTTGTGTAATGAGTGCACCATGCATATTTGAATGTTAATATCTTGCTTCTAACAAAATAAGTATTGTGTTATAATGTTGGATTTAAAATATTTGAAAACTCTACCTTAAAAAAGAGTATCAATTTATTTTCTCTTTTATCTCTTATGACTTCTTTTATATTCATTTAAAAATATTTATCATATGGAGGCAACATCATTTTTTTATGGGGGCAAAATAAAAAATTAATAAGTGTGTTCATGTAAAATAATTTGGCCTTGTGGGGGCAATTGCCCCCACCCACACATAGGTGGATCTGCCGCCGACTGTCAGTGTAAACTAATTAAGTCCTTTTTTATAAACCTTCGATAAGAAGTTATTATTATTATTATTATTATTATTATTATTATTATATCTTCAATATAATAATAATTATTATATTATTATATTTTGTAATTAAAAAAATTGGCTAAAATATCATTTTGGTCCTTAACTTATTTTTCAAATTCAGTTTGGTTCCTGAACTTTTAAAATGTTCAATTTGGTCTATTAATTTGTCTTTGTTGACCCAAGTTGGTCATCTTTGTCAATAAAGCCGGTAATAGTGTTAAATGAGTTTCAATTTGGTCCCCTATGTTTTAAATAAGTTTCAAATTGGTCTTTTAAATTATTACCTTGTTTCAAATTGGTTCTTTTAATTGTTAATGGAATTCAAATTGGTCCTTTAAATTGTTAGCGAGTTTCAACCTGATCCTCAAAAAGTTAACATCGTTAGTGACTCATTGACGGAAATGACTAACTTAGGTCAACAGACACAAATTAAGGGATCAAATTGAATCTTTTAAAAATTAAGGGACCAAACTGAATCCAAAAAACAAGTTGTACAGATTAAAAGTTAAGGAACTAAACTAAATCTAAAAAATAAATTAAGAGATCAAAATGATATTTTAGCCAAAAAAATTTATTATATTATATTTCCAATTCATGTTATTGTTATTAAATTGGTACAGTGTAAAATCCTTCTAACAAACATCAAATCATAAATTGTCACATTAGCAAAAAAATATAATTTTTATTCTAACTACCTTAAAAATCATTTATTTTATGTTTGATGATTGATTGACAGTATAAAAAAAATATCATATCAATGTATAACAATTAAACTATTGTTATTATTTATTGTTTTAGTTTCCTTTCAACGCTGGGCAGTGGGCAGAGTGTAGGCAAACTTTTCTCAAGGTTAGAAATTCGAATATTGAAATTTCTACTTTGAGAAGAGTTTTAGATTTCATATCCTGGAATCGCACGTTTTACATAATTTCTACCTTCTTTCAAAGAAGAGTTTTAGATTTCATATCCTGGAATCGCACGTTTTACATAACTACTACCTTCTTTCAACAAAAAAAAAATTAACTACTACCTGATCTAGTTCATCATTTACTCGTGAGATCAAAAATCGATATCAAATTACGTTAGAAAAATAGGAATTTGCATAATAAAGTATAATAAATTTTGCTTTTAAAGGGAATGAGATTTTTGGCTTCTATCTCAATCGTGATTTAGTGTGACGTTCGTTTGAGTATGAGTGTTCATCAACCGATACAAATCGTAAAAGTTGAACCGAAAAATCGAAAACCGAAATAACCGAAAACCGAAAAAATCATTTTTTTTATTCGATTGGATCGGATTTTGGATCCTCTAGTGAAATCCAATCCAAACCGATCTATTATATACATATATTATTATTTTTGAAATTATAGTATTACTTATACTTAAACATTGTTTTTCATACTTTTATGTCCCTCATTCTATTTAGTATTTTTGTTTGAATGACCTATATGAGACTATTTAGAATAAATATTAATGTCTTGAAGTTATATTTTGCTAAAAGATTTGATGCATAACATATATATACTTTTGAGTAAACATGAAAAATAAGAAATTATTTAAGTAAATTTGAAAAATAGTTAGCTACAATTTATCTGTAGTCGATTTAAAGGAAAAAAAAATACGATAAGTGAGAATAGATATAGAGAATTAATATAAAAGAACGTATTAAAAATATCAATAATTATTTTTTCTCAAACTTCCAAATTAAAATGAAGATTATCTTTTGTCCACTATTAAATAAGTAGAAATGACACTTGACATAAGTAAAAAAATAAAGTATGACAAAAATCGGATTATCCAATCCAATCCGCATTTGATTGGATTGGATTGGATCAGATTTTTTTAAGGAAATAAACCGATCCAATATTAATCCAAATCGCATATTGCTTTTATCATTGGATCGGATGGTTTTTTAGCTCAAAACCGATCCAATCCAATCTGCGAACACCCCTACGTTTGAGTATTAAAAAACTTAGCATTTTATGATCTTTTTAGCGAAAAAGACATGTTTTGAGACAAATTTTGGGAAGGGTTAAGAATATTGGTAAAGAATTAATAAAAAAATATATTGAAAAATTAAGTATATTATTTTATACTATATTGAATATATCACTTTTTAATACAAATTCATTTTTTTTCGTCAAAAAAATACAAATTTATTTTTTAAGTTTTTTAATCAATGACTTTTGAGTAATTCCAATAAGAGTTGCTTAACATGTTCTTAAAATTAAGAACAAATTTTTGTTAGGTTGTATAAGTTGATATGAATGCCATGAGTACATGTAAGGACAATTGCTTTTAAAATTATCGGGTTCTAATATAAGAACAACCAATAAATAAGATGGAAAAATAATAGTGCATGTTAAGAGTTAACATTTTAAATTGAAACAAAAATAAATATAAATAAAGAACCTCACTAAAGGTAGGGATGGCAATCCGGACCCTACCTATTTGTTACCTACAAAAAATACTCACGATGGGTAGGTTAAATACCTGTTTTATGAGTATGAGTCTGGACTTGGGTAATTGGCTACAAATCTGGGAGGGTATGGGTACTCTAGTACCCACCCTACCCCGCACCATCCCGCTTATATATATATATATATATATATATATATATATATATATATATATATATATATATATATATTAATGCATATAAACAAAATTTATGATTGGTTGACTGTGTAAAAATTATTTAGAATGGTGCATATCAATTAAATCCTTATAATTATATATAAATTTTTAAGTGTATAATTAATTCAAAATTAGTAACCCTTGATACTTCATTCAGTTCATCGAGCCCCTCTTCCTTTCTCATCTTCCTTGTTCATCTCCGACCACCGTCAGCTTCCTCCTTCATCTTCGACCAGATCTGCAGGTGTGTGACTGACTCCGTTTAGCCTCTCTTCTCTTTCGCGTGCGACCTTTTTTCCTCGGCGGCGTTCGACCTCCAGAACCCACAAACTTCGGCTACCGGCCCCTCTTCTGATCCCCAGTGGCATTCGACCTCCACCAATCTGCAGGTGCGCGACTTTGCTCCCTATTTTGGGTTTTTCGTTTTGTTCTCTGATTTAGCTTGATTCTTCTAATCTTTATGCCTTTGTTTTACTGGTTTCATCTTGTTCTCTGTTAGAAATATATTTTTTGAGTGAAAATTTAGCTTATTGAAAAATTTGCCCATCTTATTCTCTGTTAGAAAGATTTGTTCATCTTGTTCTCTATTAGAAAGAAATTTGTTTTACTGGGTTTCATCTGCTTTCATCTCTTTCTGATATTAGTTTTTCAATTTGTTAGTTTTGTTTATTTGTTCTTTTTTTTTTTGTTTTATTGGTTCTTCTGGTCTAATATACAACTACATAAATTTTAGATGGAAAATCCGTGTGGATTGATTCAATCAAAGGAATCTGAAAGTAGTTCATCTCCCACACAACCTCAAAGTGCTCCTAGCGGTAATGTGGGTAGTTGTGACAAAGATCAATCTCAAACCCCAACAGATCCTCTTCCTTTTTCTATTGATGCTAATGCTATTGAATTGGCAGATGATGGCAAAAAAAGAAAGATATCTATTGTTTGGAACCACTTCAAGAAAAAAAAAATTAATGGAGAAGAAAAATATATATGCAATTATTGCAACAAGCATATATGGTAGGTAGAAGATTTGATGGATGGATCGTTTGTATAAACATTATTAGACTTGTAAAAGAAGGCCATATAGAGATATAGGGATATAAGACAATCAATCTTGTTGAGAGAACAGAAGTAAAATAGACAATTATAAACACGAGAAGGGGGGTTGAATTGTGTTTATCAGAATTTAAACAAAGTTGAAAACTTTTCGCATACAGAAGCTTGGTTCAGACGAGTGGAAAGATACCGGACAGACAGGTGACCTGTCTGATGAAATTTTAATAGTGACTAAGGCAAACACACCACTTGATAATCGAATAAAAAACTAAAGCAACTAAAGAGTTTATAAGGAAAGAGAGATTGACACAGTTATTTATCCTGGTTTACTCTTCAAAGCAAAGAGATGCGTCCACTCCTTGACAACACCAAGTTTTATCCACTATAACTGATCAGGTTGTAGACTCCAAGTATTGTTTGCACACTTAGCCTCTTCAAGCTCCAAGACAAGTATTCTTTGCACACCTGGCCTCTTCAGACTCACTCATATTTGTTTGAGAATTTTGGTTTGTAATAAATACAACTTCAGACAGGCAGATCTTTCACTAACACTCAGAGAGTGGTTTAAATGTAAAGTTTAGGAAAGTTTGTGTAATTACTTCAAATGATTGAAGAATACATAATGAAGATATTAATGTGCAGAGTAATGGCTTTTTAATGCTATAAGTATTCTCCATGTCTTCATCTTCAATGACTTCTGTATTTATAGTCTTCAAGCATTTAAAATCCGTTAGAGACATTCTCTCAGATGTTGGCTTCAAGCAGAACTTCATTAAATGCAATAGAGTCGTTCTGGGCAGCCATTAATGCAATAGGAATGTTGGTTGTACTCTAACTTGAAGGATCATGGCTTTATGCATCGTGAATCAGCCATATCAGAGTTGTGCAGAGAGCTTTTTGTACTTTGCTGAGTACAATTCCCTTTTGGAAGCATTCTTTAACTGGTCTTTGGTTCTGATAACCGAGGTTGCTTGAGAGAGTAACTTCTGACTTTTATTGATAAGCGTGAGACTAAGTAAGAGAGAAGGCTTCAAGTCTCTTTCTGATGGGATAGCCAACAAAAGCTTGTTAGGCCCTTGGTTCTTCAACGAGTAACCTCAGACGAGTGTAGGAACTCGTGGAGAGATAGGTAGAAAACGTTTCTTGAAAGAAGTCAATAATCCTAGTCAGTAGACAGGTTGATTTTCGCTTATCCAAACAGGTAGTCATCTATATGAGCAGACATGTGATTCTTACTGTTTTAATCTACACGCTAGATAGACAGGTTACCAACCAATATGAAGGTTAATTAAATCATTAACCAATATGTAGTTCTCATCAAAACTTAGGGAAATGCACATCAGACATTATAGAGACTTAACAAGAAGAAGGTTGATAGGGCATCTACTTATATGAGTAACTATCACTTTGATCTAGAGAAATCAAGAAAAGGCCTTGCTTTTATGATAATAATTCATGAGTATCCACTTTCAATGATGGACCATTTGGGGTTCAGAGCATATTCTGAAGGTATCAACCTTTGTTCAAGGTTCCTAGTCGAAACATGATTAAAAATAATATTATCAAAATCTATGAAAATTAAAAGGTGAAGACTATGGGACTCTTAGACAAGATGGGGAGTAAGACTGCTTTAACAACAGATAAATGGACAGCTATAGCAACCAAAAGAAATGGTATATGGCCATTACAGCTCACTACATTAATGATGACTGTGATATGGAAAGTCGTATATTAAGGTATGATATTTGTTAACTTTATCATTTACTTATAGTTATTTACATTATATTAATATCTAATAAATTATTTTGCATAATAGGTTTGTGTATGTAGAATGCGTGAGACTAAGTAAGAGAGAAGGCTTCAAGTCTCTTTCTGATGGGATAGCCAACAAAAGCTTGTTAGGCCCTTGGTTCTTCAATGAGTAACCTCAGACGAGTGTAGGAACTCGTGGAGAGATAGGTTGAAAACGTTTCTTGAAAGAAGTCAATAATCCTAGTCAACAGACAGGTTGACTTTCGCTTATCCAAACAGGTAGTCATCTATATGAGCATACAGGTGATTCTTACTGTTTTAATCTGTACACTAGATAGACAGGTTACCAACCAATGAAGGTTAATTAAATCATTAACCAATATTTAGTTCTCATCAAAACTTAGGGAAATGCACATCAGACATTATAGAGACTTAACAAGAAGAAGGTTGATAGGGCATCTACTTATATGAGTAACTATCACTTGGATCCAGAGAAATCAAGAAAAGGCCTTGCTTTTATGATAATAATTCATGAGTATTCACTTTCAATGGTGGACCATTTGGGGTTCGGAGCATATTCTGAAGGTCTCAACCTTTGTTCAAGGTTCCTAGTCGAAACATGATTAAAAATAATATTATCAAAATCTATGAAAATTAAAAGGTGAAGACTATGGGACTCTTAGACAAGATGGGGAGTAAGACTGCTTTAACAACAGATAAGTGGACAGCTATAGCAACCAAAAGAAAGAGTATATGGCCATTACAGCTCACTACATTAATGATGGCTGTGATATGGAAAGTCGTATATTAAGGTATGATATTCGTTAACTTTATCATTTACTTATAGTTATTTACATTATATTAATATCTAATAAATTATTTTGCATAATAGGTTTGTGTATGTAGAATGTCCACATACAGCTGAAGCTCTTTCAAATGTGTTGGTAGAATGCATGATAGATTGGAATATTGATAAAAAGCTATCAACGATCACTTTGGATAACTGTAGCACAAATGACTCTCTTGTTGGTATGTTGTTAATCAAGCTTGATTGTTTTACTCTTATTCTTGATGGCCAATTATTTTGCATGAGGTGTTGTGCACATATTCTGAATTTAATTGCTCGAGATGGTTTGAGTGTTCTTAGAGATGGCATAGAGAAGGTTAGGAATAGTGTTGCTTTTTGGACAACTATACCTAAGAGAGAACAAAGTTTTAAGGAAGCAGCACGTCAAATAAAAGTTTCAATCACAAAGAAACTCATTCTTGATTGCAAAACTAGATGGAATTCCACCTATCAAATGCTTATTGTTGCATTGACTTATAAAGATATTTTTGCTTGTCTGAAAACAAGAGAGCATTTGTATACATGTTTGCCTACAACAAGTGAGTGGGAAATTGCAAAATAAATTTGTAGTAGGTTGGAAGTCTTTAATCGTGTAACTGAGATGTTTTCAGGAACACAAAATCCCAATGAAGCTCTCTTTGAAGCAATGGGATACTTGGTCAATTGAGGCTGTTAGAAATGACTTCAAAAATGAATGACAAGTTTGAGAAATATTGGTCTGCTATTCATGGATCTATGAGAATTGCCATTGTTTTTTATCCAAGATATAAATTGAAGTTGTTAGAGTACTTCTTTACGCTGATTTATGGATATGCATCATTAGTTGAAATTAACAACATCAAGAAATTATGCTTCTCATTGTTTGAAGTTCAACTGAAAATTTAAATGACAAGGATTCAAATTTGGATAATTTACTTGTAACAATTTTCTTAGTGGTTATGACTCATTTGTCAGCGATACCAATGATATACAATCAAAGTCTGAGTTGGATCAATACTTGGAAGAGAAGGTATTACCTAGGAATGCTAAATGGGCATGGGGATCATGGTACCTGCCCCGCGGATACTCGCTTATTCATAACAAATATTTTGTCATTAAATATATAATATATATTATGACAATTTTTATCATGATGAGATGAAATAAAGTTTATTTTCTTTCTTATTAATACTTTTTAGTGGTTAAAACCATTAATAATAAATACTTTTAAATATATATATATATATATATATATATATATATAGTATATTATATAATGATAATATAATATAATATATTGTTATATTATATTGTATAATTTTATTTCCTTTTCTTTTATTGTAGACTCTTAAATACCCATGGATATCCATGGAGCTACCTGCAAAAATATCGATGGATATTGATGGGGATGGATGCGGGGGAAGCACTATCCGCACCCGCCTCATTGCCATCCCTAAATGGGATCAAGTTTCCAACATTACGAAAAATTGCTAAGGATATTTTGACCATCCCAATTTCTTCTCTTGCTTCAGAATCTACTTTTAGCACAGGAGGTAGATCGTTGAGTCCTCATCATTTTAGGCTTCATGAGAATACTTTGGAGGCACTTTGTGTGCACAAAGCTGGATAAAGCATGTAAAGGAAGGTAATAAATGTTGCAGTAATCTATTTGTTCAATGAAATTTGTGTTTAGTCTAACCATTAATTTTGTTTTTTGTTCTAGTTTCTATTGATATAGCTGGATCAAAGTAATATTTACACATGAAAGACAAATGTTTGCAATATTTTCAAGATTCTGATTCAGATGGCGAGGTAAGATAATATAACAATTTGCTATTTATTATGGTTTTACAGGTTTATAATGTATAACTAATATAATGTATCTTTTTTTTTTTTTACAGATTTTGGAGAACATCGGCAACATCGGCTCATGAATTACAACTTGATGAATTTATTGTGTTTAGATGCTTATTGTGATATTTACCTCTTTTGGATGTTTTTATTTAGTATAATACTTTAGTTTGTAATGTTTCACGGGTAGATTTGAAAGATCTTTGGATGGTTTTTTAATTAAGTTATGATCTTTTTGTTATTTATTGTTTTTCCTTTGTTATAGTGTGATAATTGGTGCGGGTGTGGGCACTTAGGTACTCAGATGGTATGGGTAATGGTACTGAAGTTATTACCCACGCGGGTATGGGTCCTGGTACGAGAATTTTTTTTTCAAACGTGGGTATGGAGACAGGTACTGTACCTACTCAAACCCTACCCATTGTCATCCCTGACTAAAGGTGGTGAGCCGGGTTCCTTGTTTGAGATTATCATTGACGAAGCCGATTGATACTTCACACTTATATAATGGTAACAAAAAAAAAAGATGTAAAATACCTTATTGGAGGTAACTAACTGATGAGTGTGATTTCACCTCATTTTCCATGTACATTTCTGCATGCATTTGCATATAGTTTAGGCATTTTTAGTTTGTTTTTATTAGTTTTTACCTTGGAACGGGTGAAGGTGGTTTCTGTGTGTTGTTTTGCAGAAATTGAAGGAAAACTGTGCATATTTGGCTATAATGAAGCTTGGATGATTTTGGAGCTTAAAAAGTGAAGAATATGAACCAAACAGAGCCTATCACGGCCTGGCCGTGATGACCATCACGGCCGTGATCAAGCAGAGAAGAAGGCAAAAGTCAGAGCTGTCACGGCCTGGCCGTGACAGACATCACGACCGTGACCAACCAGAAAATGATGGCTCGCGTCGCGAACACTTCTCTCGCCTCGCGAGAGTCAAAAACTTGAAGACACGCCTTGGACAGAAAGCGTCACGGCCTGGCCGTGATAGACATCACGGCTGTGACGCGCGACGGATCTATAAATAACAGCACAGCAGACAGAAAAAGGGGACTTTTTGCAGAGGCTTGGAAACCCTAAAGAGGGCTGATGGCTGGGGGAAGGTTGGGACCTTAAAGATGACATCTCTCTGCTCTTGGATTGGAAGGAGATTGAAGGATTCGTCATGAAGTTTTCTTCCTCTCTTCTCTCTTTCTCTTTTGTAGAATTTATCATGTATAGCTAATTCCCCCATTGTTGGGTTTAGATGTAGCTTTTCTGAACTTGATTGTTAATTGATTTGATTTCAATACAAGTTTCTATTTCTTTATGAGTATGTGATTCTGTGCTTAATGCTTTCCTTGGATTAGCTACCCATAGGAATGATATGTTGCTTTGATAGATAACTGAAAGGTTGGTGTTAAGGCATGCTCATGAATCATATGCCAAGTAGTCCAAGAATCTAGACATAGGTGTTGGCTGCTTGCAATCTTATAAGTCTTGACTTAATGCAAAATCTCGAATTAATCCACCTAAGACATTAGGGTTTAATTTGGGGTTTTAGGCTCAATGCACCTAAGACATTAGGCTTGAGTACTTTAGAAAAGGCTTGATTGGCATAATTGAATTAGGACTTGTGTTGTTAGCCATTTCATTGCAATCAAGGGAGGATTAGTGTAGTCTAAACCTGACAATCTCAACCATTTGTAAATTCTGCACTCC
Source organism: Sophora flavescens (assembly GCA_030762895.1). NCBI lineage: Eukaryota > Viridiplantae > Streptophyta > Magnoliopsida > Fabales > Fabaceae > Sophora > Sophora flavescens. Next base: position 97,660,517 of record CM061068.1, on the reverse strand, counting down.
AAGTGTTTGTTAAAAGTCCAAAAAGACCAAAAATATTGTATTGCTTTGTTTTCTGTTTTGATATCTCATACCATAGTTTAGTCTAGATAGTTGTTAAGTTTGTGAATTGGTAATTGACAACCAATCCCTGTGGATACGATAACCGGTCTTACCACCGTATTACTTGATTGCGACGAGGTGCACTTGCCTTTATCTTAAAAATCACGCAACAAGTTTTTGGCGCCGTTGCCGGGGATTGGTTTTGTCAATATCATTAGTAACAAATGAGGCAACTAATTTAGACATTTTCTTAATTTTTATTTCCTGTGTATATTTGATATTTTTCTGTATATATTTGATCTTTTTGTTTTGAGTTCTGTTTTGTAAGGTGGACAAATGTCATGGAAAATTTTTCTTATCCACCTGATGAGGAAGCTTCCAGTCATGTTTTGGAGGACAACTTGTGGTGGGAAGACGATATAAATTTGGGAGAATTCTTCGAGGAGTTTTCTCTATCTCATAATATCCCATCACGAGTTGATCCTATGACTGGTGAGCTTGTATATATATACTCCAAGGAGGAGTGGGAAACCTTTTTGTCATATTTACCACCCCCACCACCATGTATGATTCCCATAGAGCCACATGAAACAGAATTTGAGAAAAATCTGGTTGTGGGAATAGATCAAATTGAAGATGAAGTGGTGGTGGTAAGTAAACCACAACAAGAGGGATTACCTTCCACACATCCTTGGAGAGAAACAAGTGAGAAGGCGGTGCATTTGGAAAGCACTCTCTCCACCATGCTTGCTGAATTTACTGCATTAAATAAATATGTTGGCTTGCATGCATGTGTGGATAATGGTAAGTTAACCCCTTCCACTTGTATGTCACACTTCCTCTTGAAAATTCCACTTGACCCGAGAGGAAGTGAGTTTATAATTTTAAAGGTCAATGGTGTTTTCACCCAATGGCTGGGTGGAATTGAAAATAAAGTTATATTACTGCTACAATCACCGCCCCAATTTCCATTTGATCCGGGAGGAGGAGTCAGGTGATGCTTTTGAATAAGTCAAGCTAGTGACGTTAAAGAAGCGCTTATTGGGAGGCAACCCAATTTTTCTTTTCCTTTTCCTTTTTTCCTTTTTGTTTAGTTAGATTTGATTTTTGATTTTAAACTCTTGAATAATTTGAGAAGATCAAGAGTTTTCTTTTACTAATAAAATTGCCAAGTGATTTCAGGGAAAGAAGGAAGGAGGGAAGAGCAAGATGACAAGAAAAAGCACCCAATTCTCAGGCAGTTTCTGACTGTAATGTTAACCAACACTTGTTACCGCCTCGGTAAGCCGTTCCATTTTATCTTATTTTATTTTTCTTTCCTTTCTCCAACTTGATTGTTTACATTGGGGACAATGTAAATTCTTAAGCTTGGGGTAGGGGAATTTTGCATTTGCATTTGTTCATATGGCATTCATATAGTTTTGCATGATAGTTTTGCATGATCACATTATTAGATTGCCCCTTGCCTGAATTTTGCATCTGATTGTGAGAACTAAGTGTCAAATAACTTGTGATAGTGAATTCTTGAACCCAATTCTGTTTATTCTTGTGATATGGCTGCAAATGAGAATGTTTGAGATAATCTTGGATAGTTGATAATTAGCACATGGTTCTGAGGATTTGTGTTTTTCATTGATTCTGAACTAAAATGTGAGATTTTGAGCCATAAAGAGGTACTCACAAAATTTTACCCCATTCTTTGTGTTAGAGTGTTATTCCTCTTGGTCTGTTTTCTCTAGAACTTGACTTGAAACCATTTTGAAGCTTGAAAATTTTTGAAAACATTTTTGAAAATGATTGAGGCAATAGGTATTTTTCTGGCCTTCTGAGCTTTGAATGATGAAATGCTACCCCTTAGTTGCCCAATTTTGAGCCCGTATGAATAAAATGCTTTTCTTGGTACCCTGAAATGGTTTGATATATATGTTTGATAAGGGACCTTCTAAAGTATTACAAAAGGGTAGAAAGGTAGTAGAAAGAGTTTGGGATGAAAAGAATCAATATTTCTCTTGAGTTGAAAAATTTCCCCTTCTCCAAGCAAAAAGAAAAGTAAAAAAAAAATGATAAAAATAAATAGAGAAGGGGATGACAAAAAGAAAAAAGAGAAATAAAAAGAAAAAGAAAGAAAAGAAAGGTGGAAAAATAAATCGAAAACCCAAGAAGGTATTTTAGAAGGTCATGTTTGCAATGCTTGATGTTTATGTAGCCTTTTGGAATTTCCTTTTCTTGTTATCCCCACCTAAAGATTAATCCCATGGCCATGTTACAACCAAATAAAAGACCTCTTGATTCTAATTTGTTTTCATTAATAAAGTAAAGATTTGGTTGATAGTCAAGCCTATGGTAGGATTCATTCCTTGAGGAAAATTGAGCGAAATGTCTTATCCCCTAAACACTTGAGTGAGGTAGAAAGAGAACCAAGCAAATGAACAAGCTTGGGGTGAGCTTCAAGTGAGAAAGAGTGCCCAAATCAGTGAGAATATGAGTCTAAGGAACCTAAGCCTCTAATTGGACTTGAATTGATTGTCTCTTGCTGAATTGTTTGATTTGCCTATTGCTTGAATCATTTACTCGGGTTCTTAGTTCACTATCAATGTTACGTTTATTCTTCGGCCTTGGTTATTGCTTGAGGACAAGCAAAGTCTTAAGCTTGGGGTGATTTGATGAGTGTGATTTCACCTCATTTTCCATGTACATTTCTGCATGCATTTGCATATAGTTTAGGCATTTTTAGTTTGTTTTTATTAGTTTTTACCTTGGAACGGGTGAAGGTGGTTTCTATGTGTTGTTTTGCATAAATTGAAGGAAAACTGTGCATATTTGGCTATAATGAAGCTTGGATGATTTTGGAGCTTAAAAAGAGAAGAATATGAGCCAAACAGAGCCTATCACGGCCTGGCCGTGATGACCATCACGGCCGTGATCAAGCAGAGAAGAAGGCAAAAGTCAGAGACTGTCACGGCCGTGACCAACCAGAAAATGATGGCTCGCGTCGCGAACACTTCTCTCGCCTAGCGAGAGTCAAAAACTTGAAGACACGCCTTGGACAGAAAGCGTCACGGCCTGGCCGTGATAGACATCATGGCCGTGACGCGCGACGGATCTATAAATAACAGCACAGCAGACAGAAAAAAGGGGACTTTTTGCAGAGGCTTGGAAACCCTAAAGAGGGCTGATGGCTGGGGGAAGGCTGGGACCTTAAAGATGACATCTCTCTGCTCTTGGATTGGAAGGAGATTGAAGGATTCGTCATGAAGTTTTCTTCCTCTCTTCTCTCTTTCTCTTTTGTAGAATTTATCATGTATAGCTAATTCCCCCATTGTTGGGTTTAGATGTAGCTTTTCTGAACTTGATTGTTAATTGATTTGATTTCAATACAAGTTTCTATTTCTTTATGAGTATGTGATTCTGTGCTTAATGCTTTCCTTGGATTAGCTACCCATAGGAATGATATGTTGCTTTGATAGATAACTGAAAGGTTGGTGTTAAGGCATGCTCATGAATCATATGCCAAGTAGTCCAAGAATCTAGACATAGGTGTTGGCTGCTTGCAATCTTATAAGTCTTGACTTAATGCAAAATCTCAGATTAATCCACCTAAGACATTAGGGTTTAATTTGGGGTTTTAGGCTCAATGCACCTAAGACATTAGGCTTGAGTACTTTAGAAAAGGCTTGATTGGCATAATTGAATTAGGACTTGTGTTGTTAGCCATTTCATTGCAATCAAGGGAGGATTAGTGTAGTCTAAACCTGACAATCTCAACCATTTGTAAATTCTGCACTCTAAGTGTTTGTTAAAAGTCCAAAAAGACCAAAAATATTGTATTGCTTTGTTTTCTGTTTTGATATCTCATACCATAGTTTAGTCTAGATAGTTGTTAAGTTTGTGAATTGGTAATTGACAACCAATCCCCGTGGATACGATAACCGGTCTTACCACCGTATTACTTGATTGCGACGAGGTGCATTTGTCTTTATCTTAAAAATCACGCAACACTAACCCTCCCAGTGTGTCAAGATCGTTGCACCTTTCGTGCGGGTCGAAACTTACCTATAAATTATTGAGTCATTGGAGATAAAAAGACGACAAATAATTGTGTAATGTGGAGTAGAATTTGAACTTTTAAGAGTTAGTAAAAGAGAGCTAAATAACTCCAAATACATTCCACCATTGAAGATGCTCATATTGAATAGAATTTGCCCCTTAACTCAGAAGTGGACATAAACTAAATGAAACAATTGAAGTTGGAAAATAATTATTGCATTTGCCGTTGGATTTTAAAATTTAATCAAAATTAAAATCATATTTTTTTTTCAAAAGCTTATATAAACTAAATAAAAATATCGAAGTTGTAAAATAATGATTGGAAATATTGCCATTGAATTCGAAAATGGAATCAAAATTAAAACTCATAAAATTGAATAATTGGAAATAGAGAATTCCAAATACGCACAGTAAGAATGAGATAAATAATAATAATAATAATATAAATAAAATACATAAAAGACCATATAAATAAATGTCGGAATAGACCTATAAACGATGAAATTAAAGATTAAAGTAATAAAGGAGGAGGAGGAGGAGGAGGAGGAGGAGGAGGAGGAGGAGGAGGAGGAGGAGGAGGAGGAGGAGGAGGAGGAGGAGGAGGCACACCTCCATCGCCACTCTTCAACCCATGCTTGAAAAGGCCCTCTATCTTCGCAGATTTTCGGCGCATCTCCATTGCCACTCTTCAACCCATGCTTGAAAAGGCCCTCCATCTTCGCAGATTTTCGGATTGAGAAACTTCGATTCAGCTGGTCTCAAGAGATGCGAATAAGTGTCTGAATCTGCTTGCTTCCACTGGAAGTCGTGCGTCGTTCGACCTTCTTTCCTTTTTAGATTTTTTTATAGAGAAATGTTAGATTGTTAGTATTTGTAATGTTAGTAGGGGTCCTCCACCTTATCATTTCAAACCATATCTCCCTACCCTAAACCACCAAACCACCTTATAACTCTCTTCTTTTTAGATTTGTTGATTAATGATGATTACAGAGGAAGCACTCTTATGTAGCTGGCTAGTTTTTTCTGTCCCCTTTGTTAGAAAATGCAGAGAGAAATAATAATAATACTGATTTATTAAGAAAATAATAATAGTGCATAGAAATTAAACGCTAAAATTGTCTTTCAATTTACAAATTCAAATGGACAAATTCTTTTATAAATAATATAAAAGTTATTTAGTTTCTGTTTTGCAAAAATAACTCATAAGATAACTTATATCTAGAGCTGTCAAAATGGGTTGGAACCCGTGAGCCAACCCGGCTCATCGGTAGGTTGGCTAAAATTTGGCTCATTTTAATCCTTGGTTATTTTGACCCGGCTCACCTAACCTACGGGTTGGACGGGTTCAACTCGGGTTAAGCCGAGTTGGTTCATGGGTTGCCCATTTTTTCTTTAAAAAAAAAATGTGTAACATCCACTTGTTGTTAACCGAAATAAAGAGAAAGTGAAAATTTAATCTATTTCTCATACCAATTTCAAATTCGCGACTTGTGAGAGAAGTGAGAACGTAGGTTATGTTTTTTTTTTTTTTTAAATTTTTATGGTTTTTTTTTAGGTTAAAGTAATGTTTTGGTCCCTATACGTGACATCGATTTTCAATTTGGTCCCTATACGTAAAAAGTTATCAATTTGGTCCCTATACGTGACATTGATTTTCAATTTGGTCCTCACAGCTAATTGGTCCCTATATAAGAGGACCAAATTGCAAATTATTGTCACATGTAGGGACCAATTCAACAAAAAAAAAATAGAAATCGGTCCCTACATGTGATAATTATTTTCAATTTGGTCCCTATATGTGATAATAATTTGCAATTTGGTCCCTCTTATATAGGGACCAATTAGCTGTAAGGACCAAATTGAAAATCAGTGTCACGTATAGGGACCAAATTGATAACTTTTTACGTATAGGGACTAAATTGAAAATCGATGTCACGTGTAGGGACCAAAACATTACTTTAACCTATTTTTTAAAATAAAACTGAGCAAACCTGTATGACCTACCAACCCGTGGTGGGTCGAACCAGTTGACTATTTCTTGGCTCACCAATAAGTAAGTCGTGTTGGGTTGACCCACTTTTATGCTCAACCCGTGGTGGGTCAACCTGGATGAGTTGAGTTGGCCAATTTTGACGGATCTACTTATAGCCTATAAATGTAAAATTACATTAAAGGATATATTTTGAGAGGCATGAAAAAATGGGATTTTTTTTTGAAAAATGATAAAGTGTGAATTTCATTAAATTAATAAGGGTAAAAATGAGGAAAAAAAGTTAATAAGTTATAAGTTATAAGGTAAATAAAATAGATTATAAAAAAAAATTATAAGTTAATGAGATAAATTTATTTACTAAATATCTCTACTTTAGTAAAACAAGCTTATAAGCTAGTCAAATAAGTTATAAGTTAACTTATCGAACAATCTTACTCCTTTTTTTGGTTTCCCATGACATCTCTGCGCGTACTTACGGAGTTTAATCTCTCGAGGTATTGAACGATATTGAAGAATTGACCTCTTTCAATTAGATTTTCTTTATATATAAAAGTCAAAAATTGAACCCCTAACAATCTGCTTAAGAATTAAGAGATTCGAATTCGTTATCACTCGAACCAACGGGCCAGCCTTACTCGTTCATCAAAATCAAAATTAAATAAATTAAATATTCCAAACTCCAAAGCAAGAGATAAATAGGTGGAAATAAAGCGAGAAAAGTGAAAATGCGACGGCTAGCACCGCAAAATGCGCCACTTTAGATACAGTTCATATATCGGATTTACTGCATTGTCCCCTGTACCTCGTGTTCATAACTTCATATTAAAAGGAGGTCTGTCCTTTTTCGTCCATTCATCAAAATTCAAATTGAATGTGGCCCCAGTTTGACGTTAGTCAACTGTCGTGCGTCGGTAGGATTTGAATTGAGAAATTATACTATTGTATCAAATTTTGGACACCATATAATATTCTTTTAGCTTTTTGATGTATTTCTAGGATATGTGTATATAAAAAAGATGAAAAATTAAGTGAGAGATAAAAATAAACATATATAATATTATATACGATATCTGAAATTGAATGTTTAAATATCACAACTCTTTGAATTTGGGAGCTTTTGCTGCTTAATATAAACTATAAATAACACATACTAAATTTAAATTTAATTTCAGTAAAAAAGAACATCTTTTTAAAAGTAAGGTAGGATTCTATGTCACCATGAATTTATTGGAAAAAGAAAAAACAAAGAAAACAAAATTATGGGGACATAAATCAAAACCCTAACAAAAAACAAGAATAAAATAAATTTAACATTAAGCATTCTATTATTTCTCAGATTATACTTCTGAGATTAAGGTAAAATCACTGTGAAATTAGAATCATATTCGACAACAATATCATTATTCTGCTATGCTAAAAGAGAGTCATTATGAAGATCTCCCTCACGCCCTTCTCCCAAAAACTTAGTAAAACTTTCATATCATGAATAAACATTATGAGGCATATGGGTTGAATTTATCACGGTAGTCTCAAAACTCTTACCACTGACTGTTAAATCAATGGAATGCATGGCAAGGTCAGGCACAGTAGCATGTTCGAGACACAATTAGGGGTGGTCTTAATTGATTCACCCTTTCCAATGTCACCCAAACTATTATCACATGCAGTCTGTACAAGCCCCAACATAGGGTTAGAATCATTTCCATTGATGGTTGTGTCACAAAAGGAGCTTCTAGTTGAACTGCAATAAGAGAAGAGGAACCACTAGTGTCTTCCTTATGAGCAATCATTGGAGTAGCTACTTCTTTATTCTTAGGGACATATTTAGGATTAGTCTTACGAGCTACCGGAGGTTTTTCTTTCTCAATCACTTGATCTCTACTGGAGTTAGCAATCTTTCTCCAATTAGGTAAATAATGACCAATTGTCTTACAAGTAGGACATAAAAGAGGCAACTTTTCATACTCTGCTCCTACGTACAAAGAAAGCATATCCCTCTCTTTCCAACAGAATTCGATCATGCAATTGCCCAGTAAGGTCAATGTCCGCAAGAAATCTAGCAAATGACCCAGAGTTCTATTTCAAGATGCCTCATCCAAAGAAATAGGGATGCCAAGACCCTTGCAATTTCACACAAGATTTTCGACCTTCAATATTCTTGAGGTAGTCCATATATGCAAATCCAACATTGTGCGTGTGTCTGCCTTAAAGAATTAGGATTGAAATCAGAAGACCAAGAAAATAGTAAAAGGAACCCTGGTGTGAGATTCCAAGAACCCACCATCCAAACGCTACGTAGGTCTTCTATGGAGGCAAATTCAAACTCATGAAATCCTTTGCCAATAGGAATCTGATAACATGATTTTATATAGCTTAAAACCATGTCCTCATTGCAATTATTCATTGATTTTTGGCTATTAAAGGGATGTATTCTCATAAATTGTGATTACTTTTGCAGATTATTGAGAGTGAACTAAATTGGAGCAAAAGTGGAGCAAAAAGTTATATTTTTGGAGCATAAAAAATGGGTGAATTAAGAGTTGGGGCATGAGACACAGCTGTGTGTCCTAATAGACACAGCTGTGTCTCCAAAAAGTGGACGTTTCTCTCTCATGAAGTTCGACACAGCCGTGTCTCCATATAGACACAGCTGTGCCTAATCGTCGCATGCGCTGTTCTTCCGAGAGACACAGTTGTGTCTCCTAATAGACACAGTTGTGTCTAGTCCCTGGAGCGTGGTTTTGCAAAGAGACACAGCTGTGTCCCCTAATAGACACAACTGTGTCTATTCTGTCTGTTAGAGAAAATACCAGTTTCACCCTTTGTTAAGTTTTAAATAGTTTTCAGAAACCTTTTTTTAGGGATATTTGGGAGAGGGGGTGACGGCTAAAACACTGTTTTTTTTTTGTGTCTCCAAAAAGTGGACGTTTCTCTCTCATGAAGTTCGACACAGCCGTGTCTCCATATAGACACAGCTGTGCCTAATCGTCGCATGCGCTGTTCTTCCGAGAGACACAGCTGTGTCTCCTAATAGACACAGTTGTGTCTAGTCCCTGGAGCGTGGTTTTGCAAAGAGACACAGCTGTGTCCCCTAATAGACACAGCTGTGTCTATTCTGTCTGTTAGAGAAAATACCAGTTTCACCCTTTATTAAGTTTTAAATAGTTTTCAGAAACCTTTTTTTAGGGATATTTGGGAGAGGGGGTGACGGCTAAAACACCTTTTTTTTTTTGGGGGGGGGGGGGGGGTGGGGGGGGGTTAGCTGTTTTGGAGAGTTCTTCCAAACCTTTGGAGCGATTCAAGAGCAAGGGAAGGCGCTTGAAGAATCAGAGTGGAGATTAATGTTGTAAAAGGGGTTCTTTTTCCTTTTTTCTTCATGTACCTTTATTTGGATTTGGTTCTCTTTTATTCTATGGATAGCTAAGTACCATTACTAGGGTTATGGTGGATCTTGCTACTTGAAACTCTTTTCCTAATTTAGTATGATTTCATGATTTTGCTTTCATATAGATTATTCTATTGCTTTAATTCATGTTAAGTTTTGATCATTCTTGACGTGTTTGAGTTGATTGATTGATCGAAGGCCGTACCACAATTAATTGACAGACATATAGAATAATCGATGTTAGGATTATTGCATGATCAAACTTTAATCCTAGTATTTCAATCAGGTTAATCAATTAGATTAATCAATCTCTCCGTGCTTTATGCTTTCTCAGGATTTGAATTTCTTACATGACCAAATAGGAAATTAATTCGAGGAAAAAATTATTAATAGTGAATGACCAAACGTATTAATATAATTCATTGAGGGATTGATATATGTTGCTTAATTCAAAAATCATAAAAAATTAGGAATTGAGAATTAAAAGTGTAAGTAAAACCTTGACCATAGGCATTCTCATAATTGAATCCTCCTTTCTGTATATTTGTGTTCTTGCTTGCGAACTCTTGTCTTTGTTGTTCCTTTCTAAAATTCATCATTTCACCAATTTGATTTGTCTAAATAACATAAGAATTTCTCTCGTTTGGTAATTATTAATTAATCCCTGTGGATACGATATCTGGAACTCAAATTCCTTTATTACTATTGCAATAGGGTACACTTGTCCTAAGTGTGTTCTACACGCATAATCATTCTTCCTTGATCAAGAGGTTTCCAAAGCTTGGATAATTTGGAACGCAAGTTTTCATACTTGACGGGTGAATCACCTTTTGAGAGCATTAAGCGACCATGAAAATTGTTTTTACATTGGTTCAAGCTAGCTTTATATTCTTCCTCCGAAATTTTGATTGATAACGCATCACCTTTCGGGCATGCTAGTAGCAATTGACTCAAAAAGACAACACACACATTACTTAGAGCTTGTGCGAAGGTCTTCCGAAGAGGAGAAGAATTCGTTGAATCATCCTCTCTGTTCATTGTTGTGATCAAATCCGAACTTCTACCTACAAACAGACCAAGAAATTCACGCCTCCAAGCAAACGAGCACAGAGACATTGCTACGGGAGCAGCTTCCAAAAGGTCCGAAACCGAGTGAACAGAAGAATCCAAGCGCAGATGAAGAGAAAAGGGATTCACTGCGGCGGCAAATCTATTTCCGGAGCATGCATAAAAAAATTTACACTAGTATTTAATTATTCAATTAATTTTTTTTAACTGGAGTTATTTAATTATCTTATATTATTTTAAATTATCATAAAAATATCTATTAAAACAGATAAAATATCTATTAAAATATTTAAAACATATAAAACAGACTTGAAATTATGACGTCATTGTTTCGTTTGATGACGATGACGATGACGATAGAAGGGAATGGGAAGTCACGTCGACAGGTGAAGGACAGTGATATTGCCATTGGCATCTCCATCTCACTCTCATGTCATCTGATCCGAGTTAGTAGGGAATAGTGATGGCAGTGGCACGCGTGATCGGTGCGGCTGAGAACAGTCAGAATTTACAAGAACGAAACCCATGTTCTTGCTTTTGACTATGGGGGTGATAGAATTGATTTTGGTAAAATTGAATTTGGAAGAATTGATTTTAAAAAATTAAGAATAAAAAAATTGATTTGTGTTTGATAAAAATATTTTAAAAGTAGGTTCAGATGAATTGATTTTGTTTGGATGATAAAGTAAAATCATTTTTGAAGTATAAATATGTAGAATTTTGTGGATCCTACATCTAGAATCAATTATTCTTAACGGAAAAACTAGAAATTTTTGTTTCCACAAAACTCAGTTTTGCCTATCAGGAATCAATTATTTCCAACTGAATTTTACACCCAAATACTCCGATCTGTATATCAACTATGATTTGGGTGCCAAACTGGATTTTCCAACGCTAAACAAAGAGACCCTCTATATTTTTTCATGAGTGAGGCTAAGAAGTGTATTTATGGTATTTTTTAAAGAACCAAAAAAATAAAAGTAAATTTTCCTTGAAAAACTAGATGGCTTCTAAAGATGAGTGAGTTATTAAGTCATTCACATGTGGGAGAGGACAAAAAACAGGCTGTAGCATGTTAATCCAGCTTTTTGACCAAACTGGGTTCCTTTTAGAAACTATTTACCAGTTTAGTGTTATTCTAAAACTATTTATCAATGGGGGGTCGTTTTGGACACGTGACATATTTTATTTTTCTTCAATCTGACAGGTCAAAGGCGCCACTGCAGATGTCGCCACCCATTTTTTTAAAAAAAAAAAGGCAAAAGGGGAGGCGCCACTGCAAATGGCGCCTTCCCCTGTAGTGGCTCCTCTGCCTGCAGTGTACCACGTGGCATTGCAAGGGGGCCCCCAACAAAAAATTGGACGCCTGCAATTTTAAAGGAACAACGCTACAATTTTAAAGGAACAACGCTACAAAAAAATTTATATTATAACTATAGGGAGTAACGATGACATTAATGATAAAGTATATATTTAAAACAACAAGAAGCAATAAAAAAAAATCCCGTAATAATGAGTAGCAAATAATATCACAGGAGGCATAAAAAAATAATAGCAATAACAATTTACACCAATAAATATTCATCAATTATTACAGTAGTAAAAAAAATTACCTTATAAGAATTAAATGAAAGTCACCTGCAATTTTAAAGGAATAACACGACAAAAAAATTATACTATAAATATAGGGAGTAACGATGACATTAATGATAAAATATCTATTTAAAACAACAAAATAGACTTATGATTAGATATTGTGGCAATATGTGTGACTGATGTGATAAGTCTACTAATTTTATGTTAATATTATTTACGTTTCCTTTGCGACATTAACTTTCATATTGCCAAAAAATAATATTTATTAATTCATATATAATTCATATATTTATAAAATTAAAATCGTTACTTTATTATTTAAAATTTAATAAACTAAAAAACTGATATTTTATATCGTGATTTCAAATGGGTTTACTATTTATGTGATTCATATAAATAGTAAAGTCATGGTTACGGACACGCTTTCCCGCTAGGTGTAAGGAATGATTAGATATTGTGGTAAACCCAACATGACACATCGCCCAGGGAAAATAAATAATATTTGGCAATATGAAAGTTAATGTGGCAAAGGAAACGTAAATAATATTATTAACATAAAATTAGTGGATTTGTCACATCAGTCACACATATTGCCACAATATCTAATCATAAGTCTATTTTGTTGTTTTAAATAGATATTTTATTATTAATATCATTATTACTCCCTATATTTATAGTATAATTTTTTTTGTCGCGTTGTTCCTTTAAAATTGCAGGTAACTTTCTTTTAATTCTTATAAGGTAAAATTTTTTTTACTACTGGAATAATTGATGAATATTTATTGGTATAAATTGTTGTTGCTATTATTTTTTTATGCCTCCTGTGATATTATTTGCTACTCATTATTACGAGATTTTTTTTATTGCCTCTTGTTGTTTTAAATAGATACTTTATCATTAATGTCATCGTTACTCCCTATACTTATAGTATATTTTTTTTTTGTAGCGTTGTTCCTTTAAAATTGTAGCGTTGTTCCTTTAAAATTGCAGGCGTCCAATTTTTGGTTAGGGGGCCCCCACGTGGTACACTGCAGGGGAGGAGCCACTGCAGGGGAAGGCGCCATTTGCAGTGGCGCCTCCCCTTTTGCCTTTTTTTTTTTAAAAAAAATGGGTGGCGCCATTAGGCGCCATGTGCAGTGGCGCCTTTGACCTGTCAGATTGAAAAAAAATAAAATATGCCACGTGTCCAAAACAACCCCCCATTGGTAAATAGTTTCATAATAGCCCTATACTGGTAAATAGTTTCTAAAAAGAACCCAGTTTGGTCAAAAAGCCGGTTAATCCAAATAAGGTGCTGTTTAAAGGTGCACCTTGATAAAAAGGGTTCATTCATACACCTTGCATAAGAGCCATAGATTTAACATTAAAATAGATGAATGGTTAGATTTTATCATTGGTAACCTGTAAAATTTAATTTGCAAAAAGGGGTTCTTCTTCCATCAATTTGCAGGAAAGGGCTTCTCTCCCACTCCACCTCACCCACAAACGCCTCCCACTCATACCACATCACAAACACAAAATGCCAACACTGTTACTCACTTTCTTTTATACCTCAAATGAAAAACTTTCTTCATTGTACAATGCCAATAAAAGGTACCATCGTCTTCAACACCGTTGTTGGGCTCAATATGGTTTCGACGTTTTCATTTTAGACATCAACAATCACCACCACCCACCACATCTCTGTCAATTCCAACGCCCAATTCATCGACAACTACTGCAGCATCATCTTCATCTCCAAACGAAACAGATCTCATCGTATTTATCTAATCCTACCCGAACTGCGCCGTCGTCAAGAGTATTAGGGGGAACCCCACCTGCGATAATGGGACGCGGTTGGCGGCGGAGAGTCGGGACGATGGTGGCACTCGAGCAAGAATGCAGATCTGGCGGGGATTTCGGATCCGAGTTCTTTGCGAGGGAAGACAAGGCGTAGCTACCATGGTGGCGCCATGGCAGATTTGGGTTGAACCTCCCAGATCCAGTAGAGAAGACAAGGGTCCTGTGTTCTTTTTTGAAGCTTGCAAATATTTTTTTCCTTGTTTACCGGTGTAAATTTGGGTGCGCTGAGATGGAAGCGGCGGTGGCGTAGGTGGACGGAGGAGGTGGGTGGTAGACTGAGAAAGGAGATGGAAAGTTTGAAAATAAAAACATTTACGGGACAATTTTATAAAATTGGAAAAACTGGTGATTGGAAGTATTGTTGAAGAAGGAGCACTATTTAGAAAATGTTGGAGTCAATTTGTTAAATGTTGAGGGAACCAGTATAACAGGTCACAATAGATTAATCTCAGTCATCCAATTTTTAAATTAATAAATCTGATGGTTATTTTGGCTATCTTATTGGTGAGGGACTTAATAGTTCCCTCATCCTAGAAGCTATCGAAAAATTAAGTATTTCATTTTTTTCAAATGTTAAATGTACTATTTTTTTATTTTATTATGAAAAATGGTAACAAGTATCATTAAAACACTTGTTGAGAAACCAAGAAAAAAAAAAGATTATACAAGGAATTGATGTATTTAACATTTAAAAAAGTGAATACTTGATTTTCTAATGAAAAATTACCTTTCTTAATTTCTTAAAGAATGTCCTAAGTATAGTCGTTTGCACGATCATTTTATTATAAGCTTAGGTATGACTTTTTTTGTAAATCCAAATAAATAAGATACTTATTAATTTAAAGGTATTGTTAAATAGTATGCAAAACATGTTCTCCAAGTGGCAAGTGCTAAGGGATCTGAATACTTAAACAAGTGGTTATGAGTTCGAGTTCTGACTATTGTATAAGGAGAAAATTTGGTTGGAATGAGAGAAACCATCTTGTATGACCAACAAGTTTCATGATGGATATTAGTCATAGCTAACGATAGTGAATATTATGTTTAAAAATATTCGTACCAATAACATTATTAAAAAGAAATAGTATGCAGAAGTAGAACATTGACCGAGAAATTAAAAATATAAATAATTTTGATATATTCTTAAGGAAATTTCTTTTAGATTGTTAATCAACTACATTATATATCTCATATTATATTTTTTTGTTTTTATAAATTTTAAATATATCTAATGATATGATGATATATTTTCAACAAATTAACTTCTTCCAATATTTTCTTTAATTTTTTATTAACATGCATTTTTTAAAAAAAAATTATCATATTAACTACGTTATTTAAATATAGTTAAATTGTTGTACATCGTCAGAGTAATGTTCTTTATACTGTTAACCAATCACAAATCACGATATTGATTACTTTTAAGGTAATTAGGATAAGAGTCAAATATTTTTAATGATGTAACAACTTATGATTGATTAACAGTGTAAAAACCTTTATACTGACGGTGCATACTAATTAAACTTATTTCTTTTATACAAACCCATTAAACTTATTTAAATATTCAAAATTAATAATGGACTACATTTTCATCATATGTGAGTATTACATGTTTATCTCACTAACTTTATAATATGAGTTACCAAAATACTCATCCATAGAGGGTTTCTACACAAAATATTTTCCTATCTTAAAAAGAAGTTTAGAGTAAATTTATACTTCAATAACGTGCCAGCAAGCTTATAAAGTTCTAGAATCAAATTTTAGCTTATTTTTTTTGGGTGTTGTGTGGTTTAGGGCGCGTTTGGGTAAATAACTTAATTCAAAGTTTATCACATAAGACCTTATCGCATGAGAGCTTATGCCATAAGCGCTTAAAGAAAGAAAAAGAAAGAAAGGGGCATGAGAGGATTCAAATAGTGAAAAACACGGAGAGGGTGTTTAGTGCATAAGCTCTTATGATAATTCCATAAGCTTCTCCCAGTGACTTATGAAAATAAGTCAAAAACTCCTTATGTGATGACATAGCTTAAATAAGCTCTTCCAAATACCATCTTGATCTTTTAAATTTATTTACGTGTATGAAGTTGTGTTTGATTTTTCACTCATGAGCATATACAAAATATTATTTCCATACAAAACTTGTAGACCAATATTCTATGGAGCTTTTCCAATTTTTATCTCATGACAATTTTTTTTATAGATCATGTTCAATAAAAAATGAATAATGATAACTGTATACATTTTTGGTATCCTACATCTCATATATATATATATATATATATATATATATATATATATATATATTTATATATATTTATTATTTTTATTTAACACTCAAAAACAACACACCATGTATAATGTCTATACTTGATATAATATGTACAATTATCGTTTGTCACAAAAAAAGGGTTAAAGTAATATTTTGATCCTATACGTGATATGAATTCTTGATTTGGTCACTATACATGAAAAATTATTGAAAAGGTCCTTATACATACAAAAAGTCTCCATTTGGTCCATATACATTACCCGTTTGGTCCCTATACGAGCAAAAAATTATTAAATCAGTCCCTAAGATTTTGTACTGCAGGGACCAAATGGGGACTTTTTATACGTACATAGATCATTTTAATAATTTTTTATGTATAAGGACCAAATCAAAAATTCATGTCACGTACATAGAACAAAGTATTACTTTAATAAAAAAAATATCT
Organism: Sophora flavescens; assembly: GCA_030762895.1. NCBI lineage: Eukaryota > Viridiplantae > Streptophyta > Magnoliopsida > Fabales > Fabaceae > Sophora > Sophora flavescens. Next base: position 97,643,830 of record CM061068.1, on the reverse strand, counting down.
GATTTTATGCGGTTGGTATTGGAGTTGGATTAGCAAGGAAGAGGCAGATGGTGCTGTCTTCAATATCCGTATGATCGTAGAAAAGGACATCCATCCCACTTATGATGTTTTTCGTACTTATCTACTCAATGGCTATTGGTTTTAAATATTTTCCCCCTTTTCGGCATAAATGCCTTCTGATCAAAGCATGTGTTTCCAATGATCTCATATAAGAGAATATAGATCCAATGATAAAAGAAATAGGGTTTTTGCTGCTGTGAACAGTTTTGGGAAATCCTTCGTAATAAGAGATAATAACATTACAATTTTGGGATCCAGCTATTCTAAAGTGAGTCACTCGACTCACTTAGTAAACCCCTCATCACATTAAATGATTCAATGGCTGAGATTATTTCTAAAATTCATATTTTTTAATTTAAAATTAAAACAAAAAACCAGATTAAAACTGGTTGACTTCTGGTTTGACACCCACGCAGAAAGGGCAACGACGACGTAGGACGGCGAATGACGCGGCGCTAATGGCGGCGAACGTTGCGGAGATAAGGCGGGGAATGGTGGCTGGGTGCAGATCGATCGGGGCGGCGAACGGTGGTCCTAGAGCGGCTGGAGGGCACCGATTGGCAGTAACTCGTGACTGTCAGTGGTCCTGCGCGCGGTGGGTTGCCTTCGCGGTGATGGGGAATGCGGCACCTGGACTGGTGGCGGTAGGCAACGTCTCGCACGACGGGTTGCCTTCCATAGCATTTGCTGGAAACAGTGTGAGAAATATAATAGGACATTAGTGTTCAAGAATCAATTCAAGCATTTGTAACTGTAGTCAATAAATTGTAAATTGCCCATGAGATTGGTTCCCGAAATTTATTTTGATTCTATTCCAAAAATCTGGATCAGGGAGTTGCTGCAATTCGTTGGCAGGACTTTGCGAAATCCAACATACAAGTTGCAACCGGCGCTGTCTTCAATACTCCGACACGAAAGTAGTTCCTGCAAAATAACCGGGTAGTTAACATATAAATTTTTTTTATTTGATTTTTACTCATTTAAAAACCATTTTCTTATACTTTTATTTTTCCAAACCCTCTCACTTTCTCCCTCTCACTTTTTATTGCCTCTTATTATTTTAAAGGACTTTTTTTTGATTAAAATGAGTTTCTTTTAAAAACTATTTATCAGTAGCAAAAAACAAATAACAATGACAAGTAGCAAATAATATCAAAAGGCATAAAAAATAATAGCAATAACAATTTATACCAATAAATATTAATCAATTATTACAGTAATAAAAAAATTACTTTGTAAGACTTAAAAGAAAGTTACCTGCAATTTAGAAGGAACACTGCTACAAAAAAAATTATACTATAAGTATAGGGAGTAACAATGACATTAATGCTAAAGTATCTATTTAAAACAACAAGAGGCAATAAAAAAAACCCCTTAATATTACAGTAGTAAATTTTTATTGCTATTATTTTTTATGACTCTTGTGATATTATTTGCTACTTGTTATTAGGGACTTTTTTTATTGCCTCTTGTTGTTTTAAATAGATACTTTATCATTAATGTCATCGTTACTCCCTATACTTATAGTATAATTTTTTTTTGTAGCAGTGTTCCTTCTAATTTGCATGTAACTTTCTTTTCAGTCTTACAAGGTAAATTTTTTTACTACTGTAATAATTGATTAATATTTATTGGTGTAAATTACACTAGTGCAGAAAAGGGATTCTACATCGGAGTTTACACATCGGTTTATTAGAAACCGATGTGTAAAACGAGGCGGTGGCATTTTTGAAATTAAAACCAAAGTATTACACATCGGTTTAGAGAATAACCGATGTGTAAAACGTTTCCACATCGGTTATTTCTAACCGATGTTTAAAATTAAAATAAAAAAAATTTAAAGTCAGAATTTTTAACATTCAACATCGGTTCTCATTGAACGGATGTGTAAAATTGTGATTAACAACATCAGTTTCTTGATAACCGATGTATAAACTTATAAAAAAAAAAATAGAAATTAAAATTTTACTTTTACACATCAGTTTTGAATAACCGATGTATAAAATTTTTTAAAAAAAATTGGGAATTAAAAGTTTAAGGTTTACACATCGGTTTCAGGATAACCGATGTGTATAATATGGTTAAGCACATCGGTTTAAGGCATAACCGATGTGTAATATTGCCAATTTTTATTCTTTCGTGCGCTTATCCCTCCATTCTTGATTTCGAGTTTTCTTGAACCCTAAAACAGAAAACACCCTTTGCTCAGTTCATTCCTCACCTTGTGCTTTACCTTTGCGTTTGGATGCTCGCCCTCACCTCGCTCTGTCCGCTTGCCGCCATTGCTTCATTCTCTGGTGAGTGCTTCCTCCATTTTACTTTGCTTCACTTTCCCTTCACCTTGCTTCATTCTCCAGTATTCACTTTGTTCAGTTTGTTGTTGTGGTTCATTCACTGATCTTGTTTCGTTTTTTTTTCTACCAAAGATTGCCTTTGTACTCATCTTCTCTCGCTAACGCGCGGCCTCCGCTTCCGCCTCCCGCTTCTCGCTTCTCCCTCCCATCTCTGTCTCTCAAGGCGTGAAAGGTATTTTTCTTTTACTTTTTTGTTTATAGTTCTATCTCTGTCTCGTAATGTATGACATGGTTGTGGTGATGTGGGGTTTCTGGAAGAACGGGATAGAGCTTCAATTCTTTTGAAGATCTTTGTGAAGGGTTTCTTCTTTGGGTCTTGGGGAAGATATAGATAGGGAAGGTCTTAGAAAGACACCATTTGGAGTTCCCAGGTCCTTTTTCCCTTTTTCCCTTTCTTGGTTGTTGTTATTGTCATGGCCATGACCACCATCACGGCTAGGCCGTGATCGATTCTTCCTGTGAGGGTCTAGTTCGATTGGCATGTCACGGCCGTGATGGCCATCACGGTCGAGCCGTGATGGCCATCACGGCCAGCCGTGACAGGTTACGCCTTGGAGGTTACATTATGGTTGTCTGTCACAGCCGTGACCACCATCACGGCTAGGCCGTGATCGATTACACTGTGAGGGTGCGGTTCGGTTGGCATGTCACGGTCGTGATGGCCATCACGGCCAGGCCGTGATAGGTTACGCCTTGGAGGTTGCTTCATCTGGTTGGTCTGTCATCGGCCGTGACCACCATCACGGCTAGGCCGTGATCGCGGTCTTTTGTGAGGGTCGGTTCGATTGGCATGTCACGGTAGTGATGGCCATCACGGCCAGGCCGTGATAGGTTCCGCCTTGGAGGTTGCTTCATCGTTGGTTGGTCATCGCGGTAGTGACCACCATCACGGCTAGGCCGTGATCGATTCCGCTGTGAGGGTTGGTACGGTGACATGTCACGGCCGTGATGGGCATCACGGGATGGCCGTGACCAGATTCGACTTTTCCATTCTTTCTTTTAAGCTATAATCGATCACGGACGTGTTGGCTTTCAAGGCTAGGCAGTGAAGGGCTCTGTTTGGCTAATTTTCTTCACTTTTCAAGCCCCATCTTCATGCAAGCTACATAATAGTAAAGCCTTAGTTTCCCGTTTGAGATGCAATACTAATGAGCGTACGTGTACGTGCTTAATGTACCGCTCATTGTGTTGGATCTTGAATTGTCCAAAGTTGGACAGTTTGGGAAAAAACTTTTTCTTAATTCAGTTAAAATAGTTATTCATTGGTTCTAATGTTATATACTTGATGAAAGTTCGGATTGATAAATTTCCTTTCGTTCTCCGGGTGCATACTTTATCGTGGTGGATGTCATCGCGTTCAAGTAGTGTACGTCGGAGACCACGGGGAAATGCTGCCGAAATTTTGTCGAGTATGAGCATGAGAGTTAAGGACTAACTGTTAACCGAATGTTGAAAAAGTTTCTTCTCGAATGGGATAGGGCCATACCCTGTCATAAGAAGTGGTTGATGAATATGTTGGACTAAGTTTCGTTCTCCGGGTGCATTACTAATATATATCTATGTTGTTTAGGGGATCGACAAAGGGGCACCTGGCCATGGTGATGTTTTCAAAGATCTTGCTATACAAGTTGTCACCATGGAGGATGATGCAGCATTGGTAACGTTGGAACATGATGCCAGCCCTGGTGAACTGTATATACCAAAGAAAGAACTTATGGAGATGGCACTCAATAAAGAAATGGCCAGTTCTGCACACATATCGTTTTGGTGCACGTAAGTACATTTTATTTATAAGTTAAGTACGTAATTAATTTTTAAATACAATGATAATTAACATGTTTTTCCAATATATTAGGTATCTGCATCGTATGTTAGTCGATCAGGGTAACCTCACCCTTTATGGGATCATTGACCCCATGTTCATTCAGGGTGATGTTCTCGTAGCATCGGAAGACCCGGTCACTACCATACGTGATATACTTGCCCGAGACGATCATCAATTCTATCTTGCGCCTTATCTCAATAAGTAAGTACCGGTCATCAATTCTAATTGGGTTTCATTTGTACGTAGTCACGTATACAACGTGGGTCATGGGAATGTGGCTACCATGTGATGCAGTGGATGTTGGAAATTATCTCCTCCGGGATCACTGAAAGATGGAGTGAGGTAAATGTTAATTGACACAATTAGAAGTAATAGTATAGATTCGTTATATGTTTTATGTTAGTTTATTACTTAAAAGATATAATCTTTTGTCCAATTAAACTTGCAGATATTCAACAATCCATCTCCATTGTCTGGTTCTGACATCAACATCATAAAGAGGCGTTGGGCAACTTTCTTTCTTGAAGTGTACCACCCATAGTTTGTATATATGTAGTTAGTTTAAAAACTTATCATATACTAGCTATAGTGTACGTACCTTTGACTGATGATATGTATTAGTGCTCGTGTCCTGGTTCAATTCTTCTTCTCTCGTGTTTTGATGTAGCTTTGATAAAGTGTTGTTTTCATTCATTCGAAATTAACCATATGTGTAAGAGCTAATTGGCTGTGCTAAGAAAATTGAATGAAGTTTGTTTTGCTTTTGAATGATTGTGTCAAAACTGGTTTGGTGTTCTGTTGTTGTTTCTTGTTTGATTAGGGTACTGCTGGTTTGTTTATTGATCTGCATTAGTGAAAACAGGAATGATTGAAATGTAAATAATAGATTAAAAAAAAAAAAAAGAGATTTTACACATCGGTTCTCAAATAACCGATGTGTATATTTAACTTTCTACATCGGTTTTGCTTAAAACCGATGTGTAAATTTAACTTTACACATCGGTTCTTTAGAAAACCGATGTAGAAAGTCAATTTTACACATCGGTTTTAAGCAAAACCGATGTAGAAAGTTAAATTTACAACTGGTTATCAATTGCTAAATTAATTTTACACATCGGTTAGTATTAAACCGATGTTTAAAATATACTTTACACATCGGTTTTAAAACCGATGTGTAAAGTGGCAATAAACCACATCGGTCGTTTCCACATCAGTTTCAAAACCGATGTGGAAAGTTAAAAATAACCGACGTGGAAACCCTTTTGTGCACTAGTGTTATTATTGCTATTATTTTTTTATGTCTCTTTTGATATTATTTGCTACTTGCTACTGATAAATAGTTTCTAAAAGAAACCCATTTTGGTCAAAAAGCCATTTAAAACAACAAGAGGCAATAAAAAAATCACATAATAACAAGCAGCAAATAATATCACAAGAGTCATAAAAAAATAATAGCAATAACAATTTAGCCCAATAAATATTCATCAATTATTACAGTAGTAAAAAAAAATATTACCTTCTAAGAATTAAAAGAAAGTTACCAACAATTTTAAAGGAACACTGCTAAAAAAATTAAACTATAAGTATAGGGAGTAACGATGATATTAAGGCTATTACAAGGTAAATTTTTTTTTACTACTGTAATAATTAATGAATATTTATTGATATAAATTATTATTATTATTTTTATTTTATACCTCTTATTATTACTATCAACCACGTACACCAACTGATCCGTTTGCCAGCTACCACTACTCCGTACGTCACCTTTACTGACAGGGGTGATGAACATGGTGATGAAGAACGGGGTTCGGAGGATTCGATGGGAGTTTTTTTTTTTTTGTTCGTTTTAACTTTTTTCCTGTATGCCCGGTTACCTGTCTTCAATCCTGATCATTCATTTTTTTTATTATTATATCAATGACCCATTATAAGTGTGTTTCCATCCTCCAACATTAGGAGTGAGGATTGAAGACATGCCAACCACCGGGTTTAATCAGTGAGTAGTGGGCGTTGTAATTATTGTTTTTTTTATTTGTTTTTCTGATTAAAAAGTAAAAATATATAAAATAATCTCAGCCATTAAAATATTTAATGACGAGGATGTGTTTACTTGACACTCTAAACTCTGAAGTGAGTGGGCTCTTTAGAGCAGCCAAATCCATGATTTTGATATGAATTTTAAAATTTTTGTTTTTATTCTAAATGTTTTTATATTTTATTAAATTTAGTTTTTTGATAATTTTAATTTTTAAAATTATATAAAAAACAAAATTATCCTTATGATAAAATTAAATATAATTTTTAAAAATTTCAAGATATTGTTTAACTTAAATTAAATTTTTTTAATTTTAAATATTTATTTTTAGTTTTTACTTTACATATAGTTAAATTATTAGAATAATTTTTATATTTTAAGTTTTTTTAAATAATATATAATAATAAAATTAGACTTGTGATAAAATAAAAATTATTTTTAAAAATAATTAATAATATTTTAAATATTTTATTTTTTATTACATCTTTTTTTGGTAACCATATTATATTTTATTATACTTTAATTATTTTATATATAAAATATTTATATTTTATTATACTTTAAATCACAATATCTTATCATGTTGAGTTCTAACACAGCCTTTCTTTTAGAATAAAATTTTACTAAATGGACAAGATATGATATGTGACATGATTGATTTATCCTATCTCGCACCTTGTTTTCATTATGTTTTCTGTTTTCAAATATTTGTACAGGAAATAGTGAAAACATGACAAAAAAGTTATTTTCAGTATTTAATGTACAAAATTTTTAAAACAGGAAACAAAATGATAACAATATAATAGTTTTGTAATTATTTATAAAAACAGGAAATTGAAAACAAAGCAAACATGTCCTTTTACAGCCTATATTAGGTGGGGGAAAAACGTCTGTCACGTGACAACCCTTCCCCTGCCTGTTTCCTTCACTTCTACCTCTAGTCTTCCCCAGAGAAAAGCGGTGGCTCTTTAGTGGTTTCGACACCATTCCCTAAGCGTGTGAAGTAGAGTCCAGCGAGGGATTTCTAATGTCTGTTGCATGTCGAGCAGAGTGCGTGTTTGTTCTAGGATGCGCATGCTAGCTATGGAAATGTTGTACCCAATGTCGGATCTTCACTAAAATTATCGGGAGTCATTAGGCACTAAGTAAAATGATTTATTCAAAATTTATAATCAATTATATAGAATTCGAATTTAATTTTGGTATACTATCAATATAAATTTTTATTCTATCAAAAAATCATAATGATTGACAGTATAAAAAATATTTATATTGAGAGTACATAGTAATTAGTGTTGATTTAATTGGTATCTGCTTTCAGTGTATAGATTTTTCATACTGTCAACCAATCATAAATTATAACTTCATTAAAAGTATTGAGTGTTGTCATAACTACATTAAAAGTCTACATATAATGATTTGTGATTAATTGATAATGTAAAAAATCTTAAATTTGACAGTGAATCAAAATTAAACTATATGATTTTATCGAAATGTCAAAATAATATGCATAATTAATACTTTTTAAGCGAATATATCGAAGTAAAACAATTTTCACCATTATTGGAAGTTTTCATAAAATGCATGAATTTTTTTATAGTCAACCATAGTATTTTTTCAAGATATAAAGTATCACTCTTAAAACACTTAAAATTAATTACAAAATAATATTTTATATTAAAGAATTTTGATTAAAAAGCTTTTCGAGGGAGTCATTGCTCTATCTCGCCCTTTATAAGGTCCGCCAACTTGCACCTACATAGGCTCCTATGACAACGACACCTGACCTTCTGCCACCTCCGACGAGTTCGAACCCGTCCCTTACCTCTGCCATCTCATCCTCGCCATCTACAAACCCGACATCCACAACTCGACCCACTACCAACCCGCTGCCGGATACCGCCTCTACCCGGATTAGATCATCAAAAGTGCCACCACGCTGACACCGAAGGCCACACGTCGCAATACTTGATTTACGTCGACCACGAGCACCGTGAGATCGTGTTGGCGGTGCGGGGGCTCAACCTAGAATGAATACAAGCTAATGTTGTCGGATAACAAGCTGGGGAAACATATGTTCGATGGAGGGTACATTCATCAAGGTTTGTTGAAATCGACGCTTTGGTTGCTGAAGAAATGGGACACTCAAGTGGTTGAGATTGGTGAACGGTTCAGAGTATGGGATGGGGGAGAAAAGGGTCCCAACAACAAGCAACAATCATGAGTGGCTATGGGAAGTGGGCACGACAAGGTTTGAACTGCCACTAGACATAGAGACGGTCGTGTGCGGTTGTCAGTGCACAATCGACATACAATTCCACGACATCCAAGACCGCCTTGATTACGGCTAACCCAGCAAAGCCAAGGCTACCATCCACAAGCTCACCGATCTTCCGGCATGGAACCCCATCACCGCCCAATTCGCCCTTGGTTCCTGTGGTATTCATGTGAGTAGCGCAACATCAGGAGCAGGAGCAGTATAATGTTCATTGACCCATTCACAATTTTAAGAGCAACGATAGAATCAGTTGCCTGTGTTCATCTCATTCGTCCAATTTTTGTTAACATGATCTAATGGCACATGTATGTCTTACAAAATGAGCGATTTACTATTGTAGCTCACCCTAGTAGCAGCGAAAGAAATAGATCATTATATAGTTTTATGATCTGTCATTGTTTTGGTTTTATAGGTAAACAAATTCTTTTTTTGTAGCTAAATACCATATTAATATTAATTAAATCTTACTTAATCAAATGATTGAGACTCTGAGACACCCTGATGCCCCATTAAAGAAGAACATAATTAACTAATCCTTAATTCGATTATTAACTTTAGCACGCTAATACATTCGAAAATAATAATATATTAAAAATTAAAAAGAATTAAAAACATTTTAACACAGGCAACCATAAACACACAGATATAGACACAATATGTACACATATCCATCAGAAAACGAGGAGTCCCAACTATGGGACCAAAAACCTAAAAATCAGATATACAGGCTCCAAGAGAAAGGAAAACAGAAGATCATTACAAAAAAAAGGTTGTTTAGCGACCGAAAATAGTGACCGAATTTTTTGGTTGTTTTTGGCGATCGAAATGGCGACCGATTATAGGATCTACATGGAAGACTGATTAGAGTTAATACTGCGACCGAAATAGCGACCAAAATAGAGCGTAGCAAGGTTATCGGTCGCTATTTCGGTCGCTATTTCAGTCGCTAAATAAAGGAACTTAAAAGTCAGAAATTTTATGCCTTTTTAGCTACCGAAATGACGACCGAATTAAATGCAACGATTAAATTTTATTTACATTTGCGATCGATATTAATTCGGTCGCTAAACGACGCGTAAAAAAAAATTAAAAGAGCGCGTCTTAGCGACCGATTTAAAAATACGTCGCTAAATTTAAGAATTTAAATTTTGAAATGGCAACCTTGCGACCGAATTAACGACCGAAATATTCGATCGCTAAAAATTAAAATCCCTAAAAACGCAGAAACCCCTTTCTTCTTCCATTTCGCGATCTCTCTTCCTCTCTCTCACTCGATCTCTCTTTCTCTCTTTCGGCCACCACGGTTCGCGACTTCCGCCCTTCTTCCGGCCACCACCATCACGGTAAGCTCTCCTCTCTCTCTCTCCATCTCCCCCCTCTCTCTATCTGTTTCTAACTTTTTCTCTCTCTCAGTTCCCTCCTTCTCCGCACGGCTGCCACCGTTGCCGGCACCACCAGAGCAGCGCCGCCGTCCTCCTCCTTCTTTGGTATGTTTTCGTCTCTCCTCGCCTCTCTCTCTCTCTCTCTCTCTCTATTCCTCTGGTTTGTGCATTCTCTGGTATGTTTTTGGTCTCATTCTGCTACATTTAGTGGTTCTGTTCTTCAGCCAAATTATAATGGTAGTTAAATCCTGACCACAAATTCTCTTTTGTCTATTGTTTGTTCTTTGTTCTAAAATTCTATTTGATGTTAAGTTGTTTGTGTGAATTAAGTTGATTATGAAAAATGCATGTGAGTTGTTTGAGAATTTTCTCTGGGGGTAATGCCAAGTTTTTCTCTGGGGAATAGTTAGATAACTGAACTTTTCTTCCTAAGTGGATTAAGAAGCCTTTCAGGCTTTCACACTACATTTCTTAATTTTTAATTTTTATTTTTTTATAGGACATTTCTTAAGTTTTATCTCATTCATATAGTTTATCTTGATGTGATTTTTATGTTCATAAACTATTTTCAGAGTTTAAATTGAGACCTGTTATCAGATTGCTAATATATGCATTTTTTTTTGGGTAAATGCTAATATATGCATTTGACCCCTGCTTTTCTGCCTATATTTTCAGTTTGCTAATATCAGTTTTTGCTTTAATTTTTGTTTGAATTTAAGAAAGTGATTGCTATTATATTAGTCATATTACTCAAATGCATAAAAGAAAAATGGCGAGTATGCGACATGGATATTTCCATCTTTTCTTATTATTACTACTATATATCTTGTTGTTTGTTAGTGGAGAGCAGAGCTCAATAGGATGTGATCCTGTCAAAAAGGCGGGATGCTTGTTGTGTGTTGCTAATTTAGAAGTTATGCATGTGTTTGACAATTATGTGTTGTCTTGTTAGTGGAGAGCGGAGCTCAATAGGATGTTTGCTACTATATTTTATTAAAGTTTGTATTGAAATATGCTTCAATATATATTTGTTGAAGTATGCTGCAATCCAAGCTTAGGAGTTGTTGATACATGCTCTAATTAATTGATTTTCTATTTGTATGTGTATTGTAATTTGGTTTTGATTTTGTGATGGTGTTGATATGCCAATATGTGAGAATAGATATGATAAAGGATCTTGCTTGACAGGTGTTTGTTATATTGCTTACAAGGAGATGTTATAGCTGCTGTCATGAAAACCCGTATGGACATAGGTTCAGTGTTTTCCTTATAACTGTTTTTGTAGAACTATTTTGTTTATGATTCTTATTTTGTTAGAAACTAGACTCGATTTGCTACAGTTCAGGCACTGAATTTGATGTTTTTAACTGAGTATTGATGAAGAAAATTCTGTTAAAAGTTAGAGGACAATTGCTGTCCTGTTTTTCGAATGCGGTAGCTTGCTGGTTAAAACTGTACTTTTTGGAATGCTTTTTCCCAAAACTAAATTTAAATTTATAAACTAGACTTGCTTAGCTTTCCATAGAGGGGTCGTTTGTCTAAATCCGACTTCATTTTGGGACCTTAGGTTGTAACTTACATGTTGTTTGTAATACTGTGATTTCAATTGGGAATTACCTGTTAATAGTAGTACTGTATTCTAATTGAGAGATTATAGAATGTTCATGTCAATGGTTTATGTGTTTTGTTTTATGTCATTAGTTGTTAAGCGATAGATTGATTTATGAGTTAAGTTATTCAATCTTATGATGAAATGATTGTGAAACACCATTTGGCATCCAAAGGTAGTAACCATGCTAATCCTCTCTATGACCATCCTTCAAAACGACGTAAAAGCATCTGCTTTCCTGAAAACTACTATGTTTGTTAATCTGTAAAGTTGCATGTGAAGTTGCATTACTTTGTTCTATTTTAACATGCTAGTATGCTACATGGATCTTTCCATCTTTTATTATTATCACTTGATGAAGTTTAGACATATGACTTGTTTTCCTTATTGTTTTATCAGAAAATGGATCTGACTAAATGTTTTGAGACAGCCATCCATATAGACCAGGTACAGTATCTCATCAACTTAAGAATAACGATCGGATTCACGTAATGATAGTTAAGGCATAAACTAATCATTAATAAATTGTTCTTGTGTATTTGCAGGATTTGATTTCAATCCCGCAATCATTCTACCGTCATTGGGGACAAGAAATATCGCGTGTTGTGACTATTGAAGACAAAAGCGGAAATTTGTTCAATGGGAATATAGTAATCCATGAGGATCGCCCATATTTTGCAACAGATACAAATGGTATTAGGGAGTTGTATTTGTTGTCTACTGGTGCATTGGCAAAGTTTAAGTATCTTGGGGGTTCTCGCTTCTACATGTTCATCCCTTTGGAAGATTGACGAGTTTTGATATTTTGATTAGTACTTATTGATTGTGGTGTGTTTTTTTATAAACAATTATTAAACTTGCGTTAATTAATGTATATGTTTTCTTGATCATATTGACTGTGGTGTTTTGGATCGTTAGTACATCATATTTACGTTTTCTATTTATTCAAAAAAAAAAAATTGGTGTATTTTATTTATATCAGAAATTAAAAATCAATGGGGTTGAAAAACAATATTTGGTCGGCAGGATTAAGTTACAGGAAAATTAAAAAAAAAATCAAAATTTGCGACCGAAATAGCGACCGAATATCGGTCACCAAATTAGGTGAGCTGAGCATGCGACCAACTATGCGGCGATCGAAATATATAATTTTGCGACCGAAATATCGGTCGCCAATTTGCGACTGAAATACAAGTTCGGTCGCTAAACACTTAGCCACCAGGGTTTCTGCTACCCCCTTAATTCGGTCGCTAATTCGGTCGCCAAAGTATATAGCAACCGAATTATCATGTTTAGCGACCGAAATCTTCGGTCGCTAAATAGGTTTTTTTTTGTAGTGGATACAGAAACAGGTATCCAGCTGATACAAAAAACACCCTAACATGACTACTCGTCTGCCTCTCAACAAAATACATCAAAATACCAAAGGCTCACAGAGGCTCACTACCTACAGATTCACTGGCACATTCATACCCTCAGTGGTATGGACGTCTAGAACTACCCTAAAAAATCGAGCATGTGACACATGGAGCCACTTCGTGAAGTGTGGTACCATGCGATATTAAAAACAAATAATAATATTATAATAAAATTAAATATTCAATAATTATAATTATATACAATAAATAATAATACTAATAATTATAAATTATTAAGAATTAAGAATATAAATAATATTATTAGATCCAACGTGGCGTACAAAATTATTAATTTATTCCACGTGACAATGGTGATGTGACGCGCTGTTAGTCACAACGACATTTACTGATGAGAACTAACAATAGAGACCATTTTCAATGTTTTTGAACTTGCAAGGACCAAAACCTAAGAAAATAAAAGATTGTTGGCCAAAATAAAAACTTTCCTACTTTGCGGGGACTAACACTACAAAAAAAAAGACCCGATTACCGACGGCCAAAAACCGTCGGAAATGCTAAAAATCGGTTGGAAAAGCGCGTTTTTGACGGACGTTCCGACGGACCAAGTTACGTCGGTACTAGGCGCGTAGGAAACGGTTTCTGACGGACGGGCCAAATCCATCGAAAATTTTCGAAGGCTTTTTCCGTCGGTAACGTTTCCGAAGGATTTTTCCGTCGGTACGTTACCGACGGCTTTTTCCGTCGGAAAAGGCCGTCGGAAACGTTATCAACGAAAAAAAGCTTTCGGTAATTAATTTTTTTAATTATTAATTATCTTTTTTAAAATATAAATTATTAATCCTTTTTTATTTTAAATATTACATTTTTTATTTTATAATATTTAGTTGGTGGCCGGAATTCGTTAGGCACGGTGGCTAGTGCTCCAAACTGGTGGTGGTTCTCTGGAGAAGAAAAAGATTCTGTCACTATATTGCACAAACAGAGAAGAAAGTTGGAGGAGAAGGTGGTTGCTTACCTCAACATGGTGGCATGCGGTAGAGAAGGAGGCGACACAGGCGGCGGAGAAGGCGGCGCACGGTTCGATCTCGCACAATGGTGGAGAAGAAAGAAGGAAAAAATAAAGGAAGGAGAGGGAGAAAGGAAGAAGAAGAGGAAGGGGGAAGATATGGTGGCTCATGGTGGGGGGCGGGTGGCCGGAGAGGATAGGGAGGTGTGGCCGCGGCTGAGGTCGCCGGTGAGGAGAGGTAGAAGAGTGGGGAGAGCAAAGACGAAATAGGGAAATGAGTGGGAGGGAACCGGTTTATATAGATAAAAGGAAATTATCGACAGATTCAAATTTTCGACAGCGAGATCCGAATTTCCGACGGACCCGTCCGTCGGTAATATTTCCAGATCTGACCAACAAATTACCGACCCTTTCCCGTCAAATGTTCGTGTTCAAATTTCTGACGGACTGATCCGTCGGTAAATTACCGACGGAAATTTCCGTCGGTAATCTTTCCCGTCCTATTTTCGTGCCTTATTTTCGACGGGCTTATCGATGGAATGCCAGCCGGTAACGGTTCCGACGGTATTTCCGTCGGAAAAGTCTGTGTTTCTTTGTATTCCGGATTTCCGACGGTTTTTTCCATCGGTAATGGTCAAAAATTCCGTCGGAAATCCGGCCGTCGGTAAATGGCCATCGGTAAATCGCTGTTTTCTTGTAGTGTTAAAAGCTCATTAAAAAAATAAAAAACTTATTTATATTTTTTAATTAGCATGTAGCATTATAAATTATATTTAATGCCACATGGCAATCTGTTAACCATATCAACACTTAGCATTGCATCTTGACGGTATGGACTAATTCCAATATTTTAAAAGTTAGAAACATTGAAACATAACAAACAAACAAAAATGATAGGGGCCAAAGTTAAAAGTGCCTATATTTGAAGGGATTAAAATGTTCATTAAGCCTAATAATAAAATATGAAACTTTACTATCTATAAAAATAAAGGATAAGACTACTTTAAAGTGAACATGCCTCTAAAGAGAGCAAGTAAGGGTATATATATATATATATATACACCCACTTTTGATTTGATAAAACGCATAGATCTCAACCCACCAAATGATCAAAGGTGGATATACTTTTACGTGCTTACTTTAAAAATAAACTCACTTTACAAAAGCATTTTTCAAAAATAAAATGGTACGTGAGCAAATTGAAGAAATTTCTCTCTTTTTTTAATCTCATTTTCATCCCCCATATTATTGAATCAATAGCTAAGGTCATAAGCTTTCTTCTAAACCCACTCCCTCCTCTATATGTAAAATGTTCATTCCATCAATTTTTCACACCTAAATCCTAACTATCTATCATTAACTCATTGTTATTTCTAGAGTAAAAGTGATTTGCCAACTAAGGTTGGTCCAGTTGATAAGGATAAGGCTCGTAACCCACAAGGTCGTGAGTTCGAATCCCACTGCAGATGTGAGGCGCTCGTTGATTTTAGGATTAACATGAAATATGGAACATGACTTATACGATAAAAAATGAGGAACAATGAAATGAGACATATTTATTTTATTTTTCATTTTAGTCCTATACGTTATACTCCGTCTTCCATATTAGTCATCTGTCATTTCCTTATTGACGGCATTAGTTTTAGGACTAACGTGATGACGTAACATAACATAAGGACCAAAATGCAAAAATAAAACATATAGGATCAAAGTGATAAAAAACATACAGGATCAATCACCCTATTTGCCAAAACAGTATAAAGAAAAATGATATGAAAAAATCATAATTATTTATTTGTATTGGAGAACAGATACAAAAATCGCCTAAATAAAGTATGACACAAATAAACTGACAGATTCTCAAGTTTCAACTATCAAATTTGACTGTGCCTCAAAGTAAATATCCTTTGAAAAGAAAGAACAGTACAAGAATATAGAATGACTTGCTTGGCCAGCCTCCTGCATATATAGTGCCAGTAATAGGTTTCATTACTTGGTTGTGTTGCCGTTTACTTTGAAGACCAACTTCTTGTTACTTGATTAATGTATATGTTCCATGGCTTCCTTAATAGAATTGGGCTTGAGTCATAGACACTCACGTCCACGGGCATAATGACAGATATGCTAACCAAGCCATTACATGACCCCTTTAACTCCAAGCTAGAAATGCTCCATACACACATTTCAGTTTGAGGGGAGTGTCACCAGCATTCAATTGTTAGTTAGTTTAGTTAGTTAAATAGTTAGGTATATTAAGCTAGACAGTTACCCTATAATGAGTTAGTTGGACACTTAGACAATTTCTCCTTCCATTTGATTGTGTTGGCTGTTATCGTTTGATATGTTTTCTCATAGAGAAGAGTTATTACTATATATATATATATATAAATAAAGAGAGAGAATATTGATTCAATTCTCAATCACAATCCATCTTAAGTTTTTCTCTGATTACTTTACAACCCTCCCCATATTCATCGAGTGAGAGCACCCTTTATTATATATATTAACACAGTTAATAACTATTATTACCACAATTATTTGCCAGATCATAAGGGATTTAAATTGTCGAATTTTCTCTAATTGAGATTAGAGAGTAGACTTTACTTCAAGTCCTGCTTTGAAAAGTTGAAAGGTGAGATAGTCTATGAAATTTCACCCAAGGTGATGATAAAATGCTAATCTAAATTAAAGGAATCAAACTTGTAGTGGCCACACATGCCATTGCTAGTTGCATCAAGTCTTCCATTTTATAAACTACTTGATCCATCGAAGGTCTCTTGTCTGGCACCATTGAGGCACAAGCCCTTGCTAGTTTCATCATATCCCGGACCCCGATGTCATCTTTGATTGCATCATCAAACAATGCATCTGAAAGTTCTTCCACACCTTGAAGATCGAACCAGCTTCGAAGATCAGGATCCTCCACTAGTGATTTGCCCATCAGCATCTCCAGAAGAAGAATACCGAAGCTATAAACATCAGACTTTCGTGTTAGCTTTCCAGTTTCAATAACCTCTGGGGCTTGGTAGCCTTTATTTTCAGAGGGTATGACAGAGAGACCTAGTAGACGAGTTAAGCCAAAATCTGATATGCAACCTTGAAAGTCTGCTTTGACAAGAACATTAGATGATTTAATGTTGCCATGGACAAAATTCATCCCACTAACAGAGTGAATATGGGCAATACCCCTGGCAGCTCCAAGTGAGATCTTCATTCTGGACCTCCAATCTAGTTGAGTCCATCCAATTTTCGATCTTTCTGTCATCATATTACATATGGTATAGTAAGAAAATGCAAGTGTGCAACTACCAACACTGGTATGAAGTTTATAGATCAGGACAAGGAGTCTAGGAGAAATGGGAGTCTATGACAAATTGAAAATGACTAATTTCGATTCACTCAAAACAAAATCTTGGCTGACCTGGTGAATAGTTATCCTTTTTAAAGCACACGTAAATATCTTGAAAAAATTAAATGTACACTACACAATTATAATTTATAGACATGTTGTGGGAAAAGCTCTTTTAAAGTAAATTTACATTTAAAGTGAGGAAGGGTGTTTTTATCTTGAAAATATTTAGTAGATTAAGATTTCTATGTAATTTATCAGATCAATGGTTTCAATAACTTAATTTAGAGGTAAATTCCCTTTAGAGAAATGTTATCCAGACATGGTAATGTACACAACATGTAAATTGTTTTTTTTTTATAATAGCATTTTGTAACCAAAACATGAAACTAAGCATAAATAGTCAAACATAAAACCATAGTAAATGAAGTTACGTAACATATGAGGATCTACTGTCTCGTTTTGGTGTATCATATCTTGTCCCTGCCAATCATATATTGCCATTGTAGTTGAAATTTCTTGTAATTTTAAAAGGTTATAATATATATGGTAAGATATGATTGGTGGGAATATGGCCGAAATAGAACAACAGATCCTCGTCCGCATGAGATGCTACTCTAGTTATGAAACGGGACTTTATGTTCCCGATAAATCCCTGAGGGAGCACTGATACCATACAATGGTTTATGTTAGATATGGTCCTGAGAGTAATTACCATGCAATAAGGCTGAAAAGCTATCCCTTGCTATGTAGTCGTAGATTAGTAGTATTTCATCACTGGAATAGTAGTAAGCACGAAGGTAACAAACATTTGGGTGCTCAGGAAGCAACGTTTGCAAAATCTCCACTTGCTGTTCAAATTCTGCTTCACTTACCTTTACCTCTGTCAACCACTTCCCAACCACTGTTGCACTCCCATCCTCCAAGGTGTATTTATATGTTGTTCCATAGCTTCTCTCCCCAAGTGTTTCATTCGAAGCTCTTAATAAATCCTCAAGATCGAAACTATAAGAAGAATCTAAAAAAACTAGTTTGCTTGGATGAACTTGCTCATTATTCCTTGCATTGGCTTCGATCTATTCAACAAGAAAACGTAATGTGAATCTAGCAGAAGTATTGCTATTTTTTTTATAGACAAATGTTAGTAGGTTTATTGTTATGTTAGTTTTTTTCTCCTTTTTCATTGTTTGAACCTCGATCATTCAACTATTTATACTCTTAGCTCAAATCAGTTGAGCTATCCCATATTAGGGATGTTCATCAACCGATCCAAACCGCAAAAACCGAACTGAAAAACCGAAAAAATCGAAAAGCAAAAAAACCGCAATTTTTTATTAGATTGGATCGGATTTTGGATCCTATAGTGAAATCCAATCCAATCCAAACCGAACTATTATATACATATACTATTCTTTTTGAAATTATAGTATTACTCATGCTTAAACATTATTCTTCATACTTTTATGTCCCTCATTCTATTTAATATTTTTGTTGGAATGACATATATAAGACTATTTAGAATAAATATTAATGTCTTGAAGTTATATTTTACTAAAAGTTTTGATGCATAACATATATATATATTTGATTGAGTAATCATGAAAAATAGGAAAACAATTAAGTAAGTTTGAAAAATAATTAACTACAATTTATTTGTAGCCGATTCAAGAAAAAAAATAGGATAAGTGGGAGTAGATATAGAGAATTAATATAAAAGAACGTGTTAAAAAATATCAATAATTTTTTTCTTCTCAAACTCCCAAATTAAAACAAAGATTATCTTTTACCACTATTAAATAAGTAGAAAGGACACTTGACATTAGAAAAAAAAATAAAGTATGACAAAAATCGAATTATCCAATCCAATCCAAACCGCATTTGATTGGATTGGGTCGGATCAGATTTTTTTTAAGGAAACAAACCGATCCAATCCAAACCGCACGATATTTCCATTGGATCAGATGACTTTTTAGCTCAATACCGATCCAATCCAATACTCGAACACTCCAACCCCATATATTCACAGATTATTTTCAATTGGCGATTAGTAAAAAAACATGTGTAACATTGTTAAATAATGTAAGGTTAAAAATGAATGGTTGAAATTAGCAAGTAGTAAAAAAAACATATTGCAAAGTCTAATATTCACAGAATTATTTTCAAGCGGAACATATGTGTAACATCTATTATCTATCTATTATCTATTATAATATATAATTTTTGAAGCACAAGCTCTAGCATCGCCACTTCCTTCAGCAAGTATAATTGACTAGCTTCCATCTTTGTAACTTCATTTCATTCAAATTACTGACATGTCAATCTCTCATATTTTCACCATTTTTATTTTACATTTTCATGGAATTTGGATGACTAACATGAATTTGGACCAACAGTCACACGCTTTACTTCAAGTATTTTTATTTTAACATGGAATTTGAAATGATAACATGTAAATATATATTCGTGGTAGTTATCTAATAATTTTTTAAAAATTAAATAATCTTCTAATTTGCATGTTTAATTTATAAAATAGTTTAGATACTAATGGAACAATAATTTTTAGTAATGACATATACAAAATGTTTTATATATGTTATAAATATTTTATTAACTTTCATCCCAAACAACAACCTTAGCGATCAACCTCTCAAAAAAAAAAAAAAAAACAAGTAGTCAAAATCAAACTTTTAAACAATTCACCATTGTTTACTATAACTAACATATTATCTTTATATTATAATAAGGAGGCAATTTAACCACAACAAAAATCATCAGATGAAGGAACAATATTATCAGGCAAAGAGGAACCAAGTTTCAAAATAAAAACAAACAAGTCATTCAAAAGCATCTAGTCGACACATAAGTTTCAATCCTTAAGCGATAATTAAGGGAAAAAAAAGCAAAAGACACTCAAAAGACAACATCCTCATATGAAGAGTCAATCTTGATACAAAGCTTAAGGAGAAAAGCTTCAAATAAAAACAAAACTCATAGGACAACACAATATGACTATATGGTAAAGTCATCCAAAAGCAAGTAGTCGACATAGAAGCTTCAATCCTTAAGCGATAAGTAAGGAAAAAAAATCAAAAGACACACAAGAGACAACATCCTCATACAAAGAGTCAATCTTGATACAAAATTTAAGGAGAAAAGCTTCAAAGACAACAAAACCCATAGGACACAGCACAATATGACTATATGCATGGTTGAAAAGGAAGGCTTACAAAGTGCTCAATTGTCATGACAAACCATGGGATCCAGGGTAGCATGTTAAGGGGAAAAAAAAGACACATAAGAGACAATATCCTCATATGAAAAGTCAATCTCGATACAAAGCTTAAGGAGAAAAGGAAGGTTTACAAAATGCTCAATTTTCATGGTACTTGGTGTAAAGGCACATATGGACTGAAGGCTGATTCTCAATTTAGTCAATATAAATAATTGGAGTTATTGCTTTTTATTTTTTAAATCTGCAAGTTTTCTCAGCGTAAGGAAAATTATTATTTTCAGACAAAATTTATATATTTTTATATGTTTAAATAATATTCTACAGATTATGATAAAAAAAAATTATTGACTGGTTGACAATTTAAGAACCCTATGTCATATGATAAATAATAAAAAATCTAAAATAGATGCAATAAGAAAACTGGTCCAAACAATTCATTCCACCGCGCAACTGCGATTTCAACATCTAGTTGTTAAATAATGGGAAGACAATAAAGAATCTTCCGAAAGATTAAAATCGGATATGTGAGTAAATGACACACAATCCATCATTTCAATTAATTATTGTCTAGGGTTTTGTACGCGGAAACAGTGAAAATGGAAAGAAAAAAAAAAAGAGAGCAACAAAGTGAAAAAGGTAGAATGCAGTTTATTGAATTTGGAAATAATAAAATATGGAAGAAAATAGAATTATTGGCTATAAAAATAAAATGGAACATGAGTAGATTTGAAGAAAATTATCTTCTTAATTTTATCTCACTTGCACCCCATATCTTCTAAAACCCACAGCCTCAATTTCTATATATAGGCGAACAAATAAACCAACCCGTCAAATTTGATAGGTTTTATGATTGATTTACACCGTAAATTAAATGATATTTCAATGTGTAAATGAATACCCACACATAGCTAGTTCTACAAATTGTCACGCAGTGCAACAATACTAAATGTATGCAAAGAGTAGAAAAAGGAACATCAAATTTTAAAATGGAAAACCCTCCAATATAATATAGTTGAAAAATCACGGGACAAACTCCAAAAAATATTTCACTATATTTAAGGATAATTACAGTATTCTCTCCTCACACACAGAAGAGATATAAATATAGTGTTTTCCATTGAAACCCACTCATATTTAAATACTACAATTTATCTATAATTACAGTATGAAATAGTAATACAGATGATACCCAAAATTTTCTCACACCTCACGCTCTTTAGGACTTACTCACTCTCTCTCTTTTTCTCTCTCACTACCAAATGCTTTGTATATCGCTTGTTGCTAGCTTGAAATGAAAGTGTGTAACACCCCTTGGGCATTACTATGTAAACACGTGCGGAAATAAATTAAAAAGAATTTTGCTGGTTGCTTTCGGAAATTTATTTATTTGCATTCAGAAAATCTGGGTGTAAAACAATTTCTTCTGAATACTTAGAACTTAACGTGCACAACACAATAGTAAAAACCATATTATTCACAACAGAATTTCAAATCATATAAATATTTTTAAAACACCTACACAACTTTTTTAAAACATAACACCCAAAGAAAATCCTAAGCTGGTCGCTCTACAAGACACTCACTGATAAGACCTTGTGATCATCCCTATATATGATTGTAACATCCTCTTGGGCATTACTTTGTAACACGTGCGGAAATAAATTAAAAATTCTGTTTGCCGGTTACTTTCGGAAAATAAATTTATTGTAAGGCAGAAAACTCGGGTTTAAAAATTTTCTTCCGTGAATAACTCTAAAACACCTTAATACATACAATAAATAGTAAAGTTGTATTCTTAAAGAAGTTACCACAGCATACCATTTTTTATTTTCAAAAGGGCTTAATTTCCAAAAAGTGAAACTTAAAAACCAAGGATATATTACCACATCACAGTTACCGATCTTTTCAACATAAAACCCAAAACAAGACTTCTAAGCTGGTCGCTCTACAAGACATTATTGGAAAGACCCCCATGATCTTTCCCACGAACAAATACCTCTTCAAGCATCTAGAATCTAAGTTCTCGAATGACTTAGTTAAGTCCTTTACTTCATTCGTGCTAGTGTACCAAAGTACGACAATAGTCTAGAATAAACCTGATATATTTGTAAGGGTGAGACACCAATATATGGATTTAACACAATAAACGCATGCACGACACAAAAGAGAACATATACGCATGTACATTTCCATAAATAAACAAGTAGCCTATCACTGGTTTCATACCCGATCACAGTCTTTTGAAAAAAAATGCACGAACACTTCAATATTCAGGCTCAAATTTAATACCTAATCTCCGGAGACCCCAACACCAAATAAATGAGTTGATCACGCTCAATTACCAGGTATATTAGGCACAACGTGGCATGGAATACCATACGGCACCATACATAACAACGTAGCCCGAATACCCTATCATTAAGGTATCAGACATAGGACGTGGGCATGTCTGCCAATGAATGCATATAAAACATTTCGTTCTTGTCATTTATCTTTGTGTTCATTCTTCTTTTGTCGAAGCTCAAGATGGCTTACGACTATTCGTAATTTTTAACGTGATAGATTTCTCAATATTAACATAGGACACGAAGTCCGAATGCTCAATCACAAAACCTTAGACCTTGCAATCAGTCTTAGGTTCGTGGTGATAAAAAAAAAATATTCACTATCAAGAACATTCATCACAACGTGTAACAACGTAACACGGATCAAATATCTTCGTGCTTGTAATTAAGAACGCTAGTATCACGACGTTTCGGATACTAGGTTTACGTTAACACTGTTTTCGTTCGGTAAAACACAAAATCAAAACAAAACCTTCGAAACTTATCCAAGTTGTCGGAAATAACCCGTTGCATAAAACTATTTTACAAAAATACGCTTATGTTGAAAATTCGTTTTAAAAAATCATCAAAATCACTTGAAATTCATTTTTTCATAAAATCAATATTTTGAACTTGAAAATATTGCTTTGATACAAATTCTCTATTTTAACTAATATTACCATTTTTTTAGTAATCCTACCGTAAATATTATCGGAATTATCCGACGTTTGACGTTTTAAAAACGTTTTAAGTCCAAGTATGACTTTTCTAGCTAAATTTTTTTTTCCAACATTGTAATAAAATTATTTTGGAAACTTATTTTCTTAAAACAACATTTTATAATATTTGGAAATTTCTTACATATAAACTAGCAGTACAAAAATATTTTTACGGTTACGTCCTCACTATTACTTATAAAACACTCTTACGCTGTTAAATCATTAAAATAATAATATTTTCCTACATTTATTATTTTTCCCAAATACTATTTTCCTTCAATATTATATTCCAATATTTCTCCATTAAACAATGAATATAATTTATAAAGCTTCATAAAGCTTTTATCTGTTTAATTGATTGGGCACTGACCAATGTCAGGCTTCTCAAATTTCAAACAACATTCAATAACAACATCATAGCCTTTATCCCAGACAGATCATGCATCAAATCACTATAATAGATAACTGCGAATAAACAATTAACTACGGATAAACACACAGATAAAAAATAATACAACTTGAACCAAATTAAACAAGCACCACAACCACAGATAAATAATACAGACCACACACTAATCACATACAATTATTGGGAAAAATCTCTCAGGTAAGCTCCCCTTACCTCTTGAAGACTTTTCCTTTTTGAATCAAAATTCTGTCGAGCGTCCGATCTCCGCAAAACACGTACACAATTCACACAACAATTAATCCTTCAACAAAACACAACAAATAATTATCAATCAAACACTAAATATACCTAGGCTCCTATATGCTAGGTTCGGCCATGGGGTTTTTAAGTTGGCTAGACATGATAAAATTTTGCAAGCTTTTGGATTAAGGATCCTTAAGCTAGATTAAGACATAAACAAAGCTTACTTAATAAAAATTGAATCAAAACCATTTTAACCCTAAAACAAAGATTAACATACAAAGATTGAAATCAAATATTCCAACCCTTTAAAAATGAATTTCAGCCATGAGAAAAACAGTGGCTTAGAGATTTTAATTTGATTAAACAAGCATGGATTCAATACCTATATGAGCCATAAGATTGAATCAAGCAAGACTTAACCAAAAGGTTTGAACAAAGTTCCTCCCCCCCACAAAACTAGGGTTTGGCCTCCTTAAGATAAATAGGCACGAAATTTTAGTTTGATGCATACTCTTGGATCTTGAATATAGAGAGGATAATAAGATCATAGAAATTGGTTTCATATTTTTAGGATTTTTCTCTGATTTTCTAGACAATTTCAAAGTTTCTAGATCTAGAAATTGAAAATGATGAACAAGGCTTTAAAACATGAAAACAAATGAAGAACATGATGATGATTAAGTGAGGAAAGTATGGTATACCTCTTGGAAATGAAAAAGGAGCAAGGAATCAAGCACTTCCTTCACAAAAATGGCTTATGGAAAACTTTCATGAAGAAGATGATGACAAGCTTAAATAGCAATGAAATTCGCTCATTTTGAGGGTTTGGGCAGTGGCTTTTGGGGGCCAAAAGGTCCAAGGCATAAATTTTTAGGGACAAAAGAGTAATCTCACAAAATGACATTTTTGTGGTATTAAGACAATATAAGGACAAAATGGTAATTTTGCCTAAGGTAATCATGAAAATTATGTGGTTGAGATTGAAGGAGAGGTGGCTGATTTGTGTCCACAAATTATGAGGCAAACTTGTCATTTCAATGAAGGTTCAAGGGTAAAATGGTCCAAGGGGAAAATGGTCTTTACACTATTTTAAAGAAATATCTAGATTTTTGTTTAGAAACAATCATGACATGGGTTGAGTCATCCATATGACTCACCACCCTAGGTGGCAATAGGTCTCAGCATCCGATGTCGGCTTTTGTCTCCGTGCGTCCGTTCTAGACTCCGTCAATTACCCGATTTAAGGTTTTACGTCCGAATCGAGTATAATAACCTATTTATTTTGAAAATTTTCAAAATAACCTATATCGTTGGAAATGAGATATAAAATCTATTCATTTCTTTCTCGGGTCAAACCTAGGTTTTCCGATTAGTAAAATCTTACTGTCAGCAAAAACGCAGACCGGGTTTCGTCTGAATTTTCAACCAAAAATTTCACAGTATACTTATAAAAATAAGTATGATATGAATATGACTTTGGTTTTTTCAAAATCATTTTCCTAAGTTTCAGGTAAAAATATAAACGTTTATTTATATTTATACCAATCTTAGAAAGTGAAAAAAATCGGGGTGTTACAATGATCACATCTCTTCCCGCAATCCGTACTTAAGTTTACAAGTAACTTAAGGAACTCTTCTACAACATCTGCTCCCGTGTACCAAGGTACAACAACAAGACATAAGAACATGTATATGCAAGGGTGAGTTCCAATATATAGATTTTAAAACGATAACCATATGCACGACACACAAATAACATTTAACATGTATATTCAACAGTAAACATTCTATTCACCAAAGGGTTTCATACCCGACAATCTACGTTGTTTTAAAAACCATGATACTTCAATATTCATCATCTAACTTGTGTACCTAATCTCCGGAGCTTCCAACATCAAATAAATGAGCTGATCAGGCTCTCATTGCCAAATAAGACAGAGTATAAACATTTCCAGATATGGCAAGTTTCAAATGATTTGGCCTGTCAAGGTTCCGAGTTCCAATTATTTCAGTAAATAACTCGGTAGGATACGATCTCCAACCATCATCGTAAGTAGTTCACAAGAACATCCAACGATAGTCGTAATTAACCTGGCCTATAAAATATGAATAATATCTGAGCTCCCGAAATAGTCGTAATTAGCCCGGCCTTTCCTAGACCCCCATTCATTTCACCCAAAGGTGAAATATATCCCATAACATGGATACCTACCAAGGTACCATGCATAAAACCTTGAGGCACATTTGCCTAAATAAAATGCAAAATGCATGTAAAACATTTAAGTTTAACAAACTTTCCAATCAAACAGACTCCAAGTCAAAAATGTGCGAATCACGAAATCTAGACCGATGTACCAGATTTAGATTCGAGATTTTGGCGCACAAAAATCAATATAGATAGGACATCTAGTCCATAACTTCACCTTTTGGACCCCTGGCCCATACCATAGAACACTAGACCCCGATATCTCGGTAGTTAGGTTCGTCTATCAATTTAAAAAGCGTTTTCGCTCTTTAAAATACAAATCCAAAAACAAAACTTCCTCAACTTATCCAAGTTGTCGGAAATAACCCGTTGTATAAATATACTTTACAGAAAATATTTTTACGTTGGAAATTTATTTTCTAAAATCATCAAAATCACTTTAAACCCCTTTTCTTTCGAAAATCAATATTTTGAACCTTAGTCCAATCAAATATCGTTTTTAAGAATACTTCTGAAAATATTGTCGGAATTGTCCGACGTTTGACATTTTAAAAACGTTTTAAGTCCAAAATTGACTTTTCTAGTAAAATAATTTTTCCAACACCATAATAAAATTATTTTTGAAACTTATTTTCTTAATATAACATTTTCTAATATTTAGAAATTTCTTACGTATAAATTAGCAGTGCTAAAATATTTTCACGGTTACGTCCTCACCATGACTTATAAAACACTCTTACGCCGTTAAATCATTAAAATAATATTATTTTCAACTTTTTCTCATTTAAGACAATTTTGTGATTAAATGACAACTTAAGGACATTTTGGTAATTTACCCTAAGGTAATCATGAAAATTATGTGGTTGAGGTTGAAGAAGAGGTGGCTGATTTGTGTTCACAAATTGTTGGGCAAACTTGGCATTTCAATGAAAGTTCAAGGACAAAATGGTCGTTACACTAATTTGAAGAAATATCTAGATTTTTGTTTTTAAATTTCATCATGACATTGGTGACTCATCCATATGACTCACCACCCTAGGTGGCAAGAGGTCTCAGCATCCGATGTCGGGTTTTGTCTCTGCACGTCCGTTCTCGACTCCGTCGATTACTTGATTTAGGGTTTTTACTCCCGAATTGAGTATAATAAGCTATTTATTTTGAAAATTTTCAAAATAACCTATATCATTGGAAATGAGATATAAAATCTATTCATTTCGTTTGTAAGGTCAAAAATTCCACAGGGCCTATTCACGCTGCTGCATTTTTTCCTTCATGCAACTTAGTGCAAATCTAGATCTGCTGTGCAAATCTGCTTGCATCTTTGCAGATTTTGCATTCAATATATGTTGACTTTTCAAAGGTTGGTTTTTTCTTCTTCTTTCTATTAAATGGCTGGACCTCACACTTATCATCCCCTTTGATTTTTATTTTATATCCTTCTCTCAAACCACGAAAATTTAGATCAATTCTCACCTCATTCTCCCAAAGTTATCCATTCCAAACATACCAAGCAAGATTTTATACAAATTAATTAATTTTATGCCCCTTCAATGTTTTATATATATCTATACAAACTGAGTAAAAGCATGTTACTAATAAACTTAAAGTTCTTTTGTCTTGTTGTCAAAACTTTAGCTAAGATGTCTATTTTCTATGTTAGTCCTCATTTATTTTCTGATATCCCTACATATATGTTGACTCTTTGATTATTAATAAAATACAGTAATTTTCCTTCGTAAAAAAATATTAAACTAAAAGATTTGTTCACCTTCCAAATTTAAATGTGCTTCAAATTAAATATTCCGGTTTCTTTGAATAGAACAGCATAAGCATATATATATATATATATATAAAATTAAAGGACTTACTTGGCCAGTTTCCTGCATAGTGCCAGCAATAGGTACCAATACTTGCTCTGCAGAGTCAGAAGATGAAGCCATTGTGATTACCAAGGAATGTTTATTAACAGAACTAAGTATTCTCTTAAGATATAACAATGCCTCCTTCTGATCTCTTGCTGTCTGAGCTTGCAAATCAATACTAAAGAACTTCTCAATTGATTTTTCCACTGCCACCAATTTGTCTCGGTAAAGAAACCTTTTAAGGAAATGTCTCTTGGTAATTTTTGAGCACTTATAAACCAGCTCTATTCCCTCACGCATTTTTCTTATCAATGACTCTAACTCTTCCTTTGGACGGTCCAAGTCTTTGTTGTGCTGTTCTATATCTTTGACCACTGGAGCTATTTTCACCAGAGTGGATTGAAGGTTCATCAAACATTGTTTGAACTTGATGGCCTTGTCTTGTGTTGTCACTACTGCTCTCAGTAGTTCTCCAAATACAGCTCCTAAAGCTGCTCCTCCTACCAAAGTTGCTGCCATAACTTAATTTTACAGGACAACAGAATTTGTCCAGAGCTTTTTAATATATTCAAGCAAGTAGAAAGGGTACTCGAACCTATATACCCCGTAACAAAAAGGAAACAATCCAATGGGGGAAACTTAAGATATTATATCAACCTAAAGCAAATTTGAGGCTGCCAAAAGGTTGAAAAATAGCTATCAAAACTACCCCCTAAGAAGAAGAAAATCAAAAATTTGTTCAGAGCTTAATTGCCTTGAGAGTATGAAACAACCTTTTTTTATAAAGTCTCGGAAAGGGGAAGGCACATCGGTGGTTTCTTGGAACTTCATTGCCATTTTCTCAAGTTGACATCTTCCATTGACTTGATTTGTATTTCTTCTAGACTTGAGCCGTGTTATTGTGACAACCTGCTGGGACAACACACGGGACAACTTTGTCCTGTAGCGCTACTGTAGCATTAATGTAGTGCTATTGTAGCATTTTTTTTTATACAAATGTTGACTATCTATTTCTAAAAAAACCTATTAACCATATAATGAACCGAATTAACCAGATATTTGTACCTGATTAATCAGATATTTGCACATATTTAACCAAAAAAATTATTTCTCAAAAAAACCCATTAACCAGATAATGAACCGAATTAACCAGATATTTGCACATACTCAACCAAAAAATTTATTTCTCACAAAAACCCATTAACCAGATAATGAACTGGATTAACCAGATATTTGTACCCGATTAACCATATATTTACACATACTTAACAAAAAATTTTATTTCTAAAAAAAACCATTAACCAGATAATGAACTGAATTAACCAAATATTTATACCTGATTAACCAGATAGATATTTGCACATACTTAACCAAAAATTTATTTTTCAAAAAAACCCATTAACCAGATATTTGTACATACTTAAAAAAAAATTTAGTATTTGTGAACACCTATTTTTGTCCGTCTTCATTTTATTCTAATTTTTATGTTATCATATTTCAGGGAGACTAAAAAATAATAGTGAAGAAAGAAAGAGGAAAAGGAAAAAATGAAGAAAGGAGGTTACTTAATTTTCTGTTGGATGCGGAGGTCCCGTCCATTGCATACTTACTTTTCTGTTAGACGGGGAGGTCCCGTCCATTGCATACTTAATTTTCTGTTGGACGCGGAGGTCCCGTCTATTGTATGCTTACTTTTCTGTTGGACGGGGAGGTCCCGTACCCGTCCATTGCATGCTTACTTTTCTGTTGGACGGGGAGGTCCCGTCCTTTGCTTGCTTACTTTTCTGTTGGACGGGACCTCCCCGTCCATTGCATGCTTAATTTTCTGTTGGACGGGGATGTCCCGTCCTTTGCATACTTAATTTTCTGTTGGATGCGGAGGTCCCGTCCATTGCATACTTACTTTTATGTTGAACGGGGAGGTCCCGTCCATTGCATACTTACTTTTCTGTCTGTTGGACGTGGAGGACCCGTCCATTGCATGCTTACTTTTCTGTTGGACGAGGAGGTCCCGTCCTTTGCATACTTAATTTTCTGTTGGACGCGGAGGTCCAGTCCAATGCATGCTTACTTTTCTGTTGCACGGGACCTCCCCGTCCATTGCATGCATAATTTTCTGTTGGACGGGGAGGTCCCGTCCTTTGCATACTTAATTTTCTATTGGACGCGGAGGCCCCGTCCATTGCATACTTACTTCTATGTTAGACGGGGAGGTCCCGTCCATTGCATACTTACTTTTTTGTCTGTTGGACGCGGAGGACCCGTCCATTGCATGCTTACTTTTTTGTTGGAAAGGGAGTTCCCGTCCTTTGCATACTTAATTTTCTGTTGGACGCGGAGGTCCCGTCCATTGCATACTTACTTTTCTGTTGGACGGGGAGGTCCCGTCCATTGCATACTTACTTTTATGTCTGTTGGATGCGGAGGACCCATCCATTGCATGCTTACTTTTCTGTTGGACGGGGAGGTCCCGTCCTTCGTATACTTAATTTTCTGTTGGACGCGGAGGTCCCGTCCATTGCATGCTTACTTTTCTGTTGGACGGGACCTCCCCGTCCATTGCATGCTTAATTTTCTGTTGGACGGGGAGGTCCCATCCTTTGCATACTTAAATTTCTGTTGGACGCGAGGGTCCCGTTCATTGCATGCTTACTTTTCTGTTGGACGGGGAGGTCCCGTCCATTGCATGCTTAATTTTCTGTTGGACTGGGAGGTCCTGTCCATTGCATACTTAATTTTCTGATTGGATGGGGAGGCTCCGTCCACTGCAATTTTATTTTCAGATTGGAGAGTAAAAAATAAAGAAAGAAAAAGAAGAAAATAATGAAGAAAGGAGGAAGAAAAGAAGGAGAAAAGAACAATCAGCAGAAAGAGAAGAAAGAAGGTTGAGTTACCACTCTCCAACCGCCCCTACACCTCTTCTACCCATTGGTCCTTCTTCTTCCTCATCTCCTCCCTCATTTTAACCTAGCAGCCCTACTCCTAACCCTAAAAAACCCATTTTACATATCAGACAAAACCTTTCTTCCTCCTTCCACACCTCCAACCGCTCCTACACCTCCTCTACCCATTGGTCCTTA
Organism: Sophora flavescens; assembly: GCA_030762895.1. Taxonomy (NCBI): domain Eukaryota; kingdom Viridiplantae; phylum Streptophyta; class Magnoliopsida; order Fabales; family Fabaceae; genus Sophora; species Sophora flavescens. The sequence continues at coordinate 97,612,475 of CM061068.1, read as the reverse complement.
TTCTCCCTCATCCCCTCCCCTATCTTAACCGCATCACACTTCCTTCTCTTTTCAAACATGCAACCTTCACATCAAATCACCTCCTTTCCTCTGCTCGTGCCACCTCCATCTGGACACACGCGATCTCTGCTCAGAACCACCCAAGCTCTGGATTTCGTGAAACCAACCTTGAAGCCGCTGGGTAAGGAGAAGCATGAAGCCCTTTCCTCCATCTATAAAAGGAGGGGGGAAAAGGAGGATGGGGAAAAAGGATACGAAGACACAAAGAGAGAGAGATTGTTTTATCTGATATTTTCTTTATGAAGAAAAAAATTAGGGATTTGAGTTTTTTTCTCTTCTCTGTCATTAGAGTGGTTCCAAATGTGCAGAAGAAGAGAGAGTTAAAAGAGTCAGTGAAACTGAAATGTAAGGGTTTTGATCTTAAAGTTTTACTACTGGGAGAAAGCAAAATCATTGTTATTCTACTCTCATTTGGTAATCCTTGTTCTCTTTGTTGATATTGTTCATGAGTTTCTCTTGAGATTCTTATTTTTCTGTATCTCCTTTTATGACAAAAAGAAAATCTATGGATATCGAAACTGAATGAGTTAGTATGATGTTTGCTATATGAATTCTTATGTCTGTTTCAGAAATGGTGTATCGTAGGGTTCCTATTTCATTGTTTGCTGTCATATTCTGAAATGCATGATACACTAGTAATCTTCATATGGCTATATTGTTACTAAACACTTAAAATGTTTCATTTTTGTTCTATTTTCATAAAGCAAAACTATATTTACAAAAAAATAAAAGATGATCATTTAAATCCCCTTCAACCGGTTCTAAATACTTAATTAAATCAATGTTATTTTTGGGTTATTCTATGACAAGTGTCATGCTTAATCCTTTAGATTTTGAGATTCCCCTGTGGACTTACGTGCCATGTTCAGCCTCATTAGGTTAATAAAAATTTTTCACAAATATAAAACCAAAAAAAATACAAAATATCATAAAATTAAAAATGATTTTTCCTTTAAATGATTTTCGGGGTAAAACAAATATTTTCAAGTTACCAATGATCTACACAACTAATTTTGGGTAACCATTTTCATGGATGCTCTAGGGTGCAGTGGGGTTAAGTCTCCATGCCTTCCTTAGACATAATCGACTCCCGAACCCAAAGTTCTTTTTAAAGGGTTTTCCAACTTTCCATGTTTGTTCTCTAAAAGAAAAGCAAGTTTTCTTTTTGGTCACTACAGATGGCGACTCCACTGGGTATTCCTTTTAAGAGAGTCAAGCCCGTAAAACTTAGTTTTGCAATTTTTTAGTGACTCATAGCTCATTTGTTTTACCTTTTTTCATTGCTATATCTTGCTGTTTTTATTTTTAGTGATGTTTGTCTGGATTGCCCTTTTTGTTTGGGTTTTCCTTTTATTTAGATGAGAAAAATTAGTTGTATATACATTTTAACTCATGTTATTTCTGTATATGTTTCACTAACAATGTTTTTGTTTCCTCCTCCTTTCTTTTCTTTTCCTGCTATATTTTAACAATAGGGTCGAGGACTTATAACCATTTTTATATATACCTATGTTTTATTTTGCAGGTTTTTCTTGTCCTTTCTTTTCTTTCTATTTTTGAGTGTTACAGGTTTGTATGCCTCCTTCACACACATCACTATCACATATTGCACAGACTCTTGGCTCTATACCCGAGCTTGCTAAAAAACCCAAGGATTAGGCGGTGCTCCGACATTGTCATTGAAGAGGTCTTGTACCTCCCTGATACTTGTCGGTTCACCACTCAGATTGTACATGAGATCATGGAATAGTCATATTGAGAGGGTTTATCCCTACTTGTGGCCAGATTCATGAATCAGATCCTTATAAGGGCAATCTGGGGACCATGACTTTTAGAGGTCTAGACCTGTCCCAATTTGCACTAATAGAGCAAACTTAGTGGTCGACCTGTTTAGAGTCCTAACTTACGGTGTGTCCATCCTTAGGTTTTACCTGGCTTAGGACAAAAGGGGGCGTACTTTGTAACGCCCTTCGTTACATTAATAACCCAAAACAAATTGAATAAAAATCCTTTAATACATTTAATTAAAATATGTTAATCATAAATTTTTTATCAATTATATAAGTCTGAAAAATGTCTCATATTAAATAAAATAGTAATAATGTATCAAAGTAATATATAATAAAACCATACGTCCAAATAAAAACCCCAAGCCTCAAAACCGGGCGTCTACTAATAAACCCAACGATAAATAAATAAAAACGTCTAGCCACATACGGCTCCTTATTTAAGAAAACACTAACCAAGCTAGGAATAATAACTAAGAAAATTCGCTAGGTCTTCAATCCTCTCCAGTCCCAGTGATGTCGTCCTCGTGCTCTGAAAACAACACTTTTAATGAGATATAATCCCAGTGAAAAAAAAATAATCGTTTGATAAAAAGGTTCGCAAATAGTGTTGTCTTCAGCCGGCGCGGTAACCGGAAAAACATTCATGGTACCCGCTAATTTTTAAAATAATAGATATAGTAAACCTCCAAAATAATAAATATATATAAATAAAATTAAAGTCAAGCATTTAAAGTGCAAACTCATAAGCTCAGCAACGGTCACATCTCATTGCATTTAATCACATTCACCATGCAAACTCAACACAATGCAATACAACTCCATGAACATGACTCGGTGATTCCCAGAATCACTTGACTTGACTCTTTGGTTCCCAGAACTGGTGTGAATCCCAGATCCACTAAGGTCTATGAGCTCATATCCATGCAATGGCGTCCCACTGCCTTCCCCATCCCAGATGGAGGTATCTAATATTCCATCCCAGATGTGAATATTTTGATAATTTGATATCCCAACCCAGATGGTGATATCTCTCATCCTATTCCCGGAATAGAATGTACATCGTCATCCCTTCCCGGAAGGTGATGACCAACTCATGAATGATGCAATATGTCATCCCAGATGACTCTCAAGGTTTTCCAACTTTATCTGTCAATAACAATGTTACAATATCATGCCTAACCAACACTATAACGTCATATTATACATATTAAAGATTGTTAATCAACAATAATTCATACTGTAATTAAACAAATTTTAATTCAGAAACCATTGAACAAAACATGCTTCAAATGACTTGTTATGGGAACGGGTTCACAAAACATGAACTTACATTCCAATTTCTAATTTAAATTGGCCTTCATCAGTGGAATAGAGTTTCACGTAATAGGGAAAGAATTAATCACACTACAAATAATGAATTTGACTTTGACAATTGTTTTTCCATCAAACAATCAAAATAAAGAATGTACAACAATTCCACAAAATTAATATAAAGCTATTTATTTATAGATTCCTGGAAAATATATTTAATAATTCGATTCATCTAATAACATCTCAAAATAATTTAAGTGTCTCAAATCAAGAATCAAGAACCCTAAAATATTTGACTATTTTCCAAAAGACAAAGTTATATGTAGAAGCATCAAATTATCTGTACCATGAAAGTGTGAGAAAAATTATTTTTACTCACCTTTTGCAGACCTCCAATGTGCTCTAAAAATTACGTACAATAAGGATTTGTGCTTCCCTAAAAATTCTTCTCCCGTTTGGTGGCGTTCTTGGATCTATGTTGTTACGTTTGCACTGGCAAGATGAACCGGAACTGACGAAAAACGCTACGCGCTCCTATCACGTTCCTTTTCTTTTGGTTTCTAGCCCTTTACATACATACATACATACATATATATATATATACATAAATAGTGCACAGTAGTAGGTTTGTCCCCCCCTTTTTTTTAAAAGGAACTTAGAGTAATCAGGCGCATGTAGCATTTATATATATATATTTATTAATTCTCTGTTTTTTTATATATATTTACTTTAATTTAATATTTCTTTGTATTCACTAACCAATTCTAATAAATTTTATACTAATAAATCCTCACCACTAAACCTCTTAATCATATTTTATTTTTATTATATCATTATTATATTTTTTTTTACACAACTTAATCCTTTTTTTTAAAAAATTAATTATATTAGAATTTTAGGATGTTACATTTTCTCCCCTCCTTATAGAATTTCGTCCCCGAAATTCGCCTCACACCCATGCACTTATTTTAACATGTGACATATTCAAACATAAAGGTTACCGTACCTTAGATAATAAAATCTGGGTATTGACGCACGATGTCATCCTTCATCCCCCAAGTGGCTTCCTCAGGAGTCAATCCGTCCCATAACACTTTTACCAATGGAATTGTCTTGTTCCTCAGAGTCTTAGTGCCCTTGTCCATGATTCGACTAGGCTTTGGCTTATAGATCAAATTATCCTTCAATTGTACAGACTCGGGAGCTATCACGTGAGATTCATCAGGCACATATTTTGAGTTGTGACACATGGAAAACATCATGAAGGTTTGCCAACTGTGGCGGAAGAGCCAATTGATAAGCAACAGGCCCGACTCTTTTAAAGATTTGGAAAAGGTCCCATGAAACGAGGATTTAGCTTGCGGACTTTCATCGACTTCCCTACCCCCGTCTTAGGAGTGACTCTCAAAATACATGCTCACTTTCCTGGAATTCTAGAGGCTTTCTCCTTTTGTCGGCGTAGCTCTTTTGTTTACTTTGCGCCGTGCACATCCTCTCACTAATCATTTTGATTCTCTCAGAGGTCTCCTGGACCAATTCAGGTCCTATCAAGGTTTTCTCACCTACCTCACACCAACATTAGGGGACCTACACCTCCTCCTATATAGGGCCTCATAGGGTGCCATACCTATACTAGCGTGATAACTATTGTTATACGCAAACTCAATGAGAGGTAGGAATCCATCCCAACCCCCTCCTTCATCCAAGACACACGCTCTAAGCATGTCCTCAAGGGTCTGAATGGTCTGCTCTGACTGACCATCCGTTTGGGGATGATAGGCCGTGCTAAGGTTCAACTTAATCCCAAAGGCTTGCTGAAAAGCTTTCCAAAATCTAGAGGTAAACCTCGGGTCTCTATTTGACACTATAGATGTGGGTATCCCATGAAGCTTGACTATTTCCTTGATATAGAGGTATGCCAACTTGTCTAAGCTATAGGTTGCCTTAATTGGCAAGAAGTGGGCAGACTTGGTCAACCTATCCACTATCACCCAAATGGCGTCTAAGCCCAAACGTGTCTTAGGTAACCCCATCACAAAGTCCATAGAAATTCTCTCCCACTTCCATTCTGGAATCTCCAAGGACTGCAACAACCCCGAAGGCTTCTGATGTTCTATCTTAACCTTTTGGCACACTAAACACCTAGTTACGAAGCTAGCCGCATCCTTTTTAATTCCTGGCCACCAATACATCCTCTTAAGGTCTTGGTACATCTTAGTTATTCCAGGATGTATGGTAAACTTTCCCTTATGTGCTTCCTCTAAAACTTTCTCTCTAAGGCTCCCCTCCTTAGGAACAACGATCTTATTCTTAAACAACACTAGACCATCAGTAGACAACACATAATCCTCTTGATCTAAAAGAGATTGCAACTCCTGGTCTAAAAGCTGCTCTTGTAACATCCCTGGCTGCTCTATGGATTGACGACTGTCCCCACAAACCAACACGGGTCTTTTCAGCGTGCTTTGTCCTCACTCACACGCTTCCCGGGAAACTTCCCAGGAGGTCACCCATCCCAGAATTGCTCCAAGTCAAGCTCGCTTAACCGTGGAGTCCTTAAGTGATGGGCTACCGAAAAGAAGATGCATCTTATTGGTATAGGTAGTACCAATCAATTCATATAAGCCTTCCTCAACTGTATAGTCCCATACCTACACAGTCTCAGGATCCCTCTCATTCGGGTGTGTAATCGGTTCATTCATGTGTCCCTCCGCCTAGAAGCCTGCCAGGAGCCGCTCCTTGTCCGTGCCTTCTTGCACCGGCGACCACTCCCCGCCCTCGTCGGCACCCGGGTGTTACATGCCCACCAGCTTCCGCTTGGTTCGTCCTCGAACCACACCGTACTGGGAGAGGTGCCGCTCTGATACCATTTGTAACATCCCTGGCTGCTTTATGGATTGACGACTGTCCCCACAAACCAACACGGGTCTTTTCAGCGTGCTTTGTCCTCACTCACACGCTTCCCGGGAAACTTCCCAGGAGGTCAGCCATCCCAGAATTGCTCCAAGTCAAGCTCGCTTAACTATGGAGTTCTTAAGTGATGGACTACCGAAAAGAAGATGCATCTTATTGGTATAGGTAGTACCAATCAATTCATATAAGCCTTCCTCAACTGTATAGTCCCATACCTACACAGTCTCAGGATCCCTCTCATTCGGGTGTGTAATCGGTTCATTCATGTGTCCCTCCGCCTAGAAGCCTGCCAGGAGCCGCTCCTTGTCCGTGCCTTCTTGCACCGACGACCACTCCCCGCCCTCGTCGGCACCCGGGTGTTACATGCCCACCAGCTTCCGCTTGGTTCGTCCTCGAACCACACCGTATTGGGAGAGGTGCCGCTCTGATACCATTTGTAACATCCCTGGCTGCTCTATGGATTGACGACTGTCCCCACAAACCAACACGGGTCTTTTCAACGTGCTTTGTCCTCACTCACACGCTTCCCGGGAAAACTTCCCAGGAGGTCACCCATCCCAGAATTGCTCCAAGTCAAGCTCGCTTAACTGTGGAGTTCTTAAGTGATGGGCTACCGAAAAGAAGATGCATCTTTTTGGTAGAGGTAGTACCAATCAATTCATATAAGCCTTCCTCAACTGTATAGTCCCATACCTACACAGTCTCAGGATCCCTCTCATTCGGGTGTGTAATCGGTTCATTCATGTGTCCCTCCACCTAGAAGCCTGCCAGGAGCCGCTCCTTGTCCGTGCCTTCTTGCACCGGCGACCACTCTCCGCCCTCGTCGGCAGCCGGGTGTTACAGCTCTCGCCTAATCATTTTTCCAAGGTCACTTCAAATTTCAAGTCTATTCAAGTTCAAGCTTGGAGTACTAAGAGATACATCTAGATTCATGTCTCTGAACTCCTCTAACATATTCGTCTCTTGGACCATTAAACTTGACACATGCAAGGTTTTCCTACTGAGTGCATCAGCCACCACATTGGCTTTCCCTGGATGGTACTTCAACTCAAAATCATAGTCCTTAAGAAATTCCATCCACCTCCTTTGCCTCATATTCAATTCCTTTTGGTCAAACAAATACTTAAGGCTCTTATGATCACTAAAAACCTCAAACTTTGCACCGTACAAATAGTGCCTCCAAATCTTAAGAGCAAAAACTACTGCTGCTAACTCAAGGTCATGAGTAGGATAATTCACCTCATGTGTCCTAAGCTGTCTAGATGCATAAGCCACTACCTTGCCTTCCTGCATCAACACATAACCTAAACCATTCTTAGAAGCGTCACAATATACCACAAAACTCACTGAAGGATCTAGAATGGTTAAGACCGGTGATGAAACCAATCTCCTCTTAAGCTCCTCAAAATTCTCTTCATATTCCTTATCCCACTCGAAAGATTTTCCTTTCCTAGTCAACTTGGTAAGAGGTAAAGCTAGTCTAGAGAACCCCTCTATGAACTTCCTATAGTAGCCTGCCAGTCCTAGGAAACTCCTCACTTCCGTCACTGACTTAGGCTGCTCCCATCCAAGCACTGCATCAACCTTACTAGAGTCAACCGCTACACCACTCCTAGATATGGTATGTCCTAAAAACTTCACCTCATCAAGCCAAGATTCACACTTTTATGGCTTTGCATACAGTTGCTCTTCCCTCAGAATCAGCAACACTGACCTCAAATGCTCCTCATGTTCTTCTGGTGTCCTAGAGTATATCAAAATATCATCTATGAACACCACCACAAAGCTATTCAAGAACGGCCTAAAGATCCGATTCATGTAGTCCATAAAAACGGCTGGGGCATTGGTCACACCAAAGGGCATCACTACATACTCATAGTGCCCATACCCCTTCCTAAAGGCTGTCTTAGGAATGTCCTCATTCTTGACTCTAATTTGATGGTATCCCGATCTTAGATCTATTTTGGGAAGCACTGACGCTCCCCTCAGCTGGTCTAAGAGGTCATCTATCCTCGGCAAAGGGTATTTATTCTTGATGGTCACTTTGTTCAACTGCCTATAGTCAACACATAGCCTCATGGTCCCATCCTTCTTTTTCACCAGTAGGACAGGTGCGCCCCAGGGTGACACACCAGGCCTAATAAACCCCTTCCTTAGCATCTCCTCTAACTGTTTCTTAAGCTCGCTCAACTCTAAAGGTGCCATTCTATAAGGCGCTACCGATACTGGTCCACTCCCTAGCACTAGATCTATGTTAAACTCAACTTCTCTATTCAGAGGCTAACTAGTGACATCCTTAGGGAAATCATCCTGGAACTCACACACCACAGGTATAGCCGTCACATCACTGTCAGCCTCTATCTTAGCAGAGAATAAGAGTACATATCCTTGAGCTCCCTCAACTAAGCACTTATGACAAGCGACAGCAGAAACAATAGAACTGGGTACGGGAAAATCATTAGACATTGGTTGCATAGGAATGTAGATAGTTTTATCAGAGCAATTTATGACAGCATGATTTGCAGACAACCAATCCATACCAAGAATGACATCTAACCCAGACATGGACAAGCATATAAGATCAACAAAATAAGGTACACCTTGGTACACTAAGGGACAGCTCAATCAAGTAATAGAGGTAACAAGTTTATCATTTGCAGGAGTAGCGACACTCAAATCATATGACAGTTTAGTAACAGGTAACTCTAAGAATTGCGCACATTTAAATGAAATGAATGAATGTGTTGCTCCCGAATCGAACAATATGGTAACTTTTCTCCTGTACGAGTTGAAGAAATTCAGTCTCCCTCGGATCTAAGCTGCCTCGGGATGATGGCGGTTCGTTCTTCCTGAATTCGAAAAGCCCCACGTGCTAAGGGTCCTAGGTTGTCACAACTCCACCAGTGACTGGCCTCCATTCCCTTTCAGTTGACGGAGAGTCTCCGTCTGCCCTTGCATAGCTCTGGCCATACGATCCCAAGTCGATGCAAGTGCAACATTCGTCCCTCGCCTATTAAAAGCCAGAAATCTGCTCACTACCAATGAAATACTGGGTTGATCAGGTCCATTATCCCAAAGAATAGCATGCATAATCTATAACTCTAACAAGCATCCTATGCGCCCAAGTTTTGTTTTAGAAAAAGCCCCACTACCACAGTCCGACATAGAATCGAACTGCTCTTATACCATAAATGTAACGCCCTTCGTTACATTAGTAACCCAAAACAAATTGTATAAAAATCCTTTAATACATTTAATTAAAATATGTTAATCATAAAATTTTTATCAATTATATAAGTCTGGAAAATGTCTCATATTAAATAAAATAGTAATAATGTATCAAAGTAATAAATAATAAAACCATACGTCCAAATAAAAACCCCAAGCCTCAAAATCGGGCGTCTACTAATAAACCCAACGATAAATAAATAAAAACGTCTAGCCACATACGGCTCCTTATTTAAGAAAACACTAACCAAGCTAGGAATAATAACTAAGAAAATTCGCTAGGTCTTCAATCCTCTCCAGTCCCAGTGATGTCGTCCTCGTGCTTTGAAAACAACACTTTTAATGAGATATAATCCCAGTGAAAAAAAATAATCGTTTGATAAAAAGGTTCGCAAATAGTGTTGTCTTCAGCCGGCGCGATAACCGAAAAAACATTCATGGTACCCGCTAATTTTTAAAATAATAGATATAGTAAACCTCCAAAATAATAAATATATATAAATAAAATTAAAGTCAAGCATTTAAAGTGCAAACTCATAAGCTCAGCAACGGTCACATCTCATTGCATTTAATCACATTCACCATGCAAACTCAACACAATGCAATACAACTCCATGAACATGACTCGGTGATTCCCAGAATCACTTGACTTGACTCTTTGGTTCCCATAACTGGTGTGAATCCCAGATCCACTAAGGTCTATGAGCTCATATTCATGCAATGGCGTCCCACTGCCTTCCCCATCCCAAATGGAGGTATCTAATATTCCATCCCAGATGTGAATATTTTAATAATTTGATATCCCTTCCCAGATGGTGATATCTCTCATCCTATTCCCGGAATAGAATGTACACCGTCATCCCTTCCCGGAAGGTGATGACCAACTCATGAATGATGCAATATGTCATCCCAGATGACTCTCAAGGTTTTCCAACTTTATCTGTCACTAAGAATGTTACCATGTCATGCCTAACCAACACTATAACGTCATATTATACATATTAAAGATTGTTAATCAACAATAATTCATACTGTAATTAAACAAATTTTAATTCAGAAACCATTGAACAAAACATGCTTCAAATGACTTGTTACGGGAACGGGTTCACAAAACATGAACTTACATTCCAATTTCTAATTTAAATTGGCCTTCATCAGTGGAATAGAGTTTCACGTAATAGGGAAAGAATTAATCACACTACAAATAATGAATTTGACTTTGATAATTGTTTTGCCATCAAACAATCAAAATAAAGAATGTACAACAATTCCACAAAATTAATATAAAGCTATTTATTTATAGATTCCAGGAAAATATATTTAATAATTCGATTCATCTAATAACATCTCAAAATAATTTAAGTGTCTCAAATCAAGAACCAAGAACCCTAAAATATTTTACTATTTTCCAAAAGACAAAGTTATATGTAGAAGCATCAAATTATCTGTACCATGAAAGTGTGAGAAAAGTTATTTTTACTCACCTTTTGCAGACCTCTAATGTGCTCTAAAAATTACGTACGATAAGGATTTGTGCTTCCCTAAAAATTCTTCTCCCGTTTGGTGGCGTTCTTGGATCTATGTTGTTACGGTTGCACTGACAAGATGAACCGGAATTGACGAAAAACGCTAAACCCCCTTCCCGCGCGGTGCTCCTATCACGTTCCTTTTCTTTTGGTTTCTAACCCTTTACACACACACACACACACACACACACACACACACACACACACACACACACACAGATATATATATATATATATATATAGTGCACAGTAGTAGGTTTGTCCCTCTTTTTTTTTCTTTTTTTTTAAAAGGAACTTAGAGTAATCAGGCGCATGTAGCATTTATATATATATATATATATATATATATATTAATTCTCTATTTTTTTAATATATATTTACTTTAATTTAATATTTCTTTGTATTCACTAACCAATTCTAATAAATTTTATACTAATAAATCTTCACCACTAAACCTCTTAATCATATTTTATTTTTATTATATCATTATTATATTTTTTTTTACATAACTTAATCCTTTTTTTTTTAAATTAATTATATTAGAATTTTAGGATGTTACATACTTTTCTTTTCTCTCTATCATCATAAGCATAAATTGTCATGCATGTTCATTGTGAATATTCACGAAACTAGGGGCGTCACACCGCTGCCTCAAACCTGAATGACATATTCGAATATTGTTGCACATCTAATAGGCGATATGTCATAATGAAGGTGATGCATTGACAGCATACCCGTCAAGGTTTTCAACCCCATTGGGTCTCATACAACATGAATCATGCAAGATATATTGGTTTCACTATACTCATTTTTGTTTTTTTTGCTCGTGCCTCTCTGTTGGAAGACTTTGGTATTCATCTTATAGCAAGAAAATGGAAAAGTTTGGTTCCGAAAAGAGTACTAGCAATGCGAGTTGTTCCAAGAAAAGTATCAAGATTGATATGACACTCAATGACGTGAAGAGTTTATGTGAACTTAGCCAGCAAATGCCAGAAAAAGCATGCTCAGGCTTTGTCAGCAAGTATGGTAGAATATTGGACCTATTGCGCATTCTGGTGGAAGCCCCCGCTCTGAGTGCGTTGGCCCAATATTGGAGTTCAACTTTGAGGTGTTTTGAATTGCCTGACTTAGACATTACTTCGACCATAGAAGAGTATGCTTATATGCTAAGACTGCCGATTCAAAGGAAGACCCGTGTCTACGTGTATTATGGCCAATATGTAACAGATTGGAAGATAGCAAGTCTATTGGAGCTTCAACCGGAACAGCTAGAGAAAGCAGAAAAAGGAACCACCAAAGGATTGAAGAGGTGATTTTTGGAAGCATATATCAACAAGCTGGCCCAGCAACAACGATGGGTTATTTTCAACAAAGTACTAGCCCTTCTTTCCTTTTGTACCAGATCTGATTGATCAGTTAGCCATGGATGTTTTCTATAGGGTTGAAGAATATGGTGTGAACCCGATCCCTGCTATCTTAGCTGAAACTTTCCTCTCCCTACATGTTTGTCATCAGAATCAACAAGGGAAGCTGCGATGTTGCGCATCAATATTGTATGTCTGGATCATGACTCACTTGTACGCTCGCGATAAAATTGATAGAACAGATGACCCGCTGAAAGGATTCGCTAGCATGCAACTAAAACCACGCAAGCTATATGAATGGAAACAAGAATTTGATCAGATCGACTCGCGGTCATTTAGTTGGACGTGTCCATGGTACAATGGAGATTCAGTTGTATTCAGCTGTGGAAGCTTTTCAAATGTTCCATTGATGGGTCCTAGAGGTTGTGTATCACATTCACCAGCTTTGGTGATGCGCCAGCTCAAGTGGACATAGGATGAACCCCCCGAAGAGCTGCTCGGTGGGGTATTCTTTCTATACCAAGAAAGTGAAAGCATCAATAGTCAAACAATAGCAGTGAGGTCTGCATGGAATGATGTTCATATGAAAGGACTTAAGGAATTAGGAAGGCGAATCATAGCTCACACCAAAAGATATGAAGTATGGAGAGAAGCAAGAAGAGGTTACCCCCCAAGACCCGCATCCCCTCTCCGTAGTGAAAATAATCCTCTTACCAAAGATCAAATGTTGAAAGAAATCGAAATTTCAAAAGCTCAGATGAGGGTTTTGGATGAGAAGAACCAAGCTGCCTAAGTAACTATTGTCACGCTCCGAAGCCATGTACAGAAGCTAAGTTTACAGATTGAGCATTTGAAAGACGAATGCGCTGATGCCTACGAAGCCCCGAGTCGTGCAAAAAGAGCAAGAAAAGGAAAAGAAACAGAAACTCAAGAGCTGCAGGCAAAGATAGAATATCAAGAGAAGATGCTTGTCAAACTTCAAAGGAAGAAGAGCTCAAGGCAAATGTAGGGGTTCATGTTGAAACAATACATATACTAGAAGAGAGAGTAGAATCCCTGCAAGAATCCTTGACCCAAACAGAACTGTACTCTGATCGAGGATGGAACGAAGTAGCCAAGTATCGCGAGCTACTAGCGGAGGCCAACATGAGAGAAAACTGGCTCAGAGCCAAAATAAAAGACATTGAAAAAGTTGAAGCTCAACGTCACGCAGAATGAGTAAAGGGATGGAAATTGGTAGTGAAGGATGTAAAGAATGAAAAGGAAGCATGGAAAAGAAAATACGAGGACATGATGGATAAGCTCCAATATCACGCTTCCCAACTGATGGAGTGGTTTGAAGAAGCATCCATCCACATTCGCATGAACCATTTCCTTCAGATACCACCAAAGGTGACCGAGTTCTTCAATCATTTTGGGAAACTTGCCAAAGGGTTCTGGAAAAAGAAGATGAGACTCTTAACATAGTGCTTTGTGGACCTCGAAGAGAGATGGAAGCTATCAATGTATTTCTTTTGATCAAAGACTCATGATTTGTATCGAAATATTTATAATGTAATGGAAGTTTTCATCAATGTCCGTCGAGCGTTTTTTAGATGATATCTATCGAGGAGTGCGTTCTCCCTTAGATACGTCAGCAACTATATTTTTACCCTAAAAACGATGTGTTTTCTGCGTAAAAATAAGGATGTTGCTAGCACGGGTGTGGTCTATCGAGGAGTGGATTCTCCCTTGGACTTGACACCAACTGCATTCAAGCTAGAGGGAACTTGCTATAGGTGTATACGACAGTCTTCCTAAGAGCACTCTCGAGATCAAACAAAGGGTGTTAACTTGCACATGCATACACACACACAATTTTTTTTTTTTTGGGTTTATTAATGATATTCTTGGATGCTTTATAGAGTCACATACTTCTGAGAATCCGGGAACCATTACGTGATCTAGGAAAGGTAACACCAATCAAACCCGAGTTCGCAATACCAGATCTCGGACCAGGATGGATGCCAACATGCCTGAGGAAGGAAGAAACTTAAGCTCTGAAATAGATGAAGTTCTCAATAATTGGCGATTTGAACCATTTGTTGATGTTATTTCCATGAAGTAATTATATTATTATACTAAATATGAACTGGTGTTTACTTTGTTTGAGACATGAATGAGAATGTAGCACTTTGTCTGGTGTTTTCCTTTTGGTTCCATCGTTTCTTTTCTCTCTCTTTCGTTTCTTTACTTTGTTTAAGATTTTCTTTCATGAATAAGACTCTCACCTATACTTCTCATATTCCCGACTTTTTCTTCTAGGAATACTTCTTCCACTAAAGATTTATCTCAGGAGAGGAACTTTGAAAACTCATTTATTGATTCTCTCGTGGCCGTTGATGAATATAACCTTGAATCCGATAAGGATGAAGAAGACATTGAAGAATTCATGAAGATGGTGAAACGATCAGAAGAAGGGATTAGCTCGAATGATGAGGTTGCAGAAGTGATCAATATGGGAACCGAGGAAGAGAAAAAGGAGTTGAAAATGGTGAATAACCCAGAGCGTGAAGAAATGGTTGCACTATTCAAATAGTATCTGGACGTTTTTGCATGGTCCTACAGAGATATGCCAGGTTTGTATCCTGAGATAGCATCACATAAAATTCCCTTATACCCATATGTGGTTCCAAAGAAGCAAAAAATAAGGAGGATGCATCCTGAGATGTCGCTGAAGATCAAGGAAGAAGTGACCCAACAGTTAGGCTGACTTTTTGGAAGTAGCTAGACACCCGGAATGGGTAGCTAATATTGTTCCAGTACAAAAGAAGGATGGAAGGGTCAGAATATGCGTGGACTACCGAGATCTGAATAAAGCCAGTCCAAAGGATGATTTCCCCCTACCTCATATTGATGTCCTTGTAGACAGTACAGCTAGAAGTCATAGGTTCTCTTTCATGGATGGGTATTCTGGGTACAATCAGATCCTCGTGGATGATGATGACAAAGAAAAGACAACTTTTATCACTCCTTGGGGAACTTTTTGTTACCAAGTGCTGCCTTTTGGGTTGAAGAATGCTGGGGCCACTTACCAACGTGCTATGGTAGCATTGTTCCATGATATGATGCATAAGGAGGTAGAAGTATATGTTGATGATATAGTGGCTAAGTCCAAGGAAGAAGAAAGTCATGTAGCAGTTTTACGAAAGTTGTTCAAGCGGCTAAGGAAGTACAAGTTGCGGCTCAACCCTGCAAAATGTAATTTTGGTGCATCCGCAAGGAATTTACTTGGCTTTGTTGTCAGTATAGAAGGAATAAAGGTGGACCCTAACAAGGTAAAAGCAATACGTGACATGCCAGCACCTAAGAACGAGCGAGAAATAAGGGGTTTTCTTGGAAGGTTGAACTATATTGCACGCTTCATTGCAAATTTGACTAGCACATGCGAGCCAATCTCCAAACTCCTCAGGAAGAATAATCCCGGAAGATGGGATGATAACTGTCAAGAAGTCTTTGGCAAGATAAAGGCATATTTACTGAATCCCCCAGTATTAGTACCACCTACCCAAGGTCGTCCATTGTTACTCTATCTCACTATATTGCCAACCTCAATGGGGGCAATGCTGGGACAACATGATGAATCTGGCAGGAAGAAGCATGCAATTTACTATCTAAGTAAGAAGTTTAATGCCTGTGAGGCTCGTTCTATGGAAATCGAGAAGACTTGTTGTACGCTAGTGTGGACCTCCAGAAGACTCAGACAGTATATGTTATATCACACCACTTGGCTAATTTCTCGAATGGATCCTTTGAAGTATATCTTAGAAATTCCTCATATCTCCTTAAGAGTTTCGAAGTGGCAAGTGATATTGTCAGAATTTGACATCAAATATGTGACTCATAATTCCATCAAAGGAAGTACGATTGCTGATCATTTAGCAGAGAATCCTCTTCAGGATGGATGGTCTGTCCACTCCGAGTTCCTAGATGGAGAGATAATGTCCCTCGAGGAAGATGTGTGGAAGATGTATTTTGATGGAGCAGTCAATATGCATGGCAGTGATATAGGAGCAGTGGTTATCTCACCAAACGGCAAGTAGTACCCGGTGGCCATAAAGCTGAAATTTGAATGTACGAATAATATTGCAGAATACGAGGCATGTGCTAGTGGATTACAAATGGCACTTGAACTTGGTATAAATCAGTTGAAAGTCTTCGGGGATGCAGCTCTAATCATTTACCTAGTCAATGGTGAATGGCAAACCAAAGACTCCAAGTTGATTCCGTATCAGAAATACTTGACTCAGTTGATTGCAAAGTTTGACGAGATTACTTTCTCGCATTTAACTTGAGACAAGAATCAGTTTGCTGATGCTTTAGCCACACTAGCTGCCATGACCAAGCTGGACATCCATACCAATGTCCAACCCATCCAAGTTAGAGTGCAAGATGAACCGACATACTGTTCCCATGTGGAAGGAGAACCTGATTGTAAGCCTTGGTATCATGATATCAAGCAATATATTCAGAACAAGAAATACCCGAAAGAAGAGAGCGAAGCAAATAGAAAGACCATCCGAAGATTGGCTATGGCCTTTTTCTTAAGCAAGGAAGTCCTGTATAAAAGAGGATATGATGGTACCCTACTCAGATGTGTAGATGTTCGTGAAGCTAAGTTGATCATGATTGAAGTTCATGAAGGAATCTGTGGGACTCATGCCAATGGCCACACGATGGCTCGGAAAATCTTGAGGAGTGGCTATTATTGGTCTACTATGGAGTCGGATTGTATAGAGCATGTTCGTAAATGCCAAAAATGTCAGATGTATGCAGACCGGGTCAATGCACCTCCATTTCCACTGCACAATTTAGCATCCCCATGGCCTTTTTCGATGTGGGGAATAGATGTCATCGGTCCCATAAATCCCAAGGCTTCCAATGGCCATCGTTCCATTTTGGTAGCAATAGAATATTTCACTAAATGGGTAGAAGCTGCTTCATATGCCAACAAAACTCAAAAGGTGTTTCTCAAATTCCTCAAGAAGGACATCATCTGTAGATACGGGATCCCAGAGAGGATAATCACAGATAATGCTGCTAATCTTAATGGTGCCGAGATTCAAAAGTTTTGCGATGGTTTCAAAATCAAATGCCGCAATTCAGCTCCTTATAGACCTCAAATGAATGGTGCATTTGAAGCAGCAAACAAAAATATCAAGAAGACCGTTGCCAAGATGGTTGTAAATTATAAAGACTGGCACGAAATGCTGCCATATGCTCTACATGCTTATTGGACTAATATATGATCAAGCACAAGGGCAACCCCTTTCTCTTTGGTGTACGGGATGGAGGCTGTCTCACCAATCGAAGTAGAACTCCTTTTGCTAAGAGTCTTGATGGAAGCAGATTTAGAAGAATCTGAGTGGGTAAAAACTCGATATGAGCAGTTGAACATGATAAAAGAGAAAAGACTGGCAGCTATATGTCACGGGCAATTGTATCAAAGCATAATGGCAAGAACTTTTAATAAGAAGGTTCGCCCTAGAGAATTTTGCGCAGGAGACCTAGTTTTAAAGAAAATCCTCCCTAATCAGGAGGATACCCGAGGAAAATGAGCGCCGAATTATGAAGTTCCTTATATTGTCAAACAAGCATTCTCAAGAGGAGCTTTGATTCTGCAAAACATGGATGGGGAAGATTTACCAAGGCTAGTAAACTTTGATGCTGTGAAAAAGTTCTACGCTTGAGAGCCCGCTAGGTTGAAAACCCGAAAGGGCAACCTAGGCAAAATTTAGGGCAAAGAACAATGAAAACAAAAGTAAAGAAAAGGCCCGCTAGGTTGAAAACCCGAAAGGGCAACCTAGGCAAAAGTTAGGGTAAAGAAACCTTAGGCTGAAAACTTGTAAAGGCGGCCTAGGAGGAGGGTATGGTCTAACACTTCTGCAAGCACTCACCACACCGGGACAATTTTATCCGACTAAGTATACTGGGGCAAAATTGTTGAGGAATAATTGAAGGTGTGTTTGAAGAATCAGAAACAGAAATCAAGGTGTGTCATCAAAAGGCTGTGTGGAATCAATTAAATGAAAATCAATGGACCAACACTGGGGTAAATTTTATGTGATTCTCGTAATTTTCTTTGTTTATCTTTTCTTTTAATCATCATGGTCCCTTTTGTAATTTTTTTCTCATATTGTTATTTTCTTAACAAAATAAATTCTCGTATTAAGGCAAGAGGCTTTTCCTTCATACTCCCCTGTCGTGTTCACTCTCATGTTTAATCACTATGGTCGTGTCTCAATAAAAGTAAATATAATTTTAATGGTATGATTTGATAATTCTAAAGGTAGCACCAATGAATGATTTGAACCAAAAGGACTCAATATTTCAAATTCAATGGAAGAGATAGCATGCACTGGACAACAAAAGAATGATGCAAATAAGCTTGGGAGAATAAACATAACATCCACCTCATATGTTACCAGATTATTGGGTGACCAATGTTGTTAAAATAATGAATGATGCCTTGTCACAGAGTGGTCGGTGAACAAGGGTTTGGTTGGTGGGAGTTTTTCCATGGAGCATTTGGTTCCGCTGTCTTCAAAAGGAAGGGATTCTCATTAGTTTTAGATTACTGATTGAATTTTATTTTCGAGCTCTGAGGTTCACTGTAATTTTATTTTCGAGCTCTGAGGCTCACTGCAATTTTATTTTCTATCTCTGAGGCTCAATGCAAGTTTATTTTCGAGCTCTGAGGCTCGCTGCATATTTACTTTCCTGTTGGACGAGGAGGTTCCGTCCACTGCAATTTTATTTTCGAGCTTTGAGGCTCACTGCAATTTTATTTTCAAGCTCTGAGGCTCACTGCAATTTAATTTTCGAGCTCTGAGGCTCACTGCAAGTTTATTTTCGAGCTCTGAGGCTCACTGCATATTTACTTTCCTGTTGGACGAGGAGGTTCCGTCCACTGTAATTCTATTTTCGAGCTGAGGCTCACTACAAGTATATTTTCGAGCTCTGAGGCTCACTGCAATTTTATTTTCCAGCTCCGAGGCTCACTGCAAGTATATTTTCGAGCTCTGAGGCTCGCTGCATATTTACTTTCTTGTTGGACGAGGAGGTTCTGTCCACTGCAATTTTATTTTCAAACTGTGAGGTTTTCTTTTGAGCTCCTCACGTTTTAACGGACAAAATATTAGTTCACTTTACTTGTTCATTACTACAATACATGAAAAGTCACGACTAATCATGTCTTCTAGTATGCAACAAGTAAAGAAGGGCAACTGTGGACACCCATTTTTGTCCGTCTTCATTTTATTCTAATTTTTATGTTATTATATTTCAGGGAGACTAAAAAATAATAGAGAAAAAAAAAAGAAGAAAAAGGAAAAAAATGAAGAAATGAGCTAACTTAATTTTCTGATGGACGCGGAGGTCCCGTCCATTGCATACTTACTTTTCTGTTGGATGCGGAGGTCTCATCCATTGCATACTTACTTTTATGTTGAGTCCATTGCATGCTTACTTTTCTATTGGACGGGGAGTTCCCATCCATTGCATACTTAATTTTCTGTTGGACGCGGAGGTCCAGTCCATTGCATACTTAATTTTATGTTGGACACGGAGGTCCCGTCCATTGCATACTTAATTTTCTGATTGGACGGGGAGGCTCCGTCCACTGCAATTTTATTTTCAGACTGGAGACTAAAAAATAAAGAAAGAAGAAGAAGAAAATAATGAAAAAGGAGGAATAAAAGAAGGAGAAAAGAACAATCAGCAGAAAGAGAAGAAAGAAGGTTGAGTTACCACTCTCCAACCGCCCCTACACTTCCTCTACCCATTGGTCCTTCTACTTCCTCATCTCCTCCCTCATTTTAACCTAGCAGCCCTACTCCTAACCCTAAAAAACCCATTTTACATATCAGACAAAACCTCTCTTCCTCCTTCCACTCCTCCAACCGCTCCTACACCCCCTCCGCCCATTGGTCATTCTTCTCCCTCATCCCCTCCACTATCTTAACCGCACCACACTTCCTTCTCTTTTCAAACACGCAACCTTCACATCAAATCCCCTCCTTTCCTCTGCTCGCGCCACCTCCATCTGGACACACGCGATCTCTGCTCAGAACCGCCCAAGCTCCGGATTTCGTGAAACCAACCTTGAAGCCGCTGGGTAAGTGATGAGCCTCTGTTTGACTGGTTTATTAACTAGTAAAGACCTTGGCTTTGTGCTAATTTTATATCATTTTTACCCAAATTAGACTTAATTGTCCCTAAGTAGTATTTTGAGTCTGTAAAGTGTTTTTAAGTTAATTTAGTTGATTTAGAGTTAAATAAAATACTTATTATATTTTCTTATTTTCAGGTTAATAAAAGGAATAAATCTGGGGTCTTTCGCCCCGCGAGAAGGCTGTTCGCCCCGCGAACCAGAAGGTGACTGTTCCTGAAAATTGCAAAACTTTCTGTCTCGCCCCGCGAAGGAGGACTCGCCTCGCGAGTACCTGGAAGTCAGAGAGCATCACGGTTTACCCGTGTTGAAGGCCACGGGCGCTACAGTTGGGAATTTGAAGAGTTCGCCTCGTGAAGATATGCTCGCCTCGCGAGAAGACCAAGAGTTGCAGACCTTTCGCATAATTCGCCTCGCGAGCAGTGCTTCGCCTCGCGAGGACTTGGATTCCAGAATTTGTATATAAGACAGTCTTAGGCAGAACTGAAGAGCTAGTCAGAATTAGCCAGTTTTGGCTAGTTCCTGAACTTGATAGTCTTTTGTTTTTCTTAGTTTATTGTTTTCTTTTGTTATGGAGAACTAGTCTCCTAGATTAATCTACTGTAATTGGTTTCTATCCATACTTGAGGTTCTTGTATTTCCTGTTTTCATTTCCTTTTCTCTTTTCAATGCCATGCTTTATATTTCTGTTTGCTTAATTCAGGAGTATATTGTGTTGTGTTGGTTTATCTCGGTGATATCATGTTCCTATATATAATCGCGTTTGCTTAATTCGTGTGTGTACGTTTCGTGTTCGCTTAGTTCACGAAGTGCTTAACCCCGTTTGCTTAATTCGGGAATAGGGACATATATCTGTAGTAGTGGTTCCGCTTGTGAATTATTGCTACAACCGGGAGGGGATTAGAATCTGCTTAGGGCTAGGAATTTGCATGAACCGATGATAGTTGGGAAATCAAAAGCAGTAGGTTAATCGCTTTAGTTTATTTGTTAATCTGTTTTACTGCTCTGTTTTCTTTCTTTGTTCTGTTTTGTTTTCTTTATTTTAGTTTTAATCTCAAAACCCCCATTTCTAACTTTTACTAATTTTCTGTTAATAATAACAACAACTAAAGAGTCCTTGAGAGACGATCCGAGTTGTCGCACTATACTGCATTATTTTATAATCGCTCGTTCTTTTTGGCGCGTGGCGACAGCGCGTTCAAAAATTGGCGCCGTTGCCGGGGACTCTGGTTTGTTGTTATTAGCAGAAAAAAAAAATTTAAAAAAAAAAACCTTTTGCATTCCTGAATTAGTTCTGTCTGCTTTGTCTGGATGTTTGATTGCCATGGATAATTACATGTATGGATATTTGCCTAATGTTTATTATGAACCACCACCTTGCATGTATTATCCTAATTTTAGTGAGCCACCACCATACTATCCTAGCCAAGTGACCACCTCTGCACCTTCCGAACCTTCACAGAGCATCTTGGATGAGATTGCTTCAATGCTACAAC
Organism: Sophora flavescens; assembly: GCA_030762895.1. Classification (NCBI taxonomy): domain Eukaryota; kingdom Viridiplantae; phylum Streptophyta; class Magnoliopsida; order Fabales; family Fabaceae; genus Sophora; species Sophora flavescens. Next base: position 97,590,578 of record CM061068.1, on the reverse strand, counting down.
AAATGGAAGAGAACAATCAACGGATGGCACAACAAGATTTTGAATTCCAACAGAGGATGGAGGCTCAATACCAGAGGGACCAAGCTGAATCTCGGAAGTTGTGGGCTCTAATTGATCAAGTTACCGCCAACTCAGCTGCAATGCTAATTCCACAGCCCATTGAAGAACATAAAGATTCACAAGTTATTCTTGAAAATATTTCTGATGATCATTCTGATAATATTTCTGTTGATGATGAATTATGTGTTGAATCCCCTGATCCTAATGCTTGTTATTGTGATGGGACTGCTTTGTGTGTAGAATGTTTTACAGGTTTATACTTTTCAGGAAAAATAGAAAATGCAGATCGTTTTGCAGGTTTATTTTTTTCAGGAAACTTAGAAAAGGAGGATCAAGAGGACATCTGCTCCCCCGTGCCTGAAGATAAAGAAGAACCTTTGGGAGTAGATGATGCAATTAAATCAAATGCATGTGTTGAGAGTAATGGGGTGGATGCACTGTGTGAAGAATTCCCAGACATTCTAACTTTTCCTGATTCATTTTCTTGTAATATATGTACTAACTCTAACCTTTGTTTGGTGTGTGCTGAAATTTCTGCATGTATAGCAGGTGAAAAATTTGTTAGTGCAGTGGATGAAGACATTGCAGAAGTTGAAGCAGCACCAGTAACCCCAACTAACTGTTTGCCACCTCCCCCTGAGGAACCAGTGATGGATTTTGCACCCTTGGATTTTGTACCATGGCCGGTCCAAGAGGTTGAGCCCCACTTCTATTGGGGAGATTTTGTTGAGAAAGCGGTCATCTGTGACCCGAAGGGGAGTGAGAAGTCCGCCGCACTGGGTGGAGTTATTATAATTGTCAAGTGCTCACCTCCGCATCAAAGCTGCAAGTTAGGGAGGCATGGAATGAATTTCAGTCCTTTGGCTACCATGTGGGACTTATGTTACAGACAGTGGGATCCTGGTGGAACCGCCTCTGAATGAGTTTTCTTAACCCTTATCTCTTTTAATTTTCTTTTTCTTGCTTTATTTCTGTTTCGTTTTTAATAAAGCTCCTGAATAATTTGAGAAGCTCAGGAGTATTTGTGTGTTGAGTCTTTTATTGGCAAGTTTATTGGATTTGATTGATTTTACATAGATGAATTGCATGATAGTGTTGACTGTTTTCCCCCTAGGATTTGAAAATTTTAGAAAATATGATCCCCATGTGATTGAAAACTGAACTTTGGGATTTTGTTATGATGACACGATTTATGATAAGTTTGGGGTGATAGGAAGCACACACTAGGGATAGAATCTCTGTCAAATAATTTACAAAAATGTCCAGGTGAGGTTTTGAGCCTCCAACATGTTTTTGACTGTGTGAAAATCACTTTTTAAGTTGCACTTCCCTGGATTTGATTGAATCTCTTTTTGGTTTGCATGATTATGTGTTTGCTTCATATGATTTAGGCATTTTCTTTGTAAATAAACTACTTAGCCTAAAATAACCATTCCTAATGCATGTTCCTTAGTTAGCCCTTTGAGCCTGATGAGCCTATTGTTCTTGTTAACCTTATGTTACAAGCTAAAATCTGAAAAAAACCATGTTAACCCGATCTTAGGATTAGGAGAGCATGGAAGCTTAGTGAGAAATTGGTTGCAAGAAATTAAGTTTGGGGTGGCTACCCGGTGCAATGTGTTGTTTGGGATTGGGAAAAAGAAAAAATAATAATAATAAAAAAAAAGAGAAGAAAAAAAAAATAGAAAAGAAATAGAAAAAAAAAATAGAAAAACAATAAAAAATAAAAAGTGTTGAATAAAAAGGCTGTAGTCACCCATGACAATTGGAAATGAAAAATGAAAAAGGAACTTGAGTGAATTTCAAAGTGTAAAAATGTTTCATGCTCTCTTAGTTCCTAGGGTCTTCAGCCTAGTTCCTTTGTATATCCTACCCTTAGCCAGGCCCCATTACAACCCATAAAAGACCTTTTGATGTTGCTTGCATGTTTTCTGTGGGAACCATTAGGAGATGAAAATCAAATTTATGGGAAGTGCTTCTGAAAAGTGAAATTGAGTGAATTGTTGATAACCTGACACAAATTGAGCGATTGAGTGAACATAAATTTCCCTTGTGAGGAAGGCAGTTGTTTGATTTTGGTGATCTCCCTTTTGTGTGTAACTTAGATCCCCTGCTTAGATTTCTGATTGTCTGAATAATTAATTTCTCAACTGTTTGGAATAAATGAATGTGGGGATTACTTTGCTTGGAAGGGGGGGAACATTGAAAGAAAAATTGTTTTGTTAAATTGCTTGAAATTTGTGTGAAAGTTAATTGAGTCCTTAAGCTTGCCATGTTTTGCCAGGTCTTGAGTCTTTTTAAGTTTTTGAGTGTAGTTTGCTTGGGGACAAGCAAAGTTTAAGTTTGGGGTATTTTGATGAGCCTCTGTTTGACTGGTTTATTAACTAGTAAAGACCTTGGCTTTGTGCTAATTTTATATCATTTTTACCCAAATTAGAATTAATTGTCCCTAAGTAGTATTTTGAGTCTGTAAAGTGTTTTTAAGTTAATTTAGTTGATTTAGAGTTAAATAAAATACTTATTATATTTTCTTATTTTCAGGTTAATAAAAGGAATAAATCTGGAGTCTTTCGCCCCGCGAGAAGGCTGTTCGCTCCGCGAACCAGAATGTGACTGTTCCTGAAAATTGCAAAACTTTCTGTCTCGCCCTGCGAAGGAGGACTCGCCTCGCGAGTACCCGGAAGTCAGAGAGCATCACGGTTTACCCGTGTTGAAGGCCACGGGCGTTACAGTTGGGAATTTGAAGAGTTCGCCTCGCGAAGATATGCTCGCCTCGCGAGAAGACCAAGAGTTGCAGACCTTTCGCATAATTCGCCTCTCGAGCAGTACTTCGCCTCGCGAGGACTTGGATTCCAGAATTTGTATATAAGACAGTCTTAGGCTGAACTGAAGAGCTAGTCAGAATTAGCCAGTTTTGGCTAGTTCCTGAACTTGTTAGTCTTTTGTTTTTCTTAGTTTATTGTTTTCTTTTGTTATGGAGAACTAGTCTCCTAGATTAATCTACTGTAATTGGTTTCTAATCCATACTTGAGGTTCTTGTATTTCCTGTTTTCATTTCCTTTTCTCTTTTCAATGCCATGCTTTATATTTCTGTTTGCTTAATTCAGGAGTATATTGTGTTGTGTTGGTTTATCTCGGTGATATCATGTTCCTATATATAATCGCGTTTGCTTAATTCGCGTGTGTACGTTTCGTGTTTTAGTTCACGAAGTGCTTAACCCCGTTTGCTTAATTCGGGAATAGGGACATATATCTGTAGTAGTGGTTCCGCTTGTGAATTATTGCTACAATCGGGAGGGGATTAGAATCTGCTTAGGGCTAGGAATTTGCATGAACCGATGATAGTTGGGAAATCAAAAGCAGTAGGTTAATCGCTTTAGTTTATTTGTTAATCTGTTTTACTGCTCTGTTTTCTTTCTTTGTTCTGTTTTGTTTTCTTTATTTTAGTTTTAATCTCAAAACCCCCATTTCTAACTTTTACTAATTTTCTGTTAATAATAACAACAACTAAAGAGTCCTTGAGAGACGATCCGAGTTGTCGCACTATACTGCATTATTTTATAATCGCTCGTTATTTTTGGCGCGTGGCGACAGCGCGTTCAGTAAGGAGAAGCATGAAGCCCTTTCCTCCATCTATAAAAGGAGGGGGGAAAAGGAGGATGGGGAAAATGGATACGAAGACACAGAGAGAGAGAGATTGTTTTATCTGATATTTTCTTTGTGAAGAAAAGAGATTAGGGATTTGAGTTTTTTTCTCTTCTCTGTCATTAGAGTGGTTCCAAATTTGTATAAGAAGAGAGAGTTAAAAGAATCAGTGAAACTGAAATGTAAGGGTTTTGATCTTAAAGTTTTACTACTGGGAGAAAGCAAAATCATTGTTATTCTGCTCTCATTTGGTAATCATTGTTCTCTTTGTTGATATTGTTCATGAGTTTCTCTTGAAATTCTTATTTTTTTGTATTTCCTTTTATGACAAAAAAAAATCTATGGATATCGAAACTGAATGAGTTAGTATGATGTTTGCTATATGAATTCTTATATTTGTTTCAGAAATGGTGTATCGTAGGGTTCCTATTTCATTGTTTGCTGTCATATTCTGAAATGCATGATACACTAGTAATCTTCATATAGCTATATTGTTACTAAACACTTAAAATGTTTCATTTTTGTTCTATTTTCATAAAGCAAAACTATTTTTACATAAAAATAAAATATTATCATTTAAGTTCCCTTCAACCGGTTCTAAATACTTAAAAAAAATCAATGTTATTTTTGTGTTGCTCTATAACATGTGTCATGCTCAATCCTTTAGATTTTGATGTTGCCCTGTGGACTTATATGCCATGTTCAACCTCATTAGGTTAATAAAAAATTTTCACAAATATAAAACTGAAAAAATAAAAAATATCATAAAAATAAAAATGATTTTTCCTTTAAATGATTTTCGGGGAAAAACAAATATTTTCAAGTTACCAATGATCTACACAACTAATTTTGGGTAACCATTTACATGGATGCTCTAGGGTGCCGTGGGGTTAAGTCTCCATGCCTTCCTTAGACATAATCGACTCTCGAACCCAAAGTTCTTTTAAAAAGGGTTTTCCAACTTTTCCGAAATTAAATAAAGTTGGTGGCGACTCCATGTTTGTTCTCTAAAAGAAAAACAGGTTTTCTTTTTGGTCCCGACAATATTAAAAAGCCAATTTTTTATTTAAAAAAATGCTATTATAATGCTACAGTAACACTACACTATTCCACTATACGGGTTGTCCCGTATAGTTGTCAACCCCAATTGTTAGAAAAATATTTCTGTATGATGTAAGCCCATTATTTTAGCCTAACTTAAAATATTAGCTTATTTAGTTTGAGAGTTGTATATAGCTTAAGTACTATATTCAGCTTACTTTATTTATTTAAGTAGAACTCATAATATTATCATTATCATCACTTTAACAACCAGCATCCATCCACTATATCTATTGACAATGTCCTAATGGTATCCTTTATCTTTTGGCAACTTCCCTCATCTATTAATATTTGATATAGCACTCTCATTGCACCATCATAGTCTAGCTATCAATGAAAGTAATAATTGTTGTGTAGCACTCTCATTACACCATCATAGTCTAGCTATCAATGAAAGTAATAATTGTTAGAACTCAACTTGAGAACTTCCTTCGTCGAGTTAAAGAATAAGATTCTAATTCACTAGTGCAATAAGTGTTTTTTACGTCAGTTAAAATTGATTTTTTACGTCAGAATATTGTCTGACGTAAATACAGCTGACGTTAATAGTTAATATTTTAACGTCAGTTGAGAACTGACGTTAAATATAAAACTATTAACGTCAGTTCTTTAACACCACTGACGTTAATTTTGTTAAAATTAACGTCAGTTGTTTAAACAACTGACGTTAAACATAAAACTATTAACGTCAGTTCTTTAACACAACAAACGTTAATTTTGTTAAAACTAACGTCAGTTGTTGTAAAGAACTGACGTTAAAGGTTTTAATTTTAACGTCAGTTGTTTATTACAACTGACGTTAATAGTGTACTGTATATTTTATAAAATACTATTAACGTCAGTTGTTTGATATAACTGACGTTAATAGATTTTTTTTTTTAAAATTCAGTTTTAAAATATCACTCCCCTCAGCTATCCCTGCATTCAGTAAATATCCCAAAGAATACGGAATATCACACACATTACAGAATTGCAAAGGAAAAATGGAACAATGGGGGGACTTAAAACCAAAACCCATGTATAGGAAAAACATAACTATCTACAAGTATATATATATAAATTTTAGTCTCTAATGTCTAAAAACAAAACTACCAATCTAAGGATATATATATACATGTTATTAATTAGTTTCTAAAGTCTAACAAAAAAAACTATTCATCTAAGTATTGCGGAGGTATCTTGTCAATTACTTTTTCAGCCGCATACTTGAAGAAGAATTCAGCGAAGCGCATCCACAAGTCTCTAAACTCATCTTCGTGAAGAGGCGTTTGGTCGTTAAATGCCTACACACGATCAAATAATAACAATAACATCAACGCAAGTCATCTTCAAAACTATAATATATAATTTAACAAGTTGTTTAAATATTACCTTATTCCATCCATCCGTAATGGATGCGGAGACTATGTTCAGCATATGAAGCATCACATAATAGCCGCACGACCACCCGTCAATTTGAAATCGAGACTACCAACAAAATTAATTTCAATGTCAGTTGAATATACATATAAATTAGTAATTATATATAATATTAATTATTTGATAAATAAACTACCAAACCTTTAGGATGGTCCATTCAGGATTTGCTTTAGCCTCAGAAGTCCTACTTCTCCCGTTGGCGCAACTTATGCTACTCGCCTTCAGCGCGCTATCATAAACAAATAATCATGTCAATTAACAAATTCATATATCATGTGTGTAATAAACTAAAAACAACTGATATTAAAACTTAAATTAAATTTAAGATTAGTTACTTACTTATTTACAGCTTCCACCACCTCCTGTGGCGGCTTTTGGTGGAGAGAGCATAAGAATATGACAGTATGCCTAGACGGGTGAAGTACGAACAACTGCCAATGGCTTTTCATACAGTAGGGAGCCAGATATAATTCTTTCTAATTGTCTCTCAACAAGTTCCCTAAGTATTTACTCAATGCATCGCCAGCAAAGAATTTGGGCACAAGGAATGACGGATCTAAGAAGCCATAAACTGATGCAACGCCCTTATCAAGCTGAAGACGATGGAGATACCTAAGATATGAAAAGGTGTGGATGTTAATTACATAATATATATATATATATATATATATATATATATATTGAAATTAAATAAATTATTAAATGGAAAAATACCAAAAATAAATAAGTTATAAAATTAAAATTAACTTACGTGCACCAGAGACTCAAAACCGTGCTGGCCATCCAGACGTTATTTTTGCAAGCGTTCCCGATATATTCACCACAGAAGGAAAATATCCTCTGTTGATCTGGGCGTGCCACCCATCCATCGTACTCCAATGGACAATCAAAAATCTCAAACGCATAATCCTCACCAAGTGAGAACAAACGAGTGACAGGTGACAACGACACCGACGTCGACTTGGCCTTCAATTTAGGAAAAACAAAATAGATAAGTTGTTGATAATTAAAAAAAAACACAAGTAATTATTTGACTAATTTGGACTTTAATAATGAATACATACCTTTGTTAACATTTCTAGCTCACGTCGTTTGAAGTCCAACTCAAGCTCATGCCTTTTCATTTCCAACTCATGCTCATGGCGTTGGACTTCGAACTCCCGCTCCCTAGCTGCCAACTCATCGTCCTCCACATGTGCCCTACTATAACTCTCTTTTGTGCTCACATGTGAAGGGTTGGCATGCCCTGCAGTGTCCTGGGATGAACCGACGGAGGAAAGCTCTCTAGCAAGCGCCTGCTTGAATTCTGGGTTGGATATTAAGCTTTGCATCAGATGTGTTGTAATAGCTGGGTTGGACATGAGGTGCTGAGTAATGTCAGCCAAAATTGATGCTTCATCGACCACCCGCTTTCGTGAAGCAGACTTGCCATAATATTCTTTGATGGTCACGTTCTCAGGAACACCGATAACCCGACCAGGATGGTCTTTCTTGCCTAGAGCAGTCATCAAGACGTCCCGCCGTCCAGAAGGGACGAATGAGCCCTGGGAGGATTGTGCTTTAAGATCCATCTACAATGAAAAAAAAATGAAAAAAATGTGCAAGTGAAAAGTGTTGCAAATATCTATACAAATATCAATTGAAATCAAGTTAATTATTTACTTACAATCTTATCTGCCACTTCGCGAGTGGCATCAACTTTAAAAGATCCCGTCTTTGTCATGCGGCCTGCTAACCAGACATCCTCGCGGTTGATGTCCGACAGAGGACTTAATGGTGTGCCCTCAGGCACCTCTCCTCTTTCAATCCTAGCAGAGTGCTCTTCCTGCTTCGCCCTCAGCCTATCCGCCATCATCTGCTCGATCCGAGTCTGGTACCCACCCTGAAACATGGTGTGGCGGTGGACGTTCTTCGCCTGATTCTGCCGACCCTTATCTGCCTTATCCTATTCAAACAAAAACACATAATTAAATACAGTTAAATGATCTATAAGAAGCATACAAAATTAACTTAATCAACCAACCTGAAATTCTCCATCCTGTCGACTCCTGGCAAACATATCCCAAGTATCCTGATCAATCCAGGGATAATCCGAGAACATTTTATCAAGCCGTTTCTTCCCAGATACATAGTACCTGGTAAGATCATGCTTGAACCCATTCCAACGCTTTGATGCCATTTTCATACATTTATGACGATGATCCTCGTCATTTGGCACAGTTCAAGCTACCTACACATTAAATACATAACTGGATGGATTGTAACTCGGATAATTATCTAATAATGTAAATCAGACGAATGTAAAGGTAAAATACCGTGATAGCCTCCCAAATCTGATCCTTAACGTTCTGTGGAATGTCATTCCAGTGGTTGTAGTTGATGCTTACGTGCTGCTTCGCTTGTAGAAACACCTACTTATTAAATTCTTTAGCACGGGGTCCCTGGGCATTTAGATTAGCATCGAAGGACACCTCAAGCTTCTGTCCGCTTTGCCTGTCCTTCTCTAGTTTCTTCAACGAGGTGGCTCCTCTACCCCGTTTCCTATGAGCCTGTGATGTCTGTATGGACAAAAAAAATGATAAAATAGAGGGTTGTAACATTATAAAATTACATTAAAAAGAAGGACTAAAGATAGTATATAACATGTAAACTTACACTAGAATCAGGCGTAGGCGCGATCGGGTCCTGCGTAGCCCCCACAGTGTCCTCCTGTGCATGTGGGCTATCCGACTGATCCATATGTATGCCTGTTCAGAAACAATATATATTTATTAACATAGGTTATAACTCAAAATAAGTACAGAAGTATAAATAAAAATAAATGTATACTAAGTTTAAACTACCTATATCAATATCCCTTCGTGATGATCATCACGAGTGGCATGTACATCATCCACCTGTGTCTCCTCGATTATAGTAGGCATGTTTGTTGAAAAAGAAGGAGTCTCAGGAATATCAAGATTTGAATCTTGATTTTCATCACTACCATTATACATGCTTTTTCCTTGGAGAACTGGTCGCGCTGTCGCGCACGCGCCAAAAAGGACGAGCGGGTTAAAACTGTAGTATAATGCGACAACTCGGATGTCGTCTCTCAAGGACTCTGAGAATATTATCTTTCACAAAAATCAGTTTGGGGGGGTTTGGATTGGAATGCGAATGAGAAAAAAAATGTTAAAAACAGAGCAATTGAAAACAAGCAGTTCAAGAGAGATTATCAAATATCAAATACGATTAATCTACTGTCAAGAATTCTCAACTATCCTTGGTTAATGTAAACCCAAGCCCTAAGCGATTCTAATCCCCTTTCAGATAAAGAACAACTAACAACGTAATTGCTACTATGGATGCAAGTTCCTATTCCCGAAATAACAAACGGGGTTAAGCGCTCATGAACGAACGAACATGAATGAACACACGCGAAATAACAAACGCGATTATGTATAGGAAAATAACATCATGAAACAAATCAATACAATACTACACACTCCTGAAATAACAAACAGAAATGTGTAATATGGTATTGAAAAGGAAAAGCAATTACAATAGGGCTTTACAAAACCTCAAGTATAGAGAATTCCCATACAAGAGACTAATCCTAGAACTTAGTTCTCCATAACAAACGAAATTACACAGAAAAACGTAAAACTAAACAATGGAGAAGCAAGAGTTCCTACAAAATGTTCAGAACAGCCTTTTATACAAATTCTAAAATTAACTATCTCGCGAGGCGAGCACACATTCGCGAGGCGAATTTCATGAACTGTCAGCAACCTTTGGCATTCTCGCGAGGCGAGATTCTGCTCGCGAGGCGAGGATGTGAAGAGTTTTCTCCTTACGCCCGTTATGGCCATCAGGGCCTAACCGTGATGCTTTCTGACTTCCAGACTCGCGAGGCGAATGGATGCTCGCGAGGCGAGACTCTTCAACTTCAAAACTGCCACGGCCATGACCTTCAACACGGGCAAGCCGTGGTCGTCTCTGACTTTTTCAGGTTTGCAAGACTCGCGGGGCGAGACCTTCTTCGCGAGGCGAACCAGAGACTTAGCAATTTCTTGGAACAGTCAGGCTTCTGGGTCGCGTGGCGAGCATGGCTTTCGCGGGGCGAATCCCCTGTTCTTTATTTTCTCAACTTCTACTTAACCTGAAAACAAGGAAATAAGCATAAGTGTATTATTTTGACTTAAAACTTGCTAAATTAACTTAAAACTACTCTAGAGACTCAAAACCTTGCTTGAGGACAATCTAATCTAATTTGGGTGAAAATATGATATAATTTGCACAAAACCCTGGTCATACTAGCTATAAAACTAGATTAGCCAGAGGCTTATCAAAATACCCCAAACTTAAACTTTGCTTGTCCCCAAGCAAACTAAGACTCAAAAATCAAAAAGACTCAGGACCTGGCAAGCTTAAAAGATTCAACCAACATTGCACAAATTCAAGCAACTTCAAAGACAATTTTTCTTCATTGTTTCCCCCTTTTCAAACAGAGCAATCCCCACATTCATTTATTCCAAACAATTGAGAGTTTCATCATGAAAACAATCAGAAATCTAAGCAGGGAATCTAAGTTACACACAAGAGGGAGATCACCAAATCCAAACAACTGCCTTCCTCACAAGGGCATTATTTGTTCACTCAGTCACTCAGTTTATGTCAGGCTAACAACTTGCACTCAGTTTCACTTTTCAAGTACACTTCCCAAAAATCTGATTTTCATCTCAAAATGGTTCCCACAGAAAACATGCAAGCAACATCAAAAGGTCTTTTATAGGTTGTAAGGGGGCCTGGCTAAGGGTAGGATATACAAAAGGAACTAAGCTGAAGACCCTAGGAACTAAGAGAGCATGAACTATATTTACACCTTGAAATTCACTCAAGTTCCTTTCTTTAGTTTTTTTTCTTTACACTTGGGTGGCTCGACTCCTTTTTATTTCTTTTTGGCATTTTTGTATTTTTTTATTTTTCATTTTTTTTTATATTCTTCTTCAACATTTGTACACTTTTTCTTTCACAAGCTTTTGGCTCCAACTCTTTTTTTTTTTCTTTTTTTCAACAACATATTACACCTTGCAGCCGCCCCAAACTTTAGTTTCTTGCACCCATTCTAAGATTACATGCTCTCCTAATCCTAAGATCGGGTTAACATGGTTTTCCAGATTTTTGGGCTTATAACATTAGGTTATCAAGAACTAATAGGCTAATAGGCTCAAAAGGGCTAACTAGGGAACATGCAATAGGAATCAGTTTATTCAGGCCAAGTAGCTATTTACAAAGAAACTGCCTAAATCATTTGCTACACACATATAATCATGCAAACCAAAAAGAGATTCAATCAAATTCAGGAAAGTGCAACTTGAAAGTGATTTTCACACAGTTTAAAAACATGTTGGAGGCTCAAAACCTCACCTGGACATTATTTGCAAATTATTTGAACAGAGATACTATCCCTAGTGTGTGCTCCCTATCAAAACACCCCAAACTTATCATTCATCATGCTATCATAACAAAATCCCAAAGTTCAGTTTTCAATTTCACATGGGAATCACAAAAATTTTTCAAATTTTTCAGCCTAGGGGGGATCATCACATATCAATAATGCAAGCAATCTGTGCAAGATCAATCAAAATCTAACAAACTTGCCAATCAAAAGACTCAACACACAAATGCTCCCGAGCTTCTCAAATTATTCAGGAGCTTTATTCAAAGAAAAGAAAACTTTATTCAAAGAAGAGAAAAACTACAACTAATTCCCTCTCCCCACACTTAAAACATGCATTGTCCCCAATGAACAACATGTAATTATAAGATCATAGTGAGGGAAAGGAAAAGAGTACTCCCGATCAAGTGCGGTGTAAGCGGGAGCTGTCACACGGATCCCATTCCTTGCAGTCTAAGTCCAAAGAGGTAGATAGGGCCTCCAGGTCTTGCTTCATCCTCTTCATGGTTCTCATCCACCGCACCGACAATCTTATCACCGCTAAACATGCAAGCAATCTCAAGACAAACCACAAAATGGTTAGCGTTAGTACAATCAAGAAAAGAAAGAATATCATCACAGCCAGAATTAAGTGGAAAATTAGAAAACAAGTTCTCATGGTTATCCTCAATAGTCTCAGATACCAGCTCAATGTGGAATACAGAGTGCTCTTCCGCTGGATGTTTCATGGCATCAAATATGTTGAACTTTGCAACTATATCCCCAAACTTCATAGACATGGTCCCATCACCCACATCAATGTTAGTCTTGGCTGTCTTCATGAATGGCCGCCCAGGATGATTGGTGATTTATCTTGGAATGTGTCTCGCTTTGCCATGTCCAAGATGTAGAAATCAGCTGGGAAGATCGGATCATCAACTTGCACTAGTACATCTTCCACCATTCCCATGGGGCGGGCACAGTCCTGTTGGCCAACTCGAATGGTGATACCTGTGTACTTCAAAGGACCAAGATCCAGTTTGTTAAAGATGGAGGTAGGCATGACATTGATAGATGCTCCCAAGTCCAACATGCAGTTTTCAAACTTCTTGTCCCCAATAGTGCATGGGATAGTGAAGGTGCCCTGGATCCTTGCACTTCGGTGGGCGTGCTGGGTGAAAGCAACAACTCTTTCTCGCTCGGGATCGGATAAGCGCCGAGACATTTCTTCCCAAGTCAACCCTCTCATTAGTCTTCATCGTCCTCTTGTTGGTGCATAGGTCCTTGAGAAATTTGGCATATCCGGGCACTTGCTTGATCACATCCAAACAGAGGGATATTAACACCCACCTTTCTTAACACATCAAGAATTGCCTTCTCTTTATCTTCACCACCACTCTTCAAATTTTTACTGGATTACGTGTGGGAATGGAATGGGTGGTCTATACACTCTCTCGGTTTCAACTTCAACCACAGGCTCGGGAGTAACTTCAACAGAGGGCTCGGGAGTAGCCTTCATAGTTTCTTCATTCTTTCCAGAAATGGCCTCAACAACCTTTCCGCACCTCGGAGATATAGAACTCACATTGGGGTTGGAGGCATTAGGATTGATCACCGGTTTGGCTTTGGCAGCTGGGTTGTTCTTTGACCTTGCTTTATATTATTTATGTCTGTAGCCATCTGTCCAATCTGTGTATGCAATGCCTGAATACTCGCATCCGTTCTCTGCTGAAATTGTGCCTGTGAGACCTGGAACTGTGCCTGGAACTGTCCCATTTGCTGCTGGAAAAGTGTAGTCATTTGTGCATTCAATTGTGAAGTTATTTGCTTGCACATATCATCAACTGACGGTCCGGACGGTGCGAAGTGGTCACCGGAGGATTCCCGAGGTGCCATCGGTTGTTGGGATGAGTTCCCATACCGCAGATTAGGATGATTACTCCAGTGGGATGGTACCTATTTGTTGAAAGATCACGAATCGTCAGATCTGCTCTGGTTATTGCCCCGATTATCTTGATGGACTGCAAAGGCTTGAGGTGATTCAGTATTTGATCCTCCTTGCAAAATAGGACAAGCTTCATATGGGTGCTCAGGAGAACTGTACATGCCACACAATACCGCAGGCTGCACCCTATCCATTGCCAATTTCTCTACCAAGGAAGTGAGCCTGTCAATTCTAACATCACGGTCATGGCTGGAAGAAGAAGTGCGGATCTCATGTACACCTCTAGTCTCAACAGAATTTCTTCTTGTAGTGAATTGCTGGGAATTTAATGACATGTTCTCAATAAGTTGCTTAGCAAAGAGATGGAGTCTTGTCAACCAATGCTCCCCACTAGCAAAGCATCCAAAATATTCCTATCCATAGGCTGCAATCCTTCATAAAAATATTGGATGAGGAGCTGTTCGGAAATTTGGTCTTTGGGGGCAACTAGATGTCAACTGCTTGAACATCTACCAATCCTCCTCTAGCGTCTCATTTCCTTGCCTTATTCCAATGATTTCTTTCCTAATTGCAGCGCTCCGGAGGCAGGAAAATATTTCTCCGGAAGAGCTTCTTCAAGTCGTTCCATGTGGTAATGGAATTCGGCGCAAGGTATAAAAGCCAATCTTTCGCAGCTCCCTGGAGTGAGAATGGAAAAGCCTTCAACTTGATATGATCCTCGATTACTCCTTCGGCCTCAAAGTTGTGGAGCAGACAACTTGGAACTCCTTCAAGTGCTTGTGTGGATCTTCACCTGCAAGACCATTAAATCTAGGCAACAAATGGATTAGCCCAGATTTTAACTCAAAAGGTGTGTCAGCACCAGGATAAGCAATGCACAAACCATTGTAATTCACATCAGGGGCAGCAAGCTGCCTCAAAGTCCTTTGGTCTCCCATGTTTTCAAAAGCAGTTTTAAAATTGGTATCACTACTAGTGCTAGCCCGAAATTCCCTACGGAGTGTGTGCAATGTTCTTTCAATTTCCGGGTCAAAATCACACAGTTCAGGGCAATTAGACCTAGTAGCCAGACCAATTCAAAACAAAACAGAAAATAAAAGAAAGAAAAGAAAAGAAAATAAAAACAAATTGCGAAAAATAACAACTCAGAATCCCCGGCAACGGCGCCAATTTTTGGTCGCGCTGTCGCGCACTCGCCAAAAAGGACGAGCGGGTTAAAACTGTAGTATAATGCGACAACTCGGATGTCGTCTCTCAAGGACTCTGAGAATATTATCTTTCACAAAAATCAGTTTGGGGGGGGTTTGGATTGGAATGCGAATGAGAAAAAAAATGTTAAAAACAGAGCAATTGAAAACAAGCAGTTCAAGAGAGATTATCAAATATCAAATACGATTAATCTACTGTCAAGAATTCTCAACTATCCTTGGTTAATGTAAACCCAAGCCCTAAGCAGATTCTAATCCCCTTTTCGATAAAGAATAACTAACAACGTAATTGCTACTATGGATGCAAGTTCCTATTCCCGAAATAACAAACGGGGTTAAGCGCTCATGAACGAACGAACATGAATGAACACACGCGAAATAACAAACGCGATTATGTATAGTAAAATAACATCACTGAAACAAATCAATACAATACTACACACTCCTGAAATAACAAACAGAAATGTGTAATATGGTATTGAAAAGGGAAAAGCAATTACAATAGGGCTTTACAAAACCTCAAGTATAGAGAATTCCCATACAGAAGACTAATCCTAGAACTTAGTTCTCCATAACAAACGAAATTACACAGTAAAAACGTAAAACTAAACAATGGAGAAGCAAGAGTTCCTACAAAATGTTCGAGAACAGCCTTTTATACAAATTCTGAAATTAACTATCTCGCGAGGCGGCGAGCACACATTCGCGAGGCGAATTTCATGAACTGTCAAGCAACCTTTGGCATTCTCGCGAGGCGAGATTCTCTGCTCGCGAGGCGAGGATGTGAAGAGTTTTCTCCTTACGCCCGTTATGGCCATCAGGGCCTAACCGTGATGCTTTCTGACTTCCAGACTCGCGAGGCGAATGGATGCTCGCGAGGCGAGACTCTTCAACTTCAAAACTGCCACGGCCATGACCTTCAACACGGGCAAGCCGTGGTCGTCTCTGACTTTTTCAGGTTTGCAAGACTCGCGGGGCGAGACCTTCTTCGCGAGGCGAACCAGAGACTTAGCAATTTCTTGGAACAGTCAGGCTTCTGGGTCGCGTGGCGAGCATGGCTTTTCGTGGGCGAATCCCCTGTTCTTTATTTTCTCAACTTCTACTTAACCTGAAAACAAGGAAATAAGCATAAGTGTATTATTTTGACTTAAAACTTGCTAAATTAACTTAAAACTACTCTAGAGACTCAAAACCTTGCTTGAGGACAATCTAATCTAATTTGGGTGAAAATACGATATAATTTGCACAAAACCCTGGTCATACTAGCTATAAAACTAGATGAGCCAGAGGCTTATCAAGAACCACGGACAACCTTTTGTTAGAAGGATCAGTGATGTAGAACACTTGTTTTGCTTGGGAAGCCATTATGAAAGGCTCATTTATATGACCTAACTTGTTGAGGTCTACCAATGTGAACCCCAATTCGTCGGTTTGTACACCACCGTTACTATCAACCCACTTACATTTAAAAACCGGCACCCTAAGCTTAGTGTAATCGACCACCCAAATATCTTCAATATATCCAAAGTAAGGTGTCGGTGCTTTAACGGGTTTTGTGTCCTTTGCACTAGAGAAGTGCATTGCTTCGGCCACGATCATAACCCCACTATTTTGCATGGTACTCTTGTTATCTTGTTCCTTTGTATAAAAGGAAAAGTTATTTATGTCGTATCCGCTCCAACATATGACGTTGAAGCTAGGCCCACGTGCTAGCCATCTTACGTCATCAGAAGCAGTACTACCATCCTTAAGCATTTCTTCCGTGAACCATGGTAAGAAAGTCTTGTTATGCTTGTTCAACAACCACCTTTCGCTCATTCGAGGGTTTTCTTGATTGACTTTTCTTTTATGTTCAAATAAGAAAGGCTGAACACATTCGATGTTGTTCAATACATACAAATGTGCTTGAAGCACTTCCTCCCGACCCTTGCTATTAATTCTTAAGCCATGTGTACCCTTAACTTGACATCTGATCTCATCATGCCGAGGCTTAGGAACCCCTATAGGATCCGTGTTATGAAGGTAGTCCGAACAAAACTCAATAGCTTCTTCTGCAACATACCTTTGAACAATAGATGCTTCCGGACGATGAGGATTCTTCACGTACCCTTTCTAGATCTTCATGTAGCGCTCAACTGGGTACATCCATCTCAGAAAAACCGGCCCACATAATCTAATCTCCCTCACCAAATGAACAATTAAGTGAACCATTATGTCGAAAAAGGAAGGAGGAAAATACATCTCCAATTGGCACAAGATTGTAGCAGCCTCAACTTCCAAGTCATCCAACATACGGGGGTCAATGACTTTGCTACATATAGAATTGAAGAATGAGCACAACCGAGTAATGGCATGTCTCACATTTTTTGGAGCAATACCATGAATAGCAACGGGCAGAAGTTGTTGCATCAAGATGTGACAATCATGAGACTTTAAGCCAACCAATTTAAGATCACTAGAGACAAGCCTCTTCATATTTGAAGAGTAACCATGTGGAACTTTGATGCCCTGAAGACACCCGCATAAACTTTGTCTCTCTTTTTTTGACAAAGTATGACATGCTGGCGGCAAATAAGTCCGCTTACCATCCTCAACAACTGGAGCTAACTGCTCTCGTATACCCATAGCAACGAGGTCGAGACGAGCATTCACACCATCCTTTGTCTTGCCCTGAATGTTGAGAAGCGTCCCGATCACACTATCACACACATTTTTCTCCACATGCATCACATCAATGCAGTGTCTGACATCAAGCTTGTGCCAGTATGGAAGATCAAAGAATATCGACCTCTTCTTCCATATGTTTTTCTCAGCAGCTTTACCTTTCTTTTTGGACTTGCCGAATATAACATCGATGCCCTTTACCCTCTGATAAACCTGCTCTCCAATTAAGGCCGCCGGCGCTTCTTCTGTCTCTTGGCATCCATTAAAAGCTTTTTTCATCTTACGATATGGATGATCACGTCTACGAAATCTCCGATGCCTAAGGTAAACCGTCTTCTTTCAATGATGCAACTGAGTGTAGCATGTGCCTTCTTCACATATAGGGCATGGTTTATGCCCCTTGACACTGTACCCAGACAAGTTACCGTATGCTGGAAAATCGTTGATGGTGCAAAATAACATGGCACGAAGCTTGAAAGTCTCATGAGAATACCCATCAACTACATCAACACCTTCCACCCACAGCGTTTTCAAGTCTTCAATCAAGGGACCTAGATAAACATCTAAGTCATTTCCCGGTTGCTTTGGGCCCGAAATCATCATAGGCAACATCATGTATTTGCGCTTCATGCACAACCAAGGGGGCATGTTGTAAATTATCAACAGAACAAGCCATGAACTATGAATACTACTCATGTTACCATAAGGATTCATTCCATCCGTAGCAAGTCCAAGCCTTAGGTTTCTTGGCTCATCGGCGAAATCCGGAAACATAGTATTGATATTCTTCCATTGCATAGAATCAGCAGGATGACGAACCTTTCCATCACGTTTCCTCTCATCATTATGCCATCTAAGATTCTTTGCATCTTTCGTATTGGTAAACAATCGCTTGAACCTTGGAATTATTGGAAGATACCACAACACCTTCGCAGGAGGACCCTTTTTTCTCACATCATCAAGATCATCATCATCATCACCACCCTTCACTTTGTATCGTGATAACCCACATTTGGGGCAATCGTGATTGTCTTCATGAACACCGGTGTACAATATGCAATCATTGGGGCATGCGTGTATCTTCTTATACTCCATACCCATAGTACATAATACCTTCTTGACCTCATAGTTACGGTCAGGCAATGTGTTGTCCTCCGGAAGCAAGTCTTTCAACACTTCAAGCAATTCCGTGAAGCTTTTATCGGTCCAACCATTTCTCGCCTTCACACAAACCAATTTTAGCACCACCGACAACCGTGTATGAGTAGTACACCCTGGATATAAAGGCTTATCCGCATCACCGCACAACCTATCATACACATGAGCTCGATGAAAAGATTCTTGTCCAATATCACGGATCATGTCCTCTACTCGATCATCCTCCATATCTACGTCAACGTCCTCACTTTGGGAGACACTTGCCGTACTACTCAACAACACATCACCATGCCATATCCATGTTGTATAACTCAAGCAAATCCCTTCACAAATCAAATGAGTACGTATATCCTTCACCGTACATTTCCTCGTATTCAAACACTTGGCACAAGGACAACAGAACATTCCATTACTATTAGGAACATTCCTTTAAGCAAATTCTATAAATTCTCCCACCCCCTTCGAATACTCAGCACTAGTGCGCTTACAAACCATCCAACTACGATCCATAACTAGATAGGTCCTGTAGATATACAAAACATATTTCCAATATAAGGACAATACGAGAGATTGAAAACTATAGTTTTTGAAGATTGCCAAGCACTGGTCACGGCCTGGCAGTGATATCCATCACGGCCGTAACGTGCCAACTGAACCAGACCCTCACAAGCAGAACTGATCACGGCCTAGCCGTGATGAGCATCACGGCCATGACAGATCAACCAGCGGAGCAACATGCACTCAAAGCCAAAAATAGAGACATTCCAAACAACTCAAACTCACGGTTTCAAGTTTCAACTACTGAGACTACAGTTTCAACATACACTCAAAACCAAAAATAGAGACATTCCAAACAACTCAAAGTCACAGTTTCAAGTTTCAACTACTAAGACTACAGTTTCAACATACACTCAAAACCAAAAATAAAAAAATGTGCCCTAAAGACTCACCAGAAATAGGTGCTCGCGTGGTGGTGGGGAGGGGAGCTCGAGTGGTGGCCAACGTTCGATGTGGTTACTGAGGACAGAGGGACAAGGAGAGTTAGTGCGCGGGAAGGGGAAGAGAGATGTCAAGTTATTGCAAAGAATGAGCGGGAAAGACAGAGTTAGGGGTTAAGAGTGTACCTCACGGTGGTGGCGAAGAAGCCCTCGCGGTGGTTGCGGTGGAGATGAGCTCGCGATTAGGGCAGAGTGAGAGTGAGAGTGAGAGTGAGAGTGAGGGTTGAGAGTGAGGGTTGAGCGTGATGAAAAGGGAAAAGAGACATACAGAGTGAAGTGCAGAAAGCGCGCGGGTGTAAACGTTATAATCAAAATAAAACAACATTTTACGTCAGTTGTTTGTAAAAACTGACGTTAAAGGTCATTTATTTAACGTCAGTTGTCTTAAGCAACTGACGTTAAAAATTAAAAAAACTTTTAACGTCAGCTGTTGAAGACACCTGACGTTAAAAGTGTATACGTTTATCCAAAAACATTAATTCCTTTGACTACTGTGCTACCTACCCCTGAGCATTAAGTTTATAGATTAGTTTTCAAGAAAACCAGTCTCTCTTCTCTATATAAAGTTCCATTCTTCTGTATCAGTCTGTAATACAGCCTCTTCTTTTCCTCTATATTTCATGCGTTTTCTATTCCTTCACAAAATGGCTCTTAGACTTTTGTTATTTCTTCCTATATCTAGACTTAAAGGTCTCTGTCTTAATGGTCAAAAAACTTCTGAGGTTGAGTAAATCACGTAACATGGATGGTAAGGAATTCCAGTGAATGAGGTGATACAAAGATTCCTTTCACTTTGCTTTCGTTGCTAGTGACTGTGGATTCACGCGCGATGCATCATGGAATTCAAGTGAGGGAGGAGATGCATCCATTAATTGGAGTTTGTGAGGATAGGACTGAGAAGAATAAATGATGTTGAAGCAGACAGAAATTTTTTATCTTTTAATCATGTTATTGTAATTAACTTATGAATCGCTTCAATGAGATACGATTTGATTATACATATATAACTTGTTTTATGTTAAGTGTTTGTTTATTTTAATTTGCACAATAATTTGTTTACTAATTCAATCAAATTAATTAAGATTAAAAATAAACTTGTTTAAAAAAAAGTTTAGAAATAAACTGCACTATATATATGGAGTGACCTGCGTTAAGGGTGACAACAGGGCATTTCAGATAGGGATATAGGATTATTTACGTCAGCTATTTATTTAATTGAAGTAAAAATCAAACCTTTAACGCCAGTTGTATAAAAAACTGACGTTAAAAATAAATATTTTTTATTTTAAAAACAATTTTAACGTCAGTTGTTGAAGACAACTGACGTTAAAAGTGTACAAGTTTCTGCAAAAACATTCATTCCTTTGACTACTGTGCTACTTACCCATGCACCTTGTAACTTAATCCTCTTAATGAGCATTAAGTTTATAAATAAGTTTTCAAGAAAATCAGAGAGACTCTTTTTTAATTTTCACAAGAATATGTTTACTAATTCAAGCTAATTAATGAAGATTAAACATAAACTTGTTTAAAAAAAAAGTTTAGAAATAAACTGCACTATATATATGGAGTGACTTGCGTTAAGGGTGACAACAGGGCATTTCAGATAGGGATATAGGATTATTTACGTCAGCTATTTATTTAATTGAAGTAAAAATCAAACTTTTAACGTCAGTTGTATAAACAACTGACGTTAAAAATAAATATTTTTTATTTAAAAACAATTTTAACGTCAGTTGTTGAAGACAACTGACGTTAAAAGTGTATAAGTTTCTGCAAAAAATTCATTCCTTTGACTACTTTGCTAACCCATGCACCTTGTAACTTAATCCTCTTAATGAGCATTAAGTTTATAGATAAGTTTTCAAGAAAATCAGAGAGACTCTATTCTCTATATAAAGTGTCATTCTTCTGTATCAGTCTGTAAATACACCCTCTTCTTTTCCTCTATATTTCGTGTGTTTTCTATTCCTTCACAATATGGCTCTATCACATTTGAGACTTTTGTTATTTCTTCCTATACCTAGACTTAAAGGTGTCTGTCTTAATGGTCAAAAAACTTCTGAGGTTGAGTAAATCACGTAATATGACTCCCTCACTTTATTTCATCTCCTCCCCAAGTGACTGTGGATAAAGCACAAATGGAGCATCAAGGACTTCAAATGAGGGAGGGGATGCATCCATTGGAGTTTCTGAGGACAGGACTGAGAAAAAATTGATGTTGAAGCAGAAACTTTTTAATATTTTAGTGCTATGTTGCAGAAATTTTTTATCTTTTAATCATGTAATTGTAACTTATGAATCGCTTCAATGAGATACGATTTGATTATACATATATAACTTGTTTTATGTTAAGTGTTTGTTTATTTTAATTTGCACAATAATTTGTTTACTAATTCAATCAAATTAATTAAGATTAAAAATAAACTTGTTTAAAAAAAAGTTTAGAAATAAACTGCACTATATATATGGAGTGACCTGCGTTAAGGGTGACAACAGGGCATTTCAGATAGGGATATAGGATTATTTACGTCAGCTATTTATTTAATTGAAGTAAAAATCAAACCTTTAACGCCAGTTGTATAAAAAACTGACGTTAAAAATAAATATTTTTTATTTTAAAAACAATTTTAACGTCAGTTGTTGAAGACAACTGACGTTAAAAGTGTACAAGTTTCTGCAAAAACATTCATTCCTTTGACTACTGTGCTACTTACCCATGCACCTTGTAACTTAATCCTCTTAATGAGCATTAAGTTTATAAATAAGTTTTCAAGAAAATCAGAGAGACTCTTTTTTAATTTTCACAAGAATATGTTTACTAATTCAAGCTAATTAATGAAGATTAAACATAAACTTGTTTAAAAAAAAAGTTTAGAAATAAACTGCACTATATATATGGAGTGACTTGCGTTAAGGGTGACAACAGGGCATTTCAGATAGGGATATAGGATTATTTACGTCAGCTATTTATTTAATTGAAGTAAAAATCAAACTTTTAACGTCAGTTGTATAAACAACTGACGTTAAAAATAAATATTTTTTATTTAAAAACAATTTTAACGTCAGTTGTTGAAGACAATCGACGTTAAAAGTGTATAAGTTTCTGCAAAAATTCATTCCTTTGACTACTTTGCTAACCCATGCACCTTGTAACTTAATCCTCTTAATGAGCATTAAGTTTATAGATAAGTTTTCAAGAAAATCAGAGAGACTCTATTCTCTATATAAAGTGTCATTCTTCTGTATCAGTCTGTAAATACACCCTCTTCTTTTCCTCTATATTTCGTGCGTTTTCTATTCCTTCACAATATGGCTCTATCACATTTGAGACTTTTGTTATTTCTTCCTATACCTAGACTTAAAGGTGTCTGTCTTAATGGTCAAAAAACTTCTGAGGTTGAGTAAATCACGTAATATGACTCCCTCACTTTATTTCATCTCCTCCCCAAGTGACTGTGGATAAAGCACAAATGGAGCATCAAGGACTTCAAATGAGGGAGGGGATGCATCCATTGGAGTTTCTGAGGACAGGACTGAGAAAAAATTGACGTTGAAGCAGAAACTTTTTAATATTTTAGTGCTATGTTGCAGAAATTTTTTATCTTTTAATCATGTAATTGTAACTTATGAATCGCTTCAATGAGATACGATTTGATTATACATATAACTCTTTTATGTTAAGTGTTTATTTATTTTAATTTTCACAAGAATATGTTTACTAATTCAAGCTAATTAATGAAGATTAAAAATAAACTTGTTTAAAAAAAAGTTTAGAAATAAACTGCATTATATATATGTAGTGACCTCTGTTAAGAGTGACAACAGGGCATTTCAGATAGGGATATAGGATTATTTACGTCAGCTATTTATTTAACTGAAGTAAAAATCACACTTTTAACGTCAGTTGTTTAAAAAACTAACGTTAAAAATAAATATTTTTTTTATAAAAAACACTTTTAACGTCAGTTGTATTAAACAACTGACGTTAAAAGTTTATTAGTTTCTGCAAAAACATTCATTCCTTTGACTACTGTGCTACTTACCCATTCACCTTGTAACCTAATCCTCTTAATGAGCATTAAGTTTTTAGATCAGTTTTCAAGAAATTCAGGTAGTATCTCTTCTCTATATAAAGAACCATATTCTTTCAGATCGTCGATCTGTATTACACCCCCCTCTTTTCCTCTATATTTCGTGCTTTTTCCTTCACAATATGCCTCTATCATATTTGAGGTGTTGTTATTTCTTCCTATTCCTAGACTTAAAGGTCTCTGTCTTAATGATAAAAAAACTTCCGAGGTTGAGTAAATCACATAACATGGATGGTAAGGTTGGGTGAATCACGTAATGTGATTCCCTCACTTTATTTCATCCCCGTCATCCCTTTCACTTTGCTTTGGAAGCAAGTGACTGTGGATTCAAGACGATGCATCAAGGAATTCCAGTGAAGGAGAAGATGCAAAGATCCATTTCACTGTGGATTCACTTTGCATCATGGAATTCAAGTGAGGGAGGAGATGCATCCATTGGAGTTTCTGAGGACAGGACTGAGAAGAAAATGATGTTGAAGCAAAACTTTTTTATATTTTAGGGCTATGTTGCAGAAATTTTTTATATTTTAATCATGTAATTGTAACTTATGAATCGCTTCAATGAGATACGATTTGATTATACATATAACTTGTTTTATGTTAAGTGTTTATTTATTTTAATTTGCACAATAATTTGTTTACTAATTCAAGCTAATTAATGAAGATTAAAAATAAACTTGTTTAAAAAAAAAGTTTAGAAATAAACTGCACTATATATATGGAGTGACCTGTGTTAAGAGTGACAACAGGGCATTTCAGATAGGGATATAGGATTATTTACGTCAGCTATTTATTTAACTGAAGTAAAAATCACACTTTTAACGTCAGTTGTATAAAAAACCGACGTTAAAAATAAATATTTTTTATTTTAAAAACACTTTTAACGTCAGTTTTATTAAACAACTGACGTTAAAGGTGTATAAGTTTCTGCAAAAACATTCATTCCTTTGACTACTGTGCTACTTACCCATTCACCTTGTAACTCATTCTGCACGTTTATAATATATGACTGCCAACTCCCAATGCGCCTTGGAACCTAATCCTCTTAATGATCAACTTAATTTTTTAGCAACTTACCACGCCTAGTAACTTCATCCCCTGCTCCAATAAATAGCTTCCTTCCTTCCTTTTATTTTTCTGCTTCACAATATGGCTCTGCCATGGAGATTAACTTCATCACTCTTTCTTCCTATTCCTAGACTCAAAGATCTTTGTCTTAATGGTCAAACAACTTCTGAGGTTGTGTAAATCACATAACATGGGTGATAAGGTTGTGTAAATCACATAATGTGAGTTGCTCACCTTATCATCCTTCAGGAGAATCGGCAGCTATAGTTCCAGAACCTCAGCTTTGGAAGCATGTGATTGTTCCAAGACCATTGCTGAAACAGATCTAGTGCACCTTTGCTCAGCCGCTCTGGAAAACTCAGTCACTCGACTCTCCTCTCTTGCTCACCCGTGAAGGGAACGAAGCCTCAACAAATGTTTAGGATTTTAAACCCTTTCAATGTAACTTTTTATAGGATTTTAAAATTTTGAATGTATCTTGTAATTGTATTATTGATACACTTCATGAATGAGATCCGGTTTGGGTTATTGATTCAACTTATACTTCGCACATATATTTTAGTTTTCAAAACAGAAACACAAAACATAAAAGCAAGTGAAACTAAAACTTTGAGGAAGGCAATGCGGAAGGGTACGTTTACTAGCTAAAAAAATTTATTAAAATAACCTTTAACGTCTGTTGATGAAAGAACAGACGTTAAAAGTTAAGTACTCACTTTTAACGTCAGTCCTTACAACAACTAGCGTTAAAATTGAATTAATATTTACAAAACTGCCACCGCCTCCTTTTTAACGTCTAACTTTTGGTTAACTAACGTAAACCTTTCCCGTCTAATGTATATTTTCCACTAGTGATTTCTCTGATCGAGAGTAACTCCTCAATGTTCATTTCAAATCAGAGTAACTCCTTAATGGTCATTTAGTTTCAACTATGCTTTCCAACACTATTTTATTTTATATTTTTATATTTATTTATGTCTAACAATAGGGATGTTCGCGGATTGGATTAGATCGGATCGGTTTTGAGCCAAAAAACCATCCGATCCAATGATGGAAATAACATGGGTTTGGATTGGATCAGTTTGCATCCTTAAAAAAATCCAATCCAATCCAATCAAATGCGGTTTGGATTGGATTGGATAATTCGGTTTTTGTCTTACTTTATTTTTTTCTATGTCAAGTTCCTTTCTACTCACTTAATAGCAGACAAAAGCTAATCTTCATTTAAGAGAATATTTATCCCAACTGTAACACCCCCCTTGGTATGTGATCATGTGCGGAAATAAATTAAAAGAATTTTACTGGCTGCCTTCGGAAAAATTTGATTTATTTGGAGTCAAAAAATCTGGGTGTAAAACAATTTCCTTTGAATAGTGTAGTACGTAACGTACTCATCACAATAGTAAAAAGTAAAACATATTATTCACAACAGAATTTTAAGCCATGTAAAGGTTTTCAAAATACCTGCACAAACTTTCTCAAAACATACCACCCAAAAGAAATCCTAAGCTGGTCGCTCTAAAAGATACCTACTGATAAAACCTCGTGATCATCTCCATGATCACACATTTCTTCCCGCAATCCGGACTTAAGTCTCCAAGTGACTTAAGGAATTCTTCTGCAACATCTGCATTCGTGTACCAAGGTACAATAGCAAAGACAGAAGAACATGTATATGCAAGGGTGAGTTCCAATATATGGATTTTAAAACGATAACCATATGCACGACTCTCAAATACCATTTAACATGAAAATTCAAAGATAAACAATATATTTATCAAAGGGTTTCATACCCGACAGTCGTAACCGTTTTAAAAACCATGGCACTTCAATATTCATCAACTAACTTTGACACCTAATCTCCGGAGCTCCAACCAACAAATAAATGAGCTAATCAGGCTCTCATTGCCGAATAAGGCAGAATATAAACGTTGCTAGATAAGGCAAGTTTCAAATTATTTGGCATGTCAAGGTTCCGAGTTCCAACTATTTAAGTGAATAACTCGGTAGGATACGAGCTCCTACCATCATCGTAAGTAGTTCCCAAGAACATCCAACGATAGTTGTAATTAACTCGGCCTATAAAATATGAGTAATATCCGAGCTCTCGAAATAGTCGTAATTATCCCGGCCTTTCCTAGACCCCCATTCATTTCACCCAAAGGTGAAATGTATCTCATAACATGGATACCTACCAAGGTACCATGCATAAAACCTTTAGGCACATTTGCCACAAAAATGCAAAATGCATGTAAAACGTTTTGTTCACGTAATTTTATTTGTGTTATTCTTTCCTTGTAGAGGCTCAAAGGCTCACGACTAAACCAAGGTTTAAACATTTAAGTTAAACAACCATTCCAATAAAAAGGACTCCAAGTCCAAACCAATCAAGTAGACTCCAAGTAAAAAATGTGCAAATCATGAAATCTAGACCCGTGCACCAGATTTAGATTCGTAGATGTTGGCGCACAAAAATCAATATAGATTTTTATAGGACATCTAGTCCATAAATTCACTTTTCGGACCCCGGGTCCATATCATAGAACTCTAGACCCGATGTCTCGGTTGCTAGGTTCGTTTAAACCATTTACGTTCTGCGAAATACAAAACAAAATCAAAGTTTCCTCAACCTATCCAAGTTGATGGAAATAACTCGATGTTTACGGAAAATCCTTTTACGTTGGAAAGGAAAATTTGATTATTGATGTCGATCAAGAGGCTTCCAAGTCTCAATCTCCTTTAGAAGTGTTGCCTCATATTGAACAGGCTGTGCAGGCCATTCAGAGTGGTGTTTTGCCCGATTTTGTGCCTCATGTTCTTGAACAAATTATCCATGCTAACTGCATTAATACTGATGTTGATGATCAGTAGAATGATGCGGCTGCTGCAACCTTTGTTGATGATGATTCAGATTCCATTGAAACTGTTTTTGACGAGTCCCTACTTTCGAGTGGTCCTGCTAATGTGGTTCATAATCACGATATTGGTTATGTTTCTGATTCTCAAAAATCTCCACAGGTTTCTCTGCACATTGGAGGTTCAGTGGGTAATAGATGTTCTCCAGAACAGGTTGAAAGAGTGGAGTTTGCCTCTGAAAATCTGTTATCTGCTGCTGCAAGGAATGACATGCGAATTGTTTCAAAGTTCTGGGATGATCAAACTGATCATGATGTCCAGGAGCCTGTTGTTAACGCAGTTTCAAATCCTGTGGAAGATGCTGTGGCGGATAAGGCCAACACTGGCTTCACTCTTGTGTTGTCGAAATCACAGAAGAAGAAGTTTAAACAAGTTAGGAAAAATGAGGCTATTAATCCAAAGAGAGTGGAAGGGAACACCCGGTGCAGGGCTGGTCCTAGAAACTTCGCTTGATGAAGGTACTTTTCTGGAATATCAGAGGTCTAGGTAATGCTGAATCTAGACTAATTCTGAAAAAACTGTGCAATCAGCATAAATCTCACTTGGTTCTCATTGTAGAACCTTGGGTGGAGTTCTCTAGTATTTCTCCTTCTTTCTGGAAGTCGCTTGGTCTGAGTTCTTTTATGTTTAATGAAAGAATTAACAAAGCTCCAAATATCTGGTGCCTTTGCTCTGAGAGTATTCGGCCTGTTTTAATAGCAGTTTCTGCCCAGCATTGTTCCTTCTCAGTGGTATGGGAAAATCAGCAGATTTGTATTTCAGGTGTTTATGCCTCTACAACTTACTTGGGCAGAAAAGAGCTTTGGAAAGATCTGTCATCTTTAACCAGAAATCACTCTAGTCCTTGGATTTTCATTGGTGACTTTAATGCTGTCTTAGGAGCTCATGAGAAGAGAGGAGGCTCTCTTCCTTTGAGGCAATCTTGTGAAGACTTCAGTAACTGGTCAAATGACAATGAGCTGACTCATGTGCAGACAAAAGGTGTGCAGTTCACTTGGTGTAATAGAAGATCTGGGAGGGCTTACACTGAACTCAGGCTTGACAGGGTCATTGTAAATGATAGCTCCTTAACCTTTTAGGGACAAAATTTCCTGCACCACTCTAACCAGGAATAAATCTGACCACTTCCCAATTCTTCTTTCACTGACCAAAGGTTTTGTTCCTAAACCTTCCTCTTTTAAATTCTTCAATATGTGGTGTGATCATGAGGACTGTGGTAGGATCGTTAAGGAGGTCTGGAATAGGCATGTAGTTGGCTGCCCCATGTTCATCTTAGCCCAGAAGCTGCGATTTCTTAAAGCTGAATTAAAAAGCTGGAATAAAAACATTTTTGGGGATGTCACTCAAAATGTTGAGAGGGCATTTGCTGATCTGAACTTTGTGCAGCAACAAATTCAGGATGTTGGTTACTCGGATTCCCTTCAAGAACAGGAAAATAAAGCGCAAATTGATCTGCAAAAAGCTTTGTCTTTTGAGGAGGCCTTTTGGAAACAGAAAAGTCAGTTCAAATGGTATTCAAAAGGAGATAGAAACACTACTTTTTCCATAAAATGGCTAAAGTCAAACACACTACAAAACAGTTGACAGTTCTGAAAAGGGGGGACATGGTGATTGACTCTCAAGCTGATATCGAGCAACATGTTCTTGATTTGTATTCCAACCTCTATGCCTCTGAGAATGAGTGTTCTGATAATGGCTTGATTGATAGAGCCATTCCCAAACTGGTCTCCACCGCGGACAATTGCATGTTAACCAATCTACCGTCTATGGAAGAGGTAAAGACAGCCGTTTTTGCTATGAATGGATCTGGTTCTCCTGGTCCTGATGGTTTTGGGGGCTGCTTCTACCAATCGTTTTGGGACATTGTTTGTGTTGACGTTCATAGATCAGTTTTGCAATTCTTTACTTAAGATTGGTTGTTGCCTGGGCTGAATTCAAATTCTGTGGCTCTTATTCGAAAGTTCCCTTAAGCTATTAAAATTGAAGACTATAGGCCTATTGCACTTTCTAATTTTCAATTCAAGATCATCACCAAGGTTCTGGCAGACAGGTTAGCTTTAATTGCCCCCAAGATTATTTCCATTCAGCAAAGAGGTTTCATTAAGAACAGGCACATATCTGATTGCATTTATTCTGCCTCCGAAGCTATTAACCTCTTAGACTCTAAATCTTTTGGTGGCAACGTGGCTTTGAAGTTTGATATAAACAAGGCTCTTGACACTTTGGATTGGGCTTTTCTTCTTAAAGTGCTGGATGCTTTTGTTTTTGCTCCTAAGTTCTGTAGCTGGATACTCACAATCCTAAAATCAGCTAAACTCTCTTTCATGGTTAATGGTCGTGCTGTTGGTTATTTATCTTGTAAGAGAGGTGTGAGACAAGGTGATCCTCTTTCTCCTCTTCTTTTTTGCTTAGCTGAAGATGTTTTAAGCAGGAGCATTGTTCTATTAGTGAAATCCAAGAAGCTTTTACCTATGGCAGGTCCTAGGGGGTTCCAAATTCCTTCCCATGTCCTCTATGCTGATGATATTATGGTTTTTTGCAAAGGAACCAAAAAGAACCTTTCCACGTTGATGTCTCTATTTGTTGACTATGCTGAGTCTTCTGGTCAGCATCTTTGCCTTGGTAAATGTAGGTTCTTTGCAGGGTCAGTTTCTTCCAGAAGATTGCAGGAGATTAAGTCCATTCTTGGTTTCCCTGCAGGCAGTATGCCTTTTTCTTATCTGGGTGTTCCAATATTCAAGGGAAAACCCAAAGTATTTCATTTACAGCCTATTGCAGATCGAATCAAGGCCAATTTAAGTGCTTGGAAAGGTTCTCTTTTGTCCATTATGGGTAGAGTGCAGTTGATGAATTCTATTATTAATGGCATGTTGCTTTACAGCTTCCACATATACTCCTGGCCTGTTTCTTTACTAAAGTTGATAGATGGATTAGAAATTTTGTTTGGTCTGGGGATATTCATTCTAAGAAGCTTGTCACAGTTTCTTGGAAGAGAGTGTGCACTCCTATAAAGGAAGGTGGACTTGGCCTTAGATCAATCCGTGCCATCAATGATTCTGCCTTGCTAAAGCTAACTTGGGAAGTTGTTTCATCAAATGAATTCTGGGCGGCCTTCTTGAGAGCTAGATTTTTTAGAAACAAAAAGTATCCTACCACTTATTGCAAGTCATCCATTTGGCCTGGTCTTAGGAAATTCTTGTGCTTGGTCTATGACAATTCCTCTTGGATTATTGGGGATGGAAAAAGCATTAACTTTTGGAGGGACTGTTGGCTTGATCTCCCTATTGTAGATGCCATTCATTTGCCTTCCAATCTTCATGAATCCCTTTGGGCTACTGTTCATGATTTCATAAGCAATGGCTCTTGGTTGCTTCCCCCTGAATTATGTGAAAAATTCCCTGATCTTTGTGAAGACATTGGCAAAGTGGTGATTCCAATTTGTGCTGATGAGAAAGACCAGCTAGTTTGGAAAAATTCAGATTCAGGTGCTCTGTCTCTCAAAGTGGCTTTTTTGTTTCGCAACCTTGCTGCATCTCAGAATTGGTGTCAGGTTCTTTGGTCTAACTATATCCCTCCATCCAGATCTTTTTTAGTTTGGAGAATTTTCCATTGCAAAATGCCAACTGATGATTGTCTTAGGAAAAGGGGTGTTATCATAGTCTCTATGTGTTCTTTATGTGGAGAATCAGATGAAACAACTGAGCATCTGTTTTTACATTGTAAATTCGCAACCCACTTATGGAACTGGTTGAGCCACGCGCTGCAATGTCCTCTAGATCTGTCCTCAATTGCTGCAATCTTCTCGGTTCTGGACAGAAATTGGAGCAGACAGCTTAATTTGGTCATCAAGGCTGCCATCATCGATGTGGTTTGGATGATTTGGAGCTGCAGGAATCATTGCAGATTCAATAACATCTCCATTCCTCCTTCGAGGGCAATTGGTGCTATTTTAGCTGCTACCAACCTTTCTGGCTCCTTATCTCCTGGTCCAATGTTTTCCTCAATAGAGGAGTTTAAGATTCTTAAGCATTTCTCAATCTCTGGTAAGTGCTGCAAGGCTCCTACCATTAAACAGGTGGATTGGTTTCCTCCTAAGTGCTCTTGGATTAAATGTAACATTGATGGTTCGACAAAGGGCTCCCCGGGTCATGCTGCTAGTGGGGGTATTTTTCGGGATTCAAGTTGTGCTATTCTTGGATGCTTCTCAACTTACATTGGCATAAATTTTGCTTTTACAGCTGAGCTTATGGCAGCCATGACTGCCATTGAGATTGCCTTTAGCAAAGGTTGGGTCAAACTGTGGTTGGAAAGTGATTCTATGTTTGTAGTGGACGCTTTCAGTTCTAATAAGGCCATTCCTTGGAGACTGAGAAATAGATGGAGAAACTGTTTGGTGTATGTGTCACAGATGCAATTTTCAGTTTCTCACATTTTCAGAGAGGGCAATGCTTGCGCTGACAAATTAGCCTCATTTGGATCATCAAACCATGGTTTCCACTGGTGGGATCTCCCCCCTCCTTTTATTAAGGATGACTTCATTAGGAATAGACAGGGTCTTCCTAATTATAGATTTTGCTAATTCTCTCATGGGTTTTGGCCATTGTCCCCCCATGTTTTTGTACTCTTTTTATCTTTTTAATATATTGAGGTGTGCTGCAGATGATGGGTAGGGCTGGTGGTGCCAACCTAGTTGGGGTTACCTTCTCTATTGTGATGCCTATGCATGCCTTAGCCTTTTATTAAAAAAAACTATAAAACCTTATTTGAGATAAATTCTCAATAATACCCACTTTAAAAACACTTTGGTAAATATTGACGGAAGTGTCTGTCGTTTGCTGTTTTAAGACGCATTTAGGTAAAAATATGACTCTTTGTCGTAAATTAATTTTTCCAACACTGGTGAAAATTAGCAGTGTTAAAATATTTTCACGGTTACGTCCTCACTATGGCTCGTAAAATGCTCTTTGGCTGTTAAATGATTAAAATAATATTATTTTTCACTTTTTCCCATTTTTCACCAAATAAATAATTAAGTAATATTACATTACTATTTCCATTGAATTAAACTTATTAATTCAATAAAAAGGCTTTTACTGCTTTTAACTTGTATTTAATTGAGCTCTGACCACTGTCAGGCTTTCCAATCCACAATCCATATCAAATAATAATATCATGCTAAGATTACATCAATTAACAATTAAAACACATAGTCAAATAAAACGAATAATTAAATGCAAACAGCACAAATAATTAACAACAAATGATAACTTAAGCAAGTAATGCTAAGTTAACAACAAATGATAACTTAAGCAAGTAATGCTAACTAATTGAAATTTTACATACACTCAATAACTAACACAATCAATAACAATGACACATGGCTATCGGAAAAATCCCTCAGGTACTCCCCTTACCTGAAATCAGAATATCTCGGTGGAACAATTCATCGGAAATCCAAACGACGCTGATAACGCGCATATCCGATAACTTAGCTTATCCTCCATTAAACATAACAATCAATCAACAAACAAACAACTAAATCAAGCCTAAAATCCTACATGTTGGTTTTGGCCAAGGGATGTGTTTGGGGTTTAAAATCCTTAAAATTTATAAACTCTTGGATTAGTGATTTATAATCACTTAAAACCCTAAATCAATGATCATGGCATAAAGATTGAATTTAAATCTTCCAATCTCTCAACTAATGATTTTCGGCCATGACCAATAAAATGGTTTAGAGTCCTTAATTTAACTCAAACAACATAGATCCAATACCTATATAACTTATAAGATTGAATCATGTAAAGAAAATGAACAAAATCCCCCGCACAAAACCCTAAGTTCGGCCTCCTTAGGTTAAATAGGTTCGAAATATTTGTTGGATGCAAGGTTATAGATCTAGAATATAGGGATGATAATAGGATGATAGCAATTGGTTTCATGCTCATTGGATTTTCCTATGATTTTCTATGAATTTTTGAATCTAGAAACCCTAAAATGCATCATATTGATAAAGAATTCAAAATGAAAAACTCAATGAAGAACATGATGCTAAATAAGGATGATGAGAATGGTTTACCTCTTGGAATCAAGAAATGAGCAAGAAATCTCCTACTTCCTTTACAAATCAAGCCTAGGTAACTTAGTGTTTCAATGGTGGAAATGAAGAACAACCAATGAAGAAGATGAAGTTAGGCTTTTATAGAAATGAAAATGGGCTCATGGGGTGCTTGGGCCATGGGGAAGCATGGGAATTTGTGTCCAAAGTACAAAAAATCAAGGGTAAAATGGTCATTTTGTACAATGACAAACTTGTGAATAAAACCAACATTAAGGGTATTTTAGTCTTTTCCTCCTAAAAACCATCATGACAATGAGGAGTCATCCCATGACTCACCCCTTGTGACTCATCATGATTTGACATACTATTTATCCGTTAGCGGGTCCCGCCAATCCCGTTTTCAGCTCCCGATTTCGTATAACGCCCGCATAATATATATTATTTCACATTTTAAGTGAAAAATTTTAAAATAGCCAAAGAAGTTGGAAACTTCATAAAAAGCTTAAGTGTTTCGTTCAAGAGTCAAAATTAGGTCATTTGAGCAGTAAAATCTTACTGTCATTAAATCGCAGACCAGGTTTCGTGTGAATTTTCGACCCAAAATCGAATCGTAGCTCTCCACGGTAAAGTAGAGTATGAATATGACCTTGGTTTGTCCAAAATCATTTTCTAGGTTTAAAAATAAAATTATAAACATTTCTGTTTATTTTACTGATATAAAAACAATAAATAGTGAAAAACCGGGTGTTACACCAACACCCCACTTTGGAGTTCTTAAATGGGTCCGACCATTACACATCACTCAATTTTACTTTTTATAACTTAAGCACCTCATTTCTCCAACTCAACAACCTCTAAAAAGTTCTTAAATGGACCCCACCAATAACCCTACATCCTTATATTTAGTTTCCCAAACATTTTTTTATTACAAAAATGTAAACCTGGCCCCACCATAAAATATAAGACCCGGTGCTTATTTAAGCACTTCAGCCCCATAAGCACCTGCTGTCCAATCAACTCCAACGGGACTAAAAAATTAAGCTTCGGTCATTGTTGAAAGAGTTGCTTAATAAGCATCCGGATGGAGATGCTCTAAGGGAGCACAACAACCATTTAAACCACTTTCTATACTAGAACAATATGACCTTTATGAAAGACAACGACTGTTTGTTCCTTATTGACCGTTGTTTGATTTGATGACGAGTGAGAGAAATTCTAGAGAATTCTAGACCAATTTTGGGATTTTGAGAAAAAATCATTATTGATATTTTTTTAACATGTTCTTTTATGTTAATTCTCTATATCTACTAGTAAAATATAACTTCAAGACATTAACATTTATTCTAAATAATCTCATATATATCATTCCAACAGAAATATTAAAGATAATAAAGGTGCTCATTCATAAAAGTATGAAATACAATACTTAAGTATGATTAATATTAAAATAATAGTATATGTATATAGTAGTTCGGTTTGGATTGGATTGGTTTTCCCTTGAAGATCCAACATCCAATCCAATCCAATTAAAAAAATACGGTTTTTTTGGTTTCCGGTTTTCGACTTTTCGATTTGATTTTTGCAGTTTAAATTGGTGGACGAAGACCCCTATCTAACAATACACCTATACTAACCACGCACACAGTGGCAGAGCTTGACTGATATTTTTGAGGGGGCCAATTAGTTAAAGAATATATATATATATATATATATATATATATATATATATATATATATATATATATATATTTTTGGTAGTGTAGTTGGTAAGTCTCTCTAGCTTAAAGCTCAGGTGCCATGTTCGAGTCTCATTAATTCACTTCAAAGGGGATTGATCCCTGGTCATGAGAATTATCAGTGTCGTACCGAACCGCTGTGCCACTGAATATATTTGTGATAATAATTGTAAGCATAGTATATATAACAAAATTTGCAATATCTTTGGGAGAGCCAAAGCTCCCCTGTCCTAAAGAAGATCCGTCCCTCCACACACACACACACACACACACATATATATATAGGAACTGTAAAAGTGGTTTTGTATTTATCTTCTTCTTTTAATTTTATTTGATAGTATCCTGATTTTAAATCAAATTTTGAAAAGATAACTCCATTATGTAATCTTCTTATTAAATCTTTTTTATTAGGGACAGGATATCGAATCCATCTTAAAGCTTTATTTAAAGGTTTATAATTAATTACCATTCGAGGTTCTCCTCTTTCAATTTCAGATTGATTATTAACATAAAAGGCGGTGCAACTCCAAGGGGACTTGCTTGGCCTAATTAACTTTTTATCTAAAAGATCTTTTATATCTTTTTTACAAAATTCTAAAGTCTCACTATTCATTTGAATAGGTCGAGCTTTAGTGGATATTTGTACTTTCATTCATACTCTGTTTTCATCTATTTTCAGTTTTAATTATAAAATCAGATTTAAATTTGTCCATTAATTTTGTCTTATATATTTGAGAAACATTTATTGAAGGTATACTCCAATTATTAAGTTTCTGCTCTATATCAGGCAAAATTATTTGTTGTTCATTTATTAAGGATGAATTAGTACTTTCACTTGTACTAGTTTCATCTTCTTCAAAAAAAAAATCTTTACCTTTTCTTGAAATCATTTTTAGAAGGCTAGACATGGTGGCCTAACCTTAATGATCTAGTACCTATAAAGGAAACTGAGTTACCTAATCAACACCGGGACCACTTCCTTTTTTAGATGGGAGAAGCCTTTCAGAAGGGACGGACTTGAAATGTTTTGAAATCCGGAAAGCAGGTACTGTTGAGCTTTTGACTTCTGAACCTGCTTTTACTGTAGATAATTGATTCTTGTCTGCCACAGAATTTCGCCGGCACAACAAGACAAAATACTTTTCTTTTTCTTTATTGAATTTTGGCGACTGATAGGAACCTTTGTCGGCCATCTTTTTGACTCGTGAGAGAGATGCGACAAACTTCAATTATTCTTCGAATTATTGATCAAAGAGTCCATAATCTGGGTCATTATTTTCCAGATATGGATTATAGTTGAATTCTTCAGAAGGTGCAATTTCTTCTTCTTCCTCATTATCAGACCCTATTGATGAAAGGGCTTCTTGTAACATTTTCTTGTATTCAGCTGGCGAAGAAGCACTAACATTTAAAGTATAGGGAGTTATTTGCTGAGAAGAGGAATCAATTACTTCTTTTCCTTTGGTTTGAGCAGGAGGAGTTTTTGGAGGCTCATATGGTGGAGGAATCTTACTCCTGTTGATACGCCCAAGATTATTTGCCCAAGCTTCAAACTTATTTTTAACAACCTCTTCATTATATTTTTTCCACCATGAGACAGTAATTACTGCACAGATATGCTTTGGAAATGGCTCAGGTAGATGAAGATGATATTCAAAATTAAACTTCAATAACCATGCTATTCCAAATTGTGCACAGAAATGAAGCAGTTTTCCAAAAATTGGTATTTTCGGAGTAAGTTGTTTGTATTGAAAGTAAAGATGAAATAGGGAATTAGGAAGGATTTCGGCTGATAAACCAAACAACCAAAACCATTCCATAAACCAGTTGGGATATCTGGCTTGGCTTTTTTGAAAATCAAAGTACCAAGAATGACGGGGATTAGACTGGAAAAGAACATATTCCCAGGCTTTTTGATAATCCCAGTAATTGTAGACTGGAGGGTCAAATACCCTTGAGAATCTTTTGAGTTTATTTGGGCTTTGGCCCCAATCTGATAAAGAGAGGACCTTTAAAATCCCGCACTGAGAGTAAGCAATTACATCAGGGGACTCAGGATTACAATTTTGGGTTATTTCAACTGATTGGGTATCAATTAAAATGTATTGGTAAAAAGATAGGTTCTTTTCAAGGCCATGGACCGGAACCCATCCAAAATTATTGGGTATTAATTGTTTAAGTAGAGCCCAGGGCTCAATAGTTGAGGTGTCACCCATTTCAGGTTCAACCAAAGCATGTTTTATGCAGGTTGATTTTTCTTTTGAATTCTTTGGAACTCTTTGAGCCAGGTTTTTTATGGGGTTATTTGGGTCATCATCTGTAGGATTAATTTGGGTATTTGAAGGGCTATTTGTGGGTTTATTTTGTGGGGTATTCTTTTTGGCTAAATCGGATGCAGAGGGAGCAAATGAATCAATTGTTAAAGTTTTTGATTTTCCCCAAGAGGGGGAGGCCCCACCACGGATAGACCCTCCTCGAGAAGACCCACCTCGGGCCTTGGATGCCATTAAGTGAGTTTTTCCTACAAAAACTCCCTGGTTAGATAATCAGGGATAAAATTATTTTCTCCTTTTAAATATTCTATATCAAAATCAAAACAACTTAAAAGATTTTGCCATCTAGCAAAAATATGTTTTGAAACCAGATTTTTAACATCCTTTTCTAAAACATCTTTTGCTGCTTTACAATCAATTCTGAGTAAAAAAATTTTATTTATTAAATCATCTTGAAATTTTGTAATACATAGTACTATAGATAAAATTTCTTTTTTAATAGTACTATATTTCTCTTGAGACGAAATCCAAAGACCGGAGTGAAATTTGACCACCTGATCAACTTTGGAATTCGGAAGGATTTGTAGTAGGATACCACCATATCCTTTTTCAGATGCACCTGTCTGGACGATTAGACTAGCATCAGGATGAGGAATACCAAGACAAGGAATTGATTTGACTTCCCTTTTGATGTCCATGACTAACTCAGATAATTCAGAAGACCAAGGCTTAGGATTTTTGGTTTTTCTAAGTATGGAATAAAGGGGTTTACACTTTATCCTAATATTGGGTATAAACTCTGAGACATAATTTAAACATCCCAAAAATCTTTGTAATTGTTTTTTGTCTTTTAATTCATTTGGAAAATTATCAGCAAAAGCAATACTTCTGCTAATTGGTATTATTGTTCCTTGAAATATTTCATGACCCAAAAATCTTATTTTTGTTTGACATAACTTTGTTTTCTTGGCAGATAAAGCCATGCCATTTCTTTTTATTGTTTCTTTAAAAATATTTAGATGTTTAAAATGTTGTTCTAATGATTGAGAAAAAATTAGAACATCATCAATATAAACAAGAGTGAATTCAGAATGGGGGTTTAAAATATCATTCATAATATGTTGAAACTCTGAAGGAGCATTTTTTAATCCTAAAGACATTACATTCCATTCATAATGACCAAGAGGAACTGTAAAAGCGGTTTTGTATTTATCTTCTTCTTTTAATTTTATTTGATAGTATCCTGATTTTAAATCAAATTTTGAAAAGATAACTCCATTATGTAATCTTCTTATTAAATCTTTTTTATTAGGGACATGATATCGAATCCATCTTAAAGCTTTATTTAAATGTTTATAATTAATTACCATTAGAGGTTCTCCTCTTTCAATTTCAGATTGATTATTAACATAAAAGGCGGTGCAACTCCAAGGGGACTTGCTTGGCCTAATTAACTTTTTATCTAAAAGATCTTTTATATCTTTTTTTACAAAATTCTAAAGTCTCACTATTCATTTGAATAGGTCGAGCTTTAGTGGGTATTTTACTTTCATTAAAACCTTCTTCATACGGTAGAGATACTGTATGTATCTTCCTTTCCCAAAAAGCATTAGGAATATTTGAGCATACTTCATTTTCAAATTCTTTTTGTAGGTTAACTATTTTTTCTTTTATTAAAGGATCTTGCAATTGTTTTTCAATTTTTGCATAAACAATTTCTTTTTGAAGAAAACCAATTTGATTTTCCTTTTCTTCGAGTAATTGATAGAAAATTCTTTTCTTCTAAATTATCGTTTAAAATGTTTAGTTCTTTTGTTTTTATTGGGTTTAAAAACTCAAAAAGTATTTCTTGATTATCTCTTATAGTTATTATTCCTTCTTCTGAGATTTTCAAGGGATACAATTGAGTTATAAAAGGGGCTCCTAAAATTATCTGTTCTGAAGTATGTCTAACAAGGAGGAAGGAACTTTTAAAACAAATTCCCTTGTTACAAATACTTGCTTCTTCTAATTTATAATTTACTTGTAATTTTTGATTATTGGCAGTATATAATTTTTGAATTGTTTTCTGATAGTATTGAGTAGGGATAAGACCTTCTTGAATGCAATTTAGGTCGGCTCCCGAATCAATTAAAGCAATGAAAGGTTGATGAAAAGATTTTCCAATTTTTAAATTAACCTTGACATGCCATTTTTGTTGCATTGTTTTTATTCTTAAAAAGAAGTTTGTTTCTTCATTATAAAAATCATTTAGTTCATTTTCTTCATCTAAGTGTTGTGTAGTAGACGAGGAGTTGGAAATAGTTTTCCCTTTCCCTTTCCCCAGGGATTTTGAAAAATTTTGTTGCAAAATTTTATATTTGGTTTTTAAATAAGCAATTTCATTTTTTAAAATTTTAATTTCTTTATAAAGAAATGAAAGACTTATTGGTTCCTGATTAAATGATGAATCAGGATTTTTCTGCGGATATAAAATATCTTTTAAATTATAACCTTTAAATTCATTCTTAGAAACTTCTTGAGTTTCTAATTCTTTATATTTTTCGAGCATTGCAAGTTTAACTTGTGGGTCCTCAATCTGACCAACCAGGTCAAGAAGAACTCTTGCTTCTTTGGAAATAACATTGATTGTAAATTTACAATCACAATTATCTCCTAGGCAACCACAACTTAAACATCCAACATCAGAATCAGAGGATGTCTCTTGATTCTGGTAAATTATTTCCTGTTCGTCTTCAGAAGACGATTCAATTGAGGATTCTGTTTCATAAAGTAATATTTTAGCAATTTGTTCTTTAATTTCATCATCCATTTTAAGTTCTTTAATTTTTTGTTTAACTCTACAATTTTTTGCCATGTGTCCTGCACGACCACATTTGTAACAAATTATATTTTTCTTACATCCTTTATTATAAGGTTTATTATAAGTTTTTCTCTGGGGTTTTTTATAAGTTTTAATAGGCTTTTCAACAGGTGTTTTCCTATTAAATTTCTTATAACTTCTGAATTTCTGAGGTTTTGCCCTTCTTTGTTTTGAAGGAGGAGTTAATTTCTCATAACCAAATTGTTCACAAAAATTTCCTAATTCTTTATTATTAGTTTTACTTTCAAATTTAGCTTGCCTGTGCATTTTTATATCAGTGCAAAATTGCAATCCTGTTTTGTTTATTATTGAAATAATTCTCCCATACGTTAATTCTTCTAAAGGAGTACCTGGGTACTCAAGTTTAATTTGAGATCTAACCTTTTGAGCAAAGTTTTTGGGAAGACCTGAAATGAATCTGTCTTTCCAATATGCTTCTCTACAGTCAGTTCTCGTATAATTTTTTGTCAAAAAATTATCTTTATACCATCTAAATTCTCCAAGAGTTGGACAATAAATATTATTAAGAATTTCAAGGGACCTATCTGCAAAAACGTTAGCGTCTCCAATAAACGCTTGAGATATTGCAAATATTAATTCTTCTACCTGTTGATCAACGGCATATTCAACAGGTTGTCCATTTTCATCTTTTCTTATTTCTGTTTTTGTGAAGGAGAGGACAGTTTGTCTGTCTACTTCTCTCAAATTATTATCCAACCATCCTTTAAGGCTTCCTGTGGAACCTTGGATAAGTAATTTGACAGTACTAAGGGCATTATTTCTTTTAGCCCTATAAGCAGTAGCTACCATGGACATTTCTTCAAGTTTTCTCATTATTTGGTGTTCTGAGAATCCATCTATATTCCATTCAACAATACCTTCTCCAGTGTATTGTGATGCATTATCTAACATATTATCTTCAAATTGTATATCAGGCAAAGTAGGCCTATGATAATAATTTCTTGATGTAGGGTAGGTTTTTGAAGTATTTTTAATTTTATTAACAACATCAATTTTTGTATCATTAAATTGATTTTCTAATTCCAAAATATCTTCATTTTTTATCATATTCAATTTTGATGATGATATTTTTAATGAAGATAACCTTTTGATAATTTCATCTAAAAGTTCATTGTTAGATTCTTTTCCTATTTTAATATCCTTTATTTCAGAATCTGATAATTTATAAGGATTTATTAATGATTTTTCTAATCTTTTAGAAGAAGTTTCCTCTTTCTGGGGTAAATCAACTTCTTCAGTAGTAGTTGCAACTTGGTATAAAAGTTGGTTTGTATAATTTAACTGATGTTGAATATTTTTTATATCATTCCGTGTGGGATTTTGAATTGACAAAGTTTTTGCATCTTCTTTCATTGTTTTGAAAGGGGATGCAGTTATTTCAATATTATCAATATTTGGAAAAGTTATTTCTTCCAATGGTGGAATTACCGAAATAACCTCTTTACCTTTAGTTGTTTTCCAAATTTTTCTGGCAGAGTTTAAAGTATTTATTTCTAAATTTTTAAAACAGTGTTCTTCAAACCAAACGAATTAGGGAACAATGTCATCCTCTACCTCCTCTAAATAAGCAAAATAGGCTTCCCTATATTGCCTTATTTCAGATTGGGAAAATGTTGAGAAAAACCATTTTCTTTTTTGTTCAAATTCAGGTTTTAAAAATTCTTTCTGTAGTTTCTGTCGATCAACGTAAAATTTTGTTATTACAAAACATTGATTTGGTGTTTCAAAACTTTGGTTTATTTCAGATAGAGTCGGAGACTCTCTCTGAACTGCAGGTTGAACAGTTTGTGGTGTTTCAACCCTGTATTCAGGTTGGGGAGTAACAGGATGATCTCTTACTCGTGCCAATCTTAATGAATGGAATGAATCCATCGATTTTCTGGAATTATTAGTTTGCTTTGATACCAGATAGCCACTGTGGATCATCTCAAGAATTAGTGTTAGAAAAATAGTTGAAAATATTTGATCCTCAAACCTCGCCGGTCGAGTATCTCTTAGACATACACACACTGGGGTGTTTATGCCTAATCTATGCAATGGTTTAATAGCAACTTGTATTAAACCAATGTGCAAAAATCTGTATTTTTGTTTATGTTCTTTTAACATAGATAAATTCAAGAGATTTAAACTCTCTTGAGTTTTATCTATCTTGATTGTGTATTCGGCAGTTTTAATTATAAAATCAGATTTAAATTTGACCATTAATTTTGTCTTATATATTTCAGAAACATTTATTGAAGGTATACTCCAATTATTAAGTTTCTGCTCTATATCAGGCAAAATTATTTGTCGTTCATTTATTAAGGATGAATTAGTACTTTCACTTATACTAGTTTCATCTTCTTCAAAAAAAATTTCTTTACCTTTTATTGAAATCATTTTCAGAAGGCTAGACATGGTGACCTAACCTTAATGATCTAGTACCTATAAAGGAAACTGAGTTACCTAATCAACACCGGGACCACCAGGCTTACCAACGGATTTACTACCCTGACTCCGGGCTTTACTACCGGGAACACCCTTCAGGCTGACCAACGCTGTAAAAAATGACAACTCAAGACCAATATAAGTACCAGAACCCTAAGGCTCTAATACCAGATAACCACTGTGGATCATCTCAAGAATTAGTGTTAGAAAAATAGTTGAAAATAGATGAAAATGGACAACCTGTTGAATATGCTGTTGATCAACAGGTAGAAGCATTAATATTTGCAATATCTCAAGCGTTTATTGGAAATGGGTGACACCTCAACTATTGAGCCCTGGGCTCTACTTAAACAATATATATATATATATATATATATATATATATATATATATATATATATATTACGTATTAATACTTCCTATTTGAAAACAACTTAAGGACAAGGTTGATGTAAAAACAGTAGATTACACTTGTGTATTTCATATGTAGAGAATTCAAGAATATGCTAAACATTCCAAGAATCTACAAGAATAAAAAAAAAGGTGACACAGCCCAAGGTGATGCTATTTTGTTTCTGCTGCAAATTTCTATTTGACCAAGTTCTTATTGTTAATGTTGTAATATCATATTGGATTTGCAGCCAAACATGGTAAGTTGACTATCCATA
Organism: Sophora flavescens; assembly: GCA_030762895.1. Taxonomy (NCBI): domain Eukaryota; kingdom Viridiplantae; phylum Streptophyta; class Magnoliopsida; order Fabales; family Fabaceae; genus Sophora; species Sophora flavescens. The sequence continues at coordinate 97,546,831 of CM061068.1, read as the reverse complement.
TGATTAATGAATATATATATATATATATATATATATATATATATATATATATATATCAGTAGCCTTTGTTTGTAAGCACGATGCATTTCTAGAACACTCAAGTGAGCGGTCTTTCAAGATCTGAGGGATGAGATTTCATTTTATGCATATTTCACTATTTGGAATCAGAACAAACAAAATTGAAGCATTATTGGCCTTGATCTGCTGATTGTTGGTCATAATAAAAAGTAAGACATAATTAATGAATATCAAATGGGTGGGATCACCTCAAGTTTTGTAGTTAGAATGACCGCTGTTAGGGTCCTACTCTCCCTTGCTTCTGCTCACAACTGCCATATTCATTAATTGGATTCAATACAACCTTTCTCTATGGTGATCTATAGAAGGAAGTTTACATGCAACTACCTCCTAGGCTTACTGTTTCTCATCCCACGCCGGCTACAAGTAAGGGTGGCAAATGGATGGATCGGATAAATTTTTATTCGGATCTTAACAAATGAATTAAAAACAATCCATTAATCCATTATAATCCATTAAAAATTCATTAAAAAAAAATCCAATCCATCCATGATCCATTAAATAAAATCATCCCAAACCATCCATTAATAACTTTTCATGGATGGATATCCAATCCATCCACTAAAATTTATTTTAAGAAATTAAATAATTTTATATCTCTTTTATCCATCCATAAATTAATTTTTTTTTTAAAATAATTTGTAAAAAAATTTAAAATATTATCTCTATCTCACCCTCTCTCTCATCTTTCTTCCTCTCTCTACCCTTTCTCTCTCTCCTTTTTTTCATACTCTCTTTATCCACTCTATCTCACGACCATTTTGTATCACGATTATTTTTCTATTATTATATGGGAGTTATTGATTATGTGCATCTACAGTGGTTGTTTTGTCACTACGTTCCATGACATTGTTTTACGAAATTTGTTACGACTTTCTGTGCTTTCAATTAGTTAATACATTTTTTTAAGTTTCTCAGCAAAAAAAAAAAGGCAACGAAAAAAGAAAACGTACTTGATAACGTGGACTACTACTGGTGCTTGAGAACAATTAATTAGTTAATACTTAATATAACAAAAAAAAGAAAAAAAAAGAAAAAAAAATAAAAAATAGTGAAGAAAAAATAACAGGGAACGAAAGAGAAAATTAGATGGAGTTTTTTTTTTTTGGTTACAAATAGAGGTTTTTTTTATTGGGTGAAAAATAATATGAAAAAATTAAATTGGTTTTGGAATGGATAAAAGTTGATTCATTACATTTTTTATTGTTGGTCCAATGGATTTTAAAAAATATTGGATGGATCATAAACCATCCACTAAAAAAATAATCCAATCCATCCAATCCATTTATATTATTTTTTTATAAATGGATGGATTGGATGGATTTTCTCATGGATGGACTGGATGGATGGTGGACAAATGGATCATTTTGCCACCCCTAGCTACAAGCTACAGAAGTCACTCTAAGGACATAAGCAGGCTAAGTAGACAATGGAATTCCAATCTCTCTGTTGATCTTATCAGCTCTGACTATGAACAATCCAAGGAAGACTATTCCCTCTTCATTAAATCATCTTCACATTGCTTCACTACAATTCTGGTCTATGTAGATAAGTTGGTTCTAATAGGGAGTGACCTTGCAGAAATCAATCATATGAAGCTACTGCCGCATGCCAAATTTAGCATCAAAGACTTGGGCAATTTGGAATTAGTCTAGAAGTTTCTAGGTATTAATGAAAAGAGTCTATGGAGAAAAATATAAATGTATATTGAAAAATACTTAAATTCAATACAGCAGAAAGGTGTTTATATAACACCTATAATGGAAAAGACTTAGTCAAAGATAGGATGACTTAGTCTAAAGATTAACAGCCTAAAAAAACTTAACAAAATACAATGGATCTAATTAACAGAATACTTGCCTAACAAACTTAACAAAATACAATGGATCTAATTAACAGAATACTAATTGAAGATTAATAACAATTAATAGCTCTAATAGCCCCCCTCAAACTGGAGAATGTATACATTTCATTCCCAGCTTGGTGATGAAATGCTGGAAAGGTGCAGGGTCGAGAGCCTTGGTGAACATGTCGGCTAGTTGAGCTACACTTGTAATGGGAAGAAGATGAAAAAGCTTGGCTTTGAGGTCAACATGACAGTCAAGTTCGAATATGCTTAGTCCGCTCATGAAATTATGAGTTGGAGGCAATATGCCTAGCGGATTGACTATCGCAATACAACAAGGCAGGTTGAATGAAGGAAACCTGAAATTCCTGAAGGAGATATGTCAACCATTTGAGCTCACAAGTAGTGGAGGCAAGAGCTCTGTATTCAGCCTCGGATGAAGATTTGGAGATGGTTGCCTGCTTTTTGGATTTCCAGGAAATGATGGAAGAGCCAAGAAATATACAATAACCCGTGACATATTTTCGGGTATCCGGGCAAGTTGCCCAATTAATCTGAATCGCTGAATCCTTTGAGTTGTAGAGTAGAATCACATGGGTAAAAAAGTCCTTTAGCTGGTGATCCTTTGAGATAGCGAAGAATGCGGACAGCAGCGTCTTGATGCAAATAAGTGGGACGTGCCATGAATTGGCTAAGCTGTTGGACAGAAAAACTCAAGTCAGGGCGTGTAGTTGTCAAGTAAAGTAGCTTACCGATGAGGCGTCTATAAGGAGCAGGATCAGGAAGAACATTACCAGTATCAGCACTTGGCTGAGTGCCCTTTGCAATAGGAGTGGCAGCAGGTTTTGCAGCCAGTAAACCACATTGGTTTAAGATGTCTAATGCATATTTACGTTGACAAATATGAATACCTTGTTTAGAACGAGCAATTTCAAGGCCCAAAAAATATTTTAAAGGACCTAAATCTTTGATTTTAAAGGTAGAATGTAAAACCGTTTTTATTAACTCAAATCATGAATATCATTACCTGCAAGAATTAAGTCATCTACATAAATGAGTAAAACAATAAAAGTATTTTTAGAAGCTTTGATGAATAAAGAGCAATCAGAATTAGATTGAGAGAAACCATGTGAATTCAAGAAGGAAGATAAACGAGCAAACCATTGACAACTGGATTGTTTTAAGCCATAAAGAGATTTAAGTAACTTGCAAACTTAATTGGGTTTAGGTGTAGAAAGCCCTGGAGGGGGTTGCATATAAACCTCCTCATCTAAGCTACCATGCAAAAATGCGTTATGCACATCTAGTTGATGAAGGAACCAATTTTGGGATGATGCTATGACTAATAAAAGTCTAATTGTTGTGACCTTAGCAACGGGAGAATAAGTGTCAAAATAATCCAAGCCTTCAATTTGATTGAAGCCCTTAGCAACCAAACGGGCTTTATATCTTTCAATGGTTCCATCGGCCTTATATTTGGTCCGATAGAGATTTACAACCTATTGCAACTTTATTTTTAGGAAGCTCAATGAAAATCCAAGTATTGTTGGAATGCAGTGCATTGAGCTCGGAATTTATTACCTGAATCCAATGGTCATGCTTAATGGTCTGTTTATAAGTGGCAGGGTCAGTGTGTGAAGTGATTGTAAGTGTGTAGTGTAAATGGTCAGGAGATAACTGAGAATAAGATAGAACATTGGATAAGGGATATCTAATGGATGTATTGATATTGGAAGAAATGGTGTTAAAATGAAAATCTTGTAAATAAGAAGGAGGATTTCGAGGTCTTACAGATCTTCTTAAAGGTGCAGCATCCTCTGTGGATGGAATGTGAACAGCAGCAGGAGGTGAATTGTCATCAGTGTGATTATCAATGTTAGCAGTAGAAGGCTCCAAATCATTATTATGCAAAGATGGTGATTGTGAAGCAGGTATATTGTGCAAATGAGGCAAACAAATATGTTGTGTAGTAGGAGATGGTGAGTTGAAAACATAATCAAAAAGGAAAGAAAAATCAGTATGTGGAGATGCAGAATTAGAATGCAAAGAATGAGGTGTAGACAGGAAAGGAAAAGATGTTTCATAAAAAATGACATTTCTAGAAATAAAGAAATCATGAGTATGCAAATCAAAAAGAATATAACCTTTGGTTCCAGGCTTGAAGCCTAAAAAGATAGACTTTCTGGCCCTAGGGTCAAGTTTATGTCTATGGTTAGTAAGAGTAGAGGAAAAGGCAAGGCAGCCAAAGACTCTAAGATCCTTAAGATTAGGAGGTGTGTTATGTAACATCTCATAAGGAGATTTATTATTCAAAACTGGACTAGGAAGCCGATTTATTAAATGAATAGAGTGGCATAGGGCATAGTTCCAAAAGGTTTTAGGCAAATGTGATTGAAGGAGCAACACCCGGGTTACATTAAGTAGGTGTCTATGTTTCCTCTCAACAACTGAATTTTGTTGAGGGGTTTCCACACAAGAGGTTTGGTGGATAATCCCAAGAGAGGAGTAGTAAGATGGCATCAAAAACTCTTTGCCATTATCGGTTCTGATGATTTTTACCTTAGCAGAAAATTGTGTAGAAACAATGTTAAAGAAATGAAAGATGCATTGTCTTGTGTCAGCTTTAGTTTTAAGCAAATAAACCCAAGTGTAACGACTGTAATCATTAACAATGGTTAAAAAATAATGGTGATTTTGAATAGATGCAATGCTAAGAGGACCCCAAATGTCCATATGCAAAAGGGAAAAAGGATGCAGAGATGACGAATCACTTTGTGAAAAAGGTAATCTAGCTTGTTTAGCATAATGACAGCAGTCACAAATCAATCTTTTATTAAAACTAATGTAATAAAAATCATTACAAAGCTGCTGTAAAACAGGGGAGGAGGGATGGCCTAATCGGAAATGCCACAAGTCAAAGGAAGTAAATGGCATTTGGCTAGTATTATTAGCTAAACTAAAAGACTCATTGGAGTTATTAAAGGATGTAGGAATCCCATGAAAGATGTATAGATTGTTATGAACCTCAGCTTGCCCAATCATCCTCAGGGTAGACCGAGCCTGTATAATGCAAGAAGTAGAAGTTAAAAGCAATTGGCATTCAAGGGAAGAAGTGAGTTGGTTAATGGAAATGAGATTAAAGTGGAATTCCGGAATGTAAAGAACATTGGTGAGGAAAATTTCATTGTTAAAGAAAATAGAGCCTGAGTGTTTGGCATAAAGAATTGTACCATTAGGAAGCTTAACAGAAATTGGGGCAATCCTTTTGTGTGTGGTAAAACATTCAAGATATGGGCATATATGGTCACTTGCTCCAGAATCTAGGATCCAAGTGAAAAAAGGAGAGACATATTTACCTGATTTAGCAACACCTGAAACCACATGATGATGGTTGTCTGGTGGGGTTGGCTTACTCACAGTGTTCACAGCTGAATTAGAATCATGTCTTGATGAATGAAGAAGGTGAAGCAGAGATTGGTATTCATCCTTTGAAAGAGAATATGAGGGCTCGGTTTGGACCACTGTAGCAGGTGTGGAAGGATACTCAATCCGAGGAATCTTATTGGATGATGTCGCAGCCAACTGAGGAGAAGAATTTGTTGTTCTTGTGCGATACCCAGGTGGAAAGCCGTGCTTGAAATAGCATGTATCTACTGTATGATTGGTGCGGTTGCAATGGGTGCATAGCATTTGAGATCGAGAATTGGTACGACCCCTACCTCGTCCTTGGGACTGATTACCACGACCTTGATTGGAATTGGAGGCGACTAGGGCTGTGGAATCAGGTAAAATTGGGGGTTTTCGTTCTTGTTGGAGAACCATAAAGTAGGTTTCACTGATTGAAGGTAATGGGTTCATGATGAGAATTTGGCTTTGAATGGGTTGATACGTCTCATTGAGACCTTTCAAGAAGCAAATTACGTGTTCTTTATCCTTATATTGCTGGACAGATTTACTCAAATCACAGGTGCAGAGATGGATGCGAGAACAAGAAGGAGTTGGGCGCAAAAATTCAAGTTCGTCCCATACAATTTTCATATCTGTGAAGAATGTAGATAAAGAACGCTAACCCTATTTCATGGAGTGAAGCTCTTGTAGTAGATCGGACATGCGAAAGTGATTCCCTCGAGTGAAGCGAATCTGGAGATCAAGCCACAAATCCCTAGTCGTGTCAAAGGAAGCTGTGCTTTGTGAAATCTGTGGGGATAATGTTCCTGTGATCCAAGAGACCACCATATGATTGTAGCGTTGCCATGCATCGAACAAAAGATCGGTTTCAGCTGGCGCAGAAAGAGAACCATTGATGAATTTAAGTTTGTTCTTGGAAGAAAGAGCCCGAATCATCGCGCGACTCCAGTGGTAGTAGTTTTCACCATGAAGGGGCGGGTTTTCGCCAGGGTGAAGAAAGAACGGGCTTGATGGGTTTTGGGATGGGTCGGTTAGGGGTGGTGGCAGTGGCAATGGTGGATCGTTGTTTGAGCCATTGTTGATGGTTGATTTGGGGGTCTTTGGTGGGGTGTCGGCTATGAAAACAGAGGCCAAGAAAAAGAAAGATATGCGGAAGCTATGTTTTATGAATGAGAAATGAAGACCGATACCATATTAATGAAAAGAGTCTATGGAGAAAAATAGAAATGTATATTGAAAAATTCTTAAATTCAATACAGCAGAAAGGTGTTTATATAACACCTATGATGGAAAAGACTTAGTCAAAGATAGGATGACTTAGTCTAAAGATTAACTGCGTAACAAACTTAACAAAATACAATGGATCTAATTAACAGAATACTTGCCTAACAAACTTAACAAAATACAATGGATCTAATTAATAGAATACTAATCGAAGATTAATAACAATTAATAGCTCTAATACTAGGTCCCAGAATGGTCTCACCCTTTACCAAAGAAAGTATGCCTTAGATCTCCTTCAAGACATTGGCCTTATAGCTACTAAGCCTTATACAACTAAACTTCACAGAACATTAGGACATATTTTCCATGACCCCACTGTTTAAACAAGGCTCCTTGACCACCTTATTTGTCTTACTTATACCAGACCTAACATATGTATTGAGGTGAGACATGTGAGTCCATACTTGGATTACCCCACTATCACTCATCATCAGGCTGCCTTGTGTTTCCTTAAATATATAAAAGGTCTCATGGTAAAGGCATATTTTCCCCTACAACCTCAGACCTTCTACTGAAAAGGATTTTGTGATTCTGAGTGGGGTGTGTGCCTTGACACAAGGAGGTCTGTTGTTGGTTCATTTTTTTCCCCCTTGGATCCTCTCCGATTACCTAGATCAATAATTTCATGATCCTCTTCTAAAGCAGGATATCGAGCACTAGCATAAGCCACATGTGAAGTTCAATGGCTTGTTTACCATTTTTCAAGACCTCTAGATTCTCAATCCTACCCTAGTTGTTTTATATTGTGATAATTGATCTGCACACGAGCGTATTAAGTACATTGAAATGGATTGCCATATTGTCCAAGACAAAGTTCAATTTGGCATGCTCCATCTACTTCCTTTCTCAACCACTAGCCAAGTTGCTAATATGATCACCAAGACATTAGCACTTGCCCCTTTAGTCATCTGCACTCCAAGCTAGGAATGCTCGACATACACATTCTAGCTTCAGGGTGGTGTCACCAGCATCCAATTGTTGTTAGTTTAGTGTGTTAGACAATTATTACAATCACAATTCATCTTCTCAAACTTTTGTCTTATATCTTTACAACCCTCCCCAAACCCCATCAAGTGAGAGCCTCGTGCATTGGGCCGGGCCGCCCTTTATTATATACATGAACGGACTAAAAAATTATTACTCCCACAATTTTTTGTAAATCATAAGATTTAAATTGCCAAATTGTCTCTTGTTGAAAGGTGAGACTAGACTTTGCTTCAAGTCCTGCTTTGAAATTTCGAAAGGTGTCTATGAAATATACAGTGAAGGTGTGCTGATAAAACGCTAGTCTAAAAGGAATCAATCTTGTTGTGGCCACACATGGCACTGCTAGTTGCATTAATCGGATGGTATTAAGCCTTCCATTTTCCTCACTACTTCATCCATCGAAGGTCTGGAGTCTGGCACCACAGAGGCACAAGCCCTTGCTAATCTCATCATATGCACACCCATGTCCTCAACCTCAATGCCATCATCAAACAATGTATATAAAAGTCCATCCCTAGCTTGAAGTTCGACCCAACTTGGAAGATCAGGATCCTCCACTATTGTTTTGCCAGTCAGCATCTCCAGAAGGAGAACACCGAAGCTATAAACATCAGACTTCTGTGTCAGTTTTCCAGTTCTATCAACCTCTGGTGCTTGGTAGCCTTTATTTTCCGAGGGCGGCATGACAGTGAGGCCCACTGCTAGACCAAAAAAACCAAAATCTGATATGCAACCTTGAAAGTCTGCTGTGACAAGTACATTAGACGGTTTTATGTTGCCATGGACAAAATTCATCCCACTAACAGAGTGAATATGTGCAATACCCCTAGCAGCTCCAAGTAAGATCTTCATCTTGGATTTCCAATCTAGTAGTTGAGTAGCTACTTTCCATCTTCCTGTCATCATGTTACACATGGTATAGTCAGAAAATGCAAACTATGCAACAACCAACGCTGGTATAAAGTTTACAGGGGACAACGAGTGTAGGACAAATTGTAAATGCCTACTTTTCATCCTTTTTAAAGCACACATAAATATGTACATTATACAGAAATATATGATATATAGTTGCGGGAAAATTTCCACCCAAGTGAATTTGTATCTAAAAATGAACGAGTAAGGATGTATTTACCTTTAGATTATTTAATGGATTAAAATCTCTGCATTTTATCATATCATAAATAGTGAAACATAAAACGGCGGTAAATGTAGTTACCTAACATACAAAATGAAGCCTAATATTGGCATGCTACAAAATTAATGAAACAGGACATTGCAATGAGCACTGGTAGCACTAATACCATAATGGTTTATATTAGATATGGTCTTGACATCTATATTAAGAAAAGAAAGACATTACAATCCCAACCTTGAACCTCATGGTATAAATAAACAAAAACAAAAAAAATGTTCAAAATGAGAGTAAGTAGTAATTAATTACCATGCATTAAGGCTGATAAGTTACCCCCAGCTATGTAGTCGTAGATCAGTAGTCTTTCATCAATGGAATAGTAGTAAGCACGAAGGGGACAAACATTGGGGTGGTGAGGAAGCAAAGTTTGCAACATCTCCACTTGCTTTTCAAATTCTGTTTTACTTATCTTAACTTCTTTTAACCTCTTCACAGCCACTGTTGCACTCCCATCCTCTAAGATGGCTTTATATGTTGTTCCATAGCTTCCTTTCCCAAGTACTTCGGCAGAAGCTCTTAATAAATCCTCAAGATCAAAGCTATAATAAGAATCTAGAAAAACTAGTTTTTTTGGAGGAACTTGCTTATTATAGCTTGTTTTAACATCTTCAGTGTAAAGCTTATTATCTTGTTCAATGCTAGTAGCCTTCTTAACCTGACGGTTAAATCCACCTGGTATCTTAGGTATGCGGATACCTATGAATTTCTTCTCAGTTGTACGCCTCGAACCTAACTGATCATAGGATTTCTCACTCACCAAATGCTTCATTCCTTGATCATTCCCTGCTTTGACTTTGCTCTATACCACAAGAAAATGTAATGTGAATCCACCTATGCTATGTTTTGGAGAAGCATTGCTAATGAATGGGGAAAAAATTAGCATTTAGCAGAAAAGAAATATTGCATAGTCAAAGCTTCACAGAATTATTTAAAATTGTTAGATAATTGGAAGAGAGTAAAGAATTATAAGGGAGATTAAATGGATATGTAAGTAAAGGACACACAATGCATCATTTCAATAAATTAATGTACAAGGGTTCATTTAGGAACAAAATGAGGAAACAGTGAGAGTGGTGAAAGTGAAGAGAAAGAAAAGGTAGAATATAATTTATTGAATTTGGAAATAAAAAAATATGGAAGGAGATAGAATTACTAACTATAAAAACAAAGTGGTGCATGAGTAAATTGAAGGGAATTATCTTCTTTTATCTCAGTTTCACCCCATATTGTAGGAACCATTTTCAATTGAAAGTCATAAACTGTCTGCTAAACCCACTCCCTAAATTCCTATATATAGGTGAACAAATAAAACATCCCATCAAATCATTCCCTTTACTTTTTATTTTATATATCCTTGTCTTAAACCATGAAAAATTAGATTAACTATCACCTCAGTCTCCCACAATCACCCATTCCAAACATACCAAGCAAGATTTTATACAGAAAGTAAATATCCTGGTTTCTTTCAAAAGAGCAGCAGACTTACTTGACCAGCTTCCTGCTTAGTGGCAGTAATAGGTTCCATTGCTTGCTCTGCAGAACTATTTCTACCTACATCTTCAGCTTGCTGTGTTGCCATTGACCCTGACTCACTCACATCTACAGGCACAGTGTCAGAATCTAAAGATGAACTTCTTGTTGCTTGGTTAATTTGTTCATTGGCTTCCTCAGCAGAATCAATTTCCATTGCATTTTCATCAGGCTGTGGTGCTGCACTTGAGTCATGGATCTCTGATTCACTCACATCCACAGGCATAGTGGCAGAATCAGAAGATGAAGCTGTTGTGTCTTCTCTGTTGAGCAAGGGAAACTTATTAACAGCACTAAGTATTCTTGTAACCTTAAGCGATGTTTCCTTCAGATCTCTTGCAATCTGAGCTTGCATATCAATAATAAAGAACTTGACAAGTGAGTCAATAAGTGCCACCAATTGTTCTTGGTAACGAACCCTTGCAATGTAATTTAACCTGTGGATTTTTGAGCACTTGCAAACAAGCTTTGTTCCTTCTTCCATCTCTCTTATCAATGACTCTAACTCTTCCTTTGGACGACCCAAGTCATTGTTTTGCTGTTCAATCTCTTTGACCACTGGAGCTATTGTAACTAGAGTGGATCTAAGGTAGATCAAAGATTGTTTGAACATGATGGCCTTGTCTTTTATTTCCAAAACTGCTCTTAGTAGTTCTCCAAATACAGCTCCTACAGCAGCTCCTCCAACCAAAGCTGCTGCCATAGCATACAGAACAAGTACACAGCAAACAACAAGAGAATTTGTTCAGACCAATCTTAATTACCTCTTTGTATCAACAGGTCAACGTTTCAGAAAATGGATGGTTCAATGGAGGTTTCTTCGAACTTCATTCCTATCTTCTCAAGTTGACCTGTTGCATGGGATTGTTTTGTATTTTGTTGACCATTGATTGTTTTGTATTTTGTTGACCATTGATTGTTTTGTATTTGTACAAGTTGTATTATTTACTATCTCCTACCAAGCATTTTTATTTTAAAATCAGATTGCTTTGTCTTTTTTTCTATCTCCTGTGTAACTGTGTGGAAGTGCTTAGTATGCTTTTGTCATTTTCTTTGGCTATTTGTTATGATTTAAGCTCGTAATGACCAAACACTAGTTCAATAAGTTGGAGAGCTTCACGACTACTAATTTGAGTTTCCTTATTTACTCAACATGACCCATAATATACTGATGACATTATATTTTAAAGCTCTAATACCAGCTTGATGTCACAAAATAACTGTTTATATAGCTATTTTTAGATTATCTAAAAGTTTGAAACTTTTTTAAAAACTATTCCATTATTTTGAAACCAATAACATTTTTCTTATTTCATCCCTATAAAACTAACTAGAAAACAAATATTATTAAATTATACTAATGACTTCATACCTTATAAAAGGGAATTTGTTTATCCATCCCAAACGAAATACATTATCTTTAAATCATTTTTCAACAAAAACATCCAAACGTAAAACTGATTATATCATAATTGATTATGGAAATAATCAATTTTTCGTAGCTAATCCAAAAACACTTCTCATTCACTTCTTTTGGTACAGATTATGATGATGGTACAACAGCTCGCCTTATATATGTTTCAATGATAAAATGAAATATTATATTGACAAACCCAATAAACGAAGAAACACTGCAACAACTTTTTCCAATTTGCTTGAGCCTTGAGTGTCCTATTCAAAATTGAATGTTACTGTGCCTATTTTCCTAACCACGTCGTCCATAGAAGGTCTCATGTTTGGCACCTTTGAGGTGCAAGCCCTTGCCAGTCTCATCGTATTCAAACCAATGTCCCCGACCTTAGTGCCATCTTTAAACACATCATCAAACGTTGCAAATAAAAGTCCATCCCTAGCTTGAAGTTCGACCCAACTTGGAAGATTAGGTTCCTCCAGGGTTGATTTGCCAGTCAGCATCTCCAGAAGGAGAACACCGAAGCTATAAACATCAGATTTCTGCGTCAGCTTTCCAGTTTCAATAACCTCTGGTGCTTGGTAGCCTTTATTTGAGGGTATGACAGAGAGACCCAGTTGACGAGTTAAGCCAAAATCTGATATGCAACCTTTAAAGTCTGCAGTGACAAGTACATTAGATGATTTTATGTTGCCATGGACAAAATTCATCCCACTAACAGAATGAATATGGGCAACACCCTTAGCAGCTCCAAGTGAGATCTTCATCCTGGATTTCAAATCTAGTTGAGTCCATCCAGTTCTCGATCTTTCTGTCATCATGTTACACATGGTATAGTAAGCAAATGCAAGTATGCAACTACCAGCACTGTTATCAAGTTTATAGAGGACAAGGAGTCTAGGAGTAAATGCCTAAATTTTTATTTACTCAAAATAAAATGTTGGGATATCTATCCTTTTTAAAGCACAGATAAATATCTTGAAGCAAATTACATGTACATTACACAGAAATATATTTATTTTTATTAAGCAAAAGATTTTATTAAAAAAAGACACAGCAACCCAAATAGTACAAGGTGTACCAAGAAGACAGCTGACAGCAAGAACACAGGGTAGCTGCATAAAGACCGGAATTTAGCAGCAAAAACAATCACCAAACCTCCAAAACAGAGAAAAAATACAAAAACAAAAAGTAACAGCAATGTATCCTTTTGCGGAGATTCCACAGTATTTGTTAAGTTCCAAAATGTTCTTAACTCCTAGAAAACCAACTCAAAGTCGATATTACACAGAAATATAAGACAGAGACATTATAGAAAAGCTTCTCTAAAGTGAATTTGCATCTAAAGTGGCAAGTAAGTATGTATTTATATTATTCAATGGATTAAGATAACTATGCATTTTGTTAAATCAATTACTTGCTTACTTTAGAGGTAAACTTGCTTTTATCCAGACAGAGTGGCGTGCACAACATGTAGGTTGTTGTTTTTATGATAACATTTTGTAATCCAAAGATGAACCGATGCATAGATAGTTGGACATATAACAGCAGTAACGAAGTTATGTAACATATGAAATGGAGCTTAATATTGGAGTGCTACCTAAGTTATGAAACAGGATGTAACGTTCCCAATAAATCCTTGAGGGAGCACTGATACCATATAATGGTTTAAGAAAAGAAAGACATCACAATCCCAACCTTGAACCTCATGGAATGAAAAACAGAAAAAATGTTAAAAATGAGAGTAATTACCATGCATTAAGGCTGAAAAGCTGCCCCCTGCTATGTAGTCGTAGATCAGTACTTTTTCCTCAATGGAATAGTAGTAAGCACGAAGGGGACAAACATTTGGGTGGTGAGGAAACAAAGTTCGCAAAATCTCCACTTGCTTTTCAAATTCTGTTTTACTTACCATTACTTCTCTTAACCTCTTCAAAGCCACTGTTGTACTCCCATCCTCCAAAATGGCTTTATATGTTGTTCCATAGCTTCCCTTCCCAAGTACTTCAGCCGAAGCTCTTAATATATCCTCAAGAACAAATGTATAAGGAGAATCTAAAAAAACTATTTCGTTTGGAGGAACTTGCTTATTATAGCTTGTTTTATCATCTCCAGTGTCAAGCTTATTTTGTTTAATGGAAGTAGCCTTCTTAACTTGATGGTTCAATCCACCTATCTTAGGTATATGGATACCTAAGGATCTCTTCTCAGTTGGACCTAACTGATCATAGGATTTCTCACTCACCAAATGTTTCATTCCTTGATTATTCCCTTCTTTGGCTTTGCTCTATACCATAAGAAAATGTCATGAGAATCCACATATCTTATATTTTGCAGAAGTGTTGCTAATGGAAGGTAAAAATTAGCATTTACAGAAAAAATATATTGCAAAGTACAAGCTTCACAGAATTACTTAACATTGTTAAATAATGGGAAGAGAGTAGATAACTATAAGGGGGATGAAAGTGGATGTGAATAAAGGACACACAATTCATCATTTCAACAAATTATTCTACAAGGGTTCATTTAGGAACAAATTGAGGAAACAGTGAAAATGGTTAGAAAGAAAATGGAGAATGAAAGTGAAAAGGTAGAACATAATTTATTGAATTTGGAAATAATAAAATATGGAAGGAAATAGGATTGCTAACTATAAAAATAAAAAGGTACATGAGTATGTTGAAGGGAATTATCTTCTTTTATCTCACTTTCACCCCATATTGTAGGAACCATTTTCAATTGAAGTCATCCACTTTCTTCTAAATCCACTCCCTCAATTTCTATATATTGATGAACAAATAAAACATCCCGATTTACTTTTATTTTATATCCTTGTCTCAAAGCATGAAAAGTTAGATCAATTCTCACCTCTATCTACTAAATTTATCCATTACAAACATACCAAGCAAGATTGTATACAGAACACACATTAGCTCTAAGCCCCTTCAATTTTATATGTATATACAAACTGAATGAAAGTACGATGCGATAAAACTGACAAATTCAGTTGTGCTTCAAATTTAATATCGTGGTTTCTTTTAAAAGAACAGCATATGCAAATACAATGACTTACTTGGCCAGCTTCCTCCTTGGTTTCAGTAATAGGTTCCATTACTTGCTTTGCCAAGACACAAGATGAAGCCCTTGTGTCTTCTCTGTTGACCAAGGGAATTTTATTAACAGCACTATATATTCTTCTAACCTTGAGCAATGTTTCCTTCTGATCTCTTGCTGTCTGAGCTGGCAAATCAATAATAAAGAACTGCACAAGTGAGTCTACCACTGCCATCAATTGTTTATGGTAACGAACCTTTGCAATGCAATTAAACCTGTGAATATTTGAGCACTTATGAACAAGATATATTCCCTCTTGCATTATTCTTATCAATGACTCTAACTCTTCCTTTGGACGGCCCAAGTCATTGTTTTGCTGTTCTATCTCTTTGACCAAAGGAGCTATTGCCACTAGAGTGGATCGAAGGTAGATCAAAATTGGTTTGAACACGATGGCCTTATTTGCTGTTTCCAAAACTGCTCTCAGTAGTTCTCCAAATACAGCTCCTAAAGCAGCTCCTCCTACCAAAGCTGTTGCCATAACTTACTGGACAAGTACACACCAAACAACAACAGAATTTGTTTAGACCGATCTTATTTACCAGATAGTATGAAACAACCTTCATTGTATCAACTAAATGTTTTTAAAACCAATTGAACCGAACAACTGAAACGGGGGGTTTCAAGGTTCGCCCGAGTCAACCAGTGGTCGAGCAGGGATATATATCTATATATATATATATATATATATATATATATATATATATATATATATATATATATATATATATGCACATTAACAAAGATATCAATTAACAATTTAAAATTCAATTGAAGTTCTAACTTTTCATATATCAAGCTCAAATTGTTCAATAAGGAAACAAGCACACAGCAAATGACAATGAAAACTAAAATAATATTTTTTTCATGTGTGCACGAATCAATATTATTTTCAGTCAGAAATTAACAAAAACCACCTTAAATTGCAGTGATTCAGTGGATAGTCAAAGTTGCCCATTCTATGTTTAAAAGAAATGCAATGCGAAACCAAATCATGTTTGCAACTGCAAGCAATCTACTCAGTACAACACTGTTTCAGCTCAAAAGGTGAGAGGAGGAATCACAAAAGATAGCCCAAAATTCCCACAAAAGACAAACCTTTCAATGGATGCAACAGGTAGGCAACACAAAGAAGTACATTAAACTAAACTAAAAGAGTAACAGAGGGAATCAAGAAAAACAAACCTGGCAGGCAGCAAAAGAAAGAAGGGAAAACAAACAAAGGTCTGGTCTCGTCGTGCGCCGCTGGTCTCGCCGGAAGAAGGCTGTCGTCGTGGGTCCCACACGTTTTCACTTCATTTCTGCTGTGCCTGTGAGACACACCACACTT
This sequence comes from Sophora flavescens, assembly GCA_030762895.1. Classification (NCBI taxonomy): domain Eukaryota; kingdom Viridiplantae; phylum Streptophyta; class Magnoliopsida; order Fabales; family Fabaceae; genus Sophora; species Sophora flavescens. The sequence goes on along the minus strand of CM061068.1, from coordinate 97,530,651 downwards.
CCCTTTCTTCAAGCAACACTTTTTTCCTTTCACACTTCCGCTTTATTTTACTTAATCAAGTCCCCTGCTCACTCACTTGGTTCAATTTTCTCACCCAACAGGTGATATGTAAATTCTATTCTAATATAAAAGTTGAATAGATTTTACATACGTCAATATTAGGATTTTTTATTTTTTTAAAAAATTTTAATTTTTAAAAACTTTATTAATCTTTTTTTAAAAAAAACTTCAATTTTTTTATGTTTATTTTTTTTAAATTTTTTTTAGCTTTTATATTTTTTTTTACGTTTTCCTTCATTTTTTAATTTTTTTTTCTAATAATTTTTTTTTGCTAATACTTTTTTTTAATTCATTTATATACATTAACAGTGTAAAGTTTTTTTACACTGTAAATCAATAATAAATTGACAAACAATAAAAATAGAGTTGTCGTGTTTTTGATATTTTAATTTTTATATACTTATATTTAAATGTATATGTAATTTTATATTTTTTTATTTATATATATATATACATATATTTTAATATTTTTCGGTTCGAACTGAATCAAACCAAACCAGTTTTTTTTTGCTTTTAAATATTTTTAACTAGGAATGGTAGCAAAGCTACCCTCTTCTTCAAAAAAGTTTAGGGTTGTAAGACTCGAACCAAAAATTCGATGAATTTGAAAATCCGAACCAACCAATTAAATTGGTTTTATTTTTATTTTTTATGCATGACTCCGAATTGAACCAAACCCAATGATCATTAATTCAGTTATTTTGGAACCGAACCAATTACTATATTTTAATATTCAATATGTATATCACTTTATCAATTAACAAATTTTCTTCTACTGTTACTGTAACAGTAGAAGGAGTTGTTAACCGGTGGATTATTTTAGATTATTTAAATTTATTTATTTATTTTTTAAACATATATTCTTTATAATATTTTTTAAAAATTTATTTTTCCCCGAATTAGTTTTTTTCTAATTTAATTTTTTAAAAATGTTTATTTTATAATTGTTTTTTTTAAATATTTTTTTCTAATTAATTCTATTTTTATAATTTTTTTAATATTTTTTTTCTAATTATTATTTTCCTAATTTTTAAAAATATTTTTTATATACTTTTTCCAATTTTTTTCCTAATTTAATTTTTTTTAATAATTTTTTAAAATATATTTTTCCTAATTGTTTTTAAAAATATATTTTTTATAATTAATTTATATTTTTTTATAATTAATTTTATTGATCTATTTTTTTAAATCTATTTTTACTAATTATTTTTTTCCTAATTTTTTAAAAATATTTTTTTTATAATTTTTTTATAATTATTCTTCGTTTAATTTTTTTCTAATTTACTTTTTCTTTTTCCTTTTGAAATATAATTTTTTTAAATTTTTTTTTACATTTTCCTTAATTTTTAAAAAAAAACTCGGAATAATATTTTTTTGCTAATACTTTTTTTAGAATTTATTTGTATAAACTGACAGTGTAAAGTTTTTTTACACTATCAACCAATAATAAATTGGCAAACAGTAAAAGTAGGGTTGTCGTGTTCTTGATGTTTTGATTTTTATATACTTATATTTTAATGTATATATAATTTAATAGTTTAAAATTTAATATTTATATATTTTTTATTTATATATATATATATATACGTATATATATTTTAATATTTTTTGGTTCGAATCGAATCAAATCAAACAAAACCAATTTTAATTGGTTCGTATATTGTTATTGACTTTTTAAAGTTTATAATTTTTTTAGTTTTAAAATATTTTTTGCCAGAAAAGGTAGCAAAGCTATCATGTTCTTCGAAAAAATTCAGGATCGTAAGACTTGAACCAATAATTCGATGAATTTGAAAATACGAAACAACCAATTATCTTGGTTCTTTTTTTTCTTTTTTTGCACGGCTCCGAATTGAACCAAATCCAATGGTCATTAATTCGGTTATTCTGGAACCGAATCAATTACTATATTTTAATATTCAATATGCATATCACTTTATCAATTAACAACTTTTCTTCTACTGTTCCAATAACAATAGAAGGAGTTGTCAACAGGTGGATTATTTAAATTTATTAATTTATTTTTTAAGCATATATTCTTTATAATATTTTTAAAAAAAATTCATTTTTTTATGGCTCCGAATTGAACCAAACTCAATGGTCATTAATTCGGTTATTTTTGAACCGAATCAATTACTATATTTTAATATTTATATATATTTTAGTATTCAGTATTATATCACTTTATCAATTAACAACTTTTCTTCTATCGTTCCTATAACAGTAGAAGGAGTTGTCAACCGGTGGATTATTTTGGATTATTTAAATTTTTTTTAAACATATATTCTTTATAATATTTTTTTAAACTTTTTCCCCCCTAATAATTGTTTTCTAATTAATTTTATTTTTATAATTGTTTTGAATATTTTTTTCTAATCATTATTTTCCTATTTTTTTTATACTTTTCTAATCTTTTTAAAAAAAATTTCGAATTATTTTTATAGAGGCAGAGCTATCCATATTTTATATATTTTTTTCTATATCATTGCATTTGTTTTTTCTATTTTAAATAATATATCTATATCTATACTAATTAATAAGGGGAAATATTGATTTGAGTGTAGCACAATGGTACAAGCCACATGTCAAGTGATATTTTTTTTTATTTTTTTTTTCTTAAATTTATAAATAAATTTTTTGTTTTAAAATATTTACAAACCGGTAAAGGTACAATGTTTTGGGAGTCAAACACGACAATCTCTCTGATTGACATAAATAGAGGTAGAGCTATTCATATTTTCTAATCTATTTTTTTCTACATCCTTGCCTTTGTTTTTTCTATTTTAAATAATAAATCTATATCTATACTAATTAATAAGGGGAATTGATGATTTTCTAATAAAGTGACACGTGTCAACACCACGTGATTTAAGAGGATTAGTTGATCATTAGTAATAATCGAAGAGGAACACTTAACATATAGTGTTACATTACGTTTTATAATATCATTTTAAAATAAAAATAATATTCAATTCTTTGCACTCAAATTATAAATAAAATTGTTTTAAGGTTTTTGCTGATCACTTATGTCTCTAAATAAAAAGCCTTGGAGATGAATTAGTACCACAATTATGGGTGAGAAGGAAATATTGAAAGCAATGTGTGAAATAAGTCAAGAAAATGTTTGACATAGTGGACTTAATTTGGGATAAAGGAAAAAAAAGTTTCGTACATATAGAGACACAATTCAGGTTATTAATGATAACAATGCTATCAATAATAATAGTAATTGATGACCTGTGCATCGCATTGGTGCAAAAATACTAGTTCATTGTAAATTGTAAATTTTAGCTGAATTTGGTCTCTAGACTTTTAAGAGGGTGTTTCTTCCTTGATATAAACTTTTGAGGAGTGCTAGCAACACACTCTCTACCACACTCTTTTCAACACACTCAATAGGAGACGCACACAAATTAGTGAGACCCATGTGGATTTCAATCAATAGGAGAAAGTGTCTTGGAAAGAGTGTGTTAGAGAGTATGATGGTAGCATTTCTCTAAACTTTTATGTGAAAAAAATAAAAATATATTTCACAGTATTTTAAAATAATTTTATGTTTAACTATTGAGTTATTCCTCGAACTATTAGGAAATTTTCAAGTGGGTCCATGAACCAAAAAAATCTAATTAGGTTTATAAACTTATATAAAATTTTCAATTGGATCTCAAAAGTTGAAATGTAACTATATAAAATAAAAAATATTAAAATGATAGATGATAAATTTAGAAGAAAAAATATTAATAAAATGATAAAAGATGAATATGAGAAAAAAACTAGCTATTTAAAATAATAATAATAATAATAATAATAATAACAATAATAATAATAAAAATAAAGATAAAACTTAGTGAGAAAATTTATTGTTTAGCATAATAATTAAATAAAAAAGGATAAATTTTCGAGACAAAATTTAGTTCTTGAAATGATAATAAAAAAACAATGAAATATAAAATTGTGTTAGAAAATTCATGTTTTATAACAAAATATTAAGAGATTAAACTAATAAACTTCAATTAAGAAATATACATTTTTAAATATTAATATATTATTAAAGGATGATTTTGAAAAAAAAATATTTTAAATAAAAATAAAATAGTAAAAGATGAAACTTAGTCGTGAATGTCATTCTTTGAAATAATTTTTATTCTAATATTATAACAAGAGATAAAACTAAGTAAAAGAATTCATTTTTTTTTTAAAGGAATCAACTTATTTCATATCATTTAAAATCAAAGGTTCAATAACACGAAAGAAGTGGGGACTAAGATATCTAGTAGTCACCCTAGCCAAAGAATGATAGTTAATTATCTAGTCTCCAAACAAACTTAACATCAAATTAGTTTGGGCTTAACAAAAGGAGGTTCCTACATAACCATACTGAGTCTGATCCTGATAGCTGGAGCACACATGATCCACCATATTTTTGCAATCCATTTCGAAAGTTACATTGTGGTAACCCCTACCAAGGAGCCACTCCAACGCAAACAGGAGCCCTAGAGCTTCCCCTTCAGAGATGGACACATGATTTGCTTCTTCTGGTATTGGAGACAAGGGGTTAAAAAAAGAATCAATTACAGGTGAAAAAATCGGGGCTTGTTTCAATCCAAAACAAGCAGTCAAAGAAGTATCCACATCTACCATAGCACTTGGTCTTCTTGTTGTCTATTTCTATCTTCACCAAGTTTTCGTGACTAAAACCACTGAAAAGAAATAAAATCACCCCCTTTGAAAAGGTATCATGTGTTCAAGGAATTGAGTGCCACTTTGTCTGCTGCTGAATTGTACAATTTGCACTTTCCAATTCCAAATACCCCAGCAATGCCCAAACCATTAAGAGCACAAGGATATTAGTGAAGAACAATGAAAAAGGGAGCAATATCATCTTCAAAAGAAATTTAAAACAAGCTTTTATTCTTGCTCCGGCCTCTCTACATCACGTAAGCCAGCAGCCTCTGGTAAAAAAAATAAATAGAAGGAGCTAGGAGTGACCTGATTTGTATATTAAGTATGAGCCCCAATTGAGGGAGTGACCTGATTTGTATATTAAGTATGAGAGTCACTTTATTTTTAAGTAAGAGGCCTCAATTTCATTTTTTTTTTATTTTTTTTGGTGGGCTTTGATATCATATTAACATTTAAGATTGGATCCAATTGAGAGAGTTAGTTGATTAGTATATTAAGTATGAGAGTCATTTTATTAATCAAAAAATCTAGACAATTTAGACTCAAGCCTCCCAACTTATATACATTACAACCTTCTTTATTTTGCCCCATGTGAAACTTTATTATCCGATATCCGGGAGACTTTATCTCATAAAGAGGCAATCCCTACAAGCTCTCCATGAAAATAAAAATAAGAATAAACTTTTCCAGGAATATTCAAGCTCCAAATAGACTTCCATTCACCATTCATGCACAGATGGCCAGAGTCAAGAATGTTGTTTAGTATAAAAAAGAATTCAATATTTAAAAGTTAAAAAAAAAGTAAAAATATAATTTAACAACAAAGTTATTGTTTAAAATAAAAAATCTAGTTAAGTAATTATCACATCTTATTTTGGTTGTCAATTTTATTTTGAATTATTTAATTTATTTTATTATTTATATTTTAATTAAGGTTTATCTTAAATTATTTTATTATTTATTAAATACTATTTTTGCTTGCTATGTCTATTATTATTATTATTATTATTATTATTATTATTATTATTTTAATGTTATTTCAAATATTAGATATTTGCCTCAGTTTAATCTCTTAGTAATTTCTTATAAAACATGAATTTTTTAGCACAATTTCATATTTTATTATTTTATTATTATCATTTCAAGAACTAAATTTTGTCTCTCAAATTTATTTATTTTTATTTAATTATTATGCTAAACAATATCTTTTCTCACTAAGTTTCATTTTTATTTTATTTTTGTTATTATTGTTTTACATATTGAGTTTTTTCTCTCATATTCATATTTTGTCATTTTATTATTATGTCAAATAGTTTTTTTTTGAATTTCATCATCTATCATTTTATTAATTTTTATTTTATATAGTCATGTTTCTACTTTAATGATGCAAATGAAAATTTTATATAAGTTCAGGGATCCAAATAGTTCAGGGACCAACTCAATAATTTATATACTTAAATATAAAAAAATTAGATTAAAATAATAATAAGTAAGAATTTTTAGTAACAGTAACACTAATAGATAGATAAAAAATAGAACATGACAGTCTATTGTTTAAAATAATTATGAACACATTTAAATTTATTATAATCATCCTTCATTTAACGTCACAATATATACAACAGTTAAATTAAATATGAATTCTACAAAGAAGATAGAACATAGATTCTAACCAATGAATAAATTCCTGGAAAAAAATGTCAATTGAGCAGGACATTCGTGTACTGAACAAAAGTTAATCCTACTACTTAATGCTTATTTTAGGATTAACTTTATTGCATCGATACAATTGACATCATTTTTTAAGTTCAGTCAATAAATTCTCAACCATGATTTAATTTGTGTCTTTTTCATTTTCTATCACTTTCAAACTTCAAACTCAAATAGACGCTATATATAAATTGATAAATTTATTGAGTATTTCTAAGGAGTATCAAATATCATTTTTTTTAGTCCAATATGAGTTCCTTATACCATCAATGGTACATCTATATCATTAGATACACAGAAAAAATTGATGAAAATAAATATGACCAATCAATGAAAGAAAGAATTAAAAAGAGAAAACAGAACATCAAAACCAAACACAAAAGCATGTATTTTGGGGCCGAAGGTTGCAAATAGGGGTGAACGTTGGTCGGTTTCAATCGGGTTTGAGTTCAAACAGGTCAACCCGCTGTAAACCGATGAGAGGAAATTTAATCAATTTCCACCTAATATATATATATAGCGGGTTGGTTGGTGGCGGGTTAGGCGGATTGGTGGGTTGGCGGGTGGATTCATAAGGTTCCATAATTTTTTAATTTTTTATTTATTATTTCATAAAAATATAAATAAAAATACAAGAGGAAAAAAAAGAATTTTCCCAGAATTTTCGTTTGTGAAACAAATACTATGTAGAAGAATGGTGTTCCAGGGTTTTAAGATAGAGTCGCCGCCGCGCATCCAGTGTAAAAGACCCAACCGCCGCCGCGCAACGCAGCATCAGACCGTCGCGACATAAATTTTTAAGTTCAGTCAATGCATTCTCAACCATGATTTGCGTCTTTTTCATTTTCTATCACTTTCAAACTTCAAACTCAAATAGACGCTCACATGTAAATTGATAAATTTATTGAGTATTTCTAAGGAGTATCAAATATCATTTTTTTACTCCAATATGAATCCCTTATACCATCAACGGTACATCTATATCATCAGATAGACTGAGAAAAAATTGATTAAAATAAATATGACCAATCAATGAAAGAAAGAATTATAAAGACAAAACAGAACATCAAAACGAAACACAAAAGCATGTATTTTGGGGCCGAAGGTTGTAAATAGGGGTGAGCGTTGATCGGTTTCAGACGGGTTTGGGTTCAAATGGGCCAACCTGCCGTAAACCTATGAGAGAAAATTTTAATCCATTTCCACCCATTATATACAGCGGGTTGGTCGCCAGCGGGTTAGGCGGATTGGCGGGTGGATTCATAAGGTTCCATAATTTTTTATTATTTTATTTATTATTTCATAAAAATATAAAAAATAAAATAAAATAGGAAGAAAAAAGAATTTTCGTTTGTGAAACAAATACTGTGTAGAAGAAGGCATGTGTTCTAGTGTTCCAAGATCGAGTCGTCATCGTGCATCCAGTATAAAAGTCCTAGCCGCCGCCGCGGAACGCCGCATCGGACCGTCGCGGCACACCCCATCACAGTGCCCCACGCGGCGGTTCTGGGGTAGGAGAAACTGGATGGTCGGATCCAGTTTTCGCCCCCATAGTCCCACACCCACAGTTCTTCTTCTTCTTTCAATTTGCAAGCATCGGAGTATGGCGTGAAGATGGGACAAGTTTTTTGTTTGTCATCATCGGATCTGACTCCGTCATGGTAGGAAGCGTACGACGCGACCAGATCATCGCTGGGAATACGACGACTAGAAGACAAAGAAGGCGGATGACCAATGAAGGTTGAGACTTGGTGTAGATGGCTCTGAAGATTTGTTGGTTAGTTGGTGACTTGGTAATGGTGGGAGAGCAGGAGAAACATCGAAACAAAGGAAAACAAAAAAAATTGCTGAGTTCGGTCGGGTTTGATTACTGACGTATCAAATTATGTGGAACCGAACCCGCCCAATGGAACCCATAACAAACCTATTTTTTCATCCTGTTTAACCCGTTAACCGGACCAAACTCGAACACTTCACCAAATTATGAATCAGTTTTTTCGGGTTCGGACGGATCAAGGTTGATGATTAGCCCTAGTTGTAAAAATGAAGCTGCTGAATCCCGGACCTTGTAAGATAACACTTCTAGAAGTACATGTAACACTTCTAGGAATACATGGTTATCTTCCAACCATGTCCTCTTGAACTGCTTCGATAAAACCATCATTTTTGGAACTCCGGTGGAGTCTACGGATATGAGATTTCTCTCTACCAACCAAGTTAAGGCTTCTATGAAAGAAGAGGCCCAACTGCCCAAGTTTACATGATGTTGTCTTCCTAGGAAGTAGAAAGCAAGCCAGATGTTGGGAATGTGCCATTAGTGAGAGAGTTTCCTGATTGTTCTCAGGGGATGTTTATAACTTACCCCCTGAGAGAGATGTTGAGTTTACCATAGACTTAGTGTCGGGAAATGGACCCATATCCATAGCACCTTATAGGATGTCTCCTCTAAAACTAGCAGAGTTGAAGACACGACTAGAGGAACTGAATCAGAAACAGTTCATTAGGCCAAGCGTGTCCCCATGGGAAGCGCCAATGTTGTTGGTAAAGAAAACTGATGACAGCATGAGGTTGTGTGTCGACTATCGACAACTCAACAAAGTGACCATTATGAATAGGTATCTGAAATAACCAAAGTTAACACAAGAAGGGGGGTTGAATTGTGTTTACCAATTTTTTGGAAACTTTGAAAATTATTTTCGCAGGCACAACAAGCAAAAAAAAAATAATTTTAAGACAACAGAAATTTAGACGAGTGACATGTCTAAATTTAAGACATAACACACAAGCATACAGAGAAGTGTAAAACAGAGATTGATATTCACAATAATAACTCCCCAAGTTAAAAGCTTAAACAAATACTCTTAAGTAAATTAAAGATATTAGAGAAGAGGAATATCACTCGAGAGTTTTATACTGGTTCACCCAAAATCCACAGGTCTACGTCTAGTTTCTTGGCAGCACCAAGTTTCCACTATAACTGATTAGATTACAGCACAAGTATTCTTTGCACACCTAGCCTGTCCAGGCTCAACACTCAAACAAGTATTATTTGCTCACCTAGTCTCTTCAGGCTCAACTCAGAAAACAGTAAAGGTTTTGTATAATTAATACAGCTTGAAAATCTTTCAGATCACACTCAGAGAGTGGAATAAATATGAAGTATGAAAGACTGCGAATTAAATTCAAATGATTGAATGAATATTCAATGAAAGAATGAATAAGTTAACGAAGTGAGTAAATGTTTCTTGCACAATGTTCTTAACGATATTCAACTTCTTATCTTCAACTTCATGGTTTGGTCTATATAAAGACTTCAATCAATTTAACCTAATAGACACAGCTTCAGAAAATGTGTTGTTTTGATTTGAACTTTTGGGACGCCATTAATGCCAAAGAGTCGTTCTGTGTAAACATTAAATGCTTAGGAACGTTGAGCTTTGATAAGGTTGTCCAAGAGTACACTTTGTTCTGAGCAGCTGTTGTTTCAGAGTTTGCAGCAGTAGGCTTTTTGTACTTGCAGCAGAGAGCTTTCCTCTTTCAGTGCAACACTCAGTTCACTTTAAGGAAATCACTTTTACTTTGTACTAAAACAACTAAAAGGTTACTGATGTGGTATAGAGATTGCGTGTTTATTCCTTAAAACCTTGAAACAAACGTTCTTTATTCTTTATCCTTTGTGCTATTATCTAGAGGTCTTCGAGATCCTTAAGGAAGACATTTAATTTGAATAAGGTTGACTTGGACTTCATTTCTGACATTCTGACAATTTATCAAATGTAGCAGCATTGGAAATTTAGACGGGTGCAGAGCAGTCTAAAACTAGACGGGCGAAAATGAGCCCAAAACTCAGACGAGTGAGGAAGTCATTTTCTAGACGAATGATCCACTAGGTCTTCTTTAGACAGATGCTAATTGCCACGTCATCAAGTATATCATAATCTTGATTAAACGTTGACTCAGTCTTTGATTATGTTGACTGACTAAACTAGACGAGTGATTTTTAGACAGTGGTTTTCATATGGTTCAATATTATCATACTTAATCTATTTGGAATCATCATAACTTAGAGAATCTACACATGGAATGTGTCTCAGACTTATGAGGTCTCAACATTCTCCCCTTTTTTGATGATGACAAATACTTTTTCTGATTTTATTGAACATCAAAAAGCAATAAGAGAAGTTTTCAAACAGATATAATTGTTCAGAGTATGCTATGCTCCTTTTTAGTTTATGCATCAGATAAAAAAAAGTATCAAAGCAAAAAAAGGTATCAGAGCTGATATTAGATTCAAACAGATTATATCAGAGTAGAAATAAAAATTTTGCAGACAGATAGCCATTCTTTAATAAATTCATGAAATGTATAATTTTTGTTATTCTTATTCCTCTTAATTTTTGTTATTCTTCATTTCCTCTTAATTTTTGTTATTCTCATTTCCTCCCCCTTTTGACCTCAATCAAAAAGAATATAAAGTAAATATATATCAGATAGCCAAAAGAAAAGTCAAAAAACTTCATCTCATTTCATTACGAGTCAAAAAGATTACAAGTGATAGACATCACTGACTAGTATATTGCATGATTCAAGAGAGAATGAAAATAGACTAAGTCCTAAATCCTAAGAACTAGGACCCCCTTGGCTTTTGAAGAAACCTTCCATATTCTTTGCATAGAAGCTTACTGATCCAGCATCTGAGCTTGAAAAACAGCTTGTTGTTCTAAGGCAGCATCCTGTCTTTGGATGACAGTTTGAAGACTTGAAGCCATTTCATGTCTCTGATGGGCAGCATGATCATAAGCAACTACTAGAGCAGTAGAATCTGTTGTAGCCAGTGCAGTTGCAGATGCGGATGGAGGAGGTGGACTAGGAGGAGGGGTAAGAGGTAACTCTTCAACAAGAATGTGATCCTCAGGCTGAGGGTCTAGAAAAACACAAGTTGAGAGTGTGGTTACAAAATCATTATTGGGATATAATTCCTCTAGGAAAGCATGAATTAATTTATGATGAAAAGGAGAATCAACTACAGATAGAAGAAATTGATAAGATCTCCTAATGAGATTTATGGGAGTGATTGGGGTAGTTGGAGGAAAATTTAAGATAAAGAAGGGAAAAACCATAAAGAAAGGAGGTATGGTATAGATTGAGGGTGAGAAAGGGTAAAGAGCAAAAGCTTGACTACCTCTGGTTGGAATGGTTTGCTTCTCTTCTTCAGAAATCCCAGAGCTAGATCTACATCTCCAATAGATGTCTCTGATATTGAGGAACTCATGATGAGTCTCAGTCATGAACAACCTCTTTCTGTACTTGCACTTGTGATCATTCAGGTTGATTAGAGAGAATTTATGATCCAGTGGCAAGCTAATCACCTTCTATTTTCCTTGTAGAACCATAGCGTCAGGCATCACCCTGATCTCTGTTGAAAGCTTCATGAAGACATGTGGATTAAAAAGCCATTTCCCAACATGCTTATGTTTTCTGGCCAGCTTTACAAGCTGCCTTTCAGCTTCAAGAGAGGCAATGACATCCAAGTCTTTGCCATTTAGGAAGTTGGAGCATGATTCATCTGTGACAGAAAATGGAGTGGTTCTGGAAGAGGGGTTAAAGGGAGATAAAGTGGCTAAAGGGATAGGGTTGTGTCTGGTTTCAGGGAATAAGTCTGGAAAGACTACTCTCCAGAGGAACTTGGCACTGGTTTCTGATGTGGTCAGGGGTTTGTGTTTTAGGTGAAGGTGGAGGATGAGTGGGATTGTCAAAATATGTAAAATCATTGACATCCTTGGTTTGAAGAGTGTCAGTATGGTGAGATGTTTGTGGTGTGGAAGGCTTGGATAGATGAGGTTCTGTTTTAGATAGGTGACCTTCCGAAGCAGTAGGGTTAAGTTTAGAAGTGTGATAGATAGGTTCAGAAACATAAGTTTGTGGGATAGGTGATGTGTTTGGTGGAGTTGAGATTTTTGGTGAAGCATGAGGAGGAGTATGGGTTTTCTGTTGTGGTTGTTGTGATGGTGTTTTCTGTGGTGGTGGTGGTGGTGTTGATGCTCTTTGTGGTGATAGAGCAATGGTGATAAAGGTTGTGGAGTGGAAGTTGTTGTGGGTGTTCGTTGTATTTGTGGTGAGGGTGATGGTGATGGAGTAGGAAGTAAAACAAGCTTCCTTTTTGTTGCAGTAGTTCTTTTCTTTTTAGGGATCACAGTTTCCTCATGTTGAGACTCACCCTCAGCTTGCACAAATTTCTCCCTCTTGAACACTTTGGTAACATTGGGTGCAATGGGGGCAGAGGCACATGTAGCAGGTTGATCGGCAACAGTTCCAACAACAGGTTCAACAACCTGAGTAATGTTTTCAACAGCATTCTGAAAAACAAAAGCTCAATAGATGCTTGAGTAGATGACTCAGTAATTTTCCTCTTTTTCCTCTGCAGTTGAGGCCTTTCCTATTCAATAGGCTCCACAAAGAGTTTATCCTTAACAACAGGAATAGTGAGAGGTTCTTCCACTTGAGCAGGTGCAGCAGGTGCAGCAGGTGCTGATGATGATACTTCAGCAGTTTGCTCAGTAGTGGGAGTTAGAGTAATCTTCATCAAAGACAGAGTCTTTGTAGTGATCTCAGTGCAAAGATCATCAAAACAAACATTTCTCAAATCCAGCTTGTTTGCCCTAAAAATCCTAGTCATGATCATACCATAGGGATAATCCTTATCCTTTCCCTTGACAGCCTTCTCCATGTGTATGAAAATCAAGTCAGTAATATCTATCCTAATTTTCTAGACTAGATGAAAGAGAGCAAACTTCTCTATTTTACTGACATGATTCCTAGACCCAGTCCTAGGCATAACACAGTGATGATAAGAACATGAAGAAATCTTGCATTTGCTGTCAGATACTTAACGTATTTATTTACAGGTCTTGCAACTCCATATAGAACTTGATTCACATTTGCTTCTCCTTGATCCTTCAGCCAACCTTTGTAATACCCAGCACCTTCTCTTGGGCATTTTGTCACTTCAGCGAGTGACTCATGAGTGATGAAAACGTGGTCCTCACCCACATCTCCATAAATAATGGAGGTTGTGTTGTCCTTGGTGATCTTTGCAGTGGTCCAGAAATCCTTAATAAGAGCAGGGAAGACAAGCTCTTGCAGATGAAAGAAAGGTAACCAACCATCATGAGTGAGTTCAGGAAGAACGTCCAAACCCTTGGTTCTGAGTTCATCAAAGTTAGGGACCCTTCCAGGATGCACCTTTTTCAGTTCAGTGACTGATAGCTTGGTTTTCTCAGCCAGAGTTTCAAGAAGGCTCTTGGATGCCATTGATTCAGAGAAGTGAAGTTTAGGGTTTTGGAGCTGAAAAGTTTTGAGAGGTTGAAGACGAAGAGAATTTAGAGAGAGGTTGTGAGCAAGAGATTGAGAGTGAGTAGTTATCAAACGACACGAGTTGCTTTTGATAAAAAGCTTGAGTGCTTTTTGCGTTGGGAACAAGGAGAGAGATTATTGCCATAAACAACAATAACTTTTGAAAAGACAGTTGTAAAAAAATGAAACGTTTTAAGAAAAAGGAGGGAAATTTTGCAATGTACACGTGTCTCAGTCAAAAATAGAACTTAGTTCTTTTAGCCACGTCATCAGGTGCTTGACCAAAGTAGACGAGTGAAGTATAAATAAAATAGACGAGTCAAGCATATACAAAATTTAGACAAGTAAATTTTCAGACATATCAGCATACACTCAGTCAGACACATTATGCATATTAAGATTCCTTATAATAAAAACAAATCTGTCTTCACTTAGAGGTTTAGTAAAAATGTCTGCCCACTGATACTCGGTGTTTACAAAGTTAATTTCAAAAACTCCTTTTTGCACATAATCTCTAATAAAATGAAGCTTTATTTCTATATGCTTTGCTCTAGAATGTTGTATGGGATTCTTAAACAAGTTGATAGCACTAGTATTATCACACCAAATAGGTATATTATGTTCAAACATTGAATAATCCTCAAGTTGATATTTTACCCAAAGCAATTGTGAACAACAACTTGCTACAGATATGTACTCAGCTTTAGCAGTTGATAGAGCAATGGTGCTTTGCCTTTTGCTTGACCAAGAGGTCATATTTGCTCCAATGAAGTGGCATCCTCCACTGGTACTTTTTCTATCAATTCTATCTCCAGCAAAATCAGCATCACAGAATCCAACTAACCTGAAATCTTCAGATTTTTATATAATAAACCAAGGTTAGTGGTTCCAATTAAATATCTGAAAATTGTTTTAACAGCTTTATGACGAGATTCTTTAGGATCTGATTGAAATCTAGCACATAGACAAACACTGAATTGAATATCAGGTCTGCTAGCAATTAAGTATAGAAGAGATCCAATCATACCTCGGTAGATAGTTTTTTTAACTTCCTCATCCTTGTTTAGAATAATTGATGGATGCATAGGAGTACTCATAGGCTTTGAATTTTCCATTTTATACTTTTTCAGAAGCTACTTGGTGTACCTTTGTTGATGAATATAGATTCCATCATTTGTTTGTTTTATTTTAAAACCAAGGAAGAGCTTCAATTCTCCCATCATGCTTATCTCAAATTCATTCTGCATCAACTCGGAGAACACTTTGCAAAGGTTTTCATTAGTAGCACCAAATATAATATCAACAACATAAATCTGTACTACTATGAAATCTTTCTTTGAGCATTTCTTAAAAAGTGTAGTGTCTACTTTTTCTCTAATGAAATTATTTTCCCTTAGATATGTGCTTAACCTATCATACCAAGCTCTAGGAGCTTGTTTGAGTCATATATATAAAGCTTTCTTAATCTTATAGACATGGTGAGGATTTTCAGAATCCTCAAACCCAGGAGGTTGCTTGGCATAAACTTCCTCCTCAGTTATTCCATTTATAAATGCACTTTTAACATCCATTTGATAAAGAGTTATATCATGTTGTGCAGCATAAGACATGAGAATTCTAATTGCTTCTAATCTAGCTACAGATGCAAAGGTTTCAGTGAAATCAATACCTTCCTGTTAATTATACCCTTGAGCAACTAGTCTTGCTTTGTTTCTTACCACTTTTCTATCTTCATCCAGTTTATTTCTAAACACTTATCTGGTTCCAATAACAGATTTATCTTTGGGTTTAGAGACTAAAGTCCAAACATCATTTCTTTTGAACTGATTTATTTCTTCTCGCATAGTTGGAATCCAGCTTTCATCTTGTAAGGCTTCTTCAATCTTTTTGGGTTCCAAATCTGAAATGAAGGCCATGTTGTTGTTTTCATTGAAAGCAGGTCTGGTTCTAACTCCTTGAGATGGACTTCCAATGATAAGATCTTTTGGATGATAGATCTTGAATTTCCAATCTTTCTTCTCATTCTGAGTTTCATATGTATCAGCAATAGTCTGATTTTTAGACACGTCTACTTTTGACTTGTCTGAATATTCTTCCACTACAGGATTAAGTTCAATACCTGCAATATCATCTTCTAGATCTGATAGTTCCCTATCAGTCTTCAAACCATCATTAAACTTTACATGAATTGATTCTTCAACTACAGAAGTTCTAGAGTTAAAGATTCTAAAAGCTTTAGATAGTTCAGAATATCCAATGAATATGCCTTTATCTACTTTAGAGTCAAATTTACCAAGATAGTCTTGTGCCTTAAGAATATAACATTCACATCCAAATGCATGAAAATATGATATGTTGGGTTTTCTACCTTTCCACAATTCATAAGGAGTCTTATTTAGGATAGGTTTAACCAGAATTCTGTTTTGCACATAACAAGCAGTGTTAGTGGCTTCTTCCCAGAAGTACTTAGGAATATTATTTTCATTAAGCATTGTTCTACCCATATCTTGAAGAGATATGTTCTTTCTATCAACCACTCCATTTTTCTGTGGAGTTCTAGGTACAGAGAAGTTGCGAGAAATACCATTTTCCTCACAGAACAGTTTGAACTGCTCATTTTAAAATTCTCCCCCATGATCATTTCTGATAGCAGAGATACAAAAACCTTGCTCATTTTGTACTCTTTTACTGAATACCGTAAAGACCTTATAAGACTTATCCTTGTGGGTTAAGAAGAGTACCCATGTAAATCTAGAATAGTCATCAACTGTGACAACCATATTTCTTTCCACCTAGGCTAGCTACACTGACTAATCCAAACAGATCCATGTGTAACAGTTGTAAAGGTCTGGAGGAGGTGACTTCTTTCTTAGATTTGAAACTTGATTTTACTTGTTTACCTTTCTGACATGCATCACACAAAACATCTTTCTTAAAGGAAATATCAGGCAATCCTCTCACAATTGACTTTCCACTACTGTCATTGACTATGCATGCATCCTTAGAAAAGGATACGAAAAATCCACTATCACACAATTGACTTATGCTAAGCAGATTATGTTTCAGCCATTTCACATATGAAACATCACAGATAATAGGCAAGGGAGGTTTACCACCAATTTTACCTACACCAACAACTTTCCTTTCTGGTTGCCACCAAAGGTTACATGTCCACCTTTCTTAGGTTGGAGGTCTAGGAACATAGACCTTTCTCATGTCATATGTTGCGAGCATCCACTGTCCAGGTACCATGACAGGTGTTTGCTTTGTCCTATTAAGCATGTCTGCAACAGGAGTCTGTGAAGACTTCCTTCTCTTCTTGTGGATACACTTAGAAGTGATATGTCCAACTTTTCCACAGTATGTATATATAGGTTTATTTAAACTAACTGACACAGATTTGATAGTTATATTTGAGAACTTTGTTGATCCTTTATGATGTTCTTGATTGGAATAACCTATACCTTCTTTGTTAAGGGAGTGTCTCCGACTTCCCAAAAGTTTAATCAGATTATCTCTACCATTAACAAACTTGGCAAGATCTAAGGTGAGCTCTTCTAATTTCTGTTGAAGTTTAGTCACTTCTTCAGAGGGTAGAGTTTCAACTGAGATCTCAGCTTTAGACTTCTCAGTCTTAAGCCTACTATTCTCTTCAGCTAACTTCTCACACTCTTGAGATTTCTGTGTATACTCATTTGAGAGTTTAACATAATGTCTTTTGAGGGATTTGAAAGCTTTAGATATATAGTTGGATTCTTCCAATAGTTCATCATAGGCATCATTCAATTTCTCAAGTTCAGAATGTACCTCAGTTTCTGATTCAAAATCAGTATCCGCCATAAGACAGATTTGCTTCAAGCTCCTCTCCTTAACTTTCAGTGGAGCTTTCATCAAGATATTTCCAAGTGTCCATCATTCCCATCTTCTTTTTGTTTAAGAATTTATTGGGAGGTTGCTTCTTGAGTTGAGGGCATTCTGCCTTGATGTGACAAGGCTTCTTGCATTCATAGCACACAATGACATTTTTGTCATTAGATCCACCATCTTTGTTGTGTTTTTCTTTGTTAAAGCACCTGAAAGGTTTGTCCTTTGTGTAGTTTCTTTTCTTCCAGAGCTTTTTCATTTTTCTGGTGAAAAGAGAGAGTTCGTCATCTTCATCATCAGAGTCATCCTCATTTGATTCCTCGGATTCTTTTGAAGATTCATCTACTTTGAGAGCTTTTAAGACTGCTCCTTTAGATGACTTCTTGTCAGCCTTGAGGGCAATGAATTTGTTTTTCTTTCCATTGTTTTCTTCAATTAGATCTTGTTCATGGATCTGAAGAGTACCAAGAAGCTCATCTAGCTTCATTGTTGTCAGATCTTTGGCCTGGGACACAGCAGTTACAAGAGGTCTCCATTGTTTTGGAAGACTTCTAAGAATATTTTGAATGTGTTCCTCAATCTTGTAAATTTTTCCCAGTGACTTCAAACCATTGGTTATGGTTTGAAATCTTCCATATATTTGTCCAATAGTCTCCCCTTCTTCCATATTGAACAACTCATACTTTCTAACTAACATGCTGACTTTGGTCTCTTTGACCTTGCTGGTTCCTTCATGAGCAACAGCTAGTGAATCCCCCATCTCTTTTGCAGATTCACAAGCACAGACTTTTTCAAATTCTTCTCTACTCAAAGTACACGTGATTGCATATCTAGCTTTGGCATTTAACTTCCATTTTGTTCTTTGATCAGTGGAAATGTTTTCTTTAGGAACTTCAGTTCCTTTGTAATCTTTAGGAACAAATGGACCTTCTTCAATGATATCCCAAAGATTAGAGTTTTTGGATTGTTAAAACCACTTCATCTTTTCTTTCCAATAGATGTAGTCCTCTCCATTGAAGTACGAAGGTCTTGACATTGAGGATTGTTCCTGCCAAATTCTGACTCACCGGAGTCTAGCCGGAGTGCGTATAACCGAGGATGAATACAAAGGTTGTTTTAGATTATAGCTTGACAGAATATTGCTATTCCGGTCCTAGGTATCCCAAAGGGAATCAAAGCGGATGTAGTTCTTGTTCAACCCTCAATCATCTGGTGAAGCCGATCCCTTAATCTTGTATATGATGAATACTAGTGCGCAAGGACTCTTTGGTAGTCTTTTGATGCTTCCTCAAGAACGCTTAAGGGAGATTCAATAGGGTTAGCAAAAGTGAGTCTTTCTCTCAGGGTTCTCCTATTTTTATAATAGGATCCCTATATCTCTTAGAAACTAGTTTTATCTCTTCCCATCTCTTATCTTTTAAGCCAACTTCTTGATATATGATAGATGAGATTTATCTCTTATATTTGAAATTATGTTGTTAGCTAAGCTTAGGTAAGTGTTGTCTTCTAAGCTTACCTTTTCCTATGTCTTTGGAAGATCAAGCCTCCAAGTTTGGTGACCGAGTCTACCACCTCGGCCAGTACATAAGCCCCCCCCCCCCAAGCTTTGAGCTCGGAAGAGCGTAAAAGTTTTCATGATAGAAACCAAGCTTGGCTTTAAAATAACTGATTTGGAGAATCTAGGATTTATTGTGTAGGTCTTCTCCCTTTGTTTGCCTGAGTTCGGTGGTCGATTTTTATACCTCGGCCAACACTTGAATTAAGTGAGCTCGGTGAGCGGGCCTAATAACCCTTTCCCTTTGATTATTTGAGTTTGGTGGCCGAGCTTTATCTCTTGATCAACGCTTTAGCTCGATAGGCTCGGTGGCCGAGCTTGCCACCTTGGCTAATACACCTGCCCCCCAAGCTTTGAGCTCAACAGAGTGTCAAAGCTTCATCAAAGGAGCCGAGCCGATGTTGAGATTCTGAAACTTTATCCTCGGTCATTGCCTTGTGGGAGGCTTTTAAAACTTTTGACCTCTTCCACTCGGGGGGCCGACTTTGATCATCGGTATTGTATTTAAGATATTTTAATACACTTAATTTCAGTATTGTATTACGTAGCCGATTTCTTTTAAAGTGATCATGGGTAAGTTTAACTATAAAGCACTGCTGAAGAAGTCTACTCATGAAGGTGTTGTTGCCTTGGTTCTTCCTGCTGATGCCAAGGGCAAGAAGAAAAAGGTTATTGAAACATCCGAGCCTACTCGTGTTTCTAAACGAGCTTGGGCCCAGACCCATCAGGAGGCTCCACAAGGTAGGGGCTCCTCTCCCACCCCATTGGCTCAAGAGATGCTAGTCGTTGGGAAGAGAAAAGACAAAGAACATGTGGTATCCGATCCATCTGTGGATCCAAAGTGGTATAGTGGGAATTGCAATCCTAGGATTGGTTCTATCTGGCGAGATAATTTCAACCCAGGCCCATTGGTTGATTCTCATGTGCCGAAGCCGGCGGATGCCCGATTGCTGTTGGAACAAGGTCCCAGTGCGAGCATGGAAGCTGTGGCTGCTTACGCTCTTCGGGCTTCTTCTATCACCCGCTTCTGGAGAAATGAACTA
Source organism: Sophora flavescens (assembly GCA_030762895.1). Taxonomy (NCBI): domain Eukaryota; kingdom Viridiplantae; phylum Streptophyta; class Magnoliopsida; order Fabales; family Fabaceae; genus Sophora; species Sophora flavescens. The sequence goes on along the minus strand of CM061068.1, from coordinate 97,510,383 downwards.
GCAAGCGATACGAAGAAGATGGCGGACATGAAGGCTGAAGCTGTTCGAGCTTTGCGCACCAGAAAGGAGCTTGAAAAAGCTCTGGCCAAGTGCGAAGAGCAAGCTCGATTGATTGATCAGTTGAAAACTCAACATGCCGAGATGGAGAAAACCAATTCATCCCTTCGATATGAGCTCTCCAAAGAGAGAGATGAAAGAATTAGTTTCCAGAAAGTTGCTGAGACTTCTTAGGCTTCCCTTGATGTTGAGAAGAAGGTCACTTGCAAGCTTCAAGCTGAGTTGAAGGAAGCCAAGATGGAGATCATGAAAGAGCACGTTTCCGGGTTCTCTCGTGCTATTAAACAAATCTAGCAGTTTCTTCCAGATGCTGATATTTCTAGAGCTGATGTGGACAAGGATTTTAATAAGGATGGGATTATGGTTCCTTTGTCCGAGCTCGAAGATGAGGAGGAAGAAAATGAAGAAAAGGATGAAGAACAAGTCGAAGAAGAAGAGGGCAACAGAGGGAATGGATCGGTCGTGATGGGGTTGTCCTCGATTGCCCATCCCCAGGCTGAAAACATTGTTCCCTCTAATCCTGAAGTAGTGATAGAAGAAGAAGTTGTTACTCGTGGGGATGGCCACGAGTAACTTTGAGAATTTTCTTCTCGCTTCAGAACACTTTGTACCTTTGGCAATGCCTTTTTGTACTTTTTGATCATGAATGACAATGTTATGACTTGTGTTTTGAGAATATTATCCCAAGACTTGCTTTTTTTTTTATTTTTTATTTAACTAATTTTTTATAACTCTTAGGATATCAGAAGTTTTTCTAATTGTTAGATTTGTCATCCCTTGAAACCCTTATGTTTCACACTTAGGGTTTTTAACCAGTGCTTGGAATAACACTTAGGGTTTTTAAACAGTGCTTGAAATAACACTTAGGGTTTTTTAACCAGTGTTTGGAAATAACACTTAGGGTTTTTAACCAATGATTAGAATAACTCGGTTAACTTCTTTTCTAAGTAGTTTGCCTGTTTAGGTTTTTGTTTACCGTTTAGGTGTAACATTTCGATTTTAGCTCGGTCAACCATTTCGGCTTAGCATTTCGATTTTACATTTTTAGATTCAGCATTTCGATTTTAGCTCATTCAAACGTCTCGGCTCGACATTTTGATTTTTGCTCAATCAACCTCCTTAGATTATGTTACCCTTTTAGGTTCGGCATTTCGATTTTAGCTCGGTCAGCCGTCTCGGATCGACATTTCGATTTTTGCTTGGTTAACATCTTTATATTCCTTTTACCTTTTTAGGTTCGGTATTTCGATTTTAGTCCGATCAGTCGTCTCGACTTTGGCACGGTTTTTACCTGGTGGGCAACCAGTTTTTTGCCTTGGTGGCAACCAGTTTTTTGTCTCGGTGGGCTACTGGATCTTTACCTCGTTGGGTAACCAGTTTTTTGCCTCGGTGGCAACCAGTTTTTTGCCTCGGTGGGCTACTAGTTTTTTGCCTCGGTGGCAACCAGGTTTTTGCCTCGGTGGGCTACTCGCTCTTTACCTCTATGGGCAACCAGTTTTTAGCTTCGGTGGGCTAATGACTTTTTACCTCGGTGGGAAACCAGTTTTTTTTTTGGTCTCGGTTCCCAAGTTGTTGAGATTAGGTCCTACGGGTTGAGTAGTTGAGCATGTCAAGCATATCTTGATCTCCCTGTTCAATGGTGTGATCAACACTGCTCCTTTATAGAAGCCATTATCTCAGGGTGGTATATTATATATTCTCATGGGTTATTTCATGAAAGCACTCTACACTCTGAAACCGGGTGATTGATTCTACGACCTTGACTGTTTGACATGCTTCGGAGAGATCGGCCTCGGAAAACTCGATCATTACTCATTACAGATTGTACTCGCAGAAGCTCAGCTTGGAGACTCGGCGGCATACTCATTACCAACACTTCAACACTCCCCGGTGCTTGGCCTCGGAGACTCAGCCACTACAGTCCCGACGAAGTTAGTCTCGGTCTCTCCACGTTGGCCCGGAGTGAGAAACTTTGTTGTTGCAGGTCGGTCTCGTAGAACCTCGGTTATTACAGTTCCTACAAACTCGGCCTCGGCTTCACCGTGTTGATCAGGAGGTAGAAATTCAGCCACTAAGATTGGCCTTGTAGAGACTCGGCCATGGTATCCCCATTTAAAACTTCCATGGATACCAGCTACATTGTTGTTTTTGGAATGGTTTCTAACTTCTTGGCATCGAAAAAATCCCCAAAGTGGATAAGATGCTAGCCAGGGACGAAGATTGTTAGCCACGTTAATTGGCCCTTTTGCAAACCTTTTTTTGAGAGCTGACTTTGCTCGATTTGTTGGAACTTTATTTTCCAAGGAAGATGTTCTCCCTTATACTATTTTATTTAGATGGAGTTTGAGCTCGATCCATAATTTTTATAGTGGGAGTCTGAACTCGGCCTATATGGTTTTAATTTGAGGAGGAGCTTTGGCTCGTCTACCTCTTAGTCAAATTTTGAGAGGGAGCTTTTGGCTCGACCCCTATATTTTTTAGGCAGCCGGAGCTCGACCTGTGAGTTTTTAAGGGAGCCTTGCACTTGACCTGTATTTTTCATGGGAGCTTGAGCTCAACTTTTTATTCATTGATCTTTAAGCATAGTAAACAGAGTACTCATCTCAATGGACATGCTGTGTTATTTGATTATGCTCCTAGGTGCTCATGAAGTGTACAAATATCTCCAATGCATCAATTATAAAATTCTTTGGTGTTAGGCATGAGACATTATTAAGCATGATTTATCAAGCTATGTATTTGGTAAAAGAAGGTGCTCAACGTAGAAATTTAAGCATGATTTATAAGCTTTAGTCCTTGTTTAAATGTTAAGAAACTTCCAGGCATTGAGATGATAGTCAATTCAAATTTCTTAGTAGCAATGAAAGAAGATAAGAAATGAACAAGTAATAAAGCACATGACTATCACCATGACAATTGGAAGAAAGATCAATTATAGAAATCTTCACAAAATTCCAGCTAACATAAAAACTTTACTTTCTACTTGCAATAAATAACCACGCTAACAAGCTAAAAGGTTTTTCCAAAGCAAACAACTTCTCATTCATTTGGTTTTTGAGGTTGGAGTGGTGTACGTCATGTACCAATGCATTTGCCATTTAGCCTTTAACATGTTGTGCAAGGATATATGCAGGAAATCTAGCTCCTCTAAGATCATTAAAGTGGAAAAAATTTCATTAACCAACATTCAAAACTATTTGTTTTTAGCATACTATCATTCCAATATCTTAGACACTTTGTTAAATAAGACCTATTGATTATTGGTTTTATGCGACGCATATGCTCCATCATCTAATTAAGCATAAAGCAATAAGGGAAAAAGAGAACAATATCACCTGATTCTTGTGATGCCATCTTTGGAAACCAAATGTAGGAGGAACTTTACTTTTATTTCTCTATGATCATCGAGTCTCGGCTTCCACTTAGATTTCCTCAAAGAATTTAATTTTATCGCTTCATATGTGACGAAGGGTTTTGCCATGCTTTACATATACTTCATATTTCAATTCCACTTTAGTTGATGTTTTTCACTTTAGTCGAACACTTCTCAGCTTCTATTTTTAAAGTGAAGGACCTTATTTTGTATCACAGCTTTAGCTAGTTACTTTGTCGAACATCTGGTGTGCTTAGAAATGCACCACAAATTCCAGCAACACTCAATAGATTGTGATGCCCAGAGTGCTCTTGGTTTTCCTTCAGCATCCCAATGATCCATCAGAACCTGGGAGTAGATAACAACTCTTGAAGAAAATCAAATTTCACCATTAACCTTTGGCATAAACAAGATTAAAGGGACAAAAAAATTATAATTGTCTTTTGAAGTTTAGAAGGTGATTTATCTGTCAGATCAGAAGATAATTTGAGAATTTGCAGATGATAAAGTTTGGGTGGATTCTTCTGCAACGTGGACCAGAAATGTCGGCACCGCTTCAAGGCGTTCCTCAGATCGAGCCAGGGGAGTCTTGGTGGAATATCATCATGGATCGACCTTCTTTACGCTTCAAGGTTGTATGCAAGACGACGATGACGATCCTCCTAGTGCGGGTTCGGGGCGTGATCTGGTCTGTAGCGCGACGGTGATGATGGTCGGCACCGTTGAGCGGATAGTGGTCGGTCGTTAAATAATGTTGATGATTGACTGGAATTCAGGGAGCTTCACATCCCATGAATAGAACTCCACCCAATTCAGGCGTTAGCTGGGAAGAAGGTCCAGATGGAAGGAAAAATGTGAAAAAACTCAAGGAAACAGCACGGCGGTTGATGGTCTTTTCGAGTGTGGCCAGGGAAAAATTTTACCCGGCCCCACGGTGGGCACCAAATGTTCCTTCCAAATTCCGACTCGCCCGGAGTCTAACCGGAGTGCGTATAATCGAGGATGAAGGTTGTTTTAGATTATAGCTTAACAGAATATTGCTATTCTGGTCCTACGTATCCGAAAGGGAATCAAAGCGGACGTAGTTCTTGTTCAACCCTAAATCATTTGGCGAAGTCGATCCATTAATCTTGTATATGATGAATACCAGTGCGCAAAGACTCTTTGGTAGTATTTTGATGCTGCGGGTTCCTCAAGTACGCTTAAGGGAGATTCACCAGGGTTAGCAAAAGTGAGTCTTTCTCTCAGGGTTATCCTATTTTTATAATAGGATCCCTATATCTCTTAGAGATTAGTTCTATCTCTTCCTATTTCTTATCTTTTAATCCAGCTTCTTGATATATGATAGATGAGATTTATCTCTTATATTTGAAATTAGGTTGTTAGCTAAGCTTAGGTAAGTGTTATCTTCTAAGCTTATCTTTTTCTATATCTTTGGGAGATCAAGCCTCCAAGCTCGGTGGCCGAGTCTACCACCTCGGCCAGTACAAGGATCCTTCTCCAGCATGGTTCTTGCTTGTACTGGCTTCTCCTGCCATTTCCAAGATCTTTTCTTCTACAATGTTAAGTGCTCAACCCAGAGGTTGAGCTCTGATACCATCTGAAATAACCAGAGTTAACACAAGAATCGGGGCGGGGTAGAACTGTGTTTACCAACTTTTTGGAAACTTTGAAAATTATTTTCGGAGGCACAATAAGCAAAAATAAAATAAAATAAGGCAACAGAAATTTAGACGAGTGACACGTCTAGATTTAAGACAGAACACACAAGCATACAGAGAAGGTTAAAACGGAGATTGATATTCACAATAATAACTCCCCAAGTTAAAAGCTTAAACAAATACTATTAAGTAAATGAAAGAGATAAGGGAGGAGGAATATCACTCGAGAGTTTTATACTGGTTCACCCCAAATCCACAGGGCTACGTCCAGTTTCTTGGCAGCACCAAGTTTCCACTATAACTGATCATATTACAGTACAAGTATTCTTTGCACACCTAGCCACTCTGGGCTCAACACTCAAACAAGTATTATTTGCTCACCTAGCCTCTTCAAGCTCAACTCAGAAAAGAGTAAAGGTTTTGTATAATTAATACAGCTTGCGAATCTTTCAGATCACACTCAGTGAGTGGAATAAATATGAAGTATGAAAGACTAGGAATTAAATTCAAATGATTGAATGAATATTCAACAAAAGAATGAATAAGTTAATGAAGTGAGTAAATGCTTCTTGCGCAGTGTTCTTAATGATATTCAACTACTTGTCTTCATCTTCATGGTTTGGTCTATATAAAGACTTCAATCAATTTAATCTATTAGACACAGCTTCAGAAAGTGTGTTGTTTGATTTGAGCTTTTGGGACGCCATTAATGCCAAAGAGTCATTATGTGTAAACATTAAATACTTAGGAACGTTGAGCTTTGATAAGGTTTTCCAAGAGTACACTTTGTTCTGAGTAGCAGTTGTTTCAGAGTTTGCAGTAACGGGCTTTTTGTACTTGCAGTAGAGAGCTTTCCTCTTTCAGTGCAACACTCAGTTCACTTTCAGGAAAGCACTTTTACTTGCACTAAAACACCTAAAAGTTTACTGCTGTGGTACAAAGATTGGGTGTTTATTCCTTAAAACCTTGAAACCAACGTTCTTTATTCTTTATCCTTTGTGCTATTGTCCAGAGGTCTTCGAGATCGTTAAGGAAGGCATCTAATTTGAATAAGGTAGACTTGGACTTCATTCTAACATTATGACAATTTATCAAATGTAGCAGCATTGGAAGTGGACCCAACTACGATAGAGACTGTGCTCAATTGGGAAACACCACAGTCAGTAATCGAGATTAGGAGTTTATTGGGTTTAGCAGGGTACTATAGAAGGTTTATAGAGGGTTTCTCTAAGATAGCTTTACCTTTGACCAGCCTCACCAAGAAGGGACAATGTAACATCCTTGTCTGCTTTATGGATTGACGACTGTCCCCACAAACCAACACGGGGCTTTTTAGCGTGCTTTGTCCTCACTCACACGCTTCCCTAGAAAACTCCCCAGGAGGTCACCCATCCTAGAATTGCTCCAAGTCAAGCATGCTTAACTATGGAGTTCTTAAGTGATGGGCTCCCAAAAAGAAGATGCATCTTGTTAGTATAGGTAGTACAAATCAATTCATATAAGCCTTCCTTAACTGTATAGTACCAAACCTACACAGTCTCAGGACCCCTCTCATTCCGGCGTGTAATCAGTTCATTCATGTGTCCCTCCTCCTAGGATCCTGCCAGGAATCACTCCTTGTTCGTGCCTTCTTTCACCGGTGACCATTCCCCACCCTCGTCGGCACCCGGGTGTCACATGCCCACAAGCTTCCGTTTGGTTCGTGTAACACCTCAAGATTCACCCTTATGTTTATATGGGTTAGTTTTGGCATATATATTTGATATTTATATATATGTGTATATATTATTGCATATGATAATATGTATATTAATATATGATTATTTACATTAATATGAGATTGTGTCTCTTAATGTTTGCTTTTATATGTTAATATATAATATGTGATTTTAATAATAATAAGATATTAAGAATGATATGATAAGATATCGTTTGATTTAGTATTTAAATAGAGATAGTTTTATTCTTAGATTTTAGCCCCACAACCAATCAGATTTGAGTCCTTATCAATATAGGATCATCCTCTTTTTGTTTATATCTTAAGATCTTATCATAATCTTCTAAGGACCCATCTTGGAATAACTACCAAATATGTTGCTAAACTTCCATCGAACTTTTGACCATCTTAGAGTCCGATTTAGGATTCGACCTTTAGACATTAATTTGTAGATATTTCTGAGCTTTCTAACGACACAAAGAACGCCTCAATCAGAAACTTGTAACTCAAGTTATGGTCAAAATACCGAACTATATACAGTTTGGGCTGAAATAGGAACCCGTTATGACCCAAACTCATGTATATACCATTAGACTCGACCTAAACCTAGTTTACACGACCCCAACACTCCAAAAATTGCCTCCCTCCTTCTTCTTTGAATCCTTATGATTTTTCTCCCTAAAACTCTCTCTAGGGAACCCGTTCTTGCACAGTTCTTCACTGCTTCTTGATAGGAGAACATTGCTACGAATAGGGGTTCACTGTGCTTGATGTTTGAGACTTTAGAAAAGGTAAAATTCGTGCACCTTGTCCCTTGTGTTCATTTTTTCAAGTTCTTGATATTTTCCTTTTAATTTCTTGATCTTAGAGTTGAACCAAAGTGACTCTTTGTCGTTCTTGAGGTTGTAGACAAGCACTAGTGAGACAGGACCCAAGTGGATCTTCTTTTTCTCTTTTGAATCGTGATCTCTATTCCAGGTATGGGGAGAAATGTAGTGTATTCATAGGCTTGGGGTTAGTGTAAAGTAAAGGGGTTCCCATAACCCCGTGTTGTTTTATGTGTATGAATGAATAACATGTTAAATTGTATTGTTTGGTGATGGTATGTTCTTGGATATTTTGGTATGTTATTTGTATGTGTTCCATGTTCATGACATGTTGTTAATATTTATCTTGGTTGCCTTAATATGAACATGATAGTATGATTGTCGTTGTTATTACGATGTTGACTGTTGATGCTATGTTGGTTGTATAGTTGATGCTATGACTGTTGAGTTGATGGTTAAAATGTTAAAAACCTTAATTGGTTAAATTAGGTTCTAAAAAGAGTTAGAGATCAATAGGTTTAAACACCCTAAAAATTGGTTAAGGAACTGTGTTGAGACTCTGCCCAGAACAATACTGTCATACATTGAGCACGACCGTGTTGAACAGGGAGCATATCTGTGCTCCCAGTTTGAATTCTTGAAAATGGCTGCCCAGTAAGCACGGCCGTGAAGTAGAGGAGCACGCCCTTGCAGCTGAGCACGACCGTGCTCAAAAAGGAATCACGACCATGCCCCACTTAAGTGGCAGCACGCCCGTACTGGGGTTAAGCACGACCGTGCTCACCCTTCAGGACAGAATATGAGATTAAGGACTTAAACATGGATTTTAACCCCAATCTTCCCCAACGACAAATGATGACTTAGTTAATTAATGATGAAGACTAGATAACTTAATTAAAGATTAATTAAGATGGTTAAGTCGGTAACCGTTGGGTTACCTCAAGTTGTTTGAGTTGTACCTTGGTGCCTTATGGCCAAGAGGGCCTTGACCCCGCGGTTTTGGTCTAAGGTGTTATTGATGTTGTACCTTAGGGACCAAGAGTTTGTCCCAAGGGGGGACCTTGACTCCACACTTTGGGTCTAAGGTGTTGCAGTCGATTCTGCTGCGATAGATTTCGTTGGTTAAAGGTGTTGTGGTAGATTCTGCTGCGGTCGATTCCACTGATGTCTTTGGTTGATTCCGTTGGAGTTATGGAGGTGGTGGTTGCCTGTGGTCATTGTATTGCATACGCATTGCATCGGAGTGTTGTTGTTGTTTAGGGATGTTCGACATAGGGGAGTTCGTCCTAGAGTACGACGATCTGGCCATCCATGGTTGGAGTAGATTCTCCTTGCGCCCTGTGAAGAGGCATCCGTTGGTTTGATGCATTGGCTATCCAAGGAGTAGATTCTCCAGTGTTGAGTTGATTCTCAATGTGGATATGTAACTTCGAAGTCGTCCATCCTGAGTTTAGTGGATCCACATGCATTGTTGGTTTAGCGGAGTAGGACTGCATTGCACTGCATAACATGCTTGATGTTGATGAGGTTGATGTATGTTTATATATGTTGTTGATATATGCTTACGTTGGTGCCATGCTTGTATGTTTTACTTTACTTCCTACCTCCTTGCTATTATGATTACATGGTTCTTACTCCCCATGATTTGTTTGTTGTTTGGCCTGATTGGCACCTTGCAGAGGATGACGAGCAGCCCGAAGATGAGTGACTCGGAGGAGCCAACACTCATAGTTAGGGCTTGTTTTTATGTTCAGTTAGTTAGTTTTCAGTTTGTATTCCGTAGATTTATTCAGGAACAGTTATACCAGCTCTGTATGTGGCATCGGGGTTGGGATATGTTTATTTCTTTGCTATGTTAAATTGTTTTAAACTAGTTTTATTTTCTGCAATTTTGAGAACTAGTTCATGTGGACTTTTCTACCTATGGATGGACGCTCTATTTTATCAAGTATGATCATGACTAAATTTTATTAATTGCTTATCTTAAAGCGCTTATAACATGCGAGGCAGAAGGGTGTCATATTTAGTGGTATCAAAGCAGTTTGGCCCTGTCTGGATGTGGTGTGAGTCTGTCGTGCGTCTGTTGTGTGACTCTTGTTTGAATTTTCTATATTTATATAGACAATGTTACGTGGTACTAAGTACCTATAGCTTCGCTTTGGCTTGACTTACTGCATTTGGTGGTTTGTCTTGAACGATCCAATGAGCCTTCGGGTGCTTCTTGTGTTTAGGAAGGTTGTTCTATTATCTCTTGATAATATAAACTTTGCAGCCGATCTTGTGCGCTTACCTTTTTTAAAACCGCTCGATGTTATTCTTGGGATGAACTGGTTATCTTCTAACCATGTTCCCTTTATCTATTTTGATAAGACCTTAGTTTTTGGAACTCCAACAGAGTCTAAGAATCCGGACCTTCTCTCTGCCAGCCAAGTTCAAGCTTCGATGAAAGACGAAGCCCAAGTGTACATGATGATAGCTTCCCTGGAAGTAGAGAGCAGCCCTCCTGATGTCGCTGGCTTGCCTGTTGTGCGAGACTTTCCTGAAGTGTTTCTGAGGGATGTTTATAACTTACCCCCAGAGAGAGATATTGAGTTTACCATAGACTTAGTGTCTGGCACCGGGCCAATCTCCATAGAACCCTATAGGATGTCTCCTCTAGAGCTAGCTAAGTTGAAGGAAGAGTTGGAAGACCTGATGAAGAAGCAGTTCATTAGGCCTAGTGTGTCTCCGTGAGGAGCACCTATGTTGCTGGTGAAGAAGAATGATGGTAGTATGAGGTTATGCGTCGACTATCGACAGCTCAACAAGGTGACCATAAAGAATTGGTATCCCCTCCCTGGGATTGATGATCTCATGGACCAGTTGATAGATGCTTGCGTCTTCTCTAAGATAGACTGGAGGTTAGGGTAGCATCAGATTCGGGTTAAGTCTGAGGACATCCTGAAGACAGCGTTCAGAATGCGATATGGTCACTATGAGTACTTGGTTATGCCCTTCGGTGTAACCAATGCTCCTGCGGTCTTCATGGATTACATGAACAAGACCTTTCACCCTTACTTGGATAAGTTTATGGTGGTGTTCATAGATGACATCTTAGTGTACTCCAGGAGCAAGGAGGAACATGAGGAACACCTGAGGGTTGTCTAGCAGACCCTTATGGAAAAATAGTTGTATGCTAAGTTGTCTAAGTGTGAGTTATGGTTAGAGGAAGTGAGCTTCTTAGGACATGTCATCTCTAAGGGTGGCATAGTTGTGGGCCCAGCTAAGGTTGAGACGGTGCTCCGGTGGGAAGCGCCGAAGTCTGTGACAGAGATTAGGATTTTCTTGGGGTTAGCCGGGTATTATAGGCGGTTCATAGAAGGTTTCTCTAAGATAGCTTTACCCTTAACCCGTCTCACCAAGAAAGGATAGTTGTTTGTGTGGGACTCTAGATGTGAAGAGAGTTTCCAAAACCTTAAGGATAGGTTGACATCAGCACCAGTGTTAGTTTTGCCAGATCCTAGTGAACCCTTTGTGGTTTATTGCGATGCTTCTAAGCAAGGGTTAGGTGGAGTGTTAATTCAGAATGGCAAGGTAGTTGCTTATGCTTCTAGGCATTTGAAACCCCATGAGAAGAACTACCCTACCCATGACCTAGAGTTAGGGGTTGTGGTATTTGCCTTAAAGATCTGGAGGCATTACCTGTATGGATCGAGGTTTGAGGTTTTTAGTGATCACAAGAGGTTGAGATATCTCTTTGATCAGAAGAAGTTGAATATGAGGCAGCGTATGTGGATGGAGTTCTTAAAGGATTATGACTTCGAGCTGACCTATCATCCAGGAAAGGCCAATGTGGTGGCCGATGCCCTAAGTAGGAAAACCTTACATATCTCCGCTTTGATGGTCAGGGAGATGGATCTGATTTAGGAGTTTAGAGACCTTAGTCTAGCTTGTGATTTTACCCCTAAGAGTATTAGGCTTGGTACCTTCAAGGTTACCAACAGCTTGATGGATCAGATTAGAGAGGGTCAGAAGTTAGATAAGTTTCTCTTAGACCAGTGAGAATTGCTCGCTCAGGGTAGAGACCTTAGTTTCAAGGATGGGAGTGATGGAGTCTTGAGGTTTAATGATAGAGTGTGCATACCGGATGTTCCCGAGCTTAGGAAGTTGATCATTGAAGAAGGACATAGGAGTGGGTTAAGTGTGCACCTAGGTGCTACCAAGACGTATCGGGACCTTAAGAGGCTATTTTGGTGGCCTATGATGAAAAAGGATATGGCCGAGTTTGTGTATGTGTGCTTGGTTTGTCAGAAAGCTAAGATAGAACACCAAAATCCATCAAGTAAGTTACAACCTTTAAGTATCCCAGAATGGAAATGGGATAGCGTCTCCATGGACTTTGTGTCTGGACTCCTTAGGACTCCTGCTGGTTTTGAGGCTATACGGGTTGTTGTGGATAGATTGACTAAGTCTGCCCATTTCATCCCGATGAACGTGGAGTATCCTTTAGAGAAGTTAGCCGAGTTGTACATCAAAGAGATAGTTAGGCTTCATGGTGTACCCTCTAGCATAGTATCAGATAGAGACCTGAGGTTTACCTCCAGGTTCTGAGAGAGTTTGCAGCATGCTTTAGGGACAAACCTTAGGCTTAGTTCAGCTTACCGCCCGCAGAATAATGGGCAGTCTGAGAGAACCATCAGTCCTTAGAGGACTTGTTGAGAGCTTGTGTGCTAGAACAGTCTGGTAGTTGGGAGGAGATGTAGGACACCCTTGTGTTGGAGTGAACCTTGTGATAATGTGGTGCTAGGGCCGGAGATAGTCCAGGAAATAACAGAAAGGATCGGGATGGTTCAAGAAAAGATGAGAGTAACACAAAGTAGGCAAAATAGCTACCATGACAAAAGAAGGAAGGCGCTCGAATTCCAGGAAGGTGATCATGTGTCCTTGAGAGTTACTCCAACAACTGCGGTTGGTAGAGCGATGAAAGCAAGCAAGCCATCTGTTATCAGGAGATCCGAGTCTTTCCTACCTTGGTTAACAAGTGCAGAATCTTCGAGGATGCTTACGAGGCCAGGATCGCAAGCCGGAAAAGTTCAGAGATCCAGTGCAGTAAGGACGAAGTTCAGAAGAACGAGGTGAGACAATGTCATCGGCAGAGACTTCAAGCAGAATGATAAGGAATCACAGTTTTCAGCAGGTAAGCCTAAGGATTGGGATTCTCCTAAACATATCAGATGTGGAAAATGTGGAGAAGGTCACTATACCCATCAATGCAAGGAGCCGAACATCATATATTTCAAGTGTGGCAAATTTGGTCACCTTAGCAGGAACTGTAAAGGAGAAAAGTCAGAGCCACCGAGTGCTAGCAGGAATTAGAGTGCGCAGCGGAAGCGTAGTGGAGATGGAGCCTCCAAGTCTGTGGACTCAACCCAATGTATGCACCTAATTGATGAAAGTTTAACCAGTTAAGGTGATAGAAATTTCGAGGACGAAATTTTTATAAGGGGGGTGGAATTGTAACACCTCAAGATTCACCCTTATGTTTATGTGTTAATTTTGGCATATATATTTGATATGTTTGATATTTATATATATGTGTATATATTATTGCATATGATAATATGTATATTAATATATTATTATTTGCATTAATATGAGATCGTGTCTCTTCATGTTTGATTTTATATGTTAATATATGATATGTGATTTTATTAATAATAAGTGATTAAGAATGATATGATAAGATATCATGTGACTTAGTATTTAAATAGAGATAGTGTTATTCTTAGATTTTAGCCCCTCAACCAATCAGATTTGAGTCCTTATCAATATAGGATCATCCTCGTTTTGTTTATATCTTAAGATCTTATCATAATCTCCTAAGGATCCTATATAGGAATATCTACCAAATATGTTGCTAACATTCCATCGACCCTTTGACCATCTTAGAGTCCAATTTAGGATTCGATCATTAGACTTTAATTTGTAGATATTTCTCTTAGCTTTCTAAAGACACCAAGAATGCCTCAATCAGAAACTTGTAACTCAAGTTATGGTCAAAATACCGAACTGTATATAGTTTGGGATGAAATAGGAACCCGTTATGACCCAAACTCATATATATACCATTATACTCGACCTAAACCTAGTTTACACGACCCTAACACTCAGAAAACTTCCTCCCTCCTTCCTCTTTGAATCCTTATGGCTTTTCTCCCTAAAACTCTCTCTAGGGAACCCGTTCTTGCACCGTTCTTCACTGCTTCTTGATAGGAGAACATCGCTACGGATAGGGGTTCGTTGTGCTTGATGTTTGGGACTTTAGAAAAGGGAAAATTCTTTCACCTTGTACCTTGTGTTCTTTCTTTCAAGTTCTTGATCTTTTCCTTTTAATTTCTTGATCTTAGAGTTGAACCAAAGTGTCTCTTTGTTGTTCTTGAGGTTGTAGACAAGCACTAGTCAGACAGGACCCAAGTGGATCTTCTTTCTCTCTTTTGAATCGTGATCTCTATTCCAGGTATGGGGATAAGGGTAGTGTATTCATAGGCTCGGGGTTAGTGTAAAGTCTTTGCGGTTCCCATAACCCCGTGTTGTTTTATGTGTATGAATGAATAGCATGTTAAATTGTATTGTTTGGTGATGGTATGTTCTTGTCTATTTTGGTTTGTTATTTGTATGTGTTCCATGTTCATGACATGTTGTTAATATTTATCTTGGTTGCCTTAATATGAACATGATAGTATGATGATTGTTGTTGTTATTACGATGTTGGTTGTTGATGTTATGTTGGTTGTATAGTTGATGCTATGACTGTTGAGTTGATGGTTAAAATGTTAAAAACCTTAATTGGTTAAATTAGGTTCTAAAATGAGTTAGAGATCAATAGGTTTAAACACCCTAAAAATTGGTTAAGGAACTGTGTTGAGACTCTGCCCGGAACAGTACTGTCATGCATTGAGCACGACCGTGCTGAACAGGGAGCACGGGCGTGCTCCTAGTTTGAATTCTTGAAAATGATCGCGCAGTAAGCACGGTCGTGCAGCTGAGCATGACCGTGCTCAAAAAAGGAAGCACCACCGTGCCCCACTTAAGTGGCAGCACGCCAGTGTTGGGTTAAGCAAGACCGTGCTCACCCCACTGGATAGAATATGAGATTAAGGACTTAAACAGGGATTTTAACCCCAATCTTCCCCAACGACAAATGATGACTTAGTTAATTAATGATGAAGACTAGATAACTTAATTAAAGATTAGTTAAGATGGTTAAGCCGGTAACCGTTGGGTTACCGAAAGTTGTTTGAGCTGTACCTTGGTGCATTATGGCCAAGAGGGCCTTGACCCCGTGGTTTGGGTCTAAGGTGTAATTGATGTTGTACCTTAGGGACCGAGAGTTTGTCCCAAGGGGGGGGGGGGGGGGGCTTGACTCCACGGTTTGGGTCTAAGGTGTTGCGGTCGATTCCGCTACGGCAGATTCCGCTGGTTAAAGGTGTTGTGGTAGATTCCACTGCGGTTGATTCCGCTGATGTCTTCGGTTGATTCCGTTGGAGTTATGGAGGAAGTGGTTGTCTGTGGTCATTGTGTTGCATACGCATTGCATCAGAGTTGTTGTTAAGGGATATTCGACATAGAGGAGGTTGTCCTAGAGTACGACAATCTGGCCATCCACGGTTGGAGTAGATTCTCCTTGGGCCCCCGTGACGAGGCATCCGTTGGTTTGATGCGTTGGCTATCCAAGGAGTAGATTCTCAATGTGGTTATGTAACTCCGAAGTCGTCCATCGCGAGTTTAGTGGATCCACATGCATTGTTGGTTTAGTGGAGTAGGACTGCATTGCATTGCATAGCATGCTTGATGTTGATGAGGTTGACGTATGTTTATACATGTTGTTGATATATGCTTACATTGGTGCCATGCTTGTATGTTTTACTTTAATTCCTACCTCCTTGCTATTATGATTACATGATTCTTACTCCCCATTATTTATTTGTTGCTTGGCCTGATTGGCACCTTGCAGAGGACGACGAGCAGCCCGGAGAGGAGTGACTCTGAGGAGCCGCCACTCATAGTTAGGGCTTGATTTTATCTTTAGTTAGTTAGTTAGTTTTCAGTTTGTATTCCATAGATTTATTCCGAAACGGTTATACCAGCTCTGTATGTGACATCGGGGTTGGGATATGTTTATTTCTTTGCTATGTTAAATTGTTTTAAACTCGTTTTATTTTCTGCGATTTTGAGAACTAGTTCATGTGGACTTTTCTACCCATGGACAGACGCTTTATTTTATCCAGTATGATCATGACTAAATTTTATTAATTGCTTATCTTAAAGCGCTTATAACATGCGGGGTATAATGGTGTCACAGTTCGTCCCTGAACCACACCGTACTAGGAGTGGTGCCACATTGTCTCCACAAACCAACACGGGTCTTTTCAGCGTGCTTTGTCCTCACTCACACGCTTCTCGGGAAAACTTCCCAGGAGGTCACCCATCCCAGAATTGCTCCAAGTCAAGCACGTTTAACTGTGGAGTTCTTAAGTGATTGGCTCCCAAAAAGAAGATGCATCTTGTTAGTATAGATAGTACAAATCATTCATATAAGACTTCCTTAACTGTATAGTCCCATACCTACACAGTCTCAAGATCCCTCTCATTCCGGTGTGCAAATAGTTCATTCATGTGACCCTCTGCCTAGAAGCCTGCCAAGAGCCGCTCCTTGTCCGTGCCTTCTTGCGTCGCCGACCACTCCCCGCCCTCGTCGGCACCCGGGTGTTACAGATAACTCTTTGTGTGGGACTCTAAGTGTGAGGAAAGTTCCCAAACCTTGAAGGAGAAGTCAACATCAACACCAGTTTTAGTTTTGGCCAATCCTAGTGAGTCTTTCGTAGTATACTGTGATGCTTCTAAGCAAGGTTTAGGTAGAGTAATGCAGAATGGTAAGGTAGTAGCCTATGCCTCTAGGCAGTTGGAAACCCATGAGAAGAATTACCTTACCCATGATTTGGAATTAGGAACTGTAGTGTTTGCCTTAAAAATCTAGAGGCATTACCTTTATGGAACTAAGTTTGAGGTCTTTAGTGATCACAAGAGTTCAAAATATATGTTTGACCAAAAAGAGCTCAATATGAGGCAACGTTGGTGGATGTAATTTCTTAAGGATTATGATTTTGAGTTGACTTACCACCCAGGAAAAGCCAATGTAGTGTCAGATGCCTTAAGTAGAAAAACCTTACATGTTTCAGCTTTGATGGTTAGAGGGATGGATTTGAACAAGGAGTTTAGAGACTTGAGCCTAGAATGGAAAGTTACCTCTAAGGGTATTAGGCTTGGAACTTTGAAGATCACAAATAGTTTGATGGATCAGATTAGAGAAGGTCAGAAGATAGATGGGTACCTTTTCGTCCAGAAAGAACGGCTTGCTCAGGGTAGAAACCTTAGTTTAAAGGAAGGAACATATGGAGTTTTAAGGTTTCAGGATAGAGTTTGCATACCAGATGTTCCGGAGCTTAGGAATTTAATCCTTGAGGAAGGACATAGGAGTGGATTAAGTGTGCACCCAGGTTCCACTAAGATGTATCAGGATTTAAAGCGAATGTTTTGGGGGCCTAGGATGAAAAAGGATGTGACCGAGTCTGTCTATGCTTTCTTAGTATGCCAAAAGGCTAAAATAGAAAACTAGAAGACTGCAGGTAAAATACAACCTTTGAGTATCCCAGAATGGAAATGGGATAGTATCTCTATGGATTTTGTGTCTGAACTCTCTAGGACTCCAGCTGGTTGTGATGCTATATGGGTTATTGTGGATAGGTTGACTAAACCTGCTCATTTCATCCCTATGAACATGGAATATCCTTTAGAACAGTTGACCAGGTCGTACATCAAAGAAATAGTTAGGTTATATGGTGTGCCCTCTAGCATGGTGTCAGATAGAGACCCTAGATTTACCTCTAGGTTCTGGAATAGTTTGCATGAGGCTTTAGGAACCAAGCTTAGACTAAGTTCATCTTACCACCCATAGACTGATGGTTAGTCTGAGAGAACCATCCAGACCTTAGAGGACTTGTTGAGAGATTGTGCGCTAGAACAGTCAGGTAGTTGGGACAAGTTTTTTCCCCTAATAGAGTTCACCTACAACAATAGTTTCCATTCAAGTATTGGGATGGCGCCCTATGAAGCTTTGTATGGGAGGAGATGTAAGACACCTTTGTGTTGGAATGAACCTGGTGAGAATATTGTGCTAGGACCTGAGATAATGCAAGAAACCACAGAGAAAGTGAGAATGATCCAAGAAAAGATGAGAGTTGCACAAAGCAGACAAAAGAGTTATCATGACAAGAGAAGAAAGGCTCTTGAATTCCAGGAAGGAGATCATGTGTTCTAGCGAGTTACTCTAACAACTGGGGTTGGTAGAGTGATGAAAGCAAGGAAACTTACTCGTAGATTCATTGGCCCCTACCAAATTCTGAAAAGAGTTAGCGAAGTCGCTTACCAAATTGCCTTACCACCTTTCTTGTCCAACCTTCATAATGTTTTTAATATGTCACAACTCGGTAAGTACATTCTCGATCCTAACCATGTGATAGTACCCGATACAAATCAGTTGAAAGAGAACTTGACTTTTGAGGTACTACTGCTTCGGGTTGAGGATCAGAGGGTGAAGCAGCTAAGAAGCAAGGAGATTCCTTTGGTTAAAGTTGTTTGGAGTGGGGCTACTGAGGAAAGTGCTACATGGGAGTTGGAGAGCAAGATGATGAAAGCGTATCCGCACCTTTTCAACAGAGGAGAGTAGAAATTTCGAGGACGAAATTTTTATAAGGGGTGAAATTGTAACACCCTGTTTTTCGTTTACCAGCTCTTAAGTGTTTATATGTGTGCTATGCATGTTGTATGTTGTTATAGTTTTGCTTTAAGAATGTTTATGGGGTTAAGTGGGATTTTAGAGTGAGAAATCTCTTTCTGGCACATGAGCACGAACGTGCTAATGTTCAGCATGCCCGTGCTTATCTGCGTGCTCTGTGGTTGAGTGAGCCACGAGCACGGCCGTGTCGGAAAGTATGAGTTTTGATGTGGGTTTTGTAGACCCCGTGCTGACTTGAGCATGACCCCGTGCTGACTTGAGCACGACCCCATGCTCAAGTTGAGCACGCCCGTGCTCAGGGGGAGCACGACCGTGCTTGGGGTCTGATGTTATATAAGAGAGCTTTTAGAGAGGGTTACGGGTTAACCTTCACTTTGGCACTTTTAGCAACCCTAGTGCGATAGAAAGCTCTCTTTACCCTCTTCCTTGGAACCCATCATAGTTCTTGAAGTTCTTGCGTTGTTTGGGAGAGGAATCACTCGTTAGTTCCAATTAAAGGTAACATATTTATCCCTCTTTTAATATCCTTTTCCTATTTCTGGATTTAGAGATTAATTGGTTAATCCTCTTATGTTTAGCGAAGGCTTGAGTAGTTCACCCAGCCACTCGAGGGAACAAGAGTAGGATCGTTTACGTTGGGCGTTAATGGAATCTTCAAACCAGTTATGGAGAGAAGGGATAGTATGAACATGTAGGCATTGGGGGGTAGCGTAAGATGAAGGGTTAACCCATGACCTTATAATTTGCTATTTGCCTAGTTTTTTTCTTGTTATATGTTTGTCTATGTTTGTGTATGATTGGCATGATGAACTGTGAAATATGGATATGATGTTTATGCCATGATTGGACGTGTTGATGATGATGATGCCATGCCATGAATGTTTGAATGACTATTGATGTTGTTGATGTCAACGTTAATGTTAATAAGACAATAAAAATGTCGAAAACGATGTTTAAGGATTAAGGGACAATTTCCCAATGTTCATAAGACATGAACCATAGTAAAGAGAAGTGAGATTGATGCTTAAAGGTATACTAAAGACCCTAGGATTGATCCATGAATGTTTTAAGGACATTAATAATGAAACTGGAATTAAAGGATTAAATCCCAATAATTATAAGACATGAAGATTAAACAAGAATAATGAGACTGATATTTTATGGTATAGTTAAAGACCAATAGAATTGATCTATGAATGCCCTAGGAAGCTTAGCAAGGGTTCCCAATCCTTTCTTCCCAAAACGGTACGGCTATGCTCCAGTAAGCACGGTCGTGCCCAATAGAAAACGAGCCCATGCCCAGCTTAAAAGTAAGCACGCCCGTGCTAGGGGCAGCACGACCGTGCTCCCCTAAACGGAACAGACGTGAGTTTAAGAACAAAAGGGTGGTTACACCCAATTGTTCCCTATGACAAAATAATACACCAATCGAAGTAAAGAAAGATAGATAATTTAATGAAGATTTAATAAGATAATTAATCACAAATATTAAGTCGGTAACGATGAGTTACCGCATGTTGTTATGCTTTGGTGCTTATTGGCCAAGGTAGCCTCGATTCTTATTGGTCGATGTGTTGTTGATGTTGAACCTTGGTGCTTTTGGCCAAGGGGGACCTTGATGCTTATTGGTCAAGGTGTTGATGGTGAGCAGCCCCGTTTTTCTGTTGTTTACTTTGCATGTATCTTTTATGCAAAGGACGGTGAGCAGCCTGTTGAGTAGTGCCTCCGAGGAGCCACTACTCGTAGTTTTGGATTTCATTTGTTTAGTTTGTTTATCCAAGATGTTTTCGGACTTTGGTTATACCAGCTCTGTAATGTGACATCAGGGTTGGACTTTAATTTATTGTTAGGTTTCTTTTAAAACTTGTTTTATTTCCGCGTTGAGACGTTTGGTTACAATGTGGTATCTTCTACCTTGGTTTTATTTTAAATAAATGATATGCATGTGTTTATTTTATTTCTTTTATCTCTCTTTAAAGTGTTATAAATACATGCGGGGTAGAGGGTGTCACAATACTCGTTTAATTAATAAGACTCATTTTTTTCGTGGCCAATTTGTTCCCGTTCATATATAACACTAATTCTTCAGCTTTTGCATAACTCACAGGTTTCGGGTTGCCTGTTAACACACTTCAAGGAAGAAAAATTTGATGATACATGAATGTTAACATGTTAAAGGATTCAGAATCTATTGCAACTCATGATGAGAAATTAAAACCCGATCTTCCATCATTTATGGATTTCAACTCAAGCTTCTAAATAGGGCTACAAAAGTGTCCATGAGTTTGATGTTAAAAAAATTTCTTAAATGATGATTCTAGGGGTCTAAAAGAAAACAATAGGGAGCATATATTGAAAATAAAGATGGAAAAACTAGAACTTAAGAAAACATAAAAAAAGGCATTAGAATAATCATAAATAACCTTCCATATCCTTCTATGGCAAAGGCGTGGAGGGTTGCAGTCTGTAGAAGGCGAACGAAACATTGTGTTTGGTTGATAGGAGGGGAAGGAAAGAGAAATAACCTAGGAAGCACGGACGCGTCAGTTCAAAGGCGTGTCCTCGTGTCTGACACGAGTCGGACAGTGACACCGGCATGACTCCCGTACGATGCGTATCAGACATGGGTTGGAGGTGTCCAGTTTTAAAAAAAATGTCGACACGGCTGGGACACCAGTGTGACACGGGGGGATACCTTATTGACACTGCATGGGACACGGCCCAGAGGCCTACTTTAAATTCGAAAAAAAAATTAAAAATAGGTTTAAAGTTTAATTGTTTAAACATACTTTTCCCATACGAAATGACTCAGCCCATTCATCTTCTCGCTCTGCCGTCACGTCTCCCTTTCTCTTGGACTCTTGTGCTTCCTGCTTCGTCTTCTCTTGTTTGAGTTTCAGTTTGTCGCCGTCTCGCATACCAGGTATGGTTCTCGCCGTCACCTTTATGCTTTGTGTGATGATGAACCTGTTTTTTATTGGTTACTGTGTTACATACTTAGTTTCTGGTTTATTTTAGAGTTACACCCACCTGTTTTGATTCCTGATGGTAACACATTTCACTTTATCCACCTCTTTTTCTACTTTTGACTTTTCTATGATTTCTCCATTGTTATTTTATATTTGTTTAAACATTAGTATAGATATTAGTTTTATATTTGTTAAAGTACCATTTCTGTACGAGAAGAACACGTTTCCATTGTCTCCAACTTTAGGTTTTTTTTAATTTGCTAAATTGATAATGCTGAATGATTAACACCTTTTTTTTAGTTTTTTTTTATAGGAGCACTTATATATATATATATATTTTTTTACTTTTTAATATGCTGAATATTATATTCCTCTCTTCACACAATTTTTGTAGAGATGAGTGCTTCTAGTTCTACTCAACCCAAAGAACAATATGATGACACCAAACCTCTATGGACCTATGTTACAAAGATAAAAAGTATGGGCGGTGGAGGTGGAATTTATGAAATTAAATAATCTTTATGATGTAACTTTTAATGGATCTTACACTAGAGTGAGGTCACACTTGTTGAAGATTACCGAAAAGGGAGTTAGAGCTTGTAAAAAAGTAACAACTACCAGACTTATAGATTTGAAGAAGATTGACAATGAGGCTATATTGAAAGTGGAGAGGTCAAAAAAAAGTCAGTCCCTTTGCCTCTGGTTTCTAATGAACACCAAGACTAGATGCTTTTAAAATGCAAGCTAGAGAGGAGCTTGATTATGAAATTGCCACGATGTTTTATTCTGCAGGGCTACCTTTCATCTAGCAAGAAATCCTCACTTTAGGAAAGCATTTTCCTTTGCTGCCGACCATTCTATTAAAGGTTATCAACCTCTAGGTTATAATAAATTGTGGGCAACGTTATTTCAAAATGAGAGGAGACATGTGGAGAACTTGTTGAAGCCAATTAAAAATTCATGGAACCAAAAAGGTGTGGCCATTGTTAGTGATGGATGGACTGATCTACAAAGAAGACCTCTTATTAATTTCATGGTTGTCACAGAGAGTGGACCCATGTTCTTGAAGGCCATTGATTGTTCAGATAAGGTAAAAGATATAGAATTCATTGCCAAACATACGAGGGATGTAATTATGGAGGTTGGGCACTCGAATGTTGTGCAAATAGTGACAGATAATGCAGCTATTTGTAAGGCAGCATGTTTAATTATTGAGGATGAATTTCCTTTTATTTATTGGACTCCATGTGTTGTGCATACGTTAAATCTTGCTTTGAAAAATATATGTGCAGTCAAGAATACTGAAAAAAAAATCATGTTGTTTACCAAGAATGTTCTTGGATCATCCAAATTGCGGAAGATTCAATGTTTATCAAAAACTTTGTCATGTGTCATTCTATGAGGCTATCGATTTTCAATTCATTCAATTCATTGAAGTTGCTTTCAGTTGCTTTAACAAGATTTGCCCCCACTATTGTGATGCTCAAGAGATTTAAGCTATTGAAGCAAGGACTCAAAGAGATGGTGATTAATGATCAATGGTCTTCTTACAAGGAAGATGATGTTGAAAACGTAAAATTTGTGAAGGATACTTTGTTGGATGATAATTGGTGGGATAAGGTTAATTATATACTTTCTTTCACTAACCCTATCTATGATGTTCTTAGAAGAACCGATATAGAAATTTCATGTCTCCACCTAGTGTATGAAATGTGGGATTCAATGATTGAAAATGTGAAGAAGGCCATATATCAACATGAAAGAAAAGTGGAGGCTGAAGAGTCATCCTTTTTGAAGTAGTGAACTCTATATTAATTAACCATTGGACTAAGAGTAGCACACCTCTCCATTGAATGGCTCATTCTTTGAATCCAAGGATATTAAAAAGAGGAAACTAAAATGTGGGATGTTGCTGGAGATGATTTTGGATCACTTGAGGATTGTGGAATACTTGAAGTTGTTAATTTGTCTTTAGATGAACCAGAGTTAGAGGGTGTTTTTTTTTCAATGATGATGATTAAATAGGGGGTGATAGATATTAAATTGATTATATTTTGTTTTATCTTTTTGGTAGTAGATGGATGAAGGTGAAAGACCCGTTTCAATTGTTTATCATCTTGTTTTAGAATAGTTTTTTTTGAAGAAACAAAGTACTCAATTTAGATAAATATACAATTCCTGATTATCAATTTATTGTTCTTTTATATATGATGCTCATATTCTTTTTTTTATAATAATTTTATTTTTTCTATATATATATATATATAGCGGTGTCGGTGTCCTATATTTTGAGCATGAGCGGTGTCGCGGTGTCCGTGTAAGTGCTTCATAGGAAATAATACTTTCATGTTTGGTTGAAGAGGGGGAGGGATTTAAAATAAATTTACTTTTAAACCTTATAATTATTTATTTTAAAATGGATAAGTAGGGATATTTTAGTCAATACATATTAAATATTTTAAAATCCCTCCCTCCCCTCCAAATCCCTCCATTATTGGAGGGGAGCCAAAATTCACTTAAGGAGGGGTTTTGCTCCCCTCCACTCCCTTCCGAAAAGTTGAACCAAACATAAAAGTTTTTAAAAATCCCTCCCCTCCAACCAAACATTACCGAACGGAAGGAAGAAGATGAATTTTGATAAACTGACTTTTTTATATATTTTATATGTTGGCTGTTACAATTTCTCTTAAGATGACCTTTGATTTATCATGTGGCTTTAATGGGGACCAGTAATGTAAAGCATGCTGGTGTATTTCTTATTGGAAATAGACCAAGCAACTGATGAAAATATTTAATATGAAACCATTTAAATTGATTAAACTAATATTTTAAAGTATTAAAAAGAAGTATGTTAACAGGAAACCCACAACTGTTTCCAAAAAAAAAAAAAAGGCAACCCATAACTTGTTAATTAAATCTGTTTTAATTTAAAATTGTAAAACATTCACTACTAATGTGTTTTCCAGAAATGTTATTGTGACAACCCCAAATTGACAACATACGGGACAACCCATACTTGACCGTATATGCAGTGGGGGAGTCATTGACCAGTGGCAATTTTGAAGTTATAAGCAAACCAACAAACTAGTGGCATTGTTGAAAATAATACAAGATTGGTTTTTTTAATTTCATTTTCGGTGCAACTCTTTCTCCCCTCTCCCACCCTATTCATTTGCGTGCTAACCACACTCCCTCCAAGCTCTGATAAACGATGCACCCCAATCCACACAAGAAAGCACCCCAATCCCTACTTGGATTTGGAATTCTGGTCTTTACTGAGTTGAGAGGGCATGGCTGTGTTATAATGTTTTGGGATCAATTTGGCTCTTTGTGAGTGCTTCTCTGCTTAGGTCATTGTCTCTACGCCCGATCTGTTTGTTAATGGTTTTGGTTCAGCCTTTTTTAGTCTTTTCTTTTTGGTGATACTGGTATATTTTAGTGGTTTCTTGGTTGGTTCCTCTTCTTTGTATAGCTTACTATTGTCTCTACCTAGGATTTCATATTTTGGTCTTTTAGTGTTTGTTATGTTCTCTGGTGCTTATTATTGTGGTTTTTTAGTGTGTGATTTTTTGTGACAAGGATTTATTCTTTTAATAAATAAAATCCCCCATGTGTTAGGCAGAAAATAGTTGTAGTTGTATCAACAATATTCCTCCATCTTCTCATAGCAAATTTTATAATAATGTAACTTATAACATTTCAGTTTATGAATGTTGCATCTATGGACTGTGGTTGAGACAAAGCAAACAGGGTATGTCTTATTCATGGTCCGTTTTTTCTTTGCTATATCATTTAAAAATTCAAACATATATATTTTTTTCATTTATCTCTTTTAAGTTCTACCCACTTATGGAGATAGGTGGAGGGAAAAAAAAGGTGATATGGAGATAGTTCTTATCCTTATATTATTTCTTTACCCCCTTTTTTTTTTGAGTTTTACATTTACATGTGAAGTTGAGGCAACAAATTTAGCTTTGAATTTTGTTGTGATTTGTTATACTTGTAACTTGCCACTCACCATATAAGTTGTAAGCTTCATGATAACCAGTTAACCATATATTGAATTGAATTAACCAAATATTTGCAAGTGATTAACTAAATATTTTCATTGTTGTGCAATTTTGGTGTGGCACCCACTATTGAAAGTCCATAGATAGTTCAAACAATTTGGATACCCGTGCTGCTGGAGTAGGCAGCTTTACTGATGATTGTGAAAGATGGGAGCCTATAACAGATATGTGTTTTTCTTCCATAGACGAGGTGAAGTCATTTGCTTCCAAGAAGGGTTTTGGGTGGAAGGTTAGAACATCAAAAAAAGGAGAGGATGGTGAGATAAATTACTTAATGTTAGCATATGTTCATGAGAGGGATCTCGAGTTTCAGAAGTTCCATGACGCTGAAGACACTACCAACAAATAGGAACAATTGCCCAGCAAGGATTACTATTAAGTCAGGAGAAGAAGGATTGTGGTACATTAAAACTTTTGTAGCTGAGCATTCCCACTAGATCAGCCCTACAAAGGCAAGGTTCTTCAAGGCTAACAAGAAAATGAACTTGCATGTAAGGTGAGCAATCCAAATAAATGATGATGCAGGAGTGAGGATCAACAAGACTTTCCAATCTCTTGTTATGGATGCAGGAGGGCATGAAAATATACCATTTTGTGAGAGAGACGTGCGGAATTATGCTAACAAGGAAAGGCGTGCAATTGGAAATGGAAAAGGAGGTGATGGCAAAGCTTTAGTAAGCTATTTTCGTCAAATGAGTGAACAAAATAGTAGTTTCTTCTATGAGATAGATTTGGATGATAATTTTCAGGTAAGGAATGTGTTTTGGGATGATGCAAGAAGTAGGGCTACTTATGAATCTTTTGGCGATGTTGTGACTTTTGACACAACATATTTGACCAATAAATATGACATGACTTTTGTTGTGTTTGTTGGTGTGAATAATTATGGTCAATCAACATTATTTGGATGTGGTCTGGTTTCAGCTGAAGACACAGACACATTTGTGTGGCTTTTCCAATCATGGCTTCGTTGTATGTTAGGAAAGGCCCCTGTGGGCATTATGACTGAACAATGCAAGGCTATGCAAAATGCCATCGAGATAGTCTTCCCTACATCTCGCCACAGGTGGTGCTTATGGCATATATGAAAAAATTCCTGAAAAGCTGAGCGAATATGGTGAATATAAAAGGATTAAGTGTGCAATGAAAGAATCAGTTTATGATACTTTCACACCAATTGATTTTGAAGATAAATGGTGTTCTTTCATCGAAAAATTTGAGCTTGGACAGAATGATTGGTTGAGTGGGTTGTACAAGGAACGACATAGACGGGCACCAACCATGCTTAGGAAATATTTTTGGGCAAGTATGTGGTTAATTAGGTATCTTGATTCTTTCAGTCATTTCCCACAATTATTTTAATTATGTGGTTAATCACTTGTAAATATTTGGTTAATGCTACTGTTTATTTGGTTAATGGGTCATCTTGCTACTTCAATGTTAGGGGTACGGTAATCCCTTTTACCCCTACTGACGTATGTTTGGCTTTGGGACTCCCAGCCACAGGTGAGCCTATGGTAGGTGCAGAGGATGATCAGTGTTATACACTGTCATTGTTTGGAGGGGCTGAAGTGACCATTGAGGATTATCTTAACAAGATGCCCGAGGTTCGGGGTAATGTGGGAGATGTTTGTAGGTCATAATACTTCTTGCTTTCGGAGATTTTTACTTTCCGAGAACAGGGAGGTTGATGTTTACAGATTATGCTAGGCTGCTATATGACCTAGATGCCATCCATAGCTTTAATTGGGCACGTGCGGTGTATGATTACGTGGTTGTCAGCTTGAGTAGAGCTGCTGGTGCCATTCACGATGGGACAAATGAGCATCAAACACATCTGTGTGGCTGTGCAGCTATCCTATAGGTATCTATTTTCGCATATGTTATATCACCATCAATGTTGTGTTTTCAAAATTTTGTAGATAATAATTGGTCTTAATATTTGGTGTAGATATGGGCGATGACCCACGTGTCGATTGGGCACATGCCCTCCTACAAGTATCTATTTTCGCATATGCTATATCACCATCCTCTCCTTTTTTTGATGTTCTAACCTTCCACCCAAAACCCTTCTTGGAAGCATACTCTCCATAAAATGACTTCACCTCGTCTATGGAAGAAAAACACATATCTGTTGCATGCAGGCTCTCATCTTTCACAATCATCAGCAAAGCTGCCTACTTCAGTAGCACGAGTATCCAAATTGTTTGAACTATCCATGGACTTTCAATAGTGGGTGCCACACCAAAACTGCACAACAATGAAAATATATGGTTAATCACTTGCAAATATTTGGTTAATTCAATTCAATATATGGTTAATTGGTTATCATGAAGCTTACAACTTATATGGTGAGTGGCAAGTTACAAGTATAACCAACCACAACAAAACTCAAAGCTAAATTTATTGCCTCAACTTCACATGTAAATGTAAAACTAAAAAGAAGGGTAAAGAAATAATATAAGGATAAGAACTATCTCCATATCACCTTTTTTCCCTCCACCTATCTCCATAAGTGAATAGAACTTAAAAGAGATAAATGAAAAAAAAAATTGTTTGAATTTTTAAATGATATAGTAAAGAAAAAACGGACCCTGAATAAGACTAACCCTGTTTACTTTGTCTCAACCATAGTCCATAGATGCAACATTCATAAACTGAAATGTTATAAGTTACATTATTATAAAATTTGCTATGAGAAGATGGAGGAATATTATTGATACAACTACAACTATTTTCTGCCTAACACATGGGGGATTTTATTTATTAAAAGAATAAATCCTTGTCACAAAAAATCACAAACTAAAAAACCACAATAATAAACACCAGATAACATCCCAAACAAACACTAAAAGACCAAAATATGAAATCCTAGGTAGAGACAATAGTAAGCTATACAAAGAAGAGTAACCAACCAAGAAACCACTAAAATATACCAGCATCACTAGAAAGAAAAGACTAAAAAAGGCTGAACCAGAACCATTAACAAATAGATCCACGTAGAGACAAGGATCCAAGCAGAGAAGCACTCACAAAGAGCCAAATTGAGCCCAAAACAATGTAACACAGCTGCGCCCTCTCAACTCAGCAAAGACCAGAATTCCAAATCCAAGTAGGGATTGGGGTGCTTTCTTGTGTGTGGATTGGGGTGCATCATTTATCAGAGCTTGGAGGGAGTGTGGTTGGTGCGCAAATGAACAGGGTGGGAGAGGGGAGAAAGAGTTGCACCGAAAATGAAATTAAAACATACAATCTTGTATTATTTTCAACAATGCCACTGGTTTGCTGGTTTGCTTATCACTTCAAAATTGCCACCGACCAATGACTCCCCCACTGTATATACGGTCAAGTACGGGCTGTCCCGTATGTTGTCAATTTGGGGTTGTCACAATAACATTTCTTTTTCCAATTTTATTCTTTCTTTGAGCAGGAAACTTGATACACCAAAACTACCTATGGTGACGTCTTGAAACTCTTAACGAAGTGACACACCGATGTTTCATTTCTTATAACCATTTGATATAATAATAAATAAATCATTGGTCTAGATTTGATACTCCAAAAAAAATTTAGTTACCTTCAACTGGTAGCATAGGTAACAAACAAAAATTAGAAAGACAATTTTGTTCTTAGCCCTCCTCCTCCTCCTCCTCCTCCATCCTCCACCCCACCATCCATTTTGGTTTTGTTACAGAACTATCGTCACACCACCGAAACTGCCGTCACACCAACGCCACGCCCACCATACAACCATAACCGTCTGCCACCTCCAACCACCACTCACCGCCTACAGGGTCTTATTCTAACCAATTTATGGTGGCCAATAGAACCCACCCAAATTGATCATTTGACGTCAAATCAAAAGACCAACCCAACCTGTTACCAAATATTTTCAATTCCTGTGGGTTAAAAATGTTTGTTAGTAGATTTTATTAGCCCCTTCGTACATAATAAAACAAGTAATCTCTTGTAAGTGTTAGTGTTTTTTTTAAAGATAGATTCTATTAGATCTAAGGGAGAATGGGAAACAGAGATATATAGATCAGACCCCCACCACAATGGAAATAATTAGATATACACATTTGTCTGAGCTCTATCCCTTTTGCTACGAGTCCAGACGCCCCACTCCAAGCCGCGACTAACTCCAGTTCCATCGTTCGTGCCTCGCCTCGGAGAAGAAATGCCGCCACGCAGATCCTCCCAGGCACCACCATGCACGAGCTCACCTTCTTCAGCCTTGGATTTCTCCGCCAAGCTCCGCTCAACACACAGCCAAGCACACCCGCTTCAGCTTCGGATCTCCTCGATTCTCTGCCCATATAACCACCGTGTTAGCTCCCGATCCAAGATGCATCATCCGTCTCGCCATCGTTCCCTGGATTCTGCGTCATCTTCCTTATCTCTTCCTCCTTCAGATCTGGGTTGGTGGTAGCGGTGGTAGTTGATTATGAATCAGATCTGGGTTGAAGGAAGAGCAGGACGACAGCAAAGTGGTGGTGAGGTTGATGGGGTGGCGCCAGTGTCCTATAGACAGTGGTGGTTGTGGGTGGGTGGCAGACGTGGGATAGGAAGGGAAGGAGAAGAGGGGTGCGGATGGGGTGAAGGAGTGGAAGGGGATGAGGGTAAAATTGAGATTTCCAAAATATAATAATTTAAAAATAAAAACTAAAAAACCTGACAACTTATTATTATAAGTTAAAAAACTTCTACACGGGTGTGGCAGAAGAATCAATTAACTTGTTGTGGATTTACCAAAAAACTTAACTTCTCGTGGGATTGTTAAAATGATTTAATTGGTATACACTGACAGTGTAAAGTTTTTTTACATTGTCAACCAATTAGAAACTGACACATCATTATAAATGTTTGATTCTTGTCCTAACCATTTTAAAAGTCATCAATTCCATGATTTTTGATTGGTTGTCAGAGATTTTACACTGACAGTGCATACAAATTAAACTCTTGTTAAAAATTACAATAGATAAGAAATAAGGTTACGATGACAGAGGCGCGGAAGGATGCCACTGGTAGAAGGCAAAGACGAACTGAAGGAAGAGGAAGAAGAATTGAGATTATTTTATATTTAAACTAACTTTTTTTTTTCATTTATCTGTTGAAATTTCTCTTAAGATGACCTTAGATTTCCCTCATAATTTAACTATTAGGTCATCATTCTATGGCACTTTTAGTTTTTTTATAAAATTGCTAGCCACAAGGATTTTGGGTAGCAGAGGATTGCCTTTCTTGAATTCAATTCTTACGAGCTTTTCAGCAATGAGATCAACTTTTAGCCTAGGGGTCCCGTGTTGCGCTAAAACTATACTTAAGGGCAAGTGCACCCTGTTAAGTCTCTAAAATGTCAGATGTGCATTTCCCTAAGTTTTGATGAGAACTAAACATTGGTTAATGAATTAATTAACCTTCATATTGGTTGCTAACATGTCTATCTAGTGTGCAGATTAAAAAAGTAAGAATCATCTGTCTGCTCACATAGATGACTACCTGTCTGGATAAGCAAAAGTCAACCTATCTGCTGACTAGGATTATTGACTTCTTTCAAGAAAGGTTTTAAACCTGTCTCTCCACGAGTTCCTACACTCGTTTGAGGTTACTCGTTGAAGAACCAAGGACCTAACAAGCTTTTGTTGACTGTCCCATCAGAAAGAGACTTGAAGCCTTCTCTCCTACTTAGTCTTATGCTTATCAAGAAAAGTCAGAAGTTACTCTCTCTCAAGCAACCTCGGTTATCAGAACCTAAAACCGGTTAAAGAATGCTTCCAACATGCTTTATTCC
Source organism: Sophora flavescens (assembly GCA_030762895.1). Lineage (NCBI taxonomy): Eukaryota > Viridiplantae > Streptophyta > Magnoliopsida > Fabales > Fabaceae > Sophora > Sophora flavescens. The sequence goes on along the minus strand of CM061068.1, from coordinate 97,479,081 downwards.
CTAGTACCTCTGGTCCTTTCATGAAAAGGGAATTGTACTCAGCAAAGTACAAAAAACTCTCTGCACAACTCTGATATGGTTGATTCACGATGCATAAAGCCACGATCCTTCAAGTTAGAGTACAACCAACGTTCCTATTGCATTAATGGCTGCCCAGAACGACTCTATTGCATTTAATGAAGTTTTGCTTGAAGCCAACATCTGAGGGAATGTCTCTAACGGATCTTAAATGCTTGAAGACTATAAATACAGAAGTCATTGATGATGAAGACATAGAGAATACTTATAGCATTAAAAAGCCATGACTCTGTGCATTAATATCTTCATTCTTTCATTCTGTATTCTTCAATCATTTAAAGTAATTACGCAAACTTTCCTAAGCTTTACATTTAAACCACTCTGAGTGTTAGTGAAAGATCTGTCTGTCTGAAGTTGTATATATTACAAACCAAATATCTCAAACAAATCTGAGTGAGCCTAAAGAGGCTAGGTGTGCAAAGAATACTTGTCTTGGAGCCTGAAGAGGCTAGGTGTGCAAACAATACTTGGAGTCTGTAACCTGATCAGTTATAGTGGATAAAACTTGGTGCTGCCAAGGACTGGACGTAACTCTTTACTTTGAAGAGTGAACCAGGATAAATAACTGTGTCAATCTCTCTTTCCTTGTAAACTCTTTAGTTGATTTAGTTTTCTTATCCTATTATCAAGTGGTGTGTTTGCCTTAGTCACTGTTAAAATTTCATCAGACAGGTCACCTGCCTGTCTGATATCTTTCCACTCGTCTAAACCAAGCTTCTGTATGCAAAAAGTTTTCAACTTTGTTTAAATTCTGGTAAACACAATTCAACCCCCCCCCCCCGCCCACACACACACACACACATTTTTGTGTTTATAGTTGTCTATTTCAGTTGGTATCAGAGCTCAGCCTCTGGGTTGAGCATCTAACAGTGCGAGGTGAAAGGTCCTGAAGAATAGACATGACTGCTGGAGCTAGTTCAAGTGGAAGTCACCAGACTGAAGGATCTTCCCTAACCAGACCTCTTTACTTCAATTGAGAAAACTACAACTATTGGAAAGATAGATTTCAATGGTTTATTCTATCTACAAACTCTGATCTCTGGGATGTCATTACAGATGGTCCATTCATTCCCAAGAATGATGATGACACTGACAAGCCAAAAGCTCAGTGGACTACTGCAGAAAAGACAAAATGGGAGCTGAACCACAAAGCTAGATATAACATCATTTGTGCTCTCAATCCTAAGGAGTTTGAGAAGGTATGTGCTTGTGACTCTGCCAAAGAAATATGGGACACTTTAGCTGTCACACATGAAGGAACGACCAAAGTCAAAGATTCAAAGATTGTCATACTTGTCAGAAAGTATGAACTGTTTGTCATGGAGGAAGGAGAATCTGTTGCTCATATGATAGGAAGATTTCAAACTATAGTCAACAGTTTAAAATCTCTTGCCAAAGTCTACACCAATGCTGAAAATGTTGGAAAGATTCTGAGAAGTCTACCTAAACAGTGGAGACCTTTGGTCACTGCTATCTCTTAAGCCAAGGATCTCACTACCTTGACTATGGATGAACTTCTTGGAACACTCACTGATCATGAGCAAGAACTTGGAGATGAAGTTACAACAAAGAAGGGCAAGTCAATTGCTCTGAAAGCTGATCAAAAGTCATCAAAAGCCTCCAAGGCTCTAAAGGCAGACGAGTCATCCAGTGATGCTGACCTGTCTAAACACGAGGATTCTAAGGGTGATGAAGAATTGTCTCTCCTGACCAGGAAGATAAAGCTTCTCCTATAGAAAAAGAAATTCAATAGGGATAATCCATTCAGAAGGTTCAACAAGGACAAGAACTTCAAAGAATCCACTTCAACAGACAAAAGTTCAATTGTCTGGTATGAATGCAAGAAGCTTGGTCACATCAAGACTGAATGTCCTCAACTCAAGAAGGCCCCTTTTAAGAAATTCTTTAAAAAGAAGAATAAAGGAATGATGGCTACTTGGGAGGATCTAGAGTCAACATCTTCTGATGAAGAAACAGAGGAAGAGGCCAATCTTTTTTATGGCAAACACTGACTCAGACTCAGACGACAAGGTACATCCTGACTATGAGGAATTACTTGATGCCTATGAGGAGTTGCTGGAGGAATCCAACTCCTTATCTAAGGCCTTCAAATCCCTCAAGAGAGAGTATGTAAAGCTCACCAGTGTGCATAAACAGAAATCTCAAGAGTGTGAGAAGCTGGATAAAGAGAACAATAAGCTGAAGACTGAAAAGTCTAATGAAGCTAAGATCTCAAATGAAAAGCCACCATCTGAAGAAGTTGAAAAACTTCAACAGAAAGTGGAAGAGTTCACTTCTGATCTTGCCAAATTTGTTAATGGTAGAGACAATCTGACCAAGCTACTTGGTTGTCAGAGGCACTCTCTTAACAAAGAAGGTATTGGATATGTCTATTAGACACATCATAAAGTATCAACCAAAGCTTCTATAGTATCTGTTAAGTCAACTGTAACCATGTCGACACCTGTCTGTAACTTCTGTGGAAAAACTGGACATGTTATATCTAAGTGTATCCATAAGAAGAGAAGGAAGTCTTCACAGACTCCTATAACTAATAGAAAAGGACCCAGAAAAATATGGGTACCTAAAGATCAAATAATTTCTGTTGCAGATGTCCTCAACAGGACAAAGAAAACACCACTACTGGTACCTGGACAGTGATTGCTCGCGTCATATGACAGGAGAAAGGTTTATGTTCCTAGACCACCAACTTAAGAAAGGAGGACACGTTGCCTTTGGAGGGAATCAGAAAAGAAAAGTTATAGGAATTGGTACTATTGGTGGTAAACCCCCTCTTCCCTCTATATCTAATGTTCTTATGGTTAAAGGATTAAGACACAATTTGCTTAGCGCACGCGCCAAAAAGAACGAGCGGGTTTTAAAACTGTAGTTAGGGCGACAACTCGGATGTCGTCTCACAAGGACTCTTAAAGTGTTATTTTTCACAAAAATAAGTTTTTTGGGGGGGGGGGGGGGGTTTGGATTGGGATGCAAATAAGTAACAAGCAAAACAAAGCAATTAAAACAGGGCAGTTCAAAGATATTATCAAATGGCAACACAACGATTAATCTACTGTTCTCGAATTCCCAACTATCATTGGTTCTTGTAATCCCAAGCCCTAAGCAGATTCTAATCCCCTTTCAGTTGTAGCAACAATTAACAACGCAATCGCTACTACGGATATATGTTCCTATTCCCGAAATAACAAACGGGGTTAAGCCCTCATGAACTAACGAACATGAATGAACACACGCGAAATAACAAACGCGATTAAGTATAGGAACATAACATCCCTGAAACGAATCAATACAACACTATACACTCCTGAAATAACAAACAGAAATGTATAATGTGGTATTGAAAAGGGAAAAGCAAGTAAAATAGGAATTACAAAACCTCAAGTATATGGAATTCTCATACAGTAGATTAATCTAAGAAATTAGTTCTCCATGACAATAACGAAATACACAAAAAATATGTAAAACTATGGAGAGGCCAAAAGTCTTTTCAAGCTGTTCAGAATGGCAATTTATACTACTCAGAAATTAAGTCCACTCACGAGGCGAGCACATATTCGCGAGGTGAATATTGTGAAAAGTCAGCAACGTTTGGTCTTCTCGCGGGGCGAATGACTACTCGCGAGGCGAGACTCTTCAAGTTCCAAACTGTCATAGTCGTGACCTTCAGCATGGTTAAACCGTGATAGCTTCTGGTCTTCCAGGGTTGGATTACTCGCGAGGCGAGTCAAGTGTTCGCGAGGCGACACAGAAACCTTGCATTTTCCTAGAACAGTCAGCCTTCGGGGTCGCGAGGCGAGAAGAGTAGTCGCGGGGCGAACCAGAGAGAGGATGACATTTTTCACATTCTGCTGGCTTTCAGGTTCGCGAGGCGAAAATACTCTCGCGAGGCGAATACCCTGTTTCTTTATTTTCTTGACTTCCAACTTAACCTGAAAACAAAGACACAACTATAAGTGTATTATTTGACTCAAAACTGGCTAAATTAACCTAAAACTACTTTAGAGACTCAAAACCTTGCTTGAGGACAATCTAATCTAATTTGGGTGAAAATAGGATATAATTTGCACAAAACCCTGGTCATACTAGCCATAAAACTAGATGAGCCAGAGGCTTATCAAAATACCCCAAACTTAAACTTTGCTTGTCCCCAAGCAAACTAGGACTCCAAAATCAAAAAGACTCAAGACCTGGCAAGCTTAAAAGATTCAATCAACCTTGCACAAATTCAAGCAATACATCAAAACAGTTTTCTTCAATGTCCCCCCTTTCAAGCAAAGCAATCCCCACAATCATTCATTCTAAACAATTGAGAATTTCATCATTCAAACAATCATCAATCTAAGCAGGGGATCCGGGTTACACACAAGAGGGATATCACCAAATTCAAACAACTGCCTTCCTCACAAGGGCATTTAGTGTTCACTCAATCACTCAATCACTCAGTTTGTGTCAGGCTATCAATATTGCACTCAGTTTCACTTTTCAAGAACACTTCTCATGAATTTGATTTTCATCTCCAAATGATTCCCACAGAAAACATGCAAGCAACATCAAAAGGTCTTTTATGGGTTGTAATGGGGCCTGGCTAAGGGTAGGATATACAAAGGAACTAGGCTGAAGACCCTAGGAACTAAGAGAGCATGAAACACTTCAAAACATTGAAATTCCACTCAAGTTCCTTTTCTCATTTCTCTTTATGCCTTGGGTGACTACAGCCTCTTTTTTCCTAATACTTTTATTTTTAACATTTTTACACTTTTCTTTTTTTTTTTTCTCATTTTTTTCTTTTTTTTTCTTTTTCATTTTTTTTTCTACAAGCCTTTGGCTCCAACCTTTTTATTGTATTTTTTCTCAATCCCAAACAACATATTACACCTTGCAGCCACCCCAAACTTAGTTTCTTGCAACCACTCTCTTGCTAAAATTCCATGCTCTCCTAATCCTAAGATCGGGTTAACATGGTTTTCCAGATTTTGGGCTTATAACATTAGGTTATCAAGAATTAACAGGCTAATTAGGCTCAAAGGGGCTAACTAAGGAATATGCATTAGGAATTGGTTATTTTAGGCTAAGTGGTTATTTACAAAGAAAACGCCTAAATCATCTGAAGCAAACACATAATCATGCAAACCATAAAGAGATTCAAGCAAATCCAGGAAAGTGCAACTTGAAAGTGATTCTCACACAGTTTAAAACATGTTGGAGGCTCAAAACCTCACCTGGACATTCACGCAAATTGTTTGACAGAGATTCTATCCCTAGTGTGTGCTTCCTATCACCCCAAACTTATCATAAATCATGCCATCACAACAAAATCTCAAAGTTCAGTTTTCAATCACATGGGGATCACTTTTCACAAACAAACAAAATTTTCAGCCTAGGGGGAAAATAGTCATCACATAAATCATGCAATCAATCTGTGCAAAATCAATCAAAATCCATCAAACTTGCCAACAAAAGACTCAACACAACTCCTGAGCTTCTCAAATTATTCAGGAGCTTTATTAAAAGAAAAGGAAAAACTAAAAATCGTTCCCCCCCCCCCCCCCCCCCCCCACACTTAAAACATGCATTGTCCCCAATGAAACAACATAACAATAAAATCAGAGTGAGGGAAAGGAAAGGGAACTCCCTGATCAAGTATCAGTGTAGGTGGGAGCTTCCAAGGAGAGCTCCTCAACATTAACATCCACAGGAACACCAGCATCCACACCATGGAATGGCTTCAGCCTCTGCCCGTTAACCTTGAATGGCTTGTGGGTACCTGCACGTGTAATCTCTACTGCACCATAAGGAAAAACGTTAGTAACAACAAAGGGGCCATCCCATTTTGACCTAAGTTTCCCAGCCATCAATTTCAGGCGGGAGTTAAACAGTAAGACTAGATGACCCACAAAAAATTCTTTCCTAGCAATCATCCTATCATGAAAAAGTTTTGTTTTCTCTTTATAAATCCTGGAGCTTTCATAGGCTTCTAGCCTAAGCTCCTCAAGTTGCTGCAACTGCAGTTTTCTTTCAACACCAGCTTCCTTCATGTCCAAGTTACAGCACTTGACTGCCCAGTATGCACGGTGCTCAACTTCCACCGGGAGGTGACATGCCTTACCAAATACAAGCCTGAAGGGGGACATTCCTATAGGTGTCTTGAAAGCAGTCCTCTGAGCCCACAGTGCGTCTTCCAGACGGTGGCTCCATTCCTTCCTGTTCGGCTGCACCATCTTCTCAAGAATCTGCTTGATCTCCCTGTTTGATATTTCAGCCTGGCCATTGGTCTGGGGATGATAAGCAGTGGAAACTCTATGCACAACTCCATATTTTGAGTAAGGCTTCCATGGTTCTGTTGCAGAAGTGAGTGCCCTGGTCACTGATGATAGCCTTAGGTATGCCAAACCTGCAAAAAATGTTGGACCTAACAAATTTGGAAACAACTTTAGCATCATTAGTCCTAGTGGGGATTGCTTCCACCCACTTTGAAACATAGTTTACAGCCAAAAGAATATACACAAAACCAAAAGAAGGAGGGAAAGGACCCATAAAATCAATCCCCCACACATCAAAAACCTCACAAAAGAGCATGGGCTGCTGAGGCATCTCACTCCTACGAGTGATGGCAGGGCCTGTTGTTTGACATTCTTTGCAATTCCTGTATACCTCATAGGAATCTCTAAAAATTGTGGGCCAGTAGAACCCAGAATCCAGGACTTTTCTTGCTATCCTCTGTGGTCCAAAATGTCCTCCAACTTGAGAGGCATGTGAGAAGTGCAAGATGGACTCTGTCTCATGATCGGGGACACACCTCCGAATCACCTGATCACTGCAAAACTTCCAAAGGTAGGGATCATCCCACACATAGTACTTTGCATCGCTCTTGAGTTTGTGGAACTTAGGTCTACTTGTACCTGCAGGAACAATACCAGCAACAAGAAAGTTAACTATGTCAGCAAACCAGGGGGTTACCCCATACAGATGTAGAAGCCTCTCATCAGGGAAATCATCTTGGATGGGAGAAGGATCCTCATCCCTTGCTATTCGGCTCAAGTGATCGGCTACCAGATTTTCAGCTCCACTCTTGTCTTTGATCTCCACATTGAATTTTTGGAGCAAAAGCATCCACCGGATCAGTCTTGGCTTAGCTTCTGGTTTCTTTAACAGGTTCTTCAGAGCTGCATGGTCAGTGAAAACAATAACCCTAGAACCTAGCAAATATGACCTAAACTTATTAAGTGCAAACACAACAGCTAGCAGTTCTTTCTCAGTGGTGGTGTAATTAGATTGTGCATCATCTAATGTCCTAGAAGCATAATGAATTACATGGGCAGCCTTGCCCACCCTTTGTGCCAGAACCGCTCCCACAGCGAAATTGGAAGCATCACACATAAGTTCAAAAGGGAGTGTCCAGTCTGGGGGCTGGATGATGGGGGTAGATGTCAATGCTCTTTTTAGGTAGTCAAATGCCTCCTTGCAATGGTCATCAAAATGGAACAGGGCATCATTCTTCAGCAGGTTTGACAATGGCAGAGCTATCTTGCTGAAGTCCTTTATAAAGCGCCTGTAGAAACCTGCATGTCCAAGAAAAGAACGGATCTCGCGTACGCAAGATGGGTAAGGCAATGAAGAAATCACATCAATTTTTACAGGATCTACTGAAATACCCTCTTTAGAAATTACATGACCCAAAACAATCCCCTGTTCTACCATAAAGTGACATTTCTCATAATTCAAAATCAGATCAGTCTCAATGCATCTTTGTAGAACTAAACTCAGACTATGAAGACATGCATCAAATGAGGAGCCATATACAGTGAAGTCATCCATGAACACCTCTATGCAATTTTCAATAAATTCAGAGAAAATGCTAAGCATGCATCTTTGGAAGGTGCCAGGAGCATTACAAAGACCAAATGGCATCCTCCTATAGGCAAACGTACCGAAGGGGCACGTGAAAGTGGTCTTTTCCTGATCCTCAAGGGCAATATGGATCTGGAAATACCCGGAAAAGCCATCAAGAAAGCAGTAATGAGATTTACCAGCCAGCCGATCCAGCATCTGATCTATGAACGGTAAAGGAAAGTGATCCTTTCTGGTGGCCTGGTTCAACTTCCTATAATCCATACAGACTCGCCAGCTATTCTGGACTCTAGTAGGTACAAGCTCATTATTATCATTCCTAACTATTGTGAGACCGGACTTCTTTGGTACAACTTGCACCAGACTTACCCAAGTACTATCAGATATGGGGTATATAATACCTGCCTGCAGAAGTTTAGTCACCTCTTTCTTCACCACATCCAGAATCAGTGGATTAAGTCGCCTTTGGGCCTGTCTAACTGGTTTAGCTCCATCCTCCAATAGAATTCTGTGCATACATTTGGAGGGGCTAATTCCTGGAATATCAGCCAAGGTCCAACCAATAGCCTTCTCGTGCTTCTTCAGAACCTCCAAAAGGTTGGCTTCCTGGTCAGAGTCGAGGCTGGAAGAAATGATGACTGGAAGTTTTTTATTTGTCTCCAGGTAAGCATACTTCAGGTTCCCAGGAAGTGGCTTGAGCTCTAAGGATGGTGGCTGCTCAACGGATGGTACATTAGGGGTAGCCAGGATGTCAAGGACTTCTGCTGAACAGACAGCTTCACTCTCACTATCACTATCACCCTGCAAGGTTGAATCAAGAAACTCAGCACACACAGAACAAGGGTTAGTGTCAGTACAGTTAGTACATGAATACAAATCATCAAAACCAGAAATGAATGGGAAATCAGAAATAAAGTCCTCATGGGTATCCTCAATAAGCTCAGAAAGCAACTCTAGTTGGAAAACCGAGTGCTCCTCCAGTGGGTGTTTCATAGCCTCAAAGATTTTAAACTTTGCCACAATATCACCAAACTCCATAGACATAGTCCCATCATTCACATCAATCTTAGTCTTGGCTATCTTCATGAATGGTCTGCCCAAGATTATTGGTGATCTACTGGAATGTGTCTCTCCTGCAATGTCTAAGATGTAGAAGTCAGTAGGGAAGATCAAATCATCAACTTGCACTAGCACATCTTCTACCATTCCCATGGGTTGGGCACTGGTCCTGTTAGCCAACTGGATGGTGAGACCTGTATACTGCAAAGGCCCAAGATCAAGGTTGTTAAAGATGGAGGTAGGCATGACATTTATGGAGGCTCCCAAATGTAGCATGCAATTTTCAAATTTCCTGTCCCCAATAGTGCATGGAATAGTAAATGTGCCCGGATCCTTGCACTTTTGTGGTAATGCCTGAGTAGGGGATAAAACAGCAACTCTTTCTGGTGCCGGCCTAGACTGGATAAGAGCTGAAACATTTCTTCCCAAGTCAACCCTCTCATTATTCTTCAACTTCCTCTTGTTGGTGCATAGATCCTTCAGAAATTTGGCATACTTGGGCACCTGCTTGATCACATCTAGAAGGGGAATATTCACAGCTACTTTTCTGAACACATCTAAAATCTCCCTTTCCTTGTCTCCACCACCAATCTTCTTATTTTTCTGTAATCTGTGTGGGAATGGGATTGGTGGTCTGTACACTTTCTCAACTTCAACTTCAACAGTAGGCTCAGGAGTTACTGATAAGCCTCTGGCTTATCTAGTTTTATGACTAGATGAACTAGGGTTTATGTGCCAATTTATTCGAGTTCACTCTCATTTTCGCCCAAATTTGCCTTGTTTTGTTCCTAAGTTGGACTTTGACTCGTTTTGCATCTTTTGTGTAGTTTTTAGGTTATTTTGAATAGAATTACGCTTGTGGGTGCTTTTGTTGTTTCAAGTTAAATAAGTGAAGCTCCGGGAGTCAAGGAAAGTCGAAAAGCAGTGGAAATTGCAAGTCTGGAGACACTCGCCTCGCGAGTGTATGCTCGCCCCGCGAGCCTGAAAGTCAACAAAGCAGCAAAAGTCATCACTTCAATCTCGCCACGCGAGAGGTGTCTCGCCTCGCGAGATCATGAAGACCTGCAAGACAGAGACCATCACGGCCAAGCCGTGATGAAGACCACGCCCGTGGCAGTTTAAGGTTTGAAGACTCGCCCCGCGAGAGACATCTCGCCTCGCGAGAGAATGAAGACTTGGAAGTCAGAGACCATCACGGCCCATCCGTGATGAAGGTCACAGCCTAGAATTGAAGGCTCGCCCTGCGAACACACTTTCGCCTCGCGAGAGTTTAAATTAAAAGCACGCCAATTTTAATTCTCGCCTCGCGAGAGTCTGCTCGCCTCGCGAGCGAGCGCATATCAGGATTCCTATTTAAAGGCTGTTGCAGATCAGATTGGTAGATCCATCTTGGAGGAGGCTGTAGGGCTTTAGGAGGGCCGCGAATCCTAGTAGTTTTCCACTGTTTAGAATAGCGTTTAGGGTAGTTTCTTTTCTCTTTGGAGCTGCGTCTCCCTTTTTCTTATGGAGGTTACGTCTGATTGCTTGTCTATGAGCATGAGGAACTAATCCCATCGTCCGAGGGAACGATGAAGCCACCCATGGCAGTGTAGATCCGATATGATGTATGTCTTTCTCCTTTAATTCAACTCTTGTTTTCCGATTCTGATTTGAATGTTTGATCATATGTTTTTCATGATTAATCAGTTAAACGTGTTTGAGGCCTAACGGCGATTCGCGTTTCAGAACTTGAATCGGGATCATAATTGTTTTCTAATTCTGACTTGATTGTGTTGATCATATGTGTTGCGTGATTGACTTGTTAACGTTGATGAGGCTTAGTCAGCGATTCACGTTTAGAACTTGAATTAGGATCATCGATCGAATATTGCACGAGAGTGAGTAGGAGATCGGTGCGACCTTATAGGGAACAAGAATTAGCAGAATTCGAGATTAGGATTATGAGACCTAGTAAGTAATTAATCCAATCGTCGAATACGTCCTAATGAGCACGAGAGTGGATTTAGGAGAATTTAGGGGTCCCGGTTGACATTGTAATTGAACTTAGGGAGGAATTCATCATCACTTGGGTGTACATATTGGGTAGGTGGATTTGTGACCTTGGACATTTTAGTTTTCATATTTTTAGTTAATTATTTAATTAGATTCGTTAATTGAATTTTTGATATTATTCTCTCTCAACCACTTTCTTCCGTAACTTGACCGAACTTATCCGATTTCCCGCGGATTAGTCGAATTGGTAGCCCAATCCCTGAGTTCGACCTCGGTAATTACTTACCGTGTTATTTTTATTACTTGCGACGACCCGGTACACTTGCCGGAGTCACAACAAATTTTTGGCGCCGTTGCCTGGGATTGGCACAACCAGTTTTACTAATTTTAAGGTAGTTTGATTATTTGGTCAAGTTACTTTTATTTTTATTTTCATTTTTGATTTCTATTATTATTCTCTATTTCTTGATCCCACTTGTTCTTGGCCCTGTTTTGTATGCGAGGTACCCTTTCAAGGTGGATTGCGAATCATGGAGACTGTTTATTTTCCAGCCTTGGACGGTGTTACAAAATATGACTTTGGGCCTAATATATCCCTGGGAGATCACTGGCGCTGGGGACGTAATTGCCCTCATGCACAAGCTTATAGTGTAATCATGAAGCATGAGGAGGAATGGGAATGGAATGAGCAAACACCGTTGAGAGCTGCTCTTGAACAATATTCCCAGGAGCTATCCACCTCTGAGGCCAAGGCAAGAGCCAACTGTGACAGTATCGAAACTGTGATGCAGAATTTCAAAACGCAAGCCGAGGAGATTTGCAAGCAGTTAGTACAAGGGTCACATGAAGCCCAATTTGAAGAAAATCTGGTTTTGGGGATAGATCAAAATGAAGACGAAGTGGTAGTGGATTCCACACTGCTTACCAAGCAACCGAAAATTTCTGCATTGGATAACTATGTTGGCTTACATGCATGTGTGGACATGGGTAAGTTAGACCCTCCCACTCGTCTGGCACACTTCCTCGAGAAAACACCATTTGACCCGAGAGGAAGTGAATTCATAATTACAAAGGTCAATGGAGTTTTCACACACTTGGCTGGGTGGAGTTGATGATAAAGTCATATTGCTGCTACAATCTCCACTCCAATTACCATTTGATCCGGGTGGAGGATCTCACATGATGAGCGTCTCTTGGCCCTTGTTTCACAAGCTATGGGATCCAGGTGGATGCTTCGTAATAAGTCAGGCTCGGGACGTTAAACAAGCGCTTCTTGGGAGGCAACCCAAGCTAGGTATCCCTCTCCTTTCCTAACTTCTGTTTTGTTTTGTTTGTGCTTTTGTTTTTGTTGTCGCTCTTGAATAATTTGAGAAAATCAAGAGTTTTTGTATAAAATGTCGTGTCGGCAAGCTTGTTGGATTTTAATTAGATTGAGCGTAGATTGATTGCATGAATTATTTGACCATTGATGATTTCCCCTAGGTTCTGGAATTAGAAAAATTTATCCCCACTTAAAAATTGAAAACTGAACTTTGAGAATTTTATTGTGATTACTTGATTTATGATAAGTTTGGGGTGAGTGGGGTGCACACACTAGGAATTGTATCTCGGTCAAACAATTTGCAAAATGTCCAGGTGAGGATTTGAGCCTCCAACTCTATTTTTGAATGTGTGAATCACTGTTAAGTTGCACCTTCCCGAATTTGCTTGAATCTCTATATGGTTTGCATGTTTATGTGTTGCATCAAATGATTTAGGCAATTTTCTTTGAATTAACTACTTGGCCTAAAATGAACCATTCCTCATGCATGTTCCCTAGTTAGCCAAATTGAGCCCAATTGACCTATTGTTTCTTGATGACCCTACATTACGAGCCAAAATCTGAAAAACCATGTTAACCCAATCTTAGGATTAGGAGAGCATGGAAATGAGCAAGAGAAAGGTTGTGAGAAACTAAGTTTGGGGTGGCTACAAGGAGGTATGTCATTTTGGGGTGAGAAAAAGAAAAATAAAGGTTGAAACCCAAGGCAATATAAAAAAAAAAAAGAGAAAAAAAAAATTTGCCAAAAGAAAAGGGGCAAATCAAAAGATTAGCAAGGAAAAAGACTGTAGTCACCCGAGACAAAAAGAAAAATGGAAAAAGGAATTAGAGTGGAATGTATGTCAAATGCTCATGCTCTCTTAGTTCCTAGGGACTTAAGCCTAAATATCCTTCATTATCCTACCCTGAGCCAGGCCCCATTACAACCTTTAAAAGACCTTCTGATGTTGCATACATGTTTACGTGGGAACTACGTTTGAGATGAAAATCAAATTCATGGGAAGTGCTCTTGATAAGTGAAATTGAGTGAAAAAGTTGAAAGCCTTGACGAATTTGAGCGAACGAGTGAAATTTTACACACCCTTGTGAGGAAGGCAATTGTTTGAGATAGGTGATCTTCCTTTGTGTGTATCTCTGATCCTCAACTTAGAGTAATGATGGAATGAATGATGAATTCTCAATTGTTTAAAGTAAATGAATGTGGGGATTACATTAATGTAGGGGGGAGATCATTGAAAAAAAAAAACTATTTTGTAAAGTTGCATTAAATTTGTGCGAAATCGATTGATTACTTTAGGCTTGCCAAGTCTTGAGTCGTTTTTGAGTTTTAAGCTTGCTTGGGGACAAGCAAGGTTTAAGTTTGGGGTATTTTGATAAGCCTCTGGCTTATCTAGTTTTATGACTAGATGAACTAGGGTTTATGTGCCAATTTATTCGAGTTCACTCTCGTTTTCGCCCAAATTTGCCTTGTTTTGTTCCTAAGTTGGACTTTGACTCGTTTTGCATCTTTTGTGTAGTTTTTAGGTTATTTTGAATAGAATTACGCTTGTGGGTGCTTTTGTTGTTTCAAGTTAAATAAGTGAAGCTCCGGGAGTCAAGGAAAGTCGAAAAGCAATGGAAATTGCAAGTCTGGAGACACTCGCCTCGCGAGTGTATGCTCGCCCCGTGAGCCTGAAAGTCAACAAAGCAGCAAAAGTCATCACTTCAATCTCGCCACGCGAGAGGTGTCTCGCCTCGCGAGATCATGAAGACCTGCAAGACAGAGACCATCACGGCCAAGCCGTGATGAAGACCACGCCCGTGGCAGTTTAAGGTTTGAAGACTCGCCCCGCGAGAGAATGAAGACTTGGAAGTCAGAGACCATCACGGCCCAGCCGTGATGAAGGTCACAGCCTAGAATTGAAGACTCGCCCCGCGAACACACTTTCGCCTCGCGAGAGTTTAAATTGAAAGCGCGCCAATTTTAATTCTCGCCTCGCGAGAGTCTGCTCGCCTCGCGAGCGAGCGCATATCAGGATTCCTATTTAAAGGCTGTTGCAGATCAGATTGGTAGATCCATCTTGGAGGAGGCTGTAGGGCTTTAGGAGGGCCGCGAATCCTAGTAGTTTTCCACTGTTTAGAATAGCGTTTAGGGTAGTTTCTTTTCTCTTTGGAGCTGCGTCTCCCTTTTTCTTATGGAGGTTACGTCCGATCGCTTGTCTATGAGCATGAGGAACTAATCCCATCGTCCGAGGGAACGATGAAGCCACCCATGGCAGTGTAGATCCGATATGATGTATGTCTTTCTCCTTTAATTCAACTCTTGTTTTCCGATTCTGATTTGAATGTTTGATCATATGTTTTTCATGATTAATCAGTTAAACGTGTTTGAGGCCTAACGGCGATTCACGTTTCAGAACTTGAATCGGGATCATAAATGTTTTCTAATTCTGACTTGATTGTGTTGATCATATGTGTTGCGTGATTGACTTGTTAACGTTGATGAGGCTTAGTCAGCGATTCACGTTTAGAACTTGAATTAGGATCATCGATCGAATATTGCACGAGAGTGAGTAGGAGATCGGTGCGACCTTATAGGGAACAAGAATTAACAGAATTCGAGATTAGGATTATGAGACCTAGTAAGTAATTAATCCAATCGTCAAATACGTCCTAATGAGCACGAGAGTGGATTTAGGAGAATTTAGGGGTCCCGGTTGACATTGTAATTGAACTAAGGGAGGAATTCATCATCACTTGGGTGTACATATTGGGTAGGTGGATTTGTGACCTTGGACATTTTAGTTTTCATATTTTTAGTTAATTATTTAATTAGATTCGTTAATTGAATTTTTGATATTATTCTCTCTCAACCACTTTCTTCCGTAACTTGACCGAACTTATCCGATTTCCCGCGGATTAGTCGAATTGGTAGCCCAATCCCTGAGTTCAACCTCGGTAATTACTTACCGTGTTATTTTTATTACTTGCGACGACCCGGTACACTTGCCGGAGTCACAACAGTTACCTCAATAGTTTCTTCATCTTTTCCAGAGGTGGCCTCAACAACTTTTCCAGATCTCAGAGATATGGCACTCACATTAGGATTGGAGGCATTAGGATTTATCACTGGTTGTGCCGGCAGCTGGGTTGTCCCTTGACCTTGCTGTATGTTATTCATGGATGTGGCAAGCTGTCCAACTTGTGTCCTCAAATCTTGAATGCTGGCATCTGTTCGCTTCTGATACTGTGTTTGTGAGGCCTGGAGCTGTCCAATTTGTGCAGTTATTTGTGAAGTCATTTGTTTGAACAGGTCCTCTAGTGAAGGTCCAGAAGGTGCAGAAGTGGTCACTTGAGGAGGATTCTGAGGTGCCATCGGTTGTTGTTGGGATGAGTTCCCATACCGCAGATTAGGATGATTCCTCCAGTTGGGATGGTACCTATTGGTAGAGAGGTCTGGAGTGCTGTACCGATTCTGACTGTTTCCTTGATTATATGGATTTACTGAATAAGCTTGAGACACTTCACTGACAAACTCTTCTCTCTGGATGGGGCATGGATCATATGGGTGCTCAGGAGAGTTGCACATGCTACATAACTTTGCAGGCTGAACCCTGTCTATTGCCAACTGCCTTACAAAAGAAGTGAGCTCATCCAATCTATTCTCAAGGGCGGCCTGGTTGGAAGATGAACTATGGACCTCATGCACACCTCTTGTCTCAACTAAATTTCTTCTGGTAGTAAACTGCTGGGAATTCAGTGACATATTCTCAATGAGTTGCTTGGCAGCAGCTGGGGTCTTATCAACGAGTGCTCCCCCACTAGCAGCATCCAAAAGATTCCTATCCATCGGCAGTAATCCTTCATAAAAGTGCTGGATAAGGAGTTGTTTAGAAATCTGATGCTGGGGGCAGCTGGATACCAAATGCTTGAATCTTTCCCAATATTCAGCTAGCGATTCATTCCCTTGCCTGATGCCACATATCTCCTTCCTTATTGACGCAGCTCTGGAAGCAGGAAAATATCTTTATAGGAAAACCCTCTTCAAATCATTCCAAGTGGTGATAGAGTTGGGCTCAAGATACAACAGCCAATCCTTTGCAGCTCCCTGGAGTGAGAACGGAAAGGCTTTCAGCTTGATACTATCCTCAGTTACTCCCTCTGATCTCGAGGTTGTGGAGCAGACAACTTGGAATTCCTTCAAGTGCTTGTGTGGATCCTCACCTGCAAGACCATTAAACTTTGGCAACAAGTGAATGAAACCAGATTTTAGTTCAAAAGGAGTATCAGCACCAGGATATGAAATACACAATCCATTGTAATTTACATCAGGGGTAGCAAGCTGTCTTAATATCCTCTGGTCACCCATGTTTTCAAAAACTGTTTTGGAATTAGAATCACTACTAGTGCAAGCCCGAAATTATCTACGGAGTGTGTGCAGTGTTATTTCAATTTCCGGATCAAAATCACACAATTCAGGGCACTTAGACCTAGTAGCCAGACCAATTCAAAACAAAAACGAAAATAAAAGAAAAAGAAAAGAAAGGAAAAAAAATGGAAAAATAACAAATAAGAGTCCCCGGCAACGGCGCCAATTTTGGTCGTCATTATTTATCGCACGCGCCAAAAAGAACGAGCGGGTTTTAAAACTGTAGTTAGGGCGACAAATCGGATGTCGTCTCACAAGGACTATTAAAGTGTTATTTTTCACAAAAATAAGTTTTGGGGGGGTTTGGATTGGGATGCAAATAAGTAACAAGCAAAACAAAGCAATTAAAACAGGGCAGTTCAAAGAGATTATCAAATGGCAACACAATGATTAATCTACTGTTCTCGAATTCCCAACTATCATTGGTTCTTGTAATCCCAAGCCCTAAGCAGATTCTAATCCCCTTTCAGTTGTAGCAACAATTAACAACGCAATCGCTACTACGGATATATGTTCCTATTCCCGAAATAACAAACGGGGTTAAGCCCTCATGAACTAAGGAACATGAATGAACACACGCGAAATAACAAACGCGATTAAGTATAGGAACATAACATCCCTGAAACGAATCAATACAACACTATACACTCCTGAAATAACAAACAGAAATGTATAATGTGGTATTGAAAAGGGAAAAGCAAGTAAAATAGGAATTACAAAACCTCAAGTATATGGAATTCTCATACAGTAGATTAATCTAAGAAATTAGTTCTCCATGACAATAACGAAATACACAAAAAATATGTAAAACTATGGAGAGGCCAAAAGTCTTTTCAAGCTGTTCAGAATGGCAATTTATACTACTCAGAAATTAAGTCCACTCGCGAGGCAAGCACATATTCGCGAGGCGAATATTGTGAAAAGTTAGCAACGTTTGGTCTTCTAGCGGGGCGAATGACTACTCGCGAGGCGAGACTCTTCAAGTTCCAAACTGTCACAGCCGTGACCTTCAGCATGGTTAAACCGTGATAGCTTCTGGTCTTCCGGGGTTGGATTACTCGCGAGGCGAGTCAAGTGTTCGCGAGGCGACATAGAAACCTTGCATTTTCCTAAAACAGTCAGCCTTCGGGGTCGCGAGGCGAGAAGAGTAGTCGCGGGGTGAACCAGAGAGGATGACATTTTCACTGTTCTGCTGGCTTTCAGGTTCGCGAGGCGAAAATACTCTCGGGAGGCGAATCCCCTGTTTCTTTATTCTCTTGACTTCCAACTTAACCTGAAAACAAAGACACAGCTATAAGTGTATTATTTGACTCAAAACTGGCTAAATTAACCTAAAACTACTTTAGAGACTCAAAACCTTGCTTGAGGACAATCTAATCTAATTTGGGTGAAAATAGGATATAATTTGCACAAAACCCTGGTCATACTAGCCATAAAACTAGATGAGCCAGAGGCTTATCACTTAGCATAAGTCAATTATGTGATGGTGGATTTGATGTTTCCTTTACCAAGGATGTATGCATAGTTAAAGACTGTTGTGGCAAAACCCTTTTTTCAGCTAAAAGGCAACAAAATCCTTATAAGATTGAACTGTCTGATCTCTCATATCAAAGTGTAACCTGTCTGATGTCTAAAGAGGATGAAAGATGGTTATGGCATAAGAAACTAGGACATGCTAGTATGAAACTAATTTCTAAATTAAAAAGGAATAACCTTGTGAGAGGATTGCCTGATATTAGTTTTAAGAAAGATGTCTTGTGTGATGCATGCCAGAGAGGTAAACATATAAAACCAAGTTTCAAATCTAAAAACCAATTATCAATCTCTAGACCTCTTCAATTGTTACACATGGATCTGTTTGGACCAGTTAGTGTTGCCAGCCTGGCTGGAAGAAAATATGGAATTGTCATAGTTGATGACTATTCTAGATACACATGGGTACTCTTATTAACCCACAAGGATGAGTCTTTTAAGGCTTTCTCGGTATTATGCAAAAGAGTACAAAATGAGCAGGGTTTCTGTATTTCTACCCTTAGAAGTGATCATGGGGGAGAATTTGAAAATGAGCAGTTTAGACAGTTCTGTGAGGAGAATGGGATCTCTCACAATTTCTCTGCACCTAGAACTCCACAACAAAATGGAGTGGTTGAGAGAAAGAACAGATCTCTGCAAGAGATGGCTATATCTATGCTCAATGAAAATAATCTCCCTAAGTACTTCTGGGCAGAAGCTGTAAATACTGCTTGTTATGTACAAAATAGAATACTTATTAGGCCTTTTCTAAAGAAGACTCCCTATGAATTGTGGAAAGGAAAAAGCCCCAACATATCTTATTTTCATGCTTTTGGATGTGAATGTTTTATTCTGAATACCAGAGATAATCTTGGAAAGTTTGATTCTAAGGTAGATAAAGGTATTTTCATAGGATATTCTGAAATGTCTAAGGCTTTTAGAGTTTACAATTCAAGAACTTGTATTATTGAAGAATATGTTCATGTTAAATTCAATGATGGATTAAAGACTGGTAAAGAACTATCAGATCTAGAAGATGATCTTGCAGGTTTTGATATAAACAAGCCAGAAAGTCAACAACCCGATCTAACAAAGACAGAACATGTGCTTGAGGCTGACAGACAAGTGGAGCAGACAAGTTAGCAGACTAGTCAACAGACGAGTCAGTAGACAAGTCAAGATCTTCATGATGGTCTCAAAAGGGATTGAAAGTTCAACACTCATCATCCTAAAGATCTTATTATTGGAAATCCTTCTAAAGGAGTAAGAACCATATCCACACTAAGAATCAAGCAATGTGGCCTTTATATCAGAATTGGAGCCAAAACACATTGAAGAAGCTCTTGAGCATGAAAGCTGGATTCTTGCTATGCAAGAAGAACTTAACCAGTTCACCAGAAATGATGTCTGGACTCTTGTCTCTAAGCCTAAAAATAAGTCGGTTATTGGAATAAGATGGGTCTTCAGAAACAAATTGGATGAAAATGGTAAAGTTGTCAGAAATAAGGCAAGGTTAGTAGCTCAAGACTATAACCAACAAGAAGGTATTGATTATACTGAAACCTTTGCACCTGTAGCTAGAATAGAAGCCATACACATTTTAATGTCGTATGCTGCACAACACCAAATCACCCTGTTTCAAATGGATGTAAAAAAGTGTTTTTCTAAATGGTATAATTGAAGAAGAAGTGTATGTAAAACAACCCCCTGGGTTTGAGGATACTGATAAACCAGATCATGTTTTCAAACTTAAAAAGGCATTATATGGTTTGAAACAAGCACATAGAGTATGGTATGATATACTCGGTTCTTTTCTCATGCATAATGGTTTTACTAGAGGACAAGTAGACACTACTCTGTTCAAGAAATGCTCTAAAGAGAACTTTATTATAGTTCAAATATATGTTGATGATATTATTTTTGGAGCAACTAATGAAAAGTTGTGCAAGGAATTTTCAAATCTAATGCAAGCTGAATTTGAGATGAGTATGATGGGAGAATTGAAGTTCTTCCTTGGATTACAAATCAAGCAGACAAGTGATGGAATTTACATCCATCAACAAAAGTATACCAAGGAGATACTTAAGTAATACAAAATGGAAAATGCAAAGCTCATGAAAACTCCTATGCAACCCAATGCAAAACTAAGCAAAGATGATGAAGGTAAAAAGGTAGACCAAACTGTCTACAGAGGTATGATTGGCTCTCTATTGTACTTAACTTCAGGCAGACCTAACATTCAATTTAGTGTATGTATGTGTGCTAGATTCCAATCTGATCTTAGAGAATCTCATCTTAAGGCTGTTAAAAGAACATTTAGATATTTGCTTGGAACTACTAATCTTGGTTTACTTTATTTAAGATCAAAAGAATACAGATTAGTGGGATATTGTGATGCTGATTTTGCTGGAGACAAAATAGAAAGAAAAAGCACTAGTGTAGGATGTCACTTCATTGGAGCAAGTTTAGTCTCATGGTCAAGCAAGAGGCAGACAATTATTGCACTGTCTACTGCTGAAGTAGAATACATCTCTGCTGCTAGTTGCTGCTCTCAACTCTTATGGGTAAAACATTAACTTGAGAATTACTCTATTTATGAACATAACATATCTGTATGGTGTGATAATTCCAGTGTTATATGCTTAACTAAAAATCCAATTCAGCATTCTAAGGCTAAGCATATTGAAATCAAACATCATTTTATTAGGGATTATGTTCAGAAAGGCATCTTTGATATTAAGTTTGTTAAAACTAAAAATTTAATGGGCTGATATTTTCACTAAACCCTTAGCAGAAGAAAGGTTTTTATTTATTAGAGATAATCTAAACATGCATTGCATTGTTGAATGACATGTCTGAGTGTTAACCTGTCTATGGTTTATCACCTGTCTATGCTTACCTGTCTGACTCTACTGAGTCACTATGCTAGAACTCAATAGTTTTGTTGAAATGGCTATTAAGTGTTTAATACCATTCCTTTATCTAAAGCTAATCATGTGCATGGTAGTTTACATATCTCAAAACCATGTTTTCATTTTGTCTTAAGTGGGCATTGCGGTTCCCCATACAAATCGTGCCGTTTTTAATTAAAAATGTCATTTTTCTCTCTCCTACTTTTATGACTATAAAAGACAATAGATTAGAAAGGTTGAACCTTTACGTTTTCAAAATTCCAAAATCTCTTTGTCTTTTCATCTCTGAAACCTTCTTCTCTCTCGAACCCTAGAACCGTTTTCTCTCAAAAATGGTATCATCCAAGCGTCCCTCTGCAAAAGAAATCGATGAGAAATACAATCTCATAGTTACTGAGATTGAGAAGATCATTCCGGGAAAGACTCTTGATCTTCAACAGATGAAGAAGCTAGGTATGGATGTCACTGAAGAGTTCCAAATGGACTCATTTCTTCGACATCAAGGAGCTTGTTGTTGAGTCACCGGCAAGTGTACCGGGTCGTCGTAAGTAATAAACACGGTAAGTAATTACCGAGGTCGGACACAGGGATTGGGCTACCAATTCTTCCAATTTGCAAGAAATTCGATACGTTTGACCAAGTAAAAGCAAGTGGTTGAGAAGATAGGAAATATGATAGCAATTTAAATCAAAAAATCAATTAGAGATAAAGTGGGTAGCGATAAGATAAGATAAGAATTAAAATCTGGATTAAACATCTAAGGTCGCAAATCCACCTACCCAATCATGCATAGCACCCAAGTGATGATGATCCCCTCCCTAAGTTCAATTGCAATGTCAACCAGGACCCCCAAATTCTCCTAATGACACTATCGTGCTCAATAGGACGTATTCAACGATTGAGTTAATTACTTGCTATGGTCTCATAACCCAATCATCAAGCTCTATTAAATCTTGTTCCCTATAAGGTTGCACTGATCTCCTACTCACTCTCGTGCAATATTCAATCAGTGATCTCAATTCAAGTTCTAAACGTGAATTACCTACCAAGCCTCATCACGTTAACTAGTCAATCATGCATGCTTATGATCAACGCGATAAATTCAGAATTGGAAAACATGAATTGAGGTAAAGGAGGGAAACATACATCACATTGAACACTACACCGTCATGGGTGGTTTCATTGATCCCTTAGACAAGGGAATTAGTTCCTCATGCTTGTAACAACACACAAACAATTGGAGTTCCTCATAATTGTAAAATAGGAAAAGAACATAGGGAGACGCAGCTCCAGAGAATAAGGATTTGTATAAAAAACGATCTAAAACAAGTGGTGAACAAAAGGTCTCCCTCATCTGCCCTAAAACAGCCTATAAATAGAGGTTGAGTCTCGCCCGCTCGCGGAGTGAGACCTGGTTCGCGAGGCGAATCCTATGAATCAGATCTTCAGAGATTGGTTTTCTTGCGAGGCGAGACAGAAAGGGTGACATCTCTGGCACAGTCAGGCCTTCAGGCTCGCAAGGCGAGATGGTGATTCGTGAGGCGAGACAGAAAGGGTACTGTTGCTGTTCAGGCTAGTCTTCAGGCTCGCAAGGCGAGATCCTGTCTCGCGAGGTGAAACTTCCAGAATTGCTTTTCCACTGTTTTCTTCATTTTCCTTGACTCTAAGAGCTTCACTTTTAACCTGAAACAATAAAAGGAAACGAAAAGCGTAATTCTACTCAAAATAAACTAAAAACTACTAAAAATGCATTAAACGAATCAAATTCTAACTTAGGAACAAAACAAGGCCAATTTGGGAGATTAGCGAGGTTGACTCGCCCGATTAGGCACAAAATCTACCCCTTTTCTAGCTGGAAACTAGATGAGCCAGAGGCTTATCAAAACACCCCAAACTTAAACCTTGCTTGTCCCCAAGAAAGTTAAACAAATAATACAATCATATGTATTTAACTGAGTTAACCGAGCTTCTTGCAGTTATTCACAATTTCTATCTTGCAAATTCAATGTCCCATCCCCTTATTCTTTATAGCTACCCCACTCATCAAGTGAACAAAGAGAGATCAGTCATGAATGCAGTCAATACGATTAAGCTAGGGATCCAGTAGTGTGCAAAGGAAGATCACCAAATTCAAATAATTGCCTTCCTCTCTAAGGGTATTTAGTAAACACTCTTGCGCTCAATTTGTCTACGTTAACAACATTCACTCTATTTCACAATTAAAGAGCACTTTCCATGGATTTGATTTTCATCTTAACAAAGTTCCCACAAAAATATGTATGCATCATCAAAAGGTCTTTCATAGGTTGTAATGAGGCCTGGCTCAAGGTAAGATATGCAAAGGATAGAGGCTTAGTCCCTAGGATCAATGAGACCATGAAACTAGCATTGCAACAATTGAATTTACTCTCATATTATTATTCTATTCCTTGCATTGGGTGGCTACAAACCTCTTCCTTTTTATACTTTTTCACTTTGCCCTTTTTGGCATATATTCAATACTTTTCATCACATTTTTTTTCAAGCCTTCGGCCTTTAATTTTGATTTTCTTTTTCTCAACTATGATTCATGAACTTTGTAGCCACCCCAAACTTAGTTCCACAACAACACTCACAAAGCTAAAATTCCATGCTCTCCTAAATCCTAGGATAGGGGAAAATCATGGTTTTTTCTGAGTTAATGGCTTGTAATGTAAGGTCATCAAGAACAATAGGCTTCAAGGCTCAATGTGGCTAACTAGGGATCATTCATCAAGGTTGGTTCAATTTATGGCCAAGTAGTTATTTCAAAGAAAAATTGCCTAGATCATTTGATGCAACATATAAATATGAAAACCATGCACGGATTCAAGCAAATCCGAGAAGGTGTAACTTAAAAGTGATTCACACAATTAAAACAATGTTGGAGGCTCAAATTCCTCACCGGGTTATTTTGCAAATTATTTGACCGAGATACAATTCCCAAGCATGCACCCCTTCAACCCCAAACTTATTGTACATCATGCATTCACAATAATCAAACTAAGTTCAACCTCTTTATTTTCACTAGGGGCTTTTCAACATTCAAAGCATCGAGAGGGGTTCATTGAATTTCTATTTTTGGTTAGTTCATGCATTCAACTTGACAGTTTCCTCAATTAAATCCTTTTTTTTTTGAACATGCATTCACAAGTGAAATTACTAATAAGATTAGAAGGAGAAGGAATAGAAAAAGAGAAAGGATAAGAAATTTTTATCTCAAGGGGGTCTGAGTGGACTCCATGCTTTCAGTTGATTGCCTTGCCTCTTTTCATCTCTCTACTACCCCGCTTCACAGCGCGGCTAGTTTCGGCCTCATCCTCATCCAATTGGTTGGCCCGTGATATTCCGGGCTCTCCATGTTGATCCATTCACAAGCAAACACGAAAGTTAAAGCAATAACATAAAAAAAGTAAATATATACAGCTATCCAAGTTTGTCAAGAAAGGTCAAGAGACAGAGTTTCTAGCTAGCTATCAGTGTACAACCATATCGAAACTACTAGCTAGAACTCTAAATAAAGTAATGCAGGGGCCTGGATCACTGATCAAAATCAATGTCGTTCGCCGGGTCACCCTGGTCCTCCGGTGCCTCCTCATCCTCTGGTCCCTCGGGCACCCCCCTATGGCATAGCACCCTGGTCCCCAGGGTAGTCCTACCACCCAAGCCGAGGGGACAGCTCCTCCTCGGAGGGGTATACGGGCACCCGACCCTCTTGCTGGGCCAATGACATCTCCCGGAAGAACTCCCGCAGTACCTCCTGATCCCGCCTCATCGCCTGCTGGTTCTACAAGAGCAGAGCCATGTCCGCTGATAGTGGCCTCTGACTGGGTAGGGGTGGCGGCCTCCTAAGTGGGGCCGGGGCTAAGTAACAGAAACGCCGGATGTACTCCCGGTCGATGGGCTGCCGCGGGACCTTCTCCATCACTGTACTCACCGACACCCCCGCCCGGCGGATGAGCTCGGTGATCAGCAGCCCATGCCCCAAGCTCTCCTTCAGCACCCGGGAGTTTGCCTTCATCTGGATATCTGTGGCGATGAATCCCTCGACGTTGATCGTGCGGCCCGTCAGTATGCCGTAGAGGAGACGGGCTCTGGCGGCGGTGACTGTGGACTCATGAGAGCTCACTCGAAGGTTGGCGTGTAAGAACGTCGACCAGACCTTGGCATTTGGGGTGAGGTCCTGCCTCCTCAACCTCAAGAGGTTCCCCGACGTTCCTATCTCCCAGGAAGCTCCTTGGACACAGCAGGTGTCGACGATGGACTGAGCTAGGGCCTGCACCGCGGGGAGCTGCTCGTACTCGCAGGCCTCCTCTCCGATGGGGATCCCCAAGCATGAGTTAATATCCGATGCAGTGAATGTAATGGGGACCCCTGAACCTCTGTCACACAACTCGGGTCTGAAACCTCGAGTTTGAGAGCGTTGGCGTAAAATTCCTGCACTAGTTTGATATCATACCGATGAGGAAGATCAGCCAACACCTCCCAACCTCAATTGCGTATCTGCTCGGAGACGCTGGCGCATTTGTTGCCAACCAGGGACACACGCCGCTCTAAGACCATCTCCTTTCTCACCACCAGGTCCTAATGCTTCCTGTGATCAGGAAAGCGGAACCTGGGAGAGTAGGAGGTGGCCCTAGAGGAGGCGCCCGACCCTGAAGGCAACTCTATGTCGTCCCCCTGAGTAGATGCGCGCTTCTTGCGCTTAACCAGCTGCTTTTCGGCAGCGGTGTTCTTAGGCGAGGCCATAACCTGAAAATCATAAAAATCCCAGTATAGTTCATAAATCAGTATTGTAGAATATGTATAACAGAGGCACAAGTTCAGTGTAATTCTATCCTGCTAAACATCCCAATTGCTCACCCCACTGTCCCACTAACATGCAAATATGCAACGAATACCCGGACAGCATCCCAACTATATTCCTAACATAACTAACCATTATACTCAGATAAATCATTAGGCAGCTAGTACACAGTGTGTGGTCGTGACTGTTTGAATTCCACAAAGCGTAAACAAGCGAAGAGTGAAGTCAAGTGAGATGTTACTTACCTTGTAGAGATGAAGGAATGCGAATGCGTGAGGGTTAGAGTGTGAGAGTGAGTGAGGCAATGAAATGAGTGGGAATGAAGTTGAACCCACGCGAGAGAGGGAATGAACAGTGAAGGGTCACGAAAGTGCTTCGCGATCCGCTCGCGGGGCTGATAAACTTTTCAGCTTTCGCCAGGCGAGAGACACCTCGTGACGCGAATTTTAAATTTTCCTCCAAATTGAAAACCCTAATTTCAGATTCACGAGGCGATGCATCACTCGCAAGGCGAATCTGGAAAAATTGTTCTTCATACTTTCCAGAATCGCGAGGCGAGTAATAACGCGCGAGGCGAATCTGGAATTCCAACAACTGATGATGCCTAGATTTGCGAGGTGAAAGTGGCTCTCGCGACGCGAGACAGAAGCGTGAGCAAGCCTCTGAGATTCAGGGCTTCTGTCTCGCGAGGCCACTGTGGATTCGCGGGGCGAATCTGGTTTTTTTTTTCAGAAGAGAAAATGACAGAAACTTAAAAAAAATAAAGGATATCTAGCTTGGGTTGCCTCCCAAGTAGCGCTTGTTTAATGTCCCGAGCCTGACTCAAGTCACCCCTAAGGGTTAATCCAGAAGAACTTGCTTGCCATTTGGGATTGATTCCCCATGGTAATGCTTTAGCCTTTGCCCATTTACCTTGAAGTTGCCAGAGACCCCTTCTAATTCTACTGCTCCGTGTGGAAAAACTTGGACGACCTTGAATGGTCCCGACCACCTTGATTTTAGCTTTCCAGGAAAGAGTCTTAACCTTGAATTATAAAGAAGTACCATTTGTCCGGGCTCAAACCTCCTAGGCAAGATGTGCTTGTCATGCCATGCCTTAGTCCGCTCTTTGTAGATTCTTGTATTTTCATATGCTTGCATGCGGATCTCGGACAATTCATTTAAGTCCAAAAGCCTTTTTTCACTGGCCTTCGTCAAATCAAAGTTGAGTTCTCGAATTGCCCAATAAGACTTTTCCTCCAATTCCACCGGCAAGTGGCATGCCTTTCCAAACACCAAATTGTAAGGAGACCTTCCAATTGGAGTCTTGAAGGCGGTCCTATAAGCCCATAAAGCATCATCTAACCTTTTTGACCAATCCTTCCGTGAGGAGTTGACGGTTTTCTCAAGAATACGCTTCAACTCACGGTTGGATACCTCCGCTTGCCCATTTGTTTGGGGATGATAAGGAGCAGAGACCCTATGCTTGACCCCATACTTCTCAAGAAGCTTGTGCATTTGATTGTTGCAAAAGTGGGATCCCCCATCGCTAATCAACACTCTAGGGACCCCAAACCTCGAGAAGATATTGCACCTTAGGAATTCCATGACTACCCGCGCATCATCTGTAGTTGTTGGGATTGCTTCTACCCACTTTGACACGTAGTCCACCGCCACCAAAATGTATTGATAGGAGAAAGATGGTGGGAGTGGTCCCATGAAATCTATCCCCCACACATCAAAGAGCTCTACTTCAAGCATGCAATTCAAGGGGAGTTCATGCCGCTTAGAGATGTTGCCAACTCTTTGGCAACGATCACAGTTCTCAACAAAGGTGTGGGCATCCTTGAAGAGCGTTGGGCAATAAAACCCGCTTTGGAGGATTTTTTCTGCTGTCTTCTTTCCCCCACAATGCCCACCATAATCCGAGCTATGACAATGCCACAACACGTTTCCGATTTGGTCATGGGGAATGCACCTTCTTAGGATCCCATCCGAGCATTGCTTGAAAAGATAGGGGTCCTCCCACACATAATACTTTGCATCCGAAAAGAACTTCTTTCTTTGTTGATTAGTCCAACCTTGCGGAACCACATTTGAAGATTTGAAGTTGGCCATGTCCGCGAACCAAGGAGAGAAATTTTCAATGAGTGCAAACAGTTTTTTATCAGGAAATTCTTCCTTGATGTCTAACAATTCCTCCTCGGTGTCGGGATTGACCAACCTAGATAAGTGGTCCGCCACACCATTGTCGGATCCCTTCCTGTCCTTAATCTCTAGATCAAATTCCTGCAAAAGAAGAATCCACCGAATTAATCTAGGTTTGGCCTCTTGTTTTGTCATCAAGTGTTTTATGGCCGCATGATCGGTGAAAACAACAATCTTAGACCCCACAATATAGGATCTAAACTTATCTAAAGCAAAAACCACAGCAAGTAGTTCCTTTTCAGTGGTGGAATAATTAGCTTGTGCCTCATTCAAAACTTTACTTGCGTAATAAATGACATGAGCTAACTTTTCTACCCTTTGTCCCAAAACAGCCCGCACCGCATAATCACTAGCATCACACATGATTTCAAATGGTAAATTCCAATTAGGTGCAGTGATTATGGGTGCGGTGACAAGCATATTTTTCAAAATAGTGAAAGCATTTAAACAAAAAGCATTAAACTCAAAGGATACATCCTTCGCAAGAAGGTCACAAAGAGGCTTTGCGATTTTGGAGAAGTCCTTGATGAATCTCCGGTAGAACCCGGCATGACCCAAGAAACTCCTCACCCCCTTTACATTGGTTGGTGGGGGAAGCTTCTCAATCAACTCAATCTTGGCTTTATCAACCTCAATCCCCTTTGGGAGATTTTGTGCCCCAAGACTATACCTTCCTTGACCATGAAGTGGCATTTCTCCCAATTGAGCACAAGGTTAGTCTCTTGCCACCTTTTAAGCAACAAAGTCAAGTTCTTCAAGCAATTGTCATATGAGGTCCCAAAGACCGAGTAGTCATCCATGAACACCTCAATGCATCTCTCCACCATGTCCGAGAAAATAGAAAGCATGCACCTTTGGAAAGTAGCAGGAGCGTTGCACAATCCAAAGGGCATCCTCCTATAGGCAAAGACTCCATAGGGACAAGTGAAGGCCGTCTTCTCTTGGTCTTGAGGATCCACCACAATTTGATTATAGCCGGAGTAACCATCTAAGAAACAATAGTACTCATATCCGGCTAACCTTTCAAGCATTTGATCAATGAAGGGAAGAGGGAAGTGATCTTTCCTTGTTGCCTCATTTAGGCTTCTATAATCGATACATACTCTCCCACCCCGTGATGGTCCTTGTTGGGATCAATTCATTGCTTTCATTGACCACCACGGTTGTGCCACCTTTCTTTGGGACCACATGAATTGGACTAACCCAATTGCTATCCGAGATTGGATAGATGATTCTGGCATCTAAAAGTTTAATCACTTCCTTATGCACAGCTTCTTTCATGATGGGATTTAACCGTCTTTGTGGTTGAACCACCGGCTTATAATCATCCTCCATCAAAATCTTATGCATGCATAAGGAAGGGCTTATACCTTTTAGGTCCGAAATCTTCCACCCAATGGCGGATTTGTGTTCCCTAAGAACTCTCAATAGCTTTTCTTCTTCATCCTTTTTCAAGGCATTGCTAATGATTACCGGATGTTGTCCCTTCTCCCCCAAGAATTCATAGCTTAAGTGGGTCGGGAGTTGCTTCAACTCTGGTGCTTTGTTATCTTCTTCCATTCCTTCATTGTTGAGCTTTTCTTTTGCACATTCATCCTTTGGGAGACTCGGTAAGGCTTCCATGTTTTTTAAACACTCAAGATAGTCCTCATCCCCCAAAGGGTCTTCTTCCTCACTATCATCATCACGGGATTCTACCAACACTTGTGCAAGTGAAGAACCATGGGCTTCTCTAGTGGCCTTTGCCTTGACAATTGAGTCCACCATATCCACTCGATACACATCCGACCTCTCAGCGGGGTGCTTCATTGCTTCAAAGACATTGAAGATCACATTCTCATCTTGCACCCTTAGGGTGAGTTTCCCTTGTTGCACATCTATCAAAGCACACCCAGTGGCCAAGAAGGGCCTACCCAATATGAGAGGGATCTCGGCGTCTTCATCCATATCAAGCACCACAAAATCCGTCGAAAATATGAACTTGTCCACCTTCACTAACAAATCTTCGACCACCCCATAAGGATATTTTATAGAACGATCGGCTAGTTGGAGTGACATCCGTGTATCTTTGGCTTCTTTGATCCCCAACTTCTTCTTCATAGAGAGGGGCATCAAGTTGATGCTTGCCCCTAGATCACACAACGCATTTCCTAGAGTCATCTCCCCAATGGTGCATGGTATAGAAAAAGAACCGGGATCCTTCAACTTTGGAGGTAGTTTTCTTTTAAGAATGGCACTACACTCCTCGGTCAAAGAAACCGTTTCCTCATCCATTATTTTCCGCTTCTTGGAGAGAAGTTCCTTCATAAACCGGGCATAAGATGGCATTTGTTCAAGGCTTCCGCAAATGGAATGTTAATTTGAAGTTTGCGGAAGACATCAAGGAATTTATTGAACTGTTTATCTTGTAGAGGCTTCTTCAATCTTTCAGGATATGGTACCTTCATGAAGGGCGGGAGGTCTTTGGGTTCAACCCACTTCTTTCTTTGGAACTCTTCATCTACAAGTTTTAACCTTCCCCCTTGCTCTAGTGCATTGTCACTTGCCAACTCCTCTTTCTTAGGTTGCTCTTCCTCAACATGTGGTTGTTCCGAGGCCTCAGCTTCCTGAGAACTAGTTTCACCCCTGTTAGATCCCAACACCCTACCGCTTCTAGTTGCTACGACATTGCATTGGTTCTTAGGGTTGTTCTTGGTATCACCTGGTAAAGTGCCTGGGAGACGCTCATTTAGTTGCTTTGCGAGCCGAGCCATCCACGTCTCTAGATTCTGAATTGCCGACCCTGTATGAGTTGCCAACTTGTCAATGGTTGTGCTTGTATTGATTGACAACTTCTCAATTGCCATATTCGTCTTTTCTATAGCCAACTCCCAAGGTTGCCTTCCACCATATGTTGTTTGCAATTGATTAGGCCCTGGAAGAGCCTGCTGAGTATTGCGTTGATGGATTCCATAGTTTGACCTCTGATTCTGTTGAGGTTGTTGTTGCCCGGCTAGACCACCACTAGCATTACTCCAAGCTAAACCCGGATGGTCTCTCCTCATATAACCCCTATTCTGATTCTGACTGTAATCATACTGTCTGTTCCTCTGATAGTTGTTCTGGGGCACACTATCATAGAAATTGTGGCATGAGTCCACATGTTCTTGAGAGAAGTTGAACGGACAACTCTGAATGTCATGATCTCCATTACAATTATCACAACCCGGAGGCATTCCTTCGTGTATCACATTAACCTTTTTGTTCCCAGACAATGCCGCATTTTGCATCTTCAACAGTTTATTTTACTCTAGAATGTCTTCTATTGTTACAGAACTGACTCCACTTGAGGTTTCCCTACCACAGTTGTAATCATTGTTCGACATCTTCTCCAATAACGCCCATCCATCCTCAGCTGATAAATAAGAAAAAGAACCGCCCGCTGCGGCATGACAATTCATCTGGTAGCGCCCCCTTAACCCGTTAAAGAAATGTTGAACCTTGGAGACCGGGTCAAAGAAGGCCGAAGGACATATTCTCAAGAGCACATTATACCTCTCCCAAGCTTCATTATAAGATTCATCTTCTGTCTGCCTGAAAGATGTGACGGCTACTCTTGCTTGTGCTGGTTTCTAAGGAGGAAAATATTTAGTGAGGAACTTTTGGGCCATTTGCTCCCATGTTGTGATACTGTTGCGATCCAAGCTGTCAAACCAATCGCGAGCGGTATCCCTAAGAGAGAGAGGGAATAGCCACAAGCGAAACTCATCTTGAGAAACTCCTCTTGTCTTCTGCATGTCACAAGCTTCAAGAAAGCGAGTGATGTGTCTATGAGGGTCTTGTTTGCCACCCGCATCAAATTGATTCTCACGGATATGGGCTGTGACACATCCTTCCACTCTGAAGGAATCTGTATTGAGGTTGCCCCTCACGATAGAAGAAGCACAATCATCCAAATTGGGTAGATTGTACTCGAAGAGAGGCTTGTAAGGAGGAGGAGGAGGAGGAGGAGGGTTTGCTTCGGCCATCCCCTCAAAATTAATTTCTTCAAGCCTCTTTCGTTCTCTGGCTTCTTTCCTTAATCGCTTCTTGTTGAGTCACCGGCAAGTTTACCGGGTCCTCGCAAGTAATAAAAACACGGTAAGCGATTACCGAGGTCGAACTCAGGGATTGGGCTACCAATTCTACCAATTCGCGAGAAAGTAGATACGTTGGTCAAGCGAGGAAAGTGGTTGAGGAGAGAGAAACTAAGATCGCAATTCAAATCAATTAATCAAATAAGAATAATTAACTAAAAATCTGAAATTAAAATGTCTAAGGTCACAAATCCACCTACCCAATCATGCATAGCACCCAAGTGATGATGAATTCCTCCCTAAGTTCAATTACAATGTCAACCAGGACCCCAAAATTCTCCTAAATTCACTGTTGTGCTCAATAGGACGTATTCGACGATTGAGTTAATTACTTACTAGGTCTCATAACCCTAATCATCAAACTCTATTAAATCTGGTTCCTATAAGGTTGCACCGATCTCATACTCACTCTCGTGCAATATTTGATCGATGATCCCAATTCAAGTTCTAAAACGCGAATTGCCTCCTAAGCCTCAACACCTTTAACTAGTCAATTACGCATGCATATGATCAACGCAATATAATCAGAATTGGAAAACATTAATTGAGAAAAGGGAGAGAGACATACATCACATTGAATCTACACCGCCATGGGTGGTTTCATTGATCCCTCAGACGAGGGGATTAGTTCCTCATGCTCGTAACGACAAACAAGCAATCGACCATAATCACCATTGTAAAATAAGAAAATAAAAGAAGGATACGCAGCTCCAGAGTACAAGACTTTCGTCTTAAAACGCTACTAAACAGTGGAGTAACCAAAAGCTCTCGTTTCTGCCCTAAAACAGCAATATATAGAGTTCAGGATCTGCGCGCGCTCGCGAGGCGAATATTAAAAATGGCGCGCTTTCAAATTGGACTCTCGCGAGGCGAGAGTATGTTTCGCGTGGCGAGGCTTCAAATCCTAGTCTGTCACAGCCATTACCTTCATCACGGCTAGGCCGTGATGGTCTCTGTCCTCCAGGGTCTTCAGGATTCGCTAGGCGAGACAGAAAGGATGACTGTTGCTGCTCAGTTGGTCTTCAGGCTCGCGAGGCGAGCTGCCTCTCGTGGGGCGAGTGTCTCCAGAATGGCAATTCCATTGTTTTCTTCATTTCCCTTGACTCTAGGAGCTTCACTTCTAACCTGAAACATAAAAAGAAACAAAAAGCGTAATTCTACTCCAAATAGACTAAAAACTACTAAAAATACCTAGAACGAGTCAAAGTCTACTTAGGAACAAAACAAGGCCAAATTTGGGCGAAAACGAGATTGAACTCGAATAATTAGCACATAAACCACAGTCTTACTAGTTATAAAACTAGATAAGCCAGAGGCTTATTACTTCTCGGTCTTGGTGATCTCCGAATCAAATAGCAAGTCCTCTTATGAAAGGGTACCTCACATACAAAAACTAGGCAAGACCAAGTGGAATCAAAGAAGTAGAGAGAAATAATAGTAAATAAATAACAGAGAGTAAAAATAAAAATAACTTAACCAAATAATCAAACTTCCCAAAAATTAGGAAAATTGGTTGTGCCAATCCCCGGCAACGGCGCCAAAAACTTGTTGAGTCACCGGCAAGTGTACCGGGTCGTCGTAAGTAATAAACACGGTAAGTAATTACTGAGGTCGGACACAGGGATTGGGCTACCAATTCTACCAATTTGCAAGAAATTCGAAACGTTTGACCAGGTAAAAGCAAGTGGTTGAGAATTGAGAGGAAATAGGATAGCAATTTAAATCAACAAATCAATTAGAGATAAAATGGGTAGCGATAAGATAAGATAAGAATTAAAATCTGGATTAAACATCTAAGGTCACAAATCCACCTACCCAATCATGCATAGCACCCAAGTGATGATGATCCCCTCCCTAAGTTCAATTGCAATGTCAACCAGGACCACCAAATTCTCCTAATGACACTATCGTTCTCAATAGGACGTATTCAACGATTGAGTTAATTACTTGCTACGGTCTCATAACCCAATCATCAAACTCTATTAAATCTTGTTCCCTATAAGGTTGCACTGATCTCCTACTCACTCTCGTTCAATATTCAATCAGTGATCCCTATTCAAGTTCTAAACGCGAATTACCTATCAAGCCTCATCACGTTAACTAGTCAATCATGCATGCTTATGATCAACGCAATAAATTCAGAATTGGAAAACATGAATTGAGGTAAAGGAGGGAAACATACATCACATTGAACGCTACACCGTCATGGGTGGTTTCATTGATCCCTTAGACAAGGGAATTAGTTCCTCATGCTTGTAACAACGCACAAACAATTGGAGTTCATCATAATTGTAAAATAGGAAAAGAACATAGGGAGACGCAGCTCTAGAGAATAAGGATTTATTTCAAAAATGATCTAAAACAAGTGGTGAACAAAAGGTCTCCTCATCTGCCCTAAAACAGCCTATAAATAGAGGTTCTGAGTCTCGCCCGCTCGCGGGGCGAGACCTGGTTCGCGAAGCGAATCTTATGAATCAGATCTTCAGAGATTGGTTTTCTCGCGAGGTGAGATGGTGATTCGCGAGGCGAGACAGAAAGGGTGATATCTCTGGCATAGTCGGGCCTTCAGGCTCGCGAGGCGAGATGGTGATTCGCGAGGTGAGACAGAAAGGGTGACTGTTGCTGTTCAGGCCGGTCTTCAGGCTCGCAAGGCGAGATCCTGTCTCGCGAGGCGAAACTTCCAGAATTGATTTTCCACTGTTTTCTTCATTTTCCTTGACTCTAAGAGCTTTTCTTTTAACCTGAAACAATAAAAGGAAACGAAAAGCGTAATTCTACTCAAAATAAACTAAAAAATACTAAAAATGCATTAAACGAATCAAATTCTAACTTAGGAACAAAACAAGGCCAATTTGGGAGATTAGCGAGGTTGACTCGCCCAATTAGGCACAAAATCTACCCCTTTTCTAGCTGGAAACTAGATGAGCCCGAGGCTTATCACTTGTTCACCGTAAGCTCGTTCAAACGTTCTGGAGAAATGCTGTGGTTGTCACCAACCGACTCAACGTAATCAAAAGCTTTAAGGCTGAAATGGGGGATAGAACCCTTCTCTTCCCTATTAGCTCTCTAGAGCTTGTCACAAAGTGTCCGAGAATCGAAGCTGGCTTCACACCCAACTGGGAAGATGAAATGGAGTTGACAATGTCAACATTGCCATCTATGGTATTCCTAAACCTGTGAACCCTAAGCCTGTCAACATGGTGGTCAAGTGCAGATTCCTGCACAAATTACTGTTGGAGTACGTGATGCCAAGGAAAGGCTCACGAGACTGTGACCAAGATGGACAGATTTCCTCTGTTCCACTTGATCCACAAAATCAAGGTTGACATCAACGAACTTATCTACATGTACCTTGAGACTCTGATCAAGAGAACCAACATGCAGACCTATCCTTATGGGATGTTGCTGACAAGGGTCTTTAGGAACAAGTTGTTTGTTCCCAGTGATGTTCGCTTTGTGGACATGTCACCGCCCATAGACAGAAAGATACTGTCTATGATGGACATCAAGGGAATCCCTCTTGCTGATGAGGAGGC
This sequence comes from Sophora flavescens, assembly GCA_030762895.1. Classification (NCBI taxonomy): domain Eukaryota; kingdom Viridiplantae; phylum Streptophyta; class Magnoliopsida; order Fabales; family Fabaceae; genus Sophora; species Sophora flavescens. Next base: position 97,443,267 of record CM061068.1, on the reverse strand, counting down.
AGATGATAAGAAGAAGCCTGCTGTTGAGCAGAAGGAAAAAGAACTAGTGGTTTCCACTGATGAGTCTGAAGTCCCTATTTCTGAGAGACTATTCAAATCATCTGGAAAAGTAGTCAAACAAGACCAAATTCCAGAGCTGCAACCTTCAGTGTCTGAAGATTCTGTTGAGACAGTTGAGCCCTTGAGGTTCAGGCTAAGGAGACCCTCTCCCCAGAGGAAGACTAGTAAAGCTGAGGAATTAGTAGATGTTCCTGCTCATCACAGTAAGAAGAGGAAGCTGGTGAAGACCTTTGCCAAGGTCAGACAAGTTGAGTTTGAGCCTAGCAAAGAAGAAGCATCTGCTCAGGGTGAGCAAACAGAGCAAGTTCTAGAAGAACCAAAGAAGACTTTCATTTTGGGAATTATTCCCAAAAGGAGAAGATCTGGTTACCCAGTACCTGCAAAGACTGAAGTGCCTGCAGCAGCTAACACTGCAGAAGACCTGTATGGAGGAGCTCAGACAGTTGTACCCTCAGATGTCCAAGTGTCTCCTTCTCACAAGAATTTGAAGATATCTGAAGAGCAGACATCTCCTTCATTCCCTTCCCCCTTACATCAAGGTATCATCACCCCGTCTGTCTCTTCTCCATCCGCCCTTTTTGTTCAACCTCTCTCTGTTGCATCTCCTCTTTCTTCACCTGTCTACTCCTTTCAAACTCAAAAATCTTCTTTCACTGTTGTACCTGATGACTGTTAGTACACAGTTGTTCATAGGGACTCTGCTCCCAAAGAACAAACTGGCATATCATTGAGACTCTTTGTGTCTGATCTGCAATCTCTTTTTCTTGCAAGCATCTCACATGTCTCTGTCATTCCTTCTCCTCCACCTCATATTCTTAACCCTTGTAGAGAACTCTTCCTCTACCCACCTGTTGTTGTCTTAATTAGAACATTAGCTAGAACTGACTATCCTGCTTCTATTGTAATGCTACCTAGTAGGTCTAGGTATTTCTTTATGTTAATTACTGGATCAAATTCTTTCTTTTGTCATATTGATTCTTTATTACCTATCCCTCCCTCTATTTTAGCTCAAACACCACTTCGCCCACCTATCCAAATAACCATCACCAGACTGTCTCTGTCCGATAGACTTTCCTGTGTGTTTCCTTCACCTGATACTGACTTTGTCAAAATCAATCTTATCTTCAAATTCGTCTTTATTCCTTTCTATGTCCTTCAAACTCTCCATGAACTCTTCTTCCCGTCCATCACCTCTTCCCTTTCTGTACCTAAGGCACCCCCAGTTTTAGCCTTACCCCGGCACTCTTCTCTGTCTGTCTCTTCCTCAAGCCCATCTACAGAAGCCTCCACTTCTCAGATAGTGGTCTTACAAGACTTTCATCTGCTTCAAGGACAAGTACAAGACTTAAGAAGACAGCTGGATGACGAAAGGCGAGCTAGGATGCTCTTAGAGCAAAGGGTTGCTACTTTATATTTGTTACTTAGTCAATCTAGGTAGTCTTTTTTTTGTTTCTCTGTTGTAAAATGCCTTATACTTATCAAAGCTCATGATGAATAAAATATATTTCTTCCATACTTTCCTTATTTCTTTACTTTTTTATTATGATTACTCATTTTTGCTGTTGACAAAAGGGGGAGAATGAATATGATTTGAACTTAATAAGAAAATAATATATGTTCTGATATGATCAAAGTATGTTCTGATAGTTGCTATAATTGCTATAATTGCTCAGATAAATCTTAAGTAAGATTGCTCTGATAATTTCTAGGTAAGACAATTCAAATTTATGTGTGACTAAGTTAACCGGATTATATGATTAATCTTAATGTCTGATCAAGCATCTGCATAACCTGTCCACTTAAGAAAATTTCAACCTGTCTGATATATGCTACTTTCATTTGTTGATATTTTCTATGGTTCATTAAATCATCTCGATGTTTGTCATCATCAAAAATGGGGAGATTGTTAAGTCTCTAAAATGTCTGATGTGCATTTCTCTAAGTTTTGATGAGAACTAAACATTGGTTAATGATTTAGTTAACCTTCATATTGGTTGCTAACCTGTCTATCTAGTGTGCAGATTAAAACAGTAAGAATCATATGTCTGCTCATATAAATGACTACCTGTCTGGATAAGCGAAAGTCAACCTGTCTGCTGACTAGAATTATTGACTTCTTTCAAGAAACATTTTCAATCTGTCTCTCCACGAGTTCCTATACTCGTCTGAGGTTACTCGTTAAAGAACCAAGGACCTAACAAGCTTTTGTTGAGTGTCCCATCAGAAAGAGACTTGAAGTCTTCTCTCCTACTTAGTCTCACGCTTATCAAGAAAAGTTAGAAGTTACTCTCTCAAGCAACCTCGGTTATCAGAACCAAAGACCAGTTAAAGAATGCTTCCAACATGCTTTATTCCCTAGTACCTTTGGTCCTTTCACAAAAAGGGAATTGTAGTCAGCAAAGTACAAAAAGCTCTATGTACAACTCTGATATGGTTGATTCACGATGTATAAATCCACGATCCTTCGAGTTAGAGTACAACCAACATTCCTATTGCATTAATGGCTGCCCAGAACGACTCTATTGCATTTAATAAAGTTCTGCTTGAAGCCAACATCTGAGGGAATGTCTCTAACGGATCTTAAGTGCTTGAAGACTATAAATACAGAAGTCATTGAAAATGAAGACATAGAGAATACTTATAGCATTAAAAAGCCATTACTCTGCGCATTAATATCTTCATTCTTTCATTCTATATTCTTCAATCATTTGAAGTGATTACGCAGACTTTCCTAAGCTTTACATTTAAGCCACTCTCTGAGTGTTAGTGAAAGATCTGTCTGTCTGAAGTTGTATTTATTACAAACCAAATATCTCAAACAAATCTGAGTGAGCCTAAAGAGGCTAGGTGTGCCACTACAAAAAAACAATTGTTTAGCGACCGTAATTTTCGGTCGCTAAACCATGTAAATCGGTCGCTATTTGTTTTAGCGATCGAATTAGAGACCGATTTATGATGGTAGCTGAATACCTGGTCGCTAAGGTTTTAGCTACCGAATTATTATTTCGGTTGTTAATTAACGACCGTAAATTTGGTCGCTACATAATAATAATCGGTCGCTATTAGGTTGGTCGCATTTTTGGGGTAACCATTTCTAGCGACCGATAATCGGTTGCTAGTTCGGTCGCTAATTTTGGTTACTGTTAACCTATATTAGCGACGGATTTTCGGTCGCTATACATCATCTGTAAATGTTAAATAAAGTTTAGCGACCGAATTATTGGTTTCTAATTCGGTCGCTAAACTGGTTATTATTAATTTTTTTTAATTTTAATTTTTATAATAATTTTTTTCTGATTTTATTTAAACGTTAGAAAAATTACTAATAAAACACACCAAATAACTTATGAAATATACAATCATAAAAAATAATAAATATATATAAAAAGAATAATCCAAAATGTCGTACAAGAATCGTTTAAAGTCAAAAATATGGAGAGAAAAAATCAGTCATGATGAGGGGGAGATGGAGGAATCCAATCATCCTCAGCGTCCGTACCACCGACGTCTGCTAGTTGATCATCCTCTGCAGTAGCAGCATCGATGGTAGCGGCGGGCGGCGGAATCGAGGAGCGGCGAGCAGCGCACAACCGTCGAGCATCATCCTGAGCAACTGGAGTCTGGATCCTCATCTGCTCCAACACCAGCCGCAGTGTCTGGCCCTACTCGATGCTCGCCTGCATCAGCTGCTGGTGTGCCCGAGTCAACTGTGCAATCTGGTTCGCCATCTGCTGCTCTCTCTCGCTCTTCTCCCGAAGCTCCGCGTTCAGCTGCGTGATGGTGTCCTGCATTTGGTGGAACTGCTCTTGAGGGACGGTATCGGCGCAGCAAGGAGCAGGCGTGCCGGACGATGAAGCGATGAACTCGGCTCCCAGGTGTCCGAGGCCATACACGTGCCCCTTCTTGTTCCTGCCCCCGACGACCTCCAAATAAATGGCATTATCGTCGACGGAGACATGAGAGCAGCCATCACCAGTCAAAGCCTCATCTTGTGACTGTGAGGCACGTGATATGACATCGTCCTTCTTCTCGTTGAAGCCCGCCTACAAAGTATAGTTGAAGAGATTTAGTTAAAATAATTATATCCAATATTAACAAATCATTTATAATAAATTACAAGTAAACACTAAATTATTTTTTTGCTTACAACATAGTTAAGGGCCTTGTCGTTGACCCATGTCCCCGAATTCAACTTCTTCGTCCTCTCCACCAACTCCATAGCAGTCGGGGCCCGCTGTTTCTGTGCTTTCTGCACAGAATAATATAATATTAAATTCATAAGAATAATTAAAAATGAAAACTAATTAATTAAATAGTATATTAAGTCAAAAGTTTAATGTATTACCAGCTCGTCGTAGTGGGCGGCGGCTGATTTAGACCCACCGGTCCAAGCACATGCGCCACCATCGAAGCTCGATCACGCCGAGCCGTGGCCCGGATCTCCTGGAACTTCTCGTAGCCCAAGATCTTGGTCTAGCTGCCTCTTGATCTCAGGATCCACCCACCTCCCCTTATTCTGCCCCTTCCTCGCCTTGGTCATCGATTCTTCATAACCAAAGTGAGCCTTTATGCTCAAATATGTCCCCGACGAGAGCCTCTAAAGCTAAGTCCCACCGATACTCTTTTCGCAACTTACGGTTGTTAGGAAATTCGTGTGTACATATATATAATGTAAATTTAATTTAAAAAACTTAATAAATTGTTACCTTAAACTCTAGAAACAATCGATCCCTATGGCCCGGTGGGATGGCCTTCCATGTAGGCCATGGACCATCAAACTTGCGTCGCAGGATCTTCGATATCGAATCGAAGGGCCCTTCGGGCGAGAAAAGCTGCAGCAAAATTAGAGCATTAATAAATGTTATAATTAAATTTTAAAAACAAGTAAATAGAAATTAACGATACTTTATATATATTAAAAAAATTAAATTAGCATACTCGTTATCCTCGCTGGGGATAAGAAGAATCCTCCTGTCGGATGGACCACGACTCTCCTGTCCCGATGATGATGATGGTCCTATCGTCGTAGGTGTGGATGATGAGGGTGCAGCCTGTGTCCCGACCACATGAGGATGGGTGGGGGTGCAACTCCATCACCCTGAGGTGTCCCGTCAACAGAGGTGCTGGTAGGATGGTCTCGATCTGAAGGCTGTGGATCGGCCGGCGAAGGGACTTGCGCAGCACGACCTCCATGACGACCTCCACGACGACCCCTACCTCTGGAGGAATCTGCCATCTGTGAAAAAATGAAAATATGATTACACAACAGTGTAAATAATACAAAAATAAATTACCTAATAAGTAGAATGACATTCACAAAATGAATTATGACATAAATAAATTACCTAAGTAGAATCTCCGTCACTAAATTCACCCTCACTCTCATCAGTATCACTTGATCGGAATGTACCTTCGCTAGATGCGTCCAACTCGGATTGATCCATTAACTCTCTTTCAACTTCTTCCCCATTTCCGAAAACGTCCGCCAGAGAATTAACAATAATGTCCGGCGTCATTTGCAACGGTACGTGGGGTCTTGAAAACTCATCATCTTGGTACGGAGCATCTTTTTCAGGCTGGTTGATTACATTATCAGTAATTATACTGCGAGCATTTATCTTAATAACACCCAACCAGCCATGATGTCCTTCGGGATATGGCGAGTAATAAACCTGCTCTGCCTGTTGTGAAAAAATGAATGGGTCGTACGCCTTATTATACCTTCGAGACAGCCTAACTTGAACAATACCATAATTTTTATCTATTTTTGTCCCTACGTCAAGAGTAGGATCAAACCAATCACACTTGAACATAACTAATTTCATCACGGGGAAACCGGTATAATCGAGTTCAAGGATGTCAGTTAGAACCCCATAGAAATCATCCTCTACATTGCCATCAGTGGCTCGCACACAAACACCATAGTTACACGTCTGCATTCCTTCATTCCATGTTTTTGTGTTAAATTTATATCCATTTACAATATAAGTATTCCATGATGTAACCCATCTGTTAGGCCCCCATGCCAAATTTGTCAACAATGGATTTTGAACATTGTTTTCTGGATCTAGTACCTAAAAAATCAAATATTATATTATTCTTATACATGCTATATATTTAAGGAGATAAAATGTATGCTTCAAAAAATGAAGATGCTTAACCTACATATTTACTTGAACCACGTAGCAAAGTGAGAAGTAATTTCTCGATCAACTCCGATCATTTGAAATGTCAGAGTTGGAGATCCCCTTAGAAAATTGCCGTACATCCTACATATGGGAGATTAACAGCAGGACGATTAATAATAATAAATGTCAATTGAACTTATTAAAGACGTTGTAGAAACTTACTCTAAATATGGTGCCACCTCTTCACAATTTTGAAGGATATACAGATGAGCAGCATTAATGTCACGCTGCTCCAGGAAATATCCTTTTGATTTGCCACTAAATCTGCCCGGATAGTTGAATATTGATATAGGAGGACTAGTTGAACATCCTTCGCCCGAATCAACGTTTCTAGGCATCCTTGTCCTTCTCGTGTTAACTTCGTCCGGATAGTAATAAGAGGCAAAAGTGGAAGTCTCCTCTACTAAGTATGCTTCACAAATGGAACCCTCCACTCGTGCCTTGTTCTTGACTTTGTGTTTAAGGGAGTGCAGGAACCTATTAAAGAGGGATACATACAAATAATTACTAGTTTTAGGGAAAGCTAAACTACGCTCTCGTGTTCGTGAATTTCATATGTATTAAGTAAAATAGTTGATGTTGTTTACCTTTCAAATGGATACATCCAGCGGTATTGGACTGGGCCACCAACTCTTGCTTCGTAAGGTAGATGAACTGGCAGGTGTTCCATGGAATCAAAGAAACTCGGCGGGAAGATTTGCTCCAGCTTACATAACAAAACGGGTATCTTGACTTCCATATCCTTTAATTGATTCACATTTAGTGTTGTCGATGTAAGCTCCCTGAAAAAGTGGCTAAGCTCAACAAGTGGGTTCCAAATTTGCTTCGGTAATGCGTCGAACGCAATTGGAAGCAACCGTTGCATGAACACGTTGTGAATCATGACTCTTCATTCCATGTAACTTTGCTTCCTTAATGTCAACACATCTACCCAGATTGGAACCATACCCATCCGGTAACTTTAGTTCTTTAACCCACTTACAGACGGCCAATTTCTGTGCTTTGCTTAGTGTATAACTTGCCTTCGGTTTGATAAGTCTGCCACGACCACCGTCTTGCAACTCAAGCTCCTTCCGATTACAAATGTCAGCCAGGTCCAATCGGGCTTTATTTGTATCCTTTGTCCTCCCCTTGATGTCCATCACAGTGTCAAACACATTCAAAAACACATTCCTCTCAGTATGCATGACATCAATGTTGTGACGGAGTAGCTGCGTCCTCCAATACGGCAACCTCCAAAATATACTTTGTTTTGTCCAATTATGGTTGACGCCATAATCAGGAATATGTTCTCCTTGGGTTTCATGGACGAGCGGTAAGTACTGTACTCTGCGCCATACATTAGGACCAGTCAAACGTGGTGGAGGCGGTGTTCTCTCCGCACAACGCTTCTTGAATGCATTCTTGTTCCGCCTATAAGGATGATCTTCTGGAAGGAATTGACGATGACAATCAAAATATGAGATCTTTCGACTGTTTTTAAGCGTGAATGCCTTCGATCGCTCCATACATATTGGGCATCCAAGCTTCCCCGCGGTCATCCAACCCGACATCATCCCATAAGCAGGAAAGTCGTTGATCGTCCACATTAAAGCTGCTTTCATGATGAAATTCTACCTCAAAGATACGTCATATGTCAACACACCATCATTCCACAGCATTGTCAACTCATCTATCAGTGGCTGCAAGTACACATCAATCTTACCTTTTGGATTAGACGGACCCGGAATTATGACTGTTAGGAACATAAACTCCCGCTTCATGCACATCCCGGGGAAGATTGTACTGAGTCGGGATAACCGCCAACAAGAGTATGCTTTTCCAGACTTCCCAAAAGGATTAAATCCATCAGCAGATAACCCCAATCGGACATTGCGAGGGTCCTGCGAAAATGCCATATGAACCCTATTAAAATGCTTCCAAGCTTCTCCATCATATGGATGACACAAGATATCTTGCTCCCTCTCATGCTCACTATGCCACCTCATGTGAGCTGCAGTGGCCATCGAAGAGTACAATCTTGTAAGTCTTGGCACGAGCGGAAAGTACCACATCTTTTTTAGCGACCTCTTCTTCTTAATGCCCATCCTAGTGGTTGTCTTATACTGATCCACACCACAAAATCGACAACATGTTATGCTTTCCGCTGAATCATCCTTATAGTACAACATACATCTATTCGGGCAACAATCAATTTTCAAACACCCCAGACCCAAATTTTCCACGGACTTCTTAGCATGATAAAAACTTGTAGGCATCCGATTGCCTTCTGGCAACGCCTTGGACACTGACCTGGTGAGACGATTAAAACAGCCTTCTTGCATATTGTAGTCAGATTTGATACTCAACCATTCCATGCACATCGACAACTCCGTGTACTCCCGACATCCTTCCCACAATGGAGATCGTGCAGCACTCAGCATATCATAGAATCTTTGAGCTTCGGGATTCGGATTCTCCTCTATGTATTGGGAACCCATTCCACCATCTTCTCCCCCATCTTCTTCTAGTACAACACCAACCGATGATCCAGCATGATCCATTATCATCTGCTCGTATGGATTCAATTCTTCCCTCCCGTCACCACTTCCATAGTACGAACCTTCAGCCACAATCGGGTTTAAGTCAGGCAACGTCTCACCATGGTTACTCCACCAATAGTAATCAGGCATGAAGCCCTTCTCATAAAGATCGGCTACAACTCCATCCACGCTTTTGAAAGATTGACACTTGCATCTTTTGCAAGGACACCTCAATTGATCACCGCCCAGCCGTATAAATCTCTCTTGGCTAACAACAAACTCTATAAACTCACCCACTCCAACTCTATACTCTTCCCTAAGACGTTTATTCCGATCCAACCTACGATACATCCATTTCCGATTCTCCGGAATATCCATTGTTGGCAATTAAATAGCCTGACCAATCCTACAATAACACTTATATATTACGGTGCATTCCAATAACTCCATCAATATCGTTCTTATGACAAGGTATGAACCTATCCCATTCGAGAAGAAACCTTTGCCACACTCAGCTACTAATAGTTATTCCCATATTCAAATACCTTATACTTGACAAAATTTCGGCAGCATTTCCCATCGGTCTCCAAGTTACACGACTCGAGCAAGGTCATAATCACCGCGATCAAGTATGCACCAGGAGAACAAAAGGAAATGCATCAGACCGAGATTTCAACAAGTATATAAGGCATTTGAACATTGAAATGACTATTGTACGAGTGTGAAAAAGGTTTTTTCCCAAACTGTCCCACTTGGACAATTCAAGATTCAATACAATGAGCATGCATACCTTGATACGTTACGCATGCTCATTAATATTGAATCTCAAATAGGAAACTAAGGCTTTCATAAATTACTTATTAACTCTAACAGAAAATAAAACCATTAACCTATAAATATTGCAACATTGTTGAGCTTATATAAATTGCAGGGTAAATCAATACAAACTTAGATTAAATATTGTAGCAAACATCCTATTGAGCTCCGCTCTCCACTAACAAGTAGCAGTTAATTGTCAAACACATGCATAATTTCTAAATTATCAGCACACAACCAGCATCCCGCCTTTCAGACAGGATCACATCCTATTGAGCTCCGCTCTCTACTAACAAACAACACATATTGACAAACACATGCATAAACATTAAATTATCAGCATACAATCAGACAAGATCACATCCTATTGAGCTCCACTCTCCACTAACAAACAACACATATTGACAAACACATGCATAAACATTAAATTATCAGCGTACAATCAGACAAGATCACATCCTATTGAGCTCAGCTCTCCACTACCAAACAACACGATAATTCACATAATACATTACACTGAGTGTTCAGAGAACTTACCTGAGAGAGAAAACACAACCGAGAAAGGATAAGGGGAGGAGCCGAGCCCAGAGAGTAGAAGAATATGACAACAAGGACCTATCGTGCATAAATGAAATTAGTCATTTCAAATCAAATCACTATTCTATATATACAGAATCCAAGTACAACTATTCATTGTTTCTTTCTCGAAATATTCTCCTCGTATTAAATTAATGACTTCTTTCATTTCAATATGCAAGGAGAATGTAAAACTATCAAATTAATGAGTTTCACTTGTCCATTCCAACTTTCCAATTTTGTCTTTCGCTACAAAATATGTCTTATCCTACTCCTTATTACTCTTCCTCGTGTTAATAAAATTTCATCTCTATTCGAAGTAAACTATGGGTAATTGGGTATGACAATAGATATGTGAATCAGTCTCTTGTAGGTTGTGAATTAGTAATGCAGTAATTCTTGTGCACAAAAAGCACCGATTTATGGATAAAGGCGTGGACCCATGTATGATAACTTCACGAGACAAAGTTATGTCATCTAGGTCTTGAATAATCTCTCTAACGGTTTAACGGAATGTTAGTATTGGGATCTATAACAATCAATATGTTATACTACATATATCTGCTATATCATCGCCCTATTTATGATATTTTATGTATCCCACCTCAATTTCTCTAGTACAAAGGAAACATAATCTTTATTTATTTTTTGGTGCAGAAGAGGCACTCCAAGGTAACTAACTAGGTTCTCAGTTCTTTCAATTCCTAGATCAAGGCTAATCTGATCAGCAAGTTCAGTTCTCACATTTTTGGAAAAGAAAACCTTGGACTTAAGTAAGTTTACCTTTTGTCCTGCGCTTAAACAGAAATCATTCATAACTTGTCTAATAGTCTAAGATTGAGTTAGATTAGCTTCTGAGACAAAGACAAGGTCATCGGCAAAGCAAATGTGGGAGAGTTTGGGGCCATGGCTGCCTCTTCCAAAAGTCAGAGGACTCCAAGAACCAGCATTAACCAAATCACATATTCTATGTCCAAGTCTTTCTAAGGCAATGACAAAGAGATAGGGAGAGATGGGGTCTCCTTGTCTCAAGCCTCTAGAGGAAGAGAAGGAGTCTGATTTATTGCCATTCCAATTAATGCTTAGATTGGATGAAGATATGCAGTAATAAATCAAATTAATCAATGAAGCAGGAATGTTAAGCAATTCAAGGGATTCTAAGATGAAACTCCATTCTAGCCTATCATAGGCTTTTTCCAAGTTTAGTTTGATGATCATAAAGCCCTTGTTCCCTTTGATATGATTGAGGGAGTGAATGGCCTCTTGCATCACAAGGATGTTATCTATAGTTGATCTTCCTTCTATAAAACTGCTCTGGTTGGGAGAAATAACATAAGGAAGAAAAGTTTTCAGTCTTTGAACTATTATTTTGGAAATAATCTTGTAGCTAACATTGCATAAGGCAATAGGTCTTAGTTGAGACACTCTAGAAGGGTCAACACATTTAGGGATAAGGGTAATGAGGGTTTGATTCAAGTCCCTAATTTTGCTAGGATTAGCAAAACATTCAGCTACGAGATTGAAAACAGAATGTCCTATGGAGTGCCACTTCCTTTTAAAGAAGATGGGATGGAAGCCATTAGGCCCAGGGGATTTGTAGCTACTCATGCTAAAGAGAGATTTCCTTGTTTCTTCTAATGTCACATCTTTCTCTAGAAAGGTTCTATCCTCTTCTTTTATAACTGGGAAGGAGGAGATACAATGAAACTAGTTTAAAGCATAGTTGTTAGAAGAGTAGAGATTAGAGAAGTGTTGGATAACATGGTTCTGAATATCTTTGTCATCATAGATCCATTGGTCATTGTTATCAAGTAAGTCCATAATACTGTTTTGTCTTCTTCTTTTTAGAGTGGATTAGTGAAAAAATCTAGTATTGGAGTCACCTAGGGATACCCATTTGCTTCTGGCTTGTTGATACCAGTAGCTTTCTTCATGAGCATTTATTAAATTGTACTCACCCCAAAGCTCGGCTCTTAGGTTTTGAAGTCTTTCGTTAGGGCCAATTAAAATAGCATTCTTGATACCTTCAAGTCTTTTAATAATTCAATGTTTTCTCTTGAAGATATTCCCAAAAGTATCTTTATTCCAGGACTTAAGGTTAGAGGTAAGCCTATTTATATTATCATTCCAAGTGCTTGAACTGCACCAAGAATGTTGAACAATACTGTCAAAGTCAGCATGATCTAACCAAGCTCCAAGCAACTTAAAGTAGTTTCTCCTAGGTCTCTCTATACCACCTTCCATCTTAAACCAAAGACCACTATGGTCCGAGGATTCTAATGGGACATTGGTAACAGAACTGCTAGGAAATTTGGATTGCCATTCCAAATTACATAGGACTCTATCAAGTCTCTATTTAAGGTTTCCTCTAGACCAAGTAAAGGGGACTCCAGAGAAACCCATGTCTATCAGGCCACAATCATCAATACACTCCACAAAGTTAGAGCTAGATCTTTGGTTAAAAGTGGCTCCTCCAACCTTTCATTATGAGACATGATAGAGTTGCCATCCCTAGCCAAGCACCAGGGACTCGGGTTGGAAGCCTCAAAATCCCTAAGTTCTTGCCAATCTTGTTGGCTGATACCAACATTCGGGCTAGCATAAACCACAAAAGAACCAAAAGTCCAGAGAGTTGTGATTTAATTTGAGGTGGATACAGTACCTAGAAGAATCAACTACAATGGTAGGCATAAAGCTGTTTTTCCAGAGGCACCAAATGCCTCCTGAGAAGCCACTAGCATCAACCCTTGCACCCTCTACTAAACCTATTTTTTGGATGACTCTATCAGCAGAAGAGCCACTTATTCTAGGTTTAAGAATTGCAACAAAATCTAGGTGATAGATATTGATAAGATCTTTGACAAAATTGGCAAAATTCCTACCACCAGCACCCCTACAATTCCATATTAAAATTTTATGAAACTTTTGTTCCTTTTATGAAACTTTTGTTGCTAACCCAAATATGAGAGTTGAGAAATCGATGGAAACAAAGAAAAAGAAAATGCAGGCATTGATCCATAAATGGTAGTGAGACAGAGATAGATGCGAGAGAAACAGAGACAGAGAGAGAGATGGAGTAGAGGAGAGCTTACCTGAGCAGAGGGGATGATGGTGGTGACAGGAGGTGGCTTGTGGTAGCCGGAGCGCGCGGCTAGGAAGAGAGAAACAGTGAGACAGAGAGAGATATATGCGAGAGAAACAGAGACAGAGAGATGGAGTAGAGGAGAGCTTACCTGAGCAGATGGGAGATGACGGTGGTGACCGGAGGTGTCTTGGGGTGTTGAGGTGACCGGAGCGCGCGCCGTAGAAGAGAGAAACAGTGGGTGGGAGAGAGAAACGCGACGGAAAAAATGAGGAAGAAGGAGGTTCTGTCGAATTTAGGGATTTCAGTTTTAGCGACCGAATTAATTCGGTCGCTAAACCGGTCGCTAATATGGTTAGTCTTAATTTGAATTTGTAATTGTAGCGACCGATATAAATTTCGGTCGCTAACACGCATAATTTTATTTTTTAACGCGCCTTTTAGCGACCGAATTCATATCGGTCGCAAATATAATTAAAGTTTAAAGCATGAATTCATAAATTTAGCGATGGATTTCTAAATCGATCGCTAATATAAACACAGTTTGACCGTTGCATTTTATTCGGTCGCCATTTCGGTCGCTAACAATTCATAAATTTCTGACTTTTACTTTCCTTTGTTTAGCGACCGAAGTAGCGACCGATATCTCTGCTACGCTCTATTTCGGTCGCTATTTCGGTCGCAGATTCAACTCTAACCATTGTTTCATGTAGATCCTACAATCGGTCGCTATTTCGGTCGCAAAAAGGAACCTAAAAATTCGGTCACTATTTTCGGTCGCTAAATGACCTTTTTTTGTAGTGTGCAAAGAATACTTGTCTTGGAGCCTGAAGAGGCTAGGTGTGCTAACAATACTTGGAGTCTGTAACCTGATCAGTTATAGTGGATAAAACTTGGTGCTGTCAAGGACTGGACATAGCTTTTTGCTTTGAAGAGTGAACCAGGATAAATAATTGTGACAATCTCTCTTTTCTGATAAACTCTTTAGTTGCTTTAGTTTTCTTATCCGATTATCAAGTGGTGTGTTTGCCTTAGTCACTGTTAAAATTTCATCAGACAGGTCACCTGTCTGTCCGGTATCTTTCCACTCGTTTGAACCAAGCTTCTGTATGAGAAAAGTTTTCAACTTTGTTTAAATTCTGATAAACACAATTCAACCCCCTTCTCATGTTTATAGTTGTCTATTTCACACCCTATCGCAAAAAGTAATATAGGAGTATTTGGGACTCCAAGTATCGAACCTACAAAGATTGTTGACAAGTACTAGATTAATTACTTATGTTATTTAGACAATCAAATTGGTTGAAAACAAAGAAATAAAAATAACAAAGTTGTGACACCAAGAAAAGCAAGAACTGGAAGCAAAGGTTCATTTATGGAAAGCCTAGGGCGCTTGGTTTCTCTTATGTTACTACCTATGATATTACCCAATTCCTCTATGATATGTGTTTCTTATTGATTGCCAATCACTTGCTCTAAAACTATTAATACCCAATGGTCATGCAATATTAATAATCTTTCTCTTAACAGTTACCCACAATGATCATGCAAGGCAAACACATAAAAGAAGCATAAAGAACTAGCAAGTTTTTTTAATTCAATAACTGATTGAAAATAGGGGATTGTGCTTGGTCCACATAACCCCAAATCCGGTTAATCCTAGAGTTCCGTTAACTAATTGTGGTACGGTCGCCAGTCAATTAATTGCGCTGGTAAATGCCCTGATTCATAGCCGTCAACTGCTCATCCTGTGCATCCATCCGCTGGTAAATACCCTGGATCTGCGTCTCCTGAACATCCAGTTGAGCATAGACTCCTAGCTCGAGACTGTCTAAGTGCGCAATGAGACCGTCCACGGCTGCCTGTGGTGGTGGTGGAGCAGGCTGGTCATCCAAGTGAGCATTTGCGCCTGGGACCTGCTCCTGGATATCTGCGACAGGCTCCTCCTGAGGGTGTGCATCATGGGCTGCTACTATTGCTGGCTCCTCTGGAGCGGCAGCTGGAGCAGCGACTGGAGCGGCGACGCGAAGATCTCCTCGTCGGTCACGCACTAAAACCCCAATGTGAATCAGCATCCTCTCATAAATGGTGAGCATAGGACACATCTGGCCGGTACGAGGATCAATGGCGCGCAAGCTAGGCGCCAACTGAGTGATGTAGGATCCCACTAAGATGTACCTTGTATGCCCCTCTCTCAGCCTCTTGCCATTGTTCAGGCAAGTCTGCATAAAAATATGGCCGACGTTCAGCGGCCGCGCCTGAACCATACACCATAGGATGTAGAGATCTGTCCTCGAGACCACGCCCTGCGTGTAATAGCGGCCGATGGTGGAGTGGGCTAGTCAGCGGTGAATCACACACAGTGGCATGTCAGTGATGGTGGAGGCCTTCGACATCCGGGGGTTATAGTGCATATCCCCACCGGTGATCGAGGCCCACATGACCGCATCTAAAAACTCTGCTAGAGGCTCCAACAATCCCCTCTGGTATAAATCAGTCTGTACTGAGTCTGCAGTCGTAAAGCCGATGTGGATGTTGAACTCGGTCAGAGTCAACTCCCACTGTAATCCATGCATCTGAAAAATAACGAGGGGCTCCTCATCATCATCATCGTAAACATATCTCAGTGTGGAGAGAAACTCCAGGGTTGGCTCCCGATAAGTAGGACGGGTGATGGATCTGATGCGCTCCCACCCAATGTGCCTAATCAGCTACTGGACACGAGGAGCAAGCTCGTGAGCGGTCAATATGTCCATATCAAGCCTCCTAGTCGAGACGAACTCGAAAGGAGCTAGCATGTGGAACCTCTAAATATGCTCGGGCCGCTGAAACTGGAGATACTCATCCTGAAGAGGTGGTGGAGGCTGAGCAGCCTGACGAGCGCGTTTAGGCGGCATAGTCCAGAAAAACAAACAAAAAGTACATCAGTGCCACGAAAAAATGAGAAAAATACAAATAGTTCATGCACCAAATCAAAGTATCATAAGCAATTTGCGGTATAATCGATGCATGCACTCTCTGTTTTATTTTTATTAAAACATTTTTTATTTTTTTATCATTTATTTATTATTATTCTGGAAAATGGATGAGCACGACCTTGCTAACACGGAGCACGACCGTGCTTACTGTTACTGGCAATTTCTGTAAAATATGAACAGCACGGTCGTGCTTAATGATGAGCATGGTCGTGCTCAAACAAGAAACCCATATTATACAGTTGATGAACAACACGACTGTGCTTAGTGATGAGCACGGTCTTGCTCAATCCCCAATTCTAGAAAAATGCTGGAAACAGAGATATCTAAATGTGCAACACAAATCACCCAAAAAAGATACACGTATACAGAAACCTCAATGAGGGTCAAATATCATGATAGACTATGCATATTCCTTAGGTATATAAACAACAAAATTACATCCAAATCACATTACTAATCACTCACTAAAACAGATATGAATAAGAAAATACAAGATTCAAGTGAGATATTACCTGGATCAAGTGAAGTGAAGAGCAAAAAATCTGATGAATGGGCGGATTATGATGGTTGCGGCGCTGATGGTTGAGGAAGGGGCAGAGCAAAGTGAGCACGGGTTCAAAATGAACCGTAGCCCGTGTCCTGCCCCACTTTTATTTTATTTTTTTTAATCGCAGCTGAGCACGGTCATGCTCAACAAGGAGCACGACCGTGCTTAATTTTATAATTTTTTAATTTTAGATTTTTAATTAATTAATTAATTAAATTATATATATATATATATGTATTTTATTAAAAACAGAAGCATACACTACAAAAAAAACCTATTTAGCGATCGAAGATTTCGATCGCTAAAAATGATAATTCGGTTGCTATACTGTTTAGCGATCGAATTAGCGACCGTATTAAGGGGGTAGCAGAAACCCTGGTGGCTAAATGTTTAGCGACCGAATTTGTATTTCGGTCTCAAATTTGCGACCGATATTTCGGTCACAAAATTATATATTTCGGTCGTCGTATAGTTGGTCCCATGCTCAGATAACCGAATTTGGTGACAGATATTCGGTTGCTATTTCGGTCTCAAATTTTGAATTTTTTTTTTTTTTAAATTCCTGTAACTTAATCCTACCGACCAAATTTTGTTTTTCAACTATTACCCCATTAATTTTAATTTCTGATATCAACAAAATACACCAATATTTTTTTGAATAAATAGAAAACGTAAATATGATGTACTAACGATCCAAAACACCACAATCAATATGATCAAGAAAACATATACATTAATTAACGCAAGTTTAATAATTGTTTATAAAAAAAAGTTTAATAGTGTACTAATTAACGATCAAAATGTAAAAACACACCACAGTCAATAAGTACTAATCAAAATATCAAAACTCATCAATCTTCCAAAGGGATGAACATGTAGAAGCGAGAACCCCCAAGGTACTTAAACTTTGCCAATGCACCAGTGGACAACAAATACAACTCCCTGATACCATTTGTACACTACAAAAAAAAACCACTTTAGCGACCGAAGATTTCGGTCGCTAAACATGATAATTCGGTTGCTATATAGTTTGATGACCGAATTAAGGGGGTAGCAGAAACCCTGGTGGCTAAATGTTTAGCGACCGAACTTCATTTCGGTCGCAAATTTGCGACCGATATTTCGGTCACAAAATTATATATTTCGGTCACCGTATAGTTGGTCGCATGCTCAGCTCACCTCATTTGGTGACCGATATTCGGTCGCTATTTCGGTCGCAAATTTTGATTTTTTTTAAAATTTTCATATAACTTAATCCTGCCGACCAAATATTGTTTTTCAACTATTACCCCATTGATTTTCAATTTCTGATATAAACAAAATACACCAATATTTTTTTTGAATAAATAGAAAACGTAAATATGATGTACTAACGATCCATAACACCACAGTCAATATGATCAAGAAAACATATACATTAATTAACGCAAGTTTAATAATTGTTTATAAAAAAACACACCACAATCAATAAGTACTAATCAAAATATCAAAACTTATCAATCTTCCAAAGGGATGAACATGTAGAAGCGAGAACCCCCAAGGTACTTAAACTTTGCCAATGCACCAGTGGACAACAAATACAACTCCCTGATACCATTTGTATACATTTGCAAAATATGGGCGATCCTCATGGATTACTATATTCCCATTGAACAAATTCTCGCTTTTGTCTTCAATAGTCACAACACGCGGTATTTCTTGTCCCCAACGACAGTAGAATGATCGCGGGATTGAAATCAAATCCTACCAATACACAAGAACAATTTAGTAATGATTAGTTTATGCCTTAACTATCATTACGTGAATCCGATCGTTATTCTTAAGTTGATGAGATACTGTACCTGGTCTATATGGATGGTTGTCTCAAAACATTTAGTCGGATCCATTTTCTGATAAAACAATAAGGAAAACAAGTCATATTTCTAAACTTAATCAAGTGATAATAAGAAAAGATGGAAAGATCCATGTAGCATACTAGCATGTTAAAATAGAACAAAGAAATGCAACTTCACATGCAACTTTACAGATTAGCAAACATAGTAGTTTTCAGGAAAGCAGATGCTTTTATGTCGTTTTGAAGGATGGTCATAGAGAGGATTAGCATGGTTACTACCTTTGGATGCCAAATGGTGTTTCACAATCATTTCATCATAAGATTGAATAACTTAACTCATAAATCAATCTATCGCTTAACAACTAATGACATAAAACAAAACACATAAACCATTCACATGAACATTCTATAATCTCTCAATTAGAATACAGTACTACTATTAACAAGTAATTCCCAATTGAAATCACATTATTACAAACAACATGTAATTAAGTTACACCCTAAGGTCCCAAAATCCAACAATCAACATTCATTAGCAACATATGCAGAATTAAATGCGGTTTTTAGTCAACTTAGATGATTTTATTAAAATACCAAATGAAGTCGGATTTAGACAAACGACCCCTATATGGAAAGATAAACAAGTATAGTTTATAAATTTAAATTTAGTTTTGGAAAAAAGCATTCCAAAAAGTACAGTTTTAACCATCAAGTTATCGCATTCGAAAAACAGAACAACAATTGTCCTCTAACTTTTAACAGAATTTTCTTCATCAATACTCAGTTAAAAACATCAAATTCAGTGCCTAAACTGTAGCAAATCGAGTCTAGTTTCTAACAAAATAAGAATCATAAACAAAATAGTTCTACAGAAACAGTTATAAGGAAAACACTGAACCTATGTCCATACGGGTATTCAGGACAGCAACTATAACATCTCCTTGTAAGCAATATAACAAACACCTGTCAAGCAAGATCCTTTAACATATCTATTCTCACATATTGGCATATCAACACGATCACAAAATCAAAACCAAATTACAATACACATGCAAATAGAAAATCAACTAATTAGAGCATGTATCAACAACTCCTAGGCTTGGATTGCAGCATACTTCAACAAATATATATTGAAGCATATTTCAATACAAACTTAAATAAAATATAGTAGCAAACATCCTATTGAGCTCCGCTCTTCACTAACAAGACAACACATAATTGTCAAACACATGCATAACTTCTAAATTAGCAACACACAACAAGCATCCCGCCTTTTTGACAGGATCACATCCTATTGAGCTCTGCTCTCCACTAACAAACAACACATAATTGCAAATGCATGCATAAATATTAAATTATTAGCACACAATCAGCATCTTGCCTTTCAGGCAGGATACCTTCCTATTGAGCTCAGCTCTCCACTAACAAACAACAAGATATATAGTAGTGATAATAAGAAAAGATGGAAAGATCCATGTCGCATACTAGCATGTTAAAATAGAACAAAGAAATGCAACTTCACATGCAACTTTACAGATTAGCAAACATAGTAGTTTTCAGGAAAGCAGATGCTTTTACGTCGTTTTGAAGGATGGTCACAGAGAGGACTTTTCCTACCGGAAGTGCTTAGATAACCTAGTAAGGATGGTCATCAACAACTATTTCTGGAAAGCTCCATTTCCTAGTGAAACAAATGAGTAGAAAATCAGAGTTGCTTTCATAATATTGTGTACAGAGCTGCTTTCTAATAATATCATGACACCATAATAATTTTGTAAAAAGGCAAGGGAGAAACAGGCCAAGGGAGGGTGGGAAATATACGCAACAAACCTGGCAACAGAAAGACCAAAGACCAAAGACACAACTTATTGCAACAGATAATAACCTCTAAAGAATATGACTCGCCATTTTTCTTTTATGCATTTGAGTAATATGACTAATATAATAGCAATCGCTTTCTTAAATTCAAACAAAAATTAAAGCAAAAACTGATATTAGCAAACTGAAAATATAGGCAGAAAAGCAAGGGTCAAATGCATATATTAGCATTAACCCAAAAAAAAATATGCATATATTAGCAATCTGATAACAGGTCTCAATTTAAACTCTGAAAATAGTTTATGAACATAAAAATCACATCAAGATAAACTATATGAATGAGATAAAACTTAAGAAATGTCCTATAAAAAAATAAAAAATAAAAATTAAGAAATGTAGTGTGAAAGCCTGAAAGGCTTCTTAATCCACTTAGGAAGAAAAGTTCTGTTATCTAACTATTCCCCAGAGAAAAACTTGCCATTACCCACAGAGAAAATTCTCAAACAACTCACGTGCATTTTTCATAATCAACTTAATTCACACAAACAACTTAACATCAAATATAATTTTAGAACAAAGAACAAACAATAGACAACATAGACAACAGAGAAGAAAACACTAAATGAAGAACAGAACCACTAAATGTAGCAGAATGAGACCAAAAACGTGAAGGAGAGACGAAAACATACCAGAGAAGGAGGAGGACGGCGGTGCTGCTCTGGTGGTGCTGCAGAACTGGTGGCGGCCGTGCGGAGAAGGAGGAACTGAGAGAGAGAAAAAGTTAGAAACAGAGAGAGAGGTTGAGAGAGCTGGAGAGAGAGAGAGAGGAGAGCTTACCGTGATGGTGGTGGTCGGAGGAGGGGCGGCAGTCGCGAACCGTGGTGGCCAGAGGAGAGAAAGAGAGATCGAGTGAGAGAGAGGAAGAGAGAAATCGCGAAATGGAAGAAGAAAGGGGTTTCTGTGTTTTTAGGGATTTTAATTTTTAGAGACCGAATATTTCGGTCGCTAATTCGGTCGTAAGGGTGCCATTACAAAATTTAAATCCATGAATTTAGCGACGAATTATTTAATCGGTCGCTAAGACGCGCTCTTTTAATTTTTTTAACGCGCCGTTTAGCGACCGAATTAATATCGGTCGCAAATGTAAATAAAATTTAACCGCTGCATTTAATTCGGTCGCCATTTCGGTCGCTAAAAGGCATAAAATTTATGGCTTTTAAGTTCCTTTATTTAGTGACTGAAATAACGACCGATAACTCTGCTACGCTCTATTTTGGTCGCTATTTCGATCGCAGTATTATCTCTAATTAGGCTTTCATGTAGATCCTATAATCGGTCGCCATTTCGGTCGCCAATAGCAACCAAAAAATTCGGTCACTATTTTCGGTCGCTAAACAACCTTTTTTTTGTAGTGGTATCTGTTGCAAAATATGGGCGATCCTCATGGATTACTATATTCCCATTGAACAAATTTTTGCTTTTGTCTTCAATAGTCACACCACGCGGTATTTCTTGTCCCCAACGATGGTAGAATGAACGCGGGATTGAAATCAAATCCTGCAAATACACAAGAACAATTTAGTAATGATTAGTTTATGCCTTAACCATCATTACGTGAATCCGATCGTTATTCTTAAGTTGATGAGATATTGCACTGGTCTATATGGATGGCTGTCTCAAAACATTTAGTCGGATCCATTTTCTGATAAAACGATAAGGAAAAGAAGTCATATGTCTAAACTTCATCAAGTTATAATAAGAAAAGATGGAAAGATCCATGTAGCATACTAGCATGTTAAAATAGAACAAAGAAATGCAACTTTACATATTAGCAAACATAGTAGTTTTCAGGAAAGCAGATGCTTTTACGTCGTTTTGAAGGATGGTCATAGAGAGAACTTTTCCTACTGGAAATGCCTAGATAACCTAGTAAGGATGGTCATCAACAACTATTTCTGGAAAGCTCCATTGCCTAGTGAAACAAATGAGTAGAAAACCAGAGTTACTTTCATAATATTGTGTACAGAGCTGCTTTCTAATGTGAATAATGTTTGAATGATGATGACACGTCATGTGCCTGGCAAATTGTGCCCCACCCTTCATTTTATCTAACCCTATACTTAATCCTTCATTATCTAAGACCTTGGCCTTAAGGCAGAATTAAATAAAAACCTCAAACTTCAAGAATCCTTCAAGCACATCCAAAATATTGAATGAGCATGTGTGCCCTGAGAAGGTACGCATGCTCATTAATATTGAATCTCAAATAGGAAACTAATTAAGGCTTTCGTAGCTTAATAATTAACTCTAGAAGAAAATAAAACCATTGACTCATAAGGATTGCAGCATACTTCAACAAATATATATTGAAGCATATTTCAATACAAACTTAGATAAAATATAGTAGCAAACATTCTATTGAGTTGCGCTCTCCACTAACAAGACAACACATAATTGTCAAACACATGCATAACTTCTAAATTAGCAACACACAACAAGCATCCCGCCTTTTTGACAGGATCACATCCTATTGAGCTCTGCTCTCCACTAACAAACAACACATAATTGCAAATGCATGCATCAATATTAAATTATCAACACACAATCAGCATCTTGCCTTTCAGGCAGGATACCTTCCTATTGAGCTCAGCTCTCCACTAACAAACAACAAGATATATAGTGTGTATAGGCCATCATTATCCCTCTACATTTTATTCAGACATTATCACCGCTAACATTGGTAAGATTATCCTCAATATGACCCAGTGGGTGTCATTGCCATTGCACACTATAATGCATAAATAAAAATAATCGTGTCATAGCTGAAATGACAACATTTGATAATATTACTTTATAAGGTTTCTATCCAAATCCCAAATCAAATATAAAACTAGTTATGTTTGGTTGTTTTGTAAGAGGGCTATAAGTGACCCTCCTACTGGAAATGCCTAGATAACCTAGTAAGGATGGTCATCAACAACTATTTCTGGAAAGCTCCATTGCCTACTGAAACAAATGAGTAGAAAACTGTTGTGACTCCGGCAAGTGTACCGGGTCGTCGCAAGTAATAAAAATAACACGGTAAGTAATTACCGAGGTCGAACTCAAGGATTGGGATACCAATTCGACTAATCCGCGGGAAGTCGGATAAGTTCGGTCAAGTTACGGAAGAAGGTGGTTGAGAGAAAGAGAATAATAGCGAAATTCAACTAACAATCTAAATAAACTAATTAACTAAAAATCAGAAAACTAAAATGTCCAAGGTCACAAATCCACCTACCCAATATGTACACCCAAGTGATGATGAATCCCTCCCTAAATTCAATTACAATGTCAACCGGGACCCCTAAATTCTCCTAAATCCACTTCCGTGCTCATTAGGACGTATTCGATGATTTGAGTTAATTACTTGCTAGGTCTCTTAACCCTAATCTCGAATTCTGTTAATTCGTGTTCCCTATATGGTTGCACCGATCTCCTATTCACTCTCGTGCAATATTCGATCGATGATTCTAATTCAAGTTCTAAACGCGAATCGCTGACTAAGCCTCATCACGTTAACAAGTCAATCACGCTAGCATATAATTGACACAATCAAATTAGAATTAGAAAACAAGAATTGAATTAAAGAGAAAGACATACATCATATCGGATTTACATCGCCATGGGTGGCTTCATCGTTCCCTCGGACGAGGGGATTAGTTCCTCATGCTCATAGACAAGCGATCGGACATAATCTCCATAAGAGAAAGGGAGACGCAGCTCCAAAGAGAAAAGAAACTACCCTAAACGCTACTCTAAACAGTGGAAAACTGCCTTCTAAAGTTGGATCCCCGTTCTGATATGCAACAGCCCTTAAATAGTAATCCTGATCTGCGCTCTCTCGCGAGGCGAGCAGACATTCGCGAGGCGAGAATTAAAATTAGCGCGCTTTCAATTTAAACTCTCGCGAGGCGAAGGTATGTTCGCGAGGCGAGTCTTCAATTTCAGGTGACCTTCATCACGGGGCCGTGATGGCCCTCGATTTCCAAGTCTTCATTCACTCGCGAGGCGAGATGTCTCTCGCGGGGCGAGTCTTCAAACCTCAAACTGTTCACGGGCGTGGTCTTCATCACGGCTTGGCCGTGATGGTCTCTGTCTTGCAGGTCTTCATGATTCGCGAGGCGAGAAGAGTCTCGCGTGGCGAGACAGAAATGTTGACTTGTGCTGCTTTGTTGTCCTGCAGTATCGCGAGGCGAGAATACACCATGGGCGAGTGTCTCCAGACTTGCAATTTCCACTGCTTTTCGACTTTCCTTGACTCCCGGAGCTTCACTTATTTAATCTGAAACAACAAAGGCACCCACAAGCGTAATTCTATTCAAAATAACCTAAAAGCTACACAAAAGACGCAAAACGAGTCAAAGTCCAACTTAGGAACAAAACAAGGCAAATTTGGGCGAAAACGAGAGTGAACTCGAATAAATAGACACATAAACCCTAGTTCATCTAGTCATAAAACTAGATAAGCCAGAGGCTTATCAAAATACCCCAAACTTAAACCTTGCTTGTCCCCAAGCAAGCTTAAAACTCAAAAACGACTCAAGACTTGGCAAGCCTAAAGGAATCAATCGATTTCGCACAAATTTAATGCAACTTTACAAAACAGTTTTACTCCAATGATCTCCCCCCTACATCAATGTAATCCCCACATTCATTTACTTTAAACCATTGAGAACTCATCATTCATTCCATCATTACTCTAAGTTGAGGATCAGAGATACACACAAAGGAAGATCACCTATCTCAAACAATTGCCTTCCTCACAAGGGCATTTAAAATTTCACTCATTCGCTCAAGTTTGTCAAGGTTTTCAACTTTTTCACTCAATTTCACTTATCAAGAGCACTTCCCATGAATTTGATTTTCATCTCAAAAATGGTCCCCACGTAAACATGTATGCAACATCAGAAGGTCTTTTAAAGGTTGTAATGGGGCCTGGCTGAGGGTAGGATAATGAAGGATATTTAGGCTTAAGTCCCTAGGAACTAAGAGAGCATGAACCTTTTGGCACTTTTTCCACTCAAATTCCTTTTTCCATTTTTCATTTGGGCTCGGGTGACTACAGCCTTTTCCTTGCTAATCTTTTTGTTCTGCCCCTTTTCCTTTGGCAATTTTTTTTTTGTTTTCTTTCTCTTTTTTTTTTCGCCTTGGGTTTCAACCTTTATTTTCTTTTTCTCACCCCAATATGACATATCACCTCGTAGCCACCCCAAACTTAGTTTCTCACAACCTTTCTCTTGCTCATTTCCATGCTCTCCTAATCCTAAGATTGGGTTAACATGGTTTTTTTTTTCAGATTTTGGCTCGTAATGTAGGGTCATCAAGAAACAATAGGTCAATTGGGCTCAATTTGGCTAACTAGGGAACATGCATTAGGGATGGTTCTTTTCAGGCCAAGTAGTTCTTTCAAAGAAAATCGCCTAAATCATTTGATGCAACACATAATCATGCAAACCATAAAGAGATTCAAGCAAATTCGGGAAAGTGCAACTTAACAGTGATTCACACATTCAAAAACAGAGTTGGAGGCTCAAATTCCTCACCTGGACATTTTGCAAATTGTTTGACCGAGATACGATTCCTAGTGTGTGCACCCCCTCACCTCAAACTTATCATAAATCAAGTAATCACAATAAAATCCTCAAAGTTCAGTTTTCAATTTTTAAGTGGGGATAATCTTTTCTAATTTCAGAACTTAGGGGAAATCATCAATGGTCAAATCAATTCATGCAATCAATCTATGCTAAATTCAATTAACAACCAACAAGCTTGCCGACACGACATTCATACAACAACTCTTGATCTTCTCAAATTATTCAAGAGCGACAAACAAAAACAAACCAAAAATCAAAACAAAACAAAAGTTAAGAAAAGAGAGGGATACCTAGCTTGGGTTGCCTCCCAAGAAGCGCTTGTTTAACGTCCCGAGCCTGACTTATTACGAAGCATCCACCTGGATCCCTATAGTCCGTGGTACGAGAGGCCAAGGGACGCTCATCATATCAAATCCTCCACCCGGATCAAATGGTAATTGGAGTGGAGATCGTAGCAGCAATATGACCTTATTATCTACTCCACCCAGCCAGTGTGTGAAAACTCCATTGACCTCTTCAATTATGAACTCACTTCCTCTCGGGTCAAATGGTGTTTTCACGAGGAAGTGTGCTAGACAAGTGGGAGGGTCTAATTTACCGGTGTCCACACATGCATGCAAGCCAACATATTTATTTAACGCATCAAAATCAGGTTGCTTGGCAAGCATGGTGGAATCCTCCGCCACTTTATCTTCATCTTGATCTCTACCCCCTTGCTCCAGTGCCTTGTCCTTTGCCAACTCCTCTTCCTTAGGTTGCTCTTCCTCAACATGTGGTTGTTCCGGGGCCATGACACTTGCCAATTCCTCTTCCTTAGATTGTTCTTCCTCAACATGTGGTAGTTCTTCCTCAACTCCCTGAGAACTAGTTACATCCCAGTCATATCCCAACACCCCACTGCTTCTAGTTGTTGTGGCATTGCATTGGTTCTTAGGGTCGTTCTCGGTATCAATTGGGAAAGTCTCTGGGGGATGCTCATTTTGTTGCTCTGCGAGCTGACCCAACTTCTCTACAGCCGCAATTGCCTTCTCAAATGATGTCTCCATAGAACTCGCCAACTTATCCATTGCCGCATTTGCCCTCTCAAGAGCCAACTCCCAAGGTTGTGGCTGCCAATTCTGTTGAGGTTGTTGTTGCCAATTTTGTTGAGGTTGTGGCTGCCAGGCTAGACCACCGCCATCATTACTCCAAGCAAAATCCGGATGGTCTCTACTCATATCACCCCAATACTGATTTCGACTCGATAGTTGTTGCGGGGCACTTGTCATTATGCCATGGTTCCACATATACATGAGGGAAGTAGAACGGACAACTCCAAGTGTCATGGTTCCCATCACAATACTCGCAACCCGGAAGCATTCCTTTGTGTACCTCGCATACAAAACAAGGCAAGACCAAGTGGAATCAAAGAAGTAGAGAGATAGTAGAAAATAAAAAGAAATAATAAAAATAAAAATAAGAACAAAAATAACTTAACCAAATAATCAAACTCCCCTAGGATCAGAAAAATTGGTTGTGCCAATCCCCGGCAACGGCGCCAAAAACTTGTTGTGACTCCGGCAAGTGTACCGGGTCGTCGCAAGTAATAAAAATAACACGGTAAGTAATTACCGAGGTCGAACTCAAGGATTGGGATACCAATTCGACTAATCCGCGGGAAGTCGGATAAGTTCGGTCAAGTTACGGAAGAAGGTGGTTGAGAGAAAGAGAATAATAGCGAAATTCAACTAACAATCTAAATAAACTAATTAACTAAAAATCAGAAAACTAAAATGTCCAAGGTCACAAATCCACCTACCCAATATGTACACCCAAGTGATGATGAATCCCTCCCTAAATTCAATTACAATGTCAACCGGGACCCCTAAATTCTCCTAAATCCACTTCCGTGCTCATTAGGACGTATTCGATGATTTGAGTTAATTACTTGCTAGGTCTCTTAACCCTAATCTCGAATTCTGTTAATTCGTGTTCCCTATATGGTTGCACCGATCTCCTATTCACTCTCGTGCAATATTCGATCGATGATTCTAATTCAAGTTCTAAACGCGAATCGCTGACTAAGCCTCATCACGTTAACAAGTCAATCACGCTAGCATATAATTGACACAATCAAATCAGAATTAGAAAACAAGAATTGAATTAAAGAGAAAGACATACATCATATCGGATTTACATCGCCATGGGTGGCTTCATCGTTCCCTCGGACGAGGGGATTAGTTCCTCATGCTCATAGACAAGCGATCGGACATAATCTCCATAAGAGAAAGGGAGACGCAGCTCCAAAGAGAAAAGAAACTACCCTAAACGCTACTCTAAACAGTGGAAAACTGCCTTCTAAAGTTGGATCCCCGTTCTGATATGCAACAGCCCTTAAATAGTAATCCTGATCTGCGCTCTCTCGCGAGGCGAGCAGACATTCGCGAGGCGAGAATTAAAATTAGCGCTTTCAATTTAAACTCTCGCGAGGCGAAGGTATGTTCGCGAGGCGAGTCTTCAATTTCAGGTGTGACCTTCATCACGGCCGGGCCGTGATGGCCTCCGATTTCCAAGTCTTCATTCACTCGCGAGGCGAGATGTCTCGCGGGGCGAGTCTTCAAACCTCAAACTGTTCACGGGCGTGGTCTTCATCACGGCTTGGCCGTGATGGTCTCTGTCTTGCAGGGTCTTCATGATTCGCGAGGCGAGAAAGAGTCTCGCGTGGCGAGACAGAAATGTTGACTTTTTGCTGCTTTGTTGACCTTCAGTCTCGCGAGGCGAGGATACACCCGGGCAGGCGAGTGTCTCGGACTTGCAATTTCCCTTTGCGCCGACTTTCCTTGACTCCCGGAGCTTCACTTATTTAATCTGAAACAACAAAGGCACCCACAAGCGTAATTCTATTCAAAATAACCTAAAAGCTACACAAAAGACGCAAAACGAGTCAAAGTCCAACTTAGGAACAAAACAAGGCAAATTTGGGCGAAAACGAGAGTGAACTCGAATAAATAGACACATAAACCCTAGTTCATCTAGTCATAAAACTAGATAAGCCAGAGGCTTATCAAAAACCAGAGTTGCTTTCATTATATTGTGTACAGAGATGCTTTCTAATGTGAATAATGTTTGAATGATGACGGCACGTCATGTGCCTGGCAAATTGTGCCCCACCCTTCATTTTATCTAACCCTATACTTAATCCTTCATTATCTAAGACCTTGGCCTTAAGGCAGACTTTGTGGTTTTGGCCTTAAAGAAAGAAGAACGAAAAAGTCAGAAGCTGTCAGGGCCAGGCCGTGATGGCAACCACGGTCGTGATGGCCATCAGGGCCAGGCCGTGATGACCATCACGACCGTGACAGACCAACCAGGAAGAATTTCCAGCCAGAATCTGTCACGACCTGGTCGTGATGGCCATCACAGTCGTGACTCGCATTGCTAAGGGAAGAAGACTTACTGTGCTGCGGTGGTAACGGTGGCGCTGCTCTGGTGGTGATGGTGGTGGCGCTGTTCTGGACGTGCGGAGGAAGATGGACCTAAGAGAGAGAGAAACGGTTAGAGATGGAGAGAGAGAGAGAGACAGAGACATATATGGAGAGAGAGAGAAACGGAGAGGGAGAGGGCCGTCTTACCTAACGACGGTGGCGTATTTGGGAGGTCAGCGGTCGGAGCTTGCGAGGAAGAGAGAATGAGTGAGAGAGAGAGAAGTTTCGTGAAATGGGGAAGAAAGGGGGGTTCTCGTGGATTTAGGGATTTCATTTTTAGCGACCGAATAATTCGATCTCTAAACCGGTTGATTTGAATTTTGAATCCATAAATTTAGCGACCGATTTTCAAATCGGTCGCTAACACGCATGATATTTTAATTTTTTTCGCGCCGTTTAGCGACCGATTTAATATCGGTCGCAAAGATAAATAAAATTTTACCGTTGCATTTAATTCGGTCTCCATTTCGTCCGCAAAAAAGCCATAAATTTTTTACGTTTACTTTCTTTTATTTTGCGACCGAAATAGAGACTGATAACTCTGCTACGCTCTATTTCGGTCGCTATTTCGGTCGCAATATCAACTGTAATCAGTATTTGATTTAGATCCTACAATCAGTCGCCATTTCGGTCATAAACAGCAACCAACAAATTCGGTTACTATTTTCGGTCGCTAAATAACCTTTTTTTTGTAGTGATACTTCATAATTAAACTTATTGACACTATTTAATTTTTATTATTTTTTTTATACATCTTTTTTTATATATGACCAATGCTAGCTTAGCAAGCCTAGCCTCTTCAATCTTTAGATATACATAATCATTTGCTGCTTCAACTTCTACCAAGTAAAGCTCACACCATATGTTTCTCTCCTCTTCAGTATAGCGATCTATCTCTGGGAATTGGATTGGGTCTGGTCTCCTGATTTTCCTGTCAACCATGTCATGATAGCACTTACGCCCAGCACTGTACCCACGTGGGCGTTCTTATGCCCTCCGTTCAATATCTCTAAGGGTCCCAACCCAAGCGTACTCGTTTGCATTCTGACAGAAATTAAAGCGAGATGGAGTGTATTCGGGGTAGGAATTGGTAGCAATCTTCTCCCTTTGTTCTTTAGTCAAACCTTCAACTTCTGGGAATGGGTACAGTCTACCCTGAGTGAATCTTTGACGTGTTGAAACTCTGGATGATCCGGGGAGATTGAGAATGACATCAGTTTTCACAAATAAAATTTGGTCACAATTGGTAATTTAATAATAAAAGAAAACAAAAATAAAGGAAAGAAAAGGGAAATAAAAAGGGACCAAATCATGCATTCACTCACTGTAGCATACAGAAAGCATGGGAAACATGAAGAACGTACCTTTTGAGAGTTGGAGTAAAAACACTTTAGGGAAGGGGCAAGGGGCTGACAGAGCAAAAAGTAAGAAGGGGAAGGTGAGAGCGTGGTTAATCCTAATCCGGGCTCTGCTTGTCCTCCTTTATTTATAATTCAAATTAGTAAAAGAGCACAGTCGTGCTCACTTTCATTACTTTCGACCAGTGCTCAGCCCCATTTAAAAAGTTCAAATTCAAATTAGATTTTAAAATTCAAATTTAAATCGGAAAAGGAGCACGGTCGTGCTCAGTGTTAAGCACGGTCGTGCTCAACCCCATTTTAACTTATTCAATCCACAAATGAGCACAACTATGCTCAATGTTAAGCACAGTCGTTCTCAATTCATCGCTTACGAGAAGTGAGCATAAGCAACAGTATTTACCCCAACACTATTTATTTTTATTTTTTATTTTTTATTTTTTTTATTTTTTATTTTTAGTTTTATTTTTTTTAGAAACTTTCTAATCTCCCTACACTTAACTCAATTCCTAAAAATTAAATTAAGGGCAAAATAAAATGAAAAAATTACAGCTACTATATAACAGTTAATAAAAGGATATATGAAGAAATACAGGTTGCCTTCTGCGAAGTGATTGTTTAACGTCACGAGCCTGACGGTTGTTCCCGAGAAGGGTGTTATTCCAAGTTCACTGCGTAGTGCTCAGGTACCACGCCAACCTCATAATGCTTCACTATCTGCCCATTAACCTTGAAGGTTTCTTCCCCATCTCTGGTTTCCTCAAGCACGACATATGGGAAGACTTTGGTAACTTCATAGGGGCCAATCCACCTAGATTTCAGTTTTCCTGGAAACAAACGAAGTCGTGAGTTAAAAATTAGAACTTTACTTCCAACATGAAACTCACGCTTTTGAATGTGATTGTCGTTCCACTTTTTAGTGCGCTCCTTGTATAATATGGCATTTTCATATGCCTCAAGACAGAACTCATCCATCTCATTAAGCTGCAATAAGCGCTTTTCACCTGCAAGTTGCATATCAAAATTCAAAAATTTCAGGGCCCAGTAAGCCTTATGCTCTAACTTAATAGGTAAGTGACATGTTTTCCCAAAAAACAACCTATAAGGGGACATGCCAATGGGAGTTTTACATGAAATTCTATATGCCCATAATGCATCATCAAGTTTCAAAGACCAATCTTTCCTAGAACTGTTAACTGACCTTTCCAAAATTTTCTTTAACACCCTATTGGAAACCTCAACTTGCCCACTAGTTTGTGGGTAAGGGGTGGCTACCTTATGTGTGACATCATATTTTGTCAAAAGGTTATCAAATTTTTTATTACAAAAATGGGTGCCACCATCACTAATGATTGCTCTAGGAGTTCCAAACCTGGTAAAAATATTTTTCTATAAAAATTTTACAACTCCTTTAACATCATTAGTGGGTAAAGCCACTGCTTCCACCTACTTTGAGACATAATCCACAGCAACCAGAATATATTCATTTAAAATAGATTTGGGAAAAGGTCCCATGAAATCAATGCCCCAAACATCAAATAATTCACAAACCAAAATATTGTTTAGAGGCATATCATGTTTTTTAGAAATATTCCCACTCCTCTGACACCTATCACAAGATTTCACAAAATTGTATGCATCCTTAAAAAGAGTGAGCCAGTAAAAACCACATTGAAGAACCTTTTGAGCTGTCCTAGTTGGGCCAAAGTGATCGCCAACTTCCCTAGAATGGCATTGATCTAAAATAGCATGTGTCTCTACCTCAGGAATGCATATCCTAATAATTTTATCACTACATACTTTAAACAGATAAGGCTCTTCCCTCAAATAATACTTAACATCAGAAAGAAATTTCTTACGCTGAGCATACGAAAGGTTGGGGGAAGTCTATTACCTGCCTTGTAGTCGACAAAATCTACATACCAGGGAAGTTTGGAAACTGAAAATAATTGCTCATCAGGAAAGGTCTCCTTTATGGCCTCTTCTACTTGTGGTCTAGCAGAAGTATCCACCCTTGAGAGATGGTCCACCACTGAATTCTCCACACCCTGCTTGTCTCTAATTTCCACATCAAACTCTTGTAACGACAGCACCCATTTGATCAATCTTGGCTTGGCATCCTGTTTGGCAAGCAAATGTCTAATAGCAGCATGGT
Source organism: Sophora flavescens (assembly GCA_030762895.1). Classification (NCBI taxonomy): domain Eukaryota; kingdom Viridiplantae; phylum Streptophyta; class Magnoliopsida; order Fabales; family Fabaceae; genus Sophora; species Sophora flavescens. Next base: position 97,410,233 of record CM061068.1, on the reverse strand, counting down.
CAGTATAAACAACAACCTTAGACAGAACCAAATAAGGACAAAATTTACCAAAAGTAAATACTACTGCTAGCAACTCTTTTTTTGTGGTTGTATAATTCTTTGTGCTTCATCAAGAGTCCTACTAGCATAGTAAATGGTTTGAAAAAATTTATCCTTACGTTGGCCTAAAACAACACCTACTACCATATCACTAGATGATGAGTGTGATTACACATCATATTTCTTTATCATATTGCATGCATTTTCATGTAGTTTAGGTATTTTTAATTTGATTTTTGTTAGTTTTTACCTTAGAACGGGTAAGGCGGTTTTGTGGTGTTGTTGTGTAGGAATTGAAGATTGAAATGCTCAGGATCAGTTATGTTGAAGCTTGCATGAAGACGGAGCTTGAAAAGCAAGAAAATGAGACAAACAAAACTGATCACAGCCTAGCCGTAATGGCCATCACGACCATGATCGAGTAGAGCTGAAAAGAAAGAATGGAAAAGTCAGAGCTGGTCACGGCCGTGACATGCCAACTGAACCAGACCCTCATAGGCAGAACTGATCACGGCTAGGCCGTGATGGTGGTCACGGCCGTGACAAACCAACCAGCGAAGCAATCTCCAAGATAGAATCTGTCACGGCCTGGCCGTGACGCGTAATATCTGGAATTTTAAAAGTTGATTTGATCTGAATTTGTAATTACTTGGGATACAAGTTACCCTACCTTATAAATATGACCTAGAGGCTCGAAAATAGGAGGATTTTTTGGGGTTGCTACCTTAGGCAAAAACTAGGATTTCTCTTCTTCTCCAATTTCTTCTCTTCTCTTAGGTTTTTTTTTATGCTTTTGTTAATCAAGCTTGCTATGATCATGGCAATGCTTGAGTAGTAGTCTTATTTCTAGGAATTGGGGCTATGCCCAAGATTTGTTTATGGTGATGAATTGACGTTTGGTTTCTTGTTAATTTCAATTTTGCTTTCGATTTGATTCCTATTGCTTTAATTACTCGTAAATTCGGTGGCCACTTATTTGCTTGTCGTAGATACTCTAAGGAGGAACCTAGCGGTGAACTTAGGTATTGGATCTATGGGGATTGAACTTAGGACTTAAATCACGAGAGTTAGAAGCGGTCCTTCGAGGGTTCACGAATTGTCACAGAGTTTAAAGGGTTCGATTTAAATTCAATTACCACGAGAGTAGGGGTTGGTTTTAATTGGGCACGGTTCTTGTATCCCGAGAGGAACATTAACTTATTTAGGATAACTTCGCCTTCAAAGCAGATTTCGATAATTAACAAGAGGGGTAGTCAATTTAGTAACATGAACACGATCTTGTTGGTAACCCGATTCACGGGAATCACTTTTGATATTTTGAAATATCAGATTTGATCTTCTTTCCTATTTTGTTCTTTATTTCGTTTTAATTGCAACTTTAAATTTGATTTGCTACTAGATTCAAAAACCAAACCTTTCCCAAATCTTTATCTTTTTATAGTCCATTTTAATTGATTTAATAATTATTTGTTATTTGAGATCACGGTCTCGTGGGATCGATCTTTTTATTACTTGCGCAACGAAGCCATGCACTTGCGGATTCGAGCCCATCAAGTTTTTGACGCGTTGCCGGGACTGTGTTTAATTGAATTTCAATTTAATTTTTAAATTGATTTTTCTGGATATTTTTTATTTAATTTTTTCTTTTCTTTTTCTCGGTGTATCTACCTCTCTCTTTGCAGGAATATTTCTCTCTTATGGGAAGATCCCAAAGTCTTGGAAATCTTGTTGAAGTTGACCCCGAGATCGAAAGGACCTTTCGTAGACGTGGGAGACTACAAAGACAAGGAGAGAGAGAGAGGTTGATTCCCATTCCACTCATGGCAAATCTATCGAAACCAAACCATGAAGGACTACACAGCCCCAAATGCTAGGGGTTTGCAAACTGGTATTGCTAGGTCGAAATCGAGGGGAGAACTACACTATAATGCCTATGTTAATTGGCATGATTATGCAACATCAATTTGGAGGATTACCTCGGAGGACCAGCCGATCATGTGGAGACATTCTTGGAGTTCACCGATGCAATAAGAATTCAAGGTGCCTCGATTGATGCTATTCGCTTGAGGTTATTCCCCTCCTCTCTCGATTGGAAAGGCAAAAGCTTGGTTGAAGCAAGTGCCTGCTAATACCTTGTCAACTTGGGACCAAGCTGGGCGAGGCATTCCTGGAAAAATTCTTCCCTCCATCCAAGATGCCTTACCTACGAACTCGGATCACCTGGCTTCTTCCAAAAGGATGGAGAATGCTTATCCGAAGCTTGGGATCGTTACAAAGGATTGCTAAAGTCTTGCCCACATCATGGGCTCAAGAGGTGGTTGTTAGTGCATACCTTCTACAACGGATTGGATTACTCTTGAAGGTGTCACTTGACTCGCAGCTTGGTGGAGCCTTTATGAATAGACCTCTGACTAGGCGTTCAATATCATTGAAAACTTAGCCACCAACTATCATCAATGGGGTTCGGAAAGAAAGTAATAACCGAAAAAGCTTTCGGGAGGTAAGTTTGAAATGAATAGCACTTATTTAATTATGTCTAAATTTGACTCATTGAATAAACGCTTTGATAAGCTTGAAAAGTCTAATGTGAGTTCAATAGGTGCTACTAATGTTGTTTGTGAGATTTGTGGAATGCAGGGACATGACATAATGGAGTGCCCACATGGTATCGCTCCTGGATTCAGCGCTTCGGGGGAACAAGTGAACTCTTGTCACAACTTTTATGACACAAACCCGAAGTTGCCAAACTATGCTCCTCCAAATTCTTACAACCAAGGAAGGAAGAATAGCCCTTATCTCTCCTATGGGAACTACAACAACACGCTGAACCATGAATTCCAGGAAGGCCAAGGTAATAGGAAACCCGCATCGGGGTATCCTCAGGTACAAAAGTCTAAACTCGAGTCTCTTTTGGAAAATTTTGTTGAAACTCAAACAAAGCAAAATGAAGAGTTTAGGCAACAAGGTAGGGCATTCAATAAGGCAATAAAAGAGTTAACATCTAAGGTAGACAACTTAGCCATCCATAACAAGATGTTAGAAACTCAGATTGCCCAACAAGCTAGTACATATTCTAGAACTAATGGTACGTTCCCAAGACAACTCGAAGTTAATCCCAATGAGCACTGTAATGCTATATAGTTGAGGGATGATAAGCTTGGGGTAGTTAAAAAGAATGTGGAATGTGAGGAGGACATGAGTGCACATGAAGAGGTAGAGCCAAAGTATGTCCCTCCACCACCTTACCAACCCCCAATACCTTTCCCACAAAGGTTGGTCAAGAAAATGCAAGTAGAAAAAGAAACTAAGAGCTTAATTGAGGAGCGCGATGCCGTGATAAAAACTAATATGCCTCCTAAACTAAAAGATCCAGGAAGTTTCTCTATTGCTTGCTCAATTGGATAATTAAAAATAGATCAAGCCTTATGTGACTTAGGGGCTAGTGCGAGTTTGATGCCACTTACTATCTTTGAGAGGTTAGGAACCAAGGAATTGATCCATCCAAGTCCTCTTTACAATTTGCGGATGGATCAACTAAAACTCCTCTAGGCATACTAGAGAATGTCCCCATAAAGGTACGGAAATTTTTCATTCCTACCGATTTCATGGTGTTGGACATGAACGGGAATTCTAAATTCCCTATCATTCTAGGAAGGCCATTCTTGGCCACAGCTGGAGCAATAATAGATATAAAAAATGGTAAGCTCTCCTTGAATGTAGAGGAAGATAGGGTGGATTTTGATTTGACTAACTCATATAACAACCCCCTCCTTTTGAGATTCATGTGTGCAGTATTGATATAATGCCCCAAAAGGTGAAGGAAGAGCTTAACATGGAAGCAACTCAGAAACTTTGCATGACAAATGATGCACCAAATATAGATGAACCAGGAGTTGCTCAACATGTGGAGTTAAAACTTCCACCTGAAGGAAGTAAGGCCATGAAACTCAGAGTGAAAAGAGCAAAGCGAAAGCGCAATTGGTCATATGAACAAAATAGGCTCTTTGATGGACTTCCTTGGAAGAGAGGCGTTCATGCACTTCCCAAGCCCAACTGATCCCGGTTGATCCAAGGGAGTATGGTCAAGCTTAAGACCAGTAAATAAGCGCTTCTTGGGAGGCAACCCAAGTTTTCTTCCCCTTGTCAATTTGTTTTTGAATTTTGTCTTTGAATAATTTGAGAAGATTAAGAGAAGAAATATCACTAATTGATGGTTTTGCCAAGTATTTTCAAGTTATGAAGGCAGGAAGAGCAAAAAGGCATGGAAAAATAAAGTCATAATTGATCACGCCCGGTAGTGACGGGTGACGGGGGTCACCGTGATTAGCCAATAGTGAAGATCATAAAGGAACATGGCCCGGTAGTGGACAGCCTCGCGGGCATGATGAGGAGGACTCGGAATATCAGAATGTATCACGGCCTAGCCGTGATGGAATTCACCGGCCGTGAGAGGCCAGCTCCTATAGACCCGAACCGATCACGGCCGCCGTGATGATGAACGTCCACGGCCGTGACACATCTTCCAGCAGTTCTTTGACTGGCATTTGAGCCAACACCATCCACCACCTCGGTGAGTTGTTCCATTTTTCTCCTATCTCCGACTTGATTATTTACATTGGGGACAATGTAAGTTTTTAAGCTTGGGATAGGGGCATTTTTACATTTTTTGCATTTTTGTATTTTTCATGTTGCATTCATATAGGCATAATTTTGAATAATCACATGATTAGATTGCCCTTGCTTAGAATTTGCATCCAATTGTGAAAAAATTTGTGCCAAATAAATTGAGACAGTGAATTTTTGAACCCAATTTTTGTATTCTTGTGATAGGATAAAAATAAAAATGCTTGAGTGAGCTTCGATAGTTGATAATTAGCATTTGGTTCCTTAGATTTGTGTTTCTCATTGATTTTAAACTACTAAATGTGAGATTTTTGAGCAAAAAGGGGTACTCACTAAATCTACCCCATTCTTTGTGATTGAGTGTTTTATTCCTCTTGGATTGTGTTCTCTAGAACTTGACTTGAAACCGTTTTGAAACTTAAATAAATTTTGAAAATATATTTGAAAATGATTGAGGCACTAGGTATTTTCTGGCCTTCTGAACTTTGACTGATTAAATGCTACCCCTTAGTTGCCTAATTTTGAGCCTAAAAGAATAAAATACTTTTCTTGGTACTTTGATTTATTTTAATGAACAATGCTTGGTATGACACCTTTTGAAGTATTGCAAAAGGGCAAAAGGGAAGTTGGAAAATTAAATTGTGGGATGAAAAAGCTAGAAAAAAAATATTTCTCTTATGTTGAAAATCTCCCCTTCTCCAAATAAATAAAAAAATAAAATTAAAAAAATGGAGAAAGGGTTGAGAAAAAGAAAGTGAGAAATAAAAAAAAAAAAAGGGGGAAGAAAGAAGGAAAGGTGGAAACGTGAATTAAATCCCAAAAAGGAATTTTAGAAGGTTGTCATACTTTGCATTGTTTGATATTTTGTTTAATCCTCTTGAATTTTCCCTTTCTTGATTTCCCCACCTAACAATTAATCCCATGGCCCCATTACAACCAAAATAAAAGACCTCTTAATTCTTATGTGTTTTCATTAATAAAGTAGAGATTTGGTTAATAGTCAAGCTTATGGTAGAATTCCTTCCTTAAGGAAATTGAGTGAATTGTCAAATGTCCCTAAACACTTGAGTGAGGTGAGAAGAGTGCCCGAATTAGTGAGATGTATGAATTTAGGGAACCTAAGCTTCTAATTGGACTTGAAATTGATTGTCTCTTGGGTACTTATTTGGATGTTCCTATTACTTGGATTTATTACTCGGGTTCTTGGCTCCTTGTCCATGCTCGATTGTCTATCTTGTACGGCCTTGGTTATTGCTTGAAGACAAGCAAAATCTTAAGCTTGGGGTAGTTTGATGAGTATGATTACACATCATATTTATTTATCATATTGCATGCATTTTCATGTAGTTTAGCCATTTTTAATTTGATTTTTGTTAGTTTTTATCTTGGAGCGGGTAAGGCGGTTTTGTGGTGTTGTTGTGCGGGGAATTGAAGATTGAAATGCTCGGGATCAGCTATGTTGGATCTTGCATGAAGATGGAGCTTGAAAAGCAAGGAAATGAGACAAATAGAACTGATCACGGCCTAGCCATAATGGCCATCACGGCCATGATCGAGTGAAGCTAAAAAGAAAGAATGGAAAAGTCGAGCTGGTCACGACCAGGCCGTGATGTCCATCACGGTCGTGATAATCTGTTGGCTTATCATGTTTTATCTATTATTTTAGAGTGGATTTAATCAATTAAGTTGAGTTGAATACTTGATTTAGCCCAAATTAGACTTTGTTTTCTTATTTTTGTTATTTTAGAGTCAATGTGTGCAGTTAATTGATTTAATTTGATCTTAGATGATTTTCTCAATATTTTTCTTATTTTTATTTTTAGGAAAGGACAAAGAAGAAGGATAACAAATTAGATTGAAGATTGCCAAGTAAATTGCAAGGGCCCACATGATGGATTTGAATCCAAATCAATTTGGATTTGGATTATTATGATTAAAAGATAATTCAATTGGCATTGAGATAAAAGCTTGGATCCAAATTAATCAATTTGGATTTGGATAATAATTGCCTATCACAACAATAAAGGATATGATGAGATTTGGCAATTAATTTGGAGATATTGATTTGGATATGAAGATTAAAATGTTCAAGATCAACCATGATGGAGCTTGCGTGAAGATGGAGCTTGAAAAGTAAAGAAAAGCGAGGCAACAACGAGTCCATCACGGCCTAGCCGTGACACCCATCCACGACCATGATCGAGCAAGGCTGAAAAGAAGAGAACGAAAATGTCGAGAACCTGTCATGGCCAGGCCGTGATGGCCATCACGGCCATGATGGCCATCAGGGCCAGGCGTGATGACCATTACGGTCGTGACAGGCCATCGGTGCCAAGTTTTCCAAGACGAGAATCGTCACGGCCTGGCCGTGATGACCATCACAACCGGGACGCGTAATATCCGGAATTTTAAAACCTGATTTGATCTGATTTTGTAATTGCTTGGGATTCAAGTTAACCTAATCTATAAATAGGGTAATTAGGCTTGAAAATAGAAGGACTAGGGGCTGCTACCTTAGGCAAAAACTAGGATTTCTCTTCTTCTCCAATTTCTTCTTCTCTCTTAGGTTTTCTTTTATGCTTTTGTTAACCAAGCTTGCCATGACCAGGGCAATGCTTGAAGTAGTCTTTTGTTTCTAGGGATTGGGGCTATGTCCAAGATTTGTTTAATGTTATGAATTGACGTTTTACTTTTTGTTAATTTCAATTTGCTTTCGATTTAATTCATATTGCATGAATTACTTGTGAAACTGGTGCACACTTATTTGCATGTCATAGATACTCTAAGGGACGAACTTAGCGGTGAACTTAGGTATCGGATCTATAGGAATCAAACTTAGGACTTAAATCATGAGAGTTAGAAGCGGTCCTTCGAGGGTTCACGAATTGTCACAAAACTTAAAGGGTTCAATTTAAATTCAATTGCCACGAGAGTAGGGGTTGTTTAATTGGGCACGGTTCTTGTAACCCGAGAGGGAGCATTAACTTATTTAGGATAAATTCGCCTTCAAATCAAATTTCGATAATTAACAAGAGGGGTAGTCAATTTAGTAGCATGAGTGGTCTTGTTGGTAACCCAGTTCCTGGAAATCTCTTTTCATATTTAAAAACCCGAAAAATATTTTATTTCTTTTATTGTTTCTTTTATTTTCTTGAAATCTTTTCAAACCTATTTCTCAGTCTAAATAGTTGTTTAATTTGTGAAGTGACACTTGGTTTCACAATCCCTGAGTTCGATACTCAGTTTCTCACCGTTTTATTATTACTTGCTTCGATCCTGTACGCTTGCCGGAGCCTATCAGGCCGTGACATGCCAACTGAACCAGACCCTCACAGGCAGAACTGATCACGGCTCGGCCGTGATGGTGGTCTTGGCCGTGGCAGACCAACCAGCGAAGCAATCTCCAAGACAAAATCCGTCACGACCTGGCCGTGACAGGCATCACGGCTGTGACGCGCAATATCTGGAATTTTAAAAGTTGATTTGATCCGATTTTGTAATTGCTTGGGATGCAAGTTACCCTACCTTATAAATAGGACCTAGAGGCTCGAAAATAGGAGGACTTTTGAGGGCTTCTACCTTAGGCAAAAACTAGGATTTCTCTTCTTCTTCAATTTCTTCTCTTCTCTTAGGTTTTTTTTATGCTTTTGTTAATCAAGCTTGCTATGATCATGACAATGCTTGAGTAGTAATCTTATTTCTAGGAATTGGGGCTATGCCCAAGATTTGTTTATGGTGATGAGTTGACGTTTGGTTTCTTGTTAATGTCAATTTTGCTTTTGATTTGATTCCTATTGCTTTAATTACTCGTAAATTCGGTGGCCACTTATATGCTTGTCGTAGATACTTTAAGTAGGAACCTAGCGGTGAACTTAGGTATTGGATCTATAGGGATTGAACTTAGGACTTAAATCACGAGAGTTAGAAGCGGTCCTTCGAGGGTTCACGAATTGTCACAAAGCTTAAAGGGTTCGATATAAATTCAATTACCATGAGAGTAGGGGTTGGTTTAATTGGGCACGGTTCTTATATCCCGAGAGGGAACATTAACTTATTTAGGATAAATTGGCCTTCAAAGCAAATTTCGATAATTAACAAGAGGGGTAGTCAATTTAGTAACATGAACAGTCTTGTTGGTAACCCAATTCCTGGGGAATCCCTTTTGATATTTTGAAATCTCAGATTTGATCTACTTTCCTATTTTGTTCTTGCTTTCGTTTTAATTGCAACTTTAAATTTGATTTGCTACTAGATTCAAAAACCAAACCTTTTCCAAATCTTTATCTTTTTATAGTCCAGTTTAATTGATTTAATAATTAATTGTTATTTGAGATCACGGTCTCTGTGGGATCGATCTTTTTATTACTTGACAACGAAGCTGTGCACTTGCGTATTCGAGCCCATCACTAGAATCACACATAATTTCAAATGACAAAGACCAATCAGGAGCAACAACAACAGGTGCATCAATCAATACAAGCATCAGAAAATTCAAATGGGGCATCTTTCAGTAAAAGATTATAAAGAGGTTTTGCAATTTTTGAAAAATCCTTTATAAACCTCCTATAAAAACCAGCATGCCCCAAGAAACTTCTAATGGCCTTAACATAGTTAGGAGGAGGCAAGAGTTCTACTAGCATAGTAAATGGTTTGAAAAATTATATCCTTACGTTGGCCTAAAACATCACCTACTGCCATATCACTAGCATCACACACAAGTTCAAATGGCAAAGACCAATAAGGAGTAACAACAAGAGATGCATCAATCAACACAAGCATCAAAAAATTCAAATGGGGAATCTTTCAGTAAAAGATTAGAAAGAGGTTTTGCAATTTTTGAAAAATCCTTTATAAACCTCCTATAAAAACCAGCATGCCCCAAGAAACTTCTAATGGCTTAAACAGAGTTAGGAGGAGGAAACTTGGCAATTACCTCAACCTTTGCGAGGTCAACCTCAATACCCTTATGAGAAACCTTATGCCCCAAAACAATGCAATCAGTCACCATGAATTGGTATTTTTCCCAATTAAGCACCAAACTGGTGTCTTTACACCTTTTTAAAACCACCCCCAAATTATGCAAACAATTATCAAATGAGGACCCATAAACAGAAAAATCATCCATGAATATTTCAATGCAATCCTCTAAGATATCAAAAAATATGTCCATCATGCATCTTTGAAAGTGGCAGGTGCATTACAGAAACCAAAAGGCATCCGTTTATATGCAAAAGTACCATATGGGCAAGTAAAAATGGTTTTCTTTTGATCTTCAAAAGCCACAGGTATTTTCATATAGCCAGAGTACCCATCCAAACAACAATAAAATTCACGACCGGATAATTTCTCAAGCATTTGGTCAATAAAGGGAAGGGGAGGTGATCTAGCTTTCCTAGTGGCCTCATTTAATTTCCTATAATCTATACACATACGTCACCCTGTTACCTCCCTAACAGCTATCAATTCCTTCTTGTCATTCTCCATGACTATAGTTTCTCCCTTCTTAGGGACAACCTGTACAGGACTCACCCAAGGACTATCGTAAATGGGATAAATAATACCAGCATCAAGTAATTTAATCACCTCCTTTTTCACCACTCCTTTTAAGTTCGGGTTGAGCCTTCTTGGAGGTTGCACCTTGGGTCTGTGTTCCACCTCCATATGTATCCTATGGGTGCAAATTGAGGGACTAATACCCTTGATATCATGAATGGTCCACCCAATGGCCTCCTTGTTATCTCTCAAAACTGCAAGACTTTCTCCTCCATAGAACCTGTCAAAGAAGAAGAAATTATTACTGGCAATGAAGAAGGAGGAGATAAAAATGCATATCTAAGATTAGAAGGAAGGGGTTTAAGATCCAGTTATGGGGGTTCTTCAATTGATGATTTTGGCTTTTGTGAACCACGTCCCTCGAGAACTTCAAATTGCTTAGTCCCTCTCTATCTTTCTTGGGTAATCCCTGCCTCTAGTGTCATTATCTCATCTATCAACTCCTCAGAATCCACAAGTTCATACTTTTCGAAAAACAAAATTTTCTCAAGGGTGTCCTCCATCAATCGCTGCTGAGAAAGAGAAGATATTAGTGTAGATGTACTATCCAAGGCATTTACAAAATTACATGAATTAAAAGTTAAAGGAAATTTCAAAGAATCAAAAACTTTAAAAACCACTTCCTCATCATTAAACCTTAAAGTAAGCTTCCCTTAGTGCACATCAATGATGGTCCTACCAGTGGCCAAAAATGGCCTCCCAAAATTATGGGAACCTCTTCATCTTCATCCATGTCAAGCACTATGAAATCAGCCAGGAAGATAAACTTGTCAACCTTGACAAGAACATCCTCCACAATACCTCTGGGATAGGTAATGGATCTATCTGGAAGCTGCAATGAAATAGTGGTGGGCTTTGGCTCTTGCATTCCTAACCTGCGGAAAACAGACAAAGGCATCAAGTTAATACTGGCACCTAAATCACATAAAGCTTTTTCAAAATAAGAAGTACCAATAGAGCAAGGAATAGTAAAACTCCCTGGATCTTTAAGTTTAGGTGGCAACTTCTTTAGGAGGATAGCAGAGCATTCTTCATTAAGACTCACTGTAGCAAACTCTCCTAATTTCTTTTTATTACCCAAAATCTCCATAAGGAATTTAGCATATCTGGGCATCTGAGAAATGGCCTCCACAAATGGGATATTCATATGGAGTTGCTTCAACATATCCAAGAACTTAGTGAACTGGGGGTCTTGTTGGCTAAACCTCTAAGGAAAAGGAATGGTTGACTTGGGGGATGGCACAAGAACTTCCTTCACTAGATCTTTCTCACTTACCTCATCCTTTGGGTTCCCTTCAGTAGAAACCTCCTTGGTTTTTGAATTATTCTCTTCTTCATGGGGAACCTCTATCCTTTTTCCACTTCTAAAGGTAATAACCTTAGCATACTCCTTTGGATTCTTCTCTGGTTGACCAGGAAGTGCCCCTTTTTCTCTTTGTGTCATCAATGTTACCAAAGTAGGCACCCGATTCTCCAAAGTATTGAACCTCTCATCACTTTTCTCTCTATGTTTCATCATTTTATCATAGAGATTAGGCCTCCGTTCTTCTTGTCTCGGGCCTTTCTTTTTCAAATGAGGTGGCCTGTAGAGAATATTTTGGTTCTGACTTCCATATGAAAGACTCGGGTTCTGCTTATAACTGAGATTGTAGTGATTTGAATAAGGATCATTGTTACCCCAATTAGGATTACCCACATAATTTGCCTCTTCTTCTGCCACAAAAGGGTTGCCTGCTTGGCACTCTGTACTTTCATGTCCTTCCTGATTGCAAAGATCACAAATAACAGGAGGTGGAGCAGTTTGAGTTATCAATTGAGTCTGTGTCTACATCATTGCTTCCATCTGCTTTGAAAGAACTTCCAATTTGTTTTCCAATGCGGCGTTAGCATCCCCTTTGTAGGCTCCAACTTGTAAAAGTGTAGTTTGCCTCTTATTCACATGCCTATCACTGGATGGCCATTGGTAACTAGAAGTCATCTGCTCTATCAACTCATAAGCTGCCAGTGGCCTCTTATTCCATATACTACCTCTTGCTGCTGCATCAATCATACTCTTATTTGATGAAGATAGCCTATTGTAGAATGCTTGGACTAACTGGCAGACAGGAAAGTCATAATGGGGGACATTTTTTCAAAAATACTTGAAATCGCTCCCATGCCTCATATAGAGATTCCAGTTCAACCTGCACAAAAGAAGTTATGTCATTACGCAGTTTGGCAGATTTAGCAGGTGGAAAATATTTATCCATAAATTTAGAAGAGAGTTGGTCCCAAGTGGTTATGGAACCAGACAGCAAATGTTGGAACCAAAGTGATTTGGATTTAATTAATCCTTAAGTTTTGATGTTAACAAAAGGAATAAATTTTCTTGGCAAAGTGTTAGTTGAGATCTAACAAGGTTATCCAGTTTTGCAGGATTACTTGATTTTTATAAGTTATGGAAACCTTGATGAAGTTACCATCAATATTTGCTTGGACTTGATCTTGTGATTTCGCGTCCATAGACGACCTGCTCAAATGTTTGGTTAAGTTACTTTCTTATTTATTTATTTGAGTAGACATGAGTTTAGGTAGACGAGGCAGAAAATTTCTAAATAGACGTGCTTAGCTTGCCACGTCACCAGAAGGAGTTTTAATAGAATGGAGTAGACGGAGAAATAAAATAATAAGTAGACGAGCTCTAATTGCCACGTCACTAGACGAAGATCAAGTTAACTCACTGAGATAATAGCAAGTCCAAAGACTTGATAGACAAGAGGATATGCCATGTCAGTGGACGAGCAAAATGAAAAGGTAAGTAGACTTGGTTTCACATATAACTGAGTAGACGAAGATTTTTAGTAGATGAGTTTCTATCTCCTATACATTATTCTAAGGTGAATAAATGCAATCCTGTCCACTTGAATTTATTTCAAACGATTGATATTTATTCCAATAGAATATTTGTTCTTCTCATTTGTTTTATCTAATTCCTTGCCTTCTTGCAAAAGAAACATAGTACCATCAAGGAAAGGCAAAAGGCAGAATAATACGTTGATAAATTGCAAAACGATTTGTGCTATGACAACTTTATGGCTGGAAAAAGCTGGATTGTACACAAAGGAGGAAAAACGGTTTTCAAGCTACAATGCTCAGAGCAGTAAGCCTCCATTTTGTGCTACCCTAATAACCAAGAGTACATTTCAAGCATTGCCACGATCAAGCTTTCAAATCACAATGGATATTATGCTATCTCTAAACAGGAAATTCAAAATGACTCATTGAAGCTTTTCAAGTGAAGAATAAGGTCTCTATAAATAGAAGACCAAAATATCTCGAAGAATAACTTTTGCTAACCAAAACTTCTGCCAATCCAATATTTGCAAGAGCAAGCTCATATTATTTCATTATTTCAAAAGCAAAAGTCTGTAATCTTTAGTTTGAATATTGTGAAAATATTCAATTGATCTCAAACTTTCATATTCTCAGACATAGTGAGTTAAGAAGATCATAAGTTAAATCTCTTTGTTATAGTTAGAGCCTAAAGAGGCTTAATGAGAAAGGAATACTTGTAAGCCTGGAAAGGTGTTGAATACTTGGTCGTAATCTATTTGGAGAAATAGTGCATAAAACCTTCTATCCCTAAACTCTTACAGTTTTATTTGTTTATACTAACTTTGGGGATTTGATATTGCTTTTGTTAAGTTTCAAAAAGTTTATTCTTCTGTGCTTGCTTCTGTATTAACCTTCCTGTGTGATAAAATTGTTTTGGAAAAGGTTGTTTTCTAAAATTATAAACAAATACAATTCAACCCCCTTCTTGTGTTTGCCAAGTGTCAACTTTAGTTGGTATCAAAGCTCGACCTCGAAAGGGTTGAACATCTAACAAGTGCTGAGGGAGTACGATCCAACAACCATGGATGCAGAAGGACAAGCTATCAACATACCTCCTCTCTTTGATAGAACTGATTATGACTATTGGAAGAAGAGGATGACGACCTTCTTGGATGCACAGAATGTAGATGTCTGGGAGCTGATTGAAACCGACTACAGAGAGCCAAGAAATTAAGCTGCAGCTGTTGCTCCTAGAGCCCAATGGACTCAATAGCAGAAAAACCAACATCAGCTTAATCTAAAAGCTAAGCACTATCTCATGTGTGCTATTACTAGATCTGAACATGACAAAGTTCACAGCTGCAACACTGCCAAAGAAATTTGGGATACTCTTGCCCTAGCTCATGAGGGTTCATCACAGGAGAAGGAATAAAAAATAAGCATGCTAGTTCACCAGTATGAACTGTTTAAGGTGGTTGATCATGAAACTATAGATCAGATGTTTAGGAGATTTCAGACTGTCACTGATGCGTTACTTTTTAGAATATATAAATAAAGGCAAGTGCACCTCGTCGCAAACAAGTAATACGGTGGTGAGACCGGTTGTCGTATCCACAGGGATTGGTTGTCAATTACCAATTCGCAAATTCAACAACTATTCAGACTTAACTAAAGTGTGAGGGATTAAAACAGAAAACAAAGAAATAAAATATTTTTGTCTTTTTTGAATTTTGTCAAACACTTGGTATGCAAACAGGGATGTGGCTAGAATTGTCAGGGTTAGACTACACTAATCCTCCCTTAGTTGCAATGAAATGGCTTCTAACACAAGTCCTAATTCAATTATGCCAATCAAGCCTTTTCTAAAGTACTCAAGCCTAATGTCTTAGGTGCATTGAGCCTAAAATCCCAAATTAAACCCTAATGTCTTAGGTGGAAAAACCTGAGATTTTGCATTAAGTTAAGACTTATAAGATTGCAAGCAGCCAACACCTATGTCTAGATTCTTGACCTACTTGGCATATGATTCATGAGCATGCCTTAATACCAACCTTCCAGTCATCTATCAAAGCAACAAATCATTCCTATGGGTAGCTAATCCAAGGAAAGCATTAAGAACAGAATCACATGCTCATAAGAAAATAGAGACTTGCATTAAAACACCAATTCAAATACAACAAGTTCAGACAAGTTTCATCTAACCCCAACAATGGGGATTTAACTACTCATGATAAAAGGAAATACAAAACAGAATGAGAAAAGGGAAGGAGAACACTCATAGACAAGCTTCCTCCATCTTCTCCCCATCCAAGAAGCGAGAAAACGCCCCTATTTGGGTAGAAACCCTCTCCGCTTGCCACCTCGCCTGCCTCCAAGTGCAGATCCCTAATTCTGTTCAATGCAGGTTTATTTATAGGTCCGTCGCCCGTCACGGCCGTGGCAGACCATCACGGCCGGGCCGTGATGGTTTTTACGACTTGTACGCCTCTTCATTTAATGATTCATCACGCCGTGATATCCATCACACCAGGCCGTGATCGTTTCGACTTTTCCAACTAGCAGGTCACGGCGTGTGATAGCCATCACGGCTAGGCCGTGACAGACTTCCCGACTTTTGGCTCAATTCTTTCTTCACTCTTTTGCTCCTCACGGCCGTGAGAGGCCATCACAGCCAGGCCGTGATACTCTCTGCTTGGCTCAATTTCTTCTCTTTTCAGGCTCTAAGTCCTCCAAACTCCAACAAGGCTGATTTCTGGGCATTTTTCCATTAAATCCTGCAAAACAACACCAGAAACCACCTCATCCGTTCTAAAGGAAAAACTATACAAAATCAACACTAAATTGGCCTAACTATATGCAAATGCATGCAGAAATGTACATGGAAAATGAGGTGAAATCACACTCATCAGTCACCAACAGTCTCGGATCACTTGGAAAAACTTATGAAAATAGAGACCATGTAAGAAAGATTCTGAGAAGTCTCTCAAAGCAATGGAGACCCAAGGTGACTGCTATTCAAGAAGCCAAAAATATGAACACTCTTTCTCTAGAAGAGCTTCTGGGATCACTTAAGGTGCATGAACTTGAACTAAATGAAGAAGAAAATTCCAGAAAAGGAAAATCTATTGCCCTAAAGTCAAAGAAGGCAAGTTCATCAAAATCCTCAAAGCTACTGAGTCATCAGATGAATCTGGACCTTCTGATAATGATGAAGGGTCGGATGAGGATGAACTATCTTTCATCACCAGGAAGATTTAACATATGTGGAGAAAGAAAGGTGGTTCAGAAAGAAGCAGATCAACAAGAAATTTTCCAAGGAGAAGTCAAACTCCAAGGAACAAAGGTCACCCTTGTGCTTTGAATGCAAGAAACCTGGACATTTCAAAGTCAATTCCCGATAAAAAGAAATTTTCCAAAAAGAAGAAACGTTTAATGGCTACATGGGAGGATCTTGATCTGTCTTCATCGGGATGAAGAAGATGAAGATGAGGAAGAAGCAAACATCTGTCTCATGGCTGCATATCATCGAGAAAGTGAATACACACCGATGCTAAGGTAATGGATTCTGACCCGTCCACTCTTCAAAATGAATTTGATGAATTGTTGCATGAGTCGTCCATATTGTCTCATGAATATAGAAGTCTCAAAAAGAAGTTCACAAAACTATCAAAAGAATATGATAAAGTTTGCATGGAAAAACAAAACCTTAAAGATGAAAATGACAAACTAAAATCAGAGAATGTCAGTCTAACTGGTAGACTTGAGTCTGAGCCTGACATTTCTTGTGAAGTTGCAAAACTGAATCAAGATGTAACATATTTGACAGACACTCTGTCAAAGTTTGTAGGTGGCTCAGATAAGCTCAGTCTCATTTTAAGGTACTCTAGGTCACCTCATGATAAATCTGGCCTTGGTTATGACAAAGAGAAGCATGAAGCATTTCACAAAAAGTCAAAACCACATACACAGCATAGAGATTCAAAAACTCCAGATAAATATGCTAAAACTAAGTCTAGCCCGTCCAACACCTTTTGCAAAAGTGTGTGGAAAAAGTGGACATATTACATCTAGATGCATACATAATAAACATGCTAAACATTCTTGTCCGGTAACCACTAACAAGAAAGGACCCAAGTCAGTTTGGGTACCTAAAGATAAGATAATACATTGCAGATTTGCTTAACAACAAGAAAGAAACAAACATCTTGGTACTTGGACAGTGGGTGCTCACGTCACATGACGGGAGAAAGGTGTATGTTCCAAGATCTTAGACACAAAGATGGTGGCTGGATTATATTTTGAGGAAATCAGAAAGGGAAGATCATTGGTGTGTAAAATTGGTAAACACCATTTTCCATCCATTGATAATGTTCTTTTGGTAAATGGATTAAAACATAATCTGTTGAGCATAAGTCAATTATGTGACAGTGGATATGTTGTTTATTTTGATAAGAACATGTGTAATGTCAAGAAAGATGATGGATCACTTTTATTCATTGCTAAGAGGCAAAACAATCTGTATAAGATTGACTTGGAGGGCTTCTCAAATCAAAGTGTCTCATGTCTAGTGTCCATTGAAGATGAGCGATGGATTTGGCACAAAAGGCTAGGTCATGCAAGCTTGAAGTTAATTTCAAAGCTAAATAAGCATAACCTCGTGAGAGGATTACCAAACCTTAAGTTCAAATCTGATGCTCTCTATGATGCATGTCAAAAAGGGAAACAAGCCAAAGGTTCTTTTGAATCTAAGAATATTGTTAGTACCAATAAACCATTAGAGTTGCTACACCTTGATCTTTTTGGCCCAACAAGGACTGCTTCTGTCAGTGGTAAGAAATATGGTCTAGTCATTGTAGACGACTACACTAGATGGACATGGGTTATGTTCCTAACTCACAAGGATGAGTCTTTCAAGGTCTTTTCTATATTTTGCAAACGTGTACAGAATGAAAAAGGCATGTGTATCACTTCAATCAGAAGTGATCATGGGGGAGAGTTTGAAAACAAGCTATTTCATAAGTTCTGTGAAGAAAGTGATATTTTTCACAACTTCTCAATACCTAGAACACCACAGCAAAGTGGTGTGGTAGAGAGAAAGAACATATCTCTTCAAGAGATGGCTAGAACTATGCTCAATGACAACTCTGTCCCTAGACACTTCTCGACTGAAGCTGTTAATACTGTCTGCTACATTCAGAATAGAATATATAGTTGACCTATCTTGAACAAGACTCCTTATGAATTGTGGAAAGGATGAAAACCCAACATATCTTACTTTCACCCATTTGGTTGTAAATGCTATATACTAAACACTAAAGATCAACTTGGTAAGTTTGATTCAAAAGTAGATAATGGAATTCTGTTAGGATATTCTGAAACTTCAAAAGGCTTTAGAATTTACAATTCTAGAACTCTGGTAGTAGAGGAAAGTATTCATGTCAAATTTGATGACAAGAAGCCTGATAAGAAATTATCAGAGCTAGATGAAGCTTTTGCAGATCTTGATAACATCTCAGGAGACACAACAGAGACAAAAGTTGATGATCAAGCAGACGAACCCACTCTACAACCAGAAACCTCCACTTCTTAACATGATACAATTCGGAAATCTTGGTATTTCAGGAACTATTATCCACAAGATCAAATCATTGGAAACCCCAATGATAGGCTAAGAACCAGATCAACCTTCAGAAAGCAAGAAGACTCTACACTAGTCTCTGAGTTGGAACCAAAGACAGTAGACGAGGCTCTGCTGGACGATGGTTGGATTCTAGCTATGCAAGAAGAACTGAATCAGTTTGAAAGAAGCAATGTTTGGACTCTGGTACCCTTGCATAAGGACAAGTTAGTGATTGGAACAAAGTGGGTTTACTGAAACAAACTTGATGAAAATGGAAAGGTAATAAGAAACAAGGCAAGACTTGTTGCTCAAGGTTATTCTCAGGAAGAAGGTATAGATTACACTGAAACTTTTGCACCTGTTGCTAGATTAGAAGCAATTAGAATTTTACTTTCATTTGTTGCACATCATAGTATTATGCTTTTTCAAATGGATGTTAAAAGTGCTTTACTAAATGGCTTTATTAATGAAGAAGTTTATGTTATGCAATCTCTGGGTTTTAAGAGTGAAACCCACCCTGAACATGTATATAAGCTTAAGAAAGCCTTATACGGCCTTAAACAAGCCCCTAGAGCTTGGTATGACAGGCTAAATTATTTTCTTATGGAAAATGGATTTAATAGAGGAAAGATTGACACAACCTTATTTAGAAAGTCCATTAAGTCTAATTTCATAATTGTGCAAATATATGTTGATGATATTATATTTGGTGCCACTAATGAATCTTTGTGCAAAGAGTTTTCTAAGTTAATTTAGAAAGAATTTTAAATGAGCATGATGGGAGAACTCAGATTCTTCCTTGGACTTCAATTTAAACAAACTATGGACCAGGTGCACATCAATCAAACCAAGTATACAAAGGAACTCCTGAAGAAGTTCAAAATGGATGATTGCAAACCAATGAATACCCCAATGCACCCCACGTCCATACTGAACAAAGATGATAAGGAGAAAAATTTAGGCCAAAAGGTATATAGAGGTAAGATAGGATCTCTTCTATATCTTGCCGCGTCCAGACCTGACATTATGTTCAGTGTATGTTTGTGTGCTCGATTTCAATCTGATTCTAGAGAATCTCATTTATCAGTGATTAAAATAATATTTAGATATTTGAAATGTACTACTAATATGGGTTTGTGTTTTAAGAAAAGTGAAGATTACAGATTAGTTGGTTTCTGTGATGCTGACTATGCTGGAGATAGAATTGAAAGAAAAAGTACCAGTGGAGGATGCCACTTCATTGGAGCTAATCTTGTCTCATGGTCAAGTAAAAGACAAAGTATCATTGTCTTATCAACTGTGGAAGCTGAGTATATTTTAGCTACTAGTTACTGCTCACAGCTTCTTTGGATCAAACATCAATTGGAGGACTACAATGTGTTTGTAAGTAGTATTCAACTTATGTGTGATAATACTGATGCAATTAATTTATCTAAGAATCCAATATTGCATTCTAGAGCTAAGCATATAGAGATTAAACATCATTCCATTAGGGATTATGTGCAAAAAGGTGTTTTTGATATATAATTTGTGGATATATACCATCAATGGGCAAATATCTATACTAAACCTCTTGTTGAGGACAGATTTATTTTTATTAGGAAGCATCTTAATATGCTTTGTGTGGATTGATTAAGGCGTCCAGCCTAGAGAAACTTTGTTGATGTATGTTCGTCTAAAACATTTCAAGTCCATTGTTTGA
The DNA here is from genome assembly GCA_030762895.1 of Sophora flavescens. Classification (NCBI taxonomy): domain Eukaryota; kingdom Viridiplantae; phylum Streptophyta; class Magnoliopsida; order Fabales; family Fabaceae; genus Sophora; species Sophora flavescens. The sequence goes on along the minus strand of CM061068.1, from coordinate 97,389,882 downwards.
CTAAAGTATGTGTCCATTGCATATCGCGTCCATTGTAGTTGTGTACCGCGTCAATCGCATGTCGCGTCTATGCTGTTTGCATCTTGTTTGGACCCGTCCACACATATATTTACTAATTTCATTTATTTTGTCTTAATGACAAATTTATCCTTTATTCTCTCTTTGAGTTAGTACTTCCATCAATCCCATCAAGACATTTTTATAGTTTCAAAATACCAACGCCGTTTTATCCTTAATGACATGTCTTATCAAATATTTTATGTTTGATTTATTTCTAAAAGAAAAACCTTTGAAATTCAAAACCTTTTTAAAAGAAACTTCTTCCCTCTGAGAAAACTTTTCACCTCCTTGAACTCTCGAACTCTCTATTTCAATTGCTTCCGAATCCTAACCTTCAAACCTTCAACAATGGCTTCCTCTTCAACACCCGTTGCTTCCTATGTAACTGATACTCTAAATATTGTTGTTGAACATCACTTCAACTTTGAGATTATGAAAGACTACAATCTGGATGTGAGTAAGTACATCAATGCTGCTGGTTGGGATGGCATGTTTCTAGAGAAGGTCTCCATCTACCCTAACCTTATCAGAAGTTTTTGGAGAAGGCCAACCATTACAGACACTGAAATTACTGCATTTGTGCTGGGCACAAAGGTGGTTGCCTCTGAGAAGACAATCTCTAATGCTATTGCCTGTGTCCTAGAGGGTTTGGTCTTCACCGATTCTTGGGAAAGTGATCTGGGTGGTTCTGAAACTATCGCTATGACATTAATGAGACCTGATAAGGCGAGAAACCACTCATGGAAGGCTACTGAGATGAAGGATAAAATCAAAATCCTTCATCGGATTTACGAACAAGTCCGTCCTACACAAAACTGGTTCTAAGGACAATCTCTCGGCTCTTCATAAGTTCTATCTTTGAAATCTCTTTTCTGGAAACTAAAATTAATCTCACCGTGGATTACATTCAATAGATTCAAACATCTGTTGTGGTTCACAGGGAACAATCTCTCGGCTATTCCCTTCACCCACCTGCTATCAAAGATTCTTAGGCGTCAAGGTATCTATGATGTTCTTGCCACTATGATGAAGAACAACATAACAGAATTCTCCTTGAGAAAGTGTCATTTGTTGTTTTTGGGAAAAGTAATCTTGGTGGCATGCATCCGAGTACATATATGCAATTCTCAATGGCCAATCATGAAGAGGCATTGAAGATCAAAGTCGAGTAAATTGAACTTAATAATGATGAGACACCGAGTCTCAATAGAGGAACAAGGCGTAAGACTACTGTCCAAAGGAAGCCTGCTACTAAAAAGGTTGCTCCTAAGAGGCCTGCTGGCATTGTTATAAGGGAATCTGCTGCCCCTGCTCATAAGAGGCAAAGGAAAATCGTCTTTTCTCATAATGAAGACTATGATGATGGTGAGGATAATGTCACTATTGGGTCTGTTCTAAAGAAACAGAGGATTGAAACCTCTGCTGCTGGTGGTGCCGCTCAAACCAGAAGGCAACCTGCAAGAAAAGTCAAGGCTATTGCAACATCTGAGGTAATCATCCCTGCTAATGATCATGTTCAATTAGCAGTTAAAGCATTAGTCTCTAGCCTAGAGAATAGGAATGATATTGTCTCTGCTGCTGTTGCTGTTGATAAATTTGTTTTTATCTCCGCACTTGATGATGTATATGTCCCATCTTTGCCTTCACCACAATCATCACAACCTAGACAAATCACAGACTCATCCACATACTCACCTAATCACTCACCAATCCTTTCCTCACCAGACCAACCACAAATAGCCTCACCTCCTAGACCAACATTCCAATCTATTATCCCTGCTGATGACCCCTGGTTCAATAAACCAGATGATGGTATTAGCCCTGGTGCCCCTTTTCCAAAGATAAGAAAAATTAGATTTCCTTATACTGATCCATCTGTTCTGTGTGAAGGAAAGACTGAAAACTGGGCCAAGGTTAAGAGGGATTAGAAAATTGTGTTCCATAAACATGAACCTGAACCTGCTTCAACCAGACCTTTCTATCCCCTTCCATAGTATGAGTATGAACCAGAAACCATACCCCAACCTGACTATGTACCCATACCATATGTCCCAACCATTACCAAACCCCTTCCATCCACTATGCACAACCATATTGGTCCTGCCCTAACTCACTTACCCCAGTAGAAATTCCCTCCAAGAAAGTTTTACCCCAACCTGATCAGATATCCACCCTTCAATCCCTTCACTGAAGGAGTTAAGAGACACATTATCTCTGACTGGCATATAGACCCTGCCGAGATGAACCTCACTGATGACACCTGCAAAAGATCCAGATCCTACAGGCATGTCCCCTTCATTATGGACAGGAACACCAATTGGCAGACATTCCAGTATCCTAGTGTGTATGGCAAAGCTGCTGATTTTGTTGATCTTCTTATGTATCAAATGTTGAAGTGGGAGTTTGAGCACTTTAGGGTTGTCAGGGCTGCAAACTTTGCCCCTCCAACTTGGTTAAGGCATTCATTGGAGAATACCAAAATTGGAATAAAGACCTACATGATATGTCCAAGATTGCCCATGATTGACCTCAACAAATACAAGGACAAGAAGACGAGAAGATTTAAAGGAAAGAAGCCAGAGAATTAGCCAATAGTTCTAGATCTTAATTCTGAACCCTTTGATCACACTATGTTGGAGTTTTGGCAATCTCTTCCAATTGAACAAGTCTCTGAAACTGAGCCTGCTGTTGACTTTTGGAGATCCAATATCATTCACGGCACCAGAGAAGCATCTACTTCAGATCTGACTCAAGAAGAGAAAAGAGTCATTCTCACAGTCAGAGGCAAATGTGGTCTTTCCAATTGCAGATTCATCATAATCAAGGACATTTTGGGCCTTCCTGTTACCAATCTGCATCTTGAGAATGAAGACACTATTCTTCGGGCCAAAGAGTTACCAGAACCAGTGCTGCAATATGCTACTTCACCTCCTCCATCACCTCCATCAGAGCATACTGAAGAGGAAATCATTGTTGATGATCCTGCTATGGAGATTGAATCTGTTCAACTAGTAACTGAGCATGAAGAAGTTTCTGAGTCTATTCCCAGACCTAGCACTTCAGAGAAGCATTCATCTCAACCATTAGCCACCACAGTCATTCACCCTCAGAACTAACCTCACCATTCAAGAGCCTTAGACACCTTGCCAAGTCAAGCACATGCTCAAGATAGTGCTGAAAGCTCTAGACCCTCACTCTCTCTGCCACCAAATCTTGAAGAGATGATTGGTAGAATAATTGAAGAACTAGTAAAGGTTGAAGTGAAGGAACAAGTGAGAGAGCAGGTTGCAGAAGCTTTGGCTCCAACAAACATAATGGTGAACCAGATGATGAGCATCATGCTCAACTTTCAACAAAGTCAAAATCTACCTACACAAATCCCTGCTCCTCCACCAAATCCTGATCAAAATCAAAACCCTCCTCCTCCACCTCCACCTCCACCTTCCTCTTAATTTCTCTTATTTGTCTTCTATTACTGAAAATGATGGTCCACTCCTTTACCTTTTTGTCTGATGACAAAAAAGGGGGAGAGAGGAAAGAGAATTAAATTTAATGAGAAAAGTCGATTTTTGAAAAGTATACACTTGTTTGCATATGCATGTCTCTATTTATGCCTTGATATAATATATCTGTTTTGAATGCTCTGATATTGTTTACTATGATTTGTTTATTGCTTTGATATATCCTAAGTTTACATGCGCTAACACTGTTTGATATGATATATTATATGTGCTCTGAAACTTATCTATAAGTATGATTAAGTCTATAATGCTCTGATACTATCCTAAATGATAAGTAGTTGCACTGATCTGATAAGTTATATACTTGTGCTGTCAAAATTTTGAATGCTTTGTCTTAGGGGGAGCTTTGTAAGCTCTCTTAGACTTTGCTACTCAAATTTAAATAGTTTTCGTCATCATCAAAAAAGGGGAGATTGTTGGAACCAAAGTGATTTGGATTTAATTAATTACAAAAGGATTAAATTTTCTTGGCAAAGTGTTAGTTGAGATCTAACAAGGTTATCCAGTTTTGCAGGATTACTTGATTTTTGTAAGTTATGGAAACCTTGATGAAGTTACCATAAATATCTGTTTGGACTTGATCTTGAGATTCCGCGTCCATAGACGACCTGCTCAAATGTTGGGCAAAGTTGATTTCTTATTTATTTATTTGAGTAGACAGGAGTTTAAGTAGACGAGGCATAAAATTTCTAAATAGACGTGCTTAGTTTGCCACGTCAGCAGACGGGAGTTTTAACAGAATGGAGTAGACGGAGAAATAAAATAATAAGTAGACGAGTTCTAATTGCCACGTCACTAGACGAAGATCAAGTTAACTCACTAAGATAATAGCAAGTCCAGAGAATTGATAGATGAGAGGATAGTCCACGTCAGTCGATGAGCAAAATGAAAAGGTAAATAGACTTAGTCTCACATATAACTAAGTAGACGAGTTTCTATCTCATATACGTTCTTCTAAGGTGAATAAATGCAATCCGGTCCACTTGATTTTATTTCAAATGATTGATATTTATTCCAATAGAATATTTGTTCTTCTCATTTGTTTTATCTAACGCCTTGCCTTCTTGCAAAAGAAACATAGTATCATCAAGGAAATGCAAAAAACAGAATAGTACAATGAGAAATTGCAAAGCGATCTGTACTATGACAACTTTATGGTTGGAAAAAGATGGATTGTACACAAAGGAGGAAAAACAGTTTTCAAGCTACAATGCTCAGAGTAATGAGCCTCCATTTTGTGCTACCCTGATAACCAAGAGTACATTTTAGCATTGCCATGATCAAGCTCTCAGTCACAACGGATATTATGTTATCTCTAAACGGGAAATTCAAAATGACCATTGATCCTTTCCAAGTGAAGAAGAAGGTCTCTATAAATAGACGACCAAAAACCTCTGAAGAATAACTTTTCATAACCAAAACTTCTGCCAATCCAATATTTGCGAGAACAAGCTCATATTCTTTCATTCTTTCAAAAGCAAAAGTCTATAATATTTAGTTTGAATATTGTGAAAATATTCAACTGATCTCAAACTTTCATATCCTCACACATAGTGAGTTAAGAAGATCATAAATTAAATCTTTGTTATAGTTAGAGCCTGAAAAGGCTTGGTAAGAAAGGACTACTTGTAAGCCTGGAGAGGTGTTGAATACTTGGTTGTAATCTATTTGGAGAAATAGTGGATAAAACCTTCAAGTCGAAGGGACTGGACGTAGCTCTTGGTTGGAAGAGAGTGAACCAAGATAAAATCTCTTGTGTGAATCTTCTATCCCTAAACTCTTGCAGTTTTATTTGTTTATGCTGACTGTGGGGATTTGATATTGCTTTTGTTAAGTTTCAAAAAGTTTATTCTTGTGTGCTTGCTTCTGTATGAAACTTCCTATGTGAGAAAATTGTTTTGAAAAATGTTGGTTTCGAAAATTATTAACAAACACAATTTTGCCAATCCAATATTTGTGAGAACAAGCTCATAATATTTCATTCTTTCAAAAGCAAAAGTTTGTAATATTTATTTTGAATATTGGGAAAATATTCAACTGATCTCAAACTTTCATATCCTCACACATAGTGACTTAAGAAGATCATAAATTAAATCTTTGTTATAGTTAGAGCCTGAAAAGGGTTGGTAAAAAAGGAATACTTGTAAGCCTGGAGAGGTGTTGAATACTTGGTTGTAATCTATTTGGAGAAATAGTGGATAAAACCTTCAAGTTGAAGGGAGTGGACGTAGCTCTTGGTTGGAAGAGAGTGAACCAGGATAAAATCTCTTGTGTGAATCTTCTGTCCCTAAACTCTTGCAGTTTTATTTGTTTATACTGACTGTGGGGTTTTGATATTGCTTTTGTTAAGTTTCAAAAAGTTTATTCTTGTGTGCTTGCTTCTGTATGAAACTTCCTATGTGATAAAATTGTTTTGAAAAAGATTGTTCTCGAAAATTATTAACAAACACAATTCACCCCCCCTTCTTGTGTTTGCATGTATCAACTTCAGTAAAGACTTAAGCCAAAGTTTGGCCCTATCCCTTAAAGAAAAGGGAAATAGTTGAAGCCTAAAAGCATCATTTGAGACACCATTATGTTTGATGGTGTCCCAAATCTCAAGAAAATCAGCAAGATGATCACGGGGATCTTCACTTGGACCCCCATTGAACTTAATTGCATTTTGAAACATAGAGATCAAAGCTGGCTTGATCTCAAAGTTGTTGGCCTCAATGTTAGGCCTAGTAATACTCCCTGTAGCATTGGTGGTGGAAGGACGAGCAAAGTCCAACATCATCCTGTTGTCCTCTTGAGCCATGGTTCTCCTTTCTCTAGCTTGCTTTCTGTTTCTACGTGCGGTTTTTTCTATTTCAGGAATATACTACAAGTCAGGAGATTGGGAACGCGTTAGAATACAAGGAATTAAAACAAAATAAAATAAAAATAAATAAATAAAATGGCGTCTAAATTAGCTAGGATTTAATCTCCTTAATATTGTCAAAAACAATCCCCGGCAACGGTGCCAAAAACTTGTTGCGCTAAAACTACATTTAAGGTAAAGTGCACCCTATCGCAAAAAGTAATATAGGAGTATTTGGGACTCCAAGTATCGAACCCACAGAGATTGTTGACAAGTACTAGATTAATTACTTCCTTATGTTATTTAGACAATCGAATTGGTTGAAAACAAAGAAATAAAAATAACAAAGTTATGACACCAAAAAAAGCAAGAACTACAAGCAAAGGTTCAATTATTGAAAGCCTAGGGCGCTTGGTTTCACTTATGTTACTACCTACGATATTACCCAATTCCTCAATGATATGTGTTTCTTATTGATTGCCAATCACTCGCTCTAAAGCTATTAATAGCCAATGGTCATGCAATATTAATAATCTTTCCCTTAACGATTTACCCCCAATGGTCATGCAAGGTAAACAAATAAAAGAAGCATAAAGAACTAGCAAGTTTTGTTAATTCAATAACTAATTGAAAATAGGGGATTACGCTTGGTCCACATAACCCCAAATCCAGTTAATCCTAGAGTTCCGTTAAACAATTGTGGTACGATCGCCAGTCAATTAATTAACTTAATAAAAGATGATCAAAACTCATAGAAATTCAAACACAAGGATTAAACCAATCAATTAATAGAAACACCGAATCATATTAAAATTAGGTAAACATCAAAGGTATCAAACATAAGATCCACCACACCCTAGGAATGAGTTTAGCTATTTATAATAACAAAGCTCACTATACAAATCAAAGACATGTAACAATCCATAAAGAGAAAAAGAAAATTAAAACCCAAACACCCTTTTGATGTGAAGCAGTCTTCAAATCAATTGGGAGACGGTCCTTCACTCCAAGACTCGATCTTCCTTTCTGTGCACAACGACGACTGCTGTGTAAAAACTACTCAGATTGGCACCAATCATTTCCTTTTATTGGCAGCATGAAAACCTAAGTAATTGGGCCTCTGAGACACGAGCACGGTCGTGCTTAGTGTTGAGCACGATCGTGCTCAACTAAAACGACGTCAAACCGTGCTAAAACTGAGAAAGTCAACAAAGCCTTGCTGACGAGCACGGTCGTGCTTAATGATGCGCACGGCCGTGCTTAGAAAATGATGTCAACTCCAACAGACAAGCAAGGGCGTGCTAATCAGTACGGGCTCTTCTAATGAGCACGGTCGTGCTTATTGATAAGCACGACCGTACTCCTTTGTAATCTTCAGAACTCAACTTTTTTCCAAAAATTTCTCCAAAATTGTTGCTTTTTCTCCAAGTTAGATGCTCCACTGCCATGGTAACAAATTCTGCAATAATCATGGGAAATAAGGTGAGTATCCACAATAATTTCTAAATAAATAACAAATCACACCTAATTTCCCAACAATAAAGTATATAAAATGACAGTTTATCAAGGTGCAACCTTGCCTCCCACTAGTTTGTCCCCGAAAAGAGGAGGTCGGGGCCCTAATAGTGCTTATGTTCCCTCCTCCCGCCGTCCGGAGAGGGTGGTCGGGCGGTGAAGGGAGGAAAGAGTCGGAAAGTGGATCTCGGGAAACATCAAAAAACGTAACCCTAGCAGAGCGAAAACGTAACCCTAGCAGAGCTTACTTTTCTATATAAAGACATTTGAACATATGAGACTTTGATAATATTAACCAAAGTTTGTATATCATAAATTAATAAATCCAATAACATTGGTGAAGGCTAGCATGAAGCATCATAAAGTATGGTATATGGGTGTACCATCAATTTTAACCCATATGGCCTTTGGTAACAAGTAAAGTATTTAATTTTATATTTATAAACTTTTAAATTTTTAAATTATTGTCTTACCCTTACCTATCACCAAACATGTTCAAAAGTTGGAGTTTTTATTTAACATTTTTCACATTTCCTTTTTATCTTCTCTTCCTTCCCTCAACCGTCTCCCCACAAAGAGTAAAACGTGTTTGGGAGACCAGAAAATGATTGAGGTAATGAAAGTTTAAAATTAGCTTTTAGCATAAGCAGAAAAAATATTGGAAAGTCAAAGCTTCACCGAATTATTTAACATGGGGAAGAATTAGGGAGATGAAAATGAATAAGTGAGTAAATGATACACAATTCATCATCAATAAATTATCGTACAAGGGCTCATTTAGGAACAAATTTTAGGAAACAATGAAAATGATATGAAAGAAAATGGGAAAATGAAAGTGAAAAGGTAGAATATAATTTATTGAATTTGGAAATAATAAAATATGAAAGGAAATAGAATTACTGACTATAAAAATAAATTCTGTAAAAAAAAACTACAAAAATAAAATGGTACATGAGTAAATTGAAGAAAATTATCTTCTTTTATCTCGCTTTCACCCCATATTGTAATTTGAAGAAAATTATCTTCTATCTCACTTTCATTGCCCCATACTATAGGAACCATTTCCAATTGAAGTCATAAACTTTCTTCAAAATCCACTCCCTAGTCCCTCAATTTCTATATATAGGTGAACAAAATAAAACACCCATCTTTACTTTTACTTTATATCCTTGTCTCAAACCATGAAAATTAGATCAATTCTCACTTTTATCTTCCAAACTAACCCATTCAAAACATACCAAGCGAGATTTTATACAGAAAGGACACACATTAGTTCTAAGCCCCTTCATTGTTTTGTATGTGTATATACAAACTGAATAAAAGTATGATACGGAAAAACTGATAGATTCAATTGTGCTTCAAAGTTTAAGTAGGGTTTCTTTGAAAAGAGCATCATAAGAATTACAAGGACTTGCTTTAATAATCAGCAACGTGCCTCTCTCCAAGTTATCTGATATTGTATGTGGATATCATATGCATACATATGCCCTACTTTGGCCTTTGTTTTAGGTGTAACTAATGGAGGGCAACAATTTGGGTTGTAATAGAAAATTTATCTACCAGGGTTTCTGATTTTATTTATTTATTTGCTGGTGTTGCATTTAAAAGGAAACTGAAAGAGAAAGAGGAATAAGGAAAAAATTCATGGATTAGAGAGTAAGTAAGGAATAAGAGAGAGAAAGGAAAATAGGGGTTTTCTCTCTCTAAACCCAGATTCCGACGACGGTTCCCGGCGAGATTCCAGCGGCAGTTTCCGACGGATACCTAACGCCGTCATTGCAAAACTGATGGAAGGGACCAAAATAGGCTAATAGTGTAAAGATAGGGGACCAAAACGGAACCAAAAAAAAAGTTAGGGAACCAAAATGAAACCTAAAATAAAGATAAGGGATCAAAACATTAATTAAGCCTATTAATTATCTCTTACCAAGCATTTTTATTTTTCAAATCAGATTTCTTTGTCTTTTTGTCTATCCCCTGTGTAATTGTGTCAAAGTGCTTAGTATATTTTTGTCATTTTCTTTGACTATTTGTCATGATTCAAGCTCGTAATGACCAAAGACTAGTTCAACTCAAGTACTAATTTGAGTTTCCTTATTTACTCGACATGAATCTCATAATATAGTCACGACATTATACTTAAAACTCTAATAGCAATTTGATGTCACAAAAGCACGCATCCAAATTTCTCTCAAACTCATGATACACACAGAGGAAGAAAATCACTCTTAGAGCATATTCATACAAGATTAATTCTTATAGATTATCTTAAAATCACTTTTCGACGAACACATCCAAATACACATTCTCAATCATTTATTTTGATACAGATTTTCATGGTACAACAGCTTGCCTTTTACAGGTTTAAGTGATGAAATAAAATATTATATATTGACACCCAATAGATGAAAAACCGCAACAACTTTTTCGAATTTGCTTGAGTGCCCTATTCAATAGGCTTTACAAGCTCGGAGTAATAATTGAATGATATCATGCCTATTCTCCGAACTACTTCATCCATAGAAGGTCTCATGTTTGGCACTGTCGAGGTGCAATCCCTTACCAGTCTCATCATATCCAAACCAATGTCCCCGACCCCGATGTCATCTTTCAATGCAGTATCAAACAATTCACACAAATGTTCATCCGTAGCTTCAAGATCGGCCCAGTTTGGAAGACCAGGATCTGTCACTGGTGATTTGCCAGTCAGCATCTCCAGAAGGATAACACCGAAGCTATAAACATCAGATTTTTGTGTCAATTTTCCAGTCATTATAACCTCAGGTGCTCTGTAGCCTTTATTTCTAGAGCATATGCCAGAGAGACCCATTAGACGAGTTAAGCCAAATTCTGATATGCAACCTTTGAAGTCTGCTGTGACAAGTACATTAGACGATTTAATGTTGCCATGGACAAAATCCATCCCACTAACAGAGTGAATATGTGCAAGACCCTTAGCAGCTCCAAGTGAGATCTTCATTCTGGATTTCAAATCCAGTGGAGTCCATCCAGGATTCGATCTTGCTGTCATCATGTTACACACGGTATAGTAAGCAAATGCAAGCATGCAACTACCAACACTGTTATCAAGTGTATAAAGGACAAGGAGTCTAGGATAAATTGTAAATGCCTACTCAAAATAAAAGGTTGGCTGACATCCTTTTTAAAGCACACATAAATATCTTGAAGCAAATTAAATGTACATTACACATATATATGTTTTTATAAGCAAATGATTATACCAAAGAAAGACACAACAAGCAAAATTATACATGGTGCACCGAGAGTATTGTTGACAGCAAGAATACAAGGAAGCTGTATAAAGAACAGAATTTAGAAGAAAAACAATTACCAAACCGGCAAAACAGAGCAAAAATACAAAAACAAAAGGTAACAACAATGTATAAAGTTCCAATACTTTTGCTGAGATTCCACAGTATTTGTTAAGATCCACAATGTTCTACAACTAACAAAAGCCTATTACACAGAAATATGACAGACATTTTGGGAAAAGCTTCACTAAAGTGAATTTACATCTAAAGTGGCAAGTAAGGATGTATTTATCTTTATTAGATTATTTAATGGATTAAGATCATTATGCATTTTGTTAAATCAATTGCTTGCTTACTTTACAGGTAAACTTACTTTTTAAGTCTTACCCAGACAGGGTAACAAGCACAACATGTTGTTTGTTGTTTTTATAATAGCATTTTGTAATCAAAAGATGAAACAATGCCTTAATAGTTCAGCATATAACAGCAGTAACTGAAGTTACGTAACATATGAAATGGAGCTTAATATTGGCATGCTATTTGAGTTATGAAACAGGACATAACAATCCCAATAAATCCTTGAGGGAGCACTGATACCATATAATGGTTTAAGAAAGAAAGACATTACAATCCCAACCTTGAACCTCACGCAATAAAAAATACAAAAAATGTTCAAAATGAGAGTAATTACCATGCATTAAGGCTGAAAAGCTTCTCCCTGCTATGTAGTCGAACATCAGTACTTTTCTCTTACTGGAATAGTAGTAACCACGAAGGGGACAAACATTTGGGTGGTGAGAAAACAAAGTTTTCAAAATCTCCGCTTGCTTTTCAAATTCAGTTTTACTTAACGTTACGTTTGTTAACTTCCTTATAACCACTGTTTCACTCCCATCCAACGATATGGCTTTATATGTTTTTCCGTAGCTTCCCTTCCCAAGTAATTTGGTTCGACGAAATTGCTTATAGTAGATTTTTTTATCATCTCCAGCGTCATAGCTTCCCTTCCCTTCTTTGGCTTTGCTCTATGCAACAAGAAAATGTCATATCAATCCACCTATACTATATTTTGCAGAAGTATTGCTAATGAAAGGTAAGAATTAGCATTTAGCAGGAAAAAAATATGCAAAGTCAAACCTTGATAGAATTACTTAACATTGTTAAACAATGGGAAGAGAGTAAAGAACTATAAGGGGGATTAAAGTGGATGCGAATATAGGACAAACAATTCATCATTTCAATAAATTATTGTGCATGGGTTCATTTAGGAAAAAATTGAGGAAACAGTTAAAATGGTGACAAAGAAAATGGAGAATGGAAGTGAAAAGGTAGAATATAGTTTATTGAATTTGGAAATAATAAAATATGGAAGGAAATAGCATTGCTTACTATAAAAATAAAAAGGTACATGAGTAAATTAAAGAAAATTATCTTCTTTTATCTCCTTTTCACCCCACACTGTAGGAACCATTTTCAATTGAAGTTATAAACTTTCTTCTAAATCCACTCCCTAGTCCCTCAATTTCTATATATAGGTGAACAAATAAAACATCCCCCCTTTACTTTTATTTTATATCCTTCTCTCAAACCATGAAAGATTAGATCAATTCTCACCTGTATCTCCCAAATTACCCATTCCAAACATAGCAAGCAAGATTTTATACAGAAAGGACACACGTTAGTTCTAAGCCCCTTTATATATATATGGAGTGTATTAAGTGAGAACTCCTCCTTATTATGAGAAATGAGAACTATCAATATGAGCCATTGGATCACAATTAAAAAGATTTAATGGATTGGATTTTCAGATTAAAACATCATGTGACCTTTGACCTCTTCAACTCTCCTCCATCCTCCCCACTACCCATAAGACTATTCAGTCCACCATAACCAGCACCCACCTCGAACCAGAATTCGGCAGACCATTGTGCCTGAAGCGCATATCCCCTTCACTTTATTGTATTTATCATTGTTATGTTATGTTCCCAGTTCAATGTTCTTGGTCAATCAATTGGTTTTCTAGGGTCCTGTTTGTATGCTTATTTTAAACTCCAAGAATATGAAGATGAACTTCCCTATTTTAATGGAGGTAGCCAACCTAACCTAAATCTGGTGGTTTGAAGGTGATTTCACCGAGAAACATCAAAATGAACAAAATTATTGTGTATTGTCCCTAAAAGTTTCTTCTTTTTAGAATCAAATAACAAAAGTTTCTTCTGGTCCTTTTCTAGGTTTTTTTTTTTTGTGTGTTTGATTTCATGTGACTATATAATCTGGTCCATTAAATCTTTTTAATTGTAATCCAATGGCTCTTATCATTAGTTCTCATGTCTCACAATAAGCAAGAGTTCTCACATGATACACTCCCTATATATATATATATATATACACACAAACTGAATAAAATAATGATACTAAAAAAACTGGCAGATTCCATTGTGTTTCAAATTAAATATCCTTGTTTCTTTGAAAAGAGCAGCACAAGAATATACAAGGACTTACTTGGCCAGCTTCCTGCTTAGTGCCAGTAAAAGGTTCCATTACTTGCTCTTCAGAATTAGTTCCAGTTGCATCTTTAGCTTGCTGTGTTGCCGTTGACCCTGACTCACTCACATCTACAGCCACAGTGCCAGAATCTGAAGATGAACTTCTTGTTACTTGGTCAATTTGTTCATTGGCTTCCTCAACAGAATCAGTTTTCATTGCATATTCAAAATTGAATGTTACTGTGCCTATTTTCCTAACTACTTCATCCATAGAAGGTCTATCGTTTGGCACCATTGAGGTGCAATCCCTTGCCAGTCTCATCATATCCAAACCAACGTCCCTGACCTCAGTGCCATCTTTAAACGCAACATCAAACAATGCAAATAAAAGTCCGTCCTTAGCTTGAAAATCGACCCAGCTTGGAAGATCAGGATCCTCCAATGGTGATCTGCCAGTCAGCATCTCCAGAAGGAGAACACCAAAGCTATAAACATCAGACTTCTGTGTCGGTTTTCTAGTTCCATCAACCTCTGGTGCTTGGTAGTATTTATTTCCAGAGTGGATGACAGAGAGACCCAGTAGATGAGTTATGCCAAAATCCGATATGCAACCTTGAAAGTCTGCTGTGACAAGTACATTAGATGACTTTATGTTGCCATGGACAAAATTCATCCCACTAACAGAATGAATATGGGCGATACCCTTAGCAGCTCCAAGTAAGATCTTCATTTTGGATTTCAAATCCAGTTGAGTCCATCCAGTTCTCGATCTTTCTGTCATCATGTTACACATGGTATAGTAAGCAAATGCAAGTATGCAACTACCAACACTGTTATCAAGTTTATAGAGGACAGAGTCTAGGACAAATTGTAAATGCCTAATCTTATTTACTCAAAATAAAAGGTTGGCCAACATAGTGGATATTTATCCTTTTTAAAGCACAGATAAATATCTTGAAGCAAATTACATGTACATTACACAAATATATATTTATTTTTGGTTTATATAAGTTTTTAGTCCATGTAAAGTTCACTTATTTGGTTTTTAGTCCTTGTAAAAAAATTCTTAGGATTTCGGCTCTATAATTTCACAAAAATTGTAGAGTCCCTCACATTACTCCGAGTAAGAGAAAACATACCGAGATGAAAAAAATTTGTCGGTTTTAACCATATGACCCTAATGTATGATTTTTGTTCCATTTTCTAGCCAAACTTTGGAGCAAATCGGACAGAAACAAAAATTACATCGATATCCCTGAGTACTAGATATCATATAAAATAAAGGAATTTAGCAATTTTAACTATGCGGTCTCTAATGTATGATTTTGTTTTTATTTTCTAGCCAAATTTTATAGCTAGTCAAACAACAAAATGAAATTACCTCGATACTCATGAGTACTAGATAATGGAAAAAGATTACGGCAAGGACTATTTACAAATTTTTTGAGATTACAAGAATGAAATCCTAAGATTTTTTTTAAAGGGACTAAAACCAAAATTGATGAACTTTGTAGGGACCAAAAACTTAATTAAACCTTTATTTTTTATAAGCAAAAGATTTTATTAAAGAAAGACACAACAACCCAAATAGTACAAGGTGTACCAAGAGGAAAGCTTACAGCAAGAATACAAGGAAACTGCATAAAGACCAGAATTTAGCAGCAAAAACAATCACCAAACCTCCAAAACAGAGCAAAAATACAAAAACAAAAGGCAACGGCAATGTATATAACGTTCCAATCCTTTTACGGAGATTCCACGGTATTTGTTAAGTTCCACAACGTTCTTAACTCCTAGAAAACCAACCAAAGCCTACATTACACAGAAATAAAGAGAGAGACATTATGGAAAAGCTTCTCTAAAGTGAATTTGCATCTAAAGTGGCAAGTATGTATTTATCTTTAGATTATTCAATGGATTAAGATCACTAAGCATTTTGTTAAATTAATTACTTGCTTACTTTAGAGGTAAACTTACTTTTAAGTCTTATCTAGACAGAGTAAAGTGCACAACATGTAGACATTATTCAATTGGAATGCTACTTGAGTGATCAAACAGGATGTAACGTGGGCACTGATACCATATAATGCTTTATATTAGCTAATGGTTTAAAGAACAGAAAGACATGACAATCCCAACCTTGAACCTCGTGGAATGAAAAATAGAAAAAATGTTAAAAATGAGAGTAATTACCATGCATTAAGGCTGAAAAGCTGCCCCCTGCTATGTAGTCGTAGATCAGTACTTTTTCCTCAATGGAATAGTAGTAAGCACGAAGGGGACAAACATTTGGGTGGTGAGGAAACAAAGTTCGCAAAATCTCCACTTGCTTTTCAAATTCTGTTTTACTTACCATTACTTCTCTTAACCTCTTCAAAGCCACTGTTGTACTCCCATCCTCCAAAATGGCTTTATATGTTGTTCCATAGCTTCCCTTCCCAAGTACTTCAGCCGAAGCTCTTAATAAATCCACAAGAACAAATGTATAAGGAGAATCTAAAAAAACTATTTCGTTTGGAGGAACTTGCTTATTATAGCTTGTTTTATCATCTCCAGTGTCAAGCTTATTATTTTGTTTAATGGAAGTAGCCTCCTTAACTTGATGGTTCAATCCACCTATCTTAGGTATATGGATACCTAAGGATCTCTTCTCAGTTGTACCTAACTGATCATAGGATTTCTCACTCACCAAATGTTTCATTCCTTGATTATTCCCTTCTTTGGCTTTGCTCTATACCATAAGAAAATGTCATGAGAATCCACATATCTTATATTTTGCAGAAGTGTTGCTAATGAAAGGTAAAAATTAGCATTTACAGAAAAAATATATTGCAAAGTACAAGCTTCACAGAATTACTTAACATTGTTAAATAATGGGAAGAGAGTAGATAACTATAAGGGGGATGAAAGTGGATGTGAATAAAGGACACACAATTCATCATTTCAATAAATTATTCTACAAGGGTTCATTTAGGAACAAATTGAGGAAACAGTGAAAATGGTTAGAAAGAAAGTGAAAAGGTAGAACATAATTTATTGGATTTGGAAATAATAAAATATGGAAGGAAATAGTATTACAAACTATAAAAATAAAAAGGTACAGTAGTATATTGAAGAAAATTATCTTCTTTTATCTCACTTTCACCCCATATTGTAGGAACCATTTTCAATTGACGTCATAAACTTTCTTCTAAATCCATTCCCTAAATTTCTATATATAGGTGAACAAATACAACATCCCCATTTACTTTTATTTTATATCCTTGTCTCAAACCATGAAAAATTAGACCAATTCTCACCTCTATCTCCCAAAACTATCCATTACAAACATACCAAGCAAGATTGTATACAGAAAGGACATACATTAGCTCTAAGCCCCTTCAATATTATACAAACTGAATGAAAGTACAATACAATAAAACTGACATATTCAATTGTGCTACAAAGTAAATATCCTTGTTTCTTTGAAGAACAGCATAAGAATATAGAAGGACTTACTTGGCCAGCTTCCTGCTTAGTGCCAGTAATAGGTTCCATTACTTGCTTTGCAGAGCCAGAAAAAGAAGCCCTTGTGTTTTCTCTGTTGAACAAGGGAACTTTATTGACAGCACTATATATTCTTCTAACCTTGAGCAATGTCTCCTTCTGATCTCTTGCTACCTGAGCTTGCATATCAATAATAAAGAACTTCACAAGTGAGTCTACCACTGCCACCAATTGTTTATGGTAATGAACCTTTGCAACGCAATTAAGCCAGTGAATACTTGAGCACTTATGAACAAGATCTATTCCCTCTTGCATTATTCTTATCAATGGCTCTAACTCTTCCTTTGGATGGCCCAAGTCATTGTTTTGCTGTTCTATCTCTTTGACCGCAGGAGCTATTGCCACTAGAGTGGATCGAAGGTAGATCAAAACTGGTTTGAACAGGATGGCCTTATTTGCTGTTTTCAAAACTACGCTCACCAGTTCTCCAAATACAGCTCCTAAAGCAGCTCCTCCAACCAAAGCTTCCGCCATAACTTACAGGACAAGTACACCCCAAACAACAACAGAACAGAACTTGTTCAGGCGATCTTATTTACCTGATAGTATGAAACAACCTTCATTGTATCCAAAAACCTGGCAATTGAAAAGGGGAGCGGTTCAAGGTTGCATATTCTATGTTTAAAAGAAATGTAATGTCATGTTTGCAATTGCAAGCAATCTACCAAGTACAACACTTTTTCAACTCAAAAGGTGAGAGGAGGAATCACAAAAGAGAAACCCTTCAACGATTCAAAGTTCAAACCCACAAGATGCAACAAAATCAAAAGAAGATAAAACTAAACTAAAAAGTAACAGAGAGAGGAAAGAAAAACATACCTGGGAGCAACAGAAAGAAGAGATGAGACAAACAGAGGTCCGGTCCCGTCGGGAGCAGCCGGTATCGCCGGCCGGGAGAAGGCTGTCGTCGTGGAGTCTGGTCGCCGCTGCTCTCAGAAGAGAAGAGCGTGAGTGTGACTGTGAAATTACGGTATGTTTGGTTGAATAAAAAATAGGGAAGAGTAAAGTGGTTTGGGAGAGAAGAGAACTATGGAGGAGGAGGAGCCATGGTCCCACACGTTTTCACTTCTCGACTCTCCCATTCACCGAACCGAAGATTTTGAAGAGAAAAAGCTTCTTCTTCTTTTTTTTGCCTTTGTTCCAATTCTGCCCTCCCCAATAAGGCCACAACACGTACTTTCAGGCCACACGATAGCCTCTTTTTCACCTGGGTTGGATATATATAGGTCTTTTGGGGGTCCGGTTAAGCGCAGGGTGGTTGGCGTATCTGGGTTCGGGTACCTAAATTGGGTAGCAAGGAGATGGGTTTTATACTTCTCTCAATCACTTATAAAAATAAATCAAAAACTCTTTATGAAATGGTATAAATTATTTTTATAAGTTCTGTCAAACACACTGCATAAGAACTTATGTCATCAAATAAGTCAAAAGAAGCTTAAATAAGCTATTCCAAACACCACCTATATCTTTTTCCCTCAAAATTGTGGGCAATTTAATAAAATAACAATATAATATATTCAATATCTTTAGCGAAAATAGTAATTAAATATTGGATTTTGGTATATGTTTAGTCTTCATTAACTCTAATTATCTTTATACATAAAAGTAGAAGTGAAACTTCTATATATTTTCCTCCCGAAATTGTGGACAATTTAGTAAAATAACAATATAATATCTTCAATATCTTGAGAGAAAATATTAATTAAATATTGGATTTGGGAATATGTTTAGTATTCATTAACTCTAATTATTTCTTAAATTAACATTGGATAATTAATATTAATAAACTTAGTATTTTTGTTTCACTCGTTATAATATATAAAAAAATATTTTTTAAAAAATATTAATAACAATTATCATTTTATTTAAATATTATAATAATCTAAATCTATATTGAAAGAAAGTTTATCTAGGTATATAATAATATAGTAATAAATACAGCTACTATTCTATAGTAATATATTTTAATTTGAGAAAAAAAACATTTATAGTAATATATGGAAACTAATATTGAAATGTGGATATTATGACATAATTTTACAAATATGGAATATTCAATGAAGACGTGGCACTCCACTGTAAATACTCGTTGAGGTAGATGATATTCTCTGACCTTGAAGAGGGTGTGTCTTCATGCATGGAAGGTAAAAATGCTTAGGTGTGTGCGCTTAAAAACACATATGTATCACGAGGTTCAATCATTTTACAACAATATTCTTAAATGACTTTCCAATAATGGAAATACTTAATTAAGATCAATATGGAAGGTAAAAAGGTCAGGATATTGAATTAGAACGTTGCTTATTTGCTCTAATGCATTTAAAAAACAATAAGTTGTAATATATAGGGTTGGAAATCTATTTAAACTTTTAAGAAGTTTAATATTTTTATAGAAATCTTCCTAAATAGATTCCAAAAAATTGTAATGTTCAATGAAAACATCTAATGGAAGGTAATCTTCAATCATACATACAGAGAAGGAAATTAATGTTCAGACTGACTTGTAAATTGGGGTTTGGAGCAAGAGTTGGGGTTTCATATTTTGGATCAAATTCCGGATGGCCTAGCCACTCTAATTCATAGTGACGGGTATGAGATTTCTTTACCTCGTATAGTGAATATTATGTAATCTTTTCTTTTCTTAGGCTTTTAGCCCCTTTGAACATAAAAAAAAAAGACTATCATTTGCATTATTGAGTAATAAAGGTATCAAGGCCAGGAACGAGAGAGTATAAAAAGATATATGCAAAAAAAAAAATCTATTTAGAGTATTTTAATAAATTTATTGATCTAATTTTGTCACCGATGATTTTTAATGTTTATCTATGTAGAGTTTTGTTCTATTCATGCAATTTTATCTTCTGTAGCTTCTATATTTGATTTTGGAAAACAAGTTTGGCTATTATAATTATTGCTACTATTTTTATTTTCCTATCTTTTAGTGCTACAGTTAATACTTAAATTTTTTTAATTTTTATTATTTTTTCTACATTTAAGTATGATTCAAAATGTTATGAAATCTTATCACTCACACATATTTTTTGTCCACCAATAAATAGAATCAAATTTTATGCAATACTTATTTTAAATGAAATAGTAGAAAATTTGTTCATTTTTTCATCTATCTATTTCTCCTCCATTTACTATACAAATACTTATTTGTTGATATTTTGATTTATTATTTTCTATATTTAAGTATCAATATTCTTTCAGAATAATATAAAATATTTCTCTTTATATATAATTCTTCCGTACATCGCACGGGAAAAAAATCTAGTTATTATTATTATGATGGGGTAACCATGACCAAAGTCAACTTTGATGTCTAAGTTATGTGTTGAACCCTAGAACAAAGTCAGGTTTTATGTCTAAGTTATGCGTTGGACAAATTTTGATTCTGTCCATTCCTTAGTTAATGCATAATTTTAGGGGAGCATATAATCTATAGTTAAGTATTTTTCAATCAAATTTAATAAAGTTTGACATCATAAAAAGGGAGAGATTGTTAGAATCAAAGTGATTACGATTTCTAATCTCTTAAGTTTTGATGTTAACAAAGCTATTAAATTGAAATTGAAAAATGTCTAAGTGTTTGAGTCCAATAAAAAAACGTCCAAATGGACCATATAAGTTGTCTCCGAAAGGTCCAAAGGCCAAGTTAGTTTTTGTTTTATTCGAATTGGACTTAAGTGTTTATAATAATGTTTAATTCTTATTGTGCGTCCAATAGAACGAAGTTATGCTTCTAAATCTAACATTGGACTAAGGCGTTTTAATAAGTGTGAGCCTCTTGCTTCCAAGAAAGATTAGGGTGTTTCTTCCAACTTTGATCGTAGGAATTTGAATAAGAACTATGGCCTTATCAGATAATTCCCCATATAATTAGCTTCCTCTTGAGAACCCATAGATGCTTCACAATTACCATTCTCGTGCTCTCCCCCACAAAAATCACAGCTCATCACTTGTTGTGCTTGTACTTGACCACAATTCATAGTATGAAGTTGCTTAGAGATTGCCTCCAATTGCTGAATAATGAGTATATTTTGAGTCAATATTGCATTTTGAGAATCCAACTCCAATATCCCATTCTTTGACGAACATTCATGAGATAATCGTTATAGGCCATAGCTTCTATCACCTCCAAAGCTTCTTTCATTTGTTTTGGTATTCATAGATCCTCCCACTTATGCATCTAACATGAGTTTTGTAGTCGGTCTTAATCCATTGCAGGATTTGCATTTGTTAAGATAATCAAAACATGATTAGGATACTTTCTTAGGAGCTCTTTGAATCATTCCCAAGCATCATATAAAGTCTCACCATCACGTTGTACAAAACTTGAAATATCTCCTCTCATCATCACAAACCTTGACGGTGGAAAATACATTGCTAAGAACTTCTCCTCCAAGTCATCTCAAGTAGTGATGCTTCCTCTTGGTTGAGATTGGAGCCAAGCTTTGGCCCTATCTCGCAATGAAAAAGGAAATAGGCACGACCTTATCGTATCATCCGTAGCTCCATTAATCTTGAGAGTGTCATATCTCTAGAAAATTTGAGACATGATTATTCAGATCTTTGGCTTCACTTCCTCCAAACTGATTTTGTTGCATAATGTGGAGCAATGCCAACTTGATCTCAAAATTATTCACAGTTACCGGTGGTTTAAGAATACTTGAATGATTCTGGTTGACTGGACCTTTAGAATAATCTCTCAATGTCCTTCGGCTTCCGTTACTATTTTCAGCCATTAATTAGAAGGATTTTCATTGCATTCATTACCCTCTTGCCAAGTCATAACACTTTATTTGTTTACTTGATCTTGATCCAATAGTAATTAAAGAGAGGTTTTAAATCGAAGAGGTATGCGTGGATCAAAGACTACTTGTAATCTAAACTTGAAAAAGCTAAGGGGAAAGATAGAACACTTGCTAGAGTACAATTTTGATATTAACCTGGGACTAAATAATATGGTTACTTGGTTTGATCGAACAGATATACTTCTGCGTTAGTCTCTCTAAATCCTTTTTTTTTTCTTTTTTTGAAATTTAAGCTACATCATTTTGAGTTTGTGAACAAACTATCTTAAGTAAAAAAAAGTGAACTGAGACAATTTATATGAACATTGTGTTTGTATTATTAATCCTTCTAAGAAATTTGATATTCTTTTAAGTTTGTAAAATAAAAAGTTTAAGAAAATTGGAAATACAATTCAACCCTTTTATTTGTGCTATTGTCACCTTGAAAAACACCTTTTGAATAAATGACTAGGTTTTAGATCCTTCCGTTTAGCTCATATATTGTTGCATTCCATCCAAAATTAAAACTAAAGGTAACAAAGTAGTGCAATCACGACAATATAAAATTTGAATAAACAATATTAACATGATTCTAATAATTCTTTCTAATAATTCTTGTGCTTCTTTGCTTTCTTTTAATAAATATTTTATCTTTGTCTTTCAAAACAAAAAACAAACAAACAAAACATGTTACTAATAATTTGTTGATTTAGTGACCCATCTACTACACATCTGTCACAGAAATAACGGTACCAAATTTTCAATACATTTTAAGAACAAATTTTTCGTTCTGTAAACAAATAAACCACAGACAATAAGAAAAGGAGTAAAACCAGGGTGAATATGGAGCTCTTATTTGAATATTGTAGGTTTGCCCCACATTCATTTGCATACAAAGGTCATATTGTTATATCCTGGAGAAAAAAAATGATACACATTGTTATTGCTTTCACCACATTAATACCTAGTTGTTTTTACAGCTGGCACTAGTGCAGAAAAGGGATTCTACATCGGAGTTTACACATCGGTTTAGTAGAAACCGATGTGTAAAACGAGGCGGTGGCATTTTTGAAATTAAAACGAAAGTATTACACATCGGTTTAGAGAATAACCGATGTGTAAAACTTTTCCACATCGGTTATTTATAACCGATGTGTAAAATTAAAATAAAAAAAAATTAAAACTCGGAATTTTTAACATTCAACATCGGTTCTTTTTGAACCGATGTGTAAAATGGTGAGTAACCACATCGGTTTTTTTATAACCGATGTATAAAATTATAAATAAAAAAAATAGAAATTAAAATTTTACTTTTACACATCGGTTTTGAATAACCGATGTATAAAATTTTTAAAAAAAAAATTGGGAATTAAAAGTTTAAGGTTTACACATCGGTTTCAGGATAACCGATGTGTATAATATGGTTGAACCATACTTATGTGAGCATAAAAGCATTATCAATGAAACTTACCCTAGAATGAATGAAAAATGGTGTTTGAACAAGCATAACAAGACTTTCTTGAACTGGTTTAAAGAAAAAATTGCAAAGGATGGTACTGCTTCTGCTACATTAAAATGGCTAGCACATGGGCCTAACTTTGATGTCATATGCTGGAGTGGGTACGATATCAATAAGTTTTCCTTCTATACAAAGTCCCAGGATGACAAAAGTACTATGCAAAACAGTGGGGTTATGGTCGTCGCTGAGTCCATGCATTTCTCTAGTTCGAAAGATAAAAACCCTGTTATGGCATCAGTTTCATACTTTGGAATCATTGAAGAGATATGGGAGGTTGATTACACGAAGTTTAGAGTACTGTTTTTAAATGTCAGGTGGGTCGACAAGAACAATGGTGTGCAAACCGATGAGTTAGGATTCAAATTGGTGGACCTTAGTAAGGTAGGTAATAAAGAGGAACCTTTCATCATGGCATCCCAAGCAAAACAAGTGTTTTATATCCGTGATCCTTCTAACAAAAGGTGGTCAGTGGTTCTCCGGGGAAAAAACATGTATAACGGTAGTGAGGGAAATCACGATTCAACTCTTGATATTTCCGATACTCCTTCTTTCTCAACACGAGTGCCTAATTTCAATGAGGAAAATGAAGTGGATGATGTACATGCTACTCGTAATGATCACCAAGAAGGGTTATGGGAGAACTTTACTAATTGACCACAAAGTAAGTTTAGTTTGATATTACCATCAAGTTTGGCATATTATGTGTTTACGTTGATATTTATAAGTTATGTTTATGTACGTTGATCGATATTTATAAGTTATGTTTGATATTTATCCCGACATACTAACAAGTTTTTTTTTTGTTTTGTGTTTAAACAGTATACATGGCTGATCATGAGGATACACCTCCTTCATGCAGCGGGTCGGAGACCCCAGTCTCACCGAGTAGAAAGGGTAGACGTGCCACACGGATGAGGCATTTGACCGCCAACCGTGGGTCAAATCGAGAGGATAAGAGTAGATTTTGATGATAACCTCAAACCTATTGGGCCAATGGAAGATCGGTTTACCAGATTTTGTGGCGACCCTTGCTAGAACAGGCCTAGTATACTCATTGATAGGTGGAGAGATGTACCGGCGGACGTGAAGGAGCGAGATATGGGAGAGTATTCCGGTATCTATACTTCTACGTCCCTGTGTTTGTCTCGTATCTACTTTATTTTTATCTTAATAATATCATACAAGAATTCGTTGATTCTTTTGGTCTTAATGTAGTTGACATTTGACATATACGGATACATACGCTTTGAAGAAGCGTTTTTCAAAGTATCTTTGAAAGCGTTGGAGGGGTTTTAAGGCCGACACTGGGCGATACTATATATTCGGTCCAAAAAGTAAAAAGAACCCACTTGAGGTGTATCCGTTTCTTGACAAGGCGACGTGGGATCGCTTTGTTCGAGAGCCGACGTGATCCCGACTTTCAGGTTAACTTATTTGATTTGTCTCTAAATTTATGTAATTGCATTAATTTCATTTACTTATGTAATTTAATTGTCTTTTATTTATAACGGAGAGAAGAGGAAAAAGGGGCAGGAAAACCAAAGCAAGAATGTCTACCCCATGTCATGTCTCGTGGGGGATATAAAAAGCTTGTTAAGAAAATGGTTGAAGAGGAAAAGAAAGCACGTCGGCGGGCAAACATCTCAAAGCGGATCCTAATGCTGAAAATCTTCCAGAGGTTGTTGATCCACCTCCACCCCCACGCCATCGTTCATGGAAGAGGGGCCGACAAAGAAAAACGGGACAATATACATCCGAGGAGGCCCGCCAAGTAGCCGAGAGGATTGTAAGTATAGTTTGTTGTAATTGTCATTTTAAGATTGTTCTGGAATTGTAATGTGACCCGATATTTTTATGTGATAGGATGCCTTGGATGATCAGCTAACCCAAGGAACCTTTGTTCCTAGAGGACGCAATGATATCTTATCTATCGCCATCGGTAAACCGGACCACCCGGCCGTGTCATTGGTGTTGGATGGGGAGTCGGCATTCGCCAATACCATGGTTCATCTTCACACCAATGCCACGAGGGATTCGGTTGCGAGATAGAGCACAACTAAAACAGGAGATTGCAGGTGAGCTTCGACAGGAGATGAACGAAGCGGTTGCCCAAGAGATGGCAATATTTACTTCTTTGTCCCGAGATGACAATAGGTGTCCAACCCTCCGTCCAACCCTCTGTCCATGTGAGCACTAAGGGCTCATGTGATCCTCCTCATCATCCCGAAAATGATGATGATGTCTGCGATGATGATGATGATGATGATGATGATGACGACGACCCGATAGGTGTGAGCTGTATGTTGATGATCATCATCATCATCGCCGCTAGTGGCATTGGGTAGGGCATATAATAAGTTAGGTAATACCATACACCATCGGTTATTACCGGACGATCATCCGAGGGTGTCTGTTGAGATTATTCGAGATGTCGATGCTCGAGTCCCCGTGCCCACCGAGGAGGTTCAAACAAGTGGGTCGGCCCCCAGTAACTTCATCCTCCGGCCAAGAAGACTGGTCGGCTTTCTTGTTGCATCCGAGGTATTCGGTTAGTTGTGTTTTTCTATATTCATAGTTGAAATATATTTATTATTGTTTAAAGATAATGCTTTATTTGTATTTGTTATAGGATGTTGGAAATGATATTGTGCCTAAAAGGTCGGATCTAGGAAGACCAGAGATGTCTCCGCTCTCTGTCAAGGTATTCATTTGACCATTTAGTTCATAACGAATTAAATAACTTAATTATCCGTGATTACTAATATATATCTATGTTGTTTAGGGGATCGACAAAGGGGCACCTGGCCATGGTGATGTTTTCAAAGATCTTGCTATACAAAGTTGTCACCATGGAGGATGATGCAGCATTGGTAACGTTGGAACATGATGCAGCCCTGGTGAACTCAGTATATACCAAAGAAAGAACTTATGGAGATGGCACTCAATAAAGAAATGGCCAGTTCTGCACACATATCGTTTTGGTGCACGTAAGTACATTTTATTTATAAGTTAAGTACGTAATTAATTTTTAAATACAATGATAATTAACATGTTTTTCCAATATATTAGGTATATGCATCGTATGTTAGTCGATCGGGGTAACCTCGCCCTTTATGGGTTCATTGACCCCATGTTCATTTAGGGTGATGTTCTCGTAGCATCGGAGACCCCGGTCACTACCATACGTGATATACTTGCCCGAGACGATCATCAATTCTATCTTGCGCCTTATCTCAATAAGTAAGTACCGGTTATTAATTTAAGTATAACTATATATGACTTACAAGTCACTAATTGTTCCGCAAATACAAAGCAAGCATTGGCAATCTGTTGCTCTTGTACCCAAGAATGAACGTCGTGGTCTTCTTCCGCTCATTGGGACATAAGCGGCGAATGAACCGAAGACGATCATCGAAACGTAAGCGTTAAAATACTTTATAATCAGTAATGCGAGTTGTTTTAATTATCTGAAATCTATTATATATACTTTAATTAATGTTTTTGTCATGATAGGTCTATTAATGCATCCCACATGCAGCGTGGTGAAAGGCGTACTCGGGCTATCGGATGGATTATTCCCAGCGTAAGATATTTATTAGTTCAAATGCATCAAATGCAGTGGGTACAATAATTGATTTCTATTTTATTTAATTCCTCATATTCTAATTGGGTTTCATTTGTACGTAGTCACGTATACAACGTGGGTCATGGGAATGTGGCTACTATGTGATGCGGTGGATGTTGGAAATTATCTCCTCCGGGATCACCGAAAGATGGAGTGAGGTAAATGTTAATTGACACAATTAGAAGTAATAGTATAGATTCGTTATATGTTTTATGTTAGTTTATTACTTAAAAGATATAATCTTTTGTCCAATTAAACTTGCAGATATTCAACAATCCATCTCCATTGTCTGGTTCTGACATCAACATCATAAAGAGGCGTTGGGCAACTTTCTTTCTTGAAGTGTACCACCCATAGTTTGTATATATGTAGTTAGTTTAAAAACTTATCATATACTAGCTATAGTGTACGTACCTTTGAGTGATGATATGTATTAGTGCTCGAGTCCTGGTTCAATTCTTCTTCTCTCGTGTTTTGATGTAGCTTTGATAAAGTGTTGTTTTCATTCATTCGAAATTAATTAGGCCTCGATGCCTCTCGTTTTCAGATTCTGTGCTCACTAGTCATTTGATGAAATGTCAGTATTTTTAACCATATGTGTAAGAGCTAATTGGTTGTGCTAAGAAAATTGAATGAAGTATTTTTGCTTTTGAATGATTGTGTCAAAACCTGGTTTGGTGTTTCTTTGTTGTTTCTTGTTTGATCAGTGTTATTTGGTTTGTTTATTGATCTGCATTAGTGAAAACAGGAATGATTGAAATGTAAATAATAGATTAAAAAAAAAAGAGATTTTACACATCGGTTCTCAATAACCGATGTGTAAACTTGACTTTCTACATCGGTTTTGCTTAAAACCGATGTGTAAATTTAACTTTACACATCGGTTCTTTAGAAAACCGATGTAGAAAGTCAATTTTACACATCGGTTTTAAGCAAAACCGATGTAGAAAGTTAAATTTACAACTGCTTATCAATTGCTAAATTAATTTTACACATCGGTTAGTATAAAACCGATGTTTAAAATATACTTTACACATCGGTTTTAAAACCGATGTGTAAAGTGGCAATAAACCACATCGGTCGTTTCCACATCAGTTTCAAAACCGATGTGGAAAGCCAAAAATAACCGACGTGAAATCCCTTTTGTGCACTAGTGTGGACAACAAACAGATGGGACTCCAACCTTCTTAAAGAATAAGAAATCAATAATTAAATGAGACTATACGAGCCTGGTTTGTTTCTAATTTCCTATTTTTATTTCATAATATTAAATATAATTATAACTAAAATAATTATAAAAACGTCACTTTGTTTTCATCAAATTTATTATTTTCAAAGATTTGTATAGGAAACTGTGAAAACAAATAAAAAGTTGTTTTCAACATTTTCTTTACAAATCTTTGGAAACAAGAAATAAAATGAAAATAATGTGACACTTTTAAAATTATTTTAAGTATAATTATTTTTGAAATCACACAATTAAAACATGAAAATGAGAATAAACTAGACAGGCCCTTATTTTTCTTCATCGGTTTCGAAATTTTTTTTTTCTTCCATACAAAAGCGCAAACTTGACCGTGGTAATTCTGAGTTCATGCTCTCCCTTTCATTTGTTATCCAATGCCTGTCCCCCCAAAACAAGGTCCAAATAGAAGAAACGTTTTGTTAGAGAAATCAATAACAAACCATTTTACAGAAGTTTAAAATACTTTCTTCTCGCCTATATAGAACATGTAAAAAAACAAACATGATACAAATAATAATAAAAACTAAATAGCTAAATGTGCATGCAGTTACCAGCGGCAAGGTAATCTAATCGAAAAACCAAATATAAGTGGGGGAGAAAGAAAAAAAAAAGATAATTTGACATATGATAGATTATTCTTTAAAAACGAAAGTACCAAAATAATAATAATCCTGAGACCATAATAAAACCAATCCTTATTTCTCTAGGTGGGGTCAGTTTACATGTATTCATTGACCCCATTAGAGAAACAATTAGCCTAACAAAGGCTCCAGCGAGAAAAGTGGATCAAAAGGAAGATGGTTTGACTAGGAGAGGTAGATGAATACAAAAAAATAAAGACTTTAGGGGGAACCATTAAAAAAGACCAAGCTCTAAATTGTTTTTCTAAAACATTGATTTTTGACAGATATGTTGTATAGATCATAATTTTCTTGTAGTGCCAATATTTTGCATGAAATAGTTTTATATGAAATGGCTAGTTTCTTCAATAAAACAGTAATATGAATTCACCATTTGGATACCAACTTCTTTTACATCATTACAACTACCATGCACATACCATGCACAAAGTTAGGATTGCAATTATTTGTAATTCCCCAGATGGACAAGCAATTTTTAGTACTAGATAGAATACCTTGCTCTGGAAGAATCGCATGGTTGACACAAGTGTGTCTCGCATTCTACAAAGAAATGGCAACGTACAGTGTTAATATTGCTTGTAAAATAGAGTAACTTCCACATTTATACTTGTTATATACTTATATAGGATATTTAAATTATATTGTATAACAAGAAATTCGACGTTGCAATTACTGGGCAAAATAAATATTAAAGGGTGAAAGCAAATTAATATACAAGGTAGTGTAAATGATCCCTTAGCTACGGGAGGAGCTAGAAAGAAGGGAAGAGAACTACGTATATATTCACATAAAATAATAATACAAAGGAAGTATTGTTTTCAACGATGTTACAGTAACGTGACTCTTCTGGAGTGAACGACTTTTATCAATACCATACGCTCATACCAAAATTGTGTTTGGAAATGAGTAAAAATACTTCAATAATTAGCATGCATTCAACATGAAAGTGAAACACAATGTTATTACCGGACACTATAGGTGCTTAGAGGATGTTTCGATCCATTCGAGCAAGTTAACACAAATTGTGTTGACAGACCATGTGGAACTTTAATCTGCGGAAAATTGATAGAAGTGTTATAAAACTACTTAAACAAGAAATAACTAGATGAGGAAATTTCAACCCAGAAAAATGTAGTCTTATATGAATGAGATATAATGCATGCCTATGGAAATGTACATGACGAACTATTTTACAAACAATAATGTACTTGTGATTTTCACAAGTGTCACTGATAGTGTACTACAAGAGAACTCCAATGAGTCAACAGCAACTATTACATAAGAAATCACATACACATTGTTCTGCAAACACGCCCACCAACTGTTGTATCTAAAGAAGTGATTCTTCACTCTAAGAATAAGAGGTGAGCCCATAAAAGTACATTTAGATGAATATAGTACATTGTTAATTAATTTGGAAATGACGTGGGTCCCACCATACTTTTTTCTCTCCTCAACCGTACGAGAGAAAAGTGGAAAATCTTAAGATTTGAGCTTAGGCCTAACTCAACCCCACACAAAAGAAATCACAGACAGATTGTTCTGCAAACACGCCCACCCACTGTTGTATCTAAAGAAGTGATTCTTCACTCTCAGAATAAGAGGTGAGCCCATAAAAGTACATCTAGATGAATATAGTACATTGTTAATTAATTTGGAAATGACGTGGGCCCTACCATGCTTTTTTCTCTCCTCAACTGAACAAGAGAAAAGTGGAAAATCTTAAGATTTGGGCTTGGGCCTAACTTAACCCCACAAAACCGACTTGTAAGATGAGGACTGCTTGAGCCTTATAAGCACTACTTAAGTCATATCACTAGGTGATGTGCAACTAAACACACCCCTCATACTCAACACAATGAAGGTGCTAGTGGCTGCAATGAAGGTAGCACAGAGTATCGCAATTAATGCGTCTAGGGGTAGACTGTAATTAAGGCGGATTTCCAACACACCCTCTCACGCCTGGGCAGGGAGCATGGAT
This sequence comes from Sophora flavescens, assembly GCA_030762895.1. Lineage (NCBI taxonomy): Eukaryota > Viridiplantae > Streptophyta > Magnoliopsida > Fabales > Fabaceae > Sophora > Sophora flavescens. Next base: position 97,358,835 of record CM061068.1, on the reverse strand, counting down.
GATACGAACAAATTAAATCTAGGATAGACTCTGATAACATCTTAAGATTTGGTCTTGGGCTTAACTCTACCCCACAAAACCGGCTTGTAAGGTGAGGACTGCCTGAGCCTTATAAGCACTACTTGGACCATATCTCTAGGCAATGTGAGACTACACACACCCCTCATACCCAGCACAATGAAGGTGCTGGTGGCTGCAATGAAGGTAACACAAAGTACCGCAATTAAGGAGACTAGGGGTAGACCACAATTAAGGCGAATTTCCAACACCCTCTCTTTTGACTCTTGTCATTTTCTTTCCTCCCTTATTCACCCCAACCAAACAAAGCATAAGTAAATATTCCGAACCCATCTCTATGATCCATGGGCAAAGAAAGTGTTAGGACCTAGCCCAGTTAAGAATAAAGAGAAACGGAATAGTTAGTTAGTTACAGTTAGAGGGTTCAGCTAAATAAATAGGGGAATAGAGTAAGGGAAATGGGATTAAGAATTGTTAGTTTGTGAGATCTGGGCATAAGCTTAGTTGTTAAAGGGGAAACCCTTTGTGAAGGGGAAATCGTTGGAGGAGATTACAATTTAAAGGAGGAACAAAACAAGTATTTTCTGAATTGTTTGTGTTGATTTCACACAGCATAGATGTATTGTATTTATACACTAGGAGAATTAAATACAACTTACAATTACAAAGACAAACAAATGAGGCACAAATTCCCTAAGGTATAAACATTTCCTAAGTTCATGAACTAGATAATACATGAACCTAATTAATTATAGCTATTTCCTAAACTCTTAATGGCAGTCCATGAACCTTTGGACGGTGGATTCCAACACTCCCCCTCAAGCTGGGGAATGGATATCAATCATTCCCAGCTTGCAAGTAAGTTGGTTGAATCGATCCGTTGGCAAACCCTTTGTTAACACATCTGCTAGCTGCTGCCCAGAGGGAATGTAGGTTGTTGTTATCAATCCACTATCCAACTTTTCATTGATGAAGTGTCGATCTATCTCAATGTGTTTTGTCCTGTCATACTGAACAAGATTATGAACAATACTGATAGCCGATTTATTATCACAAAACAATTTCAGAGGACCTTCACACTTTATATTCAAGTCATCGAGCATAATTTTCATCCACAACAGTTCACAGATTCCTTATGCCATAGCTCTAACTTCTGCCTCTGCGCTTGATCGAGCCACTGCATTTTTTTTCTTACTTCTCCAAGTAACAAGGTTCCCACATAGGAACATGCAATAGCCTGATGTGGATCTTCTATCACTTACTGAACCTGCATAGTCTGCATCTGTATAAGCCTCCATAGTCAAGTTTCCACTTCTTTTGAACAAGAGTCCTCTTCCTGGAGTGGCTTTGAGATACTGCAGTATACGTTCTACAACCTGTAAGTCTCTCCCTCGGATCATGCATGAACTGACTAACAACACTGACCGGATATGCTAGATCTGGTCTAGTGTGTGTCAAGTAAATCAACTTCCCCACAAGTCTCTGATATTGGACTTTGTCAACCTTGACACTTTCCTCTTCAGTGCTCATCCTGTGATTTTGCTCGATGGGAACACCTGCAAGTTTACATCCAAGTTTCCCTGTTTCCTTCAAAAGATCAAGCACATACTTCCTTTGAGAGATGAAAATGCCTTGTTTTGAGTAGGCCACTTCAATCCCCAAGAATTACTTCAGTTTCCCAAGGTCCTTCATCTCAAATTCTGCAAATAATTTTTCCTTGAGCAGTTGTCTCTCAACTAGGTAATCTCCTGTAATAATTATATCATCAACATAAACAAGCAGTACAGTCAGTTTTCCTCCTTGTCAATGTTTGAAGAAAAGTGTATGATCTCCTTGGCTTTGCTTGTAACCCAGCAACACCATAGCTTTTGTAAATCTTCCAAACCATGCTAGGGGAGGCTGTTTTAACCCGTATAAAGCCTTCCTCAATCTGCAAACTTTGTTTGTTCCACTTGTAAGACCAAACCCTGGGGAAATCTCCATGTACACCTCCTCTAAGTCTCCATGCAAGAAAGCATTTTTGACATCAAACTGGTGTAGTTCCCATCGAGAGTGGGCAGCAAGAGAGAGTAAAATACGAACAGTGTTCATCTTTGCCACTGGAGCAAATGTCTCCTCATAATCAATGCCATAAGTCTGAGTGTATCCCTTTGCCACTAGTCTTACTTTATACCTGTCTAGAGTATCATCTGACCGGTACTTTACAGTGTAGATCCATCTACTCCCCACTGGTCTCTTTTCTTTTGGTTTCTCATCAATTTCCTATGTTCCATTTCTTTCCAGAGCTTGCATCTCCTCATTCATGGCTTGAACCCAATTCTTATCCTTCAATGCTTCTTGTACTGTTCTCGGGATTCTGATAGAGTCAATGGCTGCAATAAAGCTTTGGTACTGCAAAGAAAGGTTTGGGGTGGAAACAAAGTTGGAAATAGGGTACTTAGCACAAGATCTTTTCCCATTTCTTAATGCAATAGGTAAGTCATCATCAAAGTTAGGATCACAATTATCCAAAGGAATAGGTTTAGAATGAATGAGACTAGTGTTTTGAGTACTTACCATGGGTTCGGATATTTGGGGTTGCGGCTAGACTAGGGAGGGGTGTTTCTTCCTTTGATAGACCAGTTTTGGTGAGCTTGCTCTATTCTGAGGAGCTAATTCCTATGTATCAGAGGACATATCAGAAGATCGGAGCAAGGGAATGCTGCTTTCTAGAAAAATCTTAGCTTCCAAATCAGAAGTATTATTCTCCCCCTGAAGCTGAGAGGAACTGAAGAATGATTGATTTTCTTGGAAGGTGACATCCATGGAGACATACACTCGACAAGAGGAAGGGTGATAACATTTGTATCCCTTCTTGTCAGGGGCATAACCAACGAACATGCATTTAATAGCACGAGGGTCTAGTTTGCCCCGATGCTGGCGATGGACATGAACAAAAGCAACACAGCCAAAAACACGAGATTCAAGACTTTGCATAATAGGAACAGATGGAAAGAATGTTTTCATGACATGAACTGGACTCAGACCACCAAGGATTCTAGAGGGTAGCCGATTTATTAAATATGCAGCAGTCAAAACAGCTTCCCCCCAATATGAATTTGGAACAGACATCTGAAACAATAAAGCTCTATTAATTTCAAGCAAGTGTCGATTTTTCCTTTCAGCAACCCCGTTTTGTTGGGGGGGGGGGGGGGGGGGGTTTCAACACAAGTAAGTTCATGAACAATGCCATGTTGTTTAAGAAAGGTGGAGAATTTTTGATTCACATACTCTCTACCATTATCAGACCTCACATTTAATTGTTTTATCAAATTGAGTTTTAACCATATGATAAAACTGGATAAATAAATCGTACACATCTGATTTATTTTTCATTAGAAAAGTCCAATTACCACGAGTGCAATCATCAATAAATGACACAAACCATTTTGCACCAGAAATATTAGGAACAAAAGCTGGACCCCAAACATCAGTATGAATAAGAGAAAAAGGTTCATTGCTTCTATTACTATTTGAAGGAAAACTCACCCGATGGTGTTTAGAAAATTTACACACATCACAATTAAAGGACTCAACCAGTTATTTAAAAACAAACCAGGAAACACAGATTTAAGTAAATGGAGGGTGTCCAAGACGTTTATGGTGGAGCCAAATTTGGGAAGCACATGACTTGGAACAAGTTTGATGACAGGAATGTTGCAACTTTTGACTAGAGCCACTTGACGCTTCCATCTCAAGGTAGTACAACCCTCCTTGTTCCTTAGCAACCCAAATCTTCCTCCCCGTGATAAGATCCTGAAAAACACAATGAGAATGGGAAAAGGTTACAGCAAAATTAAGGTCTTTGGTAAGCTTATGTATTGAAAGAAGGTTGGATGAAAGTTTAGGAACATGAAGCACATTTTTCAAAATTAGTAATGGACTAAGTGCAACATTACCAAGGCCAACAACTGATGTATGAGAGCCATTAGCTACAGTTATGTGATGATTACCAGAGGTATTTTTATATGAAGAAAAATGAGAAGAACAGAAGGTCATGTGATCAGTAGCACCAGAATCAATAATCCAAGAATCCTCAGCAACAGTACCAGAAGTATGAGAGGATAAAGAACAAAAAATCTTACCATTCATGACAAGAGAACAAGATCTAGAAGGTTTACTAAGAGAAGCCACAAGAGACCTTAAGTGTTCGAGTTCCTCCATGCTAAGAGTAGAAGCGTCACCTTTCACCTGTTTGGTTTCCACTTCTGATTCAGAATCTATGGAAGTCAAGTGATCCTGTCCTCGAGCAACATTTTTAAATCCTCCTGTGCGGCTAAGAACCCGATCTTTCCCATGGAGCTTAAAACAATTCTCCTTGGTACGACCAGACTTCTTACAATAGGTGCACCAATGATTAGACTTGAAAGGATGAAGAGCTAGGTCCTATTTTGACAGATTTTAGTGTTGATCCATCAATTGGCTTTTCATCAAGCATAACTGCTCTTCGGCTTTCTTCCCCATGGATTGTATAGAACACTTCCGATAAAGTAGGCAACTTTTCTTTTCCCAAAATCTGAACCCGGATAGGGTCAAACTCTGGATTCAGTCCTGAAAAGAACTCAAAGATCCTATCTCTCTCAACATACTCAGCCAAGGTGGTTGTATCCTTACTGCACTCCGTCTTCAAATTCTGATACTGATCTAATTCAATCCACAACCGGTTCAGAGTGCCATAATAATCAGTCACTGAGAGAGATCCTTGTTTAGTGTTGAAGATTTTTGTCTTCAACTCATAACAAGCAGAGATATCCTTTTTCATGGAAAAGGTTTTACTGAGATTATCCCAAATTTCCCGGGATGATGGCAAGAACATACAATTTCTGCTAATTTCAGGAATCATGGAGTTCCAAAGCCAAGTCATAATGAGAGAATCCTCATTGTCCCATGGCTCAAATTGTGGATCATCTTTTTCAGGAGCCTTCCCTTCGATGTGGTTCAATTTTCGCCTTCCTTTAAGGGTTGTTCGAATGAGCTGGGCCCATTGGAGATAATTTTTTCCATTGAGGCGGAAGCTTGGTTGAAGGACTGGAAGGTCACTGGGGTTCAGGATTGAAGGCTGAGTCTGTGATACTGTTGATGCAGCTTCTATCATGATTATGGCAGTAAGGGTAGGTGGAAATGGTGAAAAACAAAGGTGACTGTGTCAGGGTTTTGGTGGGTGGAACAGAACAAGGGGATGCCGGTGATCAGATCTGGGCAAGCACGACATTGAACGGATGTCGCCAAGGCGACGCTTGGAGCTCACGCGAGGACAGGGACAGGCGCGTGCGGCAGTTTCCGGGAGTGGGTTTTCTGGGTTTGGTCGGTGGGAGGTTTCTGAGAAGGTTGGTGGTGTTTGTTTGGTGAGAAATTGAGTTAAAAATGGGTTTGGTGTTTGAAAAGGTGAAGGTTGTTTTGTGATATCAGGAAATAGGAAGGGATGAACTAAAAAACAGAGCAACGAAGGCTCTGTGATAAAGGATACATGTGCAATGAAGGCACAAGAGAAGAACATGTCCTGCAATGAAGGCAAGGCACCTAATGAAGGTTAGCAATGAAGGCTAAGGCAGTGGAAGAAGAAACAGAGACTCCCAGGGTTGGGAGCTCTGATACCAAATTGAAAGGAGGAACAAAGCAAGTATTTTCAGAATTGCTTGTGTTGATTTCACACATCATAGACGTATTTTATTTATACACTAGGAGAATTAAATACAACTTACAATTACAAAGACAAATAAATGAGGCACAAATTCCCTAAGGTATAAACATTTCCTAAGTTCATGAACTAGAGAATACATGAACCTAATTAATTACAATAGCTATTTCCTAAACTCTTAATGACAATCCATGAACCTTTGGACGGTGGATTCCAACAATTACTCTCCTATTTTTGTTCTGTTTTGTTCAAGAATTCAATAAAGATTCATTCTTTTCCTTTACTTTTTCATTTCTGTTCCTGGGTTCATAACAAATCGGTCCGACCTGCCATATCTCTTATCAAGGAGGAAATGGTGAATTTTTTAGAGGCGTTCTTGAAGGAGGAAACCAATGTTTTTGAGCTTAAGAAAATTCCGCGTCGGTTGCTAAAGATGAAAGGAATCATAGAGGAAAAAGGTGGAGGCACAAACCACAACCACCAAGACTAAGAAACCAATTGAGGGGATAGGAGAGATCAAGCAGGTGCTTGGCCAGTGGATGAAAAATCAGGGGACCAATCTTGAGGAGAAAAGTGAATAAGCGCGACCATATTAAGAGGTGATGTCAGTGCAATCGGATAGACAACATGAGAAAAATTTGGATGGAAAGGGCTTAGAGTTTGTCAATGACGAGTCCCGATCTTGGGCTGAGGTAGAATATCTCAATATCAAGGAAAGTGACCCATTGGGGTGGATGCCGGAAAAGCAAGAAACATAATTAGCATCTTGTTTGCCATCGGAGGTGCTGGAAAAGCAAGGAAAACAACAAGACTGGATAAAATGACAAAAACAGAGAGCGACAAAGTGGTGACGGAAGGAGAGCGAGGCAGAAGTTGTAACGTCCCAATAATTACATTACATATATGCTTAACTAACTGATTAAAGGGATTAATCAGTTGGATGTTTTTTTAATTAATTTTTATATTGTTTAGCTTTATTAATTTTATTTGCTTAGTTAATTATTTTATTAGGTGCGTTAACACTGCATTATTGCAGTGTATGTATGCTTGCAAGACAATAATATTACGCTATTGTTATTATGATTGTTATTTTATAAAAATATTATTTTAAATAATATGATTGAAAGAATTTGATTTTCTGATTTTAATATATTTAATTTTAGATTGAAAATAAAATGGTTTAGAATTAATCATAGAATAATTTTGGATCATTGATTCCCTTGGTCAATCAACCAATTCAACCATCAATCTCTACTTCAATTTTAATTTCGGTGTAAGTCGCTTAGGGTCTTTGATGACGTGCATTTGTTTCCAAACTTAGATTCGAAAGGCATTAGAATATTTCTAAGTTGGTATCAATTCTCTATTTATTGAATTTATGAATACAATCTCAAGATTTAACCTTATTTATATTTTGAAAAGTTTTGAGATCAAAATTAACGTGGCATATTGTAACTTGGAATGAAACAAATAGACCTAAAAATTGGAAAGTTAAAGACTCTCAAATTTTATTCTTTTGATAATTTAAATATTTGGTTTGTAGTTTGTAACACCCTGTATTTCACTGTTTTAAATAACAGTAATACATATAAATATGTTTATAAATTTATTTGAGTTTTAGAAAATTATTTTAAATAAACGGAGTTCATCACTCAATCCTACTTGAATGTAGGAAGCTACGATTAAAATTTAGGTTGGAAAGTCAGGCGAAACCCGGCCCGCGAATTCCATTGACAGTATAATTATACTGCTCCAAAGACCTAATTTTAATTCGTGAACGAAAGACTTAAGGTTTTTATTTTATTTCCTACAATTCTATATTTTTTGAATTATTTTGGAAAAAAAATAAAATAATTTATGTTTTTCGGGCGAAACACGTAATCGGGTAGACGACGGAGGGGATTTTGGAGTTTCTAAGGGCCGATAAAGAGTTTATCTTAGGATTTTGAGATGATTCATGGGATGAATCGTATTTCTAAGTCTAGAAGGTTCTACAGGGTTAAAGTGAAAATTTGGGAATTTTACGCTTAAGTCCCTGAACTTTCTGTTAATTACCCTTTTGTCCTTAAGTTAGTTTCTAAGTTTTTTTTAGTGAATTGGGACAGAATCTTTGTTCCCAAACCCTTATTGGACCGTGTATATGAAGCCCAAAATTCTTGTCCATAGATTGATTTCATAAAGCCCATTTGGAAACTATACAAGTTTCCTATGTCATACTTAAGCTCAAATCTTTTGGTGGGCCCCACAAAAATGAATCCAAGCCCAAGTTGTCAAGGCCCATGCACAAGCCCAAGAAGGAGTGGGGCCTGCCTTAGTTTGGAAGAGTCAAGTGGATTCTTGAAGTTTCCACACAATTCCACAAGGTTCCACAATGTTCCACACCATTCTACATTTTTCTACTACATTCTACAATCTTCTCAACTCTTCTCAAATGTTCTAGGTTTTTCTTAAAATATCTTATGAAGAAAATCAGCCCAAAGTTAGTCAAGATAAGCTCACATTTAATGTGGCAAATAATCATCATTACACTTTATTGGCAAATTTGCAAAATTGTCTTTATACTTTTAGAATATTGGCAAAATGGTCCCTAGGAAATATTTGTATTTTAATGTTTGAACAAGACAACTCGTCCTACTAGATCCTTCTAAAAGTGGCGCCACCCATCTCTATAAATACCTTCTCTCACTTTTCACTTAGTTTCTATTGCCTTTTTGTTGAAAAACCCTAAAGTTCATAAGTCCTTTAGTGTTAGATTTGTGAAGCAAGTTCTTGGATTTCCTTTGTCATTGATCTTCAAGAGGTAAATCCTAATCTTCTTACTTAATCATGCCTATGTTCTTTAGCAAGTTTCTTGATTCAAAGTTTGTTTCATGTGTTCATCATTTTCAAGTTTCTAAGTCTTGAACTTTGAAAAATCATAATAAATTCTAGAAAAATCTTATGATGATGAAACTACTTTCTATCTTCTTGATATCATGCATATTATCTAAATCTAAGAGCATGATGTAATCAAAAATTTCTTTCCTAAAAACCTAGCCTTGGCCGAATCTATCAAAGTAGGTTTGGTAGAGTTTTGTTCATGTGTTGTCATGTATGATCATGTATTATATATGGCATGTATGTCTACACACTCTAATCCATGTTAGTTTCTTAAAAGGAAAATCTTTACTCAAAAATCTCTATGTTGGCTGAACCCTAGATGGGTGAGATTTGATGAGTTTTTGTTCATAGTTTTCATTAATGATCTTGTTAATCAAGCTATTAGTATGTATGCTTAATAAATCCAAGTTGGTTTATTAAACTAATAACACTAACCCTATGAACATGTTGAGGCCGAATCCTTGTATAAAAGAGTTAGGAAGTTTTGAGTTTCAACTTTAATTGCTTAGTCACTAATCCATGATTTAGGTTAATCAAGGATCATAAATCCATGACTTAATCATGATTAGGAATTTTAGTCACCCAAAACCCTAGAAGTCGTGACCTTGTAGTAGGATTCTGGATGTTTTTAGTTCTTGATTTGTTTTATTGTTGATTTGGTTGAAGGTGGTTGTGTTAACTCGTGACGGGATAACGAGGATCGTCGTATACGTGTTTCCGGTGATAACTCAGGTGGGAGAAAGAACCATTCCACAATCGGAACCGATAAGTAGTATATAATTTATAATAATGGTGTAGGGCAACCTAAACCCTACTAGTGGTCGAGTAATCGACAATACCAAAATCGTATTGGAAACTTTTTCGTAATACCAATGACGATTTGGGAATTGTAGGTTTATCGCCTTAGGTTAATTATTCATATTTGAGGATGTCTGAATTATTTATTTTGTGATCCGCTGGTTGGGGTATTCCATCTGCATGTGACATATTGTTTTGGTGTTTGAATAATTATGATAGTGAGGATGTTTGCTGTCTGTCACGGCCGTGATGGTTGTCATGGCCAGGCCGTGATAGGTTATGTGTTATAGGATTCTTGTCTTTGTTGTTTGTCACGGCCGTGACAGAATCTGACTTTGTTAATTATTTGGTTGTGATAAATTGCCTTATATGATATTGAGATGTTGGAATATTCTGTTGATTAATGTGTTATGCATGATCTGTCTGGGTTTAATACTATGCTTAGATGATTTTAAGGAAAGATATATATTGCTCGGAGGTATTTTGTTTGGGTGAGAGTTTTGAATATGAATTAGAAGTGCCTCGCTATTATAGAAGTGATGTGATATAGAATGTAAATGGAGGTTGTGAGGAAAAGCTTGAGGTACTAGGTTGCTATTGATAAAAGTCAGTAAGAATCATATGTTGTATTATTGTTCATAATTGTGTATTTGAGATACACGAGGTCCGAAGTTCTCGTGGACCGTTCCAAATTAGAATTTAAGTTGTGCAACTATAGTGTCATTGCTATGCATGAGCACCCTTGATAGAGTGAGAGAGAGAACCAGGGTGTGCACCGACGATACTGTGCAGCTATAGTGTCATTGCTTTGCATGAGCATTCTTACCATGGATGAGAATGTGCACCGGCACTGGGAACGTGTCACTTGGACGACTGACTGGCATCCCTAACGAGGGATGTGTGACAGGATTAGTAGTGGCCACGTCAGCATAAAGGTTTAGTTGCATGAGTTGAAGGGTAGAGGATGATGTTATAAAGTATGGATGATTGTAAATTGTGAGTGATGCATGTTTTTGACTATTATTGTATTATATGCTATGAATCTTTTCCACTTATGATGATAGAACTGTTTCTTATCTCCCTATTTCTGTATTTTTGTGTATGTCTACTTTGTTACTTTAGAAGACCATATGGACGACTATGTTACGGAGGAGATGGATGGAACCCCATACGAGACGGAGATTATTGAAGAGTTGAACGACGTTCCATATGAAGTTGACACTGAAGAACAACCTACTGATCCTGATAATGTAGCGTAGTAAGTTTAGGGCCAGTGAGTCACATAAGATGTTTTGTTGTCCGTTAGTTATAAGCAGTTTGTATAAATAAGTACCTGTGTGGGATCCTACTGAGAGGATACCCTAAACAGTGTTGTGTAAATTAAAGGATACTTATGTGTGTAATTATGTACTATAGTTTGTTGTGTTTTATATTTGTAGAAGTTATATAATTATTAATTAAGTTTTAATTTTTACGTATTTTCAACAGTACGTGCGCGATTAAGTAAATAAATAATAAGGTTTTTAACTTAATAATACAATGGGGCACAATGGGGTGTCTCGTAGTTAATCTTAGGTATCAAATATTAATTTTAAATATTGTTATATACCTAACCCAAAATGAGACAAAATGGTAATAAATCTGGTAAAACCAATATACAATGATCTTTGTTCTTTAAAATAATTAATTTTAGCCTAAGTATGCTCTAATTAATTTTAAGTGTACAAATGAACATCGAGTCAGGAATAATAAATTGGTTAATAATCTATGCAAGTCCAATTCTTAACAATAGCTCTTTTAAATTGGTACCGATACGTTGGGACATATGGTTCCTGCCTTGTTTGTCTTCGGACAACATTCCAACCTAATCATAGTTGTTGTCATTCCGAAATAATAGACACCTGGATGATAGGAAATTAGGAGTGTGGGGGCCACAGAGACCATGGGGACAGTCAAGCATCGAATCTGCCGACGCCTCAGTGTTTGTCGCATTGCATCGGGGAGTCCTGGGCAATAGGGCTATCTCGAAACTCAAGCAAGATAAATCATAACCAGATGTTGAGTACTCTCGGCGTGACAGTGCCGAGGAGATGACTATTAGCGGACTCCAACTGTGGGCTTGTGCACCGAGAGGACACATTTGTCCTGAATGCTATATCGACGGAATATTTGAAAACTTTAGTCACCTTGAAGTAAAGTTAGGTCTATTTCTAATCATGATTTCTAGTTTTAGCATTTTCTGAAAACATATATTTATTTTGTAAATGTATACTTTGATATATATCCACTTGAATAATTGTTTGTTTACTTGCATGATCATATCTACATTGCTAACCTAACGTAGAATCTTACCTCCATACATCATTTTTCTTTCTCCTTGTGTATGTAAGTAGCTGCTTCTTATAGCCGCTCCTTCAGTTGGACGAGACTCTGCCGGATAGACCTAGAGTTGAGACTACCGAACTTGGAAGGACTCACCATTGATCGCCACCAATAGATAGGACACTACAAGGGACGGTTTAAATAAGATATGAAGATTTTATGCTTTCCCCTTTTTGACTTTTTGAGTTCTCTAGTTACTTCCGTCTAGGGTTGCCCCTTACTTTCGATGCATTTTGGAACGCCTCTTCTTTAGCCATCGTCTCTTCACTTCCTACAGATGCTCCGAGGGACATTCCTGTAGACCCACTTAGTCTGTCGGTCGCTAATAACCAGGTAGTTCGTGCTCTTGGTGAGTCGGATCCTAAGGAGGAGGACGAGCTTGTAGAAGATGACTAGTGACGACACCGTACAACTTACCAAAAAAAAATGACGACACCGTACAAAGTTTTGGCTTTTTAGAGGATCCCTTGTGTTGGGATATTTTTAGTACTTTTATTTATTTTGGATATGTATAGATGTTAGGGGAACTTTTGATGTATTTTTGCATAATCCTATATGATGACAGTTCCTTGTATTTATGACTTTTGTATATAATTCTCTTATCCCATGAGAGGGTGTTGTATGCCCTATTTGACTTATAACTTTATAAATCTTTCATATTTATAAAAATTTTCGCGCACATGTGAAAAGTCGTTTGGGATTATGGTACCTAATCATTTTAAGTTTTTGTTAAGATATATATCACAGTCTTGATTTGAGAAGATTTTAAAACTGTTTATCAGGTGAAATTTTGATATCATACATATTACCATTTTCCAAGAGGACATTTTGAAATTTTTTGGAAAGTCCTTATTTAATTAACTTAACTAGTTTTACTTAAATTTAGGTGTTGCATAAGTCCCATGTGGAGATGCGATAGGACTTCCCTATGTCCAGAACTCAGACCCGATGGGACCCTAAAGAAGACAACCAGAAATCAGGAGATACTACTATGTTCTTTGAGGTTTGATGTGGTAAAAATGCATAGCAGCATGGGTGGTATGAAAGGAAATTGGCAACTACCAGACAAGTGGATCAAGTAACGGAGCATCGGTCTGGAGATGGAGCAAGCCAAGACATCAGAACAACAAGAACACAAAGGGCCTGTTTGGTTCAAAGGAAGAGAGGGTAGGGGAGGGAAAGGGGAAGGGAGAGGAGAGATTTTGATGAGACATTATGTTTGGTTGAGAGGGGGGATTTTAACAAAATTCATGTTTGATTCACAAGGGAAGGGGAGAGATTTTAAAACAAATTTACTTTTATACCTTTTTAATTTTGGATTTCTAAATACTAAAGTAAGGATATTTTAGGCAATTCATTTAAAATGTTTATGTTAATCTGGTTTGAAGCCATTCCTCATAAGCAAGCCTCCAACAAATCTGCTGTATAACAGATTTCTGTTATAACAGATTTATGTTATAACAGTTATAACAGTTTTCTGTTATCTGGTGATCCTACTCTTAAGCCACACTCTTCTAACCAACTCCTACATGCCTATATATATGATCCCTATTGTATTGTAGAAGTAGAGAGAATATACAAGAATTCTGTAAAATCTGAGAGATAGCTTAGAGTGTGAGGAACCTACTTTGTAATTTTGATTCTTTGATAGTGAAGCTCTTTTCTCCTTCTGCCCGTGGGTGGATGTAGCCACAATTTGGTGAATCACCCACGTTATATCTTGGTGTTTCTGTTTCTGTTTTCTGAGTGATCTTTAATCAAACACCTTCTGTGAGTGTGAATTACTGCGTTTTAAACTCAACAAACTGGTATCTAGAGCTCGGTTAGATCTTCAGTTCTGTTCTCGTGTCCAAAGATCTCTGTCAAGAACTCGTTAATTCAACAAACCTGATCTTCGGGTTTTGTTCTGCGTCTAAAGAACTCGTTCAAGAACTCGTTAATTCAACAAGAAGATGGCCAAAGCACCATCAAGATCGAGAAGTTTAATGGGAGAAACAGCTTCAACCTCGGCGCATCAAGATGCGTGCTCTGCTGAAGGAACAAAGTGCATGGGCTCCGCTTCGGTCAAGGTGGCAAGGCTGCCAAAGCTGCTACCCTGGAACAGAAGAGAAAGCTCATTCTTTGATTCTTCTTTCTCTATCGGATGAAGTACTCTATGAAGTCTCCGAAGAATCCCACTTTGCAGGCCTATGGTTGAAACTAGAGAAACTCTACATGACAAAATCTCTGTGCAACAAGCTATTGCTCAAAAGGAGACTATTTGGTCTTCGAATGAAGGAAGGTACACATCTTAAGGATCATCTTGATGAGTTAAATTCAATTTTACTAGAACTCAGAGATATTGATGTTAAAATGGATGATGAAGATATTGCTATGATTCTATTAGCCTCTTTGCCACCATCTTTTGAAAACTTTGTCAGTTCCATGAGCATTGGCAAAGATAGCATCACCTTGGAAGAAGTGAAATCCAATCTGTATTCAAGAGAACTCAGATTGAAATCTAGTAATATTGAAGACAAAGAATGCAACTGGTCCGATAGCTTCAAATCCCACAAAATCTCAAAGACAAGAAAAGGGGGAAAGGGAAAAAGAAGAGCAAGGTTGATCCAAAAGATATATGTAACTACTGCAAACAACCAGGCCATTGGAAGAAAGACTGTCCTAAGAAAAGGATGAAAGAATCAGTGGCAGCAGCTGTTCAGGATGACTCCTCATCTGATTCTGATCTAGTTCTCTCCATTGTTGATGATCAACAACATCAAGCTGATAAATGGGTGTTGGATTCAGGCTGTTCTTATCATATGTGTCCACATAGAAGCTGGTTCACCACCTATGAGGAGAAATCTGGAGGAAATGTCCTAATGGGAAATGATGCTCCATGCAGAACAGTTGGCACTGGTTCCATACAGCTCAAGATGAATGATGGAGTTGTAAGAACCTTAACCAATGTTAGGCATGTCCCTGAGCTTAAAAGGAATTTGATTTCAGTTGGAGCATTAGATGCAAAAGGTTTCACTTGCTATGTGGAAGGTGGAGAAATGAAAATCAAGAAGAATGGAGGTTCTGTGGTGATGCAGGGCAAAAGACAAGGAAATCAGATATCCTTCAAGGTTCCACAATAATGAGCTCGGTCTCATCCTGCTTGAGTGCAAGCCCTCGATTGTAATTCTCTATGGCACCTGCGCTTGGGCCATATGAGTGAAAAAGGACTTGAAATTCTCAGCAATCAAGGCCTGTTACATAAATATAAGAAGGAGCCACTCAAGTTACGTGAGCACCGCATTTATGGGAAGCAAGATAGAGGTAAATTCCCAAAAGCAATCCACAATACTAAGACATCTCTGGACTATATTCATTCAGATTGTTGGGGGCCATCCAAAGTTCCATCCTTAGGAGGGGCAAGATACTTTCTGTCAATAATTGATGATCATTCCAGAATGACATGGATTTTTCCAATGAAGCGTAAATCGAAGCATTCAAACACTTCAAGCAATGGAAAATCCCGATTGAAAATCAAGTGGGAAAGAAAGTAAAACGACTTAGAACCGACAATGGACTAGAATTTCGCTCGGAAGAATTCCACGAATTTTTGTAGGAATGAAGGGATAGCTCGACAACTCACAATGTAAACACTCCACGCAGAATGGAGTGGCGAAAGGATGAATAGAACCCCGCTAGAGAAGGCAAGATGCATGCTGTCCAATTCCGGCCTAGGCGAAATTATCGGATGAGAAGGTCGTTAATACAAACATGTTACCTTGTGAATAGATCTCCAGCTTCAGCTATGACTTCAAAACTCCCATAGAAGTTTGGTCCAACAAACCTGCAGATTACTCAGTACTGAAGGTATTTGGCTGCCCTGCATATTACCATGTAAATGAGGGAAAGCTTGAACCTAGATCGAAAAAGGGGATTTTTGTAGGATATGGAAATGGAATTAAGGGTTACAGAATATGGTCACCATCAGAAAAAAGGGTAATCATGAGCAGAGATGTCATCTTTGATGAATTGTCCTTGGTTCAAGGTAAATCTACATCAGAAGAACCAACAACATCAAAACAGGTGGAGCAATCAGGAACTGAACTCACAGGCCAACAACATGAAGAATCAACACCAAATTCAGAATTTGTTCAAACAATACAGCAGCTGCCAAGTGTGGATGACAAGGCTCCAACAAGGAAGTCATCAAGAAACACAAGACCTCCAATCAAATATGGCTTTGGGGATGGTTTCTTATGCCCTCTACATAGCAGAAGAAGTTGATTCATCAGAACCAGTCAGCTATCAGGAAGCTATAACTAGTGCTGAATCAGAAAAATGGATTACAGCCATGCATGAGGAAATGGAATCCCTGCAGAAAAATAAGACTTGGCAACTAGTCAAGCTACCTGAAGGAAGGAAAGTTGTTGGATGCAAATGGATATTCAAGAAGAAACCTGGAATTTCAGCTAATGATCCAATTAGGTACAAGGCTAAACTTGTGGCCAAAGGATTCAGTCAAAAGGAAGGTGTAGACTACAATGAGATCTTCTCACCTGTGGTAAGACACACCTCAATAAGAGTCCTACTTGCACTTGTAGCAAATTTGGATATGGAGCTTGAGCAACTTGATGTCAAAACTGCTTTCCTACATGGAGATTTAGAAGAAGATATACTAATGAAGCAACCAGAAGGATTTCATGTATATGAAGAAAAAGAATTGGTATGCAGCTTGAAGAAATCTCTGTATGGATTGAAACAATCCCCAAGGCAGTGGTACAAGAGATTTGACCAATTCATGATATCTCATGGTTACAACAGAGCCTCTATGACTCATGTGTTTATCACAGCAAGGTGGAGGATGGTTCATTCATATATCTACTTCTCTATGTAGATGATATGCTAATTGCATCAACTGATAAAGACGCAATACAGAAGCTGAAATCCCTTCTCAGTTCAGAATTTGAGATGAAAGATATGGGGGCTGCAGAAAGGATTCTAGGCATGGAAATTTTCAGAGATAGAACTCAGAAGAAGTTGTTCTTATGTCAGAAAAGCTACATTCTTAAAGTCCTTAATCGATTTGGCATGTCTACAGCCAAACCTGTGAGCATACCTCTGACATCAGGCATTCATCTTTCAGCTTCTAATCAGCCACAATTAGAATCTGAACAGGAATACATGTCCCGAGTTCCATATGCAAGTGCTGTTGGGAGTCTTATGTATGCAATGGTATGCACAAGACCTGATCTAGCACAAGCTGTAAGTGTGGTCAGCAGATACATGGGAAGACCAGGGAAGGATCATTGGCAAGCTGTAAAACGGATATTCAGGTATCTTAAGGGCACAATTGATGTTGGTCTCATTTATGGAATTAATGCATCATGTACTGTTGCAGGCTTCTCGATTTGATTATGCAGCTGATGTTGATACTAGAAGGTCCATTACTGGGTATGCTTTCACTTGTAGGAAGCTCATTGGTTACCCGGAAGGCTACACTACAACCAACAGTTGCCCTCTCCACAACAGAGGCAGAGTACATGGCCTTAATGTACGACTAAAGAGGGAATTTGGTTAAAAGGTCTTATAAGTGACCTTGGTTTCCCTCAAGAACAAGCCATAATTTTCTCGTGATAGCCTAAGTGCTATCGCTCAGCTAAGGATCAAGTCCATCATGAAAGAACCAAGCATATTGATGTTAGGTATCATTTCATCGAACCGAGAAAAGGATAAACGCCCGTAAGATTGATACAAAAGAGAATCCTGCAGACATGTTTACTAAACCTGTGCCTAAAAGCAAGTTCATGCCATTGTTTGGACCGCTCAATGTAGATTGCTGGAAATAACAACAAGTGAGATGGCAGTGGAAAGGAGATTTTGAGCTGATATCAAGGAAAGGAAAGTCTGTCAAACCAAGGTGGAGATTGTTAATCGGTTTGAAGCCATTCCTCATAAGCAAGCCTCCAACAAATCTGTCAGTATAATGATTTTGTTATAACAGTTATAACAGTTTTCTGTTATCTGGTGATCCTACTCTTAAGCCACACTCTTCTAACCAACTCCTACATGCCTATATATATGATCCCTATTGTATTGTAGAAGTAGAGAGAATATACAAGAATTCTGTAAAATCTGAGAGATAGCTTAGAGTGTGAGGAATCTACTTTGTAATTTTGATTCTTTGATAGTGAAGCTCTTTTCTCCTTCTGCCCGTGGGTGGATGTAGCCACAATTTGGTGAACCACCCACGTTATATCTTGGTGTTTCTGTTTCTGTTTCTGTTTTCTGAGTGATCTTTAATCAAACACCTTCTGTGAGTGTGAATTACTGCGTTTTAAACTCAACAGTTTAAAATCCCCTCCTCTTTCCTCCAAATTTAATTGACCTAGGAGGGGATTTTGCTCCCTTCCCCTACCCCCATCCCCTCCAAAAAAAAAAAATGAACCAAACAACAAAGATTTAAAAAATCCCCTCCCCTCCCCTCCATTTCATTTCCCTCTAGCTAAACACTATGGAAGACTCAACAAGATAGTGATTTTGCATGCATCACCACTGAATGTTGGTCTTGGGAAAGAAAGGCCAGAACACTGCCACCATCACCACCAACATTGTTGTTGCCTGAATTGTCGCCGTCGGAGTTGCCAACTGACTGTTGCCTCTGAAACCGCCTGATTGACGCCTCTGAAACCTCCTGACTGGCAGCCAGAACCTCTAGACTTGAAGCCGCCGAAAACTACATTGGAACCGTTGCTAAAGGAACCACCATTGTCGAAACTGCCCCTGCTGAAACTGAATATTCACACCATGGTGCTTGGGCCACCATCAAAACCGCCCGACCCACCAACACGACACCTGCCAGCCTTGCTGTAGTCGGAACCGCCAGTTGAGCCACCATGGGCATGGAACTGAGGACCATGAATGGAAGAAAGGATAACACCCAAGGTATGTTACTGAGGGTGAAGTAAGGAAAAATAGACAGGTAAAGAATTAGACCTAATGGGCCAGGCCCATATTGAATTTAGTCATTGGTCTCATGGAGAAGGGGTGAACTTAAAATTCTTCCAACTGGGCCCATTTTTTATACTAGTTAGCCAAGCCTCTTTGAGCAAACCAGCTGCAATTAGAAAATAGGAAAAGGTTCCTATTTGGTCCTCAAGTAAATTAATGCGTCTCCTGGTTGAAGAAGGCAGTAGAAACAACTTCCAATATCTTGAGGACAAGGTTCTTTCAGAAGAGGGTTGTTAGGACCTAACCCAATTAGGAATAAAAAGAAGTGTAATAGTTAGTTAATATTAGTTGAGAAGTTAGTTAGTTAGAGGTTCAGCTAAATAAATAGGGGAAGAGACTAAGGGAAAGGGGATTGAGAATTGGTAGTTTGTAAGATCTGGGCAAAGGCTTAGTTGTGAAAGGGAAAATCCTTGGTGAAGGGGAAACCATTGGAGGAGATTACTGTCCAATTTTGTTCTGTTTTTGTTCAAGAATTCAATAAAGAATCATTCTTTTCCTTCACTTTTCCATTTTTGTTCCTGGGTTCATAGCAGAAAGTGCATATTCATAGTCGTATTTGGAGTGAAAGGTTATATAGTCACTATTAGACTATAGGAATATATGGTTCTAGGTATTATAGTCACCAATAATGTTAAATTCAGGAGTCAGCTTCACTAAATCAAAACAAGGTGTCAGTATCATACTCGGATCATGCTGCCATAGAGAATGGAACCAGTGCTTGATAGTCATGCAGTTCAATCTTGTGATTGTGTTGAGCCCAGACATGAAGATTAGGTTTAAAATCTTGATCAGCGAGATGATGTGCCAGTACAATAATGACAAAGTTTCACGTCTGCAACAACTGATAGGCAAAGGAGGCAGATTCGATGACCTCAGAGATATGGATATACTGACCTATGCGCATAGGCATTCTCAGTACCAGACACAGTGGATGCAATTGAGCCATTGAGCCTAGTACCTATAGTGAAGTTATTTCATGTTCAGATAAGATCAGTAGAATGGTGCCATGGGTGAAGCCATCAGGCCCTTCACAGGAATCAGACATGGGAACTGGTTATTTGCTATAGTTGCTCTTCATTATCTATCTAGAACTTGAGTAGTTATAGGTGAAGACAACATTCTTACTTGGTGAGATGGCGGATCAAGATTACTGAGTCAGCCAGTGAGGAAATCCCTTCTATGTACTAAGACCAATTTGTTTGCTTAAGAAATTATTGTATGATTTGAACAGGTTTCCTAGGATGTAGTATAAATGGTTTGATGCATTTATAATTGGTTATGGAACTAATAACCTTATGTTAGTTATGTGTACCATCGGAAGTTTAAATCACATACCGATAAGTCCTTTGAGAATTTCTCAGCAACCACCATAGCTTTAGTACCATTTTTCGTAATTTGGTATCCTGATCGTTTTAAGAATAGAGTACCTGGTTCCCAGATTGCAGAAGAATCCATCTGTTCCAAATGACCAGGAAAATGTGAGGATGCATACTAAGATGAACAGGGAAAAGAGTATATTGTGTATACTTCAGAAATGATTTTTATGTTACCAGAAAATTATTAAAGAATCGTGTAATTTAAATCATTAAGCTGAAAATGAGGTTATTTTGGGCTTGAAACATGAATTAAAAAGATTATTGCAGCGATCTTGTGTGAAATGCAGGGAATGAAAATATCATTTGAGGTTAAAGCATTTGGGGTTAACATGCAGGGAATAATCAGTGTTATTTTAAGTGGTTTTTCAACAGAAATAAATCAAAACTGCATACAATATGGAAATAATAAAATATAGATTCACAGCACAAAGCTAAATTACAAGCTCAAACCAGAGCAATCTCATAAAGCATAAAACTTAGAACAGAAAAGAGTTGAAAGATATCAATGAGAGTGTTATTTTTTGTTGAAATTTCGTTTAGGTAGGGAAGGGGTAAATCAGCAATAGAGAGGATAAAGACTTTTATCATAGACCGTAGAAAAATGTAATAATGTTCATTGAAAAACAAATGATAACCTAATCGATTATATATACACCTAGATAATAAATGCACTCCTATTTACAAGAAATAATTGAGCTAATTCCTATGTTGGGAGTCCCACATTGACTAGAGACATGGTTTTAGTGGTGCTTATAAGCTTGGGCAATCCTCACCTTACAAACCTGTTTTGTGGGACGAGTTAGGCCTAACGTCCAAATTTTATCATATCCTAGATCTGTTATTGGGCCAAGATCTATGTTATTCCTTAGACCATGTACAAAATATATTAGAGGGAAAGAATGATGCATAATAGATTTTGAATAATTTACTTTATTTTTTATTTATATATTTTGAAGGCTAATTTTTATCCCTATATTAATAGGGATAATTTAAGGTTATAAGTCTAGTACTTAACCTAATTCCTAGCTTAAATAAGGATTAGTGCTTTTTCTTTAGTATCACATCAAAATACACCATAATATATCAATATAAGACAATACTACTTGATCCTATCACTATTCGTGGGCCGATTTCCCAAAATAAGGAACTCCACTACGAAAATGCCATTACCCCACTTGAGAGACTTCAAGAGAATTAGACGAAGAGTTCGGTGAAAATGAATAAGTGAATCACAAACTTTTTTCTTTTGACCAAAGTGAATCACAAACTTGGCAACTGACACGTTAAATTAATCTTTAGGTCCTGAATTATTTTGAAATTTTCAGATAGGTTCCTATATTTTAAAAGTTTGTAATCGAATCCATGAACATATAAAAAATTTGTAATCGGGTCCCTCACAGGGACGTACCTATGTAGATGGGGTTGGGGGCAGCTGCACCCACCAAATAATTTTTTTCAATTAAATTTTACATAAATTTGTTTTGTTGCCCCCACTAAAAAAATTATATTTCCCTCATTGCTCTATAACTCTATTCTAAATAACGTTAAAAATGTTTCACTCATTGCTCTACAATCATACTTTACATCATATCTTTTAAGCAAAATAGGTAAATTATTTCTATACGTTTATTTTGTTTTTCATATTGGTCCTATAAGTTTTTTATTTTTCAAATTGGTCATCACGTTACGTTCCGTTTTCACATTAGTCATTTCTGTCAATTTTGACTTAACGTCGTTAGTTTTGATGCCACGTGTCGGACTAAGGTGATAGCCACGTCAGATCAAAACTGACGATATTAGGTCAAAATTAACGGAAATGACTAATGTGAAAACGGAACGTAAAGTGTAAGACCAATTTGAAAAATTAAAAACTTGTAGGACCAATGTGAAAAATTAAATAAACGTATAGGAACAATTTACCTATTTTGCCTACCTTTTATTTTTTTCAGTAAAACTTTGTCACATATATAGAGAATATTTTCAATAGTGTTGAAAATGAAAAAATATATCATAATCTCAAAGTATGAAAACACGTAGAGAGCAATTATAACTTATAGAAGTTGATGTATCTTCAATTTTATGACTATAAAATGATATAGTTTTTATAATTTCTAATTTTTGACTTAATAATAATGATGTCATTATGTTATTGCTAATATATTTATATGATTTTTTATAAAAATATTTATGATATATGATCTTGCCCTCACTAGTCAAATTTTCTGGGTCCATCCCTGGTTCGTCATACACTTTTTCGTTAGGGTTTAATTAAGTATCCATTAGAGTTTCGTTAAGTGATCCATCCCCTCGTCGTTTGTGGGTCCCTGAACTTTTCAGAAAAATTCAAATTGGTCCCTATATTTTTTAGGTACACCTTGAACCAGACTGATTATGCATAAATATATCAAATATAAAGTTAGCATTATGGGATATTTAAGTTAATCTAAAACCAGACCTACCAGAAGTTGAACACTGAACCATGCTTTTCCTTTAGACAGATTTGTGTCAATCTCAAATTGCATTGCTGGGTCTATAAAGCCATCCGACAGAAGACCAAAATTAGAAAACATCAAGGAGTAAAAACTAACATAATACAACAGACAAATATTGTAGCACATGTATGAATACAAACAACAGATTGTTGTTGTTCATGCAAACAAGCCTTGAGAAAAACTCAAAAAAAATTTACCAACCCACAAAACCCTCCTTGCAAACCTAAATACTACTTCCATACCAACTAATGTTTTTGAGGCATTATCTGATAAAAAATGGAAGCAAGCCATGGATATAGAGATGGAGGCACTAGAGAAGAATAAAACCTGGGAATTTGTTGCTTTGCCGAAAGGGAAGAAACCAATTGGATGCAAGTGGGTGTATACAGTGAAGTATAAGACTGATGGATCAATTGAGAGATACAAAGCAAGATTGGTTGCCAAAGGTTTTACACAAACCTACGGGATTGATTACTCAGAGACTTTTGCTCCGGTTGCAAAGATGAATACAGTCCGGGTGATATTATCTCTTGCTGCCAATTATGGCTGGGAATTACAACAATTTGATGTAAAGAATGCTTACTTACACGGGGCCCTTGAGGAGGAAATCTATATGGAAGTGTAAAGAAGAGTATCGAAGAATTCATAGGGAATTTTCACAGAATTTGTGATTTCATTTCTTGAAAGAGCAACTATTACAACAGGCCTATATATAGCCTTTGGCAGTTACATTTGGCTGCATTTGGCAGTTACAAAATCATAACTGAATATGCTGACTTGGCATATTCAGTTATGCAGTTACTAATGCATACATTTGTACTATACTCTATTAGCCTCCCCTCAAGCTCAAGGTGGTTGCTGCAAGCAGACCACATTGAGTTTGGTTCTAAGTTCAGTGAATTTGGATGAAGAGAGGGGTTTGGTCAGTGAGTCTGCAATCTGCTCTGTACTGAGCACATGAGTGACCTGTAGAGCCTTAGTCAGAACTTTCTCTCGAACAAAGTGGATGTCAAGTTCCATGTGTTTGGTTCTGGCATGAAGAACTGGGTTGTGAGCTAGTGAGACTGCACTGAGATTATCACAGAATAGTTGAGGTGCTGTGAAGGGAACTCCAAGTTCAGTAAGTAGAGATTGGATCCAGATGGTTTTAGCTGTGGTATTTGCCATACTCCTGTACTCAGCTTTAGTGCTGGACCTTGCCACTAGAGGCTGCTTTTTGGAACACCAAGAAACTAAATTTGGCCCAAGGAAAATGCAGGAACCCGAGGTGGACCTCCTGTCATCTGGGTCACTTGCCCAATCAGCATCACAATAGGCATGAATAGTGAAGGGACTAGGAGGATTGGCTGGCTTGAGCAGCAGGCCATAGTGAATAGAGCCCTTTAGGTATCTAAGGATCCTTTTGACTGCATTCCAGTGAGTTTCAAGTGGTTGTACCATGAACTGGCAGACTTTGTTGACACTATAGGCAATGTCAGGCCGAGTGAGAGTAGCATACTGTAGTGCTCCAACAACAGATCTGTAAAGGTGTGGATCCGAGACAGAATCAGTTCCAAAACGAGTGAGTTTGCAATTGCTCACCATAGGTAAGGAGATACCCTTTGCTTCAGCCATGCTGGCTTTGCCTAGGAGGTCCCTGATGTATTTGGTTTGGGTGAGTAAGAGTTCCCCTGTGTGCATATGTGTCACTTCAACTCCAAGAAAGTAATCAAGATCCCCCAGCTCTTTGAGTGCAAACTGCATATTGAGTTTATGAATAAGATCCTGTATCACTGTAGAGGATGGACCGGTGATGATGATATCATCAACATAGACTAGGACATACAGGGAAGAGGAGCCCTTGGAGTAGATAAAGAGAGAAGGGTCACATTTGCTAGTGTGAAACCCAAATTGAATGAGTGCAGGAGCTAATCTTTCATACCATGCCCGATGGGCCTATTTGAGGCCATAGAGAGCCTTGTGGAGCTTACAAACAAGTGTCTTGTCATCATGTTCAAACCCTGGAGGTTGAGTCATATACACTTCCTCACTGAGAATGCCATTTAGAAAGGCATTATTCACATCAATCTGTTTGATAGTCCATTTGAAGGTGAGTGTCAAGGTGAGAATAACTCGAATTGTCACTGGTTTCACTACAGGTGAGAATGTTTCGTGGAAATCAAATCCATGTTGCTGGTGGAAGCCCTTGGCAACCAGCCGAGCCTTGAATTTGTTAACAGTGCCAGGGTTTTCCTTAACCCGAAAGACCCACTTACAGCCAATAGCAGTCCAGTTGGGGGGGAGAGGGACCAGGGACCGGGTTTGGTTCTTTAGAAGAGTTGTGTGTTCTTCTTTCATGGCAGTAAGCCACTGAGGATGAGAAAGGGCCTCTTTGACAGACCGAGGCTCAACATGACTTAAGAATAGTCTTGGTGGTAGAAGGCCAGTTTTGGACCTAGTAAGCATAAAGTGAGTGTTCATAGGAGGGGTGGGAGGTAATGGTGATGAGGGTTGACTAGACTGAGAGTTGAAAGATGGGGAAGAAGAGATGGCAGGTGAGGTTGGAGATGTGTTAGCAGGTTGACTCGACATAGGACTGAGTTGGGGTGATACAGAGGAGGTAGGTTCAAGTGAAGTTGGAGTAATGTGAGCATGTTGACTTGATTGAGGACTCGGTATGTGTGAGGAAGAAGAGTGAGGTTCAGATGAAGGGAAAACTGAACCAGAAGGGGGTTGAGAGGAGGGAGTATGTTGGTTTAAGGGAGTGGCATTGAGAGGTGGGTAGACGGGGACAGGTATAGAGGCTGGGAAAGTTGTGGATGACTCCGGTACACTAGGAGCAGAGAGGAACAATTTTGGGTAAGGGAATATACACTCATTGAATAAGACATCCTTTGAAATAAAAATAAGACCATTAGAATCTAAGCATTTGTGTCCTTTGTGTTGAGGGGACAAGCCAAGATAAATGCATTCGGAGGACCTGAATTGCATCTTGTGCTGATTGTAAGGTCTCAAGAATGGAAAGCAAGCACAACCAAAAATCTGAAGATTGGAGTAGTCTGGAATAGTACCAAACAAAGCATGAAACAGAGAGGAATGGGACTTGAGTGCTGTTGTGGGCAATCTATTGATTAGATAAACCGCTTGAGTGTGGTCCCAAAATTTAAGAGGCACGGAGGCATGAGAAAGTAGGGTAAGTCCCATTTCAACAATTTGCCTATGCTTACGCTCCACTGTCCCATTTTGATGGGATGTGTGGGGGCAAGTGAGCCTATGAAAAATGCCTAGATCCGCTAGGTATTTGGAGAAGGGTCTGAATTCTCCTCCCCAATCAGATTGGACAGCCTTGATTTGGGCTGAAAACTGAGTGGAAATAAGGGTTGAGAATAGTTTGAAGGCATTCAATGCATCTGATTTTTGTTTTAGAAAATATATCCAGGTAAAGCGAGTGTGTGCATCCACAAAAGTAATGTAGTAGGAGTAACCACCATGGGATTGGTAAGGGGATGGACCCCAAAGGTCACTGTGTATTAATTCAAAGGGAGTGGGATGAATGGAAGTGGAGGGTGGAGCATGTAAACGATGGGATTTTCATATGCAACAGGCATTACAAAATTCAAAATCAGTTTTATTCAATGAAGGTATATTACAGAGTTGTAGGACAGAGTTAACAGCATTAGTATGTGCATTCCCTAATCTATAGTGCCATGTGGCAAAGGTAGTTGTTTCAGTGGGTAAAGTAGAAGAAGACTTAGCTAAGGGCTCAGTAGGAGCTGGATTACAAAGAGTGTGTTGAAAACAAGAGGAGGAAGGCTCCTTGAGGATGTTGATGTTGTCAAAGCTATATAGCCCATCACCTCCAAGCGAGCCTTCGAGAAGAACTTGATTAGAACCCTGAGATTTCACATAACAAGAAAAGGGGTGAAACTCAAAATAGACATTATTGTCTCATACAAACTTAAAGACAGAGACCAGATTCTTTGTTATATTAGGGACAAGTAATAGATTATTCAAGGTGAAAATGATATGGGGATGGGAGGGAGAGGAGAATTTGGATGAACCTATTGAGTCAATAGAGAGACCTTGGCCATTTCCCATAAGAACTTGGTCCTGGCTTGTAAAGGGATTGCTACGACTGAGGTTATTGGAGTCTGCTGTTCGATGATGAGAGGCTCCTGAATCAGGGAACCATGACTGATTATCAAATGGTCTTTGTAGAACCTCTTGAGTGTTAGGAACAAACTGAGGTTGTTGCATCACTAGATTGGCACTGGGCTGAGATTGCTGTCGTGCAGAAGGACCATTAAAATTCTGCCTGAACCCTTGAGATTGATGGCCATATCCTTGCTGAGAAGACCCTGAATTTTGGAATTGATTGGGTTCTTGAAATTGGTTAGGGATCTGCATCTGACCTTGAGGAAAATTAGATTGGGGTGGAGGTCTCTGTGGTGGCACGAAGGTTTGGTCAAACCTATACCAGCAACTGTAGGCATCGTGACCATATTTGTCACATAGCTGGCAGGTGGGTTTTGGACCACCACGCCCACGTCCACGTCCACGTCCACGGTCACGACCTCCTCGACCGCGATTTCCACTGTTGAAATCCTCGTGATTCTGCTGAAAATTGGGAGAGGAGGACGAGTGAGGGAGAGTCGATGCTTGAGCCACATTAACAGTGATCGATGGTGAAGGTAATTCTTGTCGGAACTTCTCGAATTGAGCATCTTGCATCAACAGGAGAGCTTCTATGTCATCAATTGAGGTTTGATCTGGTCTAGCATAGATCATCATGACAAAATTGTTGTATTCTTCTGGAAGACCTTCAAGAACAGTGTCGATATGGTCCTGATCAGTGACTGAATCTCCAAGAGCTTGCAAAGACTCAATTAGGGCAAGAATTCGAAGGAGATACTCAGGAATTGAACGAGGTCCCTTCTTCGTGTTCTTGAGCTCCAATCTGAACTGACGAATCTTCGTTCGAAGATGAGCGTGGAATTGTTTATGGATCTTTTCCCAGACTTGCCAAGAGTGTTTACATCCGATGAATCGGGGCAAGATCGAGGGAGAGAGAGAATTGAGGAGCCAAGTGAATAGCATATGGTCTTGAACAACCCATAGCTGATAGGCTTCCGATTCAATTCCTAGGGTTTGATTTTCCTCCGACGTGAATTGAGGGGGAATCACAGGATTTACAACATACCGATGCAATTTGTGTGCGATGATGATAGCTTCCACTTGCTGTTTCCATAGTAGGTAATTTTGATCGTCGAGTTTGATTGATAACGATGGATTGAAGCTCGCTGGCGCCGGAGAGTTCACCGAAGCGCCATTGTTGGTGTTGAAAGGATTCGACTCAGCCATTGAAGAGTCGATGAGGACGAAGAACAGAAGAAACGTGACGAAGAAGAAGGAAGAAGAGAGCCTAGGCCCAGAATTTAGCTCTAGATACCATAAAGAAGAGTATCGAAGAATTCATAGGGAATTTTCACAGAATTTGTGATTTCATTTCTTGAAAGAGTAACTATTACAACAGGTCTGTATATTGCCTTTGGCAGTTACATTTGACTGCATTTGGCAGCTACAAAATCAGTTCATATTCAGTTATACAGTTACTAATGCATACATTTGTACTATACTCTATTAAAGTGCCACCGGGATATGGTAAGAACGTCCTGATCAATACGGTTTGCAAGTTGAGAAAGGCATTATATGGGTTGAAACAATCACCCCGAGCATGGTTTGGAAGGTTCACTAAAGTTATGACAATCTTGGGATCCAAACAAATTCAAGGTGATCATACATTGTTTATCAAGCATTCAACATCAGGGGGAGTGACAATACTGTTAGTGTATGTGGATGATATCATAGTGATTGGAAATGATTGGAGGGAGCAACAAATATTGAGTCAGTGTTTGGCAAAGGAGTTTGAGATAAAAACTCTTGGGAAGCTAAAATACTTCTTGGGGATTGAAGTAGCTCACTCCAGGAAAGGTATTTTCATATCCCAACAAAAATGTCACAGATTTGCTCAAAAAAATAGGAAAGGCAGCATGTAAACCAGTGAG
Source organism: Sophora flavescens (assembly GCA_030762895.1). NCBI lineage: Eukaryota > Viridiplantae > Streptophyta > Magnoliopsida > Fabales > Fabaceae > Sophora > Sophora flavescens. The sequence continues at coordinate 97,330,181 of CM061068.1, read as the reverse complement.
CACACCCACGGATCCGAGTCTAAAATTGGGTAATGCAGAAGAAGATGCAGTGGTAGATAAAGAGATGTATCAACGTTTGGTTGGGAAATTAATTTATTTATCCCACACAAGACCATACATTACGTATGTTGTAAGTCTTGTTAGTCAATTTATGCACAACCCAAAAGAAGTCCATTTACAGGCAGCCCATAGAATTTTGCACTATCTCAAGGGAACTCCAGGAAGAGGAATTTTATTCAAAAAGAATGGGAGTATGACTCTTGAGGCATATACTGATGCTGATTATGCAGGGTCAATTACTGACAGGAGATCCACTACTGGATATTGTACATTCCTGGGAGGAAATCTTGTGACTTGGAGGAGTAAAAAATAGAATGTGGTGGCACGATCTAGTACTGAAGCTGAGTTTCGGGCAAAGACACTAGGTATTTGTGAGTTACTTTGGCTCAAAATTATCCTAGAAGACTTGAAGATTAAGTGGGAAGGACCTATGAAGCTCTATTGCGATAATAAGTCTGCAATCAGCATTGCACATAATCCTGTCCAGCATGATCGAACTAAACACATTGAGGTAGATAGACATTTTATCAAGGAAAAACTTGATTGTGGTTTGATTTGCACTCCGTACGTACCTTCACAGGAACAACTCGTAGATATTCTAACTACAGGATTGAGCAGCCCAACCTTTGAAAGAATTGTTTCCAAGCTGGGAATAGAAAGCACCTATTCACCAGCTTGAGGGGGAGTGTTGGAATTAGAATAGAGTTAATTGTTCTAGTTTCCAAGTTGCTTAGATTCATTGTACAAGAATAGGATAGATGCAATGCACCTTAGGGAATGATGTTAGCTTAATTATCTTCCTTGTAAATTGTATTTATCATTTATTTCCTTTTACTTCCTATGTAAATTTCATGTGTATAAAACTATAAATAGATCATTTGGCTGAGTGGAAAATACACTCTAGCACATTCAGAAATTCTTGTGTTAGATCTCTTCTTTACTGTTTCAATATTCAGGCTTGCAGGAGAGGTGAAAGGGTCATGGTTTTTGTTACCAAGTATAGAATATTGATAGTTAATGCAACTGCATCTAACTTGTCATGTAAAAAGAATGAAAAAATATTCCAGGAGAAATTAATCCTGTTTACTGCAACTAAATCTAGCTTGTCTAGCATAGTAGCATGTTTTTGTGTTTTCTTTGTTTTAGTGTAGTAATTTAATTTCCACATCATAATATATTTTAGTATCAAATAGAAGAGAAAAGTGCCCAATTAGAGTCTTCGAGATTCAGCACAAAGTAAACTTACCACATATTATTTTGTTATGATCATTAGCAAAAACCCTCACTAGTTCCCCCTGACAAAGAGAACAAATTAAACCCAAAAACAGAATAAGAATAAACAGCCATAAAATTGTCATGACCAGGAGATATATCTGCCATTTTCAAGAAATATATATTCATGTAAGAATATTGATTAAATTCAAATATATTGAATCTTGAATGATAAATAATTAAAATCAGGGAGTAGACTATTAGATTTGTGCTCAAACAAAGGACGGAGAAAAAAAAAACAAGGGTGCACCTGGAAACAAAAGAAATTAGACCTACAAAATGATCATTTTACTCCTTTCATCTGATTCGTTTTTGGTAATTTACAATTGTGAAAGTATCTAAGACCCCCACTATATTTAATGTCTTCACGAATAAGGATACAAATGCACAAGAGTTTACAAAAATATTATAAACTGACTAAAAAGCCCCCACACTAAATTATTACTCGCTCACTATTTGGAGCACAGAGGTTAGTCTCCCTCAACTAGTTACCAAAATCATTAACATGATTCCATACGGAGCACAGATCAGTCAACAGATTTCTTCACACCATTGGTAGTAATCTAGATTCTAGAATTCTAGACTGCTCTCCCTTTTCACAAAAATAATGACAGAAAACCTCTATGTTGCTGCTTATTATCACTCCACAAACTAGGGATTGCTTCGGTAGGTTTTCCAAATCTCAGGAGTTCAATGTAAACCTAAACAAATAGAAGTAACTCCCTAACCAGTCTCCTGAACAAGATGATACACATCAGTTCACATGCGATTTGGGTCAAAGCCCAATATTCCATTAGACTATTTTAGTATGTCCGGAACTATATCTCAATGTGCTTGCTTCAATAAAGCCAGAAATTGACTGAATATAATTGAGAAGGGAATGAGAGGATATGTAAAAGTGACATAACTTAGAAGGACCTATTAACTACTAGTAGTTTCAGTTAGCATGTACGTAGAATGTGTTTTTATTAAATTATCCAAGGAAATAGTGTGTTGAAAATATCAAAGTTGTATTGAAACTCTTATTCTAGGAAATAGCTATTGAGTTTATGATACTTAGGAATCAGCTTATTATGACTTGGGAATGATCTAAATTCATTTCTTGTAAAGTGTATATAAAACCTGTTGATATTGTTTGATTAGTATCTGACATAGTCTAATTTAGTTTCCTTGTTTATATACTAATTGTAAATAGGAGTTATGGTCAATTAATCCCTAAAATCAAAGGATTCCATATTGCATATTTGTAAATCATTTATCTATAAATTCAGAAAGTTGAGAGGGTTTCTCTCAAACTATTCAACTATCATATGTTGATATCAAGAGCTAAGGTTCGATTAGGTCAAGAACCGTTTTCCGACGACCATCTTCGATCACCAAAGTAAGGTGACTTGACATCTCAGAAACGGTCGGTGAGTGTATTCCATGAAGACCCATCACTGTCCACTGCCACACGCGTGTCACGCACCGCCACCATCCAATGTCTTCTGCGTGCGTGGGGTCCACACGCCACCTTCCACGCGTCCGTTCATTTTTCGACCTTTTCCGGATTGTGATCAAAAGTCTTTTCCGATGCCACTTCTCAAAATGATGATTCTGATGCTGGTTCTAGGGAAGGGCTTAATCTTTTTTGCTTTCTCTGGAAGTCGCCCACTATTACATTAGAGAAACCCAATGGTAAGAATTTTGTGGATTGGCATAATGCTGTTGAAGTTTGCTTTTTAGGTCAAGGGCTTCATGAATATCTCACCAAGAAGGAAGCAGATATTGATGCTAAGGTTCGCTATCAATAGAGAAGGGCGGATTATCAGTTGGTATCTCTATTATGGTAGTCTATTGATCCGGAGTTGATGATGCACTTTCCCCTTACAAAACTTGTTATGAAATATGGAAGAAAGCTCAAAATATTTGGAAGGTGCTAACTATCATGTTTGGTCTCAAATTATGGAGATGCCAATTGTTGGCTAAAGGAAACAAGGGCTCCAATGTCGCCTATTTCAGGGGCTGGAAACATCCTTCTCCTATTCTCTCCATGTCTTCTGTCTTACTTGCACCCATTCTCTCTAATAACATTCTTTACATTACCAGGATTACAAAGCACTTTAAGTGTTATGTAACCTTAAATTCTACCCACTTGTGTTTCGGGACAATCTTATGAAGATGACGATTGGCATTGGTAAGGAGAGAGGAGGCCTCTACTACTCGGTGTAAGAGACCACTATAGTTGAAGAAGCAACCATATTCATCTGGTTGTTGAACTCGCTCTCTGATTCCATTCATGCGCGAGTCATAGGTTGCACACACGCTTGGGAACTGTGGGGTGAACTCCACAATCACTTCAATTCTCAGACAAAAGCATGAAGCGCTCAATTGCAATCCGAGTTGGGCACATCACGAAAGGAGACAGAAAGATCAGGCCCTATGGCTATGGGCCTGCTCCATGTAAACTTCTTTAGCAAGCAACCCATTTAAGAAAGCATTATTTACATCCAACTGTTGGATTGTCCAGCCATGAGTGATGGCCAAGGTAAGTATAACATGCACTGTTACAGGTTTCACCACTTGAGAAAACGTTTGTGTGGTCAAAACCTGGCTTCTGAAGAAAACCTTTAGCTACCAAACGTGCCTTATATTTGTTCACTGTACCATCCGGGTTCTCTTTTACTCGGAATACCCACTTGCACCCAATGTCCTGCCTATGGGATGGGAGATCAACCAATGTCCAAGTGTTATTTCTTAGCAAGGCATCATATTCAAGTTGCATGGCCTCCTTCCAATGGAGTAAGGTCAAGGCCTCCTTGGGAGAATTTGGTTCTACATGAGTAAGAAAAGCAGTGGACAGCAACCTGGATTTTGACCTTGTAACCATAGGGTGAACATTACAGACCTGTTGTGAGGGAGAGGGAGGACTAGAGGAAGGAGACACAGGATATTGAGGGGTGAGACCCGAATCTAGAGAAGGTAAGGGCTGGTAATCTGAAAAATCTGAATGCTGAGAAATAGGAGAATGTGGAATGGAGGAAGAGATTAAGGGTGAAGGTGCTGCACAAACTCAGGTGGAGGACTAGAGGGTGGTGGAACAACAGTAAGAGGGATAGGAGGACATGGCAGAGATGTGGACTGAGAACAAGAATCGGTTGAAGAATGCACCAGTTCATGAGCAAAGAGAAATTTAGTTTCATTAAATTGTACATCTTTGGAGTGTACAGTCGACCATCATTGGAAAGGCATTTGTAGCCTTTATGGGACGAAGAGTACCCCAAGAAAGTGCATTCGCAAGACCAGAACTGCAATTTATTTTTGTTGTAGGGTCTTAGACAAGGGTAACAGGAACATCTAAACACCTTTTAAAATGAGTAATCAGGTTTAGTTTAGCAATTAATCAAATAGGTGGCAGTGAGGAAGACATGATCCCAAAACTTCATTGGCAATGAAGCTGGGGCAAGGAGAGCCAAACCAGTCTCCACAATGTGCCCGTGTTTTCGCTCTACATTCCCATTTTGATGGTGAGTGCGAGGACATATGACCCTATGAACAATGCCTAAATCATTGAAATACATGGCAACGGGCCAAAATTCTCCGCCCCAATCAGTTTGGACAGATTTAATTGAAGTCTCAAACTGAACTTTAATGAGCTCTTCAAACTGTTTAAAAATAGTTAAGATCTCAGATTTTGCTTAAGAAGGAACAGCCATGGAAAGCGAGAGCATGCTTCAACTATGGACAAATAGTAGGTGTACCCTGTGGTTGATTGTACAGGGGCAGGTCCCCACAAGTCAAGAAATAACAATTCAAAGGGTTTGGTATATTAAGTAGTGGAAGAATGAGATGGTAGTCTATGTGACCTACCAAAATAGCATGCAACACAAAAATCTGTCACAGTTTAATAAACATTAGGAATATTATATTTTTGAAGAATATGTATGACTGTTACATCATTAGCGTGCCCAAGTCTACAGTGCCAAATATAGTAGGAATGTGACACTTTATTTTCAGTATTATAACTTGATACAGAATTACATGAAACTTCTTTCTTGACACTATTACTAGAAGGAATACAACATGAAACACAAAGACAAGTTGGAGAGTTTGGAGAAGAAGCCACAGAGAGTTGAGGAAACACAGACCTTGAGAGGTGACTTGTCCAGTTAGAAGAACCTGTTTACTAACCTGAGATATGGCATAACGTGCATGAAGTTGAAACTCAAAGGAGGCATGGTTATCACGTCAGAATTTACTGACACTAAGCAGATTTTTGGTGATCTTAGGTACATAAAGAATTTTATTTAGTGCAAGAGTGTTGTGTCGTGAGGTGAGATTAAAGATGCAAAATGATAAGCCTCTGGCTTATCTAGTTTTATAACTAGTAGGACTGTGGTTTATGTGCTAATTATTCGAGTTCAATCTCGTTTTCGCCCAAATTGGCCTTGTTTTGTTCCTAAGTTAGACTTTGACTCGTTTTATGTATTTTTAGTCTATTTTGAGCAGGATTACGTTTTTTGTTTCTTTTTATTGTTTCAAGTTGAAAGTGAAGCTCTGGGAGTCAAGGAAAATCAAGAAAACAGTAGAAATTGCCATTCTGGAGATATTCGCCCCGCGAGAGGATGCTCGCCTCGCAAGCCTGAAGACCAGCTGAGCAGCAACAGTCATCCTTTCTGTCTCGCCCCGCGAAGATACTGCTCGCCTCACGAGCCTGAAGGCCTGACTGTGCCAGAAATGACATCCTCTCTGTCTCGCCTCGCGAGAGTCCAATTTGAATGCGCACCAATTTTAATATTCGCCTCGCGAGAGCTTACTCGCCTCGCGAGCGAGCGCAGATCCTGAATTCTATAAATTGCTGTTTTAAGGCAGATTGAGGGGATCTCTTGGAGCTTTTGATTCTCCACTGTTTTGCAGCGTTTTAGGACGAATCCTTGTTACTCTGGAGCTGCGTCTCCCTCTTTTATTTTATTATTGTACAATGGTGATTATGTCCGATTGCTTGTGCGTTGTTACAGGCATGAGGAGCTAATCCCCTCGTCTAAGGGATCAATGAAACCACCCATGGCGGTGTAGAATTCGACGTGATGTATGTTTCTCTCCCTTTCTCAATTAATGTTTTCCAATTCTGATTTGATTGTGTTGATCATATGCTTGCGTGATTGACCAGTTAACGCGTTGAGGCTTAGGAGGCAATTCGCGTTTTAGAACTTGAATTGGGATCATCGATCGAATATTGCACGAGAGTGAATAGGAGATCGGTGCAACCTTATAGGAACCAGATTTAATAGAGTTTGATGATTAGGGTTATGAGACCTAGTAAGTGATTAATCCAATCGTTGAATACGTCCTAATGAGCACGACAGTGGATTTAGGAGAATTTGGGGGTCCTGGTTGACATAGTAATTGAACCTAGGGAGTGGATCATCATCACTTGGGTACTATGCATGATTGGGTAGGTGGATTTGTGACCTTAGATATTTAATTCCAGATTTTAATACCATATTTTTAATTGATTTGTTATTTGAATTGCGATCTTAGTTTCTCTCTCCTCAACCACTTTCCTCGCTTGATCAACGTATCTACTTTCTCGCGAATTGGTAGAATTGGTAGCCCAATCCCTGAGTTCGACCTCGGTAATCGCTTACCGTGTTTTTATTACTTGCGACGACCCGATACACTTGCCGGTGACTCAACACAAAACCAACTGAAATAATAGGAAGGCCAAGACCATTACCCATGAAGACTTGATCTAGGCCACAGGAACTTTTTTGCTGTTGAAGATTTGCAGCACCAGAGGTCATATGGTGTGTAGCACCACTATCAACATACTATTTACCCGAATTGGAGCCTAAGCCAGAAGCAACCATAGTCATAGGGCCTGAACCAGCAGCCACAATAGAGGCCTTCTCTCTCCTTACCAATGCCAATCCTCAGTACTTTAACGACGTCATCGGGGGTGTGCTGCTTGGGAGGCCACATGTTGAAGGAGATGTCGCCAGCCTTGGTGGCGGCAAAGCTTCTATTGGTGGCAATGGTTGACTGTCTTGGTCGATTGAGATGAGCTTGAGATGCCAAGAACACAACACCCAAAGGAAAGTTAGGGTTATGTCTTTTTACTTCATGGGGACTGTTGTGCAATTTTCTGGATTTATTAAATTTTATTAATTCTACATAAAAGTACTATTTGGCAAATTCCAAAAGTTATTGTAACTTGCTATAGCAGGTAAAAGTAGTGTTGCACTTATCTTTAGTTGTGTGCCCTAGAATTCACCCTCCTGATAACAATAAGGTAGAGACAAAATTATGGCTGCAAGAAAAGAAATCATAATGACAGGGGGAGTCTCTTGAGGATGAGCCTAAACCAAAAGGAAGAATGGATAGACCGGATAATATGTTCTTCAAACAAAGATATATACAAGGAGGCTGTTATAATATCTCATCCAAGCTCCAATACCCCTCTCAATGATACTATCAGGCCATCGAATGACTCTTTTTGAGACAAATCTTGATGTACATACTTCTTCACCCTTTGATCCCGAAAATTCCTATATTGAATCCACAAGTTGAAGATCTGAGTACCACACCCCCTTGATGAACGAAAACCACATGATAGGTTGGGTTTCTCAAAATCATCATTTAAGATTGCCTAACCTATCACTGATTTTGTATCTTAACATCCTATCTAAATCTCATCTTGCCTTTTGTATCCTTTGTATCTATTCCTAGTCATTTTCAGGAAGCCCTTGAAGATCCTACCTAAGTGGAAATCAGCTATAATAGAGGAAATGAAGGCTCTTCAGAAAAGTTCTACTTGGGAGATGGCCGAACTTCCTATGTATAAGAAGACAGTAGGGTGTAACTGTGTGTTTTCGGTAAAGCACAATTCAGATGGAACAATTGAAAGGTACAAAGCATGATTGGTTTCCAAGGGATGCACTCAGACTTATGGAATTGAATATCAAGAGATCTTTGCCCCTATGGTAAAGATGAATATTGTTACAATCATACTATTCCTTGCAGTTAATCTAGACTAGACATTAAGGCAATTCGATATAAAGAATGCCTCTTTCTACACAGTGATCTTCTGGAACAAGTGTATATGGATCCACCTCCTGGGTTTAAACCAAAGTCCAAAAAAGAGGTAAAGTATGCAGGTTTAAGAAAGCCATGTATAGGTTGAAACAGTCACCAAGGGCATGGTTTGGCAGATTGAGCTAGTCTATGAAACAATATGGTATCAAGCAAGCTAAGGCACATCACACTCTATTTTAAAAACAGATGGGAACGATATTACCTAGCTACTTGTTTATGTTGATGACATGATAGTCACAAGCAGCAATCCTAACAAAATAGAGAATCTTCGGAACTACCTGTCTAGGGAATTCGAAATGAAGGACTTAGGAGATCTAAAATGCTTCCTGGGATTGGATGTATCTTAGTCTAAACACAGATTCTTCCTTTGTCAATGAAAGTATGCACTAGATCTCTTGAATGAGACTGTGAACTCAGCATCTCAACCTGTTGATACACCCACTGAGGTGAGGTAAATCATGGTTTAAGTATCTACCGTGATCAAACTCCGACAAACAAAGAGAGATAACAGAAGCCCGTGGGAAAATTGATCTATATAACTCATAATTGACCAGACTTATCTTATGCAGTCAATGTCCATAGTCAATTCATGCACAATCCAAGTGACCGACATATGGGGGCAATGAATCGTATTTTGACCTATCTTAAGTTTTCCCCAGGCAAAAGTATAATTTTTACCAACATTGTAGGTTACACAGATTCAAATGTTGTCGGATCCAAAATGGATAGACAGTCTACGTCAAGTTATGTATCATTTATTGGGGGCAATTTAGTATCATGGAGAAGCAAAAAACATAATGTGGTGTCGCTATCCAATGTAGAAGCTAACTACCGTGCTCTTCATCATGGAATTACAGAGCTCACCTGGTTGAACATTCTCCTAAGTGAACTTGCTTTTGGTTCAAAACAACTAATGATACTTTTCTGTGACAACATTGCAGCAACTGTTGATATTGCAAATAATCCAGCGCAACCTGATGGGACCAGGCATGTTGAGTTGGACAGAAAGTACATCAAACATAACCTAGACTCAAAAGATAAAAGTCCCCAACATTAGAAGTGCATATTAGCTAGATGACATTATGACCCATGTTGTACCTAATGGTCCATTCTATACAGCACACTATCCAAGTCGGGCCTGTGATATATGTGCACCAACTTAAGGGAGAGAGTTAGCAAGTACATTTGTGTATGGTAGTAGAACGCATGTATTATTATATTATCCTAGGAAGTACCAACATGGCCATGGCCAAACACAGTTGGTAGATAGTTTGACTCTTTAAGCATGTAGTCAGGGATTTGATATCCTACCATGTGTATGGAAAATGCTCTGTTGGGAGAGGCGAACTCACTTCATGATCTCTAAGTCTTGAAAGAGATTGGTCTCTAGCTATAAGCTGGGGGATACCCTTAATGCACCAAAAAAAAATCATCCTAGGAAATAGTGTGTTGGAAATATCAAAGTTGTATTGAAACTTTTATCTATGAAATAGTTAGTGACCTAATGCTACTCAGGAATCGGCTTATTATGGCATAGGAATTATGTAAATAAATTTCTTGTAAAGTGTATGTAAAACCTATTGATTATAATAAGATGTATTTTTCAGTCTTACAATCAATTGTTTCCTTTATCTATTTATCGATACAATTTTAGAATTGAAGACAAAAAACACTACAACAACAACAACAACCAAAGCTTTTTCCACTAGGCGGGGTCGGCTAAATAGATCAAACTGCGCCATATTGTTCTATCTTAAGTCATGTCTATAGACAAACCATTGACCTCTAAATCCTTCCAAACGGTTTCGCTTTTAGTTTATCTCGATCTCTCTAGACCTCTGGAGATTAGGCTGCCCTTCATTTGATCTACTCTCCTTACTAGGGACTCTACAGATCTTCTGCATACATGCAAACCTTTTAAGGCGACATTCTACCATTTTTTCTACAATAGGAGCTACCCCGACTATCTCTATAACGCAATCATTCCTAATCCTATCTTGTCTACTATTTCCACTCATCCAACGCAACATTCTCATCTCTGCTACATTCAGTTTATTCTCGTGTTGACCATTACCACCCAACACCCAGTCTTATACAACATCGCAGGTCTTATAGCTTGAGCGGTAACTTTTATCACATAGAACATCCGAGGCCTTCCTTCATTTCATCCACCCCTCTTGAATCCCATGGCTTACATCCCGCTCTATTTCTCTGTCGTTTTGTATGATGGACCCAAGATATTTAAACCATGTGACTTGTGGTATGGTATGGCCTCCAACTTTAACCACTAAGATAGGACTTAGGAGTGATGCGCTTCTTGCTAAACTTACATTCGATATACCCCATCTTACTTCTACTTAAACGAAAGTCATGTGTTTCCAGAGCTTGTCTCCACATCAATAACCTCCCATTCATTTCCTCTTCCGACTCTTAAACTAGGATTATATCATTTGCAAAAATCACTACAAATATTAGTTCAGTAATTAATTTTTGCAACACCATTAAAAATGACTTATCCGACTAGATGGGGAAGTACATAATTTTTCATCGCAAAAGAAAAAAAAAATCCATATTGAACTTTTAATGCTGACTTTTCAGTTTTATCAAGCATATACTAGGATAAAGAAACAATTCTATGCAAGAATAATATCGACAGATATAGCCGTATGTTATTCGAATACCGCATAATGTACACAACATATATTATAAGACTCAATGACTTAGAGATTTTGATATATGACAAATACAATTTAATGTGTGTGCAAGTGTTTTATTGTCAAATTGCAAAGACAGGTATCAAGCAGTGATTAACAAGTTCATTAAGCAAATTCATGGAAAATATTCAATGAAGAACTTTAAGGAATCAAGGAGCTGCATGGAGAAATCAAAAGAGCAAAGTCAAAGATCAAAGGATCATCAAGACCAAGCTTAAAGGAGAATTTTAGATTTAAGTCTTAGATGATTTGTAAGAGAAAGAAATCTCTTGGTCACAAAATAGCTCAACTTAAAAGATGCATGAAGAAAATCAATTTTCATAACCTGCATTAAAAGGAATAAGTTTTTTTTTAATGAAAATGATGTTTGGAAATAAGAAAATTATTTGGCAGGTACAGCCATGTAATCAATGGATGTATATCTGCTACTGTAACTGACAAATGAATTTAAGGTTCTTGATTCAGTACATAGATGTACTACACCTATGCACAATATGAAATCAGATCAGTTATAAATGGTTAACTGAATACAGCCTGTACATATGCTATGTACGTGTGTATTCAAGTTTCTGGAAAATCTGTTGTTCATTAATACATAGATGTACTGAATGGGTGTACTGATGGATTAACCAAGTTCAAGTTTTTGAAAAACACGTACAACCATGTATTACACAGGTGTACAGAAACTATCAGAACTATCAGTATGAAATTGGTCAATACAACCCTGTACTTAACCCCTGTTCAAGAACCAGAATCAAGATAACAGATTATGTTATCAAACCCAGATTTGTTTTAATTGATCCCAACGACTATAACTTGTTTCCTATATATAGAGGGATCAAAGGAAAACTTTTAACATATCAGAAGTTTACAAAATCAATTTGAGAGATCAATTGTGAAAATCATTCATCTTCTTGCTTGAGCTTCATTGTGAAAAAGAGTGTTTCAATTCTCATAAGAACTCCAACTTGTATATCTGACTTCTGAGAGTTTAGGAATCAATCTTTTTTGTTCTATTTGATTGTAAGAGAGGGAGTCTCTCTGTGTGATTAGGGGTGAGGAATCCTAAGGAAGAACATTGATTGAGGCTCTTCACAAGAGTGTGGTATCTCAAGGTGAAAAAGTGCTCTGTGGTGTGAAGGCTTTTCAAGCTACCTGGTTAAAGCATGGTTTGTTAGCATGTGAATACCCACAGGTGGAGTAGGGGCTGGATGTAAGTCACGGTGGTGGTGACTGAACCGGAATAAAACTGATTGTGTGGCATCTCTAAACTCAAACTCTTTAATTTCTGCTTTGTATGAGTTTAACTGAGCTTATTGCTGTTCTTTGATCAATACAACTTCTGTTCTTGATCTGTTTAATTTGAATTGAAACCAGAGTATTACTGCAATCAATCTTGTGTTATTAATTGTTCAAAACTGAGTTGATTAAGACTGTTCTTGATCACTGAAACTGAAACTGATATATTGTAACTTCAGTTCTTGATTGATTAAGGCCTGTATCTAATACCTGTATGACCATGAACTGAACTTCTTTCTGCTTGATTCAATCACTGTTTAATTGATAGATGTGAGCTGTGAACTTGAATCTTATTAGTGATATCTTTTTGAATTAATCTTTCTTATCTTCATCATCTTCCAATTCATGATTTTATATAGACCCTTCATTGATTTTGTAAAAGATCCCGAGGCAACATGAAACCGAAAACTAAGTTTTGTGAAACAAAAGTTTTTGAAAAGTTTTTTGAAAGCTCAATTCACCCCCCCCCCCCCCCCTTTTGAGTCTTTGAAGCCAAAACAATAAATGGCATCAAAGCTAAACTCTTAAGTTTGGCTTAACAGCTATAAGAGTATGGCTTTCAATGACTGTTTGAATGAAGGGGCTTCCCTTGCACGCCCTCCTGCCTTCAATGGATCCGAGTATATCTATTGGAAGGAAAGGATGATAATCTTTCTTGAGGCAGCAGGTGTTGACATATAGGATGCAGTAGAAAATGAACCATTTGTCCCCTCTACTGTAGATGCTAATGGTGCTTCAAGAAATAAGCCTAAAACCGAATGGAATGAGGATGATAAGAAAAGAGTTCAATATAATGCACGTGCTAAGAATATTATAACATCTGCTTTAAGCCGTGATGTGGGATACATTGCAAATCAGCAAAGGAGATGTGGGATACATTGCAAGTAACACATGAAGGAACCACAGATGTCAAAAGAGCAAGAATAAACACCCTCACACATGAGTATGAGTTGTTCAGAATGAAGCAAGGAGAACCTATGACTGAAATGCAAAAGAGATTCACTCACATTGTCCACCAACTTGCTGGTCTTGGAAAAACTATATCAAATGAGGATCAAATTAGCAAAGTAAGGAGATGCTTGAGAAGGGAATGGCAGCCTAAAGTCACTGCAATCTCATAATCTAGAGACCTCTCATCAATGACCATTGCCACATTGTTTGGAAAACTGCAAGAGCATGAATTGGAGTTGAACAGACTAAATGAGAATGAAGAAACTGACAAAAAGAAAAAAGGAATGGCTCTGAAATCACAAGTCAAAGAAGTAGAAGACAATGATGATGATGATTCAGCACATGAGGCATAATCTGAAGAAAAGATGGGAATGCTAGTTAGAAAATTCAAGAAGTTCCTAAAGAAGAAAGACAACTTCAAAAGAAAGCCATCCACTTTTCAAAGGAGAAATTTCAGCAAAGGTGACAACTCTTCCAACAACATCACATGCTATGAATGTGAAAAGATTGGCCATATAAAGTTTGACTGTCCAAAACTGTAAAAGAAGGATAAAACTGAAAAGTTTGACTCAAAGGACAAGAAGTGGAGAAATCCAAGAAAGACCTACATTGCTTGGGATGATAATGATGCAGATTCCATTGAAGAATCTGAATCTGAGGAAGCAAACTTATGCTTGATGGCAAGCAACAACAGTGATTCAGAAAGGGAAGTAAGTTCTAATTCACAACTTACTTTTGATGAATTGCAAGATGCATTTGATGAGTTACATGCAGAATATCTTAAGATTGCTAAACAACTTTTCTCATCTAGAAAAATAATTGCTAAACAATGTGATGATTATGCATGCTTGAAAATGAAAGAAAGAGAACTAGAAGCTAGAAATAAAATCTTGACTGCATCTAGCTGTACATTGACTAAAGAGGTTGACAAACTGAAAAATGACCTAGCAAGATTCACAAAAGGTAGAGATAACTTGGATGCATTGTTAGGACAACAAAAGTGTGTTTATGATAAGGCTGGAATAGGCTATGAACCTAAGATACATGAGAAATCCTTTAAGAAATTTTTTGCTGCACCTAAGACATCAAACACACCATTTTTTAAATGCTATTTTTGTGCTAGAAAAGGTCGCACAGGTTCTACATGTCATTACAGAAAATCTGCTTATAATGAGTCTAAGTATATGTGGGTTCCTAAAGGAACTATTGATGGAACTAACTCAAAAGGACCCAAACAGATTTGGGTACCTAAAGCACAAATATAAATTCTGTTTTGTAAGTGTGTTGGAAAGCCAAAAATGTGAAATGGTACCTTGATAGTTGCTGTTCCAAGCACATGACAGGGGACAGAAGCAAGTTCATTACATTCACTCCAAAATCTAGTGGAAGTGTTACATATGGAGACATTAACAAAGGGATGATACTCGGCATTGACAACATTGGAAGTGACTCAACAACAATCATTGAGGATGTGCTATATGTTGAAGGACTGATATCAATCAACTATGTGATAAAGGTTTTAACGTAAAATTCAATTCCAATAGTTGCTTGATAGAAAATCAGCATGATGTAAATTTGAAATTGACTGGACATAGGATAGATAACATCTATATGCTTGATCTAGATAATATCTCTTCAAATAATGCATGTTGTCTAATTTCAAAAGAGGAAGAGAATTGGCTATAGCATAGAAGAATTGCCCATATTCACATGAACCACTTGAATAAACTGATTTTAAAAGATCTTGTTGTTGGTTTGCCTAAACTGAAATTTATGAAAGATCGATTATGTGATGCAAGTCAAAAAGGAAAGCAAGTTAAGGTATCTTTTAAACCAAAGAACATTGTTTCAACAACTAGACCCTTGCAACTTTTACACATGGATTTATTTAGTCCATCTAGAACCAAAAGCATTGGTGGAAACTTGTATGCCTTAGTAATAGTAGATGATTACTCTAGATTCACATGGAAATACTTTTTATCTCATAATTCATTTGCTGCATTTAAGAGAATGGTAAGAATTGTGCAAAATGAAAAAGACATGAAAATTGTTTCTATAAGAAGTGATCATGGGGGAGGATTTCAAAATGAAGTGTTTGAAAACTTTTGTGATGAGCATGGCATTCAACATAATTTCTCTGCTCCAAGAACTCCACAACAAAATGGAGTAGTGCAAAGAAAGAATAAATCATTGGAGGAAATAGCTAGAACTATGTTGAATGACTCTAGCTTGCCAAAACATTTTTGGGCAGATGCTGTCAACACAGCCTGCTATGTGCTTAACCGAGTCTTGATAAGGCCAATTTTAAAGAAAACCTCTTATGAGCTTTATAAAGGAAGAAAACCAAACATTGCACATTTTCATGTTTTTGGTTGTAAGTGATTTGTACTTAACAATGGAAAGGATAATCTTTGAAAATTTGATGCAAAGACTGATGAAGGGATTTTCCTGGGTTATTCTCTAACTAGTAAAGCATTTAGAATCTATAACAAGAGAACACAAACTATTGAGGAATCTGTGCATGTTACATTTGATGAGTCTAACCCCAAAAGGTTGGGAAAGGATTCTGTTATTGATGATCTTGCAGATTCAATTGAGAAAACCATCTTAAAAGAGCAACAAGACAATGAAGAGAATGAAAGCACAAAAGAGAAGTTGCTGCAGCAGAAGCAAACAGAGCAGCAACCTGACTTGCCAAAGGAATGGAGAATTGTCAAAAATCATCCAATTGATAACATCATTGGTGAAATCACAAAGGGGTAACTACTAGACAATCTCTTAGAAATGCATGTAATCATATGTCATTTGTATCTCAAGTAGAACCTAAGAATATAAATGATGGTATAATTGATGAACATTGGATGATGGCTATGCAAGATGAGTTAAACCAGTTTGAAAGAAACCAAGTATGGAAACTAGTGCCTAAACCCAAGAATTGTAAGTAATAGGTACAAAATGGGTTTTTAGGAATAAACTAGATGAAAATGGTATAATTGTGAGAAACAAGGCTAGATTGGTAGCCAAAGGGTATAACCAAGAAGAAGGCATAGATTATGATGAAACATATGCACCAGTAGCAAGATTAGAAGCTATAAGAATGCTACTTGCTTATGCTTGCATAATGGGAAATAAATTGTATCAAATGGATGTTAAGAGTGCTTTCTGCCACACCCTGAAACCCGGCATCACATGGTTACCTGTTGCGGAAAAGAAACCTATTTAAAACGTTGGTCGCCTTCGGAAAAATAACCTTTTATATAGGGTTACTGAAAAAGGGTACTCATTTTATATATATATATATAATAGTTAAAAGTAGTTAAGAAAAGGTGATGAACATTCAGAACATGAAAATCAACATCACACATAGAATGATAACTATCCAACTTGGGATCTTAGGTTTGATTACAAGACAGGCCTTGTCGAACTGGCCAACATACACTGAAATAGTTACTGAAGAAATAGGTAAAAAGATAACATCAAACTGGGAATAGGGAATTGGGTACAAGACTCAAAAGATGGATCTAAAAGCCTAGGGACTATCGGGACAACTCCAAAAGCCAACAAACTATCTACCCATGCCTCCTGCATGCAGAGTGACCACAGACGCTACCCTCAGTCGAGATATCAATTGCCGGATCAATAACGTCACCGCCATCGTTGATAGGGACGTCGTCATCGCTGGGATCATGCGGATGGTACACTGGCTCCTCCTCCTCATCGTCCACGACCTCTATGAACTCAAGAGGTTCTTCCTCGGGATCCTCTTCGAGATCCTCCTCCACTGGATCCTCCGCAAGCGGTTCCACTGGATCAAAGTGCTCATGAAGGAGTCCGGTAACTTGTAGCGTATGGAGGTAGTACCATGGAGGTAGAAGTGTCACAGTCCTCGTCTCGACGGTATGAATCCTTCGTACGGGCACTCCGTTAGCATTCGTTTCGGTGGTCGTGACTGGTCCCCGATATGTCGCAGTCGTTGCTCCCTCATGTATAGTCCAATTCCCCGCCGACCCAACGTGATCAAATACCTCGCTGCTCGAGCTCGTCAGTGCCAAGGGAACGTCCGGATCCATCTAAGAGCACGTGCATTCCCGATACAAGAAGAAAAGAATAGAACATACAGTTGTGCAAGAGTGAGATACCGTCATAAGATATATCCCACAACAACCATATACATGATACATACATCACAGAATCATATAAGCAGTTAAATGATGAATATACATAGCATAACAATGTTATATCAAAGGGTCTCAAACCCGCATAGTCAACCTTTGAAAATATGCATGGCAATTCAATATCAGGCTCTAACTTATTCTCATGAGATATCAACACCGTTTTCCACTGGAGAAGAATTAGAGTTGGGCAATCTCTAGCCCACCAGGCAGTTGCCTCCATACCCTCATGCATTTAAGGTCTCAGGACGAGCAACGTTGTTTGGCGGATCTAGGCAAGTATACCTAGTCGTACAAGTAATAAAGAGGTAAGAGGGATATCGTTCCCACAAGGACTGAGACAAGTACTAGCACGTACCAATTCAACTACTATCTAAGCGAATCTTTGGATGGAAGGGAGCTCAATATTAAATACCAAGCCCAACAAGAGTTAAAGTCTAAAATAAACAAAATAAAAGGAAAAAGTTCTTTTTGGATTTTTGTCAAACACTTGGAATGCCAAAACATGATTCTTCAAATATGATGAAAGATGTTGGGATTAAACTTCACTAAACCTTTGCCTCATGCAATACTAAGACCACCAATCCAATTTATGCTTCAAATATTAAAATCAACCCACAAGATTACTCAAGTCCTAATTCCTTAGATGACAAGAGCCTAAATCCCCTAATTAGACCCTAATTCCATAGGTGGCCTAATTAATGAATTTGCATTAAGAGTAGGGATTACACGATTACTAATAAACCAAAATCCATTCCTAGATGCAAGGTTTACTAGGTGATTAATTCCAGATCAAGAATTGATAAGAACGTCCCCATTGCAAATCAAATCTTAGAACAATTCATGGGTGATCAAACCACAAAAAGCATTAAGCATAGGAATCAAAAACTAATAACGAAGCATAAACATAGATTAATCAATCAAGGTAAATACATGAGATTCAGTTTAGCTACATCTAATCCCAACAAAAAGGGATTTAGCTACTCATAGTAATAGAGAAAGCCAAAACCAGAGAAATAGGAACAAGGGAGAGAAGGAACTCCATGGATGCTTTCCACAGCCGTCACAGCCGCCCCCTAGCTCAGAGAAGATGTCTTTTTAGGGTAAAAGTCCTTTTAGGGTTCAAAGTCTCTAGGGTAAAAGTCCCCCTTTCTGTACTGCCCAGATGCCTATTTATAGATTAGGCGTGCGTCCCGGCCGTGACGGGTTCTGCCATGGGTGCACTTTCAATTTTTGATTTGTCACGGCCGTGACACTCATCATGGCTAGGCCGTGATAGCTTCTGCCTTGAATGTTGCTTCACCAAATGGTCTGTCACGGCTGTGATGGGCATCACGGCTAGGCCATGACAGATTCTGCCTAGAAGGGGTCTGGCTCAGTTAACATGTCACGGCCGTGATGGGCATCACGGCTAGGCCGTGATAGCTTCTGACTTTTGCCTTCTTTCTTTCCAGTTATTGCTCGATCATGGCCGTGATGGGCATCACGGCTAGGCCGTGATGGGCTCTGTTTGGTACATTTTCTTCACTTTTCAAGCTCTATCTTCATCCAAGCTCCATCATGGTTGATTGATTGTCGCGCGTATGCACGCGCGCGTGCGAATCCGGCAAGTGTACCGGACTGCCGTCAAGTAATAAAAGATATCGAACCCACAGAGACTGTGTTCCCGAATCGCAATCGGTTTTCGAATCGATTAGTTCTGGACTTTTTTTTAGAGAGGGTTTTGAAATTGGTTTTTGAATTGAAAGATAGATGAGCAGAGAACAATTAAAACAGAAAACAATTGTTTGTGGGGTTTTCGATTTAAAACGGATTCCCAGGGATTTGGGTTACCTTTGAGGTCGTTTATGTTGCTAACAGATTTACCTTTGTTGATTACCGAAATTGCCTTGAAGGCGAGTTTATCCTCTGATAGCTTAAGCTCCCTTTCGGGTTACAAAAGCCGTGCCCAATTGACCCGACCCCTACTTTCGTGGTAGTCGATCCCAGATTGAACCCTTTGCGTTCCGTGACAACTCGTTGCTCCTCGAGGGACGGCTTCTAACTTTCGTGATTTCAGTCCCAAGTCTAACCTCTATAGGTCCGACACCTAGGTTCACCGCTAGGTTCCTCCCTATAATGTCTCGGTCATGCAAATAACCTAAGTTCACCGCTAGGTTCCTCCTTGGATCATTCACATCTCACAAACTAGTGGCTGCCGGGCTTTACGAGTGAATCACCCTAGAGATCCTAAGTTCACCGTTGGGTTCCTCCTTAGAACGTCTATGTCACGTAAATAAACGGTTGCCGAAATTTATGAGTGATTAACACACTAGAAATCAGATCTAAAGCAAATAGTAATTAACAAAGATTTTTACATCAAATCAACATCATTTACAAACCTCGGGCAGAGCCCTAATCCCTAGAAACTATGCTACTACTCACGCCTTGCCATGGAGATGACAAGCATGATTACAAATAGCATGAAAATACAAAAATCAGAGAAGAGAAAAGAAGAGGAGAAGAGAGATCTAAGCCTAGAGTAGTAGCCCCTAATGTGTTGTGTTCTATCTTGTGTGTTCATCTCCAATCCCCTCATGATTCGATGCCTTGGTCCATATTTATAGAAATGGGGAAGTTAGAGTCCCAAACCAACTCAAAATCTGATCTATTTCGGTTTCTTCAGATCCAAGTAAAGCGCGTCACGGCCGTGATGGCCATCACGGCCTGGCCGTGACGGTCTCTGCCTCTGCAAATCTGGAAATTCCAATTTCTCGCGACGCGAGATATGACTCGCGACGCGAGTCCTCAGCTTCATGGCCCGTGATGAATTTCACGGCTGGGCCGTGATGTGCTCTGACTTGTGGTGGTTTTGGGTCACGGCCGTGATGGCTATCACGGCCGGCCGTGATGCACTCGACTTAAGCCTTTCTTCTTTTTCAGTTTTGCTCGATCATGGCCGTGATGGGCATCACGGCTAGGCCATGATGGGCTCTGTTTGGCTCATTTTCTTCAGTTTTAAAGCTCCATCTTCATCCAAACTTCATCATGGTTGATCTTGAGCAATTTACCCTTTATATCTGCAAAACAACACACGAAAACCGCCTTACCCATTCCAAAGGAAAATTAACCTAAAATCTAATAAAAATATGCCTAAACTACATGAAAATGCATGCAAAATGATGGACAAAGATGAGGTGGAATCACACTCATCAAATCACCCCAAGCTTAAAACTTTGCTTGTCCTCAAGCAATTACTCAGGCCATAAGATAAATCAATCAAAACATGGATAGTGAACCTAGAACCCTAGAAGCTAATCCAAGTAATAGGCATTTTCAATAAGCACTCAAGAGATAATCAAGTTCAAGTCCAATTAGAAGCTTAGGTTCTTCAAGTTCATATCCTCACTGATTTGGGCACTCATCTCACCTCACTCAAGTGTTTTAGGGTTTATGACAATTCACTCCATTTCCTCAAGTAAAGTATTTTACCATAGGCTTGACTTTTAACCAAATCTCTACTTTATTTAAGAAAACACTTAAGAATCAAGAGGTCTTTTCCTTTGGTTGTAATGTGGCCATGGGATTTATTGTTAGGTGGGAAAATCAAAGAAAGGGAATTTTCAAGAAGGCTAGACAGATTATCAAACATTACAAAGCATGACACCTTCTAAAATACCTTTTGAGGGCTTTGATTTACTTTTTCCACCTTTCTTCCTTTTTTTTTTTTTTTTTTCATTTCTCACTTTCTTTGTCATCCCCTTCTCCATTTTTTTTTTCTTCTGTTTATTTCATTTTCATTTGTTTGGAGAAGGGGAGATTTATAGCTCAAGAGAAATTACTTTCTAGCTTTTTCTTCCCATACTTTTTCCAACTACCAATTACCCTTTTTGTAATACTTTAAAAGGTGCCATACCAAGCATTATTTATCAAATTAAATCATGGTACCAAGAAAAGTATTTTATCTTTAGGCTCAAAATTGGGCAACTAAGGGGTAGCATTTGTCATTCAAAGCTCGGGAGGCCGGAAAAATACCTAGTGCCTCAATCATTTCCAAAAATGTTTTCAGAAATTTTTAAGTTTTGAAATGGTTTCAAGTCAAGTTCTAGAAAATACAGTCCATGAGGAATTAAATCACTCTATCACAAGAAATGGGGTAGATTTAGTGAATACCCCTATTTGGCTCAAAATCTTACATTTAGTAGTTCAAAAATCAGTGAGGTACACAAGTTTAAGGAACCACATGCTAATTATCAACTATCAAATGACTATCTCAAGAATTTTTATTTTTAGCCTTATCACAAGAATAATGAAAAATTGGGTTCAAAATTCACTATCTCAATTCATTTGGCACCAAGTTCTTACAATCGGATGCATGTTCTAAGTGAGGGGCAATCTAGAGAATGTGATCATACCAATCTATGCCTATGTGAATGCAATATGAATGCAACCATGCAAATGCAAAAATAAATACCCCCACCCCAAGCTTGATTACTTACATTGTCTCCAATGTAAATAATCAAGTCGGAGAGAGGAGAAAAATGGAACAACTTACCGAATCGGTAGCGGGTGTTGGCTCACATTCCAGTCAAAACTTGGGTAGAAATTGTATCACGGTCGTGAGGCTCATCACGGGCAGGCCGTGATCGTTTCTGGTCCTCAGGAGTTGCCCTGTCACGGCCGTGATCTACATCACGGCTAGGCCGTGATGCTCTCTGGCCTTGGCATCCTACTCATCACGCCCGTGATGGTTGTCACGGCTAAGCCGTGTTCCTTTCTGTGCTCTTGTTTATTTCATCACGGCCGTGACCACTGTCACGGCCAGGGCGTGATGGCCTCTGACTTTATCTTTTTTTATTGCTCTTCTTCTCTTTCTCAACCTGAAAACACTAGACAAACTTATTAATGATATTTTTGCCTCTTGATCTTCTCAAATTATTCAAGAGGTTAAATCAAAAACAAAAGGAAAAAGGGAAAGAAAACTTGGGTTGCCTCCCAAGAAGCGCTTATTTATGGTCTTAAGCTTGACCATACTTCCTCAAGTCAACCGGGGTCGGCTGGGCGTAGATGTGCAGGCACACTTTTCTTCCAAGGAGCTCCTTCAAATAGCCGTTTCTGTTCATACGGCCAGTAATGCTTCCGCTTTGCTCTTTTCTCTCGGAGCTTCCTAGCATTCCTTCCTCCCGGCGGAAGTATTGTTTCTGCATGGACAGCAATTCCAACTTCACCACTGGGTGCATCTTCAACCATGCATCTCTTTGGGGTTGCTTCCATGCTAAGTTCTTTCTCTACCGCTGGAGACGTTACATCAATTCTGCACACATGGCTCTCAAAAGGAGGGTTGTTACAAGAGTTAGTCAACTGAAAATTTACCCTACCTTCCTTTACATTTAGAGAGAGTTTGCCATTCCTTACGTCTATTAGTGCTCCAGCGGTTGCCAAGAATGGCCTTCCTAAAATGATGGGGAATTTAGAATTCCCTTTCATGTCCAATACCAGGAAGTCGGTAGGGATGAGAATTTTCCCTACCTTTACAGGAACATTCTCTAGTATGCCTAGAGGAGTCCTAGTTGAGCCATCCGCAAATTGTAAGGAGAATTTGAACGGTCTCAACTCTTTGCTTCCCAACCTTTCCATGATAGTGAGGGACATCAAGCTCGTGCTAGCCCCTAGGTCACATAAGGCTTGGTCAATTTGCAGTTGTCCGATCGAGCAAGAGATGGAGAAACTACCTGGGTCTTTCAGTTTAGTAGGCATTTTAGTCTCTACATCTATTTGCTTTTTCCTGACCAACCTTTGTGGGAAAGGTATCGGGGGTTGGTACGGTGGTGGAGGGACATGCTCGGTTCGGCTCTTCTTTTTCGCTCGTGTCCTCCTCCGGTTCCACGTCCATTTCAGCTACCCCCACCCCAAGCTTATCATCCCTCAAGTGTATGACATTGCAATGCTCATTGGGATTTGCTTCGGGTTGCCCCGGGAATGCACCCGTAGGTCTCGAGTACGACCTGGCGTGTTGGGCAATCTGGTTTTCTAGCATCTTGTTATGAGTTGCTAAGTTGTCTACCTTAGATGCTAGATCCTTTATTGCCTCACTCACTGCCCTTCCTTGTTGTCTAAACTCCTCATTCTGTTTTGTCTGAGTTTCGACAAAACTTTCAAATAAAGTCTCGAGTTTAGATCTTTGTACCTGAGGGTACCCCGGTGCTGCTCTCTTATTACCTTGACCTTCTTGGAACTCATGGTTGAGCGTGTTGCTGTAGTTGCCGTAAGAGAGGTAAGGGTTGTTCCTTCTTTGGTTGTAAGGATTTGGGGGAGCATAGTTGGGCAGCTTCGGGTTCGTATCATAGTAGTTGTTACAAGAGTTCACTTGCTCACCCCGGCCTTAGGATCCATGTGGGCATCCCATCATGTCATGTCCCTGCATTCCACAAATCTCACAAACAATGTTAGTAGCACCTATTGCACTCACATTACCTCTTTCAATCTTATCTAATCTTTTATTTAGTGAGTCAAATTTAGACATAATCAGATCAATGCTACTTACTTCAAACTTACCCCCCGAAATCTTGTTCGGGTTATTACCTCTTTCGGATCCCCATTGGTGGTAGTTGGTTGCGACATTCTCGATGATATTGAATGCCTCAGTGAGAGGCCTATTCATAAACGCTCCACCGGCTGCAGAATCTAGTGACACCTTCGAAGAGTAATCCAATCCGTTATAGAAGGTGTGCACTATTAACCACCTCTCGAGTCCGTGATGTGGGCACGACTCCAGCAGTCCCTTGTATCGATCCCAAGCTTCCGATAATGATTCTCCGTCTTTTTGGAAGAAGCCGGTGATCTGGGTTCTTATGTAGGCCGTCTTGGATGGAGGGAAGAATTTCTCCAAGAACGCCTGCTCCAATTGGTCCCAAGTGGTCAAAGTGTTAGTGGGGATTTGCTTAAGCCAGGCCTTCGCCTTTCCAGTGAGAGATGAGGGGAACAGTCTCAAACGCACAACATCGACTGAGGCTCCATGAATCCGGATTGCATCGGTGAACTCTAAAAATGTCTCTATGTGATCGGTTGGGTCCTCCGAAGGCAATCCTCCGAATTGATGTTGCCTAATCATGTTGATTAGCATAGGCGGTATGGTATAGTTTTCCGCCTCAATCTCTGGCCTTGCAATCCCAGTTCGCAAGCCTCTCGCATTTGGGGCTGCGTAGTCCTTCAAAGGCTTTGTATCCGGTTGATTTGCCATGAGTGGAATGGGACTCAACCTTTCTTCCTCTCTTAGTAGTCTTCTACGTCTGTGGAAGGTCCTCTCGATCTCCGGATCAATCTCACTAAGGCTCCCAAGACTTAGAGATCTTTGCATATAACACAAGAGAGATGGATACAATAGAAGGAAAAGAGATTTTTTTTTTTTTTTTTTTTTTAGAAATAAAAATCAAAC
This sequence comes from Sophora flavescens, assembly GCA_030762895.1. Taxonomy (NCBI): domain Eukaryota; kingdom Viridiplantae; phylum Streptophyta; class Magnoliopsida; order Fabales; family Fabaceae; genus Sophora; species Sophora flavescens. Next base: position 97,305,225 of record CM061068.1, on the reverse strand, counting down.
AAAAAGAAAAAGGTCCAGAAAAATCAATTCAAAATTTGAATTGAGATTCGAAAAGGCACAGTCCCCGGCAACGGCGCCAAAAACTTGATGCGTCGCGCGTATGCACGCGCGCGTGCGAATCCGGCAAGTGTACCGGACTGCCGTCAAGTAATAAAAGATATCGAACCCACAGAGACTGTGTTCCCGAATCGCAATCGGTTTTCGAATCGATTAGTTCTGGACTTTTTTTTAGAGAGGGTTTTGAAATTGGTTTTTGAATTGAAAGATAGATGAGCAGAGAACAATTAAAACAGAAAACAATTGTTTGTGGGGTTTTCGATTTAAAACGGATTCCCAGGGATTTGGGTTACCTTTGAGGTCGTTTATGTTGCTAACAGATTTACCTTTGTTGATTACCGAAATTGCCTTGAAGGCGAGTTTATCCTCTGATAGCTTAAGCTCCCTTTCGGGTTACAAAAGCCGTGCCCAATTGACCCGACCCCTACTTTCGTGGTAGTCGATCCCAGATTGAACCCTTTGCGTTCCGTGACAACTCGTTGCTCCTCAAGGGACGGCTTCTAACTTTCGTGATTTCAGTCCCAAGTCTAACCTCTATAGGTCCGACACCTAGGTTCACCGCTAGGTTCCTCCCTATAATGTCTCGGTCATGCAAATAACCTAAGTTCACCGCTAGGTTCCTCCTTGGATCATTCACATCTCACAAACTAGTGGCTGCCGGGCTTTACGAGTGAATCACCCTAGAGATCCTAAGTTCACCGTTGGGTTCCTCCTTAGAACGTCTATGTCACGTAAATAAACGGTTGCCGAAATTTATGAGTGATTAACACACTAGAAATCAGATCTAAAGCAAATAGTAATTAACAAAGATTTTTACATCAAATCAACATCATTTACAAACCTCGGGCAGAGCCCTAATCCCTAGAAACTATGCTACTACTCACGCCTTGCCATGGAGATGACAAGCATGATTACAAATAGCATGAAAATACAAAAATCAGAGAAGAGAAAAGAAGAGGAGAAGAGAGATCTAAGCCTAGAGTAGTAGCCCCTAATGTGTTGTGTTCTATCTTGTGTGTTCATCTCCAATCCCCCTGTATCTGATGCCTTGGTCCATATTTATAGAAATGGGGAAGTTAGAGTCCCAAACCAACTCAAAATCTGATCTATTTCGGTTTCTTCAGATCCAAGTAAAGCGCGTCACGGCCGTGATGGCCATCACGGCCTGGCCGTGACGGTCTCTGCCTCTGCAAATCTGGAAATTCCAATTTCTCGCGACGCGAGATATGACTCGCGACGCGAGTCCTCAGCTTCATGGCCCGTGATGAATTTCACGGCTGGGCCGTGATGTGCTCTGACTTGTGGTGGTTTTGGGTCACGGCCGTGATGGCTATCACGGCCAGGCCGTGATGACTCGACTTGACCTTTCTTCTTTTTCAGTTTTGCTCGATCATGGCCGTGATGGGCATCACGGCTAGGCCGTGATGGGCTCTGTTTGGCTCATTTTCTTCAGTTTTAAAGCTCCATCTTCATCCAAACTTCATCATGGTTGATCTTGAGCAATTTACCCTTTATATCTGCAAAACAACACACGAAAACCGCCTTACCCATTCCAAAGGAAAATTAACCTAAAATCTAATAAAAATATGCCTAAACTACATGAAAATGCATGCAAAATGATGGACAAAGATGAGGTGGAATCACACTCATCATTGATCCTGAGCATTTTATCCTTAATTTCTGCAAAACAACACCACAAAACCGCTTTACCCGCTCCAAGGTAAAAACTAACAAAAATCAAATTAAAATTGCCTAAACTATATGAAAATGCATGCAAAAATGTACATGAAATATGAGGTGAAATCACACTCATCAAACGTCACATGTGCCTCTGAACTCGGTTTACATGGACAGACTCCCAGATACCACCTTGTATCTGATATATAAGAAAGCACGTCTGCCTGGGGAAATGCACATGAGAAAATGTTTTATTTAAAAGGTTTTCTTTGTGTTCATTCTTTTTCGCTGTCGCAGCTCAAAGCTAACGACTTAATCATCATTTCCCCATCACTTGAAAGCTTAAAAGCATAGGACACACAGTCTGAATGCTCAATCACAACGCCCGAGACCGATACCGCAGTCAAGGGTTGTGGTCGTAGGAAACAACATTCACCTTTTACAATGTTCATCACAACGTGGTTAGGACACACAGTCCACAACAACGTGATTGGGACACAGTCCACAACAACGTGATTAGGACACACAGTCCACCACAATGAAATCAGAACGCACTGTCCTCAATTTCGAGAATTGAACCCTCAGTCCAGAAACATCATGAATAGGACTCATGGCCCCGAATTAACACTGATCCAAGATCACGTGCGTATAACTGAATACTAGAGGCGACGTCTCGCGTACTAGATTCTCTTTCTTAACTATTTATTTTTCGTTCAGTGAAAATCAAATTCAAAATCGAATCCTCGATAACCTATCCAGGCTATCGGAAAGTTTCTAAAACATTTAGGAGAAAACCTTTCCTTTGAAAATATTTTGTAAAGCATCTTTGAAATACTTTTATCTTTGAAAATCCCCAATAGGATATTGCCAAATAATCTTGAAAGTTTTTGCTTGAAGACACATAGTTCGAAAAGGATTTTTCTCTTGTATAATAATAGTTCATCAAAACCATTTCAACATTTAAAACAAGTACTTTAAGTTAATGAGCTTTTGGAAAAGAACACCAATCCCTTCATCTTCAAAGCTTATTAAGGTTTTTAATCCTTATGACAGTTGAGCACAGACACAAGTCTGGCTTAACAAACTTTCAATCAACAGCAGTATATATTATCATTTCAATGCTAATATCACAGTTGAAAGCAGTTCATCACAGATATGCATTATAACATTTAGAGCAAGTACAGTTCAACATCAGATAATAGCATAATAGTTCAAGTACATTAGATAACCAAGTAAGCTCAATCAACATATAAATATCCAGTTAAACACCTACACACATGCATACAGTTATTGAATATCTTTAGGAAATCCCCTCTTACCTTCCGTGAAGGTAAGGAGATTAGATGCTTGGAGAGGTAAACCACGAACGTCCTTGTTTCCTCCGCGATGAAAGTCTAAGGTTATGAACACAAAATCACAAGTTAAAATCAAACAAGAATACTAAACCACGAGGTATAGGTTCGGGCAAGACTAGTTCTTAGGGTTAGAGATTTCCGAAAATCATACAACTCATGGATTTATGATCCTTAAGTGTTAGGAGTTCATAAACAATGATCTTTTAACAAAGTTGAATTAAAAATCCCACTAAGTACTTGACTTAGGGTTTCGGCCAAGCATAGGTAAATAGGCTAGGAATTTCTAAACTTTCCAATCTCTTTAGGTTAGCATCCATACATAGTAAGGAGCTTGAAACCATGATTATTTTGGAAAACGGAAAAATCAAATGTCTTGGACCATGAACTCTTAGGTTCGGCCTTAACAAGTTGGTGAGGTTAGAGATCTTTAAATCATCCAATCTTTTGGACATAGCATCCTTTAACATAAAGGAGCTTTAATCCATAATCATCTTGGAAAACAAAATAAAATAACACATCCTAGGTCAAATGTTACATTCGGCCATCATAGGAAAATAAGGCAAGAAAATATTTTAAACTTTCCAATCACTTAGACATAGCATCCTTTAACATAAGGAGCTTTTTAGTCCATGATCACTTTGGAAAACAAAACTCAACATCTTTGCCATAACCATTGAAGGTTTCGACCTTTTCAAGAAATAGGGGTTAGAAATCTTCAAACTTTCCAATCTCTTAGACATAGCATCCTCCTATATCAAGGAGTCTTAATCCATGATCATTTTGGAAAACAAAACTTAAACACCATTGCCTTAAAACTCATTGGTTTTGGTCTTTACATAAAAATAGAGTAAAAATATTTAAACTTTCCAATCACTTAGACATAGCATCCTTTAACATAAAGGAGCCTTGGTCCATGATCATCTTGGAAATGAAACTCAAATACAAACTCATACATGTAAAAGTTGAAACAAGATTCACCTAAACCATATACATGGTTTCGGCCTCCTTAGAAAGAAGAGGTTAGGAAACTTTGTTTTACACAACCTTTTAGTATGTAATAGTATGAGTAAATATAAGAATATAGAAAGTGGTTTCAACTCAAAAGGAGTTTTCTACCATTTGTAAGAGATTTTAGAAGTTTGAAAGCTTAAAGGAAACTTAAAGCAAAACTATGAACATAAAGACAATAACTTGAAAAATAAACAACCTAGGATCATTATCCTCAACAATATGAAGAACTTTGATGAAGAACTTAAAGTAAAAAACTTGGTAAAAATGTAAACTTTGTAAGAAAGAAGAAGAAGAAGAAAGGTAGTAACCGTCTCCAAACCCACACAAAACATCATAAAAACACTAACCGTCTCGTTCACGAATTAAAATTTTGTCTCTAGCTCAGTAAACTTGTATTGGCAGTGAGAACCCAGACAGGTTTTCATCTGAATTTTCGATCGAAAATTTTACTGTGACTTCATACGGTAAAACAACACAAGAAAATGATTTTATTTTAAATAAAATCATCCTCTGGATTTATCAAAAATAAATACATTAAAGCACGTATTTACTGATAAAGAAGCATACGAAAAACAGGGTGTTACACTTTCTTAAATGGATTTATGCAAGAGGAAGTATATGTTAGTCAACCACCTGGTTTTGAGAATAATGAATTGCCTAACCATGTTTATAAATTGTCTAAAGCATTGTATGGCTTAAAACAAGCTCCTAGAGCTTGGTATGAAAGGTTGAGTAATTTTCTTATTGAAAAAGGTTTTAAAAGAGGTAAAGTTGACACAACTTTGTTCACTAAGAAAAAGGCACACAACATTTTACTTGTACAAATTTATGTGGATGATATCATTTTTGGTGCTACTAATGAGCATTTGTGCAATGAGTTTGCTAGTCTTATGCAGAGTGAGTTTGAAATGTCAATAATGGGTGAACTGAACTTTTTCCTTCGACTACAAATAAAGCAAACAGAAAATGGGATATTCATTAGCCAAACCAAGTATTGCAATGAGTTGATCAAGAAGTTTGGCATGGAAAATGCTAAAGAGATGGCTACTCCAATTAGTACCTCCTGTTATCTAGGCAATGATGATCAAGGTAAATATGTTGATGTTTCTAAATTTAGAGGTATGATAGGCTCACTACTTTATCTTACTGCAAGTAGGCCAGATATCATGTTTAGTGTATGCATGTGTGCTAGGTATCAAGCAAATCCTAAAAAATCACATCTAACAGCAGTTAAAAGGATAATTAAATATCTGTTAGGAACAAGAGACATGGGATTATGGTATCCTAAGGGAGCTACATGTACTTTAATTGGTTATTTAGACTCTGATTTTGCTGGTTGTAAACTAGATAGAAAGAGTACAAGTGGAACTTGCCATTTACTAGGAAATTCACTAGTATCATGGTTTAGTAAAAAGTAATCTAGTGTGGCTCTATCCACTGCAGAGGCTGAATATATAGCAGTTGGTAGCTGTTGTGCACAAGTTGTATGGATGAAACAACAATTAGTTGATTATGGTGTGCAACTAGACCAAGTTCCTATTAGATGTGTGTATATAATCAACCTAAAAAAAAATCCCATAATGCACTCTCGAACTAAACACATAGAAATCAGACATCATTTAATTAGAGATCATGTTCAAAATGGAGAAATTGTGATTGAATGTGTTGATACAACAAAGCAACTTGCTGATATTTTTACCAAGCCTTTGAACAAGGAAAGCTTCTTTTTCATTAGAAGAGAATTTGGCATAATTGATTATTCCTATATCTGATCTCTGTTGAAACTGTTTGTATGTTTATATTTCTGTGTGAATATGTTTTGATTTCTATATGATTTGTTTTGAAATGGTATATCTGTGAATGGTTAGAAGAGAGGTTCAATAAAATTCAAAAATTGATCAGGTACACCTATGTACTTAACCCATACATATGTATAAAACTGGAAATTTGTTTTATACATGGGTGTGATCAATAGCTGTACAGAGGATCAGGAATGGATCCCCTATGTTTTTAGTCTGATACATGCCTATGATACACATATGTATTAAAAGCCTGAAACACAATTCTTGAATATCATAAGTATACTTGGGTGTACTATAGGCATGTATGAAAAGTCTGAGAAACTCAGAATGAATAGGCTTTAATACTCGGGTGCACTACACCCCTACACGCGAATGATATAAAGCTCTAAGTTCAAACCATGTTTCAAAATTTCAAATCCTCTCAAACCCACTATCTCTTCACCTAATCTCGCAACCCTAGCAGAGCAAACCTTAATCATTCTTGTTCCCAAACCTAACCCTAACATGGCAAGAACCAAAAATATTGGACCTTCACCCTCAAAAGCTGCTAAGAAAAAGAGGAAGGAGATGGAAACTTCTAAGTCTGCAGAGAAAAAGAAAGGAGTTGAAACTTCTAAGGCTCCTAAGAAGAAGAGGAGTAAAGGAAAGGAAGTGGAATCTTCCAAAGACAAAGAAGTCACAACAAATGTTGCTCCAACTTCTTACATGGACAATGATGCTTTTCTTCAAAGGTATTTTACTTCTGATGAACAAAAGGAATACTTTAAGCAAAACTTTAGATATAGAGAAATTCTTGAACCTTGGACAACGGATCTTAAGTATTTTGAGGATAATGAGTTCAATTTCCCTGAGATTTTAACTTGTCAAGAGCTTACAGAGTTTGTGCAAACTCAGTTTGATTATCACCATTTTCTGATCAAGATCTTTTACTCAAACTTTGAGATGAATGCTAACAGAATTAGCTCTGAGGTTAAAGGCATTAAGATTGGAATGTCATTAGAGGAATTCAGTAATCTTACTGCTTTACCCTATTATGGACCTAGCATTGCTGGACATGGTCCCAAAGCTGAGTGGTATAATGAGTATGATAAGGAAATAGCAAGACCAGATTTAGTTACCTCTGATGAACCTGAAGGTAGAGTTACCTATACCAGTATAACGAGTGTAGAGGATAGACTTCTGTATTATGTTGTCTGCGGAATTTTAATTCCAAGAGGAGGAAATCACTCTATTCTGCAGAACTATGACTTAATGCTTATGTGGGTTATGCTGAATGAGAAGCAAATCAATTGGGGGTACTGTGTTACTGCACACATGTTAGAATGCAAGAAAAGCAAGATGATGCTTGCCTACCCTGCACTGGTCTGCAAAATCCTAGCTCATTTTAATGTTCCTTTTGATGGAGAAGAAAAAAAGCTTGCAAGAAAAGTAACTCACAAGTTTGGTGAAGAAATTGTGAGCAAGAAGAAACTGAAGAAAGAAGATGGAAGATGGATAAGGAAAGCTGGAAACAAGGAAACTACTGCAGCTGAAACTTCAACTGGACAAGGAAGTGCACCTCCTAATTATTTAAAGGAAATGCTGCAATTGCTGAAAAATATTGATGCTAGACAGAAACATGACCACAGTGTGGAGATGAGTGCTATTGCAAATCTGGATAAAAGGTTGTTTAGGGTGGAACAAAGTGTTAATCAGATTAAAGAAGCAATAGGAGTTGACTTTCTAAACCCTGCACAAACTGCTCCAATACCAGAAAATGTGGATGTTGCTGACATTGCTAGAGCTGCTGTGGAAGAAGCTGAGCAACAAACTGAGGACACCCCTGCTGAACCATCACCTCAAGGCCAAGGAAACAACTAGTTCTAGGAGTTCTTAGGACTAAGAACTTGTTTTGAATTGTTTTTTGAAAGGCTAAATGCCTTGGTCTGGACTTAATTGATGGATTCTGTTTTAATTTCCTGCAACTATCCCTCTGTCATGAACAATTTTATATGCTATGTTTGAATGTTTAAATGCTTGCCTTCTCCATTGCTTTGAATGTTTATTTTCTTTACCTTTTTGATAATGCCAAAAGGGGAGGAAAAAGTATGATATAGAGAAAGGGGATAATAACAAATTATACATGCATATATTGAGGGGAGCTATAAGCTTACATGATTAAGGGGGAGTAAATCAAATTCTGCTCTGATAATATTTTTTTTTGAAATACTCCTGCTATGATACCATGATATAAATCTGTCAAAAACACTTAGCTTTTGCTACACTTATACTCTGATCTTATAATTTGTTAAAAGATTTGTCATAATAAAAAAGGGGGAGTTTGTAAGACTCAATGACTTAGAGATTTTGATATATGACAAATACAATTTAATGTGTATGCAAGTGTTTTAGTGTCAAATTACAAAGACAGTATCAAGCAGTGATTAACAAGTTCATTAAGCAAATTCAAGGAAAATATTCAAGGAAGAAGTTGAAGGAATCAAGGAGCTGCATGGAGAAACCAAACGAGCAAAGTCAAAGATCAAAGGATCATCAAGACCAAGCTTAAAGGAGAATTTTAGATTTAAGTCTTAGATGATTTGTAAGAGAAAGAAATCTCTAATAGTCACAAAATAGCTCAACTAAAAAGATGCATGAAGAAAATCAATTTTCATAACCTGCATTAAAAGGAATAAGTTTTTTTTAATGGAAATGAATTTTGCAAATAAGAAAATTATTTATCAGGTACAACCATGTAATCAATGGATGTATATCTGCTACTGTAACTGACAAATGAATTTAAGGTTCTTGATTCAGTACATAGATGTACTACACCTACGCACAATATGAAATCAGATCAGTTATAAATGGTTAACTTAACACAGCCCTGTACATATGCTATGTACGCGTGTATTCAAGTTTTTGGAAAATATGATGTTCATTAATACATAGACGTACTGAATGGGTGCACTGATGGATTAACCAAGTTCAAATTTTTGAAAAACACATACAGCCATGTATTACATAGGTGTACAGAAACTATCAGAACTATCAGTATGAAATTGGTTACTACAGCCATGTACTCAACCCCTGTTCAAGAACCAGAATCAAGATAACAGATTATGTTATCAAACCCAGATTTGTTTTAATTGATCCCACGACTATAACTTGTTTCCTATATATAGAGGGATCAAAGGAACACTTTTAACATATCAGAAGTATACAAAATCAATTTGAGAGATCAATTGTGAAAATCATTCAACTTCTTGCTTGAGCTTCATTATGAAAAAGAGTGTTTCAATTATCATAAGAACTTCAACTTGTATATCTGACTTATGAGAGTTTTGGAATCAATCTTTTCTGTTCTATTTGATTGTAAGAGAGAGGGAGTCTCTATGTGTGATCAGGGTGAGGAATCCTAAGGAAGAACATTGATTAAGGCTCTTCACAAGAGTGTGGTATCTCAAGGTGAAGGAGTGCTCTGTGGTGTGAAGGTTTTTCAAGATACCTGGTTAAAGCTTGGTTTGTTAGTGTGTGAATACCCATAGGTGGAGTGGGGACTGGATGTAAGTCACAGTGGTGGTGACTGAACAAGTATAAAACTGATTGTGTGGTATCTCTAAATTCAAACTCTTTAATTTCTGCTTTGTATGAGTTTAACTGAGTTTATTGCTGTTCTTTGATCAATACAACTTCTGTTCTTGATCTGTTTAATTTGAATTGAAACCAGAGTATTACTGCAATCAATCTTGTGTTATTAATTGTTCAAAACAGAGTTGATTAAGACTGTTCTTGATCATTGAAACTGAAAATGAAACTGATATATTGTAACTTCAGTTCTTGACTAATTAAGGCCTGTATCTAATACCTGTACGACCATGAACTGAACTTCTTTCTGTTTGATTCAATCACTGTTTAATTGATAGCTGCAAGCTGTAAACTTGAATCTTATTAGTGATTTATCTTTCTGAATTAATCTTTCTTATCTTCATCATCTTCCAATTCAAGATTTTATATAAACCCTTCATTGATTTTGTAAAAGATCCCGAGGCAACATAAAACTGAAAACTAAGTTTTGTGAAACAAAAGTTTTGAAAAGTTTTTTGAAAGCTAAATTCACCCCCCTCGAGTCTTTGAAGCCAAAACAACATATATGACACAGAACACATCTATAACGAATATATTTCAAACCTGGTGGCCATTATTATCCAATGCAATACACTTAACAGCTATCAGTTTATCAACATCATCAGCTATAACTATATACTCTGGATCTGTGGCTCCTGAACCATATTATGTTGAACTTCTATCAAGTCATTACACTCACTAAACAAGCAAAAATTACAACAATGAAAATGCCCAGAAAGTAAAAGTCCAATCCACCTTCAATGTACTTCAAAGTGCCATCCTGAAGATGTCGCACCCACTAACATGAAGACAAAAGTTATGGTGATATCTCTAATACAAAAGATGAGGGGAAATATGGAATTATGGATAATATGCAAGCTAAATAGTAACAAAGAATTTTCACCTGAAACATACAAAGAGAAGTTCCACGGACTGGATAACCACATCCAAGAAGTCTTTTTCCAAGCAAAGCATCACCAATAATTTGAAAACTCTCAATGACAGGGCTATCTAGAAAAATGCAACTCATCATTAGAATAAGAAGATATAGTATCTATTATATGATAGTGAAAAATATTAATTACCATCGGAAACAGAGGAAGCAGTCTCATTGGTGTCAGCTTGAGGTTCCAACAACTTGCCATTGTCAAATTTTCTTTCACTTGTTCTGTCCTGCACTCCAATTTTACCATTTGACCCATATGCTAAAGAAGATACCTCCCTGCACAAATTGTTTCATAGATAAGTACATATATCCTAAAGAAAACATGACTAATCTGCCATACTAAGACATGAAATAGTTGATAATCTGGAATCCCTTGAGAGATACCCACTCAGCCACTGGATGTATAATTACAGAATCATATCCCTCAATTTTAGGGATTGACAAACTTTTTACAGTGAGTGCATATATGTCACATTCATCAAGCTGTAACGTAGGTAGGTATGTTACCCTCGAATCCCAGACAGACTTTGTGAAAATATCTGCTAGTTGATCATTAGAAATTACAAATGACATAGTGACTTCTCTCAAAAAAAATCTTGGATGAAATGGTAGTCGGCCTCTATATGTATCGAGGCAACGCGCAATGCAACTTGATTATCACAAATAAGTTTCATAGACTTTCTTGCATAATTTCACCTCTTGAAACAGTTTTTCGACCATATAAGTTTACACACACTAAGAGCCATGGCTCGATAATCTGCTTCTGCATTGGATCTTGCAACTACATTCTACTATTTGCTTTACCATGAGAAGAGATTAACCAAAAAAACAAAACAACACCCAAAACTCAATCATCCATGACTAGGAGATCCTACCCAATTTCCATTTGTCTATGCAAAGATGTTCGTATAGCCTATATTCTTATGGGTCAATCCATTTCCAAGAGAACCTTTAAAGATTGGAACTCTACTTGTTAGAAGATATTAAGGTTATTAGTCTTAGTGTTAGTGCACTTGGGCTTGTACACCTAAGTATTAGTATAAATAGGAGTGCTAGCTTATGGACGTGTAACACATTATCTTATCAATCATATTTGTAGGAGAATCAAGAAATATCTCTGATTTTATTCTCTTTATTATTCCATCTTTATTACTCTGTTATTACTTTGATTTTCTCTTTATTTCCTTCCTTAATTATAGGATGAGGCTTTATTGTAATCTCTCTATACAAGCAGTCTTAGACTGATGAATAAAATCACCACAACATTTTACCACATGCTTTTTTACATGGTATCACAGCTCTAGGTTTTTCGATCTAGGGTTTCTCTTAACCCCCTCATGGTGCGCCCCACCTCTTGGAAACATGCCCTTACAGGTGCCTCCCACAACCATAGTGACGAATCCTTTGTTGGCAATGATAAGCCTCTGGCTTATCTAGTTTTATGACTAGATGAACTAGGGTTTATGTGCCAATCAGTCGAGTTCACTCTCGTTTTCGCCCAAATTTGCCTTGTTTTGTTCTTAAGTTGGACTTTGACTCGTTTTGCGTCTTTTGTGTAGTTTTTAGCTTATTTTGGATAGAATTATGCTTTTGGTTGCTTTTGGTGTTTTCAGGTCAATAAGTGAAGCTCCGGGAGTCAAGGAAAGTCAAGAAGCAGCGGAAAAAGCACTTCTGGAGATACTCGCCTCGCGAGTGGATTCTAGCCTCGCGAGCCTGAACATCAGATAAAGCAGTAACAGTCATCACTCTGGTTCGCCCCGCGAACAGTATTCTCGCCTCGCGAATCATGAAGACCTGGAAGTCGGAGACCATCACGACCTAGCCGTGATGAAGGTCACAGCCTAGAATTGAAGTCTCGCCGCGCGAAAAGAATCTCGCCCCGCGAGAGTTTGAAGACCCTTGAAGACAGAGACCATCACGGCCTAGCCGTGATGAAGGTCACGGCTGTGACAGATTGAAGTTGGAAGACTCGCCCCGCGAACACACTCTCGCCTCGCGAAAATCCAAACTTGAATGCGCGCCAAAACTAAAATTCGCGTCGCGAGAGTAAGCTCGCCCCGCGAGAGGGCGGGAAACAGAATCCTTATTTAAAGGCTGTTTCAGATCAGAAAAAGTAGGTTTTTTCCACTAGTTTAGATCAGTAGTTACGAATCCTTGTTTCTGGAGCTGCGTCTCCCTTCTCTTTTTCTTATTTTATTTTACTATGGAGATTATGTCCGATTGTTTGTCTATGAGCATGAGGAACTAATCCCCTCGTCCGAGGGAACAATGAAGCCACCCATGGCGGTGTAGTGTTCACGTGATGTATGTTTTTCTCCCCTTTTCTCAATTAATGTTTTCTAATTCTGATTTGATTGTGTTGATCATATGTGTTGCGTGATTGACTTGTTAATGTTGATGAGGCTTAGTCAGCGATTCGTGTTTAGAACTTGAATTGGGATCATCGATTGAATATTGCACGAGAGTGAGTAGGAGATCGGTGCAACCTTATAGGGAACAAGAATTAATCAAATTCGAGATTAGGATTATGAGACCTAGTAAGTAATTAATCCAATCGTCGAATACGTCCTATTGAGCACGAGAGTGGATATAGGAGAATTTGGTGGTCCCGGTTGACATTGTAATTGAACTTAGGGAGGAATTCATCATCACTTGGGAATACATATTGGGTAGGTGGATTTGTGACCTTGGACATTTTAATTTCTGATTTTTAGTTAATTAGTTATTAGATTTGTTAATTTGAATTCAATCCTATCTTCTCTCTCAACCACCTTCTATAACTTGACCAAACCTATCTGATTTCCCGTGGATTAGTCGAATTGGTAGCCCAATCCCTGAGTTTGACCTCGGTAATTACTTACCGTGTTTATTTTATTACTTGCGACGACCCGGTACACTTGCCGGTGACATCAACAGGCAACAATGTCGCAGGAGGCCGTATCGGAGGTGACAGCCAGGGTAGCGGTGGCGGTTATGTAGGCGGTGGCGCAGGTCTAAACGCTTATGGCCATGAAGGACTCTCAAATTCAAACTCTCTTCGGTCAATGTTCCGCGTCTTCGTGGGGAAAACTATAATGAAGTGGGGAAGAGAGATGGCAGGAAATATGATAAATGGTGCAATCATTGCAAGTGTACGGGGCATACTCGTGAGACATGTTGGAAGCTCTGCCGCAAGAAGAAAGAATGGAATGAGAGAAGAGAAGAGGTTCTGGTCGAACAAGGGTTTCACGCATGGACGAAAGTGAGAAGAGGAAAATAAGGGTCGGACGTTTTCATTACGGTTTTACCCATTTTGGGCCAACGCTTCGGGTCAGGTCGCACAACCTAGACGACCCATCAGACTGTTTTCATTTTTTATTTAAAAAAAACCACCTTTTTCGCCATGACAGGCGCCTCCTCCACAAACCGCCACATGAAATCCGTCACGCTATAGCCTCTGTATGGCATTTCCTTCGAAATCCGCCACCACTTTCCGCCATGGTGCCACCATAACCGCTATTCGATAACACTGTCAAAAGGTGAAGTAGCACATGTGGTACCAATAGAAGAAACATGGAGGCCAAGTCCATTACCCATGTATATGTGGCTGGGAGCACTGGTATCAGTCTGCTGGATGCGGCTGTGAAGCAATAGATATATTGGAATAAGCATATCCAAGTCTTGGTTGGAACTGAAATCATTGGTCACGTCCTTGTGAGTAAGAACTAGATGGACCATTGGTATAGGACGTATCAAATATGCAATAACAGTTGAGAGCATCAAGGTCACCTCAATGACAGATCTGAAAATAGAGCCCATAGCCTCCGCTAAATCGGCCAACTCCGCCACGACCTCGATAGCCATATCACCTTCCACCTCGAAAGCCAGGGACAAAATTGGAATTAGGATGTGGAAAAGAACCATTGGAGGATTACCTGATTAAAAGGATGAGTCGGGTTCATAGAAAATGCATCAGTGCTCATCTTGGCCTTAGTTCGCTCCAAGCGAGATTCATGAGCTAAAAGCAAAGACTTGATCTCAACAATAGTACACGGTTTAACTCGGCTTTTAATTGTGGTAAACAGGATGTGATAATAATTGGGAAAGCCTTCCAAAATTGCATAAAGCGCCCCTGGAAGGTGATAGGGTTACTATAGAGATTAAGGCATCAACGATTACCTTAATCTGAAGCAAGTACTCTGAGATTTTCCTATCACCTTTCACCATATGGCAGAGCTTCGAACGCAGTTGCATGCTCTGTGCATTAGTTTGCATGTTGAAGTATTTGTGGAGCTCATCCCAGAGCTCCTACACGTATGTGCAACCGATAACATGAGCGAGAGGGTAGTGAGTAAAGAGGCTTATTGTGAGAGTGAGAGGAATTAATCCTAACAATTGAATCATACATATATGGTCTAGATTAGAACATAAAATCATGTGACTTTTAAGTAGTCATGTGACCTTTAAATAACTTCTAATGTCGACCATCTACGTGAGACTGAATAGTCAATAGTGGCTCCTACAGTGCTATGAGTGTGCATATGTGAATGAGTCTGATCAAGGGTTGAAAGTGCAGATTTGTTAAATGACTTTATGTTAGATCACCACTAGCAATTTCTCCATCATCTTTTTCATTCCACTTTTCAAATTGGACAAGGAATTAACTTTAATATAAGAGGAACATGCGGTGTTTCCTCATGCGGTGTTTTCAAACTGTACAAGTACACTACAAAAGATATCATGCTAGAAATTGCTCCTAGCTGATGATCGATAAGGGATATTCACATTGCAAAACAGAATGTTTAACCAACACCAACCTATTAGCATTAGAAATCTCCTGATAGTTGGCCTTATTGAAATCCCAGTTTACATCACCATTAAGAACAGGGTGCATATATCCTGGCATTTTGCTCATTGGTTGAGGATTTTGTTCAGTCCAAAAATGTTTTTACTGAGGCATGTCATGCTGATTCTGAAATGTAAAGTCAAATTGTAACTAATGAGGAAGAAAGAAAATCTATGACGATAAATGATGTGTTGATTCCGGCAAGTGTACCGGATTCGTTGCCAAGTAATAAAAAGATCGATCCCACAGGGACCGTGATCTCAAACCACAACTAATTATTAAATCAATAAAACTGAACTGTATAAAAAAGATTTTGAAAAGGTTTTGATTTTTGAAATAAGAATCAAGTAACAATCAAATTCAATATCGCAATTAAACAAAACAGGAAAGCAATTTCAAATTGGGGGTTTTTCAAATTCAAAGGGATTCCCAGGAATTGGGATACCACAAAACAGTTTATGTTATTGAATCGACTCCTCTCCTTATTAATTACCAAAATTTGTTTTGAAGGTGGATTTGTCCTAAATTAGCTAATTCTCCCTCTCGGGTTACAAAAACCGTGCCCGATTAAATCAATCCCTACTCTCGTGGTAATTGAATTTAAATCGGACCCCTTGAGTTTTGTGACAATTCGTGAATCATCGAAGGACCGCTTCTAACTCTCGTGATTTAAGTCCTAAGTTCGATTCCTATAGATCCGATACCTAAGTTCACTGCTAAGTTCGTCCTAAGTGTATCTACGACACGCAAATAAGTGGCCACCGAATTCGCGAGTAATTAAAACAATAGGGATCAAATCGAAAACAAATCGGAATTAACAAGAAATCAAAATCAATTCATCACCATAAACAAGTTTTGGGCATGGACCCAATTCCTAGAAACAAGACTACTACTCAAGCATTGCCATGACTATAGCAAGCTTGATTGAAAATAACATAAAGAGAAAACAAACCCTAAGAGAAGAGGAGAAGAAGAAGAAGAGAATTTCTGAATTTTTCTAAGGTAAACAGCCCACAAAAAGTGCCCAGATTCAAGCTCCTAGGTCCTATTTATAAGATTGGGTAATTTGAATCCTAAACCAATACAAAAACCAGATCAATTCAGTTGTTAAATATCCATGGAATGCACGTCACGGTCGTGATGGCCATCACGGCTTAGCCGTGACAGCTTCTGCCTTGGAAGTTGCTTCTCTGAGTGGTCTGTCACGGCCGTGACCACCATCACGGCCTGGCCGTGACAGATTCTGACTTGTGAGGGTCTGGCTCAGTATGCGCGTCACGACCGTGATGGGCATCACGGCCTGGCCGTGACAGATTCTGACTTGACCATTCTTCCTTTTCAGCTTCACTTGATCACGGCCATGATGGGCATCACGACCTGGCCGTGATCAGCTCTGTTCACCCCATTTTCTTGCCTTCCAAGCTCCATCTTCATGCCATCTTCAACACGACTGATCCTGAGCAATTTAGTCTTCGATTCCTGCACACATGCACCACAAAACCACCTTACTCGTTCCAAGGTGAAATTAACAAATAATCAAATAAAATAAGCCTAAGCTATATGAAAATGCATGTAAAATGTCATGGAAATATGAGGTGAAATCACACTCATCAAACTACCCCAAGCTTAAGATTTTGCTTGTCCTTAAGCAATAACCAAGGCCAGAAAAGGTAATCAATCGAAGCATGGACAGTGAATCTAGAACTCGAGTAATGAATTCAAGTAACAGGCATATTCAATTAGCAACCAAGAGACAATCGATTTTAAGTCCAATTAGGAGCTTAGGTTCCCCGGATTTACATCACTCAGTAATTCGGGCACTCTTCTTACCTCACTCATATGTTTGAGGGTATGTGACAATTCGCTCAATTTCCTCAAGGAAGGAACCCTACCATAAGCTTGACTATTAACCAAATCTCTACTTTATTAATGAAAACACATAAGAATCGAGAGGTCTTTTATTTTGGTTGTAACGGGGCCAAGGTATTAATTGTTAGGTGGGGAAATCAAGAAAAGGAAAATTCTAGAAGGCTAAGCAAAATCAAACAGTGCAAAGCATGACACCTCCTAAAATTCCTTTTTTTTAGGCTTCAGTTCAGTTTTCCACCTTTCTTTATTTCCTTTTTACTTCTTATTTCTCACTTTCCTTTTCTCATCCCCTTCTCCATTTTTTTTTCTATTATTTATTTATTTATTTATTTATTTGAAGAAGGGGAGATTTTCAACTTTAGAGAAATTTTTCTAACTTTTTATCCCACACTTTATTCTTCAAACTACCGTTTTTGCCTTTTTGCAACACTTTAAGAGGTGTCATACCAAGCATTTTTCATTCAAACAGATCAGGGTACCAAGAAAAGTATTTTATTCCTTTAGGCTCAAAATTGGGCAACTAAGGGGTAGCAATTTATCAGTCAAAGCTCAGAAGGCCAGAAAAATACCTAGTGCCTCAATCATTTTCAAATGTGTTTTCAAAATTTTTAAGTTTCGAAACGGTTTCAAGTCAAGTTCTAGAGGACTCAATCCAAGAGGAAAAAAACACTCGATCATAAGGAATGGGGTAGATTTAGTGAGTACCCCTTTTGGCTCAAAATCTCACATTTAGTGGTTTAAAAATCAATGAGAAACCTAAATCTGAGGAACCATGTGCTAATTATTAACTATCAAAAGATCATCTCAAGCGTTTTTCATTTTTAGCCTATCACAAGAATGCAAAAATTGGATTCAAAAATCCACTGTCCTAATTCAATTGGCTGTCCTAATTCGATTGACACAAAGTTTTCACTATTGGAGGCATATCCTAAGCAGGGGGCAGTTTAATCATGTGATTTATGCAAAACTAATCCTAAATGAATGCAACATGCAAGAATGCAAAATTAATACCCCTACCCCAAGCTTAAAAACTTACATTGTCCCCAATGTAAATAATTAAGTCTTATGGAGGGGAAAATAAAAAAAAAATAAAGGAACAAGAATAACTCACTGAGGTGGTGGGTGCTGGCTCAGATGCCATCCGTAGAGCTGCTGGAGCATGGCTCTCTGCTCGCGCTGCTCCTCCATAATGCGTTCCTGGTTCGCTAATATGGTGTCAAAAATGGATGCGAACTCCGCATAAGGATCATCGGATGACGTACCTGCAGAGGAAGAAGACGGGTGCCCAGACGGCCTAGCCTGCGGTGGCAGGCGTAACGGCCTCTGTACTCTAATAGGCTGAGGCTCCTCCCCCACCGGCACTTTCCAATTTGCCGGATTTGTTACATCTAAAAGTGTGGGGTTAGGGAGAGGAATTGGGTGTTTGCGCCTAGGGTGTTTTAGGCAGTATATGTCATCCTCCTGGATGATCATCCCCATGGCCTCACAAGCGTGCAAGGAGATACGGGTCCGTCCAGGGGTGGCCTCAAAACCATCTAGATCAAAGTTGAAGTGATGGCATATGGTGGTGATGAGGCCACCAATGACAATAGTGCCACTCGAACTCTTGGCCACCTTTAAGAGGTGCCTAGCCAAAAATGACCCTGTGTCCACATTGCTCTCAGGGTGGAGCATGGCCCATAGTATAAAGACCTCGTCCTGGCAGACGGATCCGTCATTCTCTCCACGACCAAACAGGGTATTGGCTATGACCCTATGCATATATCTGATACTAGGGTTAGCAAAGGTTGTGGACTTGGATGTCCGAGGGTCGAAACTCCTGCCCTTATGGTCAATTATAGACCAGAAACTATGCGCACTAAACCCTAAGGGGTATCTTCTGTCACCCCCTACTGGTAATCCAAAAATCTCATTAAATTCAGCTAGGGTTAGTACGAAGTCCTGGTTGAAAAGGTGGAATGTGATCCGTCCCTCTTGGCAATGCGGCCCTTGGAGAATTTCCACATTCAGGGAGCTTAGGAACTCCAGAGTAGGGCCAGCATATGCAGGGTATCTAGTACGAGCGAACTCGCTCCACCCTATGTTTTGCAACATCCAATTGATGTCAACAGTCAAGCCTAGGGTATCTAAGCATGCATCATCAAGATATTTGGTCTGAACTATCTTCCTATTTTTTAAAGCATTAAATCTATCTTGCTGAGCAATATCCTTAAAAATAATCCCATACCCATGTTCATCAGTCATAGAATTAGAGGAGTCAGAGTCAGAGTAGTAGTTACCTGGGTTCCTGCTTCCTCTGGTGCGAGTGCTTGAGGCTTCTGTTGCCCTTTGCCGTTTGGTTGCCATTATCCCAGAGCACCAAAGTCCAAAATCCCCTTCACTATTCTGAAAGTCGGTTTGGTTAGGGTTTCAAAATTGGGAAATTTTGAGTTTTCCCAAAACTAAAGGATTTGCCCTGTGGGTCTTGTTGGGTTAGGGCCAGAGAGTGAGGGAGTATGGTTGGTTGGGTGTGGGTGTAGTGGGGAAGCGATTTTTCGAGCTTTGGTTATGGTGGAAGGTGTGAGAGGAAGAAGAAGGGGGAGATTAGGATGAAGAGGAGGATGATGGGTTTGGGTTAAGGGGGAGGTGTGCGTGACGAGTGATATGAGGGAAAAAAGGAGTTGGGAGGAAGGAGAAGAAGGTTTGGTGGCTATGGAGGTGGGGAGCAAATGGAGAAGATGAAGGGAGTGAAGGAGTATGTGGCAGAAGACGCATTTTAGGTTTTAAAAGCAGAGCAAACATGTGTCACGGCCGTGACCCACATCACGGGCAGGCCGTGACGCGTTCTATGTCACACAGTTTAGTATTTCACGGGCGTGATGAGTATCACGGCTTGGCCGTTATGGAATCTGTGTCTGATAAATCCTGCATCACGGTCGTGATGCGTATCACGGCCTCCCCGTGATGGGACCTATCCTGCTCTAGCTACCTGTCATGGCCGTGATCTATATCACGGCCTGGCCGTGATCCTTTCTGACCCTTCCTGGTCTTCACATCACAGCCGTGATGTATATCACGACCTGGCCGTGATGGACTCTGATCTTCTGGGGCCTTCTTGTCACGCCCGTGATGTCCATCACGGCTAGGCCGTGATGAAATATGACTTTTAGTTTTTGGTTCCTCACGGCCGTGATGCCGTGACCACCATCACGGCCTGGGCGTGATGGTTGCTGACTTTTCTTTTCCATCCCCTCTTCACTTTCCATCACTTCCTGACCTGAAAACATTTGCAAATCCATTAATTGATGATCTTTCTTTTCTAATTCTCCTCAATTAAAAAAAAAAAGCAAAATTCAAAAGCAAACTAAGAAGAGAAAGAAAACTTGGGTTGCCTCCCAAGAAGCGTTTCTTTACGGTCTTAAGCTTGACTATAGTCCTTTCAGTCCTTCGTTGTTGGATCGAGGAGGGAAATCGCAACCTCATGTTCAAGTGGATGTTCTCCAAGGTAGTGTTTTAGTCTCTATCCATTGACCTTGAATGATCCACGTTCCTGGTTCCAAACCTTGACGGCACCATACAGAAATACTTTCATTACTTTAAACGATCCGGACCATCTAGACTTCAGCGTTCCTGGGAATAGTCGCAACCTCGAGTTGTAGAGTATCACTAGTTCTCCTTCATGAAATTCTCTACGAAGGATATGGTTATCATGCCACTTCTTTGTTCTCTCCTTGTAAGATTGTGCGGGCTCATAGGCATCCAATCTTAGCTCATAAAGTTCCTGAAGTTGGAGGATTCTCTTTTCCCCAGCGGCTTTTATATCAAAGTTTAGCATCTTAATAGCCCACAAAGCTTTATGCTCAAGCTCGACTGGTAAGTGACATGGTTTACCGTAAATAAGTCTAAAGGGTGTCATCCCGATAGGAGTCTTGTAAGTCGTACGGTAGGCCCAAAGAGCATCATCAAGCTTTAAGGACCAATCCTTCCTCGAACCTGAAACGGTTTTTTCCAGAATGCTCTTTATCTCTCGGTTGGAAACCTCGACTTGCCCACTTGTTTGAGGGTGGTAAGGTGTAGCGACCCTATGAATAACTCCATATTTGAGTAGGAGTTTCTCAAATTGTTTTTCAATGAAGTGCGATCCTCCATCACTAATGACTGCCCTTGGAATTCCAAACCTTGGAAAAATCACCTTCTCGAATAGTTTGATTACGGTTTTTGCATCACTTGTTGGGGAAGGAATGGCTTCCACCCATTTAGAGAGGTAATCAACGGCTACAAGAATGAACTTATTATTGCAAGAGGAAGGAAAGGGTCCCATGTAGTCAACTCCCCAAACATCAAATATCTCCACTTCTAGCATAGTGTTGAGTGGCATTTCATGCTTCTTAGAGATGTTCTCCGTTCTTTGACATGGATCACGAGCAAACACGAACATTCGGGCATCTCTGAAAATATGAGGCCAATAGAAACCAGCTTGAAGCACTTTTGCTGCTATCTTCGAGGCACTGGCATGTCCTCCCTAAGATGAGGAATGACAACAACTCAAGATACTTGGAACCTCGACTTCTGAAATACACCTTCTGTAAATGCTATCGTACACTTGCGGAAAATGTAAGGCTCATCCCACACGTAGTTCTTGAGATCGGAGAAGAACTTCTTCTTTTGTTGATAATTGAGCTCTGGTGGTAGAATCTCGCATACAAAGTAATTCACAAAGTCCACATACCATGGAGCATCCTCTCCCAAGATGGCGAAGATGGCGAACAGTTGCTCGTCGGGGAAGGAATCATCTATCAGCAAGTTGTCCTTCTTATGTTCCCATGGTTCAAGTCTGGATAAGTGGTCCGCAACTAAGTTCTCCGTTCCTTTTCGGTCCCGAATCTCCAAATCAAATTCTTGCAGAAGGAGAATCCATCGGATGAGTCTTGGCTTGGCTTCCCTCTTAGTCATGAGGTGCTTTAGTGCGGAGTGGTCCGTGTACACTATGACTTTAGACCCCACGAGGTATGATATGAATTTCTCGAATGCAAAGACAACCGCAAGCAACTCTTTCTCAGTTGTGGCATAATTTTCTTGGGCTCCATCTAGAGTTTTGCTTGCATAGTATATTGCATGGACCTTCTTGTCTCTCCTCTGTCCCAACACTGCTCCCACGGCGTAATCACTAGCATCGCACATTACTTCGAACGGCTCATTCCAATCTGGTGTTTGTAAAATGGGAGCGGTGGTCAAGGCTTCCTTCAACCTGTAAAATGCACTCAGACATTCCTCATTAAAATCAAATGGAACATATTTCATTAATAGGTTAGATAAGGGTTTATAAATTTTTGAAAAATCTTTGATGAAACGCCGGTAAAACCCGGTGTGTCCCAAGAAACTTTTAACTCCTTTCACATTTATTGGTGGGGGAAAATTTTCAATAACATCTATTTTGGCCCTGTCCACCTCAATACCTATACCAGAAATCAAGTGCCCAAGCACTATACCTTCTTTTACCATAAAATGGCATTTCTCCCAATTCAATACCAGATTGGTTTCTTCACATCGCTGCAAAATCTTAGACAAATTTGTTAAACAATCATCAAAGGTAGTTCCATATATAGAAAAATCATCCATAAAAACCTCCATGATGTTTTCAATAAATTCATAAAAAATTGTAGTCATGCATCTTTGAAAAGTAGCCGGTGCATTACATAGACCAAAAGGCATTCTTCTATAGGCAAAAGTGCCATAGGGACAAGTAAACGTGGTCTTTTCTTGATCACTAGGATGTATAGGAATTTGATGAAAACCGGAATATCCATCCAAGTAACAAAAGTATGAATGCCTAGCTAACCTTTCAAGCATTCGATCAATAAATGGGAGAGGGAAGTGATCTTTCCTTGTTGCCTTATTTAGCTTCCTATAATCAATGCACATTCTCCAACCGGTTACTGTCCTAGTATGGATTAGTTCATTATTTTCATTTTGAATAACAGTCATCCCCCCTTTCTTAGGAACCAAATGCACCGGACTAACCCATTCACTATCGGAGATTGGATAAATGACCCCTGCATCTAACAGCTTAAGCACTTCTTTCTTAACCACCTCTTTCATATCAGGGTTCAACCTACGTTGATGCTCAATGGATGGTTTATGCTCATCTTCCATTAAAATGCGATGCATACAAAAAGAAGGATTTATGCCTTTAATATCATCAATTGTGTATCCTATCACTTTTCTATGCATTCTAAGCTCCCTAAACAATTTCTCAGTTTCCAACTCATTCAAGCTAGCATTCACAATTACCGGATAGGAAGAGTTAGGACCAAGAAATTCATACCTCAATGTGGAGGGAAGAGGTTTTAGTTCTACCTTAGGGGCTTCTCCATCTTTCAGATCCTTACTCTTTGGTGTCAACTCAAGTTTCTCTTTCTTTGTTTTGTTGGGAGGAATTTCTGGACTAGCTTCCAGAAAGCGGGTATAATTCCTCACTTCTCCTCCATGAGCGTTTAAGTCTCCACCAATCAAACACATTTCTAACGGGTCATCAACACAAGCTTGTATGGATTCTTCTTTCACCACTCGGTGCATTAAGTCAACCCTGCAACAATAATCTTCAAAAGAAGGGTGTTTAATAGATTTAGCTAAATCAAATTCAACTTTATCATCACCCACAGTTAAAGTCAATTTCCCATTTTTAACATCAATAATGGCTCCTGCGGTAGCCAAGAAAGGCCTACCAAGAATAATGGGGATTTGGGAATCATCTTCCATTTCAAGTACCACAAAATCCGCAGGAATAAAAAATTTACCCACTCTAATAGGAACATCCTCCATGATGCCTATTGGGAATTTGACGGACCGATCCGCCAATTGAAGGGAGATTGTTGTGGGTTTTAGTTCACCCATCTCCAACTTCTTGCAAACAGAGAGGGGTATAAGACTAACACTAGCCCCCAAATCACAAAGAGCTTTACCAAAACTAGTGTTACCAATTAAGCAAGGAATAGAGAAACTACCTGGATCTTTCAATTTAGGAGGCAATTTATTTTGAATTAAAGCACTGCACTCCTCAGTTAAAGCCACTATTTCGTAGCCCTCTAGCTTTCTCTTATTTGACAAGATATCCTTAAGAAATTTAGCATAAGTCGGCATTTGTTGTAATGCCTCAGTGAAGGGTACATTAATGTACAATTTCTTAAGGACCTCTAGAAAATTTCCAAATTGCTTATCTAATTTTGCCTTAGCCAACCTTTGAGGAAAAGGTATCGGAGGTTGGTAAGGTGGTGGAGAGACATACTTAGACACTTTTTCGCTAGGCTCTTCCTCTCCTAAGGGTTGTGTCTCGGTAGGTTCCTCCTCCTCAGCTACACTCTTGTTATCACTCTCCCCTTTAGCCTCGGGATTCTCAAGTTTCTTACCACTCCTTAGATTCACAGCTTTACATTGTTCATTATTTGGGTTCACCTCAGGTTGTCCAGGAAACTTGCCCGGTTGCCTCATTGAATTTCCCGCTTGTTGGGCAATTTGAGTTTCTAACATCTTGTTATGGATTGCTAAGTTATCTACCTTAGATGTTAGTTCTTTTATTGCCTCATTAACAGCCCTACCTTGTTGCCTAAATTCTTCATTATGCTTAGTTTGAGTAGCAACAAAGTTTTCTATAAGAGTCTCGAGTTTAGATTTTTGTACCTGAGGATACCCTGATGCGGGTTTTCTATTACCTTGTCCTTCTTGAAATTCGTGGTTCAACGTGTTGTTGTAGTTTCCGTAGGAAAGGTAAGGATTATTCTTCCTCTGGTTGTAGGGATTTGGGGGAGCATAATTTGGTAGCTTCGGGTTCGTGTCATAGAAATTGTGACAAGAGTTCACTTGTTCCCCCGAAGCACCGGACTCAGAAGCGATACCATGTGGGCACTCCATTATGTCGTGTCCCTGCATTCCACAAATCTCACAAACAACATTAGTAGCACCGATTGAACTCACATGAGCCTTTTCAATCTTATCAAAGCGTTTATTTAGTGAGTCGAATTTAGACATAATCAGATCGGTACTATTCATTTCGAACTTACCCCCCCCCCCCCCCTCGAAAGCTTTCTCGGGTTATTACCTCTTTCCGAGCCCCATTGGTGGTAGTTGGTGGCCACGTTTTCAATGATGTTGAATGCCTCAGTCAGAGGTCTATTCATGAAGGCTCCACCAGCTGCGGAGTCGAGTGACACCTTTGATGAATAATCCAATCCGTTGTAGAAGGTATACACTAACAACCACCTTTCGAGTCCATGATGTGGGCAAGACTCCAGCAATCCCTTGTAGCAATCCCAAGCTTTGGATAAGCATTCTCCGTCCTTTTGGAAGAAGCCGGTGATCTGAGTCCGTAGGTAAGAAGTCTTGGATGGAGGGAAGAAATTCTCCAAGAATGCTTGCTCTAGTTGGTCCCAAGTTGACAACGTGTTAGCTGGCACTTGCTTCAACCAAGCTTTCACTTTTCCAGTCAGAGAGGAGGGGAATAACCTCAGGCGTATAGCATCGATCGGGGCACCTTGAATCCTTATCGCATCGGTGAATTCCAAGAACGTCTCCACATGATCCGTCGGGTCCTCCGAGGGTAATCCTCCAAACTGATGTTGCCTAATCATGCTAATTAACTGAGGCGGTATAGTGTAGTTTTCCGCCTCAATTTCAGGCCTTGCAATCCCAGTTCGCAGACCCCTAGCATTTGGGGCTGTATAGTACTTCAGTGGTTTGGTATCCGGTAGATTCGCCATGAGTGGAATAGGAATCAACCTCTCTCTCTCTCTTTATAGTCTCCTATGTCTATGAAATGTCCTTTCGATCTCGGGGTCGGCTTCAATAAGGCTTCCAAGACTTAGGGATCTTTGCGTAAAAGAGAAAAATACCTATGGTAGAGAGATAGATACTCTAGAAAAAGAAAAAGAAATAAGTAATAAATTAATATAAATAAATAATTTAAAAAAATGTCCAGAAAAATCAATTTAAAAATTAAATTGAAATTTAAGAAAACACGATCCCCGGCAACGGCGCCAAAAACTTGATGTGTTGATTCCGGCAAGTGTACCGGATTCGTTGCCAAGTAATAAAAAGATCGATCCCACAGGGACCGTGATCTCAAACCACAACTAATTATTAAATCGATAAAACTGAACTGTATAAAAAAGATTTTGAAAAGGTTTTGATTTTTGAAATAAGAATCAAGTAACAATCAAAATCAATATCGTAATTAAAAAAAACAGGAAAGCAATTTCAAATTGGGGTTTTTTCAAATTCAAAGGGATTCCCATGAATTGGGATACCACAAAACTGTTTATGTTACTGAATCGACTCCTCTCCTTATTAATTACCAAAATTTGTTTTGAAGGTGAATTTGTCCTAAATTAGCTAATGCTCCCTCTCGGGTTACAAAAATCATGCCCAATTAAATCAATCCATACTCTCGTGGTAATTGAATTTAAATCGGACCCCTTGAGTTTTGTGACAATTCGTGAATCCTCGAAGGACCGCTTCTAACTCTCGTGATTTAAGTCCTAAGTTCGATTCCTATAGATCTGATACCTAAGTTCACCGCTAAGTTCGTCCTTAGTGTATCTACGACACGCAAATAAGTGGCGACTGAATTCACGAGTAATTAAAACAATAGGGATCAAATCGAAAACAAATCGGAATTAACAAGAAATCAAAATCAATACATCACCATAAAAAAGTTTTGGGCATGGCCCCAATTCCTAGAAACAAGGCTACTACTCAAGCATTACCATGACTGTAGCAAGCTTGATTGAAAATAACATAAAGAGAAAACAAACCCTAAGAGAAGAGGAGAAGAAGAATAAGAGAATTTCTGAATTTTTCTAAGGTAAACAGCCCACAAAAAGTGCCCAGATTCGAGCTCCTAGGTCCTATTTATAAGATTGGGCAATTTGAATCCTAAACCAATACAAAAACCAGATCAATTCAGTTGTTGAAGATCAATGGAATGCGCGTCACGGTCGTGATGGCCATCACGGCTTGGCCGTGACAGCTTCTGCCTTGGAAGTTGATTCTCTGAGTGGTCTGTCACGGCCGTGACCACCATCACGGCCTGGCCGTGACAGATTCTGACTTGTGGGGGTCTGGCTCAGTATGCGCATCACGGTCGTGATGGACATCACGGCCTGGCCGTGATCAGCTCTGTTCGCCCCATTTTCTTGCCTTCCAAGCTCCATCTTCATGCCAGCTTCAACACGACTGATCCTGAGCAATTTAGTCTTCGATTCCTGCACACATGCACCACAAAACCACCTTACTCGTTCCAAGGTGAAATTAACAAATAATCAAATAAAATAAGCCTAAACTATATGAAAATGCATGTAAAATGTTATGGAAATATGAGGTGAAATCACACTCATCAATAAACACAAAATATGAGGGCAAAGCATGCGAGAAGATTACATGCCAATAGTACCATGAATTTATTATGAATGTGACTTGTCAAATTTCCAGAACCTTGACTTTCAACAACATGATTTCCATTATCAGCATGACTTTCTAACACAGATGTTAACTCTCCAATTCTATCCTGTCAAAAAAAGTAATCACAGATCTTTAGCAATAATCAACCAACCATTGCTGGTGAGAATGACCTATCAAACACAGACTTCACTTAAGAACAAAGAGTATAACCAAAACGGGCTAGAATAACATAACAACAAAGAAAATGACATAAGGGGCATCATTATAGAAATGAAGAATTTAAAGGGAGACTAAACGTCAATGAACTAACAACTACCTTTAACGACAGAGAAACATGTAAAGAAACCTTCGGAGATGATGTAAGATGCCACATCCAAAAAAATTATAGTTGTGCATAAAATAAAGTGAGAAATGCTTAGACAATTACATTGGGGATTAAATACAACCAAGTGGAAGATATTGTGGTAAAAAACAAGCTAGAGTTAAAGGGTATGATGGTAAAAACACATGTAGGTAAAAAAGAGCCAAAAATTTCCAAAAACCTTTCATTTTCTCTGCCTCGCCCTCTCGAAGTTCTCTCTATTCTCTCAACACCACACAATACTCCCTCACTTTCTCTCTACCTTCCATGCACTTATCCATTCTCTCCAATGACCAATACACCTCAAATCCCAGAGCTCTGCTACTCCTCAGAGAAGAGATTACTCTCTCTGTGGCTTGCCACTCAGGGCTCGTTTGGTGGTCAGGATAGGATAGAGGCGGATATGATAAGAGAACAGGATAGGAGTATGTTAGGATATGAGCAGGATAAGCTGTTATCATATCCGACGTACGTTTGGTGTCCACCAGATAACCAACCGGACAACATTATAATTTAAGTATGAATTTTAAATTTTTCGTTTTTATTCTAAATGTTTCCATCTTTTATTAGATTTTAGTTTTTTTTTATAATTTTCATTATTTAAAATTATATAAAAAGACAAAATTATCCTTGTGATAAAATTACATATAATTTTTTAAAATTTTTTAAATATTGTCTAACTAAAATTAATTTTTTATATTTTTAAATATTCATTTTTTGTTTTTACTTTACATATAGTTAAATTATTAGAATACTTTTTTTATATTTTACAGTTTTTTAAAATAATATAAAATAACAAAATTAGCATTGTTATAAAATAAAAATAAATTTTAAAATGAATTATTAATATTTTTATTATTTTAAATATTTTATATTTTATTATACGTTTTTTGGTAACCATGTTAAATTTTATTATACTTTAATTATTATTTTATTATACTTTAATTATTTTATATATTTTTATGTTTTGTTATACTTTAAATCATTCTATCCTACTTGTTACCAGAAAAAAAAAAAAAAACCTTATCCTATCCTGTTGAGTGCTAACCCAGCCCTTCCCTCGGGATAGAATTTTAACTAGATGAACATGATAGGATAAGTGACAGGATTGCCTTATCCTATCCTGCTGGCTCACCAAACAACAGTTTCAAATATGATATGATAGCTTATCCTGACCACCGAACGGGCCCTCAAGGTTCTAACATAAATGATACATAATGAATTTCACTCCCAATCTCCCTCCCCATATAATCATGTTGCCTATCCCAACTAATTGCCACATCAGTAGCTCACTAATTCTCTCCCTTCTCACATTTCTGCAGCATGCCTATGGTTTGCTAGACTTGGATCCCATAATAGGTCCCTGCCTAGTTCAGCCCATTTGTTGGGCTTTGACCCACAACTCAGTATCCTATCAAAATGATTCCCTTTACTTTTATCTTATATCCTTGTCTCAAACCATGAAAAATTAGATTAATTATCATCTCATTCTCCCAAAATTACCCATACCAAACATACCAAGCAAGAAAGGACACATATTAGTTCTAAGCCCCTTCAATGTTTTAATTAATATGTAAAGTATGACTCTAAAAACTGGCAGATTCAGTTGTTCATCAGCTTACTTGGTCATCAGCTTCCTGCTCAGTGCCAGCAATAGGTTCAATTACTTGCTCTGCAGAGTCAGAACTCAGAAGATGAAGCCATTGTGTCTTCTCTGTTGACCAAGGGAAGTTTACTAACAGCACTATGTATTCTTCTAACCTTTAGCAATGTCTCTTTCAGATCTCTTGCTGTCTGAGCTTGCATATCAATACTAAAGAACTTCACAAGCGAGCCCACCAGTGCCGCCAATTGTTCTTGGTAACGAACCCTTGCAATGTAATTTAACCTGTGAATCTTTGAGCACTTGCAAACAAGCTTTGTTCCCTCTTTCATTTGACTTATCAATGTCTCTAATTCTTTCTTGGGACGGCCCAAGTCATTGTTGTGCTGTTCTATCTCTGTGACCACAGGAGCTATTGCCTCCAGAGTGGATTGAAGGTAGGCCAAGGTTGGTTTGAACATGATGGCCTTGTCTTTTGTTTCCAAAACTGACCTCAGTAGTTCTCCAAATACAGCTCCTATAGCTGCTCCTCCTACCAAAGCTGCTGCCATTGCATACAGGACAAGTACACACCAAACAACAACAAAATCTATGCAAATCTGAATTACCTTGAGAGTATGAAACAACTTTCTATAAAGTCTCAGAAACGGGAAGGCACATCGGTGGTTTCTTGAAACTTCATTCCTACCTTCTCAAGTTGACTAGACTTGTTGCATCGAGTTGCTTTGTATTTTTTTTAGCATGATTATTTGTTTTTATCTGTACAAGTTGTATTATGTACTATGGATGGCGACGGCTAGGGTGGGAGAGCTTAACAAGTCTCCCACCATGAGCAGGGGTCATTTAACAAGTTTTTTATTATTTTTCCGTCCATTTATTTTTCAAATCGCAAAAATGACCCATCTCCTCCCCAACCCAATCCCTTCATCCCTCTGGCGCCGCCTCCACATCATCGGCGAGTGCCAGCCACCATAGCCACCGTCGAGAAGCACGACAACCTTACACCTCCCAAACCCAATGAAAGCTTCAACGTCATGAGAATAAAAGACATAGCAAGTTTGAGGTTTTCCTTCGACGCAAATCCTCATATGTAAAATGTAAATCTCCAGATCTGCAAAAAAAAACAGAGCAACAACTCCCATGAGAGCTCACGAAGTTGATGATGATGAAATTGATGCCGCGGCGGTTCTGTAGTTGTTTCAGCTGCGGCGCCAGAAGCCAATGGGATTGTCCCAGTCGAGTTTTGTAGAGAAGCTTGTAGGTGATTTTGGGCATGATTGGTCGGATGGGGTGGGATAGTTAGTAATGGAATGAGATGGTAACGAATTTTTGATGCGTTGTTTAGGAGTTTTTTAAACAATTGAGTGGAATGATTGGGGATGGATTGTCAAACCATTCTAAACCATCCAAAACTCCATTCTTTCATATCCTTTAATTTGAGGGTTTGAAATACAACATTTCCCACTTTTTTACTTTTATAACAAATTTATAATTTTAACCTTCTAAAAAACAAAACAAAACCTTTTGGATTCCCGATCACTCTCCTGTTCTAATCATCTTTGTCTGACGTCACCTCTCATTCACAGTACCTCTCTCCACATTTATCTTCCCTTACCCACTCCCGGTACCAGATTTTTCAGTTTGATTTTTTTTCCTCTTTCCAAACACACAAATATTCACTAGAACCTTCATTTTTCACTTCCTCTTTAAAGCTTCTTCATATTCACCTCATCGGTAATTTCATCTACCATTCCTTTTCTTTTAGATGAATGCAAAATATGAAAAATGCTACTTTGTCATATTCATATCATGTTGTGCAATTTCTGATTCCGTTTTGCACTTTTCTTTTTCCAGGTTATTTGAAGAATAGCTTTGTCTATTCTAAAATGCATTGAACAATGGTTTAGTTTGGAAGATAACATGGTCATGGATATAGCTTATAGTAGATAAGTTTCCTTATTAATTTAAGAAAATTGGTAAATATTGTTATGAAAAAAAAAGGATAGTACTGGAAATAAAATTTGTAATTCACTCCATTCCATCACTTACACTTCCAAACAATAGAGTGGAATGTCTCATTAAAACTCTCAAATAATAGTGTTATATTTTCACCACTCAACTCCACTCTAAACCACTCCATGACTAATCATTCCACTTCATCCTCTCCAAAACTCCCAAACATAGCCTAAAGCTGCATCTGCATAAGTTAGCAGCTGTAATTTGTAAAACGGCAATGAGAAGTGTGCGTCTTCTAGTAACGTGCCTGTGTTTCATGGCATATTCGTACAAACTACGATGTATTTCGGGTACAAACACCACCAATGGGTACGCAGTGTTCACAAGGTTTGAAACAAATTCAGAAGGTGGATAAACATGTTTGTGAGGGGAGGGGTGATGGTGGCGGTGGGGGAGGGGGCGGAGTGGCAGAGTGGAAGAGTCAGAGTAGGAGATGAAATGAAATTTTAAATTTAAAAAAATTTAAGGACTTTAAAATAATAAACTTTTTATATAAATCGACTTATTCACGATGGGAGACATTAGCAAAAGCCACACCGCCCCACTTGGATTAAATTGGGGATCTGGCTCTTCACAAAATGGTTAGATTTTATGCTATTGTTATTGCTACTTGTGAAGAGCCAAATCCCTAATTTAATCCTTAATGACCCTTCTCTCAAAGGCGCCATCTCCATTCTCCCATCCAACTACAACTTCGAGGTCCTCTCCACCACTGTCAAACGCGTCACCCTTCAATTCCCTGAGGGCCTCCTCATGTATTACCTCATACTCTCAGACATCTTCGCCACATTCACCAATGTCTCTCACGACGCTTGTTGCGTCGACGACTTCTCCGCCGCTGCAGTCTGAGTCGATCTCCTCATTCACTACGGTCACAGTTGCCTCACCCTCATTGATTCAACCACCATTCGTTGCCTTCATGTCTTCATCTTTATCAAGGGACTGGAGTGTTGTTTTGGGGAGTTTGGATAGGCAAGGGAGTCCAAAGAGGAAATGGGGATGGGAGCATTTCCTGGGATTATGAAGTGGAAGAAGAAGAAGAAGAAAGAGAATGAAAATATGAAAGGGTTGAACTGGAAGATGAAGGAAAGAAAAGAAGAACCAGAAATATGGAGGAGAAGGAAGGAGATGAGGGTATTTTGGGATATTAAAATGTTGTTAAAATTTTTTGTGGTGTATTGGAAATAAATGTGGGGTAAAAAGAAGCACCCTCATTGTTATGATGTGAGCCCACTATTCGAGCCCAACTTATATTTACTTACAGTATAACTCATAACATTATCATCCCTTTTAAAAGCCGACATCCACTATGGCTAGGGATGGCAATGGGTAGGGTTTGGGTCGGGTACTATAGTATCCGTCCCCATACCCGCATTTGAGAAAAATACCCGGACCCGGACCCATATCCATACCCGCGTGGGTAACAACTTTAGTACCCTTACCTTCTGGGTACCCAAGTATCCATATCCGCACCCGTTACTCGCATTTTAACTAAGAAAAAACAATAAATAACATAAAGAACATTATAACTCAATTAACAAACCTTCCAAAAGATTTTTCTAATATACTTATGAAACATTACAAACCAAAGCATGAAAGTAAATAAAAATATCTAAAACATTGAAAACGAGTAAATATCTCAATAAACGTCTAAAACAATAAATTCATGAACTTGTAAGTCCGGAAAGGGAAAGACACTAATGAACCCTAGGTTTAGAACTTTTACATTAATTTTATTCTTAAAAATTAATGTATAATTATAATTATATATACTAATATATATATATATATATATATATATATATATATATATATGTATGTATGTATTCGGGTGTGGTGTGGGGTGGGGTGGGTACTACGGTACCCGCACCCATACCTTCTCTTTTTTGCAGGTGATTATCCATACCCCAACCTATACCCATAAAGCAGGTATTTACCATACTTGTTATGGATATTTTTTGCGGGTGCCCATAGGGTAGGGTCCAAATTGCCACCCTAACTATGGCTTCAATCTTCTTCTATTGATGATGTCCCAATGTGTCCCTTTATCTTTTGGGCTTTGGCACATCTATTAATATTTTATTTTTGGTTATTTATTTTAAAGCTAAATATTATTATGATAATCAGTGGTGGCCCTGAGCATGATTTCGTGATGCGACCGTACAGGGGTCCTTTTTTAAGTGGCCCTGCTATTTGCATTGTGCTTATTTCTCCACACATTTGATCCCTATTTTTTTTCTTTTCCTTTGTTCCAAAACTACCCCTTTGCACACCTTTTCTTTCTCTGCATATCCGAAAAACCTAATCTCTTCCCCCTTTCTTTCTTTGCACACCGCCTCCCCATCCACACCAGCAACGTATATCATTCCAGTCTGTACCATTTTTTCAGAGTTGCTGGTGTGTCCCTAAGTTACAGTCTGGCTTCTTCCTCTATTCCGGTAAGTGCTCTAGTCGTATTTTTGTTCCATTTTTTTCCCAAGTTCTTGGTGTGTCCGGATTTTCAATTCCGGTGAGTTTCCGGGTTCTTTTTTTCGGACATATCTCACTCCGCATTTAGATCTCCCGATGTGTTAGTTTATATGCGTATCATTCGAAATTTGCAATCTGGTTGGCGTCCGGAATATATTTTCCGGAGGTTCATTTCTTCACATACTGATTTTTATTTCCGAGCACCTTTGTTGAGACACCCTAATCTGCCCCATTGTATTATTACATTAAATCCTTAATTAGTTATTTACTTAATCGCACGCCTAACGTTGAAAAATACGTAAAAATTAAAACTTAATTAATAATTATATAACTTATAAAGATATAAAACACACCAAACTATTTACATAAATACAAACATATAAGTATCCTTTATTTTACACAACTTACTTATCACTAACGGAAACAAAACATCTTATGTGACTCACTGGCCTTTAACTAACTACGCCATATTATTAGGATCAGTAAGTTGTTCTTCAGCGTCAACTTCATCCGGAACGTCGTTTAACTCTTCAACAACCTCTGTCTCGTATGTGGTTCCATCCATCTCCTCCGTAGCATAGTCGTCCATATGGTCTTCTAATGTAACAAAATAGACATAAACCAAAATACAGAAAATAGGGAGATAAGAAACAGTTTTATCATCATAAGTGGAAAAGATTCATAGCATATAATACAATAACGGTCACAGACATGCATCACTCACAATTTACAATCATCCATACTTTATAACATCATCCTCTACCCTTCAACTCATGCAACTAGACCTTTATGCTGATGTGGCCACTACTACTCCTGTCACACATCCCTCGTTAGGAATGCCAGTCAGTCGTCCAAGTGACACGTTCCCCACGCCGGTGCACATTCTCATCCATGGTAGGAATGCTCATGCAAAGCAATGACACTATAGCTGCACAGTACCGTCGGTGCACACCTTGATTCTCTCTCTCTCAACTCTATCAAGGGTGCTCATGCAAAGCAATGACACTATAGTTGCACAACTTAAATTCTAATTTGGAACGGTCTACAAGAACTTCGGACCTCGTGTATCTCAAATACACGGTTATGAACAACAATGCAACACATGATTCTCACTGATTTTTATCCATAACAACCTAGTACCTCAAGCTTTTCCTCATAACCTCCACTTACACTCTATATCACATCACTTCTATAAAATAATAGCGAGGCACTTCTAATTCATATTCAAAACTCTCACCCAAACAAAATACCTCCGAGCAATATATATCTTTCCTTAAAATTTTCTAAGCATAGAATTAAACCCAGGCAAATCATACATAACACATTAATTAACAGAATATTCAAACGTCCTCAATATCATAATATTCAAACACAGAAACAATACGTCACATGCAGATGGAATACCTCAACCAGCGTATCACAAACAATCAAAAGTAAATAATTCAAACATCCTCAAATATGAATAATCAACCTAAGGCGATAAACCCACAATTCCCAAATCGTCATTGGTTTTACGAAAAAGATTTCAATACGATTTTGGTATTGTCGATTACTCGACCACTAGTAGGGTTTAGGTCGCCCTACACCATTATTATAAATTATATACTACTTATCGGTTCCGACGATGGAATGGTTATTTCCCCCACCTGAGTTTGTACCGGAAACACGTACACAGCGATCCTCGTTGTCCCGCCACGAATTAACACAACCACCTTCATTTAAACAATCATAACTATAATTAATCAACTCTCAACCATCTATGACACTTTAGGGCTAGGTTCGGCCAAGACTTATAAAATAGGTTTAGGGTTATCTTCTTAATGTCATCTTTTGGATCCTAATTACTAAAGTCTTAACTAACATAGATTACTTATTACAAGACTAAAATTTGAAACAAAATCCTCTAACCTTTATGGTTAGGGTTTCGGCTTTCAACCAATTATCTAGGTTAGAAAGTTGAAAATTTGATTAGCTTAAGGATTTATTAGCCATAAGTTACTTAAGTATGATTAATCACTAAAACCATGATTATGAACCAAGAACATGAATTAGACTCATCTAGTTCTAAGAACTAGGGTTCGGATTTCATCAAGCTCCATAGGCTAAGAATTTTAAAACTTCATCAACTTTTGGGATTTAATCAATTTACAAAACTTAGGGTTTGATTCAAGTGTTACTAACAACTTTGAATCACAAAACCCTTGAGTTCACCAATCTAGGGTTTCGGTTTTGATGAGATTAATAGGTTAAAGGTTGATTTTCTTGATCTTCTATATACTTGAATACAAGAACTAGCAAGATACAAAAGGATTGAATCATGAATCAAGTCATAAAAATGAAACAAAACCTAAGAACTCCAAGTTGACCTAGGTTCGGCTATAACAAAAAATCAAGGAAAGAAATTTCTCATGATCTTGTGCTTCTAGATGATGAAAGTAGAGATTATTATAAGATCATAGAAATTGGTTTCATGTCAAAAGGATTTTTCTAGAATTAGTTATGAATTTTTGAATCTAACTTCAAGAACTTTAAACAAATGAAAGAACCTATGATTCCTAGTCATGAATCTCTCAAAAGTTGTGAAGAGAAATGATTTGTATGATAAGAGAGTAAGGTATTACCTCTTGTTGATCCAAGAAAACAAGATTTGGATGAGGTTCCTTTGAATTTGTACTATGGTGTTCTTATGGCAACTTATGAACTTTTGAAGAAAAAAACCATGAAAATGGAAGAAGACTATTTATATGTAAAAGACAACCAAAATTGAGAAGATGGCACTATTGAAGCCGTGAGGATGGGGCAAGGTTTTGGGTCAATTTGTCCAATGGCATTTGGTAGAAATTGTCATAAAAAGACAAGGGTATTTTGGTCATTTCATAACAAAATTAAATGTTGCCATAAATGTGCCATTTATTGCCATTTATGATAGGATAAACTCGTCATAAATGCTCGTCAAGTCAGTCAATCCAATGTCTCTGCTACTTTGCCGACTTCCCGATTCATCTGACTCAGGCTCTGTCTAGAGACATCTCGTCGTATAGGCCCGCAACAAATCTAATAAATTAATTTTTTTACCAAAATTTTCAAAACTTCCAATATCGTAGTAAATACGATAAAAATATTTTTCATCTCGTTCACGACTCAAAATTAGGTCTTTTGAGCAGTAAACTTTTACTGTCAGTGAAAACACAGAAAACAGCAGACCGGCTTCCGTCTGAGTTTTCAACCAAAAACTTCCCCGTAACCTTATAAAAATAAGTATAACAAGGAAATGACCTTGGTTTATCCAAAATCATTTTCTAAGTCTCGGAAAAAAAAAATATATTTATATATTTATTACCGATATTACAAAGCAGCGAAAATCGGGGTGTTACATTTGTAGTAGTGAATGCATCACTACAATCAATATGATCTTTTACACTAGGAACATTCAACCTCTCTATGCTCACACGATTCTAAAAAAAAAAAACCATATAGTTTTTTTCAGGACTACAATCAAGGTAAATGAAAATTTATTCTTACATGTTCATCTCTTCCCATATTAATTGACATGTTCACATCCTCGGATAGATTGGCAAAGTAGTCTTCTATGTCCGTTGAACACAACCTTAAATCTATATGCATCATAACAAATAATAAGAAGACAACATTAATTTTTTAAGAAAAGTTGAATCAGTAAATTTTACACATCCGGAATTTAATTTCCGAATGCACAATCTATACATCCGGAAACAAAATTCCAGATGTGTAAAATTTAACACGTCCGAAAATTTGTTTCCGGATGTATAAATTGTAACATCCGGAAATGCAAATCCGGAAATTAAAATCCGATAGTAAAAAAATATAACGTCGAGATAATAATTTCCGGATGTGTAAAGTTTAATACATCCGAAAATAAAACTCCGATAATTGTACACACAAGCTACATTTACTCATCTGGATTTTAATTTCCGAAGGTATATTGTGAATGTCCGGATTTTAATTTCCGAACACTTTCTGGAAAATAAATTCTGGAAGTTACGAATATGAAACACTTGCAGAAAACTCACCTATTCCCTGATGTGCATGAACGAGAACGTGACGTTCTACGACCCTTTTGAAAAACACTCACAACGTGACCATGCCACCAATTTATGTTCATCCCTTTTACAAAACACTCACAATCCAATATGAAAACACTTACAAAACACACACCATTTCATTGTTGTATGACAATGGTGGAGGTGGTGAGAATGGTGGAGGAGGTGACAAATGTGTGAAGAGGTAAGAAATGCATTAATAGGTTCTGTTCTTGATCTGTTTAATTTGAATTGAAACCAGAGTATTACTGCAATCAATCTTGTGTTATTAATTGTTCAAAACAGAGTTGATTAAGACTGTTCTTGATCATTGAAACTGAAAATGAAACTGATATATTGTAACTTCAGTTCTTGACTAATTAAGGCCTGTATCTAATACCCGTACGACCATGAACTGAACTTCTTTCTGTTTGATTCAATCACTGTTTAATTGATAGCTGCGAGCTGTAAACTTGAATCTTATTAGTGATTTATCTTTCTGAATTAATCTTTCTTATCTTCATCATCTTCCAATTCAAGATTTTATATAAACCCTTCATTGATTTTGTAAAAGATCCCGAAGCAACATAAAACTGAAAACTAAGTTTTGTGAAACAAAAGTTTTGAACAGTTTTTTGAAAGCTAAATTCACCCCCCTCGAGTCTTTGAAGCCAAAACAACATATATGACACAGAACACATCTATAACGAATATATTTCAAACCTGGTGGCCATTATTATCCAATGCAATACACTTAACAGCTATCAGTTTATCAACATCATCAGCTGTAACTATATACTCTGGATCTGTGGCTCCTGAACCATATTATGTTGAACTTCTATCAAGTCATTACACTCACTAAACAAGCAAAAATTACAACAATGAAAATGCCCAGAAAGTAAAAGTCCAATCCACCTTCAATGTACTTCAAAGTGCCATCCTGAAGATGTCGCACCCACTAACATGAAGACAAAAGTTATGGTGATATCTCTAATACAAAAGATGAGGGGAAATATGGAATTATGGATAATATGCAAGGTAAATAGTAACAAAGAATTTTCACCTGAAACATACAAAGGGAAGTTCCACGGACTGGATAACCACATCCAAGAAGTCTTTTTCCAAGCATAGCATCACCAATAATTTGAAAACTCTCAATGACAGGGCTATCTAGAAAAATGCAACTCATCATTAGCATAAGAAGATATAGTATCTATTATATGATAGTGAAAAATATTAATTACCACCGGAAACAGAGGAAGCAGTCTCATTGGTGTCAGCTTGAGGTTCCAACAACTTGCCATTGTCAAATTTTCTTTCACTTGTTCTGTCCTGCACTCCAATTTTACCATTTGACCCATATGCTAAAGAAGATACCTCCCTGCACAAATTGTTTCATAGATAAGTACATATATCCTAAAGAAAACATGACTAATCTGCCATACTAAGACATGAAATAGTTGATAATCTGGAATCCCTTGAGAGATACCCACTCAGCCACTGGATGTATACTTACAGAATCATATCCCTCAATTTTGGGGATTGACAAACTTTTTACAGTGAGTGCATATATGTCACATTCATCAAGCTGTAACGTAGGTAGGTATGTTACCCTCGAATCCCAGACAGACTTAGTGAAAATATCTGCTAGTTGATCATTAGAAATTACAAATGACATAGTGACTTCTCTCAAAAAAAATCTTGGATGAAATGGTAGTCGGCCTCTATATGTATCGAGGCAACGCGCAATGCAACTTGATTATCACAAATAAGTTTCATAGACTTTCTTGCATAATTTCACCTCTTGAAACAGTTTTTCGACCATATAAGTTTACACACACTAAGAGCCATGGCTCGATAATCTGCTTCTGCATTGGATCTTGCAACTACATTCTACTATTTGCTTTACCATGAGAAGAGATTAACCAAAAAAACAAAACAACACCCAAAACTCAATCATCCATGACTAGGAGATCCTGCCCAATTTCCATTTGTCTATGCAAAGATGTTTGTATAGCCTATATTCTTATGGGTCAATCCATTTCCAAGAGAACCTTTAAAGATTGGAACTCTACTTGTTAGAAGATATTAAGGTTATTAGTCTTAGTGTTAGTGCACTTGGGCTTGTACACCTAAGTATTAGTATAAATAGGAGTGTTAGCTTATGGACGTGTAACACATTATCTTATCAATCATATTTGTAGGAGAATCAAGAAATATCTCTGATTTTATTCTCTTTATTATTCCATCTTTATTACTCTGTTATTACTTTGATTTTCTCTTTATTTCCTTCCTTAATTATAGGATGAGGCTTTATTGTAATCTCTCTATACAAGCAGTCTTAGACTGATGAATAAAATCACCACAACATTTTACCACATGCTTTTTTACATGGTATCACAGCTCTAGGTTTTTCGATCTAGGGTTTCTCTTAACCCCCTCATGGTGCGCCCCACCTCTTGGAAACATGCCCTTACAGGTGCCTCCCACAACCATAGTGACGAATCCTTTGTTGGCAACAATGTCGCAGGAGGCCGTATCGGAGGTGACAGCCAGGGTAGAGGTGGCGGTTATGTAGGCGGTGGCGCAGGTCTAAACGCTTATGGCCATGAAGGACTCTCAAATTCAAACTCTCTTCGGTCAATGTTCCGCGTCTTCGTGGGGAAAACTACAATGAAGTGGGGAAGAGAGATGGCAGGAAATATGATAAATGGTGCAATCATTGCAAGTGTACGGGGCATACTCGTGAGACATGTTGGAAGCTCTGCCGCAAGAAGAAAGAATGGAATGAGAGAAGAGAAGAGGTTCTGGTCGAACAAGGGTTTCACGCATGGACGAAAGTGAGAAGAGGAAAATAAGGGTCGGACGTTTTCATTAGGGTTTTACCCATTTTGGGCCAACGCTTCGGGTCAGGTCGCACAACCTAGACGACCCATCAGACTGTTTTTATTTTTTCTTTAAAAAAAACCACCTTTTTCGCCATGACAGGCGCCTCCTCCACAAACCGCCACATGAAATCCGTCACGCTATAGCCTCTGTATGGCATTTCCTTCGAAATCCGCCACCACTTTCCGCCATGGTGCCACCATAACCGCTATTCGATAACACTGTCAAAAGGTGAAGTAGCACATGTGGTACCAATAGAAGAAACATGGAGGCCAAGTCCATTACCCATGTATATGTGGCTGGGAGCACTGGTATCAGTCTGCTGAGTGAGATTTGCCATATTAGAGGTCACATGATGAGTAGCACCAGTATCTGGGTACCAAACAGCAATATCAGGCCTAGGGTTGGAGGTTACCATGGCCATAAGATAATTCAATGTCTGAGTCTGATTGCTCATGTCACTGTTTTGTGGAGAAGGAAACTGTGAGTGCAAATGGATGCAACTATGAAGGAGTAGGATGTGTAGGAGGAATGGGAACTGTAGGTGCCAACTGAGAAAATTGTGCAGATGGATGCGGCTGTGAAGCAATAGATATATTGGAATAAGCATATCCAAGTCTTGGTTGGAACTGAAATCATTGGTCACGTCCTTGTGAGTAAGAGCTAGATGGACCATTGGTATAGGACGTATCAAATATGCAATAACAGTTGAGAGCATCAAGGTCACCTCAATGACAGATCTGAAAATAGAGCCCATAGCCTCCGCTAAATCGGCCAACTCCGCCACGACCTCGATAGCCATATCACCTTCCACCTCGAAAGCCAGGGACAAAATTGGAATTAGGATGTGGAAAAGAACCATTGGAGGATTACCTGATTAAGAGGATGAGTCGGGTTCATAGAAAATGCATCAGTGCTCATCTTGGCCTTAGTTCGCTCCAAGCGAGATTCATGAGCTAAAAGCAAAGACTTGATCTCAACAATAGTACACGGTTTAACTCGGCTTTTAATTGTGGTAAACAGGATGTGATAATAATTGGGAAAGCCTTCCAAAATTGCATAAAGTGCCCCTGGAAGGTGATAGGGTTACTATAGAGATTAAGGCATCAACGATTACCTTAATCTGAAGCAAGTACTCTGAGATTTTCCTATCACCTTTCACCATATGGCAGAGCTTCGAATGCAGTTGCATGCTCTGTGCATTAGTTTGCAAGTTGAAGTATTTGTGGAGCTCATCCCAGAGCTCCTACACGTATGTGCAACCGATAACATGAGCGAGAGGGTAGTGAGTAAAGAGGCTTATTGTGAGAGTGAGAGGAATTAATCCTAACAATTGAATCATACATATATGGTCTAGATTAGAACATAAAATCATGTGACTTTTAAGTAGTCATGTGACCTTTAAATAACTTCTAATGTCGACCATCTACGTGAGACTGAATAGTCAATAGTGGCTCCTACAGTGCTATGAGTGTGCATATGTGAATGAGTCTGATCAAGGGTTGAAAGTGCAGATTTGTTAAATGACTTTATGTTAGATCACCACTAGCAATTTCTCCATCATCTTTTTCATTCCACTTTTCAAATTGGACAAGGAATTAACTTTAATATAAGAGGAACATGCGGTGTTTCCTCATGCGGTGTTTTCAAACTGTACAAGTACACTACAAAGATATCATGCTAGAAAGTGCTCCTAGCTGATGATCGATAAGGGATATTCACATTGCAAAACAGAATGTTTAACCAACACCAACCTATTAGCATTAGAAATCTCCTGATAGTTGGCCTTATTGAAATCCCAGTTTACATCACCATTAAGAACAGGGTGCATATATCCTGGCATTTTGCTCATTGGTTGAGGATTTTGTTCAGTCCAAAAATGTTTTTACTGAGGCATGTCATGCTGATTCTGAAATGTAAAGTCAAATTGTAACTAATGAGGAAGAAAGAAAATCTATGATGATAAATGATGTGTTGATTCCGGCAAGTGTACCGGATTCGTTGCCAAGTAATAAAAAGATCGATCCCACAGGGACCGTGATCTCAAACCACAACTAATTATTAAATCGATAAAACTGAACTGTATAAAAAAGATTTTGAAAAGGTTTTGATTTTTGAAATAAGAATCAAGTAACAATCAAATTCAATATCGTAATTAAACAAAACAGGAAAGCAATTTCAAATTGGGGGTTTTTCAAATTCAAAGGGATTCCCATGAATTGGGATACCACAAAACTGTTTATGTTACTGAATCGACTCCTCTCCTTATTAATTACCAAAATTTGTTTTGAAGGTGAATTTGTCCTAAATTAGCTAATGCTCCCTCTCGGGTTACAAAAACCGTGCCCGATTAAATCAATCCATACTCTCGTGGTAATTGAATTTAAATCGGACCCCTTGAGTTTTGTGACAATTCGTGAATCCTCGAAGGACCGCTTCTAACTCTCGTGATTTAAGTCCTAAGTTCGATTCCTATAGATCCGATACCTAAGTTCACCGCTAAGTTCGTCCTTAGTGTATCTACGACACGCAAATAAGTGGCGACTGAATTCACGAGTAATTAAAACAATAGGGATCAAATCGAAAACAAATCGGAATTAACAAGAAATCAAAATCAATACATCACCATAAACAAGTTTTGGGCATGGCCCCAATTCCTAGAAACAAGACTACTACTCAAGCATTACCATGACTGTAGCAAGCTTGATTGAAAATAACATAAAGAGAAAACAAACCCTAAGAGAAGAGGAGAAGAAGAATAAGAGAATTTCTGAATTTTTCTAAGGTAAACAGCCCACAAAAAGTGCCCAGATTCGAGCTCCTAGGTCCTATTTATAAGATTGGGCAATTTGAATCCTAAACCAATACAAAAACCAGATCAATTCAGTTGTTGAAGATCAATGGAATGTGCGTCACGGTCGTGATGGCCATCACGGCTTGGCCGTGACAGCTTCTGCCTTGGAAGTTGCTTCTCTGAGTGGTCTGTCACGGCCGTGACCACCATCACGGCCTGGCCGTGACAGATTCTGACTTGTGTGGGTCTGGCTCAGTATGCGCGTCACGGTCGTGATGGACATCACGGCCTGGCCGTGATCAGCTCTGTTCGCCCCATTTTCTTGCCTTCCAAGCTCCATCTTCATGCCAGCTTCAACACGACTGATCCTGAGCAATTTAGTCTTCGATTCCTGCACACATGCACCACAAAACCACCTTACTCGTTCCAAGGTGAAATTAACAAATAATCAAATAAAATAAGCCTAAACTATATGAAAATGCATGTAAAATGTTATGGAAATATGAGGTGAAATCACACTCATCAATAAACACAAAATATGAGGGCAAAGCATGCGAGAAGATTACATGCCAATAGTACCATGAATTTATTATGAATGTGACTTGTCAAATTTCCAGAACCTTGACTTTCAACAACATGATTTCCATTATCAGCATGACTTTCTAACACAGATGTTAACTCTCCAATTCTATCCTGTCAAAAAAAGTAATCACAGATCTTTAGCAATAATCAACCAACCATTGCTGGTGAGAATGACC
Organism: Sophora flavescens; assembly: GCA_030762895.1. Classification (NCBI taxonomy): domain Eukaryota; kingdom Viridiplantae; phylum Streptophyta; class Magnoliopsida; order Fabales; family Fabaceae; genus Sophora; species Sophora flavescens. The sequence goes on along the minus strand of CM061068.1, from coordinate 97,260,701 downwards.
TATCAAACACAGACTTCACTTAAGAACAAAGAGTATAACCAAAACGGGCTAGAATAACAGAACAACAAAGCAAATGACATAAGGGGCATCATTATAGAAATGAAGAATTTAAAGGGAGACTAAACGTCAATGAACTAACAACTACCTTTAACGACAGAGAAACATGTAAAGAAACCTTCGGAGATGATGTAAGATGCCACATCCAAAAAAATTATAGTTGTGCATAAAATAAAGTGAGAAATGCTTAGACAATTACATTGGGGATTAAATACAACCAAGTGGAAGATATTGTGGTAAAAAACAAGCTAGAGTTAAAGGGTATGATGGTAAAAGCACATGTAGGTAAAAAAGAGCCAAAAATTTCCAAAAACCTTTCATTTTCTCTACCTCGCCCTCTCGAAGTTCTCTCTATTCTCTCAACACCACACAATACTCCCTCACTTTCTCTCTACCTTCCATGCACTTATCCATTCTCTCCAATGACCAATACACCTCAAATCCCAGAGCTCTGCTACTCCTCAGAGAAGAGATTACTCTCTCTGTGGCTTGCCACTCAGGGCTCGTTTGGTGGTCAGGATAGGATAGAGGCGGATATGATAAGAGAACAGGATAGGAGTATGTTAGGATATGAGCAGGATAAGCTGTTATCATATCCGACGTACGTTTGGTGTCCACCAGATAACCAACCGGACAGCATTATAATTTAAGTATGAATTTTAAATTTTTCGTTTTTATTCTAAATGTTTTCATCTTTTATTAGATTTTAGTTTTTTTTTATAATTTTCATTATTTAAAATTATATAAAAAGACAAAATTATCATTGTGATAAAATTACATATAATTTTTTAAAATTTTTTAAATATTGTCTAACTAAAATTAATTTTTTATATTTTTAAATATTCATTTTTTGTTTTTACTTTACATATAGTTAAATTATTAGAATACTTTTTTTATATTTTACAGTTTTTTAAAATAATATAAAATAACAAAATTAGCATTGTTATAAAATAAAAATAAATTTTAAAATGAATTATTAATATTTTTATTATTTTAAATATTTTATATTTTATTATACGTTTTTTGGTAACCATGTTAAATTTTATTATACTTTAATTATTATTTTATTATACTTTAATTATTTTATATATTTTTATGTTTTGTTATACTTTAAATCATTCTATCCTACTTGTTACCAGAAAAAAAAAAACCTTATCCTATCCTGTTGAGTGCTAACCCAGCCCTTCCCTCAGGATAGAATTTTAACTAGATGAACATGATAGGATAAGTGACAGGATTGCCTTATCCTATCCTGCTGGCTCACCAAACAACAGTTTCAGATATGATATGATAGCTTATCCTGACCACCGAACGGGCCCTCAAGGTTCTAACATAAATGATACATAATGAATTTCACTCCCAATCTCCCTCCCCATATAATCATGTTGCCTATCCCAACTAATTGCCACATCAGTAGCTCACTAATTCTCTCCCTTCTCACATTTCTGCAAAGATGCCTATGGTTTGCTAGACTTGGATCCCATAATAGGTCCCTGCCTAGTTCAGCCCATTTGTTGGGCTTTGACCCACAACTCAGTATCCTATCAAAATGATTCCCTTTACTTTTATCTTATATCCTTGTCTCAAACCATGAAAAATTAGATTAATTATCATCTCATTCTCCCAAAATTACCCATACCAAACATACCAAGCAAGAAAGGACACATATTAGTTCTAAGCCCCTTCAATGTTTTAATTAATATGTAAAGTATGACTCTAAAAACTGGCAGATTCAGTTGTTCATCAGCTTACTTGGTCATCAGCTTCCTGCTCAGTGCCAGCAATAGGTTCAATTACTTGCTCTGCAGAGTCAGAACTCAGAAGATGAAGCCATTGTGTCTTCTCTGTTGACCAAGGGAAGTTTACTAACAGCACTATGTATTCTTCTAACCTTTAGCAATGTCTCTTTCAGATCTCTTGCTGTCTGAGCTTGCATATCAATACTAAAGAACTTCACAAGCGAGCCCACCAGTGCCGCCAATTGTTCTTGGTAACGAACCCTTGCAATGTAATTTAACCTGTGAATTTTTGAGCACTTGCAAACAAGCTTTGTTCCCTCTTTCATTTGACTTATCAATGTCTCTAATTCTTTCTTGGGACGGCCCAAGTCATTGTTGTGCTGTTCTATCTCTGTGACCACAGGAGCTATTGCCTCCAGAGTGGATTGAAGGTAGGCCAAGGTTGGTTTGAACATGATGGCCTTGTCTTTTGTTTCCAAAACTGACCTCAGTAGTTCTCCAAATACAGCTCCTATAGCTGCTCCTCCTACCAAAGCTGCTGCCATTGCATACAGGACAAGTACACACCAAACAACAACAGAATCTATGCAAATCTGAATTACCTTGAGAGTATGAAACAACTTTCTATAAAGTCTCAGAAACGGGAAGGCACATCGGTGGTTTCTTGAAACTTCATTCCTACCTTCTCAAGTTGACTAGACTTGTTGCATCGAGTTGTGGTCGTGCTGTCGCGCACGCGCCAAAAAGGACGAGCGGGTTTTGAAAATGTAGTTTAGGGCGACAACTCGGATGTCGTCTCTCAAGGACTCTTAAAATGTTATTTTCCACAAAAATAAGTTTTTTGAGGGGGGTTTGGATTGAGATGCAATCAAAGGAAACAAAATAATGAAAACAGAGGAGTAAAACAAGACAGTTCAAAGAGGTTATCAAATGGCCAAAAACAGATTAATCTATTGCTCTTGATTTCCCACTATCATAGGTTCATGCAATTTCCAAGCCCTAAGCAGATTCTTATCCCCTCCCGGTTGTAGCAACAATTTACAAACGAAACTACTGCTACAGATACATGTCCCTATTCCCGAATTAAACAAACGGGGTTAAGCCCTCATGAACTAAATGAACATGAACGTACACACGCGAATTAAACAAACGCGATTAATTATAGGAACATGATATCACCGGAAATAAATCAACACAATACATTATACTCCTGAATTAAACAAACAGAAATATAAAGCATGGCATTGAAGAGGGAAAAGCATACAAAACAGGAAAATACAAGAACCTCAAGTATATGGAAATCAATTACAATAGATCAATCCTAGAAACTTAGTTCTCCATAACAAAAACGAAAACACACAGAAAAGAAATGTAAACAGAAAAATGGAGAAGCAAAAGTCTTTACAAGCTGTTCAGAACATCAATTTATACTAGTCAGAAATTAAGCTTATTCGCGAGGCGAAGCCTCTCTCGCGACGCGATTCTTGTGAACAGTCTGCAACCTTTGGTATTCTCGCGAGGCGAACAATCCTTCGCGAGGCGAGGAACTGAAGAGTCTTCTTGTCACGCCCGTTATGAACATCAGGGGCCAACCGTGATGCTTTCTGACTTCCAGGATCGCGAGGCTAATGGATGCTCGCGAGGCGAGACTCTTCAACTTCAAAACTGCCCCAGCCGTGACCTTCAACACGGGCAAGCCGTGATCGTCTCTGACTTTTCAGGGTTGCAAGACTCGCGGGGCGAGACCTTCTTCGCGGGCCGAACCAGAGACCTTGCATTTTCTTGGAACAGTCAGGCTTCGGGGTCGCGTGGCGAGTATAGCTTTCGCGGGGTGAAACCCCTGTTCTTTATTCTCTCAACTTCTACTTAACCTGAAAACAAGGAAATAACCATAAGTGTATTATTTTGACTCAAAACTAGCTAAATTAACCTAAAACTACTCTAGAGACTCAAAACCTTGCTTGAGGACAATCTAATCTAATTTGGGTGAAAATAGGATATAATTTGCACAAAACCCTGGTCATACTAGCCATAAAACTAGATGAGCCAGAGGCTTATCAAAATACCCCAAACTTAAACTTTGCTTGTCCCCAAGCAAACTAAGACTCAAAAATCAAAAAGACTCAAGACCTGGCAAGCTTAAAAGATTCAATCAACATTGCACAAATTCAAGCAACTTCATCAAAACAGTTTTCTTCATTGTTTCCCCCCTTTTCAAACAGAGCAATCCCCACATTCATTTATTCTAAACATTTGAGAATTTCATCAATCAAACAATCATTAATCTAAGAAGGGGATCTAAGTTACACACAAGAGGGAGATCACCAACTTCAAACAACTGCCTTCCTCACAAGGGCATTTAGTATATCACTCAATCACTCAGTTTGTGTCAGGCTAACAACTTGCACTCAGTTTCACTTTTCAAGAACACTTCCCAAAAATTTGATTTCCATCTCAAAATGGTTCCCACAGAAAACATGCAAGCAACATCAAAAGGTCTTTTATGGGTTGTAATGGGGCCTGGCTAAGGGTAGGATATACAAAAGGAACTAGGCTGAAGACCCTAGGAACTAAGAGAGCATGAACATTATTTACACTCTGAAATTCACTCAAGTTCCTTTCTTTATTTTTTTTTCTTTATACTTCTGGGTGACTACAGCCTTTTATTTCAACACTTTTTTATTTTTATTGTTTTTCTCTCTCTCTCTCTTTTTTTAACATTTATACACTTTTTCTTTCATAAGCCTTTGGCTCCAACTTTTTTTTTTTTATATTTTTTCTTCTCAATCCCAACAACATATTACACCTTGCAGCCACCCCAAACTTAGTTTCTTGCACCCATTCTAAGATTACATGCTCTCCTAATCCTAAGATCGGGTTAACATGGTTTTCCAGATTTTTGGGCTTATAACATTAGGTTATCAAGAATTAACAGGCTAATAGGCTCAAAGGGGCTAACTAGGGAACATGCATTAGGAATTGGTTATTTTTAGGCTAAGTAGCTATTTACAAAGAACATGCCTAAATCATCTGAAGCAAACACAAAATCATGCAAACCAAAAAGAGATTCAATCAAATTCAGGAAAGTGCAACTTGAAAGTGATTTTCACACAGTCAAAAACATGTTGGAGGCTCAAAACCTCACCTGGACATTCATGCAAATTGTTTGAAAGAGATTCTATCCCTAGTGTGTGCTTCCTATCACCCCAAACTTATCATAAATCATGTTATCACAACAAAATCAGTTTTCAATCATATGGGAATCGCTTTTCAAAAACAAAAATTTTTTCAGCCTAGGGGGAATCATCACATATCAATCATGCAAGCAATCTGTGCAACATCAATCAAAATCTAGCAAACTTGCCAACAAAAGACTCAACACATAAATACTCCTGAGCTTCTCAAATTATTCAGGAGCTTTATTCAAAGAAAAGGAAAAACTACAACTAGTTCCCTCCCCCACACTTAAAACATGTATTGTCCCCAATGAACAACAGAACTATACAATCAGAGTGAGGGAAAGGAAAAAAAAAACTCCCTGATCAAATATCAGTGTAGGTGGGAGCTTCCAAGGAGAGCTCCTCAACATTAGCATCCGCAGGGTCACCAGCATCCACACCATGGAATGGCTTCAACCTTTGCCCATTAAACTTGAAGGTTTTGTTGGTACCTGCATCCTTGATCTCTACTGCACCATATGGAAACACATTAGTAACAACAAATGGTCCTATCCACCTGGACCTAAGTTTCCCAGCCATCAATTTCAGGCGGGAATTAAACAATAAGACTTCCTGACCCACAAAAAATTCTTTCCTAACAATCATTCTATCATGAAATTGTTTTGTTCTCTCTTTATACATCCTGGAGCTTTCATAGGCTTCTAGCCTAAGCTCCTCAAGTTGCTGCAACTGCAGTTTTCTTTCAACACCAGATTTCTTCATGTCCATGTTACAACACTTTACTGCCCAATATGCTCTATGCTCAACTTCCACCGGGAGGTGACATGCCTTGCCAAATACAAGCCGGAAGGGGGACATTCCTATAGGTGTCTTAAAAGCAGTCCTCTGGGCCCACAGTGCGTCTTCCAGACGGCGGCTCCATTCCCTTCTCGTTCTATTTGCACCATCTTCTCTAGAATTTGCTTGATCTCCCTGTTTGATATTTCTGCCTGGCCATTGGTTTGGGGATGGTAAGAAGTGGACACTCTATGTACAACCCCATATTTCCTGAGTAAGGCCTCCATGGTTCTGTTGCAAAAGTGTGTGCCCTGGTCACTGATGATGGCCTTGGGTATGCCAAACCTGCAAAAAATGTTGGACCTAACAAATTTGGAAACAATCTGAGCATCGTTAGTCCTAGTGGGGATTGCTTCCACCCACTTTGAAACATAATCTACAGCCAAAAGAATATATACAAAACCAAAAGAAGGAGGGAAAGGACCCATGAAGTCCATCCCCCACACATCAAAAACCTCACAATAAAGCATTGGCTGCTGAGGCATCTCACTCCTACGAGTGATGGCAGGGCCTGTTATTTGACATTCTTTACAATTCTTGTATACCTCATAGGAATCCCTAAAAATTGTGGGCCAATAAAATCCAGAATCCAGGACTTTTCTTACTGTCCTCTGAGGTCCAAAGTGTCCTCCAACTGGAGAGGCATGTGAGAAATGCAGGATGGACTCTGTCTCATGATCGGGTACACACCTCCGAATAACCTGGTCACTGCAAAACTTCCACAGGTAGGGATCATCCCACACATAATACTTTGCATCGCTCTTGAGCTTGTGGAACTTATGTCTACTTGTACCTGCAGGAACAACACCAGCAACTAGAAAATTGACTATGTCAGCAAACCAGGGGGTTACCCCATACAGATGTAACAGTCTCTCATCAGGGAAATCATCTTGGATGGGAAAAGTATCCTCATCCCTTGCTATCCGGCTCAAGTGATCTGCTACCAAATTTTCAGCTCCACTTTTATCCTTTATCTCCACATTGAATTCTTGGAGCAAAAGCATCCACTGGATCAGTCTTGGCTTAGCTTCTGGCTTCTTCAACAGATATTTCAAAGCTGCATGGTCAGTAAAAACAGTCACCCTAGAACCTAGCAAATAAGACCTAAACTTATCAAGTGCAAATACAACAACTAGCAGCTCTTTCTCGAGTGGTGGTATAATTTTTGTCGTGCAGCATCTAAGGTCCTAGAAGCAAAATGAATTACATGGGCAACCTTGCCCACCCTTTGTGCCGAATCGCTCCCACAAGCAAAATTTGAAGCATCACACATCAGTTCAAAAGGAGTGTCCAGTCGTGGGGCTGGATGACGAGGGGTAGAAGTCAACGCTTTCTTGGATAGTCAAATGACTCCTTGCACTTTTCATCAAATCGAACAGGCATCATTCTTCAAGCAGGTTTGACAATGGCAGTGCTATCTTGCTGAAGTCCTTTATAAAGCGCCTGTAGAAACCTGCATGTCCAAGAAAAGAACGGATCTCGCGTACGCAAGATGGGTAAGGCAATGAAGAAATCACATTAATTTTTGCAGGATCTACAGAAATACCCTCTTTGGAAATTACATGACCCAAAACTATCCCCTGTTCTACCATGAAGTGACATTTCTCATAATTCAAAATCAGATCAGTATCAATGCATCTTTGTAGAACTAGACTTAGACTATGCAAACAAGCATCAAATGAGGAGCCATACACAGTAAAATCATCCATGAACACCTCTATGCAATTTTCAATAAAATCAGAGAAAATGCTAAGCATGCATCTTTGAAAGGTGCCAGGAGCATTACAGAGGCCAAATGGCATCCTCCTATAAGCAAACGTACCGAAGGGGCACGTGAAGGTGGTCTTTTCCTGATCCTCAGGGGCAATATGAATCTGGAAATACCCGGAAAAGCCATCTAGAAAACAATAATGAGATTGACCAGCCAGCCGATCCAGCATCTGATCTATGAACGGCAAAGGAAAATGATCCTTTCTGGTGGCCTGGTTCAACTTCCTATAGTCTATACAAACTCGCCAAACTATTCTCGGACTCTAGTAGGCACAAGCTCATTATTTTCATTCCTAACTACTTGTTAGACCGGACTTCTTTGGTACAACTTGCACCGGACTTACCCAAGTACTATCGGAGATGGGGTAGATAATACCACCCTGTAGAAGCTTAGTCACCTCTTTCTTTACCACATCCGCAATCGGTGGGTTAAGTCGCCTTTGGGCTGTCTTCATCGGGCTTAGCCCCATCCTCCAAAGAAATTTCGTGCATGCATCCGGAGGGGCTAATTCTGGAATATCGGCCAATGTCCACCCAATAGCCTTCTTGTATTTCTTCAGAACCTCTAAAAGCTTGGCTTCCTGGTCAGAGTTGAGGCTGGAGGAAATGATGACTGGCAATGTTGCATTCCTCCCCAAGTAGGCATACTTCAGGTTCTTAGGAAGTGGTTTGAGTTCCAAAGAAGGTGGCTGCTCAACAAATGGTGCATTGGGGGTAGCCATGGGGTCAAGGACTTCTGCTGAATAGACAGCTTCACTCTCATTATCACTATCACTATCATCCTCACCCTGCAAGGTTGAATCCAAAAACTCAGAACAAACAGAACATGGGTTAGTGTTAGTACAGTTAGTACAAGTATATACATCATCAAAACCAGAAATAAGAGGAAAATCAGAAATAAAGTCATCATGGGTGTCCTCAATAAGCTCAGAAAGCAACTCTAAGTGGAATACAGAGTGCTCCTCTACTGGGTGTTTCATAGCATCAAAGATCTTGAACTGGGCCACAATACCACCAAACTCCATAGACATAGTCCCATCATAAACATCAATCTTGGTCTCGGATGTCATCATGAATGGTCTCGCCCAAGATTATAGGTGATCTCTCGGATCGAGTCTCTCTCCGCCATGTCTAGGATGTAGAAGTCCGCAGGGAATATCAAATCATCAACTTGCACTAACACATCCTCTACCATTCCCATGGGTGGGCACATGGTCCTGTTAGCCAACCTGGATGGTAAGACCACAGATACTGCAATGGCCCAAGATCAAGGTTGTTAAAGATGGAGGTAGGCATGACATTGATTGATGCTCCCAAGTCCAACATGCAGTTTTCAAACTTCCTGTCCCCAATAGTGCATGGAATAGTGAAGGTGCCTGGATCCTTGCACTTCTGTGGCAGTGCCTGAGTAGGGGTTAAAGCAACAACTCTTTCTGGCTTAGACTGGATAAGCGCTGAGACATTCATTCCCAAGTCAACCCTCTCATTAGTTTTCATCTTTCTCTTGTTGGTGCATAGATCCTTCAAAAATTTGGCATACTTGGGCACTTGCTTGATCACATATAGGAGAGGAATATTTACAGCTACTTTTCTGAAAACATCAAGAATCTCCTTCTCCTTATTTTCACCACCAACCTTCTTATTTTTCTGCAATCTATGTGGGAATGGAATGGGTGGTCTATACACTTTCTCAGCTTCAACTTCAACCATAGGCTCAGGAGTAACCTCAACATAGAGGCTCAGGAGTTACCTCAATAGTTTCTTCATCCTTTCCAGAGGTGGCCTCAACAACTTTTCCCGATCTCAGAGATATGGCACTCACATTAGGGTTGGAGGCATTGGGATTTATCACTGGTTGTGCTGGCAGCTGGGTTGTTCTTTGAGCTTGCTTTATGTTATTTATGTCTGTGGCCATCTGTCCAATCTGTGTCCTCAAATCTTGAATGTTAGCACTTGTTTGCTGCTGATACTGTGCCTGTGAGGCCTGGAACTGTGCCTGGAACTGTCCCATTTGCTGATGGAAAAGTGTAGTCATTTGTGCATTCAATTGTGAAGTTATTTGCTTGCACATGTCATCTACTGAAGGTCCGGAAGGTGCAGAAGTGGCCACTGGAGGAGGATTCTGAGGTGCCATCGGTCGCTGTTGGGATGAGTTCCCATACCGCAGATTAGGATGATTACTCCAGTTGGGATGATACCTATTTGTTGAGAGGTCTGGAGTGCTGTACCTGTTCTGGTTATTGCCCTGATTATACGGATGGACTGCAAAGGCTTGAGGTGATTCAGTAACTGATCCTCCTTGCAAAATGGGGCATGCTTCATATGGGTGCTCAGGAGAACTGCACATGCCACACAACACCGCAGGCTGAACCCTATCCATTGCCAATTTCTCTACCAAAGAAGTGAGCCTATCAATTCTATCATCACGGTCATGGCTGGAAGAGGAAGTGTGGACCTCATGTACACCTCTAGTCTCGACAGAATTTCTTCTGGTAGTGAATTGCTGAGAATTCAGTGACATGTTCTCAATGAGTTGCTTGGCAGCAGATGGAGTCTTGTCAACCAACGCTCCCCCACTAGCAACATCCAAAATATTCCTATCCATCGGCAGTAGCCCTTCATAAAAGTACTGGATGAGGAGCTGTTCAGAAATCTGATGCTGGGGGCAACTGGATGTCAACTGCTTGAACCTCTCCCAATATTCAGCTAGCGACTCATTTCCTTGCCTAATGCCACAGATTTCTTTCCTGATTGAGGCAGCTCTGGAGGCAGGAAAATATTTCTCTAGGAAGAGCTTCTTCAAGTCGTTCCATGTAGTAATGGAGTTCGGCTCAAGGTATAATAGCCAATCTTTTGCAGCTCCCTGGAGTGAGAACGGAAAAGCCTTCAACTTGATATGATCCTCAGTTACTCCTTCTGGCCTCAAAGTTGTGGAGCAGACAACTTGGAATTCCTTCAAGTGCTTGTGTGGATCTTCACCTGCAAGACCATTAAATCTTGGCAACAAATGGATTAGCCCAGATTTTAATTCAAAAGGAGTGTCAGCACCAGGATAAGCAATGCACAAACCATTGTAATTCACATCAGGGGCAGCAAGCTGCCTCAATGTCCTTTGGTCTCCCATGTTTTCAAAAACAGACTTGGAATTAGAATCACTACTAGAACTAGCCCGAAATTCTCTACGGAGTGTATGCAATGTTCTTTCTATCTCAGGATCAAATTCACACAGTTCAGGGCAGTTAGATCTAGTAGCCAGACTAATTCAAAAAGAAAACAAAAATAAAAAAGAAAAACAGAAAATAAAATGCGAAAATAACAAAACAAGAGTCCCCGGCAAGGCGCCATTTTTTGGTCGCGCTGTCGCGCACGCGCCAAAAAGGACGAGCGGGTTTTGAAAATGTAGTTTAGGGTGACAACTCGGATGTCGTCTCTCAAGGACTCTTAAAATGTTATTTTCCACAAAAATAAGTTTTTTTTGGGGGGGGGGGGGGGGGGGGTTTGGATTGAGATGCAATCAAAGGAAACAAAATAATGAAAACAGAGGAGTAAAACAAGACAGTTCAAAGAGGTTATCAAATGGCCAAAAACAGATTAATCTATTGCTCTTGATTTCCCACTATCATAGGTTCATGCAATTTTCAAGCCCTAAGCAGATTCTTATCCCCTCCCGGTTGTAGCAACAATTAACAAACGAAATCACTGCTACAGTTACATGTCCCTATTCCCGAATTAAACAAACGGGGTTAAGCCCTCATGAACTAAACGAACATGAACGTACACACGCGAATTAAACAAACGCGATTAATTATAGGAACATGATATCACCGGAAATAAATCAACACAATACATTATACTCCTGAATTAAACAAACAGAAATATAAAGCATGGCATTGAAGAGGGAAAAGCATACAAAACAGGAAAATACAAGAACCTCAAGTATATGGAAATCAATTACAATAGATCAATCATAGAAACTTAGTTCTCCATAACAAAAACGAAAACACACGGAAAAGAAATGTAAACAGAATAATGGAGAAGCAAAAGTCTTTACAAACTGTTCAGAACATCAATTTATACTAGTCAGAAATTAAGCTTATTCGCGAGGCGAAGCCTCTCTCGCGACGCGATTCTTGTGAACGGTCTGCAACCTTTGGTATTCTCGCGAGGCGAACAATCCTTCGTGAGGCGAGGAACTGAAGAGTCTTCTTGTCACGCCCGTTATGAACATCAGGGGCCAACCGTGATGCTTTCTGACTTCCAGGATCGCGAGGCTAATGGATGCTCGCGAGGCGAGACTCTTCAACTTCAAAACTGCCACAGCCGTGACCTTCAACACTGGCAAGCCGTGATCGTCTCTGACTTTTCAGGGTTACAAGACTCGCGGGGCGAGACCTTCTTCGCGGGGCGAACCAAAGACCTTGCATTTTCTTGGAACAGTCAGGCTTCGGGGTCGCGTGGCGAGTATAGCTTTCGCGGGGCGAATCCCCTGTTCTTTATTCTCTCAACTTCTACTTAACCTGAAAACAAGGAAATAACCATAAGTGTATTATTTTGACTCAAAACTAGCTAAATTAACCTAAAACTACTCTAGAGACTCAAAACCTTGCTTGAGGACAATCTAATCTAATTTGGGTGAAAATAGGATATAATTTGCACAAAACCCTGGTCATACTAGCCATAAAACTAGATGAGCCAGAGGCTTATCAAGTTGCTTTGTATTTTTTTTAGCATGATTATTTGTTTTTATCTGTACAAGTTGTATTATGTACTATGGATGGCGACGGCTAGGGTGGGAGAGCTTAACAAGTCTCCCACCATGAGCAGGGGTCATTTAACAAGTTTTTTATTATTTTTCCGTCCATTTATTTTTCAAATTGCAAAAATGACCCATCTCCTCCCCAACCCAATCCCTTCATCCCTCTGGCGCCGCCTCCACATCATCGGCGAGTGCCAGCCACATAGCCACCGTCGAGAAGCACGACAACCTTACACCTCCCAAACCCAATGAAAGCTTCAACGTCATGAGAATAAAAGACATAGCAAGTTTGAGGTTTTCCTTCGACGCAAATCCTCATATGTAAAATGTAAATCTCCAGATCTGCAAAAAAACAGAGCAACAACTCCCATGAGAGCTCACGAAGTTGATGATGATGAAATTGATGCCGCGGCGGTTCTGTAGTTGTTTCAGTTGCGGCGCCAGAAGCCAATGGGATTGTCCCAGTCGAGTTTTGTAGAGAAGCTTGTAGGTGATTTTGGGCATGATTGGTCGGATGGGGTGGGATAGTTAGTAATGGAATGAGATGGTAACGAATTTTTGATGCGTTGTTTAGGAGTTTTTTAAACAATTGAGTGGAATGATTGGGGATGGATTGTCAAACCATTCTAAACCATCCAAAACTCCGTTCTTTCATATCCTTTAATTTGAGGGTTTGAAATACAACATTTCCCACTTTTTTACTTTTATAACAAATTTATAATTTTAACCTTCTAAAAAACAAAACAAAACCTTTTGGATTCCCGATCACTCTCTTGTTCTAATCATCTTTGTCTGACGTCACCTCTCATTCACAGTACCTCTCTCCACATTTATCTTCCCTTACCCACTCCCATTTGCATTTTTCAGTTTGATTTTTTTTCCTCTTTCCAAACACACAAATATTCACTAGAACCTTCATTTTTCACTTCCTCTTTAAAGCTTCTTCATATTCACCTCATCGGTAATTTCATCTACCATTCCTTTTCTTTTAGATGAATGCAAAATATGAAAAATGCTACTTTGTCATATTCATATCATGTTGTGCAATTTCTGATTCCGTTTTGCACTTTTCTTTTTCCAGGTTATTTGAAGAATAGCTTTGTCTATTCTAAAATGCATTGAACAATGGTTTAGTTTGGAAGATAACATGGTCATGGATATAGCTTATAGTAGATAAGTTTCCTTATTAATTTAAGAAAATTGGTAAATATTGTTATGAAAAAAAAAGGATAGTACTGGAAATAAAATTTGTAATTCACTCCATTCCATCACTTACACTTCCAAACAATAGAGTGGAATGTCTCATTAAAACTCTCAAATAATAGTGTTATATTTTTACCACTCAACTCCACTCTAAACCACTCCATGACTAATCATTCCACTTCATCCTCTCCAAAACTCCCAAACATAGCCTAAAGCTGCATCTGCATAAGTTAGCAGCTGTAATTTGTAAAACGGCAATGAGAAGTGTGCGTCTTCTAGTAACGTGCCTGTGTTTCATGGCATATTCGTACAAACTACGATGTATTTCGGGTACAAACACCAGCAATGGGTACGCAGTGTTCACAAGGTTTGAAACAAATTCAGAAGGTGGATAAACATGTTTGTGAGGGGAGGGGTGATGGTGGCGGTGGGGGAGGGGGCGGAGTGGCAGAGTGGAAGAGTCAGAGTAGGAGATGAAATGAAATTTTAAATTTAAAAAAATTTAAGGACTTTAAAATAATAAACTTTTTATATAAATCGACTTATTCACGATGGGAGACATTAGCAAAAGCCACACTGCCCCACTTGGATTAAATTGGGGATCTGGCTCTTCACAAAATGGTTAGATTTTATGCTATTGTTATTGCTACTTGTGAAAAGCCAAATCCCTAATTTAATCCTCAATGACCCTTCTCTCAAAGGCGCCATCTCCATTCTCCCATCCAACTACAACTTCGAGGTCCTCTCCACCACTGTCAAACGCGTCACCCTTCAATTCCCTGAGGGCCTCCTCATGTATTCCCTCATACTCTTAGACATCTTCGCCACATTCACCAATGTCTCTCACGGCACATGTTGCGTCGACGACTTCTCCGCCGCTGCAGTATGAGTCGATCTCCTCATTCACTACGGTCACAGTTGCCTCACCCTCATTGATTCAACCACCATTCGTTGCCTTCATGTCTTCATCTTTATCAAGGGACTGGAGTGTTGTTTTGGGGAGTTTGGATAGGCAAGGGAGTCCAAAGAGTAAATGGGGATGGGAGCATTTCCTGGGATTATGAAGTGGAAGAAGAAGAAGAAGAAAGAGAATGAAAATATGAAAGGGTTGAACTGGAAGATGAAGGAAAGAAAAGAAGAACCAGAAATATGGAGGAGAAGGAAGGAGATGAGGGTATTTTGGGATATTAAAATGTTGTTAAAATTTTTTGTGGTGTATTGGAAATAAATGTGGGGTAAAAAGAAGCACCCTCATTGTTATGATGTGAGCCCACTATTCGAGCCCAACTTATATTTACTTACAGTATAACTCATAACATTATCATCCCTTTTAAAAGCCGACATCCACTATGGCTAGGGATGGCAATGGGTAGGGTTTGGGTCGGGTACTATAGTATCCGTCCCCATACCCGCATTTGAGAAAAATACCCGGACCCGGACCCATATCCATACCCGCGTGGGTAACAACTTTAGTACCCTTACCTTCTGGGTACCCAAGTATCCATATCCGCACCCGTTACTCGCATTTTAACTAAGAAAAAACAATAAATAACATAAAGAACATTATAACTCAATTAACAAACCTTCCAAAAGATTTTTCTAATATACTTATGAAACATTACAAACCAAAGCATGAAAGTAAATAAAAATATCTAAAACATTGAAAACGAGTAAATATCTCAATAAACGTCTAAAACAATAAATTCATGAACTTGTAAGTCCGGAAAGGGAAAGACACTAATGAACCCTAGGTTTAGAACTTTTACATTAATTTTATTCTTAAAAATTAATATATAATTATAATTATATATACTAATATATATATATATATATATATATATATATATATATATATATATATATGTGTGTGTGTGTGTGTGTGTGTGTGTATGTATGTATGTATTCGGGTGTGGGGTGGGGTGGGTACTACGGTACCCGCACCCATGCCTTCTCTTTTTTGCAGGTGATTATCCATACCCGAACCCATACCCATAAAGCAGGTATTTACCATACTTGTTATGGATATTTTTTGCGGGTGCCCATAGGGTAGGGTCCAAATTGTCACCCTAACTATGGCTTCAATCTTCTTCTATTGATGATGTCCCAATGTGTCCCTTTATCTTTTGGGCTTTGGCACATCTATTAATATTTTATTTTTGGTTATTTATTTTAAAGCCAAATATTATTATGATAATCAGTGGTGGCCCTGAGCATGATTTCGTGATGCGACCGTACAGGGGTCCTTTTTTAAGTGGCCCTGCTATTTGCATTGTGCTTATTTCTCCACACATTTGATCCCTATTTTTTTTCTTTTCCTTTGTTCCAAAACTACCCCTTTGCACACCTTTTCTTTCTCTGCATATCCGAAAAACCTAATCTCTTCCCCCTTTCTTTCTTTGCACACCGCCTCCCCATCCACACCAGCAACGTATATCGTTCCAGTCTGTACCATTTTTTCAGAGTTGCTGGTGTGTCCCTAAGTTACAGTCTGGCATCTTCCTCTATTCACGTAAGTGCTCTAGTCGTATTTTTGTTCCATTTTTTTCCCAAGTTCTTGGTGTGTCCGGATTTTCAATTCCGGTGAGTTTCCGGGTTCTTTTTTTCGGACATATCTCACTCCGCATTTAGATCTCCCGACGTGTTAGTTTATATGCGTATCATTCGAAATTTGCAATCTGGTTGGCGTCCGGAATATATTTTCCGGAGGTTCATTTCTTCACATACTGATTTTTATTTCCGAGCACCTTTGTTGAGACACCCTAATGTGCCCCATTGTATTATTACATTAAATCCTTAATTAGTTATTTACTTAATCGCACGCCTAACGTTGAAAAATACGTAAAAATTAAAACTTAATTAATAATTATATAACTTATAAAGATATAAAACACACCAAACTATTTACATAAATACAAACATATAAGTATCCTTTATTTTACACAACTTACTTATCACTAACGGAAACAAAACATCTTATGTGACTCACTGGCCTTTAACTAACTACGCCATATTATTAGGATCAGTAAGTTGTTCTTCAGCGTCAACTTCATCCGGAACGTCGTTCAACTCTTCAACAACCTCTGTCTCGTATGTGGTTCCATCCATCTCCTCCGTAGCATAGTCGTCCATATGGTCTTCTAATGTAACAAAATAGACATAAACCAAAATACAGAAAATAGGGAGATAAGAAACAGTTCTATCATCATAAGTGGAAAAGATTCATAGCATATAATACAATAACGGTCACAGACATGCATCACTCACAATTTACAATCATCCATACTTTATAACATCATCCTCTACCCTTCAACTCATGCAACTAGACCTTTATGCTGATGTGGCCACTACTACTCCTGTCACACATCCCTCGTTAGGAATGTCAGTCAGTCGTCCAAGTGACACGTTCCCCACGCCGGTGCACATTCTCATCCAAGGTAGGAATGCTCATGCAAAGCAATGACACTATAGCTGCACAGTACCGTCGGTGCACACCCTGATTCTCTCTCTCTCAACTCTATCAAGGGTGCTCATGCAAAGCAATGACACTATAGTTGCACAACTTAAATTCTAATTTGGAACGGTCTACAAGAACTTCGGACCTCGTGTATCTCAAATACACGGTTATGAACAACAATGCAACACATGATTCTCACTGATTTTTATCCATAACAACCTAGTACCTCAAGCTTTTCCTCATAACCTCCACTTACACTCTATATCACATCACTTCTATAAAATAATAGCGAGGCACTTCTAATTCATATTCAAAACTCTCACCCAAACAAAATACCTCCGAGCAATATATATCTTTCCTTAAAATTTTCTAAGCATAGAATTAAACCCAGTGCAAATCATACATAACACATTAATTAACAGAATATTCAAACGTCCTCAATATCATAATATTCAAACACAGAAACAATACGTCACATGCAGATGGAATACCTCAACCAGCGTATCACAAACAATCAAAAGTAAATAATTCAAACATCCTCAAATATGAATAATCAACCTAAGGCGATAAACCCACAATTCCCAAATCGTCATTGGTTTTACGAAAAAAAGATTTCAATACGATTTTGGTATTGTCGATTACTCGACCACTAGTAGGGTTTAGGTCGCCCTACACCATTATTATAAATTATATACTACTTATCGGTTCCGACGATGGAATGGTTCTTTCCCCACCTGAGTTTGTACCAGGAAACACGCACACAGCGATCCTCGTTGTCCCGCCACGAATTAACACAACCACCTTCATTCAAACAATCATAACTATAATTAATCAACTCTCAACCATCTATGACACTTTAGGGCTAGGTTCGGCCAAGACTTAGAAAATAGGTTTAGGGTTATCTTCTTAATGTCATCTTTTGGATCCTAATTACTAAAGTCTTAACTAACATAGATTACTTATTACAAGACTAAAATTTGAAACAAAATCCTCTAACCTTTATGGTTAGGGTTTCGGCTTTCAACCAATTATCTAGGTTAGAAAGTTGAAAATTTGATTAGCTTAAGGATTTATTATCCATAAGTTACTTAAGTATGATTAATCACTAAAACCATGATTATGAACCAAGAACATGAATTAGACTCATCTAGTTCTAAGAACTAGGGTTCGGATTTCATCAAGCTCCATAGGCTAAGAATTTTAAAACTTCATCAACTTTTGGGATTTAATCAATTTACAAAACTTAGGGTTTGATTCAAGTGTTACTAACAACTTTGAATCACAAAACCCTTGAGTTCACCAATCTAGGGTTTCGGTTTTGATGAGATTAATAGGTTAAAGGTTGATTTTCTTGATCTTCTATATACTTGAATACAAGAACTAGCAAGATACAAAAGGATTGAATCATGAATCAAGTCATAAAAATGAAACAAAACCTAAGAACTCCAAGTTGACCTAGGTTCGGCTATAACAAAAAATCAAGGAAAGAAATTTCTCATGATCTTGTGCTTCTAGATGATGAAAGTAGAGATGATTATAAGATCATAGAAATTGGTTTCATGTCAAAAGGATTTTTCTAGAATTAGTTATGAATTTTTGAATCTAACTTCAAGAACTTTAAACAAATGAAAGAACCTATGATTCCTAGTCATGAATCTCTCAAAAGTTGTGAAGAGAAATGATTTGTATGATAAGAGAGTAAGGTATTACCTCTTTTTGATCCAAGAAAACAAGATTTGGATGAGGTTCCTTTGAATTTGTACTATGGTGTTCTTATGGCAACTTATGAACTTTTGAAGAAAAAAACCATGAAAATGGAAGAAGACTATTTATATGTAAAAGACAACCAAAATTGAGAAGATGGCACTATTGAAGCCGTGAGGATGGGGCAAGGTTTTGGGTCAATTTGTCCAATGGCATTTGGTAGAAATTGTCATAAAAAGACAAGGGTATTTTGGTCATTTCATAACAAAATTAAATGTTGCCATAAATGTGCCATTTATTGCCATTTATGATAGGATAAACTCGTCATAAATGCTCGTCAAGTCAGTCAATCCAATGTCTCTGCTACTTTGCCGACTTCCCGATTCATCTGACTCAGGCTCTGTCTAGAGACATCTCGTCGTATAGGCCCGCAACAAATCTAATAAATTAATTTTTTTACCAAAATTTTCAAAACTTCCAATATCGTAGTAAATACGATAAAAATATTTTTCATCTCGTTCACGACTCAAAATTAGGTCTTCTAGGCAGTAAACTTTTACTGTCAGTGAAAACACAGAAAACAGCAGACCGGCTTCCGTCTGAGTTTTCAACCAAAAAATTCCCCGTAACCTTATAAAAATAAGTATAACAAGGAAATGACCTTGGTTTATCTAAAATCATTTTCTAAGTCTCGAAAAAAAAAATATTTATATATTTATTACCGATATTACAAAGCAGCGAAAATCGGGGTGTTACATTACTACCCCACTTAAAAAAAAATTCGTCCTCGAAATTTACATACTTCAGAAAAGATGTGGATATCGTTGTTGCATATCTGCTTCACGCTCCCAAGTAGCATCTCCAGTAGTTTCATCCCATATGACCTTAACCAAAGGAATTTGTCTACCACGAAGTTCCTTAATCTCTTTATCTGCTATCCTTACAGGTAGAGCCTCATATTCTAGATTCTCTCGTAGTTGTATAGACTCAGACTCAATAACATGGGAAGGATCAGGATAATATTTTCTCAATTGACGTCATGAAGGTTAGCAAGGTTAGGTGGTAAAGCAATATGATAAGCTACTGGACCAATCCTTCGAATAATCTGGAAAGGTCCGATGAATCTAGGAGTAAGTTTTCTAGTTTTGATGGCCCTGCCAATTCCGGTCTTCGGAGTGACTCTCAAAAACACGTGATCGCCCTCCTAGAATTCTAAAGGTCTCCTTCTCTTGTTACTGTAGCTCCTTTGCCAATCATGGGCTTCCTTCATCTTTTCCCTTATCTTCCTAACTTGTTCCGTAGTCTGTTGCACCACGTCTGGATTCAATACTTGATTTTCACCAATCTCATACCAACATAACGGTGTCCTACACTTCCTACCATACAAAGCCTCGTATGGTGCCATCCCTATACTACTGTGAAAACTATTGTTGTAAGTAAATTCAATCAATGGCAAGAACTCATCCCAACTGCCAGTATGTTCCAAAACACAAGCTCTTAAAAGGTCCTCCAATGATTGAATCATCCTTTCTGACTGTCCATCCGTTTGGGGATGATAAGCAGAACTCATTCTCAACTTGGTCCCTAAAGCATGATGCAATTGTTTCCAAAATCTAGATGTAAATCTAGGATCTCGGTCTGAAACAATGCTCGATGGCACACCATGCAACCTAACAATTTCTTTGATGTAGATTTGGGTCAACTTCTCCAAACTATAGTTTTCACCCATAGGTAAGAAGTGAGCACACTTCATCAACCGGTCAATGATAACCCAAATCGCATCATGTTTCTTAGGAGTTCGTGGTAGTCCAACCACAAAATCCATAGCTATGCTATCCCATTTCCATTCTGGGATATCTAGTGATTGCAATAAACCAGCTGGCTTTTGATGCTCTATCTTAGCCTTCTGACACACCAGGCAAGATAAAACATACTCTGCTACCTCTTTCTTCATCCTCGTCCACCAAAACAATTTCTTTAAATCCTAATACATTTTAGTGGATCCAGGATGAATACTCAACTTACTCTTGTGTGCTTCTTCTAATATCAACTTCCTAAGTTCTAAATCCTCAGGCACACATATTCTATCTCTAAACCTCAGTACACCATTTGTTCCTCTACTAAACTCAGAATTTTTACCTTCATCTATACTTCTATTTATCTCCTGTAAATATGGATCCTGAGCCTGTTTATCCTTAAGATCCCTCATAAAATCACTACTAATAGTGATCATACCTAAGCATATTTTATCCTCAACCAACTCCATTCCTAAGTTCAAATCTCTGAACTGTTCCAATAATTCCAACTCTTTAACCATCATTGCGGACATATGCAATGATTTCCTACTCAAGGCATCCGCTACTACATTCACCTTCCCAGGATGGTATAGTAAATCAAACTCATAATCTTTGATAAACTCCATCCATCTTCGTTGTCTCATATTCAACTCCTTTTGGTCGAATAGATACTTCAAACTTTTATGATCACTGTAAACATTAAATTTTGCCCCATAGAGAAAGTGTCGCCATATTTTTAATGCGAACAGTATGGCTGCTAATTCCAAATCATGAGTCGGATAGTTCCTCTCATGAATTCTCAATTGTCGGGAAGCATAAGCTACCACTCTTCCCTCTTGCATTAGAACACAACCTAAACCTTGGTATGACGCATCACAGTATACGTCAAACGGTCCTAATGGATCCGGTAAAGTCAACACAGGTGATGTAGTCAACCTTTCCTTCAGCTTTTGGAAACTCTGCTCACAATTGTCCGTCCATACAAAAGTTGTATTTTTCCTCGTCAACTGCGTCATAGGCAACGCAATCTTCGAGAAACCCTCTATAAACCTCCGATAATATCCAGCTAATCCTAGAAAGCTTCGTACTTCACTTACTGACTTAGGTCGTTCCCATTTAAGAACTGCCTCAACCTTTGCTGGATCTACTGCTATACCTTCCTTGGTGATCACATGTCCTAGAAATTGAACTTCTTCCATCCAAAACTCACACTTGGAAAGTTTAGCATAAAGCTGCCTATCCTTCAAAACTTGCAGTACTATCCTTAAATGTTTCTCATGATCTTCCCATGTACGAGAATAGATAAGGATGTCGTCGATGAATACAACAACAAACTTATCAAGGTACGGTCTAAATATCCTGTTCATATAATCCATGAACACTGCTGGCGCATTAGTCACACCGAACGGCATAACTAAATACTCGTAATGTCATACCTTGTTCTAAAAGCCGTTTTTAGTATATCTTCCTTCTTTACTCTAATCTGATGGTATCCAGATCTCAGATCAATCTTGGAAAATACTGCGGCTCCTTTCAATTGATCCATCAGATCATCTATCCTAGGCAATGATACTTATTCCTAATTGTTACCTTGTTTAACTGTCTATAATCTGTGCACAACCTAGCACTTCCATCTTTCTTCTTAACAAACAACACTGGAGCTCCCCATGGTGAAACACTCGGCCTTATGAACTCTTTTCCCAACATATCATCCAACTGTTTCTTCAACTCCACCAATTCTATAGGTGACATCCGATAAGGCGCCATAGATATAGGTCCTGTCCCTGGTACAAGATCTATGGTGAATTCCACTTCTCGTTCTGGTGGTAAACCTGGAACGTCGGGAGGGAAAACTTCAGGAAACTCTCTCACGATAGGCATAGAATCTATACTAGGGGTCTCAATAGTTTCCACCGCGAACAGCATCACGTACTGTCGAGAATCGTCACCCCTCATGGATACTCCTTCATTGGCAGAGACTATACTAGAAGATTCAAGAAATGATAAGGTCTTACTAGAATAGTCTAGTATTACATGGTTAGCCGAAAGCCAATCCATGCCAAGAATAACATCCATCTGTTGCATAGGCAAACAGACAAGGTCTACAATAAATGTTCTATTCTCAACAACTATAGGACACTGTAAACAAATGGACCTAGTAGTCAAAGGATTACTAGTTGGAGTAGATATGGTAAGGGTATAAGGTAATTGAGAAACAATTAATTTTAATTGATCTACACACTCATACGAAATAAATGAATGTGTAGCGTCTGAGTCAAATAACACGTACGAGAGTCTACCAGCTATCAAACACATACCTTGTATAAGATCATCAGATTGAGAGGATTCAGCTCCCTTCACGGTAAACACTCTTCCAGTGGCCTGAGGTCTTGCTCCCTGTTGCCCTGCTGATATGACTCCTCTCCCAGCTCCACCCCTATTGCCTCCATTTCCTCTTCCTGCAGCTATCGGCGGTCGCTAGCTCTTTGCCTCTGCAATCTCGGGCCATATGACCTTTTTTTTCCACAAAGTGAAAACAACTAGGTCGCTCCATGCAGTCTCTAAGATAATGCGGTCCGCCACATCTCGAAACAAGATAATCCTTGCTGCTTGTTGACCGGACTCTAACCACTTTAGTCTTGGTGTTGGTGTCCGCATTGGTCGGGCATACGGTCTCTGTCTCCACTCGGAGTTACTACCTCCTCTCCTCTGAAACCCCGGTCCGAGTAGGACCCCACTTCTTAATTGTTTCGCTCATTAGCTGACCTCAGATCTAGACTTTCGATCGCACTGCATCGTTCCACTAACTCTGGAAAACTCTGGATATCAAGAGATACTATAGCCCTCTAGAGTTCATGTCGGAGTCCTTCCTCAAACCTTCTACATTGTCAATCTTCATCTGGAAATCTCTGATAAAATTCGAATATTTAATCGAGCCTCGAATCGTGATGCATAATCACCAATGAGTCATGTTGCCCTGTTTGAGACTCATGAATTCCCTTTCCTTCTCGCTGAACTAGACGCGGAAAATACTTCTCAAAGAAGCGATCCATCGAACAGATGCCGGTTGATAATCGTCTTCGGCCTCCAGCCAATCTTCGCTTGCCTCTCCACCAAGACTCTGCTCCTCCAGTTAGCATGAAGGCAGCATACGTCACCTTCTTATCCTCTCTGCAGCGCATGGTATCTAATATCTTCTCGATCTCATGTATCCACCATTCTGCCTTCTCAGGATCATAATCTCCTCGGAATTGGGGTGGCTTCCTTTCGGGAAAGTAGCCATTCCGGCATCTTCATTCTTGCAGCCTCTCCTTTGGTTGTGTTGTTCCCTTTGTTCTTTGTTCATCTATGACATCTCAAAGATTCTGTTGTGTTTGTAATAACAGGCAAGAACTATGTTTTTCATGGTATCTTGAGTCTCGGATGACTCTCCTCCACTTCCGGTATGATTATTATCCACATTGTTAGCTCCCACAATTCTTTGGGGAGTTCTGTCATTCATCGTCAATCAGACGTCCTTTTCCACGAGCCATGATTCTGTAAAAGAAATCATTTGCTCTTATCATTATGACATATAATACCACATAAACCAGTATATAAATACCATATGCCACACTAATGTTACTTAACACATCGGATTCGGACACCCTACCCATCTTCTAAGCATAGTTGAAATCCGATGTGGATTCAACTAGACACGACCAGTAACAACTTCCTAGACCTCACAGTCCGATTAGAATCGAACTGCTCTGATACCACCAAATGAGACACCCTAATATGCCCCATTGTATTATTACATTAAATCCTTAATTAGTTATTTACTTAATCGCACGCCTAACGTTGAAAAATACGTAAAAATTAAAACTTAATTAATAATTATATAACTTATAAAGATATAAAACACACCAAACTATTTACATAAATACAAACATATAAGTATCCTTTATTTTACACAACTTACTTATCACTAACGGAAACAAAACATCTTATGTGACTCACTGGCCTTTAACTAACTACGCCATATTATTAGGATCGAGTAAGTTGTTCTTCGAGTCAACTTCATCCGGAACGTCGTTCAACTCTTCAACAACCTCTGTCTCGTATGTGGTTCCATCCATCTCCTCCGTAGCATAGTCGTCCATATGGTCTTCTAATGTAACAAAATAGACATAAACCAAAATACAGAAAATAGGGAGATAAGAAACAGTTCTATCATCATAAGTGGAAAAGATTCATAGCATATAATACAATAACGGTCACAGACATGCATAACTCACAATTTACAATCATCCATACTTTATAACATCATCCTCTACCCTTCAACTCATGCAACTAGACCTTTATGCTGATGTGGCCACTACTACTCCTGTCACACATCCCTCGTTAGGAATGTCAGTCAGTCGTCCAAGTGACACGTTCCCCACGCCGGTGCACATTCTCATCCAAGGTAGGAATGCTCATGCAAAGCAATGACACTATAGCTGCACAGTACCGTCGGTGCACACCCTGATTCTCTCTCTCTCAACTCTATCAAGGGTGCTCATGCAAAGCAATGACACTATAGTTGCACAACTTAAATTCTAATTTGGAACGGTCTACAAGAACTTCGGACCTCGTGTATCTCAAATACACGGTTATGAACAACAATGCAACACATGATTCTCACTGATTTTTATCCATAACAACCTAGTACCTCAAGCTTTTCCTCATAACCTCCACTTACACTCTATATCACATCACTTCTATAAAATAATAGCGAGGCACTTCTAATTCATATTCAAAACTCTCACCCAAACAAAATACCTCCGAGCAATATATATCTTTCCTTAAAATTTTCTAAGCATAGAATTAAACCCAGGCAAATCATACATAACACATTAATTAACAGAATATTCAAACGTCCTCAATATCATAATATTCAAACACAAACAATACGTCACATGCAGATGGAATACCTCAACCAGCGTATCACAAACAATCAAAAGTAAATAATTCAAACATCCTCAAATATGAATAATCAACCTAAGGCGATAAACCCACAATTCCCAAATCGTCATTGGTTTTACGAAAAAGATTTCAATACGATTTTGGTATTGTCGATTACTCGACCACTAGTAGGGTTTATGTCGCCCTACACCATTATTATAAATTATATACTACTTATCGGTTCCGACGATGGAATGGTTCTTTCCCCCACCTGAGTTTGTACCGGAAACACGTACACAGCGATCCTCGTTGTCCCGCCACGAATTAACACAACCACCTTCATTCAAACAATCATAACTATAATTAATCAACTCTCAACCATCTATGACACTTTAGGGCTAGGTTCGGCCAAGACTTAGAAAATAGGTTTAGGGTTATCTTCTTAATGTCATCTTTTGGATCCTAATTACTAAAGTCTTAACTAACATAGATTACTTATTACAAGACTAAAATTTGAAACAAAATCCTCTAACCTTTATGGTTAGGGTTTCGGCTTTCAACCAATTATCTAGGTTAGAAAGTTGAAAATTTGATTAGCTTAAGGATTTATTATCCATAAGTTACTTAAGTATGATTAATCACTAAAACCATGATTATGAACCAAGAACATGAATTAGACTCATCTAGTTCTAAGAACTAGGGTTCGGATTTCATCAAGCTCCATAGGCTAAGAATTTTAAAACTTCATCAACTTTTGGGATTTAATCAATTTACAAAACTTAGGGTTTGATACAAGTGTTACTAACAACTTTGAATCACAAAACCCTTGAGTTCACCAATCTAGGGTTTCGGTTTTGATGAGATTAATAGGTTAAAGGTTGATTTTCTTGATCTTCTATATACTTGAATACAAGAACTAGCAAGATACAAAAGGATTGAATCATGAATCAAGTCATAAAAATGAAACAAAACCTAAGAACTCCAAGTTGACCTAGGTTCGGCTATAACAAAAAATCAAGGAAAGAAATTTCTCATGATCTTGTGCTTCTAGATGATGAAAGTAGAGATGATTATAAGATCATAGAAATTGGTTTCATGTCAAAAGGATTTTTCTAGAATTAGTTATGAATTTTTGAATCTAACTTCAAGAACTTTAAACAAATGAAAGAACCTATGATTCCTAGTCATGAATCTCTCAAAAGTTGTGAAGAGAAATGATTTGTATGATAAGAGAGTAAGGTATTACCTCTTGTTGATCCAAGAAAACAAGATTTGGATGAGGTTCCTTTGAATTTGTACTATGGTGTTCTTATGGCAACTTATGAACTTTTGAAGAAAAAAACCATGAAAATGGAAGAAGACTATTTATATGTAAAAGACAACCAAAATTGAGAAGATGGCACTATTGAAGCCGTGAGGATGGGGCAAGGTTTTGGGTCAATTTGTCCAATGGCATTTGTTAGAAATTGTCATAAAAAGACAAGGGTATTTTGGTCATTTCATAACAAAATTAAATGTTGCCATAAATGTGCCATTTATTGCCATTTATGATAGGATAAACTCGTCATAAATGCTCGTCAAGTCAGTCAATCCAATGTCTCTGCTACTTTGCCGA
Source organism: Sophora flavescens (assembly GCA_030762895.1). NCBI lineage: Eukaryota > Viridiplantae > Streptophyta > Magnoliopsida > Fabales > Fabaceae > Sophora > Sophora flavescens. The sequence goes on along the minus strand of CM061068.1, from coordinate 97,233,665 downwards.
CTTCCCGATTCATCTGACTCAGGCTTTGTCTAGAGACATCTCGTCGTATAGGCCCGCAACAAATCTAATAAATTAATTTTTGACTAAACCCCCAATTTGGTCCCTGAGAAAAACACTCGGGTCTGAAATAGTCCCTAACCAAAAAAAAAACTATCCGTTTAGTCCTTAAGAATGTATTTCCGGGACAGATTAGTCCTTCTGTCATATTTTGTAGTGTTTCTATCATGTTTAGTGCATTTTAATAGGGACTAATTTGGCTCACGGTCATGTTTCTTAGGGACTTTACTGGTATCACTTAAAAATTGTTAGGGACTAATTTGTGACAGAAGGACTAATCTGTCCCGGAAATACATTCTTAAGGACTAAACGGATAGTTTTTTTTGGTTAGGGACTATTTCAGACCCGAGTGTTTTTCTCAGGGACCAAATTGGGGGTTTAGTCTTAATTTTTTTACCAAAATTTTCAAAACTTCCTATATCGTAGTAAATACGATAAAAATATTTTTCATCTCGTTCACGACTCAAAATTAGGTCTTTTGAGCAGTAAACTTTTACTGTCAGTGAAAACACAGAAAACAGCAGACCGGCTTCCGTCTGAGTTTTCAACCAAAAACTTCCCCGTAACCTTATAAAAATAAGTATAACAAGGAAATGACCTTGGTTTATCCAAAATCATTTTCTAAGTCTCGGAAAAAAAAAATATATTTATATATTTATTACCGATATCACAAAGCAGCGAAAATCGGGGTGTTACATTTGTAGTAGTGAATGCATCACTACAATCAATATGATCTTTTACACTAGGAACATTCAACCTCTCTATGCTCACACGATTCTAAAAAAAAAGCCATATAGTTTTTTTCAAGACTACAATCAAGGTAAATGAAAATTTATTCTTACATGTCCATCTCTTCCCATATTAATTGACATGTTCACATCCTCTGATAGATTGGCAAAGTAGTCTTCTATGTCCGTTGAACACAACCTTAAATCTATATGCATCATAACAAATAATAAGAAGACAACATTAATTTTTTAAGAAAAGTTGAATCGGTAAATTTTACACATCCGGAATTTAATTTCCGAATGCACAATCTATACATCCGGAAACAAAATTCCAGATGTGTAAAATTTAACACGTCCGAAAATTTGTTTCCGGATGTATAAATTGTAACATCCGGAAATGCAAATCCGGAAATTAAAATCCGATAGTAAAAAAATATAACGTCGAGATAATAATTTCCGGATGTGTAAAGTTTAATACATCCGAAAATAAAACTCCGATAATTGTACACACAAGCTACATTTACTCATCTGGATTTTAATTTCCGAAGGTATATTGTGAATGTCCGGATTTTAATTTCCGAACACTTTCTGGAAAATAAATTCTGGAAGTTACGAATATGAAACACTTGCAGAAAACTCACCTATTCCCTGATGTGCATGAACGAGAACGTGACGTTCTACGACCCTTTTAAAAAACACTCACAACGTGACCATGCCACCAATTTATGTTCATCCCTTTTACAAAACACTCACAATCCAATATGAAAACACTTACAAAACACACACCATTTCATTGTTGTATGACAATGGTGGAGGTGGTGAGAATGGTGGAGGAGGTGACAAATGTGTGAAGAGGTAAGAAATAAGGTCTGGGGTGTCTTCACCATGGGGATTGGGTGTGGGGTGAAGGAAGTGGGGGATATATTGAGTTGAGTGATAAGGGTAATTTTGGAAAAGAAATATTTAAAAAAATTGCAAGGTGCAAGAAGCATTGTGCAAGGTGTTAGCAGCCCCTACATTATCATCCTTTTTAAAAGCCGACATCCACTATGGCTTCAATCTTCTTCTATTGAAATGTCCCAATGTATCCCTTTATCTTTTGGGCTTTGGCAACTTCACTCATCTATTAATATTTGATATAACTGTTATATTAATATTTTATTTTTGATTATTTATTTTAAAGCCAAATATTATTATAATAAATTAATAATAATGATTTTATATTTTTAGTTTTACTAAATCTCTCTTATATCTTTTTGTTATTCTTGTTTCCCTAAATGGCTGGATTTTAATTTCCGAACACTTTCCAGAAAATAAATTCCAGAAGTTACGAATATGAAACACTTGCAGAAAACTCACCTATTCCCTGATGTGCATGAATGAGAACGTGACGTTCTATGACCTTTTTGCAAAACACTCACAACGTGACCATGCCACCAATTTATGTTCATCCCTTTTACAAATCACTCACAATCCAATATGAAAACACTGACAAAACACACACCATTTCATTGTTGTATGATAATGGTGGAGGTGGTGAGAATGGTGAAGGAGGTGACAAATGTGTGAAGAGGTAAGAAATAAGGTCTGGGGTGTCTTCACCATGGGGATTGGGTGTGGGATGAAGGAAGTGAGGGATATATTGAGCTGAGTGATAAGGGTAATTTTGAAAAAGAAATATTTAAAAAAATTGCAAGGTGCAAGAAGCATTGTGCAAGGTGTTAATAGCAGCCCCTATATTATCATCCTTTTTAAAAGCCGACATCCACTATGACTTTAATCTTCTTCTATTGAAATGTCCCAATGTATCCCTTTATCTTTTGGGCTTTGGCAACTTCACTCATCTATTAATATTTGATATAACTGTTATATTAATATTTTATTTTTGATTATTTATTTTAAAGCCAAATATTATTATAATAAATTAATAATAATGATTTTATATTTTTAGTTTTACTAAATCTCTCTTATATCTTTTTGTTATTCTTGTTTCCCTAAAACATAGAAGAGTCACGTCCAACAACTCCATCTAATTGGGCGGCTTGATCCTTGTGTGTTTCTTCTTCAAGAACCGGCCTTTTTGACTTCTCTAATGTAATTTGGATTCAAAAGTATCACACTAGTATAGGTTGAAAAGTATTTACCTGCAATTTAAAAGTATAGTAGTTAACCCAGATGGTAATTCATTAAAATATTGTTTTTTTAATATATTTTAGAATAAAGACCCATTTAAATATCTGGTAATTTTTGACGTAACACTTTCGTTCTTGAGAAAAAAAATCACTAAATAATCCCTGAGAATGACAAAAGAAGTCCCTCCGTTTGTTTTTGTCTTGAACACGTCATTAGAGTGTTGATTGTGTCATTGTTGTGTCCAGTTGTCCATACAACGGTCCTTGCTTCCATAATAGACCATCAGAACAATTATGCCTTACCCAATAAAGTCCTCAATTAATATTTAAGTAATCAAATTTAGTCCATGATAATTTCTATCATGGAACAAATTAGTCCCTACATGTTGCAAGCAACATACCACATGTATCAGGTGCACCATACAAGATACACTAACACGGGTCACATGGATGAGTTTAATGAACACCTAGGTACACACTAACAGTACATATCAACACTCTAAGGATGTGTTTAGGACACAGGCAAATTGAAGGATTGGTGTGTCCCTCTTTTGTCATTCTCGGGGACTATTTGATGAGTTTTTTTTTCCTCAAAGACTAAAATTGATACCTCAAAAATTGTCATGGCCTTAAATGGGCATTTACTCTTTATTTTAAGCAAAGTTGACAATCTAGTTGACAACTTCAATTAAAAAATAATTTTTCTTAATTAAACTTAAGATGCCAACCTGATTGTCAACTTCCATTAAAATATTTTTATTATTATTTAAAGAGAAATTGACAATCCAGTTGACATCTTTGCATGAATTGTTAGCGTACTTGTCCAGTTTTTTTTTTTTAACATTAGAAGTTGCTAACCCAACGTTGGTTTTTGGTTTCTGACCAAAATTCTTTTGTTACAAATAATTAAAGATCAAATGAATGTGGGACCTACGAGTTATACGGTAATCTCATCAAAATGTATGTATGTTGTCTGTCAAGTATGAATTTGACAAGTTAGTCAAATCTATAATATACTGGCAAGGACTTGATACTATGACAAGTATATAAGTTTAAAAATGGTGTACCGATTATTGTAAATAATGAAACTTGACAACGAAATTGTTTATATTTGAAAAGCGGAATTTGAAATTTAAAAGAAGGAAGTAGTTTATATGTAGAAAATAACTTCCTGATTGAACTAAGTTTACAATAAAAAGAAGAAACATAAGTTTAAAAAGAAAGTTAAGTAGAGTAGGATCTAAGTGATACAACTTTCAAGAAGTAAATGAATTTAAAAGAACATAAGAGAAATGCTGGAAATGAGTAAGAATAAATGAAGAAATTGAACAGAAGAAATGAAAATGGCATCGAATTTTGCCATAGTATTGAAATAAGAAGGATGGAGGGAATACTTGAATGTAATCCGTCAATCTGCTGTGTGATCGAGATGTGTAGGATGTGTATCAAGTAACCTCCTTTATTACATTGTAATAACTAGTATTTATAAGCAAATAAAATAACTACCTAGTAGTAACTTCCTATCTAAATGACTGCCACATTTCCTTGGCAGTTCTCTTAGGCTTTACATTTAAACTGCTTGTCAATACAATTCTAATAACTGCTCAATGTCTTAAACTGCTCCGTGTCAACTGGCTTGTCTTTAACGAGATTAACTGCTTGACAACTCATCTTGACTATATTGTTGATTTTGAGACTTAGTCATTTTTTCTCTTTCCATATCTTTGACAATCCTCCCACGAATTTCGTCAAAAAGGCTGCTTGTCAATCTATCTTTTCGTTGACATGTACACTTTCTTATCAACTAAGTCTTTTCGATACTTAGAAAATAACATTCTTTACTTCAATTCCTTCGTCAGCCTGTCGGAATTATTTCTTCTTACCGTTCCTCTTCCCTCGCAAAAAAACCCTTCTTTTTTAAAGGAAAAACCTTTCCTCTTCATCACTTCGCTTAATCTCCATGGCAACATCTTCAAAGATGTCAACTTTAGTACCTCGAGCCACTGTTGCTCCTCTTAGGGCAGTAGTTCAAGACCCAATTTTAGAAGAATCAGAATTATGGCAGGAATCTAAGGTAATTTACCATGTTCATGATTCTTCTGTTGCTTTGAATCCGCCTGCTGCATTCTTGGGTCCTCTGGTAGCCCATAATGAAATTTCTGAGGATTTACATGGTTCTTTTCCTTCTGCTGACTCAAATGAGGTTATCTCCAATCCCTATTCATGTCTATAAAAAGAGCAATAGAATTTTTAGAATGCCTCTTGCTACTCGGTTCGATGCTTACGTTAGTTGGCTTGACCGAGTTCAGGCTGAAAAACGCAATGTGTGGGAAGAAGCTGGAATTTTTGAATTTATTCAGCTTTCTCACCATGTTAAATTAGTAGATTTTTCTTTAATAGGGGCGTCAGTCTTTTTCTGGAACAGAACCACAAATAATTTCCACTTCCCTTATGGAATGATGGGTCCGACTTTATTCGACATGTCAGCTATTACGGGCCTTCTTCCAGATGGCCCTACCATGCATTCTGATGTCGAAGTTCAGAATCAAATTGATGTCTATGTTCCAAAATTCTATTTCTCTAAATATATAACAGATTTTAGAGGTGGAGACCACGAACCCGTGACGGATAATGAACACGTAGCCTTTCTGTTTCTTTGGCTATGTGCTTATGTCTTTTGTAGCAAGTCTGCTACTTTGATTGCTTCATATGTTCCTCTTGCTACTCTTTTGTCAACTGGCAAGAGATTAGCATTGGGCCAATGCGTTTTGTCTAATATTTATGACAGTATGAGTATGTTAGTTGATACTGTCAGATCTAGACAAAATAAAACCAACATAGGATGACCTCTTTGGCTTCTCCGGTTGTGGTTGAATGCTGTCTTAGAGCGTCAATTTTCATACAAAGCTCCTTCGGACTTGTCAATCGATACTTATGGCTCTTATCTCTGTTTTGTGTCTGCTGAATCTTTGTCAAGAGATGAAACTGCCAACTTTAAGTTCTACTTTAAAATCTTTCACTCTCTTTCGTCCACCTCTTCAAAGATCAATTTCACTCATTTTATTGACCGGAAGTACGGTCTGGAGTGGTTTACTAAACTAAGTACCACTATATCTAAATCCAACAAGTCAATTTGGATCAAATTTCTTTGCCAAAAAGTCATTTTTGTTGATGGTCCTGGTTTCAAAACCCATAGAATCTATCTTCATTTGCCCAATACCACTGCTTGTCAGCTCGGTTTCTGTCAATCTATTCCTGCTCCTTACTCGTCAAACCCTGATGAGAACTTTATTAGTGCTAAAGCTCCAACATATGAAAATATTGTGGCCATCAGTGATGAGGATAAAGCTCGTAGGGCCTTTTTACAGCCTGTCTCATTCTGTCTTCCATGGAGTAACTCAAGGCTTTCTTGACTGGTGGGATGAGTATTATTCCAACCACCACCTAAGTTTAAAGACCTGCTTGAGTTGTATTGAAGACACTGTGGGTAACGATGATGACTCTCCTATGCAGGAATAGGATCCAGCATCAAAAACTCGAGGTGAACTTCAGAAAGAAATTCAAGCCTTTGAAAAATTTTACAAAATCAAGTGGAATCCCTTAAGACCATTTGATATGGTTCGTTATGTTAATAGTGTTTTAGTTGCAGCCAAAAGGAAGCATGACAATAAGGAATCTGAAAGGCTTGCCAAGTATTGGGGCATTCCAAATATGACCAGGGAATATTTTGACAGTTTAAAGGCCCCTTTTCCTAAACCTGTGCCTATTCCTTGTGCCCCTTTTGGTTTAGCTGATTCACACCCAGGAAAGCTGACAAAAGAAGGTAACTTTTACTTTTTAGAAAGCGTGAGTGCTTACGTTGACCCTTTTGAAAAACCAAATCCAGTTACCTTCGTTCGTCGGTTTCTCCAACCTGATGACGACTTTGGATTCCATTCGCAAATTCTAACTTGTAATTCAGGTATTTACTCGTCAAATAATTTTTTATTCTTTCACTTTTTTGCTGACAATCAACTTATTTATGTTGTAATTGACAGCTATTCCTCTTTACAAACCTCTTCCCGGTAAGTCTAAATCTGTTGTACTGTCTGAAAAAGCGCTTGAAGATGACGATGAAGATGAAGACGTAATTCCTGTGGCGGCCAAAACTGTCAAGAAAAGCTCACGGCCGACCAAAGCTTCTGTTTCTAATCCTCAGACAAAAAGGTCTAAGAAAAGAAAAGAGAAAGCTGCTCCTTTTGACCTCCTTTCCAAAAAATCAAAGTCTACCAAAAGCTTTTCAATCTCGGCAGACTCTGATGCCGCCAAAGCCTCCACTGGATCTAAGGTCCAAGACATCCACTCCTAGAAAACTTGAATTTTCAGACGGAATTTTCGGACGGAAATGTTTCCTTATGAAATTTTATGAACATTTCGGACGGATTTGAGACGAATGTAATTTTCAATGAGATTCCGTCTCAAATCTGTCTCTACTTTGTCCCAAACTTTCCCGTCAATAACGCGCCAAAATATTTCCCATAGATTTCGCACGGATTGGTTTCATATTTTTTTTATCTTGGGTCTTTTCAACCATCCGTCTGAAATCTGTCCGAAAATTTGAGACAGATTTCACACGGATTTGTTATTTTTTTATATTTTTCTTGAAAAAGATTAAATAATTTATCTTACATCCATCTGAAATCTGTCCGAAAATTTGAGACAGATTTCACACAGATTTGTTATTTTTTATATTTTTCTTGAAAAAGATTAAATATTTTATCTTACAAATATGATTAAAATATTTGATCTTAATAAATTTAAAAGTGAAGAAGATTTATGAAAAAATTTAAAAAACTTATTTAGACTAATAAAATGTAAAATGGAAAATTAAATTCAAAAATTAAATTTTAGAAATTAAATTGTTGTAAAAATTTATAACAATTGACTAATATACAACAACAAAAAATAGGCAACATGATCACGACGCCATAAATTTTTCACCGGGGGGCGAGGGAATTTTCAGCCAAATTTCTCACTTCCCTCCTTGTAAAAAATCTTCGGTTAAAGTAATACTTTAGTCCCTATACGTGACATGGATTCTCGATTTGGTCCCTATACATAAAAAATTATTAAAATGGTCCTTATACGTACAAAAAGTCTCCATTTGATCCCTATATCTTACCCGTTTGGTCCCTATACGAGCAAAACATAATTAAATCTGTCCCTAAAATTTTGTACGGCAGGGATTAATTATCCGGATGTTTAAGTTTGTTTATTTTTATGTTGTTTAGTTTGAATAATTATATTTACTCATTTAAAATTATTTTATTGATTATGTTAGCAATGTGCTACTGCAGTGTATACACGCTTGTAGGACAATAATATTATGCTATTGTTACTATTATTATCTGCTTAGAAAAATGTATTAAATAATTTGATTCAAAGGAATTTATTTTCAGATTTTATTCTATTTAATTTTAGATTTGAAAATAAATTAGTTTAGTGTTAACTGGAGATTAATTTTGGATCACTAATTTTTTTTGTTGACCATTTCAATCATCAATCTTTACTCCAATTGAAATTTTGAAAGTATATATTTGTTATTCGTTATTTTTAGATCTAACATTAATATATTCCTTTTTCTAAATTTAATTTCAACTACACATTTTACCTACTATCCAAAATAAAAGAAAACAAAAGAAATGTCCCCTCCTTCTCTGGTCACGCGCAAAACGCCCCCACATTCTTTCTTTCCTTTTAGTTTTTCTCCTTCTTCAACAACAGAGCAAGCCCATCTTCTTCTCATCTCTCTCCCTAAGTTCAACTCCTTCTTCCTTCAGTCTTGGACCAGGTCGCGACCACCGACCTTGCCGTCAACGTCCAGCAGCACGCCATCGCGCCGTTCGACCGCTGCTCGACGAGAAGGCAGCCACGCGACACCGGCCGTTAGCTGCTCGCAGTGCGTCGTCTTTGTGCGACGTCGTCGTCGTGGTAAGGCTTCAGCCGCCGTTCACGGTGGTTTACCCTTATTCTTGTTCAGTTCAACCTTCCTCTTCCTTCAAGTTCACCTCTTTTTGTCGTTGTTCTTATTTCTGGTCTTGGCTAGTGCAGAACACGGATTGTCGCCGCCGCTGCCGCCGCTCACCACCTCCAGCCACCATGTCATCTCTTTTTCTTCCTTGGGTGAGTGAAAACAGTCTATTTTGCTCAGATTCAAGAAAATACCCAAATTGATTTTGAAACCCTAACCCTAGCTCTTTGATTTCATACTGAAATTTGAAATTAAAACTTCTTTTTATGCAATTAAAACTTCATTGTTGAACCATTTGTTCCTCATGAACAAGAGTATTATCTCTCTATTGTTTCTGAAAGGCTGGGCTGTACCATCAGCTTCTCAGAATGTGGGGGCATAGAAATTGAAGAGAACTGGGATAAGGTATTGATTGATGTATAGTTACATCGTGTTGTTGTTTTTTTAGCTATGCCACTATTTGCTTCCATAATTATGCTAGTTGGAACAAATGAAGCCCTGATAAACTGACATATATGATTGCTATCACATATAGGTTAAAACGATTTTCCTTCCAACGGAGAAACCGATGACTCCAGAAGCATGTGCACCATTGATTGCTAGACTTCCTTTGGAGGTGAGTATTTTGGCACTACTATGATGTTTGTATCAGTTTCTATCGTTTTTGCATATCGTGAAGATTTGAACAGTTGATGTTACTTAATGTTACTGCATAATCTAAATGCATTTAATGCCTTTTGGTGCTAAACATTCTCATGTATTTATTCAGACTTCTAAGATTTCACACTTCTGCGTTTTAAGGATAATGCATCTTTGTGTTCACTGTCACTACCATCTTTTGTTTCTATTAGCTATTTTTTTGCCTGTGTATCTACTAAGTGTTTATTCTACCTTCTATTCTCAGATTCGAGGAATAATTGGTGATTTCATATTGGGTGTGTTTGCTGTCTTTCAAGGTATGCAATTGACAAGGTGAAAAACTATTGTATCCTCTGACTGTTTTGGAACCTGAAATATAATATGAACTTTCAAATGCAGAGTTGGAAAATGATTCCCAAATAGCAATCTTCATATTGGGTGTATTATGCCTATGAATAGCAATCTTCATATTGGGCGTATCCTCTGACAAGTGCATAATACCACATGAGGTACTAATCACAGTGAAGGGGATTAAATATTTAAAATTGCATTTTAATCCATTGTCTCGTGATTGTCAATAATCCCTTAAATGAGATGTAGATAGTCAATCAATTATGGCCATTGCCATCTTTGTAGTATAGCATGTTAGTGTCATATATTTGGTTTGTACTGTTTGGGATTCTTAAACCATTTAATTGGTTCTAAGCATTTTTTTTGGATTAAAGAAGAAATTCATTAAGACAAAGATAATAGGTGCTTAGCAATCGTAAGGATATTCTTTTTAAATTTCTGATTCCATGTCTTGTTGGATCTTGATGGATTTTTTTTTCAATGAACTTCTATATTGCTTGATTGTTAGGTCACTCCTAGGAAGCCCTTTGGTGCTTCAATTATTTTAGGTTGGCATTATGGTTTAATTTCGGGTTGATGTAGGTTGTTGTTGGTTTACCTCATGTTTGTTGTACCCTTTGGTGCATGATCTATATTAGGTTGGCTTTATGGTTTAATGTTGGATTGATGCATGCTGTTGTTGGTTAGCCAGAACTGGTGTTTGTTACATAAAACCCAAATATCTTCCTGACATCCCCACATTTGTTCTATTCCTAGTAGTTTCTTCAAATTTGACTTCAACTTGATATATCCTTAGCGAGCATGTTTCAAAGTAGAGTATCTTAATGTGATGGTGTCCATTATGTGAGTACAAGCCAAATTGTTTGAATATCCATATTTTCTATCTTGTTATTTAAATTAGTTATAATGTCTATTATCTTGTTACAGTGTGATGAATGCTTTCTCGAAATGACTCGCTATCTTTTATTTGATTATAGTAACATCCTTCTCGTTTATGATGGTGGCCACGAATTAATCAATGACAACGATGATATGATGATGAGGAGATGATGGATGATGTGCTAAATGAAGATGAAGAGTTTAGTGGTCAAAGTAACAATGAGGAATAAATTTATGTCTTTGATGTTTGTAATGATATTTTAATGCTTTGAATCTTAATATATCATTCTTGTATTTCAAGATACTTAGTGTTTTTGTTTATTTGAAGCTTGATACCTGTCTAGAGTGGTACCTTAATAATAATTATTTTTTATTATATTATATTAGACTCCAAGTCTAGGTACCTAATTTGGTATGCTTAATTATTTAAGTTTGGCCCATTTTTATTAATAAACATGATTTGTTTATCAAAAAATATTATTTAAATATGATTATCTAATCCGTAGGAAATCTGTCCAAAATAATATCATAACATTCGTCTGAAATCCGTCCAGAATTTGCATGAATAGTAATATTGAATCCGTCTGAAATTCGTCCTAAATTAAGCCAATATAACCAAAATTTAGATTTTTGTGTTTGTCTGGAAGCTGTCCGAAATCTGGTTGGAACTAATTTCGGACAGAATTTTTAATTTGCAACAGGGCTTTTTCGGACGGGGGATGTTCTGTCTGAAATCCGTCCGAAATTAATTGTCCGTCCAAAATCCGTGGGAAAAGTGTCCAAATTCCGTCTAAAATCCATCCGTGAATCTGTCTGAAAATAACAATTTTCTAGTAGTGATCGTTGTTAGCTCCTCCAACACTTCTCCCTCCAACCAATCCAAGGTAAAAATTTTAAGTTGGTCTATCAAGTTATACCCTTTTGTTCACAACCTCTCATTCTTATTTTGATAGAAAGATAAAGTCGTCGAGGCTATTCCGGTAACTGAAAAGGCAAGTGCTGATGTTGACTTGATGTCTTCAGACTCTTACCTGGTATTTCCATTGATCTTGTCATATTCCTTATTATTATTATTATTATTATTATTATTTTATATCTCATTTTCCTTCATGTCAGGAAAAATCTCTTCAGATTGATGATTCAATGTCTATTCAAGAAATTGTCAACAAGACTGTCGAACCAACGAATCGATCTGATTTAGAGGTACCGGTTGACAGAAATTTAGGAAGCACTATTGTCGATACTAGAGGTTTGACGGATGATCCTCAACCTCTCGAATCCAATCCAGAAATGCCCCCCCAGCCCTCATCATCACATTTCAATCACTCCAACTTCTGTAGCCAACACACCAGTTGAGACTGTCGTCATGATTGAAATTCCGGATGATGATATTGACATAGAAGCCCTGCTAGCTGAAACAATTCCTCTCGTTCCTTCTCCACTTGCAATCAGACCCCCAATCATGAAGTCTCCTGACCCTAAACCGGCTCCTCACTTCAACACTTGGATTAATATGCTGTCGGAAGTAAGCCGAAAAGAATCAACACTTTCTGCCAACTCTTCATCAACTCAACATGACTCCAGTGATTCTTGAGTCGTCAACCTTATGCATGATCTCCAGGCTCTTCTTGACAATTCTTTTAATGCACTTTTATCTGATGCTAGCATTCAACAAGAATTGTCACGACTCATCAAAGAGATCACTCCTCTCCATTCCAATCTCCCCATGTCGAGCCGTACATACTTTCTTTCCATGTATAAATTATGGGAGCGGCTCTCTGGAAAGTTAGAAAGGATGACTTTCGTCATTCCTTCTTATGAGGAGGAAGAAAAGATTAAAGATGATCTCTTAGCTCGGTTCCGAGATCTGGAAACTTCTAAACAAAAGGAACTTGACCTCATTTCCACCGGAATTCATACCAAAGAGAGTCTCCTGGAGTATCGAAAGAAACTATTGGCAGAGATTGAATTGATAGATCTGAAATGCGCCAAGTTTGACAAAGCACTAGAAAAGAGTATAGACAAAGTCAAAGCTATTGACGACGAATCTATTCAACTTGGCCGGAAAGCTGAAAGCGTAGTTGGCAAACTCCGCGCATTACAGCCTGAATATGAAGCTGCTGCTGCTGACAAGACTGACCTTTCATTTGCGTGGGATCAGTTGTCCTTCGATTTCAACTTAGGCCAAAATTGATAGTTGCAGTTCTTTTTTTTGTCAAACTCTGATCTTGTAACTTCCGACAATCGTTGATTAATAAAAAAAATGTCTCTTTTCTTATCTGCACGTTTATTTACTGTTTGATTTGACTGCACGTTTCCAACCAACTTCGTAACTCATGCTTATCAAATCGTCATAAATGCCATAATAAGTTTTGCAACTTTGGCAAACCAACTCGTATTAAATTCGTTGTCTCTCTGGACCAACTCTAAATAATGAGGTTTGAAAATCAAACTATTTCATAGTTGAGTATTTCACATAATGTGCTTCCATTTAAAAAAAGGTTCTTATTCATTCTTCTTTCTTCCCCCATGGGAGTCTGACCTTATCATCTTAAGACCTCGGACCAAAGTTTCTGTTTTAATGGTCATATTCTTAGTGAAGGTCAGTAATCAACGTAAAAACATGCAGTGGAGGTCAGCGACCAACGTAACATCTAGAGCTGACCTCGCTGCATATCTGGGGAGAAGCCTGCTCTTGAAACGGAATGAGTGCATCTTGCTCTAGTTCCATCATCTTCATCCTAGAAGGTAGTGGTTTTCTCTTGGTGTCATCTTTATTATACCATAGCAACTACAACCTTCTGGGTTAATTGATGGTGAGATCTGCTTTTGCCCGTCTCCTTCTCCGCGTCTCTGTGCATCCTTGACATATGGAGCAGCTGAAACCTCACCAATTGAGGAATGAAGCCTCAACAAATTAGGTTATACCGCTGCATTGCCGAAAGGAGGAAGATAAAATGCTGTCGAACTTAGCATAGTCTTAGACTTTAGGATTAGATTAACCTTGATTGACGATTTGTATTCTGATAACATATTGTCATATTGCCAATTTCTATATGGCTTAGACTGATGATCTGTTCCTTCTCACTTGTTGTCAATCTTCACTTCCAACATCGTCGGTTTATATTCCTTCAAATACTTGCCATTAATTGACTTGATTTTCGAGCCGGTATCAACATTGACAAGTGCATAAGCATTTCCAGAAAATGGTTTATCAACTCTAAATGGTCCTTCCCATTTAGGTGACCATTTGCCATATTCTCGACAACTTTTATCCATGGGCAATATGACTTTCCACACCAGATCATCTACCTTAAATGATTTGAACTTAACTCGACTATCATAGAACTTTGCAATTATTTCCTTCCGTCGAATCAAATTTTCTAATGCAATCAATCTTTCATCACTTAACTCATCCAATTCATCCAGCATTGCATTCCAATATTGGTTGGTAGGCAAGTCATTTTGCCTCTGAATGCGAGTAGACTGAAGATTGATTTCGACAGGCAAAACAGGATCGTGTCCATAAGTTAGCCGATATGGTGAAGTTCATGTCGCCTGCCTGGGTGAATTTCTATATGCCCACAGTATTTGATTAAGAGTATTATGCCAATTCTTAGGTTGTCGACCCACATGTTTTTTTATAAGACTAATACTGATCTTATTTATGGCTTCAACTTGGCCATTAGCTTGCGCATAGTATGGTGTAGATGTGAGCATTTTTCTATGCCTAGAACCAGCGTATTCGACAACTTTCTTACCGACAAATACTGACCCTTGATCTGTTGTCAAAGTTTGGGGTATGCCAAACCGACAAATGATGTGATTTTCAATGAAATCAATCACGTCTTGTTGGGTGACTACTTTAAGGCAAACTGCTTCTACCCATTTGGTAAAATAATTAACTCCAACTAAAATGAATTGATGTCCTTTCGATGAAGAAGGATGTATTTGGCCAATTAAATCCAAAGCCTATCCTCGGAATGACCAAGGCTTGACAATAGAATGTAATTCGCTAGCCGGTACATTTTGTATATGGTCATGTTTCTGACATTGTTCACAAGATTTGGCAAACAAAATACAATCTCTAATCATAGTTGGCCAATAATATAAACTTCATCGAAGAATCCATTTCATTTTATCACCTGTCTGATGGGCTCCGCATATGCCCTCATGGACTTCAGATAGAGCCAAATAAGCATCTTGTTCACTCAGGCACTTGTGTAGAGTCCCGTCTACATACCTTCTATATAACAGTCCTCCCTGCATTGTGTATTTCAATGCTTTGTATTTCATTTTCCTATCTTCATTCTGACTTGGATTCTCCAAATATTCAATTATTGGCAACCTCCAGTCATTAGGTAGAATTACATCATTAACCAAAATATCTCTTTCTTCTAATGGATACAATAATTCTCTGATTTCCATTAGTCCTGAAAAAGCCTTTTGAGATATCTTGTATCCTGAGGCTATTTGAGCTAACTCATTAGCCCCTTGATTCAAATATCGGGGAATATATTTGACAATTACATCATCGAATTTTTTCATTAACTTACTAGCTATGATACAATATTTTGTCAAGTTTTAGTTAACACACTTGTATTCTTGAGTAAGTTGTTTCATAACCAATTGAGAATCCCCAAAGATATGCACATTTCGTGCTTTTATTTCTATTAGTATCTTTAATCTGACAATCAAAGCTTCATATTCAGCTTCATTGTTGGAACACGGATACGTAAGTTCAAACATGAAGTTAATTAGTAGGAGTTCCTTGTGGAGTCACGATTAAGATTCCTACTCCACTACCTCCTTGATGCCTTGATCCGTCAAAGTAGAGTTTCCAGGGTTGTAAACTGACAACATTTATTTCTGGCACGTCCAATCCTGGATGGTCTACCAAGAAGTCAACTACTGCTTGTCCTTTGACAGCTTTAGGTGGTACGTATTGTAAAGAATATTCTGATAAAGCAATGATCCATTTACCAATACGTCCATTAGGGACTGGTTTTGACAACAAATACTTTATAACATTAGTTTTGGAAATAACGAATACATTACATGGCATCATATAATATTTAAGTTTTGTACAAGAAAAATACAATGCTAAACATAACTTCTCTATTGCACTATATCTTCTTTCAGCATCATTGAGGACTCTGCTTAGATAATATACGGCCCTTTCAATATCATCATCATCATCCTGGGCCAGTAGACATCCTATAGTGTCTTCAGACGCTGATATGTACAACTTCAACGATCAACGGGGCATTGCGGGCATCATGACCGCTGGATTGACTAGGTATTGCTTGATCTGGTCGAAAGCCTCTTGGTGACAAGGCTCCCATATGAAGCTTTGCTCTGCTTTCAACTTGACCAACGGTACAAATACTCTTGTTCTTCCCGACAGATTTGATATAAACCTTCTTAGAAAGTTAACCTTTCCTTGGAAGGATTGTAGTTCCTTTTTATCTGTCGGTGCTGAGGCTTCGATGACCGCTTTGGCTTTATTTTTGTCCACCTCAATTCCTTTTTTGTGGACTAGGAAGCCTAAGAATTTGGCAGCTGACACTCCGAAGCTACACTTTTCTGGGTTCATTTTGAGGTTGTATCTTCTCATCCTTTCAAACCCTTGCTTCAGGTGCTCCAAGTGGTCATCTTTGGTTTTGGATTTGACAACCACGTCATCAATATATATTTCTATGAACTTTCCAATCATATCATGGAAAATCGTGTTCATTGGTTGTTGATAGGTGGCTTCTGCATTCTTTAAACCGAAAGGCATGACGACCCATTCATATGTCCCAATTGCTCCTGGACACTTGAAGGCAGTCTTTGACACATCTTCTTCGGCTATAAATATTTGATTATAACCTGCATGGCCATCCATACAACTCAAAATTTCATTTCCTGATGCTGAGTTGACAAGTATGTCGGCTATTGGCATCGAATACTCATCTTTGGGGGTAGCCATATTTAAATTTCTAAAGTCTATGCATACCCTCATTTTGCCATTCTTTTTAATGACAGGAACTACATTAGAAAGTCAATCGACATACCTGGTTGTTCGAATGAACTTTGCTTTAAGCAGTCTTTGCACTTCCTCTTTGATTTTATGCACTACCTTTGGAGAAAACCTTCTACTTGCCTGCTTGACAGGCTTGCAATCCTCCCTGAGTGGCAGCCGGTGTTCAACAAGATCTCTGCTTAAACCGGGCATTTCATCGTAGTCCCATGCAAAGCAATCTTTATACTCTGCAATTAATCTGACAAGTTTTTGTTTGTAAACCTCTGGCAGAAAAGAACTGACAAAAATGGGCCTTTTCTTTTCTTCCGTCCCTAAATTTATTTCTTCCAGAGGATCTTCTACTTCAACGTTTTGCTTAACTTCGACTCCTTTCTCAAAACCCAAAGGGCCGTCATCAATGATGCAATCTGCCAACACACTCTCTGAAGTGTGTACTTCTCTGTCGGCCATATAGGCCGACAATCTTCTCAGGTGTGTTTCAAGGCTCATTGTCGGAACTGGGCCGAGACTTGTCGGGCTCTTTCTTTATCTTTACGCCAAACTGACTGAGAAGGCTTGCTTCTAACGCATCTTTGTTAATGACCCCTTCGTTGGCAGTCACGGGTCTGACATTTGGCGAATATACTTTGAAATCCACATGTGACTGCTGGGCATAACACGCGCTATCGTCCGCTTCGACGATCTCCACTTGATCTTGTTCATTCCACAAGATTATTTTCTGATGCACTGTCGAAGGAATTGCTCCCACAGCATGAATCCAATCCCTGCCGAGTAATAAGTTGTAGCTTGATTTGGCTGGAATTATCACGAACAATGTCATTCTCTTGACAGTGCCAACCTGGATATTGAGAAGTACAACACCATCTGATGGAGATGTTTTGCCACTGAAATCAGTGACGACTATGTCTGTCGGAATTAAGTCCGACTGGTCTTTTCCTAGCTTCTTAAACATTGCCCTAGGCATCAAATTGACACCAGCTCCTCCATCAACCAGAACTCTATTAGTGGGTCTCCCATCAATTATAGCCTTTACATGCAATGGCCTTAAATGATTTCTTTGTTCATCAGTGGGCTTTTCTAACTGGGCTATATTGTCGACACGGTGACCAGGTTCTCTTGTACATACATCCAAAAATCATCTTGATTTCTATCATTGTCGACCATATCCTCATCGTCGGAAAAATCCACTTCAAGATATCCTTCATACTCCGCTGGGATGACGGAAATCAATCCTATATTCATTCTCATGCCTGGTTCCAGGATGATTTCATTCTCTGGATCCTCGTCTAAGAGTGCGCCCCCTACAGTTCTTCCATGATTTCTTTTCAAATCATTGTCATCGTCTGATCCTGACCCTTCTGACAAAGGTCGGGCTATTCCTGCACCACAATTATCCAGTGCCTCGATGATGTCAGCTAGATCTTCATTTTGGCTATCCAAGTCCATGCCTCTGCTGATGTTAATATCATCATTTGGATCGTTCAATGCTTCAATGACAGCATCAAAAGACAATTCCTCGTTGGTCAAATCACATTCAGGTTTGAATGTTGCCAACTGATGATCTTGCATCCTCGCCTCAAACTTCTTCTCAAGCCCAGCTACCTTTTCCATGTTTACCAATCCAACTGGCCATTTGCCTGTGGATTTTGTTGGAGGTGACGAAATTTCTAAGGCCTTATTTTTCTCTGCTACACAGACCTGGGGTATGGACTTATTTGACCTATTTTGAGTAACAGGCACCCTAATGTCAACCTCCATTGGGTGAGCCTCTATCACGCTCTTCATTTTGACATCTCCACTCATGTTAGCTACGTCGTCAGCCATTGCAACCAAACAACCAATATTCTGCGAAGGCATCTCTTTTATGGTGACACCTCCCTGCTTGACAAGCTTCTTCTTTTGAGCCTGTCGGAGCCTTTGCAACCTCCTCTTTTGGCTCTTAGAGATGGCCGGCTGAGTTGATGGTCCTGACAAGCCAGGTCCTGTCATCTGAGCATTATGAGCTAGTTGACCCTTTCGGTAATCCTCATTCCAAAAGGGTGGATTGTGGTCATTGAACTTGTTCTTTCTGACCCATTTCTGCTTTCGTAACTCTGGATAACGAGCCGTGGCAGAATTCTTTACCCATTGATCCACCATTACATTGGACGGGGGTTTCCTAGTCTTGACGGAATTGAATCTGCCACCGATAAAGTTGTTATTTCCCACTGATCCTCTGATTGGCTCTTTAAGTCAACCTCCGGTGTGGTGCTGTCTAGGTCTTGTCTGATGCATGTGTTGTTGACGGCTATTTCTCTGCCTGTTAACAATAGGTGCAGCACTTCTGTGTACACTGTTAGACCCAGTAAGGCTGCTCGAGTGTGAAAATCTGCCTTGGCTACTACCATTGCGAGACTCAGTTCTGTCTTGTGGGCGATAAGATGACATTTTCTGCCCCCTGGCCTTCTCGGCAGCCACTTCATCATAAAATGCTTCACATCTTGGGCAAACTTTAAGTATGCCACCATATTTCTTGCGTGTCATAAAATTGATAAGCGATTCACCCGGCTTTGGATAAATATCAAATGAATCCGACAAATTCATCTGGATATTTTGCCCAGCCCTGATGTTGACCATGCCTATTCCCATAGGGACTCGACGGCCAGCCTTGTTAACTTCAGGACCAAACGATTCTGTATCAACCTTCATGTCTGGTTTCTTGTCTGAAAATTTTAGTCTTCCTTCTGCCAAACCTTTTTGAATAATGTCCTTGAAATGCATACAATCATTAGTTACATGACCAAAAGTGTTATGATACTTACAGTACTTCCGATCCTTAATCTCATGGGCCTTCAAAAGCCTATGGTCATCTGACAATTTTAACTGCTTATCTTTGAGTAATATGTCAAATATTTGATCGTCTTTGGTCACATCAAATGTATACACTTTCTTATTAATGAAAGGAATCCTTTCTTTGGCCCTCGCAGGCTTCAAAGCTTGGCATATATAAGGTGGACAATTTTTTAATTCAATGTAATCTACCTCATATCCCTCAGAATCGTTGCCCTCCTCGTCGGATTCACTACATCCGACAAAGTTAATCTTTTCTCTTCTGAGGAATTTCTTCTGCTTGAAAACTTTTTCGGCTTTCAATTGTTCAATTTGTCGGACTTTGTCTCCTAACTGGGCAAGATCAATTAGATGTTGGTTGACCAACTTCTTCCTAAGGCCATTGCAGATGCATGGGCAGCCATCGTCATTCCATTTGGATATGGTATGTATGCAAATGGGGTATTTGGATTGACAGCAGTCGAACCATAAGGCATCCCATACAAAGGTTGTGACAGAGGTTGCGTAGTCCCTCTTGGGTTTGAATTCACAACACTTCGTCGAGACAATCCGGTAGTTGGTGGATTTATTTGTTGTAAAACTGGGGAAGTTGGTGACGGGAGTATTCCTTGACCAACTTCGTCAAATCTACTGACAACCTGGGCGTAAGAAACGCCTCTTCTCGCACCTAAACTATTAGTGCTATTAATCCCTGCATTAGTAGCGTTAGCCCTGGTTGCCGGAATATTGTCAACTGGTGCAATAGCATCCACCGTTGATGCAGCGGCGTTAGTGCCAACTACGCCTGCATCGCTTGCACTACTCATATTCACAGAGTTTTGGGAAATAGATGATGTTTGAACCACCTTTCCACTCCGTAGACGCATGCAAATAAATTTGTATATCAAATTCGTGACACTGTACGAGTTACTATAAACTCGTCCCACTGGGCGTGCCAATTTGTTATCGTTGGTTTTTGGTTTCTGACCAAAATTCCTTTGTTACAAATAATTAAAGATCAAACGAGTGTGGGACCTACGAGTTATGCGGTAATCTCGTCAAAATGTATGTATGTATTGTCTGCCAAGTATGAATTTGACAAGTTAGTCAAAACTAATAATATACTGGCAAGGACTTGATGCTATGACAAGTATATAAGTTTAAAAATGGTGTACCGATTATTGTCAATAATGAAACTTGACAACGAAATTGTTTATATTTGAAAAAGGGAATTTGAAATTTAAAAGAAGGAAGTAGTTTATATGTAGAAAATAACTTCCTGATTGAACTAAGTTTACAATAAAAAGAAGAAACATAAGTTTAAAAAGAAAGTTAAGTAGAGTAGGATCTAAGTGATACAACTTTCAAGAAGTAAATGAATTTAAAAGAAGAACATAAGAGAAATGCTGGAAATGAGTAAGAATAAATGAAGAAATTGAACATAAGAAATGAAAATGACATCGAATTTTGCCATAGTATTGAAATAAGAAGGATGGAAGGAATACTTGAATGTATTCCGTCAATCTGCTGTGTGATCGAGATGTGTAGGATGTGTATCAAGTAACCTCCTCTATTACATTGTAATAACTAGTATTTATAGGCAAATAAAATAACTATCTAGTAGTAACTTCCTATCTAAATGACTGCCACATGTCCTTGGCAGTTCTCTTAGGCTTTACATTTAAACTGCTTGTCAATACAATTCCAATAACTTCTCAATGTGTTGAACTGCTCCGTGTCAACTGGCTTGTCTTTGACGGGATTAACTGCTTGACAACTCATCTTGACTATATAGTCGATTTTGAGACTTAGTCATTTTTTCTCTTTCCATATCTTTGACAATCCTCCCACGAATTTCGTCAAAAAGGCTGCTTGTCAATCTATCTTTTCATTGACATGTACACTTTCTTATCAACTAAGTCTTTTCGATACTTAGAAAATAACATTCTTTACTTCAATTCTTTCGTAAGCTTGTCGGAATTATTTCTGTCAAGAGTTTGAAATTCTTCCACTAACAACAACTTGCTTCAAAAGTGAATTTTTTCTCATTCGTTCCTAACCCATGGTGATCATGGTAGTGGTGATGAGTGTGACGACGAACCCCACAGCTACCAGTTAGACAAAGGGTAGCGCGTGGTGATGTTAGAAGAAGAGGAGCTCAAGCACAGGAAGTGGAGCTATTTCGCAGGATTCAACCAACTCGTGTTAGACGATAACCTCATTGTGGAACATAATCCTATCAATAACTCTTAAATGTATTTCTACTCATTTAATATATTTTATTTTACTACCCTGATGGATATATTTTTAATCATAATTTGAATAAAAAAATTGACTTAGTAAAAAATTAAAATGTTCAAAATTTGTCGTGTGTTATGAACGAATGGGGAAAAATTCACTTTCCAAGCAAGTTGTCAATTAGGTTGCCAAATTGTAATATTGTTATAAAAACAATTTGGATGGGCACGTGAAAAAATCATGCAAAACTGTCAACTGGGTTGGCAACTTCTATTTAAATAATAAAAAATATTTTAATGGAAGTTGCCAACTGGATTGGCAACTTTGCTTAAGGTCAAAAAGAAAATAATATTTTAATGAGTTGTCATCTGGGTTGGCAACTTTACTTTTGGAAGTTATCAACTCTGTTGGCAACTTACCCCCTGTAGGTAAATACTTTTCAACGTATACTAGTCCGGTAATTTTGGATCCAAATTATCCCAGAAAGGTCAAAAAGCCCAAGAATGGCATTCAACAACAATAGAAAAAACTGGTTTTCTATTCAATATTTTTTTCTTGCTTCTTACTCCTAGCTTTCTCAATCTCCTCAACAGTGAAAATTTTCATTTTAATACTTTCTCCACTTCTTTGAATATCACAACCTCAAGTTGCCATTTTTTTTTTTTATTATTGTTGTGTTCCATTTCCGATAGTTGAAGTTTCCTTCAAGTGATATGAGATTCTCATTGAGACACCCCGATGTCCCATTAAAGAAAACCTAATTAACTAAGTCTTAATCGTGATATAAAGTTAAACGCATATAACAGAAAAGCAAAGATATTAAAAACTTAAAACATAAAACATATAAAATGTAAACATCGACGCAGATATATATACATATATAGATAATTTGTCCTAGATGCCCATCAGTAAGGCCTTGTCTCATACAAACCAACATAAACTGATATAAAGAAAAACACATCAAAAAGAGCATAAGACAGCAACATCCTCTCGACACTCCACACAGCCTAAACCACACTAAAAAATACATGAAAAGGGCTCGCAACAGACAACTATATACATAGACACACTGGCTTCATACTGAAGTAGTATGGATACCTGGAACTACCCTGACTCTCTCCAAAATGACGTCTATAAACCCTCCATGGTGGTCTCTGAGGTGGTACCGTCGGAGTCCCCTCACTGGTATACGAGATGAACACACACTGACATTGGTGCTTACGCCGATACTGCAAGCTACGCAACTCATGTCCACGTGGTACTGTTCTAACTGGTCCAAGCACCTCCGAACTCCGAGACAAATCCCACGGATGCTGCTGCTGCCGGGGTGGATGCTAGAACTGCGAAAAAGGAAGTCGTTGCCCTATCCGGAACACTCCCATGAAACTGGAATAAGGGGAGTTGCAAAACCTCATGTACACACTAATTGGTTCGGTGTACACAGAGAGGAAGGTAGCTGGGTCAACCTGCCATCCCCTTTTATCATGGAACTCAAACTCAAACGTCCCCATGATCGGGACCCTCGATGGTCCCGTCATCCATGGATGGTGCAAGTGTGACATCCTGATCGAACGAGTCTACTCCACAAACCGATAACAAAACATATAGAGAAAGGGATAGGGAGATAAGAAATTGTTATATCATAATGCAACGGAAAGGGGTAAATAGTATAAAATACAGCAACAGTGCAAGGACATGCAACACATATAGAGATATCAATCATCCTCGAGACATAATATCATCTTCTTCCCTTAAAAACTCATGCAACTATGCCTGCATGCTGATGTGGCCACATAATAATGTCACGCATCCTCCATTCCTGTTAGGGATGTTAGTGAGTCGTCCAAGCGGGCACTCCCTATACACTGCCTCATCCCAGTCCCCACCATAAGTACACATCCCCATTCCTGTTAGGAATGGCACAATTCTCCCATTCACGTTAGAAAATGATTGCACATATCTCTAGGATACAATAAACTCGAAGCAGCCCTAGCAGGGACTACAAGGGTATCACGGTAGCATCATGAATCGGCTATCCCGTAATATCTGATATCTGTAATCAGATACTCTGACCTCGTGTGCACCATCCACACGGCTGTGAACAACACCATGCATACTAGTATGGGTCCCACCGACTCTTACAGGGTCATAACCTAGTGCCTCAACCTTTTACCAGAAACTCATATAAGTCGTCATATCATACCACATATCAAATCATATTTTATTAAGCTAGCACTTCTAAATCTCATGTCACACTCTCCCCAACATGTACATCTCTCAAATGTTACTGATCATCGCCTAGAGACCAACTAAGCATAAAATAACGGATACAACATGTTAAGCATACCAAGCATGTTACACATAATAAAATAATAATAAAATAGCATGTTATCATAGAATAACATATAAAGCATATTAAACACATCAAATCAACCAGCACACAGCGAGCATCTCCACAGTAACATCAGACATCCTAGATATGCATAAAATTAACCTAACAGCGATAAACCTACAATTCCCAAGTAATTATTGGTACTATGTGGTAGTCGCCAACATGACTTTGGCATTGTCGATTACTCGACCACTAGTAGGGTTTAGGTTTCCCTACGACCACTATTCTATCATTTGCGACGATAGGATGCTTCTTTCTCCCACTTGAGCTACGTTTAGATGTCTCCGGTCTACGAAAATGACACTCTCCCTTCCTGCATTGCTACTGCCACGTGCACACCACAGGCTTCCAATACTCCAAAATTCGTCCTGAACACGGACACACAAAGCGAACGTCGTCGGTAACCCTAATACATAAACAGATCGATAATAAGATAGATAAACGAAAGATAAACCTCAATACCGGCATCGTCGGCACATCGACGTGCTTATGAGCATAGACTTACCTTAGCCATAGCAAGAAAAAAGGATATAGATAGGAAGCAGACGTTGCTACGAGTGCAACGTTGTTGTTGGATTTGTGTAACATGATTTGGTATGATCGTAACAAGCTCCCAAAGTTCTCACATCTTCTCTGTTCTCTCTCATCTCCTCTATGATCTAAAATGGCGAAGTGGTGAAAGTGTTTCACTTTCACCCTTCACCCCTTTTATTTTTCACTATCTGCCTGTGCACGCTCTAGCATGGGAAGTCTCCACGCTTGAGCATTCCAACGCTCTAGCATGGGCTTCCTCCATGCTTGAGCGCGAACCTTGGTCAAAGGCTTCAGCGTGAAGTCTTCTTTGCCATGTGTCATCGATCGCTCGCCATCGTTTGACACGTGTTCGACACGTCACGAATTAGAGCCACCGCTCTAGAGTCCAAGGTCTCCACGTCAAAGATTCCCACACTTGAGTGTGGGGTCTCTGCACGTCCAAGCGTGTTGGAGCAAACAACATGCCCTAACTCGCTTGTTCGTCCAATTTAAAGCCAACTGATCCCATAACCTGTAAACATGCTAACAAACACAAAAACATACTCAACAAACATATAATCTAAGGTTATAGAACACAGATGTTACACTCATGCATGGGAAATTTAAATTGTGAAATTATTCGGCATCTCTTGTTTGCTTAAACATCAAAACAGTTGTTCCTTTGCCCTTACTAATTCACTTGCAGTGCTAGCAAGAAGTGGTTGTTGTATCCTGGAGAGTACTAGCCTTGAGACCAAGTACACTTGGTAATTTGCTCATGGTGGTGAAATACTATTAAGTCTAGTATTTTTCATGTCTCAGCCAAAACCGATAAGTTGTTTTAGATTTATTTTACTTCTATTTAGTTGCATATTTAATTGCTGCCTATTTTTCTTTATTATTGTGTTAATTTTATGTTAATTTTTCCAACAATAACTCTCTCACTATTCCATCTTAATATAGCTATCTCAAAAAGTACCCATTGTTAGAACTCAACTTGAGAATTTTCGTCATTGAGTTAGAGAATAAGACTCTTGTAATAAAATAACAATTTAAAATATAATAAATTATAAAATATTTAAAATTATATATAATTTTTTTGCCACATAAGTAATTTATCATTTTATATAATTTATATCTTATCATCCTATTATTTGGTTCCTCTCAAACACATGATATGATAATATAATGTTATGTAGTTTGTTAGCAGGTGCGCATCAAACACATACAGGACATGATAAGAATGTCTACATACCATATTTTATTGTTATCTAACTCTCTTATTTATCCATCATTATCCTATCTTGACAATCAAACGATCCCTAATTATTGGATGAGTGCAACTCCTCAATGTTCATTTCAAGTCAGAAAACTCCTTAATGATCATTTAATTTTAACCATGTTTAGCAACACTTTTTTTTTTACTATTTATATATGTCTAACAATACACGTATATTTCCATAAAAAAAATACACTTATATTAACCATATAACTATATATTACATATCAATTCTTTCAAAACAAATATAGGTTTAAATAAATTTTTATCCCTCCAAAGTTCATCAATATTGGTTTTAGTCCCTGCAAAAATATTTCTTAGGATTACGTCCTTGTACTCTCAGAAAAAATTGAAAATAGTCCATACAGTTATGTCTTTCCATTACCTACTAATTTGTCAAACGAAATGTCATGTCAGTCATGTCACGTTATCCACGTGGCACTGACGTGACATTCTGTTTGTCACGTTAGCAAGGAATATTTTCAAAAAATTTAAAATACAGGGACGAAATCTTAAGAAAATTTAGAGGAACTAAAATCAAAATTGATGAACTTTACAGAAACCCAAAACTTTTAATTTTTTTAAAAAAAACTATTTTCTAGCAAGATTTTAGAATAAGTGGGACACGAACAGGAAACTTAGATGACGTTTGGAAGAGCTTATTTAAGCTCATTTTGACTTATCTGATGACATAAGCTCTTATGCAGTGTGTTTGGCTGAGCTTATAAAAATAACTTATGCCATCCCAAAAGGAGTTTTTGACTTATTTTCATAAGTCACTGGGAGAAGCTTATGGAATTATCATAAGAGCTTATGCACTAAACACCCTCTCCGTGTTTTTCACTATTCGAATCTTCTCACGCCCCTTTCTTTCTTTTTCTTTCTTTAAGAACTTATGGCATAAGCTCTCATGCGATAAGGTCTTATGTGATAAGCTCTTAATTAAGTTGTTTATCCAAACGCACCCTTAATCCTTTTTGGAAACAACTTAAGGACAAGGTTGATGTAAAAATAAAGTAGATTACACACTTACCCATTTCAGTCGGAAAGTGTTGTACATTTCAAGAGAATTCAAGAATGTGCTGCGCATTTAATGAAGCTACAAAAATAAAGAACTAGAAACAAATAAAAATAATAATTAAAAAGAACCTAAAAACTAGTAGGACTATTGGTATTCAGGAAAAGAGGAAATAACAAAGCAATTTCCCGTTGGAGAAAATTGTTAATACACAACTTTTATAACAGTACTTTTAAGTTTTAAATGCATAGTAGACTTCAGTAATTTTTATTTTACTTAGATTGCACTAAATTTATATGGTTGTATATTTTTTTTGAAGGAATTTATATGGTTGTATTGTATCATCTTCATTGGTATTATCATTTGTTCATTTTTATACAAGGACTGCATGCATTTCTGAAAATTTGAAGGGATTTCAATGGTAAATAGTAATACAACGTTGTGGGTTATAACTTATATATTTTGAACTTTGGTTTAAATAAATTTTTGGTCCATGTAAAGTTTATCAATTTCGGTTTTAGTCCTTGCAAAAAAATTTATAAGGATTTCGTTCCTGTAATCTCAAACTTTTCGTAAATAGTCCCTATTATCATTTTTTTTCCATTATTTAATACTCAAGGGTATCGAAATAACTTCATTTTACTTTTCGACTTGTTATGACATTTGACCAGAAAACCGAAACAAAATCATACATTGGAGACCACGTGGTTAATATTGTTAAATCCATTCATTTCATTTTGTATGATATATAGTACTCAGAGGTACCGATGTAATTTCTTGTTCCTATCCATCTTGTTCCAAAATTTGGCTAGAAAATATAAAAAAAAAATATATTAGGGTGATATGATTAAAATTCATTTTTTTTTTCTTGTGGTATGATTTCTAGTATTCAGGAGTAATAATATGGACTATTTACAAAAAAAATTGAAATTACTGAGACAAAATCTTAAGAAATTTTTTTACAAGGACTAAAAACTTATTTAAACTTTCAACTTTATATATTACAAATTTAGGTGAATTTTTCCATTTCCCAAAAAATATTTGCACTTACACTGTCATTGAATAGAAGTGGTTAACATGAGCGATGGTTGGCAATTTAAAACCTTGAGTGCAGCAAAAGATGACGACTCACCACACTGTCAAGAGGCATATTGCTAAACAAGATAAATAGCAGTAACTTCACATTTCATACTCTTTTCTTAAAGGCACGCTGCCAACCTATGCACAGGCAAGAATACCATTCAATATGAAAAACACTTCAATACCAGTGGCAACGGCTCCCCTCTGAAAATCAGAACAATTTTTTTTCAATATACTTTTTTAATCCCTAATGCAAAGTTGCTCGCTACTGGTACAGCTCCAAGGAAGTGAAGTAACAACACCGTTTGCCCTTGCTGCCTTGCCTACTCCACCGGTACGTCTGTAGAGAGCGCACTCTCTTTCATTCTCCGCAACCGGCAATTGGGCTTCGTCTGGCTGCTATATATCATCTTCAACCTCTAGCAAAGATGCAGAAACGTGAAAAAAAAACTGGTACTGTTCATGCATCTTGTCGCTCCGATTTAGGCTTGTTTAGTCGTGATTTTGCATGGGTTTCGATCAGAATCAAGTTTATAATTGTTGTAGAGTAAAAGACCCCAATTTTTAACAGCTAAAACATGCGATGTCAAGCTTAAAAAATGCAAGTTACATGAACCCTAACATCATTGTATTTTGCAAAATTCTATCTCCATATGGAACGAAAAATCGTGATTCTTATGTCAATGTGTTCATGAAAACAAGTTCTACAAAAGCCCTATGATATTTGGTTCCAATTTTTCGAAAATCAAGTTCCGAAAAAATATATAATAAAAATCCGAAAATCATATAAAATAAAATAAAATAAGGAACCGGAAAATTAACAATAATAGAATGATAATGATTATGTTTAAACAATAAGGTCCTAAATCATATAATGAAGGCTCTGATATCAAATGTAAGATAACAATTGAAGTCTCATGGATCACAATATATGAAATTAGAACACCGATTTGGTACTTTCCTAATTGAAGACATAATCACTGACCAACGATTAAAATTCTCATCAACGGTAGATTCCATATCAACTCTAAGTCCCTGAAATTGAAAGACCAAGTCTTCCTCTGCCTGTTCAAGCACTCCCAATTCACAGCCGTCAATGGGGCAAGCCGTGGAGCAATTACTAATTATAAATCCGTGACGGTAGAGGAGACCTAGCCAACTATATATAATAATAACAACAACCCTAGGCACCTCTCATTACGGGTCTATAGGTTAAGGCTTATACTGTCAGCCACACAGATCAGTATTAGGTGCCAATAGCCCATTACGAATAGATCACCATATTAGCGGGCTTAAGTATCATCAAATGGATCGTAACATTAGCCCGTTTTTCACAAACCAAAAACCATAATTGATTGTAGACCACAAGAATTATTAGAAAAATTATAACAGCTCAAGGCTCAACCACCGCTCAAAGATCCTCCTGGTACAACTCCAAGGAACATCACCGCTTGCCGCCTCGCCTACTCCGCCGTGCCGACCGCCACGCAGACTCGCCTTTGGTTCTCCAGTTCGCGAGTCTCGCTGTCCCTTCTCATTCCTGATTCCTCCATTGTTATAGTGTTTATTTGGTGAAAAGAACCTTTGGAGCATTGGTACAGCGTTTACTCATTTATTAATTACTATTTCTCATGTTAATGTATATAGTTGACTTTTATTTTAGTGAAAGTGTCAATTCCCTTATAGATATATTTAGGAGTAACAAACATGATTAATTAGTTTTTATCTCTTCATTTTCAGGCTGTGTTTATTTTAATCATATTTTTGCAATTCTTCAAATCAAGTTCAATAGTCCATTATGTTTAATTAATCTCCTAGTCCAAACTATACTAATATTGTTGTGGAAGGAAGTATTTTGTTCTGTGATTGGTGTACTTGCCCTTTGCAATGTTTTGTTTTGAAATTTGGAGAGATGGATTTACTAAAGGACATGCTGTTTTTTTTTTTGGGGGGGGGGGGGGGGGGATGGCTCTGTTATGTCTTGTGGGTGGTTATAGTGCAGTTTGTGTTAAGTGCAGGAGCAGCAGTTGTGTTGTTAGTGCAGGTGCTGCGACACCCCTTCTAGGGTCATCATATAGTTACCCAATTATGAAAAATTAGATTATTAATTGTTGGTTACTTTCAGAAAATAGATGTTAAATTAAACATCTTATCACGAAAATAGTACTTAATTTTTTTTAAAACATCTAACCAGCGTAAACGTAAACAAACGTATATATTTTATATATATATATATGAATCATAAGTTAATTACACACTAAATAACTAATAGGAGATCACAAAAGAGCCCTCATAAATATAGGCCATTCTCCATCAAACTAAGTAAAGAAAATAAACATATACATATAAAGTAATGAGCAGTCTAGAACCACACAAAAACTCACGGCTCTCAGTAGCCAGATCAAAAACTGAGAAGACTCGCTACCCCAAAAACTATACCTATAGCTAGTCAAGCTAATGAAAACCATTGGGGGGGGGATCATGATGATCAACCCCACCTACAGCAGGAGGTGCTGCCGATACTGCTACTTGAAGAGGCGGAATCGGTTGAGGTGGAACATCAAGCAACCCATGCTCAGCCAAGTACTGTAGATACAGTCAAACTGGAGGTAGAGGTACCTCGACAGTCTCTACGACACGTGTCCTCCACTATGGTCCCTTAGTTATTGTTGCGATGACTTCTCGACTAGGGCCCGAATAGGTGGCGCTGAGAGCCCCTGGGGTTAATCTCCCAAGCACCACCGTGATATGCATGATCAACATTATCGGACGTAGCCTCAAATGAGCCAGAGGCAAATCGGGGTCCATCTAATCTCATATGTAAATTAAATATATATGCATAAGTAGAGAAACCACGAATAAAACATGTAGGAGTGAGAAACCAATATATGGATTTTACTCGACAACTACATGCTCGACACCACATAAAACACATACACATATACCAACATAAGCATTCATAAGCAAATAGTTTATCAATGGGTTTCACACCCCAAACATCATCATGTGAAAAACTATGCATGAACACTTCATATACATCGTCTAAATTTGCACTTAATCTCATGAGATATTCCAACACGTGGTGAGTTGATCAAGCTCGATTGCCATACAAGGAAAAAAAGGCACGCAGCCATAGGCACGCAGCCAAAATCCATTGCACACTGTCCAACACATGGGCAGAGTGATAAAAATGTAAATGGGGTTTCATTGTCCAAACCATGGCACAATGAAGAAAATCATAGCATGAAATACCTGATGCTGAAAGGTAATCACACATAGAACCGTGGGCACATCTGCCAAATGCATGCAAAACACTTTGCTCTTAACACTTTTCTTTGTGTTCAATCTTTTTTTCCCGAAGCTCAAAATGGCTTACGACTAACATAGATTTAAACATATTTAAAACTTTCATTAATAACACAGGACCTCAAAGTCCGAGTGCTCAATCACGACACCTCTAGACCGATGCACCAGTCGTGGTAATAGAAAACATCTTAAATGTTTAAACACAGTATACACCACATATACAGTAGACACCAAGTCTACAAGACCTCAAAGTCCAAAGGACCCCAAGTCCATAACAACAAAGAACCTTAGTACCCCGACGTCTCGGTTACTAAGTTCAACACCACTTTTAACACAGTTGAGTTACATTTGATTTCTGAAAATCTTTTCAAAAAGGAAATTCTTCAATAAAACCTTTAAATACCAAAACTTAGTTTTCACAAAGATGAGTCACTTGAGGTTTAAACTTACTTAAAATACATACGGTCGTTTCAAAACACTTGCTGTCGATACTTTTCCAAATTGCCGTCAATTATCATTTTTAAAGCCATTTAAGCCAAAACTTAGCTTTTTCCACTTAAACAATTTTCTAAAATCATAATTAATTTATTTTCAACAATTAATTTCATAAAATAACTTTTTATAATATCACGGAATTTCTTACGTAAAAATTAGCAGTAAAAAAAATAATTTCACGGTTACGTCCTCGATGTGACTCATAGTTTACTTTTACAGCGATAAATCATTAAAATAATGATATTTTCCAAAACTCCTTATTTTTCCCAAATAAAAATTTCCATTAATATTATATTCCAATATTTTCCCGTAAAAACATTGAATATAATTTATAAAGCTTCTTAAAGCTTTTATCCAATTAATTGAATTGGGCACTGACTACTGTCAGGCTTCTTAAACAACAACCAATAACAATATCACAAAAATATTCCCAGGCAGATCATGCATCACAACAGTATAACATAATTGCAGATAAAAAATTTAAATGCAATTAAATCAACACAGATAAAAATAACATAACTGAAACAACTTAAACAAATACCAACCGATAAATAATTACAGACAAACACTTGATAGCACAAAGCCATCGAATAAATCCCTCAGGTAATCCCCTCTTACCTCTCGAAGATTTCTCTATGGATTAAATGAACTTTGTCGGAAGTCCGGTCGCACGTACACAATCAATTCACTAAACCTTCATTAATCACAATCAAATAATTACTAATCAAACAATTAAAATCTCCTAATTCTCTATGATAGGTCACGGCCTCCATAGGGTTTAGTGGCTAAAAATTTCTTAAATTGCCTAAGTCATTGGATTAATGATCCTAAGTACTTAAGCCAATAGATTAAGGATTAATCAACAAAGATTAGAACAAAAACTTCCAATCCCTCTAATGCCTATTTTCGTCCATCAAACAAAATGAAGCAATAGATTTTTGTTTGATTCCCAGGCTTGGATTCCACATGGATATATACTAGAAAGATAAGAAACAAGATCATTTATGAAAGACATGAACAAAACTTCCTCCAACCTCACCTACATAGGTTCGGCCTTGATGAGAAATTAGGGGAGGAAATTTTGGTTTTTAACATACTCTTGGATTATGATATAAGAGATGATAATAGGAACATAGAATTTGGTTTCACATTTTTATGATTTTTCTATGATTTTATATGAATTTACAAAGTCAAGAACACTAAGATGAATAAAATGAAATAAGCTTCAAAATAAGAAATGATTTGAAGAAACACCAACTAAAAGATGATGAAGAACATGAATCACCTCTTGAAATTTGCAAACGGGTAAGAAATCACCAACTTCCTTCACAACCTAAGCTTCCTTGTTCAAGGAGAGAATAAGAACAAACTAGAACTTTGATGAAGTGTGAGGATAGTGCAAGAATGAACAAGAAGCCACTTGATGCGACACCCCTTCCAGGGTCATCACATAGTTACCCAAAAGCGGAAAATTAAATTATTGATTGCTGGTTACTTTCGGAAAATATACTTTAAAGTAAATGTCTCTTTACGAAAATAGTGCTGATTTTTTTTTTTTAAAACATCGAACCATCGTGAACATAAACAAACGTATATGTATATCTATATATATGCATCATCTTTTAAATACACCATATATCTAATAGGAGATAACAAAGAGTCCTCATGAGTATAGGCTATTCTCCATCAACCTAAGTAAAGAAAAGAAAGACATATACATATAAGTAACGAGTTGTTCAGAACCATACCAAAAACTCACGGCTCTCAGTAGCCAGATCAAAAACTGACAATACTCGCTACCCTAGAACTATACCTATAGCTGGTCAAGCTAATGAAAACCATTGGGGAGATCATGATGATCAACCCCACCTACAACAGATGTATCTGATGAAGATACCTCTGCTCCCGCTCCCTCTCCCTCGTCGGAAGAATCCTCATCATCAACAGCAGGAGGGTGGAACTCAAGATCGTCCTCAATGTACTCATCTGGGTCCTCCTCGACCTCATCCAAAACTACCTCAACAGGAGGCATTGCTGGTCCTGATATCGGAAGCGGATTCGACTGAGGTGGCAAATCAAGTAGCCCGTGCTCAACCAAGTACTGCAAGTATAGCCATACCGGAGGTAGAGATACCTCAACAGTCTCCACAACGTGTGTCCTTCGCTGCGGTCCTTCCTCCACCGTGCCAATTACTTCTCCACTGGGACCATGATAGGTGGCGCTGAGTGCCCCAGGGTTTATCTCCCAGGCACCACCAAACTGAAGTTCGATCAAACGTGATCGATCGAATCCTCGAATGTGCTAGAGGCATATCCGGTTCCATCTAATCTCAAACGTAAAGATATATGCACAAGTAGGGAAACCACAAATGAAACATGCAAGAGTGAGAAACCAATATATGGATTTTACTCGACAACTACATGCTAGACACCACATAACACATACACATTTATCACACAAGCATTCATAAGCAAATCGTTTATCAATGGTTTTAACACCCCAAACGTCATCCTTTGAAAATTATGCATGAACACTTCATATTCGTTATCTAACTTCGCACCTAATCTCATGAGATATCCCAACACGTGGTTAGTTGATCAGACTCAATTGCCATCCCATGGCATACAGGCACACAACCATAACCCATTGCACACTGTCCACACTCAGGGCATCAGTGATAACATCGTAAATGGGGTTTCATTGTCCAACCCGGGCACAATGAAAAGTATCATAGTATGAAATACCTGACGCCGCAAGGTAATCACACATAGAACCGTGGGCACGTCTGCCAAATGCATGCAAAACACTTTTGCTAATAACCCTTTTCTTTGTGTTCAATCTTTCTTTGCCAAAGCTCAAAATGGCTTACGACTCACATAGTTTTAACATCTTTAAAACTTTCATTACAACACAGGACCTCACAGTCCGAGTGCTCAATCACGACACCTCTCGACCGATGCACCAGTCATAGGTTCGTGGTAATAGAAAACATCTTAAATGTTTGAACACAGTATACACCACGTATACAGTACAGGACCCCAAAGTCCAAAGGACCCCAAGTCCATAACAACAAAGAACCTTAGTACCCCGACGTCTCGGTTACTAAGTTCAACACCACTTTTAACACGGTTGAATTAATTTTGCTTACAAAAAATCTTTTCAAATTGAAAATTCTTCAATAAAATCTTTAAATAATAAAGCTTAGTTTTCACAAAGGTGAGTCACTTGAGGTTTTAAACTTACTTAAAATATGTGCTGCCGTTTCAAAATACTTGCCGTCGACACTTTTCCAAATTTGCCGTCAATTATCACTTTTAAAGCTTTTTAAGTCAAAATTTAGCTTTTTCTACTTAAACAATTTTCTAAAATCATATTTAACTTATTTTCGACAATTAATTTCATAAAATAACTTTTTATAATATTGCAGAATTTCTTACGTAAAAATTAGCAGTGCAAAAATATTTTCACGGTTTCGCTCTCATTGTGACTCATAATTCACTCTTACAGTAATAAATCATTAAAATAATAATATTTTCCAAAATTCCTTATTTTTCCCAAATAAAATTTCCATTAATATTATATATCAATATTTTACCGTTAAAACATTGAATATAATTTACGAAGCTTCTTAAAGCTTTTATCCAATTAATTTAAATTGGGCACTGACCACTATCAGGCTTCTCAAACAACAACCAACAATAATATCACAGAGATATTTCCAGGCAGATCATGCATCACAGCAGCATAATATAATTACAAATAAACAATTAAACGTAATTAAATCAACACAGATACAAATACCATAACTTAAACAACTTAAATAAATACTAACAGACAAATAATTACAAACAAACACAGGATAGCATATAGCCATCGAATATATCCCTCAGGTATTCCCCTCTTACCTCTCATAGAATTTCTTGTGAATTAATGAATTTTTGTCGGAAGTCCAGATGCCACGTATACGTCGCACTCACTCAACCTTCAATCATTACAATCAAATAATTACAAATCCAGAAACTAAAACATCCAAAACCCTACTACATGGTCACGGCTTCAAGGGGTTTTGGGTGACTAAAATTTCTAATCATAATGAAGTCATGGATTAATGGTCCTTAATCAACCAAGATCATGGATTAGTGGCTAAACAACTAAATTTTAAACTCAAAACTTCCTAACTCTCATATACCTAGATTCGGCCTTGACATGTTCATGGGGATAGGGTTTTTTAGTTTGATAAACCAACTTGGATTTATTAAGCATACATACTAATAGATTGATTACCAAGATCATTAATGAAAACTTTGAACAAAACTCATCAAATCTCACCCACTTAGGGTTCGGCCATCATAGAGATTTTGAGTAAGGATTTTCATTTTAATAAACTAACATGGATTAGAGTGTGTAGACATACATGTCATATGAAATACATGATCATACATGACAACACATGAACAAAACTCTTACCAAACCCATCCTCCTAGGTTCGACCATAGCTAGTTTATTAGGAAGGAAATTTTTGATTACTAAATACTCTTGGATTTAGATAGTATGCATGATATCAAGAACATAGAAAGTGGTTTCAACATCATGAGATTTTTATAGAATTTGTTATGAATTTTCAAAGTTCTAGACTTAGAAACTTAAAAATGATGAACATAGATGAAATAGACTTTGAATCATGAAACTTATTGAAGAACATAGACATGATTAGGGAAGGAGAATAGGATTCACCTCTTGAAGATCAAAGACAAGTGAAAATCCAAGAACTTGCTTCACAAAAGGATGGTATGAACTTAGAGCTTTCAGGTGTTTTTTTTTTGTGTAAAGTGCAAAATGTCAAATAATGAAGTGAAAGCATGTTTTTAAAGATGTGGGCTGCGCCACTTTTGAGGGATTAAGTGGAAAGGAGGCGGCTTCTTCAAGGATTTAGGTGCAAATAATTCCTAGGGACCATTTTGCAAAAATTCCAAAAGTATAAGGACTATTTTGAAAATTGCCAATAGTTTGGAATGATGACCATGTGCAACATTTAATGTGTTCACATTGTGACTCATCTTTTGAATTATCTTGAAGCTTTTTAAGAAAAATCTAGAATGCTTTGGAGCTTTTGAGATAAGTTTAGAACTTTGGAGAATATTGGAGAATATTGTGGAATGTTCAAGAATGAACTTGGCTCATCCAAGTTAATGGCAGCCACCACTCCTCCTTGGGTTTGCGCATGGCCATGGGGTTTTTGGGCTTGGATTCAATTGTTTTGGCCCACCAAAATGCTTAAAGCATAAACATAATCTATGAAACTTATATGATTTGAATTGGGCTTCATGAAATTTAATCCATGGACAAAGAATTTGGGCCTCAAGGCCACGGTCCTCTAATGGGTTTGGAGCAAAGGTTCTGGCCCAATTCACTTGGAAAAACATAGAAAGTAACTTAGGGCCCAAAGTGCAATTAAGAGAAAGTTCAAGGACTTAGTGCAAAATCCATAAATTGCCACTTTGACTTGTAGAATCTTCTAGACTCAAAAGTGTGACTCATCCCCATGAATCATCTCAAAATTCTAAAATAACCTCTTTATAGACCCTTGGAAACTCCGAAATCCACTATGTCGTTCGCCCGATTACGTATTTCACCCGTAAAACATAAATTATTTTATTTTTTATGAAATAATTCTAAAAATACAGAATTGTAGGAAATAAAATAAAAACCTTCAGTCTTTCATTCACGAATTAAAATTAGGTCTTTTGAGCAGTATAATTATACTGTCAATGGAATTCGCGGGCCGGGTTTCGCCTGACTTTCCAACCTAAATTTTAATCGTAGCTTCCTGCATTCAAGTAGAATTGAGTGGTAAACTCCGTTTATTTAAAATAATTTTCTAAAACTTTAATAAACCTATAAACATATTTATATGTATTACTGTTATTTAAAACAGTGAAAGACAGGGTGTTACATTACTACCCTACTAAAAAAAAATTTCGTCCTCGAAATTACATACCTGTAAATAGATCAGGATAATGTAACTTCATTTTGTGTTCTACTTCCCACGTTGCTTCTCCAGTCACGTCATCCCAAATAACCATGACCAATGAGATTTGTTTACCTCTGAGCTGCTTCGTCATCTTATCCGCAATTCGTACAGGTAAAGTCTCATAAGACAAGTTTTCTTTTAATTGTACTGAATCAGGTTCAATTACGTGAGATGGATCCGGAATATACTTCCTTAATTGTGAAACATGAAAAACATCATGAGGATTGGATAGAAAAGGCGGTAAAGAAATTTTATAGGCTACTGGACCTACTCGACGAAGAATTTGGTAAGGTCCAATGAATTTAGGAGTTAGTTTCTTGGATTTAATTACCCTGCCAACCCAGTCGTTGGCGTGACTCTCAAAAACACATGCTCGCCTTCCTCAAACTCAAGAGGTCGTCGTCTCTTGTCAGTATAACTTTTTTGTCGACTCTGAGTTGTCCGCATTTTCTCTTGAATCATTTTCACCTTTTCCGTCGTTTGTTGCACGATATCCGGTCCTACCATTAAATTTGAACCATCCTGGTACCAACATAAAGGCGTTCTGCACCGTCGAACATACAACGCTTCATAGGGTGTCATTCCTATGCTCGAGTGAAAACTGTTATTGTAAGTGAATTCTATCAATGATAGATATTCATCCCAACTTCCAGCATTTTCTAGCACACATGCTCTCAATAAATCTTCAAGAGACTGAATAGTCCTCTCCGATTGTCCATCCGTTTGAGGATGATACGCATAACTTAATCTGAGTTTCGTTCCCAACGAATCTTGCAGACTTTGCCAAAATCTTGACGTAAATCTCGGATCACGATCTGAGATAATACTTAAAGGTACTCCATGTAATCTAACAATTTCATCGATGTATAACTAGGTTAGTCTTTCCAGTGGGTATTTCATATTAACTGGTAAAAAGTGAGATGACTTAGTCAGTCGATCAACTATTACCCAAATAGAGTCATACCCTTTCCGAGTCTTTGGCAAACCTGACACGAAATCCATCGCAATACCATCCCATTTCCATTCTGGAATGTCTAAGGATTGTATCATTCCGGCCGGTCTTTGATGTTCCACTTTAACCTTCTGACAAGTTAAACACGCAGTTACAAACTCCATTACATCTTTCTTCATGCCATACCACCAATACAATTTCTTGAGATCCTGATACATCTTAGTTGCTCCGGGATGCAAACTTAACTTACTCCTATGAGCTTCTTCAAGAATTAATTTCCTCAGCTCGACATCATTCGGTACGCAAATCCTTTCACCAAACCTTAAGATTCCATCATTTCCTTCTTTAAATTCTGACATAGCTCCCTGTCGCACTAATTCTCTTTCTCCTTGTAGGTACTGATCACTTTCCTGTTTTTCTTTAATTTGCTCCATCAGTCCATTTGAAACAGTAATCATACCTAAACACAATTTTCCTGGCAATGTCTTAATCGTCAATCCATATCTCGGAATTGTTCCAATAACTGTTGCTCTTTAACCATCATTGCCGATATGTGCATTGATTTCCTACTCAAAGCATCTGCTACTACGTTTGCTTTTCCAGGGTGACACTGTAATCGAAAATCGTAATCCTTTAGAAATTCCAACCAACGCCTCTGCCTCATGTTAAGCTCCTTTTGATCAAACAGGTATTTTAAACTTTTATGGTCGCTAAAAACATTGAAAGTCGCTCCATACAAATAATGTCTCCAGATTTTTATAGCGAATACCACTGCTGCTAGGTCCAAGTCATGTGTAGGATAATTCCTTTCATGAATCTTCAACTGTCTTGAAGCATAAGCTACAACTTTTCGATCTTGCATCAATACACATCCTAACCCTTGATGTGAAGCATCACAATAAACCTCAAAAGGTTCATGAGGATTAGGTAGTATTAACACAGGTGAAGTAGTCAACCTTCGTTTTAACTCTTGAAAACTTTCTTCACATGCTTCAGTCCATATAAACACTTGATCCTTTCGAGTTAATTGGGTAAGGGGTCCTACTATTTTGGAAAATCCCTCAATGAATCTTCTATAGTATCCCGCTAAACCCACAAAACTACGAATCTCGGTTACCGTCTTAGGCCTTTCCCATTGTAAAACAGTTTCAACTTTCGACGGATCGACGACAATTCCTTCACTTGAGATTATGTGTCCTAAAAATTGAACTAGGTCTAACCAAAATTCACACTTTTCAGGTTTTGCGTAAAGCTGTTTTTCCTTTAAAATTTGGAGAACCACACTGAGATGTTCAGCATGTTTTTCTTTACTGGGAGAATAGATTAGAATATCGTCTATAAAAACAACGACAAACTCATCTAAGTAAGGACGAAAAATCCTATTCATTTAATCCATGAATATAGCTGGAGCATTCGTAACTCCGAATGGCATCACAAGGTATTCGTAATGCCCATAACGTGTTCTAAACGCTGTTTTAAGAACATCCTCTGCCTTCACGCGAATCTGATGATAGCCCGAACGTAAATCTATCTTTGAGAAAACGGCTGCTCCACGTAACTGATCCATTAAGTCATCTATTCTTGGAAGTGGATACTTATTCTTAATCGTCACTTTATTCAACTGACGAAAATATACGCATAAACGAGAAGTTCCGTCTTTCTTTTTCACTAATAAAACCGGAGCTCCCCAAGGCGATACACTGGTCTAATGAATTCTTTTCGCATCAGTTCCACTAGTTGTCCTTTCAATTCCTCAAGTTCTGATGACGACATTCGATATGGTGCTATGGATATTGGTCCAGTGCCTGGAACCAGATCAATCGCGAACTCAATCTCCCGAACAGGTGGTAATCCAGGTACATCTTCAGGAAAAACTTCCAGAAACTCGTTGACAACGGGTATACACTGCAAGTCTAACTCATTCTTAACGTCTAAGGAAAATAATAACATGTATCCTTGTGCTCCCTCTTTTAAAGAAGCGTTTACTTGATTAGCAGTTAAAAATCCAGAAATCTCATCTGTAGGAAAAACTAGAGTTTTACTAGCACAGTCAATCAAGATATGGTTAGAAGACAACCAATCCATGCCTAAAATTACATCTAACTGTATTAAAGGCAAGTAGATCAAGTTAACAAGAAAGTATTTATCCTGAATAATGATAGGACAATTCAAGCAAACAGAAGTGACTAAAACTGGTTTAGCAGTAGGAGTTGAAACAATAAGATCACACAATAAGGAAGAAACAGGTAATTTCAGCAGTTTCACACAATCCATCGAAATAAAAGAATGCGTCGCACCTGAATCAAAAAGTATAGTTAAAAGATTACCGTTTATGTCACACTTACCCTGTATGAGATCGTCAGAGTTTGAAGCCTCAGTTCCACTCATCGTATAAACTCTCCCCTTGGCTGTCGGTTTATTGGCTCTGGTGTGATTGACAGTCGGTTCACGCTTTGGTGCATTGCAGTCCTTCGTCATGTGTCCCACTTGATTACAATTAAAACATTTTACTCCCCTCGTAGGGCAAGTATTTGACATGTGTCCCGTATCTCCACAATTAAAGCATCTCCTAATCTGGCCTTGATTCTGATTCCTTTGGCCTCCATTCCTTGATGCAGCAAAATTCGAATGGTATTGTTGTCGATTATGATTATTTCCCTGTGGACGGAAATAAGGTTTCCTCTGATTCTGTTTTCCTTTCCAGTTCCGAGTCTGGTTCTTGAAATGAGAGGGTCCACCAACACTCCCTCTATTATCCTTTCCTTTCCTCATTTGCTCGATCTTACGACTCATTTCCACTAGAGCTTGGAAATTACGAAGTTGCAGAGGTAAAATGGACTCCTTAATCTCAAATCGCAGTCCTGCTTCAAATCAGCCTTCTCGTGATCAGCATTCAGACCAAACTGTGAAGGATTTTGACTTCGAAACGCAATCAAAACCTTGCCTTCCGCAGCTTGCAGATTATGGGCATTCATAGCTGCAGTTTGATTTGCAATCGCCGCTGCTACATTTTCCATTGCTTGCGCCGCATAATCCACTCCTTCTTCATACTCCTCATTCATGTTACGACGACCGCCAACACGACCACCTCTACGGCCTCTTCCACGACCGCGTCCACGTCCAGCTTCTGGTTCAACAACTGATTCCATAACTGACCTACAATTCACAATCAGTTAAACCAAAACCAGAAACTGAAACGCAAACTTACTCATTACCACACATTACTTCTAATGAGTAATTAAAACAAGTCTAAGTCAGAGATCATACAACATAGACATAACAGACCTATTTCCCAACATTCTCGAAAGACTCGACCAGCTCTGATACCACAAATGCGACACCCCTTCCAGGGTCATCACATAGTTACCCAAAAGCGGTAAATTAAATTATTGATTGCTGGTTACTTTCGAAAAATATACTTTCAAGTAAATGTCTTTTTACGAAAATAGTGCTGATTTTTTTTTTAAAACATCGAACCATCGTGAACATAAACAAACGTATATGTATATCTATATATATGCATCATCTTTTAAATACACCATATATCTAATAGGAGATAACAAAGAGTCCTCATGAGTATAGGCTATTCTCCATCAACCTAAGTAAAGA
Source organism: Sophora flavescens (assembly GCA_030762895.1). Lineage (NCBI taxonomy): Eukaryota > Viridiplantae > Streptophyta > Magnoliopsida > Fabales > Fabaceae > Sophora > Sophora flavescens. The sequence goes on along the minus strand of CM061068.1, from coordinate 97,191,122 downwards.
AAAGAAAGACATATACATATAAGTAACAAGTTGTTCAGAACCATACCAAAAACTCATGGCTCTCAGTAGCCAGATCAAAAACTGACAAGACTCACTACCCCAGAACTATACCTATAGCTGGTCAAGATAATGAAAACCATTGGGGAGATCATGATGATCAACCCCACATACAATAGATGTATCTGATGAAGATACCTCTGCTCCCGCTCCCTCTCCCTCGTCGGAAGAATCCTCATCATCAACAGCAGGAGGGTGGAACTCAAGATCGTCCTCAATGTACTCATCTGGGTCCTCCTCGACCTCATCCAAAACTACCTCAACAGGAGGCATTGCTGGTCCTGATATCGGAAGCGGATTCGACTGAGGTGGCAAATCAAGTAGCCCGTGCTCAACCAAGTACTGCAAGTATAGCCATACCGGAGGTAGAGATACCTCAACAGTCTCCACAACGTGTGTCCTTCGCTGACGTCCTTCCTCCACCATGCCAATTACTTCTCTACTGGGACCATGATAGGTGGCGCTGAGTGCCCCAGGGTTTATCTCCCAGGCACCACCAAACTAAGTTCGATCAAACGTGATCGATCGAATCCTCGAATGTGCCATAGGCATATCAGGTTCCATCTAATCTCAAACGTAAAGATATATGCACAAGTAGAGAAACCACAAATGAAACATGCAAGAGTGAGAAACCAATATATGGATTTTACTCGACAACTACATGCTAGACACCACATAACACATACACATTTATGTACAAGCATTCATAATCAAATCGTTTATCAATGGGTTTAACACCCCAAACGTCATCCTTTGAAAATTATGCATGAACACTTCATATTCGTTATCTAACTTCTCACCTAATCTCATGAGATATCCCAACACGTGGTGAGTTGATCAGGCTCAATTGCCGTCCCATGGCATACAGGCACACAGCCATAACCCATTGCACACTGTCCACACTCAGGGCATCAGTGATAACATCGTAAATGGGGTTTCATTGTCCAACTCGGGCACAATGAAAAAAATCATAGTATGAAATACCTGACGCCGCATGGTAATCACACATAGAACCGTGGGCACGTCTGCCAAATGCATGCAAAACACTTTTGCTAATAACCCTTTTCTTTGTGTTCAATCTTTCTTTGCCGAAGCTCAAAATGGCTTATGACTCACATAGTTTTAACATCTTTAAAACTTTCATTACAACACAGGACCTCACAGTCCGAGTGCTCAATCACGACACCTCTCGACCGATGCACCAGTCATAGGTTCGTGCGAATAGAAAACATCTTAAATGTTTAAACACAGTATACACCACGTATACAGTACAGGACCCCAAAGTCCAAAGGACCCCAAGTCCATAACAACAAAGAACCTTAGTACCCCGACGTCTCGGTTACTAAGTTCAACACCACTTTTAACACGGTTGAATTAATTTTGCTTACAGAAAATCTTTTCAAATTGGAAATTCTTCAATAAAATATTTAAATAATAAAGCTTCGTTTTCACAAAGGTGAGTCACTTGAGGTTTTAAACTTACTTAAAATATGTGCTACCGTTTCAAAATACTTGCCGTCGACACTTTTCCAAATTTGCCTTCAATTATCACTTTTAAAGCTTTTTAAGTCAAAATTTAGCTTTTTCTACTTAAATAATTTTCTAAAATCATAATTAACTTATTTTCGACTATTAATTTCATAAAATAACGTTTTTATAATATTGCGGAATTTCTTACGTAAAAATTAGCAGTGCAAAAATATTTTCACGGTTTCGCTCTCATTGTGACTCATAATTCACTCTTACAGTAATAAATCATTAAAATAATAATATTTTCCAAAATTCCTTATTTTTCCCAAATAAAATTTCCATTAATATTATATATCAATATTTTACCGTTAAAACATTGAATATAATTTACGAAGCTTCTTAAATCTTTTATCCAATTAATTTAAATTGGACACTGACCACTATCAGGCTTCTCAAACAACAACCAACAATAATATCACAGAGATATTTCCAGGCAGATCATGCATCACAGCAGCATAATATAATTACAAATAAACAATTAAACATAATTAAATCAACACAGATACAAATACCATAACTTAAACAACTTAAATAAATACTAACAGACAAATAATTACAAACAAACACAGGATTGCATATAGCAATCAAATATATCCCTCAAGTATTCCCCTCTTACCTCTCGTAGAATTTCTTATGAATTAATGAATTTTTGTCGGAAGTCCAGATGCCACGTATACGTCGCACTCACTCAACCTTCAATCATTACAATCAAATAATTACAAATCCAGAAACTAAAACATCCAAAACCCTACTACATGGTCACGGCTTCAAGGGGTTTTGGGTGACTAAAATTTCTAATCATGATTAAGTCATGGATTAATGGTCCTTAATCAACCAAGATCATGGATTAGTGGCTAAACAACTAAATTTTAAACTCAAAACTTCCTAACTCTCATATACCTAGATTCGGCCTTGACATGTTCATGGGGATAGGGTTTTTAGTTTGATAAACCAACTTGGATTTATTAAGCATACATACTAATAGATTGATTACCAAGATCATTAATGAAAACTTTGAACAAAACTCATCAAATCTCACCCACTTAGGGTTCGGCTATCATAGAGATTTTGAGTAAGGATTTTCATTTTAATAAACTAACATGGATTAGAGTGTGTAGACATACATGTCATATGAAATACATGATCATACATGACAACACATGAACAAAACTCTTACCAAACCCATCCTCCTAGGTTCGACCATAGCTAGTTTATTAGGAAGGAAATTTTTGATTACTACATACTCTTGGATTTAGATAGTATGCATGATATCAAGAACATAGAAAGTGGTTTCAACATCATGAGATTTTTATAGAATTTGTTATGAATTTTCAAAGTTCTAGACTTAGAAACTTAAAAATGATGAACATAGATGAAATAGACTTTGAATCATGAAACTTATTGAAGAACACAGACATGATCAGGGAAGGAGAATAGGATTCACCTCTTGAAGATCAAAGACAAGTGAAAATCCAAGAACTTGCTTCACAAAAGGATGGTATGAACTTAGAGCTTTCAGGTGTTTATTTTGTGTAAAGTGCAAAATGTCAAATAATGAAGTGAAAGCATGTTTTTAAAGATGTGGGCTGCGCCACTTTTGAGGGATTAAGTGGAAAGGAGGCGGCTTCTTCAAGGATTTAGGTGCAAATAATTCCTATGGACCATTTTGCAAAAATTCCAAAAGTATAAGGACTATTTTGCAAATTGCCAATAGTTTGGAATGATGACCATGTGCAACATTTAATGTGTTCACATTGTGACTCATCTTTTGAATTATCTTGAAGCTTTTTAAGAAAAATCTAGAATGCTTTGGAGCTTTTGAGATAAGTTTAGAACTTTGGAGAATATTGGAGAATATTGTGGAATGTTCAAGAATGAACTTGGCTCATCCAAGTTAAGGGCAGCCACCACTCCTCCTTGGGTTTACGCATGGCCATGGGGTTTTTGGGCTTGGATTCAATTGTTTTGGCCCACCAAAATGCTTAAAGCATAAACATAATCTATGAAACTTATATGATTTGAATTGGGCTTCATGAAATTTAATCCATGGACAAAGAATTTGGGCCTCAAGGCCACGGTCCTCTAATGGGTTTGGAGCAAAGGTTCTGGCCCAATTCACTTGGAAAAACATAGAAAGTAACTTAGGGCCCAAAGTGCAATTAAGAGAAAGTTCAAGGACTTAAGTGCAAAATCCATAAATTGCCACTTTGACTTGTAGAATCTTCTAGACTCAAAAGTGTGACTCATCCCCATGAATAATCTCAAAATTCTAAAATAACCTCTTTATAGACCCTTGGAAACTCCGAAATCCATTATGTCGTTCGCCCGATTACGTATTTCACCCGTAAAACATAAATTATTTTATTTTTTATGAAATAATTCTAAAAATACAGAATTGTAGGAAATAAAATAAAAACCTTCAGTCTTTCGTTCATGAATTAAAATTAGGTCTTTTGAGCAGTATAATTATACGGTCAATGGAATTCGCAGGCCGGGTTTCGCCTGACTTCCCAACCTAAAATTTAATCGTATCTTCCTACATTCAAGTAGAATTGAGTGGTAAACTCCGTTTATTTAAAATAATTTTCTAAAACTCTAATAAACCTATAAACATATTTATATGTATTGCTATTATTTAAAACAGTGAAAGACAGGGTGTTACACTTGACTCATCCAAGTTTATAAGCCTAAGTGTGGGCTTGGCCTTTCTTGCTCATGGGCTTGAAGGAAAACACCAAAGTCCATTTGCATTTACACTTGAAAATGCTTAAGACTTAAACTTTGGCAAGGAAACTTAAGTGAATAAAATTTGCTTCATGGAAACAACACTTGAACCATGATTTGGGCTCTGTGGCCACAGTTCCTAGTGGGCTTAGATGACAAGAATTTGGCCCAAAGTTGATGACAACTTGAAAAATTAGTTTAGGACCAAATAGCAAATATAAGAAAGTTGAAGGACTTAGGTGCAAAATCCTTAAAATACTAACATAATCATGTGAAAATTTAAAGACTTCACATGAGTGACTCATCCACAAAAATCCTCTTAAAAATATAAAATAAATTATTCATCTGCACCTGGAAACTCCGTATTCCGCTCCGTCGTTTACCTGATTAAATATAATGCCCGATTATAATATATTATTTCACTTTCTGTGAAATATTTCAAAATAATCAAAGTCGTTGGAAAATAAATAAAAACCTTAAGTTTTTCGTTCACGAATTAAAATTAGGTCTTTTGATCAATATAAATATACTGTCAGTGAAATTCGCGAGCTAGGTTTCGCCTGACTTTCCGACCTAAATTTTAATCGTAGCTTTCTACAGTCAAGTAGAATTGAGTGATAAACTCCGTTTATTTAAAATAATTTTCAAAAACTCAAATAAACATATAAACATATTCATATGTATTACTATTATTTAAAACAGTGAAAAACACGGTGTTACAGGTGCTGCATACGTGGGCTCTTGAAGGGGCAAGTGGGTCTTTCTTGTTGGGGGTTTATAATTCTTTGATTTTTCACCTAACTTGTATTAGAGGGGTGTTTCTACTGTGAAGGGGTGGTAAACATTTCCTTAGTGGAATTTGATCTGTAAATGGGATAAAGTGGTAACACACTCGCTTTTCTACATGCATGCGTACACTTTGTACTCTGGTTATAAATATAAATATATATACTTTGCTGATAAAAATAAAAAATATAGGTTACCCACACAGTTACTTACATTTATGTTTTTCTTTTCTACAACTGTTCTGTTATAGATATTAGGTAAATATTTATTGGGATAATTAAAAGCTGTATCTCATCATATCTCAGCTTTATCTCCGTGTAATTAGGAATAGCATATTTAGCTCCTACAATATCTCTTGTACATTATTAGCATATCATGTACCATGTAATTAGGAATAGCATATTAGCTCCTACAATATCTCTTGTACATTATTAGCATATCATGTGCATAATTACCAGCTAATCTTTAGGCAGATGATTAGGTGAATATGGTGTATATATTCTTCTGAATATCAACGTGAATAACAAGGGGAATTATATCATACTTATTCTTTATGGTATCAAGAGCAGGAAAATAAATCCCCCCTGATACTACTTTGATATTCTCCTTTAGTTTTCTACCGGTATCAAACATAATACCATGGCTGAAAAAGATGGCGACGGCAGCGGCGGTGATAATGGCAAGAAACAGACTTCTGACAACGGCGATAATGGGAAGAAGTAGATTTCTCTCTCGCCATACTATTTGCACCCTTCTGACCATCATGGCATGAATATTTGCCCTGTGATTTTGAAGGGAGATAATTATCAAGAATGGGAAATCAGTATACGTAATGCATTTAGTACAAAACGCAAACTGGGTTTCTTGGATGGAACTGTGACAAAACCAGTGGCGGATGCAAGCGACATAGAGGATTGGTGGAGCGCTAACTCCATGCTCGTAGCCTGGATCATTTAATCCATCGAACCTTCCCTTCGTTCTACTATTACTTATTATGATACAGTAAAAAAGCTCTGGGATGATCTGCATCAACGTTTTTCCATTGGCAATGGACCTCGGATTCTTCAACTAAGGTCAGAACTGGCACATTGTGACCAAAATGGGCAGAGTGTGTCTGCATACTATGGGCATCTGAAGAAGATTTGGGATGAGTTGTCCACGTATATAACAAAGAGAGCTTGTACGTGTGGCAAGTGTGTCTGCAAATGGGTTGCCGATCTGAGCAAGGAACGTGAAGATGAACAAGTTCACCAATTCTTGATGGGCTTGGATGATGATCTATATGGAACGCTTCGTTCCAATGTTATCGCTCGGGATCCTCTTCCTCCATTGAACAAAGTGTATGCTCTGGTGGTGCAAGCAGAACGCCACAAGACCATGACGAAGGGGCATGAAGCACGAACTGAGGCTGTTGCTTTCGCTATCCATGGCGGTCCTTCTAACCATGGTGGAACTAGAGGACGTTCGGAGAAGGGTGTCTGCACAAATTGTGGGAGGCAAGGACATGAGGTTACTTCTTGGTTCAAAATCATTGGCTATCCAGAATGGTGGAATACTGGAAATGGGAATGGAAAGAGCACCGGGAAAGGCAAAGGTGTTGCCACTGATTCTATCATAGGGCGTGGGCGAGGCAAAGCTCCTGTTGCTAATGCTGCTCACTTCACAGCACCCTCCTCCTCTGGTTCCCCTATCTTGACATCCCAAGACAGAAGCGCAGTTGGTCCTGCTTTGACAGATGATCAATGGAGTACCATCTTGAATATGTTTAAATCTTTAAATAATAATTCTGCCTCCAATGAAAAATTGACGGGTAGGTCTTTTTCTTCTTGGATATTGGATATGGGGGCATCTTATCACATGACCGGAGACAAACGCTTGCTTGTGGATGTCTCAAATATTTTTCCTTCTCCTATTGTGCTGCCTGATGGGACACATACCAATGCTGTCCAAGATGGGACAACAACTGTTGGTGCCAATATGACAATTAAACATGTTTTATATGTGCCTCGATTAACTTGCAATTTGATCTCCTTTCCTCAGTTGATCAAAGATTTAAATTGTGTAGTCACATTAACTGATAAACTTTGTGTGATACAGGACCGCACTTCGAGGATGGTGATTGGAGCGGGTGAAGAGAGGGATGGGGTCTATTGGCTTCGCTCGATGGCACTGAAAGCTCGAATATGTCATGCAGCTGATGTAGATTCTTATCAAATGTGGCATCGACGTCTTGAACATCCATCTCCCCAAATAGTGGGTCTTCTTCCCGGTGTTAGTAGTAATGATTGTCGTAGAAATAAGGATGAACCCTATGATATTTGTTTTAAAGCCAAACAGACTCGTGCATCATTTCCTCTTAGTTCTAGCATTGCAGTTGAATTGTTTGAGTTGACTCATTGTGATGTATGGGGTCCGTATAGTGTTCCCTCTTCATGTGGTGCCTCTTATTTCTTAACTATTGTTGATGACCACTCTAGAGGGATTTGGATTTACTTGATGGCTAATAAGACAGAGGTTGCAAAACTTGTTAAGAATTTTTGTGCAATGGCTCAAACTCAATTCAATAAGAAGGTGAAACGTATTCGAAGTGATAATGGAACCGAATTTACATCCTTGGGAGATTATTTTGCTGCACGGTATCTTGTTTGAAACATCTTGTGTTGGTACCCCCCCCCCCCCCCCCCAAAAAAAACAAAATGGGCGAGCCGAACGGAAACACCGACATATTCTTAATGTATCCCGTGCCCTCCGGTTTCAAGCTAATCTACCTATTGAATTTTGGGGTGAACGTATACTCACAGCTGGTTACCTTATTAACCGTACACCTACTTATGTTCTCCAAGGCAAACCCCCATATCACATTATTTTTTGTCACAGCCCCATCTATGATCACGTTAAAATTTTTGGGTACCTTTGCTTTGCTTCCAAGATTCCTCGTGACCGCAACAAGTTTGCTGCTCGAAGTCGGAAGTGCATTTTTATTGGGTATCCTCATGGCAAAAAAGGATAGAGACTGTATGACATTGATACTGGGGAATTTTTTAACTCTCGGGATGTTGTGTTCTATGAGAATCACTTTCCCTACAGTCATCATCCTACTTCTGTTCCTACCTCTACTAGGTATACTCATCCTGCGGTTTATGACATGGATTTTGTAACCCCTACTTCATCGTTGGACTCCACACTTCCACCACCTACACCACAAATTGTGATGCCTTCCGCTGCACCTGTTGAACCAACACATAATATGGCTTTATCATCTAGTGGGATTGATGGGTCAGCTAATGGGTCTTTGGAAGTAAGGGGGAGTGATTTTATTGAGTTGGAAGCACATGCTACTGCTTCTCTTGATGGGGCTACGGATCTCTCTGCTGCTCCCTCTGATGGTCATATTCGATGCAGCTTAAGATAACACCATCCATCAGTACGATTGTGCGACTATGTTTGTCATACAGCGCGATGTCTAGACCCCCCTCTTCATCATCTACTCAATCCCCATATTCAGGTATGCCTTATCCCATAGTAAATTATGTGACTTGCAATAATTTCTCTGCTTCCCATGCTCGTTTTTTGGCCGCAGTAACTGCAGGACATGAGCCGACACGTTTCTCTGAAGCTATTCGTTCTCCTTCATGGAGTGATGCCATGCGTAAGGAGATTGAGGCTCTTGAAAATGATGGCATATGGACTCTTGAAGATTTGCCACCTAGAAAGAAAACTATTGGGTGTAAATGGGTGTACAAAATCAAATACAACTCTGATGGTACTATAGAACGACACAAAGCACGTCTTGTTATTCTTGGCAACAATCAAGTTGCGGGTATTGACTTCAATGAGACCTTTGCTCCAGTTGCTAAGATGGTCTCTGTTCGTGTGTTCCTTTCGGTAGCCGTCGTTCGCGGTTGGGAACTCCATCAAATGGATGTTCACAATGCTTTTCTTCATGGTGATCTTGATGAAGAAGTATATATGTCACTTCCTCCTGGGTTTTATGGTGCCTCCCCTAGGAAGGTTTGTAGATTGCGGAAATCTCTATATGGTCTCCGCTAGGCCCCTCGTAACTGGTTCTCTAAGCTTGGTTCTGCCTTGAAGCCAATATGATTTGTTCAATCCTATGCTGATTACTCGTTGTTCTCCCTTGAACGACATGGTATCATTATTCATATTCTTGTATATGTTGATGACTTGATCATTGCTGGGAATGATTCTGTGGCAATTGCTAATTTCAAAGCTTATCTTAGCACTTGTTTTCACATGAAAGATCTGGGAGTGTTGAAATATTTTCTTTGTATTGAGATCGCCTGTGGACCTGATGGTTTGTTTCTTTCTCAGTGCAAATATGCGCCTGATATTATTTCTGAAGCTGGTTTGTTTGGTGCAAAACCATGTGATTTTCCCATGGAACAAAATCATCAATTGGTTCTTGCTACAGGTCCCGATTTTGCTCATCTGGATTGTTACAGACGACTAGTTGGTCGCTTGATTTACCTCACCATCACTTGCCCGGAACTATGTTATGTTGTTCACACTCTAGCCCAGTTTATGCAAAGTCCCAAAGAAGCCCACTAGAATGCTGCTCTACGAGTTCTTCATTACTTAAAAGGTCATCTTGGGCAAGGTCTTTTTCTTTCTAAGGATAATTCTTTAAAGCTTACTGCTTATTGTGATTCAAATTGGGCCACTTGTCCTTTGACTCGTCGTTCTCTTACTGGCTACTTTATTATGTTGGGTGTTTCTCCTGTTTCTTGGAAGACTAAGAAGCGCAGCCCACCGTTTCTCGATCCTCTGCAGAGGCTGGATACTGCTCTATGGCCACTGCCAGTTGTGAGCTTACTTGGCTTGAATCCTTGCTTAAATCTCTTGGTGTTCATCATTCGACTCCTATGCGTCTGTTTTGTGATAATCAAGCGGCTCTCCACATTGCCGCGATTCCTGTTTTTCATGAATGTACCAAGCATATTGAGGTTGACTGCCATTTTGTTCGAGACCAGATTCAAGCTGGCAACATTGCTACCTTTCATGTTCGCACCAACCTACAGCTAGTAGATATTTTTACCAAGGCTCTCGGGAAGCAACAATTTCAATTCCTTCTTCGCAATTTGGGCATTCGGAATCTTCATGCTCCAACTTGAGGGGGGAGTATTGGGATAATTAACAGCTGTATCTCATCATATCTCAGCTTTATCTCCATGTAATTAGGAATAGCATATTTAGCTCCTACAATATCTCTTGTACATTATTAGCATATCATGTACCATGTAATTAGGAATAACATATTTAGCTCCTACAATATCTCTTGTACATTATTAGCATATCATGTACATAATTACCAGCTAATTTTTAGGTAGATGATTAGGTGAATGTGGTGTATATATTCTTCTGAATATCAACGTGAATAACAAAGGGAATTATATCATACTTATTCTTTAATATTATAGGTACATTTTTCTTTGATATATTTTATTGTTATTTTGTATTAATATGTTATTTTCTCGAAGGATTAATCACCACAGTTGCGCATGGAAGATATCCTGTAAAACAAAAAAAAAATATTTTAAAACTGATAAAATTATATATGATTCATATGAATTTTAATTATATTATTTTGATCAGTAGCTTGCGGCTCCCCCAAAAAATAGTAAAGGTCCACCACTGGATTGTATGACCCCATTCAAGTAAGTTATACAAACGGAAATAATGTCCAGTGAGAAGTCTTTGTGGCCATCCATAGGATCATACCACAAGAATTACTGGCCAAGCAATTATCCAAAACAAACAATAATCCCAAACCATTAAGAAGCATTTTTTTATAAGCAAAAAATATATAGAAAGAAAGTTCAAGATACTCTAACCCATATAGCAGTATTTGGTTATTCCCTTTGGTTAGAGAATCCATGCTAAACACACTTGCCTTTTTTTTAAAAAAAATCAAATAATATATGTATAGCAACTAGGTTTTCTTGGCATTTACAAGCACATTATATACATTAACAAACTCAAAAAAAAAAATTGATAGGCAAATGTTAGTATATTAGTACGTTAGTTGTTAATTTTTCTCCTCAAGGTTTGAACCTTGAACCTCCAACACCTTCAACAGTCAATACCTTAAACCCTTAGCTTTTACCACTTGAGCAACCCCACCCCCAACATTAACAGACTCAATAACTATTACTACCGAAATTATTTGAAGATCACAAGGATTTAAATTGTTGAATTGTCTCTTGTTGAAAGCAAGGTTTTCAAAACCGAACCGGACCGGCCGGTTCGACCGGTTCAACCGGGACCTGGCCTGCACTCCGGTCCGGGCAACCCCTATAACCAAAAAAACGGGATGGAAAACCGGCGAACCGGTGTGGAACCGTGAAACCCGGGTAAAACCGGCTGTTCCCCGGGTTGGAGCGGTCCGAGAAAAGTAGCATCCTCCGACAAGCTGATCGCATCGGACGATGGCCGCGAGAAAAGGACGAAGCAAATCCAGAACACGATAGAGAAGAAGAACCAAATCGTGTTATTACAGAAACAAGAAAGAAGAGGAGTGAGAAGGGATGAGGGGTTGGGCGACTGAATATGGAACCAGAAGAAGTCTGAACGCGTTGGAGAAATTAGAAAGAAGAAACAGAGGAGATAAGGGAGTGGGTGGCTGATTGAAACATAAGAGAGCTAGGGTTTGTTTTTCATAAAAATGAAAATGGGTTTGGGAGTCATTCTTGGTCCAACCCATTATCTTCTGTGTTATTTTCTAATGCAAAATGGGCTCAAAGCCTTAAACCAATCCAATTTGTTCTTTTATTCTATTCCTGATAGTTGGGTGAAAAAGCATACAAGGAGGCTTGGGCTGACAGGTCTTGATTAATTTTTTTTACACTTATAAAATGCAAAACAATAATTTATATTATTAAAAAATATTATAATTTAAAATTATGTTAATATTGCTTAACATTTATATTAAAAAATTTAAAAATATTATTTAATTATGAACGGCACGGTTCAAGCACGATGAAATCATTGAACCTTGAACCAGTATTTTCACCGGTTCACTAACGAGTCCGATTTTAAAAACCATGGTTGAAAGGTGAGAGTAGACTTTGCTTCAAGTCCTGGTTTGAAATATTGAATATGAAATTTTACACGGAAGGTGCTGCCAGAGTTTCAAAATGCGGTCTGCAACCGTTAATGCGGCCGCAATATTGCGGTTGCGGGACTCACCGCAACGGGATCGGGCCGCAATTGCGATGTGATTCAAAATCACCCGTTACAGTCGCAACGTAACGGCGTAACGGCCGCAACGTAACGCTGTAACGGCCGCAACAGCCGCATCAACCGCATCGGAGGCCGTGGGTCGTGAGGCGGAGCCAGAGAGAGGGGAGGCTGAACCTGAGAGAGGGGAGGGGTCCAGGGGGGCCGTGATCTGGGTTTTGGCCGGTGGGTAGCCGCGACGCCGGACGAGTGACGGAGGAGGAGGGAGGGTAATCGGTTGAGACTTGACTGGTCATCATGCTTCGGCACCAAGGGGAGCACGGCGGCGACGGAGGAGGTGACCGGGGCAGATGGTGGCTGGTGCTGTCACGGACTCACGGCTGGGGAGGGGTGAGTGGTGACTCGGTGAGTGGTGAGACTTCTGGCTAGGGTTGCAGGTTGCTCACTTGAAGAAAAAAAAAGAAACAGAGGAGGGGAAGAAGAAGAGGTGAGACGGTGAGAGTGAGACCGTGAGGGGCGAGAGAAGGATAGGGGAAGAAGAACTGAAGAAGAAAAGGTGAGGACGTGGGCGTGAGGGCGTGAGGGACGAGAGAGAGGCTGAGAGGGATAAGTAATTACCAATTAGGTTTAGCCGTTTAGGTCACTGACTCACTGTTGCACATCTTATCACTTTATCAGTCAGTGTGTGTGTGTCGTGTGTGTGTGTGTGGGTTGGGGTGGGGTGACCGAATTGGGTGGGGGGAATTTTTTAGGGGGAATTTTTTTTTAATCAAAAATTTTAGGTTGAAATTAATTGAGATTTGGGAATAATATAGGGAAAATTTGAGAGGGAAATAAAATATATATTGATATATTAATCTAATTACTGGTTTAGTATATGTTTAGTTAGTATTTATTGTTCAAATTATATGCTAATAATTGATTTGTTGTATTAAATAATTTACTGTAATTATTAATTAGATTATCTGTGTTTTGCTAATTACTAGTTTATATTAAAGTTTTTTTTTTTGAAGGCTAGTTTAGATGAGAATTTTTTTTTAATCAAATTTTTTTTAGATTATCTTCTTTTTTTTTTGTAGTGAAGACGTATCTCTAAGTGGTGACAATGTGACGTTATTTTAGAATCACATTTGTAGCTGGGTGTATTCCTATATGTGACACTAATATCTTTTTATTTGTGATTCATATATATTTATGCACTATTAAGTTTCTGACCTTCTTACTTCTTTGTAATTTTGTACTTATATGTGCTTAAAAGTTTTATTTATAATTTATTTTCACTAAATTAAGTTTAAATTATTCATAAACATAATACAATGTATTAAAAATGAATAGAAATTTGTGCAACATCATTAATAAAAGATATATAAAGAATTACAAAAAAAAAAGATTTATTTTCATTTTGTGAATTTTTCAAATCGTTTCACGCCACAGCGGCCGCATTACGCATCGCAGCGGCCGCAATGACCGCAACCGCAATAACAACAATCGTGACCGCGACCGCAATTTAAAACCGTGGGTGCTGCTGATAAAAGGCTAGTCTAAAAGGAATAAACTTGTAGCTACACATGCTACCGCTAGTTGCATTAATTGGATGTTATTAAGCCTTCCATTTTCCTAACTACCTCATCCATCGAAGGTCTCTTGTCTGGATATTTTGAGGCACAATCCATTGCCAGATTTAACATATCCCAACACATGTTCCCGACCACGATGTCATCTTTGATTGCATCATCAAACAATGCATAATCAAAATCATCCGGAGTAAGACATTCGACCCAGCGTGGAAGATCAAGATCCTCCAATGGTGATTTGTCAGTCAGCATCTCCATAAGGAGAATACCGAAGCTATAAACATCTGTTTTCTGTGTCAATTTTCCAATTTCAATAACCTCTGACGCTTGGTAGCCTGTATTTCCAGAGGGAGTGACAGAGAGACCCAGTAGACAGAGTCGAGCCAAACTCTGATATGCAACCTTGAAAGTCGATCGTGATAAGTACATTAGATGATTTTATGTTGCCATGGACAAAATTCATCCCACTAGCAGAGTGAATATGGGCAATACCATTAGCAGCTCCAAGTGAGATCCTCATTCTGGATTTCCAATCTAGTTGAGACCATCCAGTTTTCGATCTTTTTGTCATCATCTATGAAGCACCGACACCTCTTTAAAGTGTCGTGTTACGTGTGGGACACGCCTCAGACACCGACACTTCTTGAATATGTCTATATGTATATAAACGGTGTCCCGGTGTTAAATATTTTGGACATTAGCCGTGTCACGGTGTCCATATCATATCGTGTCGCGGTGTTCGTATCATATCGTATCGCGGTGTCCGTATCAGAGTCGGTGCTTCATAGGTCATCATGGTACACATGGTATAGGAAGCAAATGCAAGTATGCAACTACCAACACTGGCATAAAGTTTAAAGAGGACAAGTAGTCTAGGACAAATTGTAAATGCCTAATTTTTATTTACTCAAAATAAAAGCTTCGCTGACCTAGTGGATATTTATCCTATTTAAAACACACATAAATATCTTGAAGCAAATTAAATGTGCATTATTACATAGAATTATAAAGTATAGACATTGGGGACAAAGCTCCTTTAAAGTGTATTTGTATTTAAAGTAAGCAAGTAAGAGTGTATTTACATTTAGATTATTTAGTAAGTTAAGATCTCAAGACCCGAGCTTAACATATTAACTTGTTATAAGCCAATTTTTAAGGATTAACCTGACCTACTTCAAAGTCTTGACTTACTTGAAAGTCTATTTAAAGGCTATATATATATATATGTGTGTGTGTGGTTATGTGTTAAATAAGTTGACTTGATAAGTCTAATATAATTTTTTAAAATCTCCTAACCTCTTTAGTTATACGGACTTTTTAAAAAGTCTAGACATATCTTTTTATTAAATAGACCTTAAATATGCTAGTTCATAAGCCCATGCAAACAGCTTCACCTATTCTGATCCCTATCAATAAATCCTTAAGGGGACACAGATACCAGATAATGGTTTATATGAGATATGGTCGTGACTGTCAAAAAAAATAAAAGGATATGGTCCTGACATCTATATTAAGAAAAAAAAAAAGACATTACAATCCCAACCTTAAACCTCATGGAATGAAAATAACAACAAAAAAAAATGATGAAAATGAGAATAATTACCATGCATTAAGGTTGAAAAGCTGCCCCCTGCTATGTAGTCGTAAATCATTAGTCCTTAATGACTGTAACAATAGTAAGCACGAATGGGACAAACATTTGGGTGCTCAGGAAGCAAAGTTTTCAAAATCGCCGCTTGCTGTTCAAATTCTGTTATACTTACCTTTATTTCTGTAAACCTCTTCACAGCCACTATTGCACTCCCATCCTCCATGGTGGCTTTATATGTTGCTCGATCCGTAGCTTCCCTTCCCAAGAACTTCAGCCGTAGCTCTTAATAATACCACACGATAAAAAAAATGTTTGTTTGGAGGAACTTGCTCGTTATAGCTTGTTTTATCATCTTCAGTGCAAAATTTATTATTTTGTTTAATGCTAGTAGCCATCTTAACTTGACGGTTAAATCCACCTATCTTAGGTATACGGATACATAAGAATCTCTTCTCAGTTGTATGTAACTGATCATAGGATTTGTCACTCTCCATATGCTTTATTCTTTGATTATTCCCTGCTTTGGCTTTGCTCTATATATATATGCCACGAGAAAATGTAATATGAATCCACCTATCCTATATTTTGCAGAAAGTATTGCTAAGGAAGTAAAAATTAGCATTTAGCAGAATGAAAATATTGCAAACTCAAAGCTTCGACACAGAATTATTTTCAAGCGGAATATATGTATAGCATTGTTAGGAAGAGAGTATAGAATTTTCAGGGAGATGAAAGCGGATATGTGAGTAAAGGAAAAACTCTTAACCATTTCAATTAATTATTGTACAGATCAAGATCTGTTGTCCGACATTGGTGGGTGTGCCACACTTTGTCATCGATAATAATATCTTGTCACATAAGTTGAAATTTTTTTTAATTTTAAAAAGATAAAATATGTGATAATATATTATTGATAATGACGGGGTATAATACATTAAAATAGGACAATAAATCCTCATTCTTGTTGTAGTGGGGTTTATTTAGGAATAAAATGAGGAAACAGTGAAACTTGAGAGAAAGAAAAGGGGGGATGAAAAGTGAAAAGGTAGAATATAATTTATTGAATTTGGAAATAATAAAATATGGAAGCAAATAGAATTATTAACTATAAAAATAAAATAGTGCATTAATAAATTGAAGTAAACTATCTTCTTTTATCTCACTTTCACCGCATATTGAACGAATCATTTTCAATTGAAGTCATAAACTTTCCTCTAAACCCACTCCCTCAATTTCCATTTCCTACATATAGGTGAACAAATGAAACATTCTCAAATCATTCCCTTTACTTTTATTTTATATCCTTGTCTCAAACCATGAAAAAATGGATCAATTGTCACCTCATTCTCCCAAAATTACCCATTCCAAACATACCAAGCAAGATTTTATACAGAAATATATTAGTTCTAAGCCCCTTCAACGTTTCATATATGTATGGTACAAACTGAATAAAAGCAAGCATACATGATAGATTTTTTTTTTGATAAGCGAACACATTTCAATAATAAGAGAAATAAATGTAAGGGCCAAGCCCAATTAGGAATAAGGAGAAATGTAATAGTTACTTAGGTATTATTAGTTGAGACAGTTACTTAGTTAGATGATTCAATCGTATAAATAGGTGAAGGGAGTAAGGAAAAGGATCCAGATTTGTTAGTTTGTGAGAACTGGGCAAAGGCTTAATTAGTTGTGAAAGGGGGAACTCTTTCTGAAGGGGAAACCCTTGGAGGAGATTATCTCCTATTGTTCTGTTTTTGGTTCAAGAATTCAATAAAGATTCATTCTTTTCTTATACTTTTCCATTTCTATTCCTTGGTTCCTAACAAATTGGTCCGACCCGACGGATCTCTTGCCGGAGAGGAAATGGAGAATTTTTTCCGAGGAGTTCTTGAAGGAGGAAACCAGCATTTTTGAGCTTAAGAAAATTCTACGTCGGTTGCTGAAGATGCAAGGACCCAAAGAGGAAAAAAAGGTGGAGGCACAAACCACCAAAACCCAGAAGCAAATTGAGGGGATAGGAGATATCAAACACATGCTTGGGTTGTGGATGGAAAAAATGAATCTTTATTGAATTGGAACCAAGGAACCAAGGAATAGAAATGGAAAAGTATAAGAAAAGAATGAATCTTTATTGAATTCTTGAACCAAAAACAGAAGAACAATAGGAGATAATCTCCTCCAAGGGTTTCCCCATCACAAAGGGTTTCCCCTTTCACAACTAAGCCTTTGCCCAATTCTCACAAACTAACAAATCTGGATCCTTTTCCCTTACTCCCTTCACCTATTTATATGGCCGAATCATCTAACTAACTAACTGTCTCAACTAATAATACCTAACTAACTATTACATTTATCCTTATTCCTAATTGGGCTGGGCCTTAACAATACTACCCTCCCAAGAAACAACCTTGTCCTCAAGGTTAGATGCACTTTCAACTGCCTTCTTCCACTGTAAATGAAGTCAGTTAGCTTGAGAACCAAATAGGAAATAGCTTTTATTTTCATATTGCTGCTGATTTGCTCACTGTTTTGGGCTTGGCCCACTTGGTCCAGGAATGAGCTCAAATGAAAACATTTCAGATTCACCTCTCTTTCTTTATTAGACCCATGACATAAACCAATTTGGGCCTGACCCATTAGGTCTAATTCTTCCCAAGACTTTTTGTTCATCAGTAAGAGTTGTTCAATGGTCAGTTCCGGTGAGAGCAAAGGTGACGTTTCGGGTGGCGGTGGTTCTGGCGGCTGCAGTTCCGGCGGTGGTGGATCGAGAAATTCTGACGACTGCAACTCCGACGACGATTTCGACGTCTTTTCCGACAGTCGCGAGTCAGGCGGCGGCGATGGCCTGTTTGGATTTCCGAATACCCAGATTTTCCTGGCCATCAAGGAGTATTCTTGTCCATGTTTCGCCACCATATAGCGGACATAACCTGTCTGAAGATTTCGATCTAGCGGTTCCGGTTGTGGACGAGACGACGGTATATATGGTCGGACTTCCCATAACAACTAGGTGACAAATGCCCTCCATCACCATCCTTACGACATCTCCCATACATGGACAAGACAGTGGTGGTTTCTGGAAACACTTCCACATTACTGCCGCACCACGTTCCTTTTCCACTTCACCTTTCTCCACTGTCTTCTTGGCGTCACAGTTCTTTATCACTGAACCAACCGCATTTCTGGTCATATCTGATTCTGAATTTGTTTCTTGTTTTGATGTTGGTTCTGTCCTGATCTTCTCCAACGGGATGGCCTGCGAAACTTCTCTTGCCTTGAACAAGGTTTCTTGACCTTTTTTTCCCCAAGAACAGAATTGTTCTTCATTGCCAAACTCGAAAATCTCTTCATCAGATGTCCTCTCGCATTGCTACTCCAATTCTGACAGCACAATCTCTAGTGAGGGCTGCCCCTCTGCCTCTTTATTCTCCAACTCAATTTCCTGTTTTTTTATCCACAACCCAAGCATGTGTTTGATCTCTCCTATCCCCTCAATTTGCTTCTGGGTCTTGGTGGTTTGTGCCTCCACCTTTTTTTCCTCTTTGGGTCCCTGCATCTTCAGCAACCGACGCAGAATTTTCTTAAGCTCAAAAACACTGTTTCCTCTTTCAAGAACTCATCGGAAAAATTCTCCATTTCCTCTCCGGCAAAGGATCCGGCAGGTCGGACCAATTTGTTAGGAACCAAGGAGTAGAAATGGAAAAGTATAAGAAAAGAATGAATCTTTATTGAATTCTTGAACCAAAAAAAGAACAACAATAGAAGATAATCTCCTCCAAGGGTTTCCCCTTCACAAAGAGTTTCCCCTTTCACAACTAAGCCTTTGCCCAGTTCTCACAAACTAACAAACACTACAAAAAAAAAGGTTGTTTAGCGACCGAAAATAGTGACCGGATTTTTTGGTTGTTTTTGGCGACCGAAATGGCGACCGATAGGATCTTCATGAAAGACTGATTAGAGTTAATACTGCGATCGAAATAGCGACCGAAATAGAGCGTAGCAGGGTTATCGGTCGCTATTTCAGTCGCTAAATAAAGGAACTTAAAAGTCAGAAATTTTATGCCTTTTTAGCGACCGAAATGGCGACCGAATTAAATGCAGCGGCTAAATTTTATTTACATTTGCGACCGATATTAATTCGGTCGCTAAACAGCGCGTTAAAAAAAACTAAAAGAGCGCGTCTTAGCGACCGATTTAAAAATCCGTCGCTAAATTTATGAATTTAAATTTTTAAATGGCAACCTTGCGACCGAATTAGCGACCGAAATAATCGGTCGCTAAAAATTAAAATCCCTAAAAACGCAGAAACCCCTTTCTTCTTCCATTTCGCGATCTCTCTTCCTTTCTCTCACTCGATCTCTCTTTCTCTCCTCCGGACACCACGGTTCGCGACTGTCGCCCCTCCTCCGGTCACCACCATCACGGTAAGCTCTCCTCTCTCTCTCTCTCTCTCTCTCTCTCTCTCTCTCTCTCTCTCTCTCTCTCTCTCTCTCTTTCTATCTATCTATCTATCTATCTATCTATCTATCTATCTATCTATCTATCTATCTATCTGTTTCTAACTTTTTCTCTCTCTCAGTTCCCTCCTTCTCCGCACGGCTGCCACCGTTGCCGGCACCACCAGAGCAGCGTCGCCGTCCTCCTCCTTCTCTGGTATGTTTTCGTCTCTCCTCGCCTCTATCTCTCTCTCTCTATTACTCTGGTTTGTGTATTCTCTGGTATGTTTTTGGTCTCATTCTGCTACATTTAGTGGTTGAGTTCTTCAGCCAAATTATAATGGTGGTTAAATCCTGACCACAAGTTCTCCGTTGTCTATGTTGTCTATTGTTTGTTCTTTAATTTGTTCTAAAATTATATTTGATGTTAAGTTATTTGTGTGAATTAAGTTGATTATGAAAAATGCACGTGAGTTGTTTGAGAATTTTCTCTGGGGGTAATGCTAAGTTTTTCTCTGGGAATAGTTAGATAACTGAACTTTTCTTCCTAAGTGGATTAAGAAGCCTTTCAGGCTTTCACACTACAATTCTTAATTTTTATTTTTTATTTTTTTATAGGACATTTCTTAAGTTTTATCTTATTCATATAGTTTATCTTGATATGATTTTTATGTTCATAAACTATTTTCAGAGTTTAAATTGAGACCTGTTATCAGATTGCTAATATATGCATATTTTTTTTTTGGGTGAATGCTAATATATGCATTTGACCCTTGCTTTTCTGCCTATATTTTCAGTTTGCTAATATCAGTTTTTGCTTTAATTTTTGTTTGAATTTAAGAAAGTGATTGATATTATATTAGTCATATTACTCAAATGCATAAAAGAAAAATGGTGAGTATATGAGTTCAAACAAAGGGTCGAGCAAAGTAATTCTTCTCTGTCCTTATTGTTTTTGATTTATGCTAAAGTTTAATTGTAAGATATAAATGTGCAAAAAGATACACCATGTAGTAAGCCTAAAAGGCCAAACATATTTTCACATGAAATCATTTCCGTCCCTTACATCACAATTTGATCGAAGTTCTTGGTTGGGAGAGGATATTCTTGATGGACATATTGATTTTGGATAATTAAGAGGCAATCATGATATGCTGTTGATATTTTCTTTCCATTACGCAGAATGAGTCATAGTCTCTTAGATATCCAAGTTCTTTAGAGGTTATTATCTGTTGCAATAAGCTGTGTCTTTGGTCTTTGGTCTTTCTGTTGCCAGGTCTGTTGCCATATTTTGGCTCCAGTGGTTTTCTATCTTACCTTCCATATTTTAGAAAGCAGCTCTGTACACAATATTATGAAAGCAACTCTAGTTTTCTACTCATTTGTTTCACTAGGAAATGGAGCTTTCTAGAAATAGTAGTTGACGACCATCCTTACTAGGTTATCTAGGCACTTCCGGTAGGAAAAGTCCTCTCTGTGACCATCCTTCAAAACGACGTAAAAGCATCTGCTTTCCTGAAAACTACTATGTTTGCTAATCTGTAAAGTTGCATGTGAAGTTGCATTTCTTTGTTCTATTTTAACATGCTAGTATGCGACATGGATCTTTCCATCTTTTCTTATTATCACTACTATATATCTTGTTGTTTGTTAGTGGAGAGCTGAGCTCAATAGGAAGGTATCCTGCCTAAAAGGCAAGATGCTGATTGTGTGCTGATAATTTAATATTTATGCATGCATTTGCAATTATGTGTTGTTTGCATGTGTATTGTAATTTGGTTTTGATTTTGTGATGGTGTTGATATGCCAATATGTGAGAATAGATATGTTAAAGGATCTTGCTTGACAGGTGTTTGTTATATTGCTTACAAGGAGATGTTATAGTTGCTGTCCTGAAAACCCGTATGGACATAGGTTCAGTGTTTTCCTTATAACTATTTCTGTAGAACTATTTTGTTTATGATTCTTATTTTATGTCATTAGTTGTTAAGCGATAGATTGAGAGATTATAGAATGTTCATGTGAATGGTTTATGTGTTTTGTTTTATGTCATTAGTTGTTAAGCGATAGATTGATTTATGAGTTAAGTTATTCAATCTTATGATGAAATGATTGTGAAACACCATTTGGCATCCAAAGGTAGTAACCATGCTAATCCTCTCTATGACCATTCTTCAAAACGACGTAAAAGCATCTGCTTTCCTGAAAACTATTATGTTTGCTAATCTGTAAAGTTGCATGTGAAGTTGCATTTCTTTGTTCTATTTTAACATGCTAGTATGCTACATGGATCTTTCCATCTTTTCTTATTATCACTTGATGAAGTTTAGTCATATGACTTGTTTTCCTTATTGTTTTATCAGAAAATGGATCCGACTAAATGTTGAGACATCCATCCATATAGACCAGGTACAGTATCTCATCAACTTAAGAATAACAATCGGATTCACGTAATGATAGTTAAGGCATAAACTAATCATTAATAAATTGTTCTTGTGTATTTGCAGGATTTGATTTCAATCCCGTGATCATTCTACCGTCGTTGGGGACAAGAAATACCGCGTGTTGTGACTATTGAAGACAAAAGCGGAAATTTGTTCAATGGGAATATAGTTGTTCCGGCCAAGATCCGTTTTGTCAGAATCTCGCCATAGAACGTGAAACCAAGGGGGTTATTTTATGATTTGGGCTTGACAGAATTCAGTGATTCCGGTCCTACGTATCCCAGTGGGAATCAAAGCCAGACGTAGTTCTAGGTTCATCCCTTGGCGGGGCGGTGATCTTGATCCCTTAATTTTGTATCGGACGAGTACTAGGGAGCAAGGACTGTTTGATAGTCTCTTGGTCGACGCTAGTTCCTCTAACACGCTTAAGGGAGAGTCACCGGTGTTCAGTGAAAAGTGTCCTCTTCTTATGAGGGTCGCCCTTTTATAATTTCTCGGATCGGGCGGGCACTTGGGCTCGGTGGTCGGGTTAATAACCTCGGCCACACACAAGCCCCCAAGCTCGAGCTTAAACAAGCGAAAGAGCTGACAAGTATTAAACCGAGCCGATACTTGGCCGTGTGGACTTCCTTCCTTCCTTATTTCAAGTCTGTTACTTCAACCGAACCTGCCTTCCTTTTTGTATTTTAAGGCTTTGAACTCGGCCCCATTTTTACTTTCGGCATTGTGCTCGGTTCCTTTAATAATTTCAATGGCTCGAACTCGGCCTTTAGGCTCAGACTTGGCCTTAAGAAATTTAATGGCTCGTGACTCGGCCACCAGGCTCAAACTTGGCCTTAAGAATTTGACTGGCTCGAACTCGGCCACCAAAATAAGATGCCTGCCGAGTAAATACTTGACAAGATAAGAGAAAATAAAGCAATATTCGCAATAAATTATTTTATTGGATGGAGTCCACGGTGTGCCTCGTTAAAACCTCCCCGGTCAAAACCCTTTTTGGGACAAAATACCGAGGTAGGAAAAAGAGTACAGCACCCGACTATATACATCAATCGTAGCTTAGTGCAATGATCGGGCTGTGATCCAAGCTGGAACTTCTCCAACTCCCGAATGGGCTATGTCAATTCTCGGGTCTAGTTCAACAGAAATGGCTGAATTTTCAGACTTGTCTTTTCCCCTGTCTATTCATAATTAGTGCTAGTTGTCTTCAATGTACGAAGTGAATATTGACTTCTTCGACACCTGCATCATCCAATGTTAGATAAAATGACTCCTTCCCAATCTTGTCAACAAACTCGGATAATATCAGCTTCTCCATAACCTCCAACCTTGGGTTTACCAATGACACCTTAATTCCATTCTTTTCCAATGTTCTATTTATCTCCAATAATCCTCCAATAGCAGTTGTGTCAATTGATGTCACTCCTGACAAATCGAGTTATGATGTACTCAACAACATCTCCACTCATGTCTTTGCTCACTTCTAATATACCTCATAATCCTTTCTTTGACATAGATAGAATTTTGCAAAGTAAATGGGAGAACCAAGTTGTATAATTAGAGCTCCTGGAATTTTTGAAGCACTATATTGCTCAACATCTCGATGTAAACCCAAGTCATTTAA
This sequence comes from Sophora flavescens, assembly GCA_030762895.1. Classification (NCBI taxonomy): domain Eukaryota; kingdom Viridiplantae; phylum Streptophyta; class Magnoliopsida; order Fabales; family Fabaceae; genus Sophora; species Sophora flavescens. Next base: position 97,167,159 of record CM061068.1, on the reverse strand, counting down.
CTTTCCCAGCTCGCATGCCGCTGGTCTAGCCATATATAAGAGTGCTCTAAGCACACCGAGTCCAACAGACATCAAGAGGCCAACATCCATGCTTACAAAGGCGACTCCAAGGAAGGCAGCCATGCAGATAAGAAAATCAAATTTGTCAACTTTAAAGAGATGGATAGCTTGGGGCCGAGGTATCTTCGTGCGTGGCCTGTCATGGAAAGGGGCCGAGTAGTTATCCTCGGATGTCAGGTGTGCTGACATGTCCTCGGCTTCGGAGGAGTTTGGGCCAAGGCCCATTCGTGGGGGTAAGCTCGGTTGGCCCAGTGTATAGACGAGTCCTCGGTCTTACATTCTCGACCAGTACACACAAGCCCCCCGAGCTCCGAGCTTGAATAAGCGAAGGAGCTGATAAGTACGAAACCGAGCTTATTCTTCAGCCACACAAACTTTGTTCTTTCTTGATATACGTATTTGATTTGATTTCAATAATTTCGCGGCTCAAACTTGGCCTTAATAACTCGATAGCTCGAACTCGACCATCAAGCTCAAACTTGGCCTTAGAAATTTGATTGGCTCGAACTCGGCCATCAGGCTCAAACTTGGCCTTTAGAATGTAATTGGCTCGGACTCGGCCATTAGGCTCAAACTTGGCCTTTAGAGATTTGGCTCGAACTCGGCCATTAGGCTCAAACTTGACCTTTAGAGATTTGGCTCGAACTCGGCCATTAGGCTCAAACTTGGCCTTTAGAGATTTGGCTCGAACTCGGCCATTAGGCTCAAACTTGGCCTTTAGAAATTTGACTGGCTCGAACTCGGCCATTGGCTCGTACTCGGCCACCAGGCTCAAACTTGGCCTTTAGAATGTAATCGGCTCGAACTCGGCCGTTGGCTCGTACTCGGCCACCAGGCTCAAACTTGGCCTTTAGAATGTAATCGGCTCGAACTCGGCCATTGGCTCGTACTCGGCCACCAGGCTCAAACTTGGCCTTTAGAGATTTGGCTCGAACTCGGCCATTGGCTCGTACTCGGCCACCAGGCTCAAACTTGTCCTTTAGAATGTAATCGGCTCGAACTCGGCCGTTGGCTCGTACTCGGCCACCAGGCTCAAACTTGACCTTTAGAGATTTGGCTCGAACTCGGCCATTAGGCTCAAACTTGGCCTTTAGAGATTTGGCTCGAACTCGGCCATTAGGCTCAAACTTGGCCTTTAGAAATTTGACTGGCTCGAACTCGGCCGTTGGCTCGTACTCGGCCACCAGGCTCAAACTTGGCCTTTAGAATGTAATCGGCTCGAACTCGGCCGTTGGCTCGTACTCGGCCACCAGGCTCAAACTTGACCTTTAGAGATTTGACTAGCTCGTACTCGGCCACCAGGCTCAAACTTGGCCTTTAGAATGTAATCGGCTCGAACTCGGCCGTTGGCTCGTACTCGGCCACCAGGCTCAAACTTGGCCTTTAGAGATTTGGCTCGAACTCGGCCATTGGCTCGTACTCGGCCACCAGGCTCAAACTTGGCCTTTAGAATGTAATTGGCTCGGACTCGGCCATTAGTCTCAAACTTGGCCTTTAGAGATTTGGCTCGAACTCGGCCATCAGGCTCAAACTTGGCCTTTAGAGAGTAATCGGCTCGAACTCGGCCGTTAGGCTCAAACTTGGCCTTTAGAATATAATTGGCTCGGACTCGGCCATCAGGCTCAAACTTGGCCTTTAGAATGTAATCGGCTCGAACTCGGTCGTTAGGCTCAAACTTGGCCTTTAGAAAGTAATTGGCTCGGACTCGGCCATTGGCTCGTACTCGGCCACCAGGCTCAAACTTGGCCTTTAGAGAGTAATCGGCTCGAACTCGGCCGTTAGGCTCAAACTTGGCCTTTAGAATATAATTGGCTCGGACTCGGCCATCAGGCTCAAACTTGGCCTTTAGAATGTAATTGGCTCGAACTCGGCCATCAGGCTCAAACTTGGCCTTTAGAAAGTAATCGGCTCGAGGTTATTAACCCGGCCACCGAGCCCAAGTACCCGGCCCAGTCCAGAAATTATAAAAGGGGCAGTACCCCTCATAAGAAGAGGACACTTTTCACTGAACACCGGTGACTCTCCCTTAAGCGTGTTAGAGGAACTAGCGTCGACCAAGAGACTATCAAACAGTCCTTGCTCCCTAGTACTCGTCCGATACAAAATTAAGGGATCGAGATCACCGCCCCGCCAAGGGATGAACCTAGAACTACGTCTGGCTTTGATTCCCACTGGGATACGTAGGACCGGAATCACTGAATTCTGTCAAGCCCAAATCATAAAATAACCCCCTTGGTTTCACGTTCTATGGCGAGATTCTGACAAAACGGATCTTGGCCGGAACAATAGTAATCCATGAGGATCGCCCATATTTTGCAACAGATACAAATGGTATCAGGGAGTTGTATTTGTTGTCCACTGGTGCATTGGCAAAGTTTAAGTATCTTGGGGGTTCTCGCTTCTACATGTTCATCCCTTTGGAAGATTGATGAGTTTTAATATTTTGATTAGTACTTATTGATTGTGGTGTGTTTTTTTATAAACAATTATTAAACTTGCGTTAATTAATGTATATGTTTTCTTCATCATATTGACTGTGGTGTTTTGGATCGTTAGTACATCATATTTACGTTTTCTATTTATTAAAAAAAAAATATTGGTGTATTTTATTTATATCAGAAATTAAAAATCAATGGGGTAATAGTTGAAAAACAATATTTGGTCAGCAAGATTAAGTTACAGGAAATTTAAAAAAAAAAAAAACAAAATTTGCGACCAAAATAGCGACCGAATATCGGTCACCAAATTAGGTGAGTTGAGCATGCGACCAACTATACAGCGAACGAAATATATAATTTTGCGACCGAAATACAATTTCGGTCGCTAAACATTTAGCCACCAAGGTTTCTGCTACCCCCTTAATCCGGTCGCTAATTCGGTCGCCAAACTATATAGCAACCGAATTATCATGTTTAGCGACCGAAATCTTCGGTCGCTAAATATGTTTTTTTTATAGTGAAATATGGATCATTTTCCCTTACTCCCTTAACCTATTTATACGGTTGAATCATCTAACTAACTAACTAACTGTCTCCACTAATAATACCTAACTAACTATTACATTTCTCCTTATTCCTAATTGGGCTGGGCCCTAACAATAAACTGACAAATCCGTTCACATTTCAAATTTAATTGTGCTTCAAAGTAAATATCCTGGTTTCTTTGAAAAGAACCGCATAAGAATATACAGGGACTTACTTGGTCAGCATCCTGTTGATAGGTTCCATTACTTGCTCTATAGAATTAGTTCCAACTTCCAACTGCAGGCACAGTGTCATGGAACTCTGATTCACTCACATCCACGGGCATAGAGGCATGCAGAATCAGAAGATGAAGCCATTGTCTTCTTTGTTGATAGGGGGGAATTTATTAACAACGCTAAATATTCTTCTAACCTTATGCAATGTCTCCATCTGATTTCTTGCTGTCTGAGCTTGCATATGAATATTAAAAAACTTCTCAAGTGAGTCAACAACTGCCACCAATTGGTCTTGGTAATGAGCCCTTGCAATGTAATTTAACCTTTGAATTTTTGAGCACTTACAAACAAGCTTTGTTCCCTCTTTCATTTCACTTATCAATGTCTCTAATTCTTTCTTTGGACTGCCCAAGTCCATGTTGAGCTGTTCCATCTCTGTGACCACATGAGCTGTTGACTCTAGAGTGGATTGAAGGTAGACCAAGGTTGGTTTGAACATGATGGCCTTGTCTTTTATTTCCAAAACTGCCCTCAGTAGTTCTCCAAATACAGCTCCTATAGCAGCACCTGCCATAGCATATAGGACAAGTACACAGCAAACAACAACAGAACTTGTTCAGATCTGCATTACCTTGATAGTATAAAACAACCTTGTATCAACAGGTCAACGTTTCAGAAACGAGATGGCACAATGGAGGTTTCTTGGAAGTTCACTCCCATGTTCTCAAGTTGACCTGTTGCATTGCATTGTTTTGTATTTCGTCGTCCATTAATTGTTTTGTATCTATATAAGTATTTCACATACTATCTCTTATTGTTATGATGTAAGCCTATTAGCCATTATTAGCTTTAATAGCCTTTATTAGTCTCGCATAATATCAGATAACAACAATCACATTTGATTTGTATCCCTTGATAGTTGCTGTAACATTATTAGGAGTTATTATAGCAGATTTTGTGGCTATCACATTTGATTTGTATCCCTTGATAGTTGCTGTAACATTATTAGGAGTTATTAGGAGTTGCTGTCCATTCATGTATATATTTTCCTTCAGCTTGATGAATAAACGACAGAGAGAAAAACATTCCATTACATGGTATCAAGAGCATCAGGTTAGAATTCTTATACCTGACGAGTGCCATGGCAAGGTTAAGCAATGAGCAATGGGAAACTTTGTTGCAAATGCTAAATACATCTAAGGTCACTCCAAATGAGTGCATGACTGGTAAGACTAACCCAATATATGGATCCTAGATAGCGGGGCATCCAACCATATGTCAGGAAGCCTTCAATGCTTTGCTGATGTACGTGAAGTGCCTGGATGTCCTGTTGGACTTCCTAATGGAAAATATGTAATGGCCACTAAGGAAGGGACAATAAGGCTTGTTGGGGGTTTAAAACTCGAGAACGTGCTTTATGTTCCTCAATTAAATTGCAACTTAATTTCTATATCACAACTGATAGATGAATCCCGTTGTATTGTTCAGTTTACTAATAACATGTGTGTTATACACGACCAAACTTTGAAGATGCTGATTGGAGCGGGTGAACGGAGGGATGTACTCTACTTCTTCCGGGAAATTCCAAGAATGAAGGCTTGCAGATCTGAAGGGATGAACCAACTAGAACTGTGGCATAAACGCTTGGGACATCCATCTTGGAAGATTACTCAGTTGATTTCTAAAGACAGCGGTGGGAAAGAGAGTAATTTACTGAATAAAGCTTGTGACACTTGTCAAAGAGCTAAGCAAACTAGAGAAACATTTCCATTGAGTAATTATCATGCTTCTTGTGGCGCTTCATATTTTCTTACTGTTGTGGATGATTGCTCGCGTGTAGTGTGGATTTATTTGTTAATTAATAAGAAAGAAGTGTCACGGATTTTGGTAAATTTCTTTGCGATGGTGGAAAGACAATATAATAAAAGGGTTCAAGCTATTAGAAGTGATAATGGAACAGAATTTGTTTGCATGAAAAATTATTTCCAGGAACATGGAATTGTTTTTCAAACATCTTGTGTAGGGACACCGTAGCAAAATGGAAGGGTCGAAAGAAAACACCGTCACATCCTCAATGTTGCAGGAGCTTTGCGGTTTCAAGGAAGTTTTCCCCTTAATTTCTGGGGCGAGTGCATCTTGACGGCAGGGTACTTGATTAATCTCACTCCAACCCCAACTTTGAATGGAAAAACTCCATATGAAGTCCTGCACGGCCAGCCACCCTCCTACACTCATCTACGCATATTCGGCTCTCTGTGCTATGCTCGCAACCAAGGCACTAAAGGAGATAAGTTTGCAAGTCGCAGTCGTCGGTGTGTTTTTGTTGGGTATCCTTATGGGCAAAAAGGATGGCGAGTTTATGACTTTGATACCCATGGTTTTTTTGTGTCAAGAGATGTAGTCTTATTTGAAACACAATTTCCCTTCCAACACTGAATCTACATCAAACTCAGCAAATCATAACGAAGCAGCGGGTGAAGTGGATGATTCTTGTCTAGACACATTAGAATCAGCAACAGAAGCAAGTCTTAACGATAGGGGGGCACCCATACTATTGAGGTGAATGTAGAAGACACTACTGTCATACTGAACCTGCCAGAAATGCCCCATACGTACTATCGAAGCTGATGTAGAAGACACTGGTGTCACGACAAATCCTTCCGATGATTCTGGGCCACTGGGACGAGGTTGTCGTGTTAAACGTCCATCTACCAGGTTGGAAGGTTACGTCACGAACACTGTTCAAAAGTTGAGTCCTCCCACTCGTTCACTAACTCCATCACATTCTTCAGGTACACCCTATCCTATAACACATTATGTAAATTGTGATAAATTTTCTCTGCTACATAGAAAATTTCTTGCAGCAATTACTGCAGAAAAGGAACCACTATACTTCCATAAAGCAGTGAAAGATGTTCGGTGGAGAGAAGCCATGCAAGCCGAGATTGAAGCCCTTGAACGTAACAGCACCTGGACCATGCAGCGCTTACCACCTGGCAAGAAAGCTCTGGGATGCAAATGGGTCTATCGCATTAAATATCACTCTGATGGAACGATTGAACGTTTTAAATCCAGATTGGTTGTGCTTGGAAATCATCAAGTGGAAGGGATCAATTACACCGAAACATTCGTACCAATTGCCAAAATGGTCACAGTACGCACTGTCCTAGCTGTGGCAGCAGCAAAAGCTTGGGAACTTTATCAAATGGAAGTGCACAATGCATTTTTGCATGGTGATCTTCACGAAGAAGTTTTTATAAAAATGACTCCTGGCTTTGCCGCACCGCAACCAGATATGGTGTGTAAGCTTCGCAAATCACTTTATGGGCTAAAGCAAGCCCCACGTTGCTGGTTTGCCAAGCTCTCTACTGCCCTCAAAGCTTATGGGTTCCAACAATCATCTCTTGACTATTCTTTGTTCACTTTGCAAAAACAAGACACTCACCTTGTGGTCCTAGTATACGTTGATGACTTGATTATTGCTGGAAACACTTCTTCTGCCATCCAGCGCTTTAAACTCTACTTGAGCACGTGTTTCCATATGAAAGACCTTGGCGTATTGAAGTATTTTTGGGGCATTGAAGTTGCCAGAAATCCTACAGGGATCTTTCTTTGTCAGCGTAAATATGCCCTTGATATTATATCTGAAGCTGGTCTCCTTGGTGCTAAACCTACTGCCACTCCATTAGAGCTAAACCACCACTTGGCACTGGCTTTGGATCAGCTATTCCCTAATCCCGAGCAGTATAGGCGCTTGGTTGGGCGTCTGATTTACTTGTGTTTCACTCGACCTGAATTATCATACAGTGTCCACACGCTGTCTCAATTTATGCAACATCCCACAACCGAGCATTGGGAAGCTGCACTTCGAGTAGTCCGATTTCTGAAAGGGAATCCAGGACAAGGAATTCTTCTGGATAGTACATGTGACCTCCATCTTCATGGTTGGTGCGACTCGATCGGGCGGCATTGTCCTTTAACCGGACGTTACATTCGTTTGGTTAGTCCTCCTTGGTGGCTCCCCTATATCCTGGAAAACAAAGAAGCAACACACTATCTCGTTCCTCTGCTGAAGCTGAATACAGGTCAATGGCAACTGCTGCATGTGAGTTAAAATGGTTAAAGGGGATTCTCTCCGACCTAGGTATTTCTCACAACAAACCCATGACTCTTCACTGTGATAGCCAGGCAGCGTTACATATTGCCAAAAATCCTGTGTTTCATGAACGCACCAAGCATATTGAAGTAGATTGTCACTTTGTCCGGGATGAGATTCTCAAAGGGAATATTCGACCAACCTATGTTCCCACTACAAGTCAACTTGCGGATATTTTCACAAAGGCATTAGGAAAACCACAGTTTCAGTTCCTCCTTGACAAGCTGGGCATTCAAAACTTGCATGCACCACCTTGAGGGGGGTATTAGCCATTATTAGCTTTAATAGCCTTTATTAGTCTCGCATAATATCAGATAACAACAATCACATTTGATTTGTATCCCTTGATAGTTGCTGTAACATTATTAGGAGTTATTATAGCAAATTTTGTGGCTATCACATTTGATTTGTATCCCTTGATAGTTGTTGTAACATTATTAGGAGTTGCTGCCCATTCATGTATATATTTTCCTTCAGCTTGATGAATAAACGACAGAGAGAAAAGCATTCCTTTACAAAGCCCTTTATAAGAGGCCAACTTAAAAGAATAGCTTATTTGGTGTGAGAGTTTTATTGCTTAAATATTAAGTATAACACACTCACTACTCCATGGTAATTATCCTATAAGTAGTCATTTTCTATAGTTCTACTCTCAATTAAAGCACTAACTGTTAAATTTCATTAGATAACCACCCCTCCTTTTGGGAATCCTGGTGTTGGAACCTCATTTGAAGAAGAAGACTCTTTGTATGGGAGGAAGGGCTTTTGGAGAGCATGATGAATATCACTCACCAAAAGTGTCCAAGAGCAAACATGGAAGATAGTTGGAGCTGGCTGTGCGGGGAAAAACCTTACACGGTGAAAGAAGCATACAAAATCATTACAGCAGTGGATGGAGGTATGGGAAAGGAACTGTACAGTTTCATGTGGGAATCAAAGATGCCTCTCAAAGTGGTTGCATTTTGCTGGAGATCTATTCAAGACAGAATTCCAAATGCGGTTAACTTATTCAAGAGAGAAATCATGGTTGACTCGGGCTCTCCATTATGCTGTTTTTGCGAAAATGAATTAGAAATTGGCAATCATTTATTTTTGTCCTGTAACTTCTCTTACTCTATTTAGATGTACATATACAATTGGTTGGGAGTTTATACTGTTTTAGCAGGAAAATTAAAAGAGCTGTTATTACAACATAGTGGGATTTTACACACAAGACGATACAAAAAAGGGTGGAGGATGTTCTGGTTTAGCATTGTTTGGTCATTGTGTCTGCTTCGAAATGACATCATTTTTAATCAGGCTGGATTGGACGCAGTGAAGACAATATAAATGATAAAAGTGAGAGTTTGGTCTTGGTGCAAGGCATCGGTAAAGAGGAACCGTTTCTCTTTCACAGATTGGTGCCTTAATCCGATATATTGTTTGAAGACATTAAATTAGAAGATGGTTCAGGTTACAGTCCTATTCGAAGTGGAGGATGCACCTTTTTCCTATATGTTTTTGGTTCAGTTTGGAGGTGGAGTTTGAGGATGCTTACACGAAAGGAAAACTACAGCTGTTAATTCCTATTCGGTGGGGGTACATGTGGTTAATACAGCTATATTGTCTCTTGGCTGCAATGTTCTCATGCAGGGTATTTGGCTTCTGCAAGTAATGGCTCTTGTGTGTTAGTTTTGGGATTGAGCTTAGTAAATTCTTCAACCTGTTAGCTTAGGCGTAAATACCATTGTTTGGGTTTCTAAGCTTTTGGTAGAATTATTATCTATTGCTTTAACTATAACAGCTTACTTCTTGATTGAGTGTATATGGGTTAGAGCACCCTTAGTACCCTATTCAATATACTTTTGTTTATAAAAAAAAAAACACTAACCGTTAAAAGTTAAATAAAACCCAACGAAAGAACATCTCTCTGAGTAATTTATATTCAAGTCAGAGTAACTCGTCAATATTCATTTACATTCAACTAATCAACTATCCTTTACAATACTATTTTTTCTACTATTTATACAAGCCTCGCTAAATAACAGTTCACTTACAATAACCATTTAACTATATAATGCATACCTGATACCTCCCTATTTGAAAACAACTTTATCCTCAAAATTGATATAAAAACAAAGTAGAATACACTTAACTATTTCCTATATAAATGGATTTAACGTTGCCTTTTGGTCGTTACTATCCATTGCACACAAAGTCTCTAGACTGATTGTACATCCCACTTGCTACGGTCACTCACATAGCCACAAATCGGAAAAACAAAAAACAAAAACAAACGCAAGCCCAAAGCTCTCTTGTCACATCTCCATTTAGAAGTAAACCAAACTTTTGACCATGCTCTATTGTAACAAAATGGATTTGCAATGGAAGCAGTCAGAGTAAAATGACTACTTTGCATGAATTGTATTAGTGTATTGCAACCTTGAAAGTCTGCTGTGACAAGTGCATTAGACGATCTTATGTTGCCATGGACAAAATCCATCCCACTAACAGAGTGAATATGAGCAAATACCCCTAGCAGCTCCAAATGAGATCTTCATTCTGGATTTCCAATCTAGTTGAGTCCATCCAATTCTCCATCTTTCTGTCATCAAGTTAGACATGGTATAGTAAGAAAATTCGAGTATGCAACTAGCAACCATGGCATAAAGTTTATAGAGGACAAATTGTATAATGCCTAATTTTTATTCATTCAAAATAAAAGATTGGCTTACCTGGTGGATACTTATCCTTTTTAAAAGCACACATAAATATCTTGAAGCAAATTAAATGTATACATTACACAAAAGTATAAGTTATAGACATTGTGGGAAAAGCTATTTTAAAGTGAATTTAAATCTAAAGTAAGCAAGTAAGAATACATTTATCTTAGATTATTCAGTGGATTAAGATCTTTATATATTTTAATAAATCAATGGTTCATACATTTGCACTTACTTTAGAGCTAAATTCACTTTTTCAGACGTTGAAATGTGCACAACATGTTTATAATAACATTTTTGTAACCCAAACATGAAACTAGGCCAAAATAGTTGACCATAAAACAGCAGTAGATGAAATTAAGTAAGACATGAAATGAAGCTTAATATTGGCATGCTACTTGAGTTATGAAACAGGACATTTACGTTCCCAATAAATCCTTGAGGGAACACTGATACCATATAATGGTTTATATTAGATATGGTCCTCATATCTATATTAACAAAAGAATGACATTACAATCCCAATCTTGAACCTCATGGAATAATATATAAAAGAAAAAACACAATAAAAATGTTCAAAATAAGAGTAATTACCATGCATTAAGGCTGAAAAGCTGCCCTTGCTATGTAGTCGTAGATAAGTAGTTATTCCTCACTGGAATAGTAGTAAGCACGAAGGGGACAAACATTTGGGTGGTGAGTGTTAGATTATATAGTCTTATTTCTTTATTTATGTCTCATGTGTAATATAGTCTTTTACTTGTTGCCTATTTATATTTATTTCTTTTGTTATCTATTGTAACCTAGAGACTCATTTTGCATTCTAATGAAACTCTATCAGTCATTCTCATTCCCCTTTGTTCTATCTTCATCTTCTCTATGTCCTTTTACTGCGGTATTGCTTCTCTTGACATGGTATCAAAGAGCAAAGGATGATCCTTTAGCATTCTGTTGAAGTCATTGTCTTCTGTGTTAGCATATATTGTTCTATTCACAAATAGTGTTCTGCCATCTATATTCGTTCCATTCGCAAATAGTGTCTACATCCACTTTGCAGGTTTTCTATTGGCATTGTGATTATTGCCTTTGTGTTCTCTAATAAAAAAAAAAGAAAAAGAGAAAGCCTACCTTTTCACCCTTGAAAAAGGCTGCCGCGTGAGATGATGTTCAGAGGCGCAAAAGGTTAATTTGTCCAAGGATGCACTATTTCACATCACAGGTTTGAAGAAAAAAGGGGGAGCTCACTTTGCACCATCCCATTGGAAGACCTAGTGGAGTTATCCTATTTTATTCAATTCAAAAAAAGGACTCATTATTTTCGATACACTTGGTTCACACTTGGCAGAGAAATTTTTTATTCCAGCACCTACGGTATTTTGGTTCTTCTATCCTCTCTTCACTATTTGTGTTTTTTTTAGTGATTTGGAAACTTTATAATAGTAGCAATGGCCAGTGAAAAAGATGATTCTCTTCAATCTATTAGTGTACAATTGAATGGACAAAATTATTCATATTGGATTTATGTGTTGAAGAATTTTTTGAAAGGCAAGAGAATGTGGGGCTACGTTTCTGGAACCGCTGAGAAACCAAAAGATAACAAAGATGGAAAATATGCAACTGAACTGGAATCCTGGGAAGCAAATAATTCGAAGATCATTACATGGATTAATAATTCTGTCTCGCAGTCAATAGGCATTCAACTAGCAAAATATGAAACAGCCAAGGAAGTCTGGGATCATTTGAAAAGGTTGTATGTGCAGTCCAATTTTGCTAAGCAATACCAGCTGGAGATTGATATTCGGGCTCTTCAACAAAACAACACGAGCATCCAGGAATTCTATTCTGCTATGTCCAACCTTTGGGATCAATTGGCTCTTACTGAATCTTCAGAATTACAAGCTTTCAAAGCGTACACTGATCGTAGAGAAGAACAACGCCTAGTTCAATTTTTGATGGCTCTTCGGGATGATTTTGAGGGGATTCGTGGATCCATTCTACACCGTAATCCTCTCCCAACTGTTGATTCGGTGGTTAATGAGTTGTTAGCTGAAGAAATTCGCCATAAGTCTCAATCTGACAAAGGGAATGTTGACAAAGGGATCCTCCCCAATCCTAATTTATCTGTTTTTGCTTCCTTCTAATAAAGGTAAATCTTATGGAAATGTTGGTTATGATGAGTGTAGCTTCTACAAGAATAAAGGCCATTGGAAAGCCCAATGTCCAAAATTGTTGAACAAGCCACAACAAACACAGCAACCTTCTCAATGGAGACCTCCAAGTCAGTTTAACCAACGAAACATCAAGCACTTCAGGCCTCCAGCACCTAATACTAATGCAGTTATTCCTCCGTCTGACGAGAGCACATCTCTTTCTAGTCCCTCAGTAGTTGATCTTGCTGAGCAATTTCAGAGGTTTCTTGGCACACGGCCATCTGCCATGTCTGCTATGTCTGCCCATTCCAATATAGGTTTGTCCTCCTCTAGCTCATCAGGTATATCCCCATCCTTATGGATCCTTGACTCTGGAGCATGTCATCATATATCATCTGATTTAAACTCTTTTGTGTCCTTATATCCTGTTTCATCTGTACCAATCATAACTGCTGATGGAACCCCTCTGCCAGTAGCAGGCACTGGGTCTATTTCCATGTCTCATTTGTCCATTCCAGATGTTTACTATATTCCTAAATTACGTGTTAGTCTTATTTCTGTTAGTCAATTATGTGATTCTGGTTACTCAGTTATATTTTCTTCCACTTCTTGTTATGTGCAGGATTTGCAATCCCAGAGGTTGATTGGGACAGGCCTTAGACAGGGGGGACTTTATGTTTTGGATGAGCTAAAAGCTCTAGATGTTGCAGCTGCTAGTGCTGACTTGTCGTCTTTTCATTTGACCTCCTCTTCTTCTAGTTTTTATTTATGGCATTCTCGTCTTGGTCATGTTTCTTCTTCCCGCTTGAAATACCTGGCTTCTACAGGAGCTTTAGGAAAGTTACAAACTAATGATATTTCTGATTGTTGTGGTTGCAAACTTGCTAAATTTTCTGCTTTGCCTTTCTGTAAAAGTGTTTCAACTTCGGTTGCACCTTTTGACTTGATCCATTCTGATGTATGGGGACCACCCCCAACTGTTACTAAAGGTAGTTCTAGATATTATGTATCTTTCATTGATGATTGCACTCGTTATTGTTGGGTTTATCTTATGAAACATCGTTATGATTTTTCAAGCATTTATCACATGTTTCGTGCTTTGGTTAAAACTCAGCATAATGCTGTTATTAAGTGCTTTAGATGTGATCTAGGTGGTGAATATACTTCCAACAAATTTTCTGAATTACTTGCCTTTGATGGGACTTCTCACCAAACCTCTTGCACTGATACTCCTGAACAGAATGGAGTTGCTGAAAGAAAACACCGTCATATTGTTGAAACTGCTCGTTCTCTTCTTTTGTCTGCTTCTGTCCCAAGTGAGTTTTGGGGGGAAGCTATCATCACTGCTTTTCATGTCATTAACCGGATCCCATATTCTGTCACTTCAGGTTTGTCTCCCTTTTAAAATTTATATGGTTGTGCTCCTGATTATACTAACATGAGAGTTTTTGGTTCTACTTGCTTTGTTCTTCGTCCGCATGTAGAACGTAGTAAGTTGTCTTCTCGGTCAGTGATCTGTGTTTTTCTTGGTTATGGTGGTGGTCAAAAAGGTTATCGTTGTTATGACCCTGCGAATCAAAAATTGTATGTCTCACGTCATGTTGTGTTTCTTAAACATATTCCTTTTTATTCTGTTCCTTCTAGTTCACATGGTCTTACCAAAACTGATCTCATCCGTATTGACCCTTTTTCCACGGATTCAGATAATACACTTCCTTTAGTTACTCATAGTCAAAATAACTCTAATGTTGAGCCTTGCAGGGTTGACACTAGTAGCTCTGCTAATCCATAAGCCTCCCTTGTCCCCAGACCTCCCCAAGAAGCTTCTGTAATCGTGGATCCTCATCCTCCTCGGTATCCTCCTCGTGAACGTATGTCCACTAAATTACTTGATTTTGTTTATTCTATCTATTCCACTTCCTGTGCTTCCTTTTTAACCTCTATTCACAGTTTGTCTGAGCCCTCTTCTTATAAAGAGGCAGTTCTTGATCCCTCTTGGTAGCAGGCTATGGCAGAGGAACTTTCTGTTTTGCACAAGACAGATACTTGGGACCTTGTCTCTCTCCCACCAGGAAAAACTGCAATTGGCTCTCGTTGGGTATATAAGATCAAAACCAAGTCTGATGGGTCTGTTGAGAGATATAAAGCTCGTCTGGTTGCAAAGGGGTTTTCTCAACAATATGACATGGATTATGAAGAAACTTTTGCTCCTGTTGCCAAAATGACCACTATCCGTACCCTTATTGCAGTTGCATCTATCCGTCAATGGCATATTTCGCAAATGGATGTTAAAAATGCCTTCTTGAATGGTGATCTTCAAGAAGAAGTTTATATGGTTCCTCCTCCGGGTGTTTCTCATAATCCAGGCGAAGTTTGTAAATTGAAGAAGGCTCTCTATGGGCTTAAACAAGCTCCTCGTGCTTGGTTTGAAGAGCTCTCCATTGTGATTGAATCCCTTGGTTTCTACTCTAGCCCCCATGATTCGGCCTTGTTTATCAGGTGCACTCCTCAAGGTCGTATCTTACTCACTCTATATGTTGATGACATGATTATTACTGGGGATGATATTAATGGGATTATAGATTTGAAACTCCAATTAGCCCAACAATTTGAGATGAAAGACTTGGGTACTCTTCGTTACTTTTGGCGGATTGAGAGGTTGCCTACTCTCCTCGAGGCTACCTTCTTTCTCAATCTAAGTATATTGGCAACATTCTTGAACAAGCTCGTCTTTCTGATACGAAGGCAGCAGACACCCCACTTGAGCTTAATGTTCGATATGTCTCATCTGATGGTGTCCCCTTACCAGACCCTTCTTTATATCGTACTCTTGTTGGTAGCTTGGTGTATCTTACCATTACTAGGCCTGATATTGCTTATGCAGTGCATGTTGTTAGTCAGTTTGTCTCTTCTCCTACTACAGTTCATTGGGCAACTGTTCTTCGTATTCTTCATTATCTTCAGGGCACTCAGTTTCAGAGCCTCTTATTTCCTTCATCTTCTTCATTGGAATTGCATGCTTACTCAGATGCAGATTGGGGTGGTGATTCCACCGATCGTAAATCTACTACAGGGTTTTGCATTTTCCTAGGGGATTCTCTTATTTCTTGGAAGAGTAAGAAGCAAGTAGTTGTTTCTCGATCTTCTACGAAAGCTGAGTATCGTGTCATGGCATCCACCACTGCAGAAATCGTTTGGTTGCACTGGTTACTTGACTCTATAGGTGTCTCCTCCTCTGCACCCACTCCTATGTATTGTGATAATATGAGTGCCATACAAATCACTCGCAACTCAGTCTTTCATGAACGCACCAAGCATATTGAGATTTATTGTCATTTCACTAGACAACATTTTCAGCAGGGAACCATCACTTTGCCCTTTGTATCATCCTCCATGCAGATTGCTGACTTGTTCACCAAGTCACATTCCACTACACGCTTTCGTTTCTTAATTAGCAAACTCTCGATGCTTCCTGTTGATGCATCGCGAGTTTGAGGGGGGGATGTTAGATTATATGGTCTAATTTCTTTATTTATGTCTCATGGGTAATATAGTCTTTTGCTTGTTGCCTATTTATATTTATTACTTTTGTTATCTATTGTAACCTAGAGACTTATTTTGCATTCTAATGAAACCCTAGCAGCCATTCTCATTCCCCTTTGTTCTCTCTTCATCTTCTCTATGTCCCTTTACTGCAGTATTGCTTCTCTTAACAGTGAGGAAGGGAAGTTTGCAAAATCTCCACTCGCTGTTCAAATTCTGTTTTACTTATCCTTCTCGTAACCTCTTCAAAGCCACTGTTACACTCCCATCCTCCAAGCTGGTTTTATATGTTGTTCCATAGCTTCCCTTCCCAAGTGTTTCGTTCCAAGCTCTTAAATTTTTTTTTGTTACCATGACATAGGTACAAAGTATCCACCGGTTTCGCCGGTGACTAATCTGTTAGGTACCAGAGTGACGGAATAATATCGTATAGAAAAATAAGAGATGAGAAAAGAAGAACTGAACACACAATATTTACGTGGAAAACCCTCAACAAATAAGGGAAAAACCATGGGCAAGATTGTAGAAGATTTTCACTAAGTGAAAGAAATTACAAGACCTCTCTCTAAATACAAGGATAGAACAATAACACTTTCTCTTGAAAATAGGAGAATACACACTAGGAGAACCTCACAGGAGAAACAATAATCTTCTCTCTGAATTTTTCTCTCATTCACTTAGCAAGTGTTCTTATGCTTGTTGTTGTACATATCCATCATGTGCCTAGCTTTATTTATAGAAGAAGGATGGAGACAACTTGCATGACAACTTGCTTTGCAAGTTAGCCACATGGATTCTACTTGATTGAATCCAAAGCCAAATTGAATTTGGCAACTTCATTAAATAAAGCCACCAAAACCATTCCTTGCCACAAGTTGCATAATGTAGCCACTTTATTTGACTTTGACAAAAATGATTTTACTTGTTCACAATCTCTCACTTAAAGCCACTTTTGTGAGCTTTTAAAATATCTCTACCTTGCCAATTCCTTGTTGCTTACGTTTCTGATAGGCCATAGGAGGATCGACACCATATAAAATTGTCAGTATTGATTGGGATTGTCATAACATCTTCTAGGTTGTCTTTGATATGAATCTCCTGCATATCTACACTGCATTCCTCAACTACTTCTCGAACAAAGTGATATTGTACACCAATATGTTTTGTCCTGGAATGAAATACTGGCTTCCTTGCAATGTGCAAGACACCCTGACTGTCATACTACACAGTAATCATCTGTTACTTGTTCCCGAGTTCTTCCATTAACCTCTAAATCCAAATAGCTTCCTTGCATGCTTGGGTAGCTTCCATGTATTCAGCTTCTGTAGTTGACAGAACTACAACGGTCTGTAATTTGGATAACCAACTTACCGCTCCTCCTACAAGTGTAAACACATAGCCAGTAGTTGATTTTATTTTATCAAGATCACCTGCAAAATCTGTATCAACATATCCCCTGACAATAAGTTCTGATCCTCCAAAACATAATACAACACCTGAGGTTCCTTTAATGTATCTCAGGATTCTCTTAACAACATTCCATTTCTCTCTACCAGGATTTGCCATGAATCGACTGACCAGGCCAACTGCTTGAGCAATATCTGGTCTCATACATATCATTGCATACATAAGGCTCCCCACCGCTGATGCATACGATACTCGAGACATTTCCATCCTCTCCGCTTCATTGCTAGGACTCATACCTGAGGATAATTTATAATTGACAGGAAGTGGGGTAGAAATTGGCTTACAATCTTGCATGTTGAAGCGCCGTAAGACCTTCCTTAGATAATTCTTTTGAGAAAGCCAAATCTTCCTGTCTTTTCTGTCTCATTGAATTTGCATCCCTAAAATCTTGCTTGCCTGTCCCAAGTCCTTCATATCAAATTCCCTAGCCAATTGTGCCTTTAATTCTTGGACTCGATCTTTGTTGAGGCTTACCACCTCATGTCATCCACATATAACAGTAAAATGATAAAATCATCATCAGCAAACCTTTTGTAGTACGTACAATGGCCTGAACTCAGTCTGCTGTATTCAAGGCTAATAATGAAGGAATCAAATCTCTTATACCAACATCTTGGCGCTTGCTTTAGACCATACAGAGATTTGGTCAACCTGCAAACCAAGTTTTCTTAACTTGATATGCTTCATGGAGAAGGGCTCTTGTTTATCAGAGGAAAGCTCAAAGTAAAGTTGTCACTTCCCTATTGTACCGAAAGTTGCTTTCTGACTTTCCTTCTTTGTACTTGGTTTAAACTTTACAGCAACATAGGTGAGAGTACAAAGGTTTATGTTCTCGATGGTACTATGTTTCTATTCTCAAGAAACAAAAAGTTAATCAAATGAAGCAGCAAGGGAAAGAGACATATATTCCTTTGAATTAAATACACAATCGTTTGAAATAAATTCGCTTATACTAGACGGGGTCACTTTTAATATCTAGTAGACGAGCAGGTCTTTGGACGTGCAAGTTTTAACTTATCATTAAAGCGGGCTTGTCTAATGATAATGCGTCTATAGTCTCTCGTCTAGTTCCAAGATATTGGACTTGCTGTTCTCAATAGCTCGTCTGCTGATGTGGCACCTAGTATGACTTATCGTCTATTACCAAGTCTTTGGACTTGGTGTTTTTCTAGAAGTTATTTATTGGCTCGTCTACTACTATTTACTTAGACTTAGATGCTCGTCTAGCGTCTATTACCTTAGCCAATTTTTAAGGCCTCGTCTAGCGATAACTTATTAGACTCAGAATTTTACCGGAGTTTGAAGACTCGTCTAGAGGTTGAGAAATTGACCCGATACTGCAACTGTATATATATTTCCTCGTCTTATCACAACTTAGAAATCCTGCAAGCTTTCACTTCAGACAAGTTAGATCTTTGACAATACTTTGCCATACAAATTTAACCTTTTTGTTAACATCAAAACTTAAGATATTATTTAAGCCAAAACCACTTTGGTTCTAACATCATCTGGTACTCGTTCCTCATGCCTTGGTTCTGCCTCGGAAGAATCATCTTCTCTAGACTTTCTTTCTATCTCAACTGCAGTAGTTTCGTTGGTAGTGCTGTCATTTTTCTGCTCACTTTACAGTTCATTTTCTGTAAAGACTTGATTCCTGCTGACAACGACCTTGCGGGCAGTGGGATCCCACAGGCGACACCCCTTCACATTGTCAGCATAACCCAAGAATATGCATTTCCTAGATTTTGGATCCAGATTCGTTCTTTCTTGAGAGTTGTACATCACGTCCACAGGACATCCGAACACATGAAGAAAAGAATAATCAACCGGCTTTCCTTTCCACATCTCCAGTGGTGTCTTTAAATTGATAGCTGTTGATGGTGATCGATTTATCACGTAACAGACAATTTTAACTACTTCTGCCTAGAAAGATTTGTCCACTCCCATTGTTCCCAGCATGGCTCTTGTTCTATCTAGTAGAGTTCTGTTCATCCGCTCTGCTATACCATTCTGTTGAGGTGTATGTGCAACTGTGAATTGTCTTACAATACCCTCTTGTTTGCAAAATGCCAGAAAATCGCCATCCACATATTCTCCCCATTGTTTGTCCTCAAGCACTTAATTCTTTTACTGGTTTCAAGCTTTATTTGTGATTTGAATTCCTTGAGCACTGGAAACACATCTGACTTCTTCTTGATTGGGTACACCCATAATGTTATGGAAAAGTCATCAATGAATGACACAAAATATTTTGCTCCTTCCAGAGATATTTCCGGTGATTCCCACACATCAGAATGGATCAAGTCCAGTATGTTATTGCTTCAAATAGTTACTCTAGCAAACTTCAATCTATGCTGCTTACTCATCACACAGTGCTCATAGAAAGGTAAATTCACTGTCTTGAGCCCGGGGAGGAGATTGCGTTCTGCAAGGACTTTCAAGCCACATTCTGACATATGGCCTAGTCTGCGATGCCACATCATTGTTGTTTTTTCTTGGCTCGTTGATGCAACTGATGCACCTGCCTTTTACAACGTATCTCCCAGAAGCATGTATAGATTGCTTGTGAGCTTTTCTGCTTTCAATTCCACAAGATTGTCTTTCACTACTTTTAAGATTCCACCTTCAATGTGGATCTTAAACCCGAGATCATCCAATTGCCCAATGGACAATAAGTTTTTCTTCAAGCCCTTCACATGTCGAACCCCTTGTATTTTGCGAACAATACCATCATGCATCTTTAATCTGATAGTACCGACTCTAACAATTTCTAAGGCATGATCATTTCCCATGAACACAGATCCTTCTGAAATAGGCTCATAAGTGCAAAACTAATCTCGGTGTGGAGTCATGTGCCATGTTGCTCCCGAATCCATTTTCCATACATCATTGAGTTGCTTTCCGCCTTTAGATTTAGTTGCTGCTTCATTGTACAAGATTTCTCCTTTATCCGTGGTAATTGCAACACATCCTTGAGAGGTTGATGCTTCAGAATTCTTTTCTCCACTCTTCTTATTATGCCAACACCCCTTCAAGTGCCCTCTCATGCAACAATTGTAGCATTTGAGATTATTCCTTCTTCGAGATTTTGATCTACCATGATTTTGACTCCCACTAGAGCCACGTTCTGTTGATCTGCCTCTCGTAATCGTTAACGCCTCTACTTGCTTTGAACTCTCTAACATTCCTTCCTTATTCTTGTGCCTTGATTCTTCTTCAAGAATAGCACCGGCAACATCGTCAAAGCGTAGAGAGTCAGCAACATTGTTATTTGTGATGTTAATGATGAGTTGATAATAGGAATCTGATAAACTCTGAAGCATAATTTCAGCACGTTCATTGCTGCTATTTTGAAATCTGAAGCTGTAAGTTGAGCAAATAGCGTATTCAGAGTGTTGATGTGATCCGTCACCGTCGTGGTGCCATACTTGACAAAACTGAATCTGCCATTGCTAGGTGCAAATTGGTAGCAGCATTGTCATCCTTCTCTTTCCACTTTTCATCAGTGATATTTGAGGGTCTACCGTCAATTGCTTCTAGGCAATTATCCTTCCTCAGAATCGCCCTTATCTTCAATTTCCACAGGAAGAAATTACTCCCACTGAACTTCTCAACTTCAAATTTTATACGTTAACAATCACTGTAAAATTATACAACCACACGTGTGAATAGTAACCATGAACAATAATCGCAGTGGAGTAGTGACCAAGAACCAATGGCTCTGATACCACTTGTTGGGGAGTCCGGGGAGCACCTGGGAGCAACAATGGGTTAATGACCAAGACCACAAGAGACCAGAACACCACATCTCCACCCAAAACCTTAAGGCATTAGGTATATGGGTCATCTCTCTTATATATCATTCATTTAGCTCATTCCTAGCCAATGTGGGATTTAACCACTCACACTTGAATTCCAACAATCTCCCCCTCAAGTGCGAGTCTCCCACATCATTATACTTGCACCACCGTTACCAACCAACGGGACACGCCGCCTGACTCCACCGTGGTCAGGAAGACTTTCGATACAAGGATCCAATACACCTGGATCCACTCCCGCTCCCCCATCAGGAGGAACCTGGCTCTGATACCACTGTTAGGTACCAGAGTGACAGAATAATATCACACAACTAAAATAAGAGATGAGAAAAGAGGAACTGAACACACAATATTTACGTGGAAAACCCTCAACAAATAAGGGAAAAACCACGGACAAGATTGTAGAAGATTTTCACTAAGTGAAAGAAATTACAAGACCACTCTCTAAATACAAGGAGAAAACAATAACACTATCTCTTGAAAATGGGAGAATACACACTTGGAAAACCTCACAAGAGAAACAATAATCTTCTCTCTGAATTTTTCTCTCACTCACTCAACAAGTGTTCTTATGCTTGTTGTTGTACATATCCATCATATGCCTAGCTCTATTTATAGAAGAAGGATGAAGACAACTTGCATGACAACTTGCTTTGCAAGTTGGCCACATGGATACTACTTGATTGAATCAAAAGCCAAATTGAATTTGGCAACTTGATTGAATCCAAAGCCAAATTGAATTTGGCAACTTAATTAAATAAAGCCATCAAAACCATTCCTTACCACAGGTTGCATAATGTTGCCACTTTATTTGACTTTGACAAATGTGGTTTTACTTGTTCACATAATCTCCGCCGGGGAACCTGGTTGGCGGCCACCTTTAGTGGGGTCTCCCCTTCCAACCACGTTTTTTCTATCAACAAAGCTTGAACTCGAGATCTTGTTTAAAGGATCCGAGCTCAGTTTCACTCGGACCAACATAATGTTGGTATTCGAAACTCTTAATAAATCCCCAAGATTGTAACTATAAGAAGAATCTAAAAAAAAACTAGTTTTTTAGGAGGTACTTGCTTGGGTGCTGTCTAGGGTGAAGCACCATAGTAGGTGCCTCACCCGTGAAGCACCTGTGTTAGCCGTCCGATATATTGTTAAAGAAATAAACGGACGAGATTTGCTTGCCCGGCGAGGAACATGGAAACCCAACGGCTTGTTTGGGAAGCTTCGTGTAAGAATGTAGCGATTAGTTACTCAAGTCATCGGTCTCCATGCCTCTCTTTTCCTCTTCACGCAAAGTCAAATGGGTTTCAGTTACAGAAGAGCAGACTACACTTGCTAACATTATGGTCTTGGCTCTTAAATTTTAAAAACAAGCTTCTCGTCATTCTCATGGCCAATGGGGATCCAGCTGGTATTCAAATCCGATGCAAATATACCAAATTTATTTGATTATACTTTCATCTTCGTACCTCAGTGGAAAGGTTCATCCACCTTCACCGCTTCAATTTCTTTTTTAAATTAATTTCTGGGGTTTGGGTTTAAAGGTTGATGCTTTTTTGTTTTCCAAAAATATTTGGCTCGGTGAATCACCGCCTTCCCACCTCACGAACCCGCTCACGTTGGCGCTTCCCATCACCACCGCCAAAACCCACTAGCATTGGTGCTTCCAAAGAAAAAAATAGTGAAGTATATAAAAAAGAATAATCGGTTAGAATGTTCTAGACATGTTAGATGCAAGATTTGATTATTTTAATTATTACAATGTTTTAAGAGTCGGACCGGAGATAGAATCGGCGAGACCTTCGGATCATGATTCAATTGTTTCAATCTGTTCAACATCGACTGAATCGGATGACTAATAAATTAATAAATTAATAAATTATAATATATATATATATTATTGAAATAAAAAATTCTAAAAATACTTATAACTCAAATTTATTAAGATAAAAAGAGCAAGTAACATACAAGTGGACTTCATTAATTTGTATTACAAAACAATCATAATACAAATATAATGGAAAGCAATTACATTGGAATTGGCGAATTGTTATCACAGTGATGTTTAAACTTCAATTTTTTTTTTTTACTGCAATTAAACTTAAAAAAAAAAATTTGAATCAAATATGAAGTTACTATATAATTATTATTCTTTCTCCTTATCTACCTCAACTACCCCCACTCCCATCCAATCCCATAAAGTCGCCGTCCATTCAAATTCCAGAAGTCCAAAAGTTCCCTGTCTTCAAGAACGACTATCCATTCATACTTCAGCATCAATTATACTCAAGTTTTTCTATTTCCATAGCTGATACTTATGGATCCACACGTCCAAAGTTCCACACGCAATATATCTTGTGAGGCAGAGACAAGAGCGTCAGAGTGGGAAGCAAAAGCATCATTGTCGGAGGTTGAGATTGGGATCGTCGGCGGCGTACGTCGTGGGAGGCCTGGACGGCGGGACGCGTTTCTGGTCCTGATCTGCTACTGAGGTGAGATCGTGTTTCTAGAAAGGTAGAAAAAGGACACCTAGTTTTCGAACCGCGGGTCTTCAAAACCGGTCCCGATTTGACGGTTCGAGCGGTTTCGTCCTGCTTCTAGTGGTTCATTCCGGTTTTTGACGGTTCAAACAGACCAATGATTTTATGTGCCTGATCGGATCATAGACACGGCCGGTTCCTGGTTTAACCGGCCGGATCGATCCGGTTTTTAAAACACTTAATTAACCCCATCTTCAAATAATTGGATGAGATAGAGAAATTGGGTGGTCCCTTGAAATAGAAAATTTTGGAAGTTACGAGGCAAGCATGGTGGTGCGGTGGCGGATCTTGATCAAATTTTTTTTGGGGAGCCACTAACTATTAGATAAAATAATGTAAATAAAATTCATATAAACTATATATAATTTTATCAAAATTTTAAAATAACATATTAATACAAAGTAATAATAAACGTGTACCAATTTTTTTAATCCTTGCCTCAAATTTTTTTTTTAATCTTAATCATTGTTTCTTTTCAAGAAAATTGTATTACTTGATCCACTCCTAAATAAAAAAAATATGAAATTAATTATATAAAAACTCCATAAATCAACAATAAAAATCAAATCAACAAAATCTCAAGTACAACAGGATTTGCAATTGAATCAAAATGTTATTTATTTAAGAGCTCAATTCATTTGCATATAATGTTGTGTTATATTTAAGAATTTGGAAGTCCTATCACATTTTTATAATTTCATTTTAAATTGAACTCTTTTCAATTCTTTCCAATGATAGCTGATCAGGATATTGTATATGGCATTGCTTCCTTTGATATATAATTGATAAGCTATAGTATTCCATCTAACTTTTCCGGTTACACCACTTTCCATTGCATTTCTTTCCAATTTTATCTAGCCTTTTCTGATATAAACAAACAAAGGAAAAATGAAAGAGATGTTATAACTTGAAGAGTTATGATATTTTGACACCAAAATTTGATATCATGGGGGATACCCTAGTTTTGAGTAGGTTGTTTATCACTTTACTCTTTCTATTTCTTTATTTCATTGATTCACAACCTACTAAAAACTAGGATGTCCTCCCATGGTGTCACATGTTGGTGTCAAAATATCATAACCATGGAGGTTTGCAACTATAATGACAAGTCGCGTGGCATTAAGGAATTGCAATATGGTATACTAGTAAGGTTCCTGATATCGACATTGCCATTGGTTCTCACACTACATTTAGGGATTTTTTAATTAAACTTCTGGTCGCGCTGTCGCGCACGCGCCAAAAAGAACGAGAGGTTTGTAAAACTGTAGTTTAGGGCGACAACTCGGATGTCGTCTCACAAGGACTATTGAAGTGTTATTGATCACAAAAATCAGTTTTTTTTTTTTTGGGGGGGGGGGGGGGGGGGGTGGTTTTGAATGCAATTGAGAAAACAAAGTAATAACAGAGCAATAAAACAAAGCAGTTGAAAAGGTTATCAAATAGCTAAAGACGATTAATCTACTGTTCTCGAATTCCCAACTATCATCGGTTCATGCAATTCCAAGCCCTAAGCAGATTCTAATCCCCTTTCAGTTGTAGCAACAATTAACAAACGAAATCGCTACTACAGATATACGTTCCTATTCCCGAATTAAACAAACGGGGTTAAGCCCTCATGAACTAAACGAACATGAATGAACACACGCGAATTAAACAAACGCGATTAAGTATAGGAACATAACATCACTGAAATGAATCAACACAACACTACACACTCCTGAATTAAACAAACAGAAATGTATAATATGGTTTTGAAAAGGGAAAAGCAAGTAAAATAGGAATTACAAAACCTCAAGTGGAGTGGAATTCGATTACAATAGACTAATCATAGAAATTAGTTCTCCATGAAGAAAACGAAACACACAGAAAAATGTAAAAACTATGGAGAAGCAAAAGTTACTTCAATCTGCCCAGAACAGCCCTTTTATACAATTTAGAAACTAAGCCCACTCGCGAGGCGAACACTCGCTCGCGAGGCGAATATCATGAAGAGTCAGCAACCTTTGGCATTCTCGCGAGGCGAAGCATAGCTCGCGGGGCGAGAGAACTGAAGAGTCTTCTTATTACGCCCGTTATGAACATCAGGGGCCAACCGTGATGCTTTCTGACTTCCAGGCTCGCGAGGCGAGACAGAATGATTTGCATTTTCAGGAACAGTCAGTGTTCAGGGTCGCGAGGCGAGGTATTGCTCACGGGGCGAACCCGAGAGGATGCATTCTGCTGCTCAGGCTGACTTTCTGGTTCGCGTGGCGAGAAGACTCTCGCGGGGCGAATCCCCTGTCTCTTTATTCCCTCAACTTCTCCTTAACCTGAAAACAAGGAAATAGCCATAAGTGCATTATTTTTGACTCCAAACTGGCTAATTTAACCTAAAACTACTTTAGAGACTCAAAACCTTGCTTGAGGACAATCTAATCTAATTTGGGTGAAAATAGGATATAAATTGCACAAAACCCTGGTCATACTAGCCATAAAACTAGATGAGCCAAAGGCTTATCAAAATACCCCAAACTTAAACCTTGCTTGTCCCCAAGCAAACTAAAACTCAAAAATCAAAAAGACTCAAGACATGGCAAGCTTAAAGATTTAATCAACTTTGCACAAATTTCAAGCAATACATCAAAACAGTTTTCTTCAATGTTTTCCCCCATTTTTCAAGCAAAGTAATCCCCACAATCATCTATTCTAAACATTTGAGAACTTCATCATTCAAACAATCAGTAATCTAAGCAAGGGATCCAAGTTACACACAAAAGAGAGATCACCAAATTCAAACAACTACCTTCCTCACAAGGGCGTTTAATGTTTCACTCAATCGCTCAGTTTTTGTCAGGCTATCAACAGTTCACTCAATTTCACTTTTAAGAGCACTTCCCATAAATTTTATTTTCATCTCCAAATGATTCCCACAGAAAACATGCATGCAACATCAGAAGGTCTTTTATGGTTGTAATGGGGCCTGGCTAAGGATAGGATATACAAAGGTACTGGGCTGAAGTCCCTAGGAACTAAGAGAGCATGAAACAGTTTTATACATTGAATTTCCACTCAGATTCCTTTCTTCATTTTTCTTTATGCTTTGGGTGACTACAGCCATTTCTTCTAATACTTTTATTTTTATCATTTTTACACTTTTCTTTTTTTTTTTTCTTTGGCTCCAACCTTTTTATTATATATTTTTTTCTCAATCCAGAATGACATGTCACATCCTTGTAGCCACCCCAAACTTAGTTTCTTGCAACCCTTTTCTTGCTAAGATTCCATGCTCTCCTAATCCTAAGATCGGGTTAACATGGTTTTTCAGATTTTAGGCTCATAACATAAGGTTATCAAGAATTAATAGGCTAATCAGGCTCAATGGGGCTAACTAGGGAACATGCATTAGGAATGGTTATTTTTAGGCTAAGTAGTTATTTACAAAGAAAATGCCTAAATCATTTGAAGCAAACACATAAACATTCAAACCATAAAGAGATTCAAGCAAATTCGGGAAAGTGCAACTTAAAAGCGATTTCACACAGTCAAAAACATGTTGGAGGCTCAAAACCTCACCTGGACATTTTTGCAATTTGTTTGACAGAGATTCTATCCCTTGTGTGTGCTTCCTATCACCCCAAACTTATCATAAATCATGCCATCACAACAAAATCTCAAAGTTCAGTTTTCAATCACATGGGGATCACTTTTCAAAATCAAAATTTTTTTTCAACCTAGGGGGAATCATCACATCAACCATGCAATCAATCTGTGCAAAATCAATCAAAATCAATCAAACTTGCCAACATAAGACCTAACACAATTTATTCAAGAGTTAAAAGAAAAAACAAGACAAAACAAAACTACAACTAGTTCCCTCCCCCACACTTAGAACATACATTGTCCCCAATGAAACAACATGACTATAAAATCAGAGTGAGGGAAAGGAAAGGGTGCTCCCTGATCAGGTGTCAGTGTAGGTGGGAGCCTCCAAGGAGAGCTCCTCAACAATAGCATCCACAGGAACAGCAGCATCCACACCATGGAATGGCTTCAGCCTCTGTCCGTTAACCTTGAAGGACTTGTTGGTACCTGCATCTTTAATCTCTACTGCACCATAAGGAAAAACATGAGTAACAACAAATGGTCCAATCCACTTGGACCTAAGCTTCCCAGCCATCACTTTCAGGCGGGAGTTAAACAGTAAGACCTGCTGGCCCACAGAAAATTCTTTCCTTGCAATCATCCTGTCATGAAAAAGTTTTGTTTTCTCTTTATAAATCCTGGAGCTTTCATAGGCTTCTAGCCTAAGCTCCTCAAGCTGCTGCAACTGGAGTTTCCTTTCAATACCAGCTTTCTTCATTTCCAAGTTACAACCCTTGACTGCCCAATATGCACGGTGCTCAACTTCCACCGGGAGATGACATGCCTTACCAAATACCAGCCTAAAAGGGGACATCCCTATTGGGGTCTTGAAAGCGGTCTTCTAAGCCCACAGTGCGTCTTCCAGACGGTGGCTCCATTCCTTTCTATTCGGCTGCACCATTTTCTCTAAAATCTGCTTGATCTCCCTGTTTGATATCTCAGCCTGGCCATTGGTCTGTGGATGATAAGCAGTGGAAACTCTATGCACAACTCAATATTTCCTGAGTAAGGCTTCCATGGTTCGGTTGCAGAAGTGAGTGCCCTGGTCACTAATGATAGCCCTAGGTATGCCAAACCTGCAAAAAATGTTGGACCTAACAAATTTTGAAACAACGTTAGCATCGTTAGTCCTAGTAGGGATTGCTTCCACCCACTTTGAAACATAGTCAACAGCCAAAAGAATATACAGAAAACCAAAAGAAGCAGGGAAAGGACCCATAAAGTTGATCCCCCACACATCAAAAACCTCACAAAAAAGCATGGGTTGCTGAGGCATCTCACTCCTACGAGTGATGGCAGGGCTTGCTGTTTGGCATTCCTTACAATTCTTGTAAACCGCATAGGCATCTCTAAAAATTGTGGGCCAGTAGAACCCAGAATCCAGGACTTTTCTTGCCGTCCTCTGTGGCCCAAAGTGTCCTCCAACTTGAGAGGCATGAGAAACTTGTAGGATGGACTCTGTCTCATAATCCGGGACACACCTTCGAATCACCTGATCACTGCTAAACTTCCAAAGGTACGGGTCATCCCACACATAGTACTTTGAATCGCTCTTGAGCTTATGGAACTTGGATCTACTTGCACCTGCAGGAACAACACCAGCAACAAGAAAGTTAACTATGTCAGCAAACCATGGAGTTACCCCATGCAGATGTAGAAGTCGCTCATCAGGGAAATCATCTTGGATGGGAGAAGGATCCTCATCCCTTGCTATTCGGCTCAAGTGATCGGCTACCAAATTTTCAGCTCCACTCTTGTCTTTTATCTCCACATTGAACTCTTGGAGCAAAAGCATCCACCTAATCAATCTTGGCTTCGCCTCTGGTTTCTTCAATAGGTACTTCAGAGCTGCATGGTCAGTGAAAACAATAACTTTTGAACCTAGCAAATAGGACCTAAATTTATCAAGTGCAAACACAACAGCTAGCAGTTCTTTCTCAGTGGTGGTGTAATTTGATTGTGCAGCATCTAAAGTCCTAGAAGCATAATGAATGACATGGGCAGCCTTGCCCACCCTTTGTGCTAGAACCGCTCCCATAGCAAAATTAGAAGCATCACACATGAGTTCAAAAGGGAGGGTCCAGTCAGGGGGTTGGATGATGGGGGTAGAGGTCAGTACTCTTTTCAGGTAGTCAAATGCCTTCTTGAAATTATCATCAAAATGGAACATGGCATTATTCTTCAGCAGGTTTGACAATGGCAAAGCTATCTTGCTGAAGTCCTTAATAAAACGCCTGTAGAAACCTGCATGGCCAAGAAAAGAACGGATCTCGCGTACGCAAGATGGATAAGGCAATGAAGAAATCACATCAATTTTTGTAGGATCTACTGAAATACCCTCTTTAGAAATAACATGACCCAAAACAATCCCCTGTTCTACCATAAAGTGACATTTTTCATAGTTCAAAATCAGATCAGTCTCAATGCATCTTTCTAGAACTAAACTCAGACTATGCAAACATGCATCAAATGAGGAGCCATATACAGTGAAGTCATCCATGAACACCTCCATGAAATTTTCAATAAATTCAGTAAAAATGCTAAGCATGCATCTTTGGAAAGTGCCAGGAGCATTACAAAGGCCAAATGGCATCCTCCTATAAGCAAACGTGCCGAAGGGGCACGTGAAAGTGGTCTTTTCCTGATCCTCAGGGGCAATATGGATCTGGAAATACCCGGAAAAGCCATCAAGAAAGCAGTAATGAGATTTACCAGCCAACCGTTCCAGCATCTGATCTATGAACGGCAAAGGAAAGTGATCCTTTCTGGTGGCCTGGTTCAACTTCCTATAATCTATACAGACTCGCCAGCTATTCTAGACTCTAGTAGGCACAAGCTCATTATTATCATTCCTTACCACAGTGAGGCCAGACTTCTTGGGTACAACTTGCACTGGACTTACCCAAGTACTGTCAGAGATGGGGTATATGATACCTGCCTGCAGAAGCTTAGTCACCTCTTTCTTCACCACATCCAGGATCAATGGGTTTAGCCGCCTTTGGGCCTGCCTTACTGGTTTAGCCCCATCCTCCAATAGAATTCTATGCATACATCTGGAGGGGCTAATTCATGGGATGTCAGCCAATGTCCACCCAATAGCCTTCTTGTGCTTCTTCAGAACCTCCAATAGTTTTGCTTCCTGGTCAGAGTCAAGACTGGAGGAAATGATGACTGGAAGTTTTTCATTCTTTTCCAAGTAGGCATACTTCAAATTCCCAGGAAGTGGCTTGAGCTCTAAGGAGGGTGGCTGCTCAATGGATGGTACATTTGGAGTAGCCATGATGTCAAGAACTTCTGCTGAACAGACAGCTTCACTCTCACTATCACTATCACCCTGCAAAGTTGAATCAAGAAACTCAGCACAAACAGCACACGGGTTAGTGTCAGTGCAGTTAGTACATGAATATAAATCATCAAAACCAGAAATGAATGGAAAATCAGAAACAAAGTCCTCATGGGTGTCATCAATAATCTCAGAAAGCAACTCTAATTGGAAAACAGAGTGCTCCTCCAGGGGGTGTTTCATAGCATCAAAGATGTTGAACTTTGCCACAATATCACCAAACTCCATCGACATAGTCCCATCATTAACATCAATCTTAGTCTTAGCTGTCTTCATGAATGGTCTGCCCAAGATTATTGGTGATCGACTAGAATTTGTCTCTCCTGCCATGTCTAGGATGTAGAAGTCAGCAGGAAAAATCAGCTCATCAACTTGTACCAGCACATCTTCTACCATTCCCATGGGTCGGGCACTGGTCCTGTTGGCCAACTGGATGGTGAGACCCGTATACTGCAAGGGACCAAGATCAAGGTTATTAAAATGGAAGTGGGCATGACATTTATGGAGGCTCCCAAATCCAACATGCAATTTTCAAATTTCCTGTTCCCAATAGTGCATGGAATAGTGAAAGTGCCTGGATCCTTGCACTTTTGTGGTAGTGCCTGAGTGGGGCCCGAAACAGTAACTCTTTCAAGTGCAGGCTTAGACTGGATAAGAGTTGAAACATTTGTTCCCAAATCAACCCTCTCATTACTCTTCAACTTCCTCTTGTTGGTGCATAAATCCTTCAGAAATTTTGCATACCTGGGCACCTGCTTAATCACATCTAGAAGAGGAATATTTACAGCCACCTTTCTGAACACATCTAAAATTTCCCTCTCCTTGTCTTCACCACCAATCTTCTTACTTTTCTGTACTCTGTGTGGGAAGGGGATTGGCGGCACACATACTCTCTCAGCTTCAACATCAACAGTAGGCTCAGGGGTTACCTCAACAGTTTCTTCATCTTTTCCAGAGGATGCCTCAACAACTCTTCCAGATCTCAGAAATGGCACTCACAATAGGATTTGAGACATTGGGATTCACCACTGTTTGTGCAGGCAGTTGACTTGATCCTTGAGCTTGCTGTATGTTATTTATGGATGTGGCAAGCTGTCCAACCTGTGTCTGTAAGGCCTGAATACTAGCATCCATTCGCTGCTGAGACTGAAGGTTTTGTGCAGCCATTTGCTTGACCAAGTCCTCTAATGAAGGTCCAGAAGGTGCAGAAGTGGTCACTTGAGGAGGATTTTGAGGTGGTGCCATCGGTTGTTGGAATGAGTTCCCATACCGAAGGTTAGGATGATTCCTCCAGTTGGGATGGTACCTATTTGTGGAGAGGTCTGGAGTGTTGTACCGGTTCTGACTATTGCCTTGATTATAGGGATGAACTGCATAAGCTTGAGGCAAACCAGTAACTGATCCTTCTTGCAGAATGGGGCATGCTTCATATGGGTGCTTAGGAGAACTGCACATGCCACACAACCTTGCCGGCTGAACCCTATCCATTGCCAATTGCTTTACCAAAGAAGTGAGCTCATCCATTCTACTCTTAAGGGCCTGGTTGGAAGAAGAGTTATGGCCCTCATGCACACCTCTTGTCTCAACAGAATTTCTTCTGGTTGTAAACTGCTGGGAATTCAGTGACATATTTTCAATTAATTGCTTGGCGGCAGCTGGGGTTTTATCAACCAGTGCTCCCCCACTAGCAGCATCCAAAATATTCCTATCCATTGGTAGTAGCCCCTCATAAAAGTACTCGATGAGAAGTTGTTCAGAAATATGATGCTGGGGGCAACTGGATACCAAATGCTTGAATCTCTCCCAATATTCAGCCAATGACTCATTTCCTTGTCTGATGCCACATATTTCTTTCCTGATTGATGCAGCTCTGGAGGCGGGAAAATATTTCTCTAAAAAGAGATTCTTCAAATCGTTCCATGTGGTGACAGAGTTTGGCTCAAGATATAACAGTCAATCCTTTGCAGCGCCCTGGAGTGAAAACGGGAAAGCTCTGAGCTTGATGTGATCCTCAGTTACTCCCTCTGGTCTCAAAGTTGTGGAGCAGACAACCTGGAATTCCTTCAAATGCTTGTGTGGATCCTCACCTGCAAGACCACTAAACCTTGGCAACAAATGGATTAGACCAGATTTTAATTCAAAGGGAGTAACAGCACCAGAATATTCAATACACAATCCATTATAGTTAACATCAGGGGCAGCAAGCTGTCTTAATGTCCTTTGGTCACCCATATTGTCAAAAACAGTTTTAGAATTAGAATCACCACTAGTGCTAGCCCGAATTTCTCTACGGCATGTGTGCAGTGTTCTTTCAATTTCAGGATCAAAATCACACAATTCAGGGCAAGTAGACCTAGTAGCCAGACCAATTAAAAAAAACAGAAAATAAAAGAAAGTAAAAGAAGAAAATAAAATGCGAAAAATAACAAACAAGAGTCCCCGGCAGCGGCGCCAATTTTTGGTCGCGTTGTCGCGCACGCGCCAAAAAGAACGAGCGGTTTGTAAAACTGTAGTTTAGGGCGACAACTCGGATGTCGTCTCACAAGGACTCTTGAAGTGTTATTGATCACAAAAATCAGTTTTTTTTTTGTGGGGGGCTGGTTTTGAATGCAATTGAGAAAACAAAGTAATAACAGAGCAATAAAACAAAGCAGTTGAAAAGGTTATCAAATAGCTAAAGACGATTAATCTACTGTTCTCGAATTCCCAACTATCATCGGTTCATGCAATTCCAAGCCCTAAGCAGATTCTAATCCCCTTTCAGTTGTAGCAACAATTAACAAACGAAATCACTACTACGGATATACGTTCCTATTCCTGAATTAAACAAACGGGGTTAAGCCCTCATGAACTAAACGAACATGAATGAACACACGCGAATTAAACAAACACGATTAAGTATAGGAACATAACATCACTGAATTGAATCAACACAACACTACACACTCCTGAATTAAACAAACAGAAATGTATAATATGGTTTTGAAAAGGGAAAAGCAAGTAAAATAGGAATTACAAAACCTCAAGTGGAGTGGAATTCGATTACAATAGACTAATCATAGAAATTAGTTCTCCATGAAGAAAACGAAACACACAGAAAAATGTAAAAACTATGGAGAAGCAAAAGTTACTTCAATCTGCCCAGAACAGCCCTTTTATACAATTTAGAAACTAAGCCCACTCGCGAGGTGAACACTCGCTCGCGAGGCGAATATCATGAAGAGTCAGCAACCTTTGGCATTCTCGCGAGGCGAAGCATAGCTCGCAGGGCGAGAGAACTGAAGAGTCTTCTTATTACGCCCGTTATGAACATCAGGGGCCAACCGTGATGCTTTCTGACTTCCAGGCTCACGAGGCGAGACATTCGTCGCGAGGCGAGACAGAATGATTTGCATTTTCAGGAACAGTCGGTGTTCAGGGTCGCGAGGCGAGGTATTGCTCGTGGGGCGAACCCGAGAGGATGCATTCTGCTGCTCAGGCTGGCTTTCAGGTTCGCGTGGCGAGAACACTCTCGCGGGGCGAATCCCCTGTTTTTTTATTCACTCAACTTCTCCTTAGCCTGAAAACAAGGAAATAGCCATAAGTACATTATTTTTGACTCCAAACTGGCTAATTTAACCTAAAACTACTTTAGAGACTCAAAACCTTGCTTGAGGACAATCTAATCTAATTTGGGTGAAAATAGGATATAAATTGCACAAAACCCTGGTCATACTAGCCATAAAACTAGATGAGCCAAAAGCTTATCAACTTCCAATACCACGTTGTTCTGAGAGTGCTATCAAACAATTTTTTATATAGAAAAAATTGGTAAACATTACTTTGGGGGGAGCCGTGGCTCACCCCCACCCTCAAGAAGAACCTCCCCTGAGTGGTGCTGTAAGAGAGGAGGACCATTCTCTTTTCTATGGGGGTGAGTTGTGGTCGTGTTGTCTGAAAATATTGGACGGTTGACACTATCCATGGCTGATTCTGTTTGAGAAGATGAAAAATGTAACATCCCAAATTTTCCTAGTTGACTAAATAGCAACACCCAATAAATAGAAGGAGCCTATCTTTAAAGGATAAGTGTTTTAAGGGCATTTAAAAATAAATGTTATCGATTTGTGTAAGAAGAAATGTTTAGAATTAAGGTATGGGTGTATTAAGTAGTTTAAGGGGTGTAGATAGTAAGTTAAGTTTTCTTTATTAAATGAAAAGGGAAAAAAAGAAAAGAAAATAAGAAGATAAGAGAAAGGGGGAGAACATGAGAGAGAGGGACGAAAAAGCAGAAGAAAAGAAAGAAAGGAAAAAGAAGAGAGAAGGAGGAGAAGAGGGGAGGAGAGGGGGGGAGAAGGGAAAGAAGAGGAAGCTTTATGGGAGAAGAAGAGGAGAAGTAAAGGAAGCAAAGGAATGGGACTTCAATGAAGCAAGGAGATGAAAAGCTAGGTTTTAAACCATGGAGGAGGACCCAAGAACAAGAGTTGTTTCATCTCCTTCTCAAAACATAGAGGTGACATTTAGCAGCCCCTAAAACCTCTCAATGGTGTGATTTGTATGATTTTTCATGTTGATTTTGAATGAAAATGTATTATAGTTTGTTATTTGGGATTTTGGGAGTTAATCCCTAGATTAATGAATTGCATGTGCTTAAAAATGATGATTTACATGCTTTGATGAGTATGGGTGTTTTTCTTTGATGCAAGAGTGTTGATGTATTGAGATATATATACATGCATGTTCTTGGAATGCTTTGATTTGGACTATATGTTGGTGAATGAGGTTGAAGATTGAGTGTTTTATGCTTAATTTCGTGTTCTGCCCAGTACAGGGGCGTCAGGGAACTTGTGAGTGCTGGACGCGCATGAAAACGTAGGAATTAAGTTGTGATGCCTTATTATGAAATGTAGCCCTGAATGTTAGTTAAATAATGGCGTTGGTTTCATCTCAATTAGACTTTTGTAGATAAAGTTATGGTCAAAATACTGAGCAGAGGTCAAGCTGTCAGGATTAATACTTAGAGGTCTCTTCATTGAGAACTTTCACCTATAAGGAGACTAAGATAGGTCTTAGATGTTAACATATAAGTTGTATATACTCTTCTTATATTTCCAATAAGATAAAAATCAATTTGTTTGGATTGGTATAACTCTAGATATAGCCTTTGCCTTGTAAAGAGGACTTAGAAGTATGTTATAAAATGAAAGTAATGACACCTAAGAATCTAATATTCAATTTTATAGGCCCATCAATTTTAAGCGGATAATTGGGATGATAGATGAATGGTATTCATAAGAATTCATGATGTAGAAGTTCTATAACCTAAGGTTTGTAAAGAGTCAAATAATGACATGACCTAAGTGCCATAGGTGAGATGCAAGTGGCCTAGTGCCAAAGAGAATATTTAAGTGGTCCAAATGTCACGACAATAGTAAATGATTGAATGCTATATGTGTTTGAATGTAAGAATATATATGAATGATTAATTTGTTATGTGCATACGTTTTAGAATTACTTATAGAGATTTAATCCCTGTACTAGTTTATTTTTGTATTTCTTAGATAAGTAGGAATGAGATATTGACCTACAAGTAGCTCTTATTGATACTATCCTTAATATTATGATTATTAAGTGTTTATAATTCTTGTAATGTCTCCATTGATTATTGTGATTTTTAAGAGAGGGTTTCCATAACCTTCACACCAGTTATGACTGGAAATGTCTAAGTATACAAAAATGTTTTCATATCATATCTATGTCACTGAGTTTTATAACTCACTATGCTTTGGGGCTGACATTTCCAGGTAGCATATGTGGCGTTAGGAAGCATATGTGGCATTGGGAGCTCGATGGCATTTCCAAAATGCTTGACGGCTAGTCCAATAATAGCAAGAGTTGACCAGTAGTCCATGCCGGATCGGAGTCGAGTTTCGTTTCTCGCAATGAGTCAAAGTTCTTTTATGAACTAAGATTGAGTAGCCTTTTTACTTTTTCATGTGCGTTGTTTATAGAGTCCCCTTTGAAAAGATTTATTCATATGCTTCAAGCTATTAGATACTTATTTCTACTACATTAGACAATATTTTAAGAAAAGGAAATCTTTGAAACCCGCCCAAACAAGTATTTTATATTATTATTATTTTGCCTTGTTCATTTATAAGGATTTATAAGAGTATTAAGTAATGTCGTATTAGGAATCAGGGCGTTACATAATGGTATCAGAGCAGTTCGACCTTATTGGACTGTGAGTTATGTGTCTAGAGTGATCCGGCTTAGGATGTATATAGTTAATGTCTTTTGTGGTGTTTTGTACAAAGAATGGTTCATATATGTGAGCCTTAGGCAGATAACGCTTTCCATAGTTAGATAGTAGTACTTAAAACCAATTTGAAGTGATGATTTTCAACAAGTTGTATATGCGATAACATTACGATATGAGGTTTGTTTGTGCAGAAAATTTTCACGTGTGAAGACTGCACTAAGGCATGTGTATGATATGTAAGTAAATGTCGTGTATGTGACTTCCTTGGATTGAAATTCCAACGGAGGGATAGAAGTAAAAAGTTAAAGTTTAAGACATGCATGATGTGATGTTGTGATAGATATAACCCCACTTTATGCTTGAGTGGCAAGTGCTTTAGAAATCTATGGTGATTGAATTCCTTACTTGGGATATTTGTTCCTTTATAAATCTATGATAGGTTGTTGTTATAGTTGTTACAGTGGTGGTGTTGTGAGTAGGAAAGAAATGAAAAATGGTTGCATGTGGAGAAAATGTGAATCTGGAAAATTCTGGGTAAAACAGCCCTAGTGTGTGAATTAATGTGATTTATTGGATTAAATTTTTCTAGTGAAACCAATTTTAAAATGATAATGTATGTGTTGGCTATTGCTAGAAAAACTGGCATAATTTTCCTGTTTCATTTGCTTGTTTGAAAAATTCCAAAACCATTAGGTTGTTCAAGGTTCTGTTTTGAGTAACACACTATCAGAACAGCTCCAATGCGTGAATTTTCATAATTTATTATCGTCTAATTTTTCGGTGAAACCAATTTTAAATTGTTCAATGATATGTTGGTTACCTCCAGTAAAAGTTATATAATTTTCGAATGATTTTTGCATTTTCTAAAAATTTGTGGATTTCA
The DNA here is from genome assembly GCA_030762895.1 of Sophora flavescens. Taxonomy (NCBI): domain Eukaryota; kingdom Viridiplantae; phylum Streptophyta; class Magnoliopsida; order Fabales; family Fabaceae; genus Sophora; species Sophora flavescens. Next base: position 97,129,439 of record CM061068.1, on the reverse strand, counting down.
GACTGTGCTGAGTGAATATTTATGAACATATTTATGGTCATAGTTTTACAAAATTGTGAAATTCGTGTTGAGTTTTAATCCAATAGATACTTGTTATTGGGTATTTAAATGATGATTTAAGTCCCTGGAAAATTGAGTTTTGGTACTGTAGTGATCTATTTTAAGAAGACAATAAAGAGTAGTAAAAGTATGTTCATAAGAATGCATCAATGTTCTTAGTGTTCTTGTTGAACCTTTCAAAACTTGATTCTTGATGAATGATTTTGGAAAAATCAGAGGCATATGGCATTTTAGCCACTAATTCTATAAGTCATGTTTTAGTTTCTTGCCTTTGACAGTTGCACAAAGAAGCATTTCATTGAGAAATATGGTTAACTAAATGAGGTCAAGTGTAACAGCCCGATTTTCGGATACGCTGTATTAACGATAAATATATATTTATTTATATTTTTATCTGAGACTTAGGAAATGATTTTTGAGAAAACAAAATCATATCTAGAACCTACTCTATGGTAGGAAGCCCTGGTTAAAACTTGGGTTTAAAACTCAGACGGAAAGCGGTCTGCGTTTTTTTAACTGACAGTATAATTTTATACTGACAGAAAACGCTAATTTGACCCGAAAACTGAAATTTGTAGATTTTTTTTTATTTTGACCGTGAGGAATTCGATTTTCCAAATTTCTGATCAGAAATAAAATATTATGTTTATACGGACGAATTTTGGTGAAAGTTCGAACGGAAAACGATTGGTGTTTTCACTGACAGTAAGATTTTAGTGATCAGAAAACCTAATTTTGCCTCGTGAACAAAATAATGTAGGTTTTTATCACGTTTTCAACGAGATAGGATATTTTGAAAATTTTGTAAAAAAATAAGATATTAGACGATTCTCGGGTGTTTTGTCGTTAATCGGGTAATCGATGGAGCCGGGAACAGATGAAAATATCTAGATATTTAGTGAAAATATCTAGATATTTATATTTAACTTAACCATGGTTAATTATATATTAATTAAATAACCACAAAACCCATTAATCCAATTCCTAAAACACCAAACAAAGCCTAAGTTCTACCCTATAAAACCCCCCAAACCGTGGCCTTCCTCCCCGCTTCACTCATTTCTTCATCTCTTCCATTTCTTCTTCATTTTTTCTTCAAAAACCCCGTTGTTGATCCAAGAGCTCCATTGAAGAACTTGCCAAGATCACCATCATTTCTTCATTTCCTTCACACACTTGAGGTAACATGATCGTCTCCTCTCTTCTTGAATTCATTTTCTTCCTATTTCTTGAGTTTCCATTTCTTAGATCTAGAACTTTAAAGAATTTTAGAAAATTTTAGAAAAATCATAAAAATGTGAAACCAATTTCTATGATCTGGTTATGATCTCTACTATCATCATCTAAGAGTATCTAATCAAAATCATTTTCCTTCCCTATTTTCTTATTGAGGCCGAAACTAGGTATTTTTGGATAAAGGAAGTTTTGTTCAATTTTAATTATATCACGATTTATATCAACTATCTAAAGTATGTAGGTTCGAAATCCAAAAACTTGAATCAAAAGAAGTTTTCTAACCTATTTTTATATTTGAGGCCGAAACCCTACCCTAAGTGGTTGAATGATTTTTATTCCATATTTTCAACTTATAGCAATTTATCCAAGATACCTAGGACCTAAGTAATTAGTATCCAAAAGCTTAGGTTGAGAAAAGAACTCTAACCCTCATTTGATTTAAGTGGCCGAAACTAACATAAAGTGGACCTAGTTGGATTAGTTTGATTAATTGTTGTTATGCATTGTTTGGTTGAAGGAGAAACTGTTAAGCTGTGGTGTGATAACGAGGAGCGGCGAATTCGGAATTCCGGTGATAACTCGGGTGGGGGAAAGAATCAACCTATCGTCGGAATCGATAAGTAGTAGATTATATGATAATTGTGTAGGGCGACCTAAACCCTACTAGTAGTCGAGTAATCGACAAGGCCAAAATCACATTGGAAACCTTTTGTGAAACCAATGGTGATTCATGGATTGTAGGTTTATCAATATTAAGGTTGATTTTATGATGTTGAGGATGTTTGGTTTTATTACTTATTTGATTTGATTGTGATATGCTAGTTGTGATAATTTGCTTTATGTGATATTTTATGATGTTTGAATATTTTGTTGATATTGTGTTATGCATGATCTGCCTGGTTTTTAATATTGTATTTAGTGGATTTTAAGCAAAGATATATGTTGTTCAAGAGATAATGGTTTTGGGTGTGAGTTTAATGGTGATTTAGAGGTGCCTAACCTAGATGAATTATTTTAAGGAGGTGTTGTGACATAGAATATGTGTAAAGTCTTTGATGGATGGTTAAGCCACTAAGCTGTTAATAATGTGGGTTAGTGAGATTCATGTATAGGTGTTGTTGTCCACAACCGTGTATTGGTAATATAATACACAAGGACAAAAGTGTATTGGTAATATAATACACAATGACATCTGTGTATTGGTAATATAATACACTGTGTATTGGTAATATAATACACGTAAAACACATCTGTCTATTGGTAATATAATACATCGTACACCGTGTATTAGTAATATAATACACGTAATATACATCTGTGTATTGGTAATATAATACACCGTGTATTGATAATATAATACACGTAAAATCAAGAGTTCTCGCGAGACCACTTCCACCTTAGAAATAGGTGTGCAACTATGATGTCTTTGAGTAGCATGAGATTGAGGGTAGAGGATGATATATTATCTTAAGGATGATTTGTTAGTTATGTGTGCTGATTGTCTATGACAATTACTATATAATTTACTATGACTCTTTTCCGCTTTTGATGATAGAACTGTTTCTTATCCCCTGTATATTTCTGTATGTTGTATTTTATCTCCTTGTGGAATCGTACGAGAAGACCCTGTGGATGAGCGAAACCAGGAGGAGTTGGATGGAACTCCCTACGAACCTGAGGCTGGAAGACAAGATGTGACCCATGGTGATTAGGGTCTAGTTAGTTATGGCCAGTGCGTCTCGTGAGGCGTTTTTATATGTTTTGCTTTGTTTAGCTTTTGTTTTAAGTATATGCTTGTGAGGGACTGAAAGGATACCCTCAACAGTGTTTTGTAACATGATTATAAGTCTGATATGTGTATGTATAACATGAACATCATATGTTGTTTTGAATGAACTAAAGTTTGTACGCTTATTAACTTAAGTTTTAATTTTTGACGTATTTTCATATTAAGCGCACGAGTAAGAAATTAATTAATGAGGTTTTAGTCTAATAAAACACCGGGGCACGACGGGGTGTCTCATCAAGGGGATAAGTTTTATGTTTTTCCATAACTTGAGTAGTATGGGGTAAGTTGTATGCTGCCCCATTGTTTGTGCAATGAAGGGTAAGTTGCATGCTGCCCTAAGCCACAACAAAATTTATGGGTAAGTTGTATGTTGCCCTAAAGTGATAAGCAGAGGAAGGGTAAGCTGTATGATGCCCTAAGCTGCGCAAAAGAAGAGGGTAAGTTGTATGCTGCTCTGAGCTACACTAAAGAAGGGTAAGTTGTATGTTGCCCTAAACTACACAAAAGAATAGGGTAAGTTGTATGCTGCCCTAAGCTACAGCCCTAAGCTACACTAAAGAAGGGTAAGTTGTATGCTCCCCTAAGCTACACAAAAGAAAAGGGTAAGTTGTATGCTACCCTCGGCTACACAAAAGAAGAGGGTAAGTTGTATGTTGTCCTAAGCTACACTAAAGAGGGTAAGTTGTATGGTTCCCTGAGCTACACTAAAGAAGACGATAAGTTGAATGCTGCCCCGAGCTACACAAAAGAATAAGGTAAGTTGTATGCTGCCCTGAGTTGAGTGGAAGTATATGGTAAGTTGTAAGCTGCCCGATAGTTTGAAGGATAAGTTGCATGTTGTCATAAGCCATGGAAAATATAAGGGTGAGTTGTATGCTACCCTGAGCCACGATAAATATAAGGGTAATTTTTGTGCTGCCATTGTTGTGATGTAATTCAGTCTGGTTGGTTTAAGTGTTTTATGAGTCAAAGACATTGGATGCACAATGGACACAATATGTGCTAAGTCCAACTAGAGAATGTGGTAGTCCAACATGCTGAGTCCAACCAGATTGGACTTTGTATGCTAAACAGATCGGATGAAGGCTGTTGAAAGTAAATAAGGGTTGCATATTTTGATGCACGAACCAATTTATGTGATGGTGAATTCGTTCATTACTAACTAATCATGCTATGAATCAATTCAAGGGACGTACGATCTGATTCATGACTTTCAAAAAAGAATGTTATTTTGATTAGCTTTCAGTAAAACTGAGTAATATATAATGATATTGATAGTTAATATTTGTTGTGTGCTGTTTGAAGTCGTTTAAGGGAGAATAAGGTACCGGTGGAGCTATAGAGGCTCATAGTTTTACCTTATGAGACACCTCAAGTAATGGGCTTAGAAGAGTTATAGATTGATGAACTAGTAATTGCCTTGAACTTGTTATAAAGGTCATAATAGTCTTAATGACTATTATGTTTTGCTTGTGATCTTGTAAGAGAATAGTATCCAGGTAGAGTTTTCAGAAACTCATAGCAGTTGTTTTATGAGATGCTAAGGAGAACTTTATCAAGTTTTTCCAAAAACTGAGGTTACATTAGATACATATAGAAAGTGGTATAAAACCGTAGGAGAGGAACCCAAGGATGTCACTACCAATGGGAAGTAAACTCCAAGATAGAGTGAGATGTGGCAAGATTACCAACTCTAATATAGAATATAAAAAAAAAAATCATAGTGGTGCAACGGAAGTAAGATTATGATGATGTACAAAGGAAATTACAATTTATAGTTATTCAAGTCAACTTGTTAGAATGCATTTGAATCATGATGAGATATTGAAAATTTAATATCCTTTAGTCGATGTTCAATGATATGTTGGTTACCTCCATTAAAAGCTATATAATTTTCGGGTGATTTTTGCATTTTCTAAAAATTTGTGGATTTCAGACTGTGCCGAGTGAATATTTATGAACGTTTTTATGGTCATAGTTTTACAAAATTGTGAAATTCGTGTTCTGAGTTTTACTCCAATAGTTACTTGTTATTGAGTATTTAAATGATGGTTTAAGTCCCTGGAAAATTGAGTTTTGGTACTGTAGTGGTCTATTTTAAGAAGACAATAAAGAGTATTAAATGTATGTTCATAAGTTTGCATCATTGTTCTTAGTGTTCTTGTTGAACCTTACAAAACTTGATTCTTGATGAATGATTTTGGAAAAATCAGAGGCATATGGCATGGTAGCCACTAATTCTATAAGTCATGTTTTAGTTTCTAGCCTTTGATAGTTGCACAAAGAAGAATTTCATTGAGAAATATGGTTAACTAAATGAGGTCAAGGGGATAAGTTTAATGTTTTTCCATAACTTGAGTAGTAGGGGGTAAGTTGTTGCCCCATGGTTTGTGCAATGAAGGGTAAGTTGCATGCTGCCCTAAGACACAACAAAATTTATGGGTAAGTTGTAAGCTGCCCTAGAGAATATAGATGAATGATATAATTTGTTATGTGCATACGTTTTAGAAGTACTTACAGAGATTTAATCCCACTACTAGTTTAGTTTTGTATTTCTTAGATAAATAGGAATGAAATATTGACCTACAAGTAGCTCTTATTGATACTATCCTTAATATTATGATTATTAAGTGTTTATAATTCTTGTAATCTCTCCATTGATTATTGTGATTTTTAAAAGAGGGTTTCCATAACCTTCACACCAGTTATGGCTGGAAATGTCTAAGTATACAAAAATGTTTTCATATCATGTCTATGTCACTGAGTTTTATAACTCACTATGCTTTGGGGCTGACATTTCCAGGTAGCATATGTGGTGTTGGGAGCTCGATGGCATTTCCAGAATGCTTGACGGCTAGTCCAATAATAACAAGAGTTGATCAATAGTCCATGCTGTAACAGCCTGATTTTAATTATGTTGTTTAACCGGTTAAAATATAATTATTTATATTTTAATCTGAGTGCAATAAAATAATTTTTAATCAAATAAAATCATATTCATAATCTATCTTATGGTAGAGGGTTACGGTGAAATTTTGGGTTGAAAACTAAGACGGAGCCCGGTCTGCGTTTTCACTGACAGTAAGATTTTATTGAGCAGAAACCCTAATTTTGACTCGTGAACGAAACCATTAGGTTTTATATTTTGTTCCAGAGTATTTTACAAGTTTCAAAAAAATTCATTAGGAATGAAATAATAATAAATTTATTTGGGTGTAATCTTTAAGAAAAAGTGTAAAACCTAAGTCGGGGGATAAGTCGGGTAAACGACGGAGTCGATTATGGAGCTAAGGTATTATGAGAGATTAATGTAGCAGAGAGGACAAGGAGTCTGGCCTTAAATTTTAGTAATCGGAAATTTTCAAGTGAAATGACCAAAATACCCCTAAGCTTAACCTAACCGGCGTTGAGTTAAATTTTAACCATGGTTAAGGAACCAAGGTTAGTTTGTGTGGACTAGGAGCTGCCACACCATTCAATTAATATGAGCCACATGATTTTAATCATAGTTAGCAACATAACCCTAGTTAAGTTAATTATTAACCATAGTTAATCATATATTAATTAAATAATCACAAAACACATTAATTCAAAAGCTAAGAACCAAAAAAGGCCTAAGAACTATCCTATAAATACCCCCAAACCACCCCCCCCCCCCCCCCCCCCCCCCACCCATCTCTTCATCTTCTTCACTTTTATTCAAAAACTCCATTGTTGATCCAAGAGCTCCATTGAAGAAGTTGCCAAGTTCATCATCTTTTCTTCATCTTCTTCACACTCTTAAGGTAATTGGATCATCCATGATCATCTCATCTCATCTCATCTCAAGATTATTAATCTTCTTATTTCACATTTGCATTCCTAGATCTAGAACTTCAAATAATTCTAGAAAATTGTAGAAAAATCCTTTTAATGTGAAACCAATTGCTATGATCTCTAAATGACTCCTACTATCATCATCTAAGAGCTTGTGATCAAAATCATTTTCCTTCCATAATTGCTTGAGTGGGCCGAAACTGTGTTAGAAAAGGGGTTTAATGTCTTTGTTTCATTTTTAAAATCTAATGCTTGATTTAAGCTCTCTAGTATGTATATTATCTAAATCTAAGAGCTTGAATCAAAAGGAAATTTCCAACCTATTTTCTCTATGTTGGCCGAAACTTACCCTAAGAGATTAGATGATTTTTAGTTCATATTTTCAATTTATAGCATTTTATCCTGACTATCTATGACCTAAGTAGTTAGTATCCAAAAGATTAGAATGAGAAAATGATCCTAGCCCTAATTGGAATTGAATGGCCGAACCTAGCATAAAGTGGGCATAGTTGGTTTTGTTGAGTAATTTGTTGATTATGTTGTCTGGTTTAAGGTGAAACTGTTAAGTTGTGGTTTGATAATGAGGAACGTCAGATTCGGGATTCCAGTGATAACTCAGGTGGGGGAAAGAATCATTCTACCGTCGGAATGATAAGTAGTATATTCTATAATAATTGTGTAGGGCGACCTAAACATACTAGTAGTCGAGTAATCAACAAGATCAAAATTACATTGGAAACCTTTTCTGTAAAACCAGTGGTAATTCGGGGATTGTAGGTTTATCAACATTAGGTTGATTTTAAGTATTTGATGATGTCTGACTTTATGCTATTGAATTTATTGTGATACACTGGCTGAGGTATTCTATGGCATGTCACGTATTATTTTTGGTATTTGAATATTTCCTGATATTATGTTATGCATGATCTGCCTGGTTTTTAATATGGTGCTTAGTTGATTGTTAAGCGAAGATATGTGTAGTTCGGGTGTTGTTGGTTTGGGTGTGAGAATAATGGTGACTTAGAGGTGCCTAACCTAAATGATTTATTTTAAAGAGGAGGTGTGACATAGAACATGTGTTGAGGCTTTGATGAAAGGTTAAGGCACTAGGATGTTGTTAATGTGGGTTGGTGAGATTCATGTGCTTTCATTGTTGTTCACAACCGTGTATTTGGAATACACGAGGTCAGGAGTTCTTGCTAGACCGTTTCACCTTAGATATAGGTTGTGCATCTATAGTGTCATTGAATTTCATGAGCACCCTCGAGAGTGGACAGGGTGTGCACTGGGATAATCATGTAGCTATAATGTAATTGCTTTGCGTGAGCATTCTCACCATGGAAGAGAATGTGCACCAGGAATTTGGAACCTGTCGCTTGAACAATTGACTGACATTCCCAGCGAGGAATGTGTGAAGGAATTGGTAGTGGCCACATCAACATAAAGTGTTAGATTGCATGAGTTGAGGGTAGAGGATGATATATATTAAATTATGGATGATGGTTGATTTAGAGTAATGTTTGTCTATGACTTTTGTTATATTATATACTATGACTCTTTTACGCTTTTTGATGATAGAATTGGTTCTTATCCCCTATATTTCTGTATTTTTGTGGCTACTTTATTTACGTTAGAAGACCCGATGGAGGAATATGTTGCCGACGAGCTGGACGAAACTCTATATGAAACGGAGGTTGCTGAGGAGTTGGATGGAACTCCTTACGAACCAGAGGCGGGAGGTCGAGCTGTGACCCATGGTGATTAGAGTATTGATAGTATGGCCAGTGTGTCTAAGAAATATTTTTATATGTTTCCGCTAAGTATGACTTTTATTTAAGTATATGCCTGTGAGGGATCCTGCTGAGAGGATATCCTCAACAGTGTTTTGTATTATGTGTAAAAACATATGTGTGTATTCGCATTATAAATATGGTGTGTTGTTTTTAATTATCCAAAGTTATATGCTTATTAACTTAAGTTTTTAATTTTTACGTATTTTCTCGTTAAGCGCGCGACTAAGTTATTAAATAATGAGGTTTTAATCTAATAACACAACGGGGTGTCTCACATGCCAGATCAGAGTTTCGTTTCGTTTCTCATAATGAGTCAAAGTTCTTTTATGAACTAAGATTGAGTAGCCGTTTTACTTTTTCATGTGCGTTGTTTATAGAGTCCACTTTGAAAAGATTTATTCATATGCTTCAAGCTATTAGATACTTATTTCTACTACACTAGACAATATTTTAAGAAAATGAGATCTTTGAAACCATCCCAACCAAGTATTTTAAATTATTACTAGACCATGTACCCGTGCGATGCACGGGAAATCAATGTTTCAGGGTATAATTAAGATTTTCAAAATTAGCTTTCAACATCAACAAATCTAAATGAAAAAAAGCCACAATCTTAGGGAAAAAAGTACTGAATAAACAATGAGTAAGAGATGTTGTAATGTACAAAATAAATTTAATAAATGTTATGTCACCTGCCTATGTTAAATTCTGAAATACTTCTTTATATACTACATTGGAGGTGGAATTTGAAATGCGACCTTCATTGTCACATACCAGTATCTTCAAGCCTTGACGTGATGTAACCCTTGATAAAGCAACATATATACAACTGCCCATGTGAAAAAACAGATTGTGGGAGATAAATGCCCACGTGTTTTAGGGATTGTCCTTCACTCTTATTTATTGTCATTGCAAAAGAAACAACCACAGGAAATTGTCTATGTTGGAATCTGAAAGGGATCCTGATGTCAGATGGCATCAATGACAATCGAGGAATAAGAACCATTTGTCCAATATTACTTCCGGAAATGATTTTTGCCTCCAAAACATAGTTTCCCATATGGGTAATGATGAGTTGTGTGCCATTGCATAATCCAGAAGACTGATCAATGTTTCTTAATAACCTGATGGGAACACCAATTTTCATCTTCAATTCATGATCAAGAAGTCCTGATGAAGTAATGGTATTCAAAAATTCAGGAGTATGAACATCATCTGGTCTATCAACATTTCCACTAAGGGAGCATGGGCTGTCAAAACTCAAATAAGTTTTCATTTCCCCGTGGATCAATGACATCATATAATCATTCAATTTATCAAGCACATCATTTTTTGGTGCTAAAGTAGCCCTATGTTGAAAAAATGATGGATCATTCATATTCTCCAATAGGGATGGAAAAGTACTATCCACAATAGAGGCAAGGGGGTCACCCGAATTTGTAATCAACATGTCATCCGGTATATCAATGACAATCTCTCCATCATTGATTTGACCAATGGTGTCATTCCCGATTCTCAATACCTAATATGAGAATTTTTTTCATGTCTTCAACACTAATACCTGAAGAACCACACTGAAGTCTCATATTCTTAGTTAAAGTTAGGACACGACAAAATTGTTAGAGGTATGAAGCATTATTACTCGCATGAACAACATCTTGTCTTATTCCCTTCAGAATGACTGGAAGAATTTACCTAAAATCACCACTCGCAAGAAGTCCTGATGAAGTAATGGTATTCAAAAATTCAGGAGTATGAACATCATCTGGTCTATCAACATTTCCACTAAGGGAGCATGGGCTGTCAAAACTCAAATAAGTTTTCATTTCCTCGGGGATCAATGACATCATATAATCATTCAATTTATCAAGCACATCATTTTTTGGTGATAAAGTAGCCCTATGTTGAAAAAATGATGGATCATTCATATTCTCCAAAAGGGATGGAAAAGTACTATCCACAATAGAAGCAAGGGGGTCACCCGAATTTGTAATCACCATATCATCCGGTATATCAATGACAATCTCTCCATCATTGATTTGACCAATGGTGTCATCCCCGATTCTCAATACCTAATATGAGAATTTTTTCATGTCTTCAACACTAATGCCTGAAGAACCACACTGAAGTCTCATATTCTTAGCTAAAGTTAAGACACGACAAAATTGTCAGAGGTATGAAGCATTATTACTCACATGAACAACATCTTGTCTTATTCCCTTCGGAGTAACTGGAAGAATTTGCCTAAAATCACCACCCAAAACCATAACCCCCCCCCACCCCCCAAACCACAAAAGGAAGATTCAAACTATCAGCATTATAAAATCGAAGTATATCCCTGAATATTCTGTCAACGGCTTCAAAGCAGTGCTTGTGACATTTATGGGAATGACAAATCTAGAATGTGCCGTCCTACCGCCAGGAATAAGCAAGGTTGTTATTCCACTAGATGCATCTGTCAAAACAATTTCTCCTTTAGATCTTATAGCTGCAGCAATGGCTCTCCATATAAATTTTTTTCTCATTCCACCATATCCATGAAGAAAAAATAGTCCCCCCATGATTTTCATCCACACTTCGCATTATTGTGTCATATATTTGGCGTTGTTCAACAATCATTGTGGACAATAGCTGTTCATGTTCTGAAGCCAAAGAATGTCTGTCATAGTTAAGCTCATCATAAATAAACCTATTTTGTGATTATGAAATTAATGACATGTCAGGCTGAGGCATTGTTGAAAAGTCAGTAAAACTTCTATTGTTACTCTGCAATAATTTCTCTATTTCTGTGAGGGTAAGATTCTTCAACTCTTCCTCCGATAAAATCAAATTTGACATAAAATTTGAAATGCAAGTAACTTATAATTACTGAAAAGATTATAGCAAAATAAAGAATCTATCTGTATGCTTTTGAAAGGATCTGTCACAATATATATATATATATATATATATATATATATATATATATATACACACACACACACACACACACACACTTTTGAAAGTAAATCAATCTTTTAATAGAAATCTTTTCTTAATTGATTCAATTCTAAGTAAATTAATCGTATTTTGAATCTATCAACCATTTTAAATTAAATCAATTCTGTTTATTATTTCTCAAATCTGATATTTTCTATTCTATTTGAAATTTGAAATTTGAAATTTGAAATTTGAAATTTGAATCAAAATTATATCTTTCATTTAATACATTGAAGAAAAATATTCTAATTAGTGATAAAAATATACAAAATAAAAATTAAATATTTTTTTTATCAAAATCATCAGATATCATTCCAACCACTATATTTTTAGAAATCTTATCTAATTTGATTCCAAAAAAGATACAAAACATAAATTTCATTCATAAGAATTTAATTTTTTGACTTCAAAAAAAATTCTGTAGCACAAAGTAATATAAGATCTTTTATATAAACATAACATGAAGATTCACGTACAACAAAATAAAATTGAATTTAATAAATTTATCAATTGTTTTAGTTTTACATATTTTATGATGTGACAACCAATAATATAGATAATAATAAGTTAATTCCATTTATTTTATTAATTCTCCAAATTGGAAAAAACAAATAAGATAAACACAAAAGATACTTTTGAAAGCATCTGTCACAAATTTCATTAATACTCAATTAACACTTATTTCATTAATACTCATTATAGAGCCTACCTTTAAGTTTTTTTTTTTTCTCTTTTTTGTCTCAAGGTCAAACGTTACTTACACTCGCATATTATATATAGGAAAGTGCAAAGGGAGGCATGCACTATATGCATGTTTATCAAAGTATCATCAAGTGTAGTTGATTTTGATCCTCAGTAAAGCTTATTTATTACAGTAAAACAAAAACTTAAGTATGGAATTGGGAAAGCAGAAAAAATAACACAACCAAATATATGGTTATCAATGTCATTGAACAATTGAGACCAATCCAAAAGCTAAAATAACAAACTCCAACCATAATGCAAAAGATATTAAACAAATATCTTCTGAAAATTCTGAAAGTTAACTTAAAAGTTAATGGCGGAAAGCACCAAGACCATCCCATCTAATTAAGTAATTAAGTAATAAAACTTTAAATTAAAAGGCCACAAATTCTCAAATAAAACTCCAACACTCATTCATTTGGTTCCTTCAACAATCCTTGGCATTTTTGTGCTAGATGTCTGTGTTTCACCATCTTCAAACTTGGAAGATACATCCATATCATCCAATTATCTTTTTTCACCTTTCTTGCATGAAGGAGTGTGGGACAGATCATCCTCATAACACTCCTAAAAAGTATAGAAATAGACAAAATAGTTAAAAATTAATACATAACCCATATGATCAATGCATTATATGTTGTATAGGATTGTGTTTGATACTTACCTCATAATCGTGTTGTCCCACCTGTGACATATTTGTTTCGACATTATTGACAGCATCTTCAATAACTTGCAGTCAATTAAAATGTCCTTTGAGTTGATATCACAGTATATCAAATACTTTCCACATGCAATTATATATCTTATTTATATTTATATAATAAGATGTGACCTTGCAATTGTCATCTACTTGTGGGGAGGGAGAATCCTTGGTACCAGCATCATCATCTTCATCATAGTTCTAGAACAAGCATAATGTAGTTAGACATTAAAAATATAAAAGATAATGTACCATTAAAAATATTTGCTCCACACATTTGTAGAATCACTATAATATGATGAATGTCCTCTTCTTTATCGAAATAGGTATATCTCCTCAACATATTCTCCCCATAGAGTACATGTAACTTTATTGTTTCTATCATAATTACATTTGAACATAATACACTCGTCAAAATAAAGAAATGCAATGTCATATTTTATTTTTTAATCTAAAATGAAAATATATTATTTTTTAATATATTAAATAATAAAAAATGAAAGTTTCTTAACTTAACTTCAACAAATATCATACCAACCACCATAGTTTTTAAAATCTTATATTATATGATTTCAGAAAAGACAATATACAAAAATATTCATTGATAAGAATATAATTTTTAAGCTTTGAAAAATCTTTAGTATTGATCCATATAAAAACTTATACGTAAAAAACCAAGATTCTTTTAAAATATAATAAGTCATACCTTAGACATTTATAAAAATCAGAATATAATGAGAACAGAAAAATATAGAAAATAATAAGTGTATCACATTTTATAAATTCTATAAATTACTCCAAATCTTCAAGTACTATTTCTATTAGCATTTTTTCCCCATTTTTCTCCATTTACTTAAGAGCATCCTTCTCCACAACATGTCCGATTACATCTAACAATTAAGGGCAAACAAAGACAATATATCAACAATTTTAAATATTTTTACCAGAAAGGATTTCAGGAAAGGAGACAAAATCGAAATGAAGAGTTGGTATTGTGTCATCTACTATTTTTTTGCAGTCGGTACCGCGAATAAAATTCAGCTTAAACTTATGCCTTGACGTCTTGACCTTCAAATCATTTTGAGCGACCATAAAATTTTCAACAAAATAGACAGCACCTTCTTCCATATATGACTCAAACTTTGGTATGATTCTACCTTTGACTGTAGCATGTATCTTGTTAGACTTGCATTTTAAAAAAGAAAATAAAAGAACATGTTAGTGAGGCATTCATCGACAAAAGGAAACAAATGAATTAAATACATTTATACATTAATGCACAAAAAAATTACTTACTTTTTCATCAAGGAAAATCATCTCAATACTACCGGTTTGCAAATGATTCTTGAAATCGGCTAGTTTCCACATACAAATCACACGAACCTTGATCTTCCATTCGGTCCTTCTAGCCACAATGTTATTAACTAAAGAAATTGTTGATGCCATTCTACAAAGTCTGAAGCGGAAATATCATTATTCAAAATCAATCCTCATATTTTAGCTCATCAAAATCAAATTGTTGTTTTGGCTTCAACGACTCGGGGGGCGGGGGCGAATTGAGTTTTCTTAAAAATATTTCCCTCTTAAAAACTTTTCACAAAAGCTTTATAAAGCAGAGTTGCGGATTAGTGTTCTCAGGATCTTTTTTATAAAATCGATGAAGGGTTTTTACAAGATCTTGAATAGAAGGTGATGAGGATAAGAAAGATTAATAACGAATAGGTTCAGGTTCAATAACTCAGTAATAACAAAATACAGTTTATGCAGATCAAGAACAGAAATTATATTTGAACATTAAACATCAAAATCATAGGTTCTTGATCATAAACAGAAAGCAAGGAGTTTGAGTTTTGAGATACCACACAACCAGATTTATCATGGTTTAGTCACCTCCACTGTGACCTGCATCCAGTTCCCACTCCACATATGAGATTTCACACACCAACACACAAGCTTTGCCAGGTAGCTTGAAAAACCTTTACACCACAGAGCACTCTTTCACCTCGAGATACCACACTCTTGTGAAGAGCCTCAATATTCAACCTTAGGGATACCTCACCCTAATCACTCAGAGAGACTCCCTCTCTCTTTACAATCGAAAAGTAAAACAAAAGTTAATTCCTAACTCTCAATAGTCAGATAAACAAATTGAAGCACTTATGAGAACGAAACACTATTTTCACAATAATCTCAAGGAAGATGATGAATGACTTTCACAATTGATTTCGTAAAATTGTGATATGTTATGATATTCGTATATGTTGTAAAAGTATTCCTTTGATCCCTCTTTATATAGAAAACAGGTTATAGTCGTTGGGATCAATCAAAACAGATTTGGATCTGATTTAACAGAATCTGTTTTCTTGATTCTGGTTCTTGAAATAAGATTCTGATATTTCTTGTTGAATTCGTGTCCATAAAATAACGAGTCCATTTGAAAAAATAGCTGCGTCCATTTTGAAAAATAGCCGCGTCCATTTGTCACGTCAGCAGACGGGAGTACTAAAACAAAGTAATTGGACGTGCTCCAACTAGTAGACGAGCGCTTGTATTACTTTAGTAGACGAACGCTTGTGTCACTTTAGTAGATGAGAGCTTCTGTCACTTTAGTAGACGTGAGCTTCTGTCACTTTAGTAGACGTGAGCTTCCGTCACTTTAGTGGACGCCAGCTTTTACCACTTTCTTGGACGCCAGCTTTTACCAGTGTTGGACGAGCGCTTCTGAAATCTTATTTCCAAAAATCATTTTCATTAACGAAAACTTATTCCTTTTAATGTAGGTTATGAAAATTGATTTTCTTCATGCATCTTTCTTAATTGAGCTATTTGTGAATAAGAGATTTCATCTCTTATAAATTATCTAAGACTTAACACTAATTTCTTCGTTTAAGCTCTTGTCTTGATGATTCCTTGATCTTCGTCCTTGCTCTTTGATTCTTCCAAGTTCTTCCTTGAATATTCTCCTTTGATTGCTCACTGAACTTATTGAATATTGCTTGATACCCGTCTTTACAATTTGACACTAAAACACTTGCATGCACATTAAGTTGTATTTGTCATATATCAAAATCTCGAAGTCATTTAGTCTAACACAAATAATCATCTAAAATACCAAAAGTTTAAAATAAAAAAGAGACAAAATAATAAAGGAAAAAAAGAAAAGAAAACAAACATTCAGCTGTACACCAATGGTCTAATGGTGGACAATCTTCATGCAAGGTATTGTGTGCAGTGCATAAGAGACTAAAACACTTAAATAATGAGAATTAAAAATGGCAATAAAAATAATAATAATATCATAATCACAATCATAATAACCACCATCATCATCAAAAGAAGAATAATACTAATAATAATAATTATCATAATTTCAATCAATCATGATTTGATTTTGTGGATATTTTTGAAATTAAGATCAATTTAACCTTGGATAAATATGCAAAGCAATAAAATAAAATTATTACTCATATAAAAGAGCAACATTATTTGAATACCAATCAGATTTTCGGATATCATATAAATAAATTAATCTGATTTCAAAAGATAATAGAAGATTTGATTAATGATTTCAAATATGAATCAATTTTAATTAATTGAGTGAATTCAAATTTTTGAAATAATTTCCTTCTTTGGAGTAATATTCAATGACACCATTTATTCAAGATAGATAAAATTTTATGAAATTACATTTCTATTATTTTTCTTGGAGGGAGAATATTTGAATTGAATCAATTTTAATTATTTGACTCAATTTAAATTTTTGAAATAATTTCCTTCCTTGGAGAAATATTGAATGACACAATTTATTGAGGATAGAGCAAATTTTATAAAATTACCTATCTACCCTTTCTCTTGGAGGGAAAATATTTCAGCCACTACCTTACTATAATAATTTCAATCAATCATGATTTGATTTGGTGGATATTTTTGAAATTAAGATTAATTTAACCGTGGAAAAATATGCAAAGCAATAAAATTATTATTCATATAAAAGAGCAACATTATTTGAATACCAATCAGATTTTCGGATATCATATAAATAAATTAATTTGATTTCAAAAGATAATAGAAGATTTGATTAATGATTTCAAATATGAATCAATTTTAATTAATTGAGTCGATTCAAATTTTCAAAATAATTTCATTCTTTGGAGTATTATTCAATGATACCATTTATTCAGGATAGATAAAATTTTATGAAATTACATAACTATTATTTTTCTTGGAGGGAGAATATTTGAATTGAATCAATTTTAATTAATTGTCTCAATTCAAGTTTTTGAAATAATTTCCTTTCTTGGAGAAATATTGAATGACACAACTTATTCAGGATAGAGAAAATTTTATGAAATTACCTATCTACCCTTTTTCTTGGTGGGAAAATATTTCAGCCACTACCTTACTTTTATATATATTAAGATTATTTTGCCTTGTTCATTTATAAGGATTTATAAAAGTATTAAGTAATGTCCTATTTGGAATTAGGGTGTTACAAAAAAGCTTTGGATTTCTTTTTTTTAAAAAAAAAGAAAAATATCTTTACCTGGTCAATTGGCTATAAAGGGTGACTTTTGTGCTTCACAGGTGAGGCACCTAACAAGGTACTTCACCCTAGACAGCACCGCTTGCTTATTATAGTTTGCTTTATCATCTTCAGGATAAAACTTATTATTTCGTTCAATGCAAATAGCCTTCTTAACTTGATGGTTAAATCCCCCTAAGAATCTCACTTCACTTGTAAGTAACCGATGACAGGATTTCTCACTCACCAAATGCTTCATTCCCATTTCCTTGATTATTCCCTGCTTTGGCTTTGCACTATACCACAAGAAAATGTAATGTGAAACCGCCTATCCTAAATTTTGCAGAAGTATTGCTAATGAAAGGTAAACATATTGCAAAGTCAAAGCTTTTCAAAATTAATTTCAACCGGAACATATGCATAACATTGTTAAATAATGGGAAGAGAGTAAAGAATTTTCAGGGAGATGAAAGTGGTTATGTGGGTAAACGACACAGAATTCGTCATTTCAACAAATTATTGTACAAGGGTTCAGGATCAAATCAAGGAAACAGTTACAATATTGGCGCCGCGGGGGGGGGGGGGGATTAAAGTGGAAATTGAAAAAGTAGGATATAACTTATTGAATTAGGCTATCTTTCGAAGTTTTTATGAGATGGAGTGGAGTGGTTAATGATGGAATGATTAGTAATGAAGTGGAGTGAAAAGGCAAGTATCCCACTTCATTGTTTGGATTAATGAGGGATATAGAAGAAAATCTCAAACCCCCAATTTAAAGGGTATAAAAATGAGGGTTTGGGATGAAGTGGAGTGGTTTGAATCACCATCCTAAACCATCTCACTCCATTAATGAAAACACTCCCAAACAATGGGTTAATGACTTTACACCACTCCACTCCATTACTAATCATCCCACCCCATCCTCTCAAACATACCCTTAATCTGTCGGTCTTGAACTATTTGAGAATTTTCAAACATAACCTTATACTTTAAAAGTTTGTAATCGGACTCTTGAACAAATAAAAAAAAATTCTAATGGGGATGCTAATATACTTTTATGTTACGATTCCAAAAAGTACAATAACCTATTTGAATTTCCTAAAATGTTTAGATACTTATTTGAATTTTTTTCAAAATATTAAGAGACCCACAAATAACGAGTGGATTGACCACTTAGCAAAACCATAACAATTACTAATGGACGAGTGTACGACTAGGAAGTATCCAATTACATATTTTTTATATGTCCAGGGATCCAATTACAAACTTATAAAGTATAGTTCTTATTTGAAAATTTTAAAAAGCTCAGGAAGTTACAAATTAATTTAACCTTTGGAAAACTTTGCAATTAGTGGTACCCTGTGGAAAACTTTGCAAAATGCAACGACATTCATTGCTAAGGTTGAGCTAAAGTATTCTAGCTATATTATTTCCTTACAAACAAAACAAAGCATATATGGACAAGAAAAATGTAGAAATTTTGCAACAAAATGAACATCCGTCTTTTTTTACCCTTTTCCATTCGGTGAAAAAATTGTTGGATGTTTATAGGGTAGGAGAGGGGGGTCCTAATTCTTCCATATCTAGGACATGTTAATTAGAACGCTGGCAGCTTTTAAGTATTTACATATAGGACAGATGTCTAGAGTAGACGCACAAATAGTACACAAACACAAGTGCCTGCACGGCAAGATCAGCACACACGACTCTTCTTTCCCACAGTTCCTGCACAATCTGCTATTACTGCTGTTACTAATACCACTGTGACCGCCGCCACTATCCTTATCCTTCACCCCTGGGCACCCTGCTAACGTGCGCCACCCTTCCACATTATTACTCACTTCTTTATTATCATCATCATCATCACAATCATAACCGTCCGTTACTTGGCCAGCGTCCTGCTTAGTGCCAATAATAGGTTCCATTACTTGCTCTGAAGAATTAGAAGATGAAGCCCTTGTGTCTTGTCTGTTGATCAAGGGAATTTTACTAACAGCACTAAGTATTCTTCTAACCTTAAGCAATGTCTCCTTCTGATCTCTTGCTGCCTGAGCTTGCATATCAATATTGAAGAACTTCTCAATTGAGTTTACCACTGCCACCAATTTTTCTTGGTAACGAACCCTTGCAACGTAATTAAACCTGTAAATATTTGAGCACTTATAAACAAGCTTTGTTCCCTCTTGCATCTTTCTTATCAATGACTCTAATTCTTCCTTTGGACGCCCCAAGTCATTGTTGTGCTGTTCTATCTCTTTGACCACTGGAGCTATTGCCTCTAGAGTGGATTGAAGGTAGGTCAATGTTGGTTTAAACATGATGGCCTTGTCTTTTATTTCCAAAACTGCCTTCAGTAGTTCTCCAAATACAGCTCCTAAAGCAGCTCCTCCTACCAAAGCTGCTGCCATAACTTACAGGGCAAGTACACACAACAACAGAATTTGTTCAGACCGATCTTATTTACCTGATAGTATGAAACAACCTTCATTGTATCAACTCAATGTTTTAAAAACCAGTTGAACCGAACAACTGGAAAGGGGAGCGGTTCAAGGTTCAACCGGTGGTCATACCGGGGTATATATATATATATACACACACACATTAATAAAGATATTAATCACAATTTCAATCCAAGTTCCAACTTTTCATACCAAGTCCAAATTTTTCAATAAGGAAACAACTAACAAGCACATAACAACAAATTCAAGTTACAAAGTTACACTTTAAATTAAAGGGCAACAAATAAGATCTTGATAGTAGTAAATTGGCAATTCATGATCAGGGCTTCTCAAATTGGAGCGGATCTTGATTCAAGCATCAAAACAGCTTTCACTATCATTTTCTGTAGCAAATGATTAAAGATCAAGGTCCACTTGGCAGCAAGCCATCAGAAAAGTCATATGGCATGCCAGTCCAAGTAGTGTTTCAAATGTAACGGAGGTATTCAGTTCATGATAAACAAAGGTATATTTATAGATTATGATAAATTGATAATAACATTTGCACAATCTAAATACATGTTGGAGCATATACATAAAGACAATGAAAACTAAATGCTTTTCAACTCAATGTTTTTCACATGTGTGTACGAATCAATATTAGTTTCAATCAGAAATTAACAACTACTACTACAAATTGCAGTGATTCTATGCAAGCAATCTGTTGAAATTCATGGTTCTGAGAAGAGGAAGAAGAGATAATTGAGGGAAAATCAGAAACTGTATATTGATGAAATGGTAAAGTGAAAAATACAAGGGGTAATCTTGGCTTATATAGCCAATTAATCCAAGTAAACTAACTAACAACTAAAACTAATTCTAACTAACTCTAACAGATTCTAACTATATGTAACAGCCCCCACAAGCTGGAAGGTGTACATAACACTTCCGGCTTGGGATGATCAATACAAATGCATATCCAAACAAAAAAAATACACCAAGAGCAGAAAAATACAAATGCTTAACCACCGTAAAAGGCAGAAGCTCCAAGCACTTAACCACCATGCAAGGCAGAAGCTAAAAATCATCAAAGGCAACAAATGGCATAAGCTTAACCATTAAGCAGAAGCCACAACTCAAGGCTTAACCACTTAACAGAAGCAAGAACATACATCAATGCTTAACAACCACCATGGGCAGAAGCTTGCAACAAAAATATCAATGCTTAACCATCCATCGCAGAAGCTCACACAATGCTTAACCACCATGGACAGAAGCTTACATCAAAGCCAACAAGCTAAACAGAAACCAAAATCACTAAACAAAATCACTTGAACAATCATCTTCAATAATCACCGATTGAACCAAAAACCGGTGAAGCAAGAACTGAAACATGTCTTCAAGGAGAACAAAGTACAAACATCTTGTGAGCATCCAAATCAAGTTCAACTAGCAACAACAACATAACCTTAGATCAAACTCAGAAGAATCTCAGAGAAAGCATGAAATCGATGCATCAAACCAGAGAAACACGCGAAGACCAGGGAAGTTGCCGCAAATGTACTAAAGATGGGGCTTGGATCAATTTCAATATCCAAATCAGAGTTATCAATCCCGGATAGCGTAGCGTAGTGGCTGACCCCGAAAACGCTATTGCGGGATAGCGTGTAGCGGGACAGCCGCTATTTTAAGCAAGAGGGGGGACCGAGAAGGAAAAGAGGGGAGGAGAGGCGAGAGGGGAAAGACGAATGAAGGGGGAAGGGAGAAGAGAGGCGGAGGAAGAGTTTCTGAAAGAAACAGAAACGTGAGAGGGAGAAGGGGGTAGAGGAAGAGTTAGTAAAAGAAATAAGCCCAACTTAAAAAATGAGAGGGAGAAATAATCCCAACTTAAAAGAAATAAGGGTGAGCTGAAATGAAATAGAAACCTGAGAGGGAGAAGTGGGTAGAGGAAGAGTTAGTAAATAGAAAGAGCAAAACAGAGAATGAGCCCAACTTAAAAAATGAGCCCAACTTAAAGAATGAGCCCAACTTTAAAAAAAACCCTAGATTGGAAGTACCAGCCGCAGGAAAGGAGCATGTGACCTAATTCCTCTTTGCAGCAGCCTCATGTGACCCAAACCCTAGATCTGCTTGCAGCCGCCGCAGGAGAGCATGCGTGACACCTCCAACAGCGACGCCGACGATTGGGTTCTGTCGGAAATGACTCGTCGGTGGCTTATGTGGACGGAAACTCGACCCGTGACACAGGAGCGGCCCAAAAGCGCTCGCTTCACAGCATTTCGACGCGATTTCTGCCGCGAAAGCGGCCGCGACCGCACTACCGAAAAAAGCTCCGCCACGCCATCCGAGTAGCGGCCACCGGCTGCTCTACCCCGCCCCTCCGCGATAGCGACGCGATCGCGCGCTATTAACTACCCTGATCCAAATCAATCCAAGGTCCATTGCTTTATCACCAACAAGAACTGACCCAACAAAGAACTCACCACCATACCAGATCCAAAGAAGGTGCCAAGAAAGCAAATAAACCGACTCTTCAAAGATAAAGCAAGGGACAAGAATCGAGCACCAGATTGCAAAGAACCATATCTGAGATTCGCCAATGGGGGAGCTATGTTTGTGTTCGATTCAAAGAACAACAGCACAGAGCTCTATGTAGTGGAAGATGAAGAAGAACCAAAGTAGCAGAGAAGAAACCACGGAGGAGAGGAGGTCCACGGTGGCGGAGAAGCACATCCGGCAGCGGAGAAGTAAATTTTGATAACAATGCAGAGGAAGTGAGAAAGGCAATAAACGCAAAACAAGAAATGTAGAAGAGAGTAGATCTGAAACTATGCAAAGAAACGAAAGAAAGATGAAGAAACATGATCCAAAAGATAAGCAATTTATTTTTTTTCCCCCTCGAGAAAATCAAGAAGAAACGAAAAAGAAAATAAGAAGGAAAACAAAATAGAATGCAGCGGACTCATGGTTCAGAGAAGAAGAGAGAATTGAGGGAAAATCAGAAACTATTGATCAAATGGTAGTGTGAAAAATACAACGGATAATCTTGGCTTATATAGCCAATTAATCCAAGTAAATTAACTAACAACTAACACTAATTCTAACTAACTCTAACAGATTCTAACTATGTAACACAATGTACTAACTAGAACCTCTGTTT
Organism: Sophora flavescens; assembly: GCA_030762895.1. Classification (NCBI taxonomy): domain Eukaryota; kingdom Viridiplantae; phylum Streptophyta; class Magnoliopsida; order Fabales; family Fabaceae; genus Sophora; species Sophora flavescens. The sequence goes on along the minus strand of CM061068.1, from coordinate 97,106,202 downwards.
CAGCTCAAAAGGTGAGGGAGGAATCACAAAATTCCAAGAAAAGACAAACCCTTCAACGATTCAAAGTTCAAACCCACAAGATGCAACAGGTAGGCAATACAAAGAGCATTAAACTAAATTAAAAGTAACAGAAGGAAGAAAAACATACCTGGGAGCAAAAGAAAGAAGAGACGACAAACAGTAACAAAGGAGAAGAGAAGAGAAGATAAGAGTGTGACTGTGATTCTGTGAACTTACGCATGTTTGGTTGAATAAAAATTAGGGAAGATGAGACCGGTTGAGAAGAGAGGAGCCAAGGTCCCACGCGCTTTCAGTTTTGTCCCCTTCACTGAACCGAAGATTTTGGATTTGTTTGTTTAAAGTTGTATTTTCCTGAGGTTACCGTGTTTAGTCAAAATTTAAGGATATTTTTATCTTTTTAATAGTCAACAAATTTGATCCAAAACTTAACTGACATTATTTTATCTAACTTTAAGGAAATTTAGTGATTCTCGGCAAATGTGAACATTAGAAAATCTGATTAATAACGTTAATCATGGCTAATGGCATTTTAGATTTCATTTACGAAAAAAAAATTATTTCATTTGCAATACATAAACCATCTCAACTTTATTAACCAACAAGATTTAATATATATTGTTAATGAACTTGTTTATTACTCATTAATTAGGGGTGTTCATCAACCGATCCAAACCATAAAACCGAATCGAAAAACCAAAAACTGAATAAATCAGAAATCGAAGAAAATCGAAAACTGAAAAACTGCTATTTTTTCATTGGATTGAATAGGGTTTTGGATCCCTAGTGAAAACAAATCCAATCCAATCCAAACCGATCTACTATATACATATAGTATTATTTTTTAAATTATAGTATTACGCATACTTAAGCATTATTTTTCATACTTTATGACCCTTATTCTCTTTAATATTTTTGTTGGAATGAGATATATGAGATTATTCTCTTTAATATTTTTGTTGGAATGAGATATATGAGATTATTTATAATAAATATTAATGTCTTGAAGTTATATTTTATTAAAAATTTTGATGCATAACATATCTGGCAAACTAGGCAGTGCACAAGTGTGATGGATACCCCACCATGCTCAAGTAGTTAGAACCATTGAATTAAAGAGTTTCATATATCTAAATTTACTCCTCCGACACTAGATCAAATCTCTTCCTCCACACCAGAAGTTGTCTTGCTTATTCATGGTGTCCTCCGCCGCAGCTTCTCCTCCAACTCCATTTGCATCACCGTCGCAGCTTTTGCTATTGCCACAGCATCTAATCCTATACCTTCGTAACCTAAACCCGAACCTCCCTTATTCTTCTTTCTTTGTTTCTTAACCGTCACCACCAAGCACGCTCTGGCCGAGTGTCAGTGTCGTCGTCGGCGATGCTAACACGGTTGCAGGGTTGAAGAAAGGCGAGGTGGGGCGACATGCTTTGTGGATGATTTCACCACAGAGACCCGGGTTGGGAGAGAAGGAAGAAGGCTGTGGGCTTGGACGAGGGATGGGATTGTCGACGCGGTGATGGCAGAGACCAATGTGTAGTGCTTCTAGTGGCACCAGATCTTGGTCAGTGCAAACATGTTGCCGTCGTGGCACATGTTTTCGAAGGCGACTTCGCCGGTGCCGTGAGTATGGAGAACAAGTGGGAGAAAGAGGAGAAAGAGAAGTGGAAGTGTAACGCCCCGATTTGTGTCTTTCTGTAGCAGTAAATACATGTGTATATGTATTAATTTTTGATAAAATCCAAAGAGTGATTTTAAATAAACTAAAATCATTTTCTTATGTTCTTTTATCTTAGGAAGTCACGGTTAAATTTTTGGTTGAAAATTCAGACGAAAATCGGTCTGCATTTTCACTGTCGGTACAAGTTTACTGAGCAGAAAACCTAATTTTGAACTGTGAACGAAATGGTTAGTGTTTTTGTGATGTTTTGTATGATATTGGAAATTTTCGAAAATTTGAGTTTGGAAATAAAATATAATATTTATTCCGGACGAAATACGATCGGAAACTTGAACCGGATACGCAATGGAGCAGAGTAGGGAGCACAAAAGTGATGAGGTGACATGTGAGAGTGAGGTGACTTAGTAAGGGGATGGCCTAAGTCACATCATAAAAAGTGATCATGATGACACTTTTTGAATTATAACATAATATATGCTAAAAAAAACCCATTTTTCTCTCTCTTCTTCAACCAAACAAGGCATAAGCCAAAACTTTGCCATCAAGACTTGCTTCTCCCTCTCTCTTTCAAGCCACTGTCACCTCTCATTCTATAAATACCCACTTCATTTCATCTCTTCCATTTTTCTTCTTCTTCTCCATTCTTACTTCAAAACTTCCAACACTTAAAGTTTTCTTTTTTACTTAGTTTCAAGCTTCAAGTTCTTCATACTTTTTCTTTCTAGTTTCAAGGGTAACCCCCTCATACTCTTCTCTTGCAAGTTTTTCACTTATTTTATAAGTTTACTCTATGTTTTCTTAAAAAGTTCTTAAAGCTCTTTTAACTTCCAAAATCTCTAGAAAATGGTAGAAAAATCCTTTTGAGTTGAAACCAATTTCTATGAACTTCTATTAATCTCTAATTTCATATTCTAAGAGATTGTATCAAACAAACATCTCTAACCTATTTTTCCAAGGATAACTGAAACTATGTATTAGTGGCCCAGGAAGTTTTGTTTCAACTTTTTGAAAGATGATCATGTATTTGAGCTTCTAGATACATCTTGATCTTAAATATAAAGTCTTGGAAAGTTTAAATATTTCTAGCCTATTTATCCTATGATGGTTGAACCTATGATGGTGTTGAAACTAGAATCTTTTGTTTTTGTTTTCATTTTCCAATACGATCATGGACTTGAGCTCCTTAATACATTTGGATGCTAAGTCTAAGAGATTGGAAAGTTTAAAGATTTCTAGCATATTTCTCCTATGATGGCCGAACCTATGATGGTTGTGAACCTAGGGTGTTTTGTTTTCATTTTCCAATATGATCATGGACTTAAGCTCATTAATACATTTGGATGCTAAGTCTAAGAGATTTAAAAGTTTAAAGATTTCTAGCCTATTTATCCTATGATGGCCGAACCTATGATGGTTATGAACCTATGATGTTTTGTTTTCATTTTCCAATATGATCAGGAATTTAGACTTCTTGGTATATTTTAACGCTAAATCTAAGAGCTTAGAAGGGTTGGAAATTTCTAGCCTACTTATACTAAAGAGGCCAAAACCCTAAGCACGGATTTAGTGGGATTTTTGCTCTATATTTGTAAAGTGAACCTTGGTGATGAACTCCTAACACTTAAGGATCATTAATCCATGAGTTGTATTCTTTTTTTTTTTTTTGAAAGCCTCTAAACTTATTTTATGCCATGGTCGAACCTATACCTTCTTGGTTTAGTGTTCTTGGTTAACTTTTAACTTGTGGTTTTGTGTTCATAAACCTAGACTTTCGTCGCGGAGTAGACGAGGACATTCGTAGTACACTTCCTCAAGCATCATGTACCTTTACCTTCACAAAAGGTAAGAGGGGACAGCCTGAGGGATATTCAATACCTACATGCATGTGTGTATGTGGTTTACTCGATTTATTTGAATATTGTTATTATATTGAATCAAAGTTTGAATGATTTGTATATTTGAACTGTTGTGATAACTGTTTGAAGTTGATCCTTACTTGATTTAAAGTGTTGTGAACCATATATGTTATGATCTGTCATTAACTGTTATATGGTTGACTGATATTATGACGATATTGATTGATGTCTGAAAAGCCTGACGTTAGTCTGTGCTCAACTAATCATATGATTAAAAGCCTAAATAAGATTCAAAGAGAACTTTGAAAGTAATGGTGTTCATTTAAAATGTTCTTTAGTAAAGTATGTGTTTTGGAAAGTAAGTAATTTTACCTGTATTTATTCCGGAAGGATAAAACTTTGGAACTTGTGTTAAATAATTTCAAGTTAAAGGAAATTATTTTCTTACGAACTAAGGTTTTGTACAAGAGAAAATCATTTAGAAAATATGTGTTTTTACGGAAGGAAAAGCCTTTGGAAAATATTTGACCTTAAATAGAGATGATTTTAAGAAAAGGATTTCAAGAGAAAATGGATTTCTTATAATAGTTTACAAATGATTTTCCAATGAAAAGATTTCCTATAAAGAAATACTTTAGAAAATATTCCTGTAACTTGGATGGGTTACCGAGGTTTTATTTTGGTATTTGATTTTCACTGAACGAAAAGTAAGAACAGGTGAAATCGAATCTAGTTCTCGAGACGTCGCTTCTAGTATTCTATAATGTGCACCTTGATCTTTGATCCGTGTTAAGTATTGTGGATCGAGAGTCTTAATCATGATGTTGTGGGCTAAGAGTCCTAGTCTCGTTATTATGGACCAAGTGTCCTAATTACGTTGTTGTGGACTAAGAGTCCTAATCATGTTGAAATAAAACATGGGTAGGATTGTAATTCTTTTTCTTTGACCACAAACCTTGACCGAGGCATCGGTCTTAGGTGTTGTGATTGAGTACTCGGACTGCGTGTCTTGTGTTGATGTTGAGTAATTTCAAGTGATGAAAATTATGAATGGTCGTTATCTTTGAGCTTCGACAACGAATGAGATTGAACACAAAGAAAACATCTTGAACGAATGTTTTTCTTCATGCATTTAGGCAGATGTGCCTCACAGGTTAGTCACTTCGTTGATGACCAAGCAGGGGCTATTAGTCACTTCGGTGATGCCCAAACAGGGGTTATTAGTCACTTCGGTGATGCCCAAGCAGGGGCTATTAGTCACTTCGTTGATGTCCAAGCAGGGACTTTTAGTCACTTCGGTGATGCCCAAGCAGGGGCTGTCATATAAGTCACGATGGTGATGTCCAAACAAGGACTTTAGTCACGATGGTGATGCCCAAGTGGGGGCTCTGAGTTTGATCAACTCTTAGAAAGATGAAGGGATCTCATGAGATTAAGTTTATAGAGCCAGAATATTGAAGTGTCATGCATAATCTTTATAAAAGCTGATTGTACGGGTATGACACCCATTGATATGATACTTGTTATTTTATCTATTAATATTTGGTAAATGTTAATATGTTGATATGATGCATGTATCATGCATATGGTTATTGTAATCTATCCATATATTGGTATCTCACACTTGCATATCTTCTTGTTATTTCTCTTTGCTTTTCGGCATCGCTGTATATCTATGAGTTTAGATGGATCCGAACATCCCATTGGTACCGTCGGAATCGAAGACAGATCTTCGATGATGCGGGGAATACGGAGGCGTGGCAGATTCACCTCGGATCTACATCGGCTACCTATCATTGACCGATAACCACGCTGGAGAAGAATGCAGAGGGCGAACCATGTCGCAGAGTTCAGACAGTTGAGACAAGGAGGATTGTTCTCCCACCACCTTGGTACTACTTACACGTGCTACAGATGAATGGACAGCTACATGAGCACCCGCCTCTAGGGGTGTCATTACCTGGAGTCGAGTCGGCTTCACCGATTGAGGAGGACCCGGAGGAGGACCCCAAGGAGTACCTAGAGGACGAGTCCGTGTACCACGTCTTGGATCACGACAATGTTCTTGATGAGGTGCCATAGTACGTGCTTGATGACGATCCAGATTTTTATGATTCCGATCCTCCTGATGAGGGCGGAGACGTCGTGGACCCATCACCTGGGGTCTCTTCTTGTGGGAGTGTTCGTGGTGAGTCTTCCTTTTAGTCGTTAGTAGTGGCCAGCTTAGCGGTGTATATTTTGTGGTTAGTTTGTCTCGGTCCGACTGTATTTGGCTTCTTAGAGCCACCCTTTTGATGCGTGGTTCCGGACTCTCCCCCTATTTTGCTTTTGCTTTACTTAGTTTACAGCTGTTAACAGTATGTTATGTAACTCTGTTATTAATGGTCATCCTGATCAGGCCCTAGTTTCTGTACTAAACTCTGAATCCCACTGGTATAGATTATATATATATATATATGATGTTTACATTTCATGTTCTGAGTGTTCATCACTTACCCTTATTTTTTAGAATACTCACTTATTAAGAAAATATCATTTACCGGAAGCAACCAGCAATTTAATTATTTTATTTTCCGCAACGGGTAACAAAGTGACGCCCCAGTTTAGGTCACGACGGTGATGCCCAAGTGGGGGTTTTGAGTTTGATCAACTCTTAGAAACATGAAGGGATCTCATGAGATTAAGTTTATAGAGACGGAATATTGAAGTGTCATGCATAATCTTTATAAAAGCTGATTGTACCGGTATGACACCCATTGATATGATACTTGTTGTTTTATCTATTAATATTTGGTAAATGTTAATATGTTGATGTGATGCATGTATCATGCATATGGTTATTGTAATCTATCCATATATTGGTATCTCACTCTTGCATATCTTCTTGTTATTTCTCTTTGCTTTTCGGTATCGTTGTATATCGAAGACTGAGATCTTCGATGATGCGGGGAATGCAGAGGCGTGGCAGATTCACCCCGGATCTACATCGGCTACCTATCATGGACCGATAACCACGCTGGAGAAGAATGCCGAGGGTGAACCATGTTGCAGAGTTCAGACAGTTGAGACAAGGAGGATTGTTCTCCCACCACCTTGGTACTACTTACACGTGCTACAGATGAATGGACAGCTACATGAGCACCCGCCTCTAGGGGTACCATTACCTGGAGTCGTGCCGGCTTCACCGATTGAGGAGGACCCGGAGGAGGACCCGGAGGATTACCTGGAGGATGAGCCCGTGTACCACGTCTTGGATCACGACAATGATCTTGATGAGGTGCCGGAGTACGTGCTTGATGACGATCCAGATTTTTATGATTCCAACTCTCCTGATGAGGGCAGAGACGTCGTGGACCCATCACCTGGGGTCTCTTCTTGTGGGAGTGTTCGTGGCGAGTCTTCCTTTTAGTCGTTAGTAGTGGCCAGCTTAGGGGTGTATATTTTGTGGCTAGTCTGTCGGTCCCACTGTATTGGCTTCTTAGAGCCACCCTTTGGATGCGTGGTTCCGGACCCTCCCCCTATTTTGCCTTACTTAGTTTACAGCTGTTAACAGCATGTTCTGTAACTTTGTTATTAATGGTCATCCTGATCAGGCCCTAGTTTCTTTACTAAACTCTGAATCCCACCGGGATTGATTATATATATATATGATGTTTACATTTCATGTTTTGAGTGTTCATCACTTACCCTTGTTTTTTAGAATACTCACTTATTCAGAAAATATCATTTACCGGAAGCAACCAGCAATTTAATTATTTTATTTTCCGCAATGGTTAACAAAGTGACGCCCCTGTTTAGGGTGTTACAAGAAGTGGCACCAGGGACAACGCTTGACTGAAGAAGACCACCTAAGGTGGCTTGTATGGCGGCATATTGGGTGTTGGAAGGGAGGTGGCTGCCAGAGATGGGGGTGGAGGAAGGGGAGAGGGGAGAAAAGGGAAAAATAATCCGGTGTAGAAAGTCTATTATTAGATCTGTGAACTTTACGATTAAACGACCCGCATTAAAAATCAAACTTGTGCATGGTGGTACCACCTATCAAAGTGGTCCACCGTAGAACTTCCTTAACATATATATACTTGATTGAGTAAACGTGAAAAATCGGAAATCAATTAAGTAAATTTTAAAAATAATTAGGAAAAACTTATTTGTATCTGATTCAAGGAAAAAAAAGGATAAACAAGAGTAGATATAGAGAATTAACATAAAAGAACGTGTTAAAAAAATCAATAATCATTTGTTCTCAAACTCCCAAAATTTGTCAAGAATTCTCTATAATTTTCCTCACTCGTCATCAAATCAAATAATGGTTAATAAGGAACAAATAGTTGCTGCTTTTCACAAAGGTTCAAATGTTCTAGTATTGAGAGAAGTTAAAATAGGTATTAGACACCCTAAAGTAGCTCTCTTAAATGAAAATTATCTTTTGTCGACTATTAAATAAGTAGAAAAGACACTTGACATAAGAAAAAAAATAAAGTATGACAAAAACCGAATTCTCCAATCCAATCCAAACAGCATTTGATTGGATTGGATCGGATCGGATCTGATTTTTTTAATGAGACAAACCGATTCAATTCAAACCGCACGTTGTTTTCATCATTCGATTGGATGACATTTTGGCTCAAAACCGGTCCAATCCAATTCGCGAACACCCCTATCATTCATTAATCAAATTTAATAAATCAGGTGTCAAATTTTCAAATAACATTAATATCGTTCAAAGAGTAAAAAGCTTATTTTTGGCTTTGTCCCAACTCAGCCCTCCCCCAACATGTACTTTCAAGGTGCTCCCTTTTAGAAATTGTAGGCCCTTCCTTAGCCTCTTTTTCATGTGGGTTGATAGGTTTGGACGATCTCAAGGGTCTGTCAGCAGGGATGTCAATTTTCACCTGTACATGGGGATCCCCGTGGGGACTGCCCTGTTTGGGGCCCCGTGGGCAGGGATGTTTGTCCTGCTGCGACGGAGATAGGGATAAAATCCCCTCGAAGGCAATATGGGGATGGGGAGCATTCCCCCCACCCCCGAGAACCTTAAAAAATAACTTATATATATATCACACACACATATATAAATCACACATAAACCTATTTTTGTGATTCCATATATATTTATATATGTGATTTTATTAAATTAATGAAAGAAACTTAAAGTATATCTCAATTAAAGAACAAAAGTTGTAGCTTCAAACACAACGACCAAACCATTCATTCTAGTAAATTAAATCCTTGCACATATTTTCTGTAAATTCTTGAAAGCAAAAGCAGACTAAGGGTTCTGGAATCCGAAAAGTGTCTGTAGAAAAAGGAATCAAACGTCTTCGATGACGCTGACAACAATAAGGTAGGTTGAGTGAATTTAATGCAATTTGAAAGAGGATTACATTGAAAGAAAGAGAGATATTGACAACAGGGAAGTTGTGGTTTGAGTTTGGACCACTTGCCCTTTCGGGGTCCTCGTGGGGAAGCGGGGAATGAGGATGGGGGAGAAATACTCCCCGAGACGAGGAATGGGGATAGGGATGGGCAGGAAAATAGGGAGTGGGGACAGGGAGCGGGAGGATACTCCCCACCCCCGCCCCGCCCCATTGACAACCCTATCTGTTGGGTGGCCAATTGAGCGTAGGGTGGTTGGTGTATCTAGGTTCGAGTATAGAGGATGACGATATTTCCTAGACAAACAATGTTTTTTTCTTTGTTTGGAATGTTTGGTATTTAAAAATCATATGAGATTCCGATTAAATCCGTATTAATCTAAAAAGACTAATTTAAAAGGATAACGTTTTTCCGACACCTATTTTTTCAAAAGCCTTGGACTTGCAGGTATTATTAATTTTTTACTTATTTCCACTTCAATTTCTGATTTATTTTTATAGTTGTGTTATTTGAACACAAAAATTGGACAACAATTTTCAATAACAATTTGGATGGTTAATGCAATTCAACTACGTGGTTAATTAAGTTCAGTGGATGGTTAATGAATATAACATGGTGTCACAACTCATTAACCATCCACTAGACATAATTAACTATGATTTTCAGGTGTTCAAATATATATGGGGCATGCATATTTGAACACCTCATAATCATGATTATTGACGTTCAAATACGTGGTTAATTACGATCAGTGGATGGTTAATGAGTTGCCATACCTTGTTATATTCATTAATCATCCACTGAACGTAATTAATCACGTATTTGAATTGCATTAATCATCCAATATGTTGTCAAAAATTGTTGTCTCATTTTTGTGTTCAAAAATAATTTCTCTTATTTTTATTATATACATGTTGTCGCGACCGTCCGTCCGGGCACCGCGAAAAGAAGGTAAAAAAGAGGAGTCGTCACCAATATTTTATTTGGGAAAAACATTGGAAAAATCATTTATTTTAAGAAAACTGGTCTTAAAAAAAACATAGAGATTTGAGTCCAAAGTCGGTTACAAGTAGGGAATGTGTTAGCACCTTACATCTCATGTTAAGAACGGTACCTCAAGTTAATTGTGTAAAGAATTTTAATAACCTTTGGAAATATTTATTTTACCCCACTTTTTAAATTAAACAAAAAGATAAACACAACAAAAGGGAAAATTAAATTTTGGCTTGACAGAATAATTGATTATGCTCCTATGTATTCCCGGGTGCGATGGGAAATTCAAAGCCACGTAGTTCTTATAGAAAATGTTTGATTAGTTTGTTGATTTTAATTTTTTGAAAAGGATTTTTTGATTTTTGAAAATGATTTTTAAAAAGGATTTTGTTTTAGACCCTTACAACATTGTGGGATTTTACAGGAAAATTAAAAGAGCTGTTATTACAACATTGTGGGATTTTACACACAAAACGATACAAAAAAGGGTGGAGGATGTTCTGGTTTAGCATTGTTTGGTCATTGTGTCTGCTTCGAAATGACATCAATATAAATGATAAAAGTGAGAGTTTGGTCTTGGTGCAAGGCATCGGTAAAGAGGAACAATTTCTCTTTCACATATTGGTGCCTTAATCCGATATATTGTTTGAAGACATTAAGTTAGAAGATGGTTCAGGTTACAGTCCTGTTCGAAGTGGAGGATGCACCTTTTTTCTATACGTTTTTGGTTCAGTTTGGAGGTGGAGTTTGAGGATGCTTACAGGAAAGGAAAACTACAACTGTTAATTCCTATTCGGTGGGGGTACCTGTGGTTAATACAGCTATATTGTCTCTTGGCTGCAATGTTCTCGGGCAGGGTATTTGGCTTCTGCAAGTAATGGCTCTTGGTTCTTTTCAATCTGATAGCTTACTGATATGTAGTGTTAGTTTTGGGATTGAGCTTAGTTAATTCTTCAACCTGTTATCTTAGGTGTAAACATCATTGTTTGGGTTTCTAAGCTTTTGGTAGAATTATTATCTATTGCTTTAATTATAACAGCTTACTTCTTGATTGAGTGTATATGGATTAGAGCACCCCTAGTATCCTATTTAATATACTTTTGCTTATAAAAAAAAAACACTAACTGTTAAAAGTTAAATAAAACCCAACGAAAGAACATCTCTCTCAGTAATTTATATTCAAGTCAGAGTAACTCGTCAATATTCATTTACATTCAACTAATCAACTATCCTTTACAATACTATTTTTTCTACTATTTATACAAGCCTCGCTAAATAACAGTTCACTTACAATAACCATTTAACTATATAATGCATACCTGATACCTCCCTAATTGAAAACAACTTTATCCTCAAAATTGATATAAAAACAAAGTAGAATACACTTAACTATTTCCTATATAAATGGATTTAACGTTGCCTTTTGGTCGTTACTATCCATTGCACACCAAGTCTCTAGACTGATTGTACATCCCACTTGCTACGTCACTCACATAGCCACAAATCGGAAAAACAAAAAACAAAAACAAACGCAAGCCCAAAGTATTAGGACTGTTATGTCAGTTATGTTGGTTAAATTAGTTAGCATATGCAGTTAGTTAGTTTCTAAATTAGTTATGTGATGGTAAAGTTGTTAACTTACTTAGTTGAGTAGATGAATGTATATATAGATGAGAACTCATATCTTATAATTGACTTTTATCATTTCTTCATTGAATGAAAGCATAATGAGCACATTGCTCCTTTCACCAACTCTCGGTTTCTAGATTCAATATGGTATCAGTGAAGATTTTTTTCTCTGCAAACTCTGAGTTCATTTCTTCGAGAGTTCTTGAGTTCTTTGTTCTCTTCTCCTTCCATATCTCTTTCTGTTTTCTTCCTTTTTTTGCTATGTCTCCCATGGCTGCCATGGATGACTCACATCCTTTCTTCCTTCACCCCGCTGATAATCCCGGGGTAATTTTGGTTTCTCATCCACTATGTGATGATAACTATGTTTCTTGGAAAAAGGCCATGATATGGCACTCATTGGAAAGAACAAACTTGGTTTTGTAGATGGTTCCATTGCTGAACCTGCACCTGATGATCCTCTCTATCAAAGATGGCGTCGTGCCAACAGTGTTGTAGCTTCTTGGATCTTGAATTCTCTTTCTAAAGAGATGCAAACTACAGTTCTTCATTGTACCACTGTTTTTGGCCTCTAGCATGACCTCAAGGACATATTCGAGCAACCAAATGAACCACAAATCTTTCAGCTCAAGAAAGACTTGGTCTCTTTACAACAAGGTTCCCTCTCTGTAAGTTCCTACTATGCTCGGTTCAGATCTCTTTGGGAATCCTTGGCGGAGCACAAACCTGCACACACTTGTCACTGTGGAGGAGTCACTCCTTGGGTCAATTACACAGAAATGGAATATGTAATGCAGTTCTTGTGTGGGTTAAATGAGTCCTTTTCATCAATAAGAGGACGGATCTTGGCCATGGATCCCATTCCCACAATCACTAGAGTCTTCTCCTTGTGTGTCCAAGATGAGAAGCAAAGGGAAATTGGTTCCTCCGATGGCAATGGTGACCCTAACCATGCCTTTGCCGTGAAAGGCAGTGCTGAGAATGGTTGGAAGGGGGCCAAGAAGGACAAGCCTCTTTGTGCTCACTGTGGATTGCTAGGCCACACAAAAGAAAAATGTTACAAGCTTCATGGTTACCCTCCTAACTACAAGAAGGGAAAGCCAAACCAATCGACTATGGTAAACCAGATTTCATATGACTCTGAGGCACCTGAGGCATCTTCATCTTCCTTTCAACTCACTGCTACATAATATAGCCAGCTCATGAACCTTCTGCAAAATCATACATCAAGTGTTGCACCTTTCCTATCTGCCTCCCAAGAAGGTATCATTCTTTCTGTCAATCCATCTCATTCCATGTTCCCTTATAATACTTGGATAGTAGATTCGGGAGCTAGTGCACACACCACTTGTTCTCTACAATCTTATACTACATATCATCATGTTTCCAACAAATTTGTTACTTTACCAAATAAAGAATCTATGACAGTAACAGCAGTTGGTACTGTTATGATAAGTCCTACTCTAGTCTTACATAATGTCTTGTATGTTCCACAGTTTACTTTCAATCTGCTCTCAGTTAGTGTATTATTGACTAACACCTCATTCTCAATCACTTTCTTCCAAAACCACTTTGTAATTCAGGACATGCAACACTGCAACAGGATTGGCAAGGGTGAACTTCTTGAAGGACTATATGTTCTACCTTTCAAGAAGCTTGTCACCAATTCAGTTGATGCACATTGTATTGTCAATACCAATTTGCCTTGTAAATCAGTAGTTGAATCTCAGAATAATTGCAATTCAATTTGACACTTGTAATAATGCCAATTTGTGGCACACACGATTTGGACATGTATCTGATAAAGTGTTAAAACACTTAAGCAATACAATTCCCTTTTCTATGCCTTCTGAGTATTCTTCTTATTTATGCCAAATATGACATCTTGCTAAATTTAGACGTTTGTCATTTGTTTCACACAATCATGTATCTGATTCAATTTTTTATTTATTTCATTGTGACATTTGGGGTCCATATAAACTTCCCACATATGATGGAAGAAGGTACTTTTTGACATTGGTGGATGATTGTTCAAGGTTCACCTGGCTATATCTCCTGAAAAACAAGTCAGAAGCTGCCTCTGCCATTATGAAATTCTTTACCATGGTCAAAACACAGTGTGGGTTAACCATTAAGTGCTTGAGATCTGATAATGCAAAAGAGTTAGCACTCACATAATTTTTGCAATCACAGGGAACACTGGATCAATTCTCTTGTGTAGAAAGGCCTGAGCAAAGTTCTGTGGTTGAAAGAAACCACCAACACTTGTTGAATGTTGCAAGGGCACTGTTTTTTCAGTCCAAACTTCCCATTTCCTTTTGGGGTGAGTGTGTGGCCACAACTGCCTTATTGATAAACAGGTTGCCATCACCTGTCCTGAAACAAAAGTCTCCACATCAAGTCCTATATGGCAATGATCCAGACTACAAGTCCCTAAGAGCTTTTGGTTGCTTGGCCTTTGCTGCCACACTGCCTTCTACAAGAAACAAATTCACTCCTAGAGCAAGACCTGCTGCTTTTGTTGGCTATCCACAAGGGTACAAAGGTTATAGGCTATTTGACTTGGAAACCAAGAAATTCTTCATCTCAAGAGATGTAATTTTCCATGAAACCATATTTCCTTTCCATTGTCCTGAGACTCAATCTGTACCCTTCAACAACACTGTCATTCCTCTCCCAATACCAGAAACTTCACAATCAGAATTCAACCAACCACCAAACAATTCACCACCACCTGTTTCACTCCTTAACCAATCACACCCCAACCCTGAGCAGCAACCAATTCCTGCTCCACCTAGAAGATCTCAAAGAACTATCAGACGTCCTTCTTACCTGCAAGAGTATGCTTGCAACATCACTCCTTACCCGATGATTAACTTCTGTTCTTATGCCAAACTCGGTCCCTCTTACAGAAATTTTGTCAACCAAATCTCTTCAATATATGAGCCTCAGTTTTTTCATCAAGCAGTTAAATTTGATGAGTGGCACCAAGACATGAATGAAGAGATTCAGGCTCTAGAAGCCAACCAAACCTGGACTCTTGTACCACTGCCTCCAAACAAGCATTGCATAGGATGCAGATGGATCTATAAGGTCAAGTATAAGCCTGACGGATCAGTTGATAGGTACAAAGCCAGATTGGTAGCCAAGGGCTACACTCAATAAGCTGGGATTGACTTTTCTGACACTTTCTCACCAGTTGCAAAACTCACTTCTGTTAGAGTTTTGCTTACTATTGTAGCAGCAAAAGTGTGGCATTTGTTGCAACTGGATGTCAACAATGCCTTCCTTAATGGGGACCTATTCGAAGAAGTATATATGAACTTGCCATTAGGGTACAAAACTAATGATAAGAGATTGGTTTGCAGGCTCAACAAGTCCCTATATGCTCTTAGACAAGCATCTAGGCAATGGTTTTGCAAGTTATCCTCGTCACTGCTTAACCATGGCTTTGTGCAATCAAAGAATGATTATTCCTTGTTCACTTCAGGATCTGGATATTTCATAGTCGTGCTATTGGTTTATGTAAACGACATCATTCTTGCAGGCCCTGATATTGAGCAAGTCAATAAGGTTCAAGCTTTGCTGCAATCCTTGTTCAAATTGAAGATTCTTGGAAATCTCAAATATTTCCTTGGACTTGAAATTGCCAAATCCTCTCAAGGCATTTCAATGTCTCAAAGGAAATACACCTTATCCCTCTTGGAGGATACTGGTTTCTTGGAGTGCAAGCCAGCAACTATACCAATGGAGCCAAATGTAAAACTGAATAATTCAGATGGTGACTTGTTGGATGATCCTTCACAGTACAGGAGAATAATTGGTAGGCTAATGTACTTAACCATCTCAAGGCCTGACATAAGTTTTTATGTCCACAAATTGAGTCAATTTATGCAGGCTCCACGCACTCCCCACCTACATGCTGTCCACCACCTACTTCAATACCTCAAAAATGCTCCAGGTCAAGGGCTGTTATTCCCTGCAGCAAATTCGTTGAACCTCAAAGCATATGCTGATGCTGATTGGGGTAGTTGTGTTGACACAAGAAGATCTACCACTGGTTTCTCAGTCTTCCTTCAATGTCTCAAAGGAAATACACCTTATCCCTCTTGGAGGATACTGGTTTCTTGGAGTGCAAGCCAACAACTATACCAATGGAACCAAATGTAAAACTGAATAATTCAGATGGTGACTTGTTGGATGATCCTTCACAGTACAGGAGAATGATTGGTAGGCTAATGTACTTAACCATCTCAAGGCCTGACATAAGTTTTTATGTCCACAAATTGAGTCAATTTATGCAAGCTCCACGCACTCCCCACCTACATGCTGTCCACCACCTACTTCAATACCTCAAAAATGCTCCAGGTCAAGGGCTGTTATTCCCTGCAGCAAATTCGTTGAACCTCAAAGCATATGCTGATGCTGATTGGGGTAGTTGTGTTGACACAAGAAGATCTACCACTGGTTTCTCAGTCTTCCTTCGGAATGCTCCACTCTCTTGGAAGTCAAAGAAACAGCCTACGGTTTCAAAGTCCTCTACTGAAGCAGAATACCGAGCTCTATCCTCAGTGGCAAGTGAGATTTTCTGGCTCAGAAGGCTACTAAAACACTTTGAAGTTGAAATCAGCTCCACTATGATTTTCTGTGACAATCAGTCCGCAATTCATCTTGCTTCAAATCCAGCTCATCATGAAAGGTCGAAGCATATAGACATTGATCACCACTTCATCCGAGAGTTAGTACAAGCAAATTTGATCAAGCTTATCCATGTCAAAAGCAAGCATCAGTTGGCTGATCTGTTCACAAAAGCTCTCCCATTTCCTCAGTTTTCAACACTCATGCACAAGTTGGGAATAGTCAATATCTATTCTCCACCTTGAGGGGGGGGGGGGGGGGGGGGGGGTATTAGGACTGTTATGTCAGTTATGTCGGTTAAATTATTTAGCATATGCAGTTAGTTAGTTTCTAAATTAGTTATGTGATGGTTAAGTTGTTAACTTACTTAGTTGAGTAGATGAATGTATATATAGATGAGAACTCATATCTTGTAATTGACTTTTATCATTTCTTCATTGAATGAAAGCATAATGAGCACATTGCTCCTTTCACCAACTCTCAGTTTCTAGATTCAATACAAAGCTCTCTTGTCACATCTCCATTTAGAAGTAAACCAAACTTTTGACCATGCTCTATTGTAACAAAATGGATTTGCAATAGAAGCAGTCAGAATATACTGACTACTTTGCATTAATTGTATTAGTGTATTGCTAGTTGCATTAATTGGATGTTATTATCTCCATTTTCCTAACTACTTCATCCATGGAAGGTCTCATGTTTGGATCCCATGAGGCACATGCCCTTGCCAGTCTCATCATATGCAAACCCATGTCCCGAACCTTGATGTCAGCTTTCATTGCATCATCAAACAATGCATATAAACGTCCATCCCTATTTTGAAGATTGACCCAGCTTGGAAGATCGGGATCATCCACTAGTGTTTTGCCAGTCACCATCTCCAGAAGGAGAATACCGAAGCTATAAACATCAGACTTCTGAGTCATTTTTCCAGTTCTATCAACCTCTGGTGCTTGGTAGCCTTTATTTCCATAAGGTTTGACAGAGAGGCCTAGTAAACGAGTTACGCCAAAATCTGATATGCAACCTTGAAAGTCTGCTTTGACAAGAACATTAGATGATTTAATGTTGCCATGCACAAAATCCATCCCACTAACAGAGTGAATATGGGCAAGACCCTTAGCAGCTCCAAATGAGATCTTCATTCTGGATTTCCAATCTAGTTGAGTCCATCCAATTCTCCATCTTTCTGTCATCAAGTTAGACATGGTATAGTAAGAAAATTCAAGTATGCAACTAGCAACCATGGCATAAAGTTTATGGAGGACAAGGAGTCTAGGACAAATTGTATAATGCCTAATTTTTATCCATTCAAAATAAAAGATTGGCTTACCTGGTGGATACTTATCCTTTTTAAAAGCACACATAAATATCTTGAAGCAAATTAAATGTACATTACACAAAAGTATAAGTTATAGACATTGTGGGAAAAGCTATTTTAAAGTGAATTTGCATCTAAAGTAAGCAAGTAAGAATGTATTTATCTTTAGATTATTTAGTGGATTAAGATCTTTATATATTTTAATAAATCAATGGTGCATACATTTTCACTTACTTTAGAGGTAAATTCACTTTTTCAGACGTCGAAATGTGCACGACAACATGTTTATAATAACATTTTTGTAACCCAAACATGAAACTAGGCCAAAATAGTTGACCATAAAACAGCAGTAGATGAAATTAAGTAACACATGAAATGAAGCTTAATATTGGCATGCTACTTGAGTTATGAAACAGGACATTTACGTTCCCAATAAATCCTTGAGGGAACACTGATACCATATAATGGTTTATATTAGATATGGTCCTCATATCTATATTAACAAAAGAATGACATTACAATCCCAATCTTGAACCTCATGGAATAATATATAATAAAAAAAACACAATAAAAATGTTCAAAATGAGAGTAATTACCATGCATTAAGGCTGAAAAGCTGCCCTAAGCTGCACTTGCTATGTAGTCGTCGATCAGTAGTTTTTCCTCACTGGAATAGTAGTAGGCACGAAAGGGACAAACATTTGGGTGGTGAGGAAGGGAAGTTTGCAAACTCTCCACTCGATGTTCAAATTCTGTTTTACTTATCCTTCTCGTAACCTCTTCAAAGCCATTGTTACACTCCCATCCTCCAAGCTGGTTTTATATGTTGTTCCATAGCTTCCCTTCCCAAGTGTTTCATTCCAATCTCTTATTTTTTTTTGTTACCATGACATAGGTGCAAAATATCCACCGGCTTCGCCAGTGACTAATCTGTTAGCTACCAGAGTGACGGAATAATATCACATAGCTAAAATAAGAAATGAGAAAAAAGGAACTTAACACACAATATTTACGTGGAAAACCCTCAGCAAATAAGGGAAACCACGGGCAAGATTGTAGAAGATTTTCACTAAGTGAAAGAAATTACAAGACCTCTCTCTAAATACAAGGAGAGAACAATAACACTCTCTCTTGAAAATAGGATAATACACACTAGAAGAACCTCACAAGAGAAACAATAATCTTCTCTCTGAATTTTTCTCTCACTCACTCAACAAGTGTTCTTATGCTTGTTGTTGTACATATCCATCATATGCCTAGCTCTATTTATAGAAGAAGGATGGAGACAACTTGCATGACAACTTGCTTTGCAAGTTGGCTACATGGATTCTACTTGATTGAATCCAAAGCCAAATTGAATTTGGCAATTTCATTAAGTAAAGCCACCAAAACCATTCCTTGCCACAAGTTGTATAATGTAGCCACTTTATTTGACTTTGGAAAAAATGGTTTTACTTGTTCACAATCTCCCACTTAAAGCCACTTTTGTGAGCTTTTAAAATATCTCTACCTTGCCAATTCCTTGTTGCTTACGTTTCTGATAGGCCATAGGAGGATCGACACCATATAAAATTGTCAGTATTGATTGGCATTGTCATAACATCTGCTATGTTGTCTTTGCTATGAATCTCCTACATATCTACACTCCCTTCCTCAACTACTTCTCGAACAAAGTGATATTGTACACCAATATGCTTTGTCCTGGAATGAAAGACTGGATTCCTTGCAATATGCAAGACACCCTGACTGTCACAATACACAGTAATCATTTGTTGCTTGTGCCCGAGTTCTTCTATTAACCTCTGAATCCAAATAGCTTCCTTGCATGCTTGGGTAGCTTCCATGTATTCAGCTTCTGTAGTTGACAGAGCTACAATAATCTGTAATTTGGATAACCAACTTACCGCACCTACAAGTGTAAACACATAGCTAGTAGTTGATTTTATTTTATCAAGATCACCTGCGAAATCTGAATCAACATATCCCCTGACAATAAGTTCTGATCCTCCAAAACATAATGCAACACCTGAGGTTCCTTTAATGTATCTCAGGATTCTCTTAACAGCATTCCAATGCTCTCTACCAGGATCCGCCATGAATCGACTGACCAGGCTAACTGTCTGAGCAATATTTGGTCTCGTACATATCATTGCATACATAAGGCTCCCCATCGCTGATGCATATGGTACTCGAGACATTTCCATCCTCTTCGCTTCATTGCTAGGACTCATGCCTGAGGATAATTTATAATTGACAGGAAGTGGGGTAGAAATTGGCTTACAATCTTGCATGTTGAAGCACTGCAAGACCTTCCTTAGATAATTCTTTTGAGAAAGCCAAATCTTCCTGTCTTTTCTGTCTCGTTGAATTTGCATCCCTAAAATCTTGCTTGCCGGTCCCAAGTCCTTCATATCAAATTCCCTAGCCAATTGTGCCTTTAATTCTTGGACTCGATCGATCTTTGTTGGGGCCTACCACCTCATGTCATCCACATAAAACAGTAAAATGATAAAATCATCATCAGCAAACCTTTTGTAGTACGTACAATGGCATGAACTCAGTCTGCTATATTCAAGGCTAATAATGAAGGAATCAAATCTCTTATACCAACATCTTGGCGCCTGCTTTAGACCATACAGAGATTTGGTCAACTTGTAAACCAAGTTTTCTTTTCCTGATTCTTTAAAGCCTTCTGGTTGGAGCATATATATTTCTTCTTCAAGTTCCATGAAGAAAAGCAGTATTTACATCAAGCTGTTCAAGATGTAAATCAAATGCAGCACACATTGCCAAGACTACCATGATAGTGGTGAGTCTAACAACTGGAGAGAATAATTCATTGAAATCAATACCTTCTTTCTGATCATATCATTTGACCATCAATCTTGCACGATATCGTTCCACTTGATCACTGCCACCTCGTTTGATCTTATATGTTAAGTCTCTAAAATGTCTGATGTGCATTTCCTTAAGTTTTGATGAGAACTAAACATTGGTTAATGATTTAATTAACCTTCATATTGGTTGCTAACCTGTCTATCGAGTGTGCAGATTAAATAAGACAAACAGACGTCCAACAAAGTGTAGAAAAACAGACGTCCAACAAAGTGTAACAAACAGACGTCCAACAAAGTGTAGAAAAGCAGACGTCCAACACTGTAAGTGATTGAAGCGCACGTCCAAAATGCAAGAGAAACAAACTTGCATCCACCAAAGTGTTGAAAGCCAGCATCTACCTACGTGGAATTCTGAGCGCGTCCAATAAAGTATCAGAAGGACGCGTCTACTAAAAGTATCAGAAGGCCGCGTCTACTAAAAGTATCAGAAGGCCGCGTCTACTAAGTATCAAAAGCCGCGTCTACTAAAGGTATCAGAAGCGCGTCTGCTTAAGGTATCAGAAAGGTCCATCCAATGACGTGGCATTTGGAGCCCGTCCATTAAGGTATCAGAATTGCTAGTCCAATGACGTGGCAGATGGAGCTCGTCCATTAAGGAATCATATGGAGCTCTTACATTAAGGAATCAGATGCTGATGGAGCTCGTCCATTAAGGAATCAATTGGTGCTCGTCCATTAAGGTCAGAATGTATTCGTCCAATGACATGGCAATTGGTGCTCGTCCATTAAGGTCAGAATGTATCCGTCCAATGACGTGGCAATTGGTGCTCGTCCATTAAGGTCAGAATGTATCAGTCCAATGACGTGGCAAATGGAGCTCGTCCACCAAAGTAACAGAGACTCTCGTCCACTAGAGTAACTGAGACTCTCGTCCACCAGAGTAACTGAGACTCTCATCCATAAAGTAACAGAGGCTCTCGTCCACTAAAGCAATAGAAGTGCTCGTCCACTAAAGGTGACAGAAGTGCTCTTCCACTAAAGTGCAAGAGGCCCTCGTCTACACTAGTCTTTGGACTTGCTGAGTCCTTAATAAGGAGCTCGTCTACTAGCCCGAATGAAAACTCAAATGGCTAGATAGACGCGGATATTTTCAAGATGGAAGCACTTATCTTATAAACGCGAATTCTAAAAGGATTATCAGAATCGTATTTCAAAAACCAGAAAGAGACTTGAAGCCTCCTCTCATACTCAGTTTCACGATTATCAAGAAAAGTCAGAACGACTCTATTACATTAATGGCTGCCCAGACTGCCCAGAACGACTCTATTGCATTTAATGAAGTTCTGCTTGAAGTCAACATCTGAGAGAATGTCTCTAACGGATCCTAAATGCTTGAAGACTATAAATACAAAAGTCATTGAAGATGAAGAAAGATAGAATACATACATTGCATTAAAAAGCCATTACTCTTTCATTCTTTCATTCCATATTCTTCAAACATTTTGAAGTTATTACACAGACTTTCCTAAGCTTTACATTTAAACCACTCTCTGAGTGTTAGTGAAAGTTCTGTCTGTCTAAGTTGTATTCATTACAAACCAAATCTCTCAAACGAACCTGAGTGAGCCTGAAGAGGCTAAGTGTGCAAAAAATACTTGTCTTTGAGCCTGAAGAGGCTAGGTGTGCAAACAATACTTGTCTTGAGCCTGAAGAGGCTAGGTGTGCAAATAATACTTGTCTTTGAGCCTGAAAAGGCTAGGTGTGCAAATAATACTTGTGTCTGTAACCTAATCAGTTATAGTGGATAAATCTTGGTGCTGCCAAGGATTGGATGTAACACCAGGGTGCCGACGAGGGCGGGGAGTGGTCGCCGGTGTAAGAAGGCACGGACAAGGAGCGGCTCCTGGCAGGCTTCTATGCGGAGGGACACATGAATGAATCGATTACACACTCGAATGAGAGGGATACTGAGACTGTGTAGGTATGGGACTATACAGTTGAGGATGGCTTATATGAATTGATTGGTACTACCTATAAAAATAAGATGCATTTTCTTTTCGGTAGCCCATCACTTAAGAACTCCACAGTTAAGCGAGCTTAACTTGGAGCAATTCTGGGATGGGTGACCTCCTGAGAAGTTTTCCCGGGAAGCGTGTGAGTGAGGACAAAGCATGCTGAAAAGACCCATGTTGGTTTGTGGGGACAGTTGTCGATCCATAAAGCATTCAGGGATGTTACACTGGACGTAACTCTTTTGTTTTGAAGAGTGAACCAGGATAAATAACTGTGTCAATCTCTCTTTCCTTAAACTCTTTAATTGCTTTAGTTTTCTTACGTCTATCAAGTGATGTGTTTGCAAAAGTCACCCATCCATCCTGTATTCTTCCACTCGTCCAAATCTAGCTTTTTGTTTGCGAAAAGATTTCAACTTTGTTTAAATTCTGGTAAACACAATTCAACCCCCCCTTCTCGTGTTTATAGCTGTCTATTCCAGTTGGTATCAGAGCTCAGCCTCTGGGTTGAGCATCTAACAGTGTAGAGGTAAAAGGTCCTGAAGAATAGACATGACGGCTGGAGCTAGTTCAAGTGGAAGTCATCAGACTGAAGGAGCTTCCCTAACCAGACCTCCTTACTTCAATGGAGAAAACTACAACTACTGGAAGGATAGATTTCAATGGTTCATTCTATCCACAAACTCTGTTCTTTGGGATGTCATCACAGATGGTCCATTCATTCCCAAGAATGATGATAACACTGACAAACCAAAAGCTCAGTGGACCGCTGCAGAAAAGACAAAATGGGAGCTGAACCACAAAGCTAGATATAACATCATTTGTGCTCTCAGTCCGGAGGAGTTTGAGAAGGTATGTGCTTGTGACTCCGCCAAAGAAATATGGGACACTTTAGCTGTCACACATGTAGGAATGATGGCTACTTGGGAGGATCTGGAGTCAACATCTTCTGATGAAGAAACAGAGGAAGAAGCCAATCTCTGTTTGATGGCCAACACTGACTCTGACTCTGACGATGAGGTACATCCTGACTATAAGGAATTACTTGATGCCTATGAGGAGTTGATGGAGGAATCCAACTGCTTATCTAAAGCCTTCAAATCCCTCAAGAGAGAGTATGTCAAGATCACTAGTGAGCATAAACAGAAATCTCAAGAGTGCGAGAAGCTGGCTAAAGAGAACAGTGAGCTGAAGACTGAAAAGTCCAATGAAGCTAAGATCTCAAGTGAAACATCACCATCTGAAGAAGTTGAAAAACTTCAACAGAAAGTGGAAGAGCTCACTTCTGATCTTGGCAAATCTGTTAATGGTAGAGACAATCTGACTAAGCTGCTTGGCAGTCAGAAGCACTCTCTTAACAAAGAAGGTATTGGATATGTCCATCGGATACATCATAAAGTATCAACTAAAGCTTATATAGTATCTTTTAAGTCAACTGTAACCAAATCAACACCTATTTGTAACTTCTGTGGAAAAACTGGGCATGTTATGTCTAAGTGCATCCATAAGAAGAGAAGGAAGTCTTTACAGACTCCTAGAACTAACATAAAAGGACCCAGAAAAATATGGGTACCTAAAGATGAAATAATTTTTGTTGCAGATGTCCTCAATAGGACAAAGAAAACACCACTGCTGGTACCTGGACGGTGGCTACTCGCGTCATATGACAGGAGAAAGGTCTATGTTCCTAGACCTCCAACTTAAGAAAGGAGGACACGTTGCCTTCGGAGGGAATCAGAAAGGGAAAGTTACAGGAATTGGTATTATTGGTGGTAAACCCCCTCTTCCCTCTATATCTAATGTTCTTATGGTTAAAGGATTAAGACACAATCTGCTTAACAAAAGTCAATTATGTGATAGCGGTTTTGATGTTTCCTTTACCAAGGATGTATGCATAGTTAAAGACTGTTGTGGTAAAACCCTCTTTTCAGCTAAAAGGCAACAAAATCTTTATAAGATTGAACTGTCTGATCTCTCAGATCAAAGTGTAACCTGTCTGATGTCTAAAGAGGATGAGAGATGGTTATGGCATAAGAAACTAGGACATGCTAGTTGAAACTAATTTCTGAATTAAAAAGGAATAATCTTGTGAGAGGATAGCCTGATATTAGCTTTAAGAAAGATGGATTGTGAGATGCATAACAGAGAGGTAAACAGATAAAATCAAGTTTCAAATCTAAAAACCAAATATCAACTTCTAGACCTCTTCAGTTGTTACACATGGATCTGTTTGGACCAGTTAGTGTTGCCAGCATGGCTGGAAGAAAATATGGATTTGTCATAGTTGATGACTATTCTAGATACACATGGGTACTCTTCCTAACACACAAGGATGAGTCTTTCAATGATTTCTCAGTATTCTGCAAAAGAGTAAAAAATGAGCAAGGTTTCTGTATTTCTACCCTTAGAAGTGATCATGGAGGAGAATTTGAAAATGAGCAGTTTAGACAGTTCTGTGAGGAGAATGGAATCTCTCACAATTTCTCTGCACCTAGAACTCCACAGCAAAATGGAGTAGTTGAGAGAAAGAACAGATCTCTGCAAGAGATGGCAAGATATATGCTCAATGAAAATAATCTCCCTAAGTACTTCTGGGCAGAAGCTGTAAACACTGCTTGTTATGTACAAAACAAAATACTTATTAGGCCCTTTCTAAAAAGGACTCCTTATGAATTGTGGAAAGGAAAAAGCCCCAACATATCTTATTTTCATGCTTTTGGGTGTGAATGCTTTATTCTGAATACCAGAGATAATCTTGGAAAGTTTGATTCTAAGGTAGATAAAGGTATTTTCGTAGGATATTCTGAAAAGTCTAAGGCTTTTAGAGTATACAATTCAAGAACTTGTATTATTGAAGAATCTGTTCATGTTAAATTCAATGATGGATTAAAGACTGATAACAAACTATCAGATCTAGAAGATGATCTTGCAGGTCTTGATATAAACAAGCCAGAAAGTCAACAACCCGATCTAACCAAAACAGAACCTGTGCCTGAGGCTGAAAGACAAGTGGAACAGACGAGTCAGCAGACAAGTCAAGATCTTCATGATGATCTCAAAAAGGATTGGAAGTTCAACACTCATCATCCTAAGGATCTTATTATTGGAAATCCTTCTGAAGGAGTAAGAACTAGATCCACATTAAGAGAATCAAGTAATTTGGCCTTTATTTCAAATTTGGAGCCTAAACGCATTAAAGAAGCTCTTGAGGATGAAAGCTGGATTCTTGCTATGCAAGAAGAACTTAACCAGTTCACCAGAAATGATGTCTAGACTCTTGTCTCTAAGCCTAAAAACAAGTTAGTTATTGGAACAAGATGGGTCTTCAGAAACAAATTGGATGAAGATGGTAAAGTTGTCAGAAATAAGGCAAGGTTAGTAGCTCAAGGCTATAACCAACAAGAAGGTATTGATTATACTGAAACCTTTGCACCTGTAGCTAGAATAGAAGCCATACGCATTTTAATGTCATATACTGCACAACACCAAATTACCCTGTTTCAAATGGATGTAAAAAGTGCTTTTCTAAATGGTATAATTGAAGAAGAAGTGTATGTTAAACAACCCCCTGGTTTTGAGGATACTGATAAACCAGATCACGTTTTCAAACTTAAAAAGGCATTATATGGTTTGAAACAAGCACCTAGAGCATGGTATGATAGACTCAGTTCTTTTCTCATGCATAATGGTTTTACTAGAGGACAAGTAGACACTACTCTGTTCAAAAAATGCTCTAAAGAGAACTTTATTATAGTTCAAATATATGTTGATGATATTATTTTTGGAGCAACTAATGAAAAGCTGTGCAATGAATTTTCAAGTCTAATGCAAGCTGAATTTGAGATGAGCATGATGGGAGAATTGAAGTTCTTACTTGGATTTCAAATCAAGCAAACAAGTGACGGAATTTACATTCATCAACAAAAACATACCAAGGAGATACTCAAGAAATACAAAATGGAAAATGCAAAGCTCATGAAAACCCCTATGCAACCCAATGCAAAACTAAACAAAGATGATGAAGGTAAAAAGGTAGATAAAACTGCCTACAGAGGTATGATTGGCTCTCTACTGTACTTAACTTCAAACAGACCTGACATTCAATTAAGTGTCTGTATGTGTGCTAGATTCGAATCTGATCCTAGAGAATCTCATCTTAAGGCCGTTAAAAGAATATTTAGATATTTGTTTGGAACTACTAATCTTGGTTTGCTGTATTTAAGATCAAAAGAATACAGATTAGTGGGATATTGTGATGCTGATTTTGCTGGAGACAGAATAGAAAGAAAAAGCACCAGTGGAGGATGTCACTTCATTGGAGCAAGTTTAATCTCATGGTCAAGCAAGAGGCAGACAACCATTGCCCTATCTACTGCTGAAGCAGAATACATCTCTGCTGCTAGTTCTTTGCTCTCAACTCTTATGGGTAAAACATCAACTTGAGGATTACTCTATTTATGAACATAACATATCTGTATGGTGTGATAATTCTAGTGCTATATGCTTAACTAAAAATCCAATTCAGAATTCTAAGGCTAAGCATATTGAAATCAAACATCATTTCATTAGGGATTATGTTCAGAAAGGCATCTTTGATATTAAGTTTGTTAAAACTGAAAATCAATGGGCTGATATTTTCACTAAACCCCTCGCAGAAGAAAGGTTTTTATTTATTAGAGATAATCTAAACATGCATTGCATTGTTGAATGACATGTATGAATGTTAACGAGTCTATGTTAAATATGTCATTACTCCTATATACATGTTCTTTTAACTAAGCATTAGTTCAGGGGGAGTAATGATACAATAATTTAAGTGGAATATGTCTAATATGCTTGCTGCATTACTATGATTTTCTTAACATGTTATCTTGCCCTTAACATATCTCACAAATAAAACTTGATAACCCTTTTTGATGTTGATAAAAGGGGGAGAAAGGGAGAAATGAATAGGGAGAATGGGAGAATAGGAGAAATAGAATGGGAAAATATGAATATGATATGACCTGTTCACTTAAGAAAATTTCAACCTATCTATATATGCTATTTTCTTTGTTGATATTTTCTGAGGTTCATTAAATCATCTCAATATTTGTCATCATCAAAAAGGGGGAGATTGTTAAGTCTCTAAAATGTCTGATGTGCATTTCCCTAAGTTTTGACGAGAACTAAACATTGGTTAATGATTTAATTAACCTTCATATTGGTTGCTAATCTGTCTATCGAGTGTGCATATTAAATAAGACAAACAGATGTCCAACAAAGTGTAGAAAAACAGACGTCCAACAAAGTGTAACAAACAGACGTCCAACAAAGTGTAACAAACAGACGTCCAGCACTGTAAGTGATTGAAGCGCACGTCCAAAACGCAAGAGAAACAAACTTGCGTCCATCAAAGTGTTGAAAGCCAGCGTCTACCTACGTGGCATTCGGAGCGCGTCCAATAAAGTATCAGAAGGTCGCGTCTACTAAAAGTATCAGAAGGTCGCGTCTACTAAAAGTATTAGAAGGTCGCGTCTACTAAAAGTATCAGAAGGCCGCGTCTACTAAGTATCAAAGCCGCGTCTACTAAAGGTATCAGAAGCGTCTGCTTAAGGTATCAAAAAGGTTCGTCCAATGACGTGGCATTTGGAGCCCGTCCATTAAGGTATCAGAATTGCTAGTCCAATGACGTGGCAGATGGAGCTCGTCCATTAAGGAATCATATGGAGCTCGTCCATTAAGGAATAAGATGCAGATGGAGCTCGTCCATTAAGGAATCAGATGGAGCTCGTCCATTAAGGAATCAATTGGTGCTCGTCCATTAAGGTCAGAATGTATCCGTCCAATGACGTGGCAATTGGTGCTCGTCCATTAAGGTCAGAATGTATCCTTCCAATGACGTGGCAAATGGATCTCGTCCACCAAAGTAACAGAGACTCTCGTCCACTAGAGTAATTGAGACTCTCGTCCACCAGAGTAACTGAGGCTCTCGTCCATAAAGTAACAGAGGCTCAAGTCCACTAAAGCAACAGAAGTGCTCGTCCACTAAAGGTGACAGAAGTGCTCGTCCACTAAAGTGAAAGAGGCCCTCGTCCACACTAGTCTTTGGACTTGCTGAGTCCTTAATATGGAGCTCGTCTACTAGCCCGAATGAAAACTGAAATGGCTAGATAGACACGGATATTTTCAAGATGGAAGCACTTATCTTATAAACGCGAATTCTAAAAGGATTAACAGAATCGTATTTCAAAAACCAGAAAGAGACTTGAAGCCTTCTCTCATACTCAGTTTCACGATTATCAAGAAAAGTCAGAACGACTCTATTGCATTAATGGCTGCCCAGACTGCCCAGAACGACTCTATTGCATTTAATGAAGTTCTGCTTGAAGTCAATATCTGAGAGAATGTCTCTAACGGATCCTAAATGCTTGAAGACTATAAATAGATAAGTCATTAAAGATGAAGAAAGATAGAATACATAAATTCCATTAAAAAGCCATTACTCTTTCATTCTTTCATTCCGTATTCTTCAAACATTTTGAAGTTATTACACAGACTTTCCTAAGCTTTACATTTAAACCATTCTCTGAGTGTTAGTGAAAGTTCTGTCTGTCTAAGTTGTATTCATTACTAACCAAATCTCTCAAACGAACCTGAGTGAGCCTGAAGAGGTTAAGTGTGCAAAGAATACTTGTCTTTGAGCCTGAAGAGGCTAGGTGTGCAAACAATACTTGTCTTAAGCCTGAAGAGGCTAGGTGTACAAAGAATACTTGTCTTTGAGCCTGAAGAGGCTAGGTGTGCAAATAATACTTGTGTCTGTAACCTAATCAGTTATAGTCGATAAATCTTGGTGCTGCCAAGGACTGGACATAGCTCTTTGCTTTGAAGAGTGAACCAGGATAAATAACTGTGTCAATCTCTCTTTCCTTAAATTCTTTAATTGCTTTAGTTTTCTTACGTCTATCAAGTGGTATGTTTGCAAAAGTCACCCATCCATCCTGTATTCTTCCACTCGTCCAAATCTAGCTTTTTGTTTGCGAAAAGATTTCAACTTTGTTTAAATTCTGATAAACACAATTCAACCCCCCTTCTCGTGTTTATAGTTATCTATTTCATTATAGACCCATTTACTACGGATGCCTTTCCGACCCTTTGGAAGTTCAACAAGTTTCCATGTCTTGTTTCTATGTAAGGCTTCCATCTCTTCCTGCATTGTTGTCATCCATAGAGAAGCATCTGAACCATTCACGGCCTCTTGAAAGGTTGATGGTTCTCCTTCTTCAGTTAGTAGACAGTACGCATCATGGTTTGCCATAATATAGTCTGAGTGCCATGATGGTGTTCTCGTCTGACGTGATGATCGTCGAACTTCTGTATCATTGGCCTCATCTGAAGTTGACACAGGGAAACACAAGAAGGGGGGTTGAATTATGTTTCTTAACAGTTTTTCGAAAAAGCCTTTTCTCAAACCTTTTAGCAAGGAAAACAAGATAAGTACACACGAACTATAAAATCTCTTTAAAGAGTTAACAAACTCAGATCCAAAACCCCACAATTAGTATAACCAAATACTGTAAAAGATAAGAGATAGAAGATTCACACAAGTAATTTATTTTGGTTCACTCTTTTCCAACCAAGTGCTACGTCCAGTCCCTTCTACCTGAAGGTTTTCTCCACTATTCTCCAAATAGATTACAAGTATTCAACACCTCTTCAGGTTACAAGTATTCTTTCTCTACCAAGCTTCTTCAGGCTCTAACTCTAACAAAGAGATTTACGGATTTTGTCTAAGAACTCACTAAGTGTGAGAGTATGAAAGTTGAAGATCAATTAAGATTACTAGAAAACTTTTTCAATAGATTTCAGCAGAGTTTAGACACTTTTGATATAAGAGCTTCTGTCTCTGTTCACTGAGGTTCATCCAGTATTTATAGATGACGAGCTTTGCTGTCTTGAACTTCTTCAACGGTCTTCAAATTGTATCCGTTTAGATATAACATTAAATTCTAGGATCTATTGAGATTGATAACTTGATATGCTTCATGGAGAAGTGCTCTTGTTTATCAGAGGAAAGCTCAAAGTAGAGTTGTCACTTCCCTAACGTACCGAAAGTTGCTTTCTGACTTTCCTTCTTTGTACTTGGTTTAAACTTTACAGCAACATAGGTGACAGAGTACAAAGGTTTATGTTCTCGATGGTACTATGTTTCTATTCTCAAGAAACAAAGAGTTAATCAAATGAAGCAGCAAGGGAAAAAGACATATATTCCTTTGAATTAAATACATGGTCATTTGAAATAAATTCGCTTATACTAGACGGGTTCACTTTTAATAGCTAGTAGACGTGCAGGTCTTTGGACGTGCAAGTTATAACTTATTAGTAAAGCGGGCTCGTCTAATGATATAGCGTATATAGACTCTCGTCTAGTTCCAAGATATTGGACTTGCTATTCTTAATAGCTCGTCTACTGACGTGGCGCCTAGTATGACTTCTCGTCTATTATCAAGTCTTTAGACTTGGTGTTTTTCTGGGAGTTATTTATTGGGTCGTCTACTACTCTTTACTTAGACTTAGATGCTCGTCTAGCGTTTATTACCTTAGCCAATTTTTAATGCCTCGTCTAGCGATAACTTATTAGACTCAGAATTTTACCAGAGTCTGAAGACTCGTCTAGAGGTTGAGAAATTGACCCGATACTGCAACTGTATATATATTTCCTCGTCTTATCACAACTTAGAAATCCTTCAAGCCTTCACTTCAGACAAGTTAGATCTTTAACAATACTTTGCCATACAAATTTAACATTTTTGTTAACATCAAAACTTAAGGGATTATTTAAGCCAAAACCACTTTGGTTCTAACATCATCTGGTACTCGTTCCTCATGCCCTGGTTCTGCCTTAGAAGAATCATCTTCTCCAGACTTTATTTCTATATCAACTGCAGTAGTTTCGTTGGTAGTGCTGACATTTTTCTGCTGACTTTGCAGTTCATTTTCTGTAAAGACTAGATCCACTACTAGAAAATTGTTATTTTCGGACGGATTTCGGGCGGAATTTGGACACTTTTCCCACGGATTTGGGACGGATAATTAATTTTGGACGGATTTCAGACGGAACATCCCCCGTCCGAAAAAGCCCCGTTGCAAATTAAAATGTCTGTCCGAAATTCCGTCCGAAATTAGTTCCAGACAGATTTCGGACAAACACGAAATTTGGACACTTTTCCCACGGATTTGGGACGGACAATTAATTTCGGACGGATTTCAGACGGGACATCCCCCGTCCGAAAAAGCCCCATTGCAAGTTAAAAAGTCTGTCCGAAATTCCGTTCAAAATTAGTTCCAGACAGATTTCGGACAGATTTCGGACAAACACAAACATCTGAATTTTGGTTATATTGGCTTAATTTCGGACAAATTTCAGACGGATTCAATATTGCTATTCATGCAAATTCTGGACGGATTTCAGACGAATGTTATGATATTATTTTGGACAGATTTCCCACGGATTAGATAATCATATTTAAATAATATTTTTTGATAAACAAATCATGTTTATTAATAAAAAAGGGTCAAACGTAAATAATTATGCATACCAAATTAGGTACCTGGACTTGGAATCTAATATAATATAATAAAAAATTATTATTATTAAGGTACCACTCTAGACAAGTATCTAAGCTTCAAATAAACAAAAACACAAAGTATCTTGAAATACAAGAATGATATCTAAAGATTCAAAGCATTCAAATATCATTACAAACATCAAAGACATAAATTTATTCCTCATTGTTACTTTGATCACTAAACTCTTCATCTTCATCTAGTACATCATCCATCATCTCCTCCTCCTCATCTAGCACTGCATGTTCATCAAAAGCAAAAGGTTTACATCAACCACATTTAGAAGACACAGTAAACTAGTACTTTATTCTATTGCCTGCAATTACTAAACTTATTAATCCATAACATTATATTATGCTTTTAACACTATATATAGGAATCTTACCTCACTGGTTTCAAACCAGACATCAGGATTGATTGTCTCTACATATCGATAGTATGGATGAAATCAAGAAGCATGTTTAAAATCAGTCCATAAAATATTAAGCATGCATGACTCAAATCAGGTTCAAAGAGAAAAAGAGAGACAGGGACCTTTGGCTTGGGAATCACTTTAGAACGAAGACTAGCATATCGTTCTTCAAGCATTTCTATATTACAAATTTAATTGAGTTTAATAAACAAAAGGAATCAGTAATATTTAAAACACTCCAACTCAACAAGTAATATTTCTTGATTCAACAAAGATAGCACACCCTCAAATGAAATCTAGGACTGGAATCTCAACTGAAAGTTCAAAGTCTCACCAACCTTGTATTGTAAGTTGTAACATTCAAACAACAAAAAAATAATAACATGATCCACTATTAAGCTGTCTAATTAAAATCTTCCTTCATAGAGTTCTAAACTCAAACACCTAACCTGCATAGTGCATATCCTAAATCAAGCATAGTTAGCAACTCAGCAGAATTCAAACTATGGGATATCATGTGATTTACATTCACAGTTATTACTATAAAGAACAAGTGAGGCCCTGGTTTTGCATTATGGCATAGACGCAGAATGTAAGAGTAAAACAATATATAATAATATACATGAGAAGAGCAAAAAGTTGGTTGCTTACGGATAGGAAACAAAACAAATATTGGAGATATCACACTCTGAGGTTGGCACTGCAGAGCATACCACAGGCACTGTATGAAAATAAGTTGAGTTTCAGCCACCACACAGATTCAAAAGTGAATAGAGGAAGCTTAATTGCTGTCAACATACACAGAGGAAGCTTAATTTGTGCCAGCATCCAATTATCATAATCACAAATGATGCATAAACCTATTTATACAGTGACTTGAGTAACTAAATAGAATCTTAAAATCACTGACATCAATGATTCTTCAATTTGAAATCAGGAACTTCAATTTCAACCTAGATTAGCACCTCAATTACAAATCCTTCAAAATAATCAAGTTATATCGAATAATCACAATAATCACAATAATCACAATAATCCTTCAAAACCTAGATTACACATACGCATCAATATATCAAGTTATATCGAATAATCACAATAATCAAGTTATTTGCAATAACCAAGTATTAAAATCCTCACTTTGATCCAATAATCAAAGTGATGGTTTTCAACGTGCGAGAAATCATTTTCCAACCAAGCAATCACACCAATAAACATAGATCAAACAACAATTAACCACTACAATCATGTCCTCATAAGGGACTAATTAAAAAAAGTGGAAAATCCTTAACTTAGGATTTTCCAACAACCAGATAAATAAAGCCATCTTCACATCCACCAATATGGTGTGATGTGGTTCACTCCCCCCTTACCTCTTGTAGACAAGAGATAATCATTTCCTTGGTTTTTCAACAGTCCGCTTCCCTCAGAGCGAAGCTGTGACGTTCCAGTTTCCTCTGACACCTTGCGACAGGTGCAGACAACTCCTGTCAGCTCCCGGAGAATGTAAAACCTGCTTCCCCAAGCAAAGACAATTACGACAACATCCCGGAGAGGGAGTCCAAGCATTTTCAACAACCAGAACGTTCAAACAACTAACTACTCACCATCAAACGCTCACTCTTAAGTTGATTTAAATACTTAATTTCTCAAAATAGGGTCACATTCAACAGAAATCAGATTTGGGCAACATAGTGCTCATCACCACAATTTAGGCAAAAAATGAGATTTTATCATAAGATTACAAAATCAGTTTGGTATACATAAATTGACAGTCCCAATTATATAACAACATAGTTAATTTCACAAAACATTACCAATTTCAAATAAAAATCAGATTGGGGCTTCAGGGTTCATAACATAATTTAGGGGAAACTCATTTCAACCAAAGAATAATGAAATTAGCTTAGGGAAACACTAATCCACTGCTTCAATTGCTTAAAACACAGTTCAATTTCAAAATTCGAAACTGAATTAAAAAGGCTAGGGTTAGGGTTTCAAAATCAATTTGAGGTTTTTCTGAATCTGAGACATGTAGATGTGATTTCACTTACCCAAGAAAGAAGAAGATGGAAGCTGTCATGGTGGCTGAAGGTGGCCCGGTGCGGCGGCGGTGATCCGTTATGCGGTGATGGCGGCGACCAAGCACGACCCAAAATGGATCAGCACTTGTGGCGACGTTCTGAAGGTCGTGTGTTCGTCTCCTCCCCACCTGCGTGGCCGGACGACGACCGACGACGAGTTGCAGCGGAGCTCGCGGCTTCTGCTTGACACGGAGGAGGACCGAACCCAACAACCACGTGGCGTCTTCTCTGGTCCATGCGATGAGCGACGATGGCTCTCCATGGTGGCTGGTGCGTGGCTGGACAGTGGCCGCAGTTGGAGGGTGACGCCAGCTGGAGAGAGGGAGGAGGAAGTAGATGAAGTTTGAGAGAGTGAGGTTTGGGTTTAGCTGTTGAAAAAAAAAAGAGTGAGGTGGGTTATCAGGCTCTGCTGGAAGAAAAGGAGAAAAATTGTGTGGTTATAGTATTTTCCTTTCCATTTAGTTAATAGTATGTAAAATGTGTGAATGAAATTGATTTTAGAAAAAAGAAATAATATTAACTATCAGATCAAAAAGACAATGAGTGATAAAAATATATATTTTCAAAATTCAAAATAGAGTAAAGATTGATGATTGAATTTAGCAACCAAGAAAATCAGTGATCCAAAATTAATCTCCAATTAACACTAAACAAATTTATTTTCAGATCTAAAATTAAATAGAGTAACGTCTGAAAATAAATTTCTTTCAACGATATTATTTAAAATATTTTTCTAAACAAATATTTTTTACATTTTACATTTTATTAGACTAAATATGTTTTATAATTTTTTTCATAAATCTTGTTTACTTTTAAATTTATTAAGATCAAATATTTTAATCATATTTAATTTGTAAGATAAATTATTTAATCTTTTCAAGGAAAATATAAAAAATAAAAAATCCGTGTGAAATCCGTCCGAAATTTTCGGACAGATTTCAGACGGATGTAAGATAAATCAAGGAAAATATAAAAAATAACAAATTCCGTCTGAAATCCATCCGAAATTTTTGACGGATTTTTGATTTGATGTAAGAAATATAAAAAAATAACACAATTCTTTCAAATCCGTCCAAAATTTTGGATGGATTTGAAACGGATCAAGGAAAATATAAAAAATAACACAACTGTCTGAAATCTGTCAGAAATCCGTCCAAATTTTCGGACGGATTTGAATTTGATATAAGAAATATAAAAAAATAACACAAAATCAAACTCAAATCCGAAATTTTTTGGATGGATTTGATCGATCAAGGAAAATATAAAAAATAACACAATCTGTCTGAAATCCGTCCAAAATTTTCGGACGGATTTCAGACGGATGTAAGAAATATAAAAAAATAACACAATCCGTCCGAAATATTCGGACGGATCAAGGAAAATATAAAAAATAACACAATCCGGCTGAAATCCGTCCGAAATTTCAGACGGATCAAGGAAAATATAAAAAATAACACAATCCGTCTAAAATCCGTCCGAAATTTTCGAAAAATTTCAGACGGAAACATTTCCGTCCGAAAATTCAAGTTTTCTAGTAGTGATCCCTGCTGACAACGACCTTACGGGCAGTGGGATCCCACAGGCGACACCCCTTCACATTGTCAGCATAACTCAAGAATATGCATTTCCTGGAATTTGGATCCAGATTCGTTCTTTCTTGAGAGTTGTACATCACGTCCACAGGACATCCGAACACATGAAGAAAAGAATAATCAACCGGCTTTCCTTTCCACATCTCCATTGGTGTCTTTAAATTGATAGCTGTTGATGGTGATAGATTTATCACGTAACAGGCAATTTTAACTACTTCTGCCCAGAAAGATTTGGCCACTCCCACTGTTCCCAGTATGGCTCTTGTTCTATCTAGCAGAGTTCTGTTCATCCGCTCTGCTACACCATTCTATTGAGGTGTATGTGCAACTGTGAATTGTCTTACAATACCCTCTTGTTTGAAAAATACCATAAAATCACCATCTACATATTCTCCCTATTGTCTGTCCTCAAGCACTTAATTCTGTTACCGGTTTTAAGCTCTACTTGTGCTTTGAATTCCTTGAACACTGGAAACACATCTGACTTCTTCTTGATTGGGTATACCCATAATCTTATGGAAAAGTCATCAATGAATGACACAAAATATTTTGCTCCTTCCAAAGACATCTCCGGTGATTCCCACACATCAGAATGGATCAAGTATAGTATGTGTTTGCTTTAAGTAGTTACTCTAGCAAACTTCAATCTATGTTGCTTACTCATCACACAATGCTCATAGAAAGGTAAATTCACTGTCTTGAGCCTGGGCAGGAGATTGCGTTCTGCAAGGACTTTCAAGCCACGTTCTGACATATGGCCTAGTCTGCGATGCCACATCATTGTTGTTTTTTCTTGGCTCGTTGATGCAACTGATGCATCTGCCTCTTGAAACGTATCTCCCAGAAGCATGTATAGATTGCTTGTGATCTTTTTTGCTTTCAATTCCACAAGATTACCTTTCACTACTTTTAAGATTCCACCTTCGGTGTGGATCTTAAACCGGAGATCATCCAATTTCCCAATGGACAATAAGTTTTTCCTCAAGCCCTTCACATGTCGAACCCCTTGTATTTTGCGAAAAATACCATCATGCATCTTTAATCTGATAGTACCGACTCCAACAATTTCTAAGGCGTGATCATTTCCCATGAACACAGATCCTTCCGAAATAGGCTCATAAGTGTAAAAACAATCTCAGTGTGGAGTCATGTGCCATGTTGCACCCGAATCCATTTTCCAGACATCATTGAGTTGCTTTCCGCCTTTAGATTTAGTTGTTGCTTCATTGTACAAGATTTCTTCTTTATCTGAGGTACTTGCAACACATCCTTGAGAGGTTGATGCTTCAGAATTTTTTTCTGCACTCTTATTATTATGCCAACACTCCTTCAAGTGCCCTTTCATGCCACAATTGTAGCATTTGAGATTATTCCTTCTTCAGATTTTGATCTACCATGATTTTGACTCCCACTAGGGCCATGTTCTGTTGATCTGCCTCTCGTCATCGTTAACGCCTCTACTTGCTTGGAACTCTCTAACCTTCCTTCCTTATTCTTGTGCCTTGATTCTTCTTTAAGAATAGCACCGGCAACATCGTCAAAGCGTAGAGAGTTAGCAACGTTGTTATTTGTGATGTTGATGATGAGTTGATAATAGGAATCTGATAAACTCTGAAGTAGAATTTCAGCACGTTCATTTTCTGCTATTTTGAAATCTGACGTTGTGAGTTGAGAAAATAGCGTATTCAGAGTGTTGATGTGATTCGTCACCGTCATGGATTCAATCATTCGAAGAGTATAGAATCTCCTCTTTAAGAATATTCTGGTGTGAAGCTACTTGATCTCGTACAATTTGTGGAGAACATCCCAGATCTCCTTGCAGTCTTCTTTTCTGCAATACTTAACAAAACTGAATCTACCATTGCTAAGTGCAAATTGGTAACAGCATTGTCATCCTTCTCTTTCCACTTTTCATCAGTGATATTTGAGGGTCTACCGTCAAATGCTTCTAGGCAATTATCCTTCCTCAGAATCATCCTTATCTTCAATTTCCACAGGGAGAAATTACTCCCACTAAACTTCTCGATTTCAAATTTTGCTGCCATAGTTTTACACAAAATGATTTTTCAACTGAACAAGCTTACACAATGTCACTGTGAATAGTATCGTATACGTAAACAGTATTGTATGTATTATCACACACTAGAACAAATCCAGTATACATTAACAATCACTGTAAAAGTATACAACCACACGTGTGAATAGTAACCATGAACAATAATCGCAATGGAGTAGTGACCAAGAACCAATGGCTCTGATACCACTTGTTGAGGAGTCCGGGGAGCACCTGGGAGCAACAATGGGCTAATGACCAGGACCACCAAGAGACCAGGACACCACAGCTCCACCCAAAACCTTAAGGCATTAAGTATATGGGTCATCTCTCTTATATATCCTTCATTTAGCTCATTCCTAGCCAATGTGGGACTTAACCACTCATACTTGAATTCCAACAATCTCCCCCTCAAGTGTGAGTCTCCCACATCATTATACTTGCACTGCCGTTACCAACCAACGGGACACGCCGCCTGACTCCACTGTGGTCAGGAAAACTTTCGATACAAGGATTCAATACACTTGGATCCACTCCCGCTCCCCCATCAGGAGGAACCTGGCTCTGATACCACTGTTAGGTACCAGAGTGACGGAATAATATCACACAGCTAAAATAAGAGATGAGAAAAGAGGAACTGAACACACAATATTTACATGGAAAACCCTCAACAAAAAAGGGGAAAACCACGGACAAGATTGTAGAAGATTTTCACTAAGTGAAAGAAATTACAAGACCACACTCTAAATACAAGGATAGAACAATAACATTATCTCTTGAAAATAGAAGAATACACGCTAGGAGAACCTCACAGGAGAAACAATAATCTTCTCTCTGAATTTTTCTCTCACTCACTCAACAAGTGTTCTTATGCTTGTTGTTGTACATATCCATCATATGCCTAGCTCTATTTATAGAAGAAGGATGGAGACAACTTGCATGACAACTTGCTTTGCAAGTTGGCCACATGGATACTACTTGATTGAATCAAAAGCCAAATTGAATTTGACAATTTGATTGAATCCAAAGCCAAATTGAATTTGGCAACTTAATTAAATAAAGCCATCAAAACCATTCCTATTCACAAGTTGCATAATGTAGCCACTTTATTTGAATTTGATAAATGTGGTTTTACTTATTCACATAATCTCTGTTGAGGAATCTGGCTGGCCACCTTTAGTGGAGTCTCTCCTCCCAATCACGTTTTTCCATGCACAAGACTCGAACTAGAAACCTTGTTTAAACGATTCGAGCCCAATTTCACTCGTACCAACGTAATGTTGGTATTCGAAGCTTTTA
Source organism: Sophora flavescens (assembly GCA_030762895.1). Lineage (NCBI taxonomy): Eukaryota > Viridiplantae > Streptophyta > Magnoliopsida > Fabales > Fabaceae > Sophora > Sophora flavescens. The sequence goes on along the minus strand of CM061068.1, from coordinate 97,066,795 downwards.
TGAAATCCTCAAGATTGTAACTATAAGAAGAATCTAAAAAAAACTAGTTTTTTAGGAGGTACTTACTTGGGTGCTGTCTAGGGTGAAGTACCATAGTAGGTGCTCACCCGTGAAGCACCAGTGTTAGCCGTCCGATATATTGTTTAAGAAATAAACGGACGAGATTTGCTTGCCCGGCGAGGACCATGGAAACCCAACGGCTTGTTTGGGAAGCTTCGTGTAAGAATGTGGCGATTACTCAAGTCTTCGGTCTCCGTGCCTCTCTTTTCCTCTTCACGCAAAGTCAAATGGGTTTTAGTTACAGAAGAGTAGACTACACTTGCTAACACTATGGTCTTGGCTCTTCAATTTTAAAAACAAGCTTCTCGTCATTCTCATGGCCAATGGGGATCCAGCTGGTATTCAAATCCGATGCAAATATACCAAATTTATTTTGATTATACTTTCATCTTTGTACCTCAGTGGAAAGGTTCATCCACCTTCACCGTTTCAATTTCTTTTTTAAATTAACTTAGTGTCTGTTTGGATGAGCGTTTGACAAATGTGATTTTGGATAGAATTGATTTTGTAGAATTGATTTTAATAAAATTGAGTTTGAAGTGAAGTGATTTATGTTTGGATGTTTTTATTTTAAAAGTAAGTTTGATATAAAACTTAGTGTAATTTAAGGTTAGAAATCACGTTTGGGGCCAGAAGCTACAAATTCCTGCTTTGGGTTGAAAGTGATTTTGGGGCTAGAAGCAATTTACAACCTTGGAAGTCAAACATCATTTTTTTCAGTCAAATTGCATTTGACCATTGGAGAAGCACTTTGGAGGGTCTTCACCTCCAAACCAAACACACACGTATGGGGTTTGGATTTAAAGGTTGATGCTTTTTTGTTTTCCAAAAATATTTGGCTCGACAAATCACCGCCTTCCCACCTCACGAACTAGGGGTGTTCATCAACCGATCCAAACCGATTCAAACCGTAAAAACCGAATCGAAAAATCGAAAATCAAAAAAATCGAAAATCCAAAAAACCGTAATTTTTTATTGGATTGGATCGGATTTTGGATCCTATAGTGAAATGCAATCCAAACCGATCTATTATATACATTTACTATTATTTTTGAAATTATAGTATTACTCATACTTAAACATTATTCTTCATACTTTTATATCCCTCATTCTCTTTAATGTTTTTGTTGGAATGACATATATAAGACTATTTAGAATAAATATTAATGTCTTGAAGTTATATTTTACTAAAAGTTTTGGTACATAACATATATATATTTGATTGAGTAATCATGAAAAATAGGAAAACAATTAAGTAAATTTGAAAAATAATTAGCTACAATTTATTTGTAGCCGATTCAAGGGAAAAAAATAGGATAAGTAGGAGTAGATATAGAGAATTAATATAAAAGAACGTGTTAAAAAATATCAATAATTTTTTTCTTCTCAAACTCCCAAATTAAAATGAAGATTACCTTTTATCCACTATTAATAAGTAGAAAGGACACTTGACATTAGAAAAAAAAGTAACGTATGATAAAAACCGAATTATCTAATCCAATCCAAACAGCATTTGATTGGATTGGATCGGATCGGATCGGATTTTTTTAAGAAATCAAATCGATCCAATCCAAACTGCACGGTATTTTTATCATTAGATCGGATGACTTTTTAGCTTAAAAATATCCAATCCAAATCACGAACATCCCTGTCACGAACCCACTCACGTTGGCGCTTCCCATCACAACCGCCAAAACCCACTAGCATTGGTGCTTCTAAAAAGAAGAAAATAGTGAAGTATACTTTAAAAAAGAATAATTGGTTAGAATGTTCTAGACATGTTAGATGCAGATTTGATTATTTTAATTAACATGGTGTTTTAAGAGCTGGATCGAAAAGAGAACGGACGATGATCATGGTTCAATTGTTTCAATCGGTTCAATCGAATCATCGATTGAATCGGATGACTAATAAATTAATATATATATATATATATATATATTATTGAAATAAAAAATTATAAAAATACTTATAACTCAAATTTATTAAGATAAAAAGAGCAAGTAACATACAAGTAGACTTAATTAATTTGTATTACAAAACAATCATAATACAAATATAATGGAAAGCAATTACATTGGAGTTGGCGAATTGTTATCACAGTGATGTTTAAAGTTTAAACTTCAATTTTTTTTTTTACTGCAATTAAACTTTTAATTTTTTTTTGAATCAAATATGAAGTTATTATATAATTATTATTCTTTCTCCTTATCTACCTCAACTACCCCCACTCCCATCCAATCCCATCAAGTCGTCGCCCATTCAAATTCCAGAAGTCCAAAAGTTCCCTGTCTTCAAGAACGACTATCCATTCATACTTCAGCATCAATTATACTCAAGTTTTTCTATTTCTTTCTATTTCCATAAGCTGATACTTATGGATCTTCCAAAGTTCCACACGCAATATATCTTGTGAGGCAGAGACAAGAGCATCGGAGTGGGAAGCAGAAGCATTAGCGTCGGAGGCTGAGATTGGGATCGTCGGCGACGTACGTCGTGGGAGGCCTGGACGGCGGGACGCGTTTCTGGTCCTGATCTGCTACTGAGGTGAGATCGCATTTGTGGAAAGCTAGTAAAAGGACACCCAGTTTTCGGACCGCCGAGTCTTCAAAACCGGTCCCGGTTTGAGCGGTTCGTCCTGGTTCTGGCGGTTCATTCCAGTTTTTTGACGGTTCAAACATACTAACGATTCTATGTGTCTGACCGGATCATAGACACAGTCGATTCCCGATTGAACCGGCCGGATCGATCCGATTTTTAAAACACTGAATTAACCCCATCTTCATATAATTGGATGAGATATAAATTGGGTGGTCCCTTGAAATAGAAAATTTTGGAAGTTACGAGGCAAGCATGGTGGTGCCGTGGCGGATCTTGATCAAGTTGTCTGGGGAGTCACTAACTATAAGATAAAATAATGTAATTAAAATTTATATAAACTATATAGAATTTTATCAAAATTTCAAAATAACATATTAATATAAAGTAATAATAAATGTGTATCAATTTTTTTAATCCTTGCCTCAAATTTTTTTTTAATCTTAATCATTGTTTCTTTTCAAGAAAATTGTATTACGTGATCCACTCCTAAATAAGAAATATAAAATCATTTATATAAAAATATATAAAAACTCCATAAATCAACAAAATCTCAAGTACAACAGGATTTACAATTGAATCAAAATGTTATTTATTTAAGAGCTCAATTCATTTGCATATAATGCTGTGTTATATTTAAGAATTTGGAATTCCTATCACATTTTTATAATTTCATTTTAAATTGAACTCTTTTCAATTCTTTCCAATGATAGCTGATCAGGATATTGTATATGGCATTGCTTCCTTTAATATATAATTGATAAGCTATAGTATTCCATCTGACTTTTCCGGTTATACCACTTTCCTTTGCATTTCTTTCCAATTTTATCTAGCATTTTCTGATATAAATAAACAAAGGAAAAATGAAAGGGATGTTATAACTTGAAGAGTTATGATATTTTGACACCAAAATTTGATATCATGGGGATACCCTAGTTTTGAGTAGGTTGTTTATCACTTTACTCTTTCTATCTATTTATTTTATTGGTTCACAACCTACTAAAAATTAGGATGTCCTCCCATGATGTTAAATGTTGGTGTCAAAATATCATAACTATGGAGGTTTGCAACTATAATGACAAGTCGCGTGGCATTTAGGAATTGCAATAAGGTGTACTAGTAAGGTTCCTGATATCGACATTGCCATTGGTTCTCACACTACATTTAGGGATTTTTAATTAAACTTCCAATACCACGTTGTTTTGAGAGTGCTATAAAACAATTTTTTATATAGAAAAAATTGGTAAACATTACTTTGGGGGGAGCCGTGGCTCACCCCCGCCTTCAAGAAGAACCTCCCCTGAGTGGTGCTGTAAGAGAGGAGGACCATTCTTTTTTCTTTGGGGGTGAGTTGTGGTAGTGTTGTCTGAAATTAATATTGAACGGTTGGCACCATGCATGACTGATTCTGTATGAGAGGATGAAAAATGTAACATCCCAAATTTTTCTAGTTGACTAAATAGTAACACCTGATAAATAGAAGGAGTATATCTTTAAAGGATAAGTGTTTTAAGGGCATTTAAAAATAAATGTTATAGATTTATGTAGGAATAAATGTTTAGAATTAAGGTAGGGGTGTATTAAGTAGTTGAAGGGGTGTTGATAGTAAGTTGAGTTTTCTTTATTAAATGAAAAGGGAAAAAAAGAAAAGAAAAGAAGGAGATAAGAGAAGGGGGGGGAACGTGAGAGAAAGGGACGAAAAAGCAGAAGAAAAGAAAGAAAGGAAAAAGAAGAGAGAAGGAGGAGAAGAGGATAGAGAAAGGGATAAAAGGGAAAGAAGAATAAGCTCTATGGGAGAAGAAGAGGAGAAGTAAAAGAAGCAAAGGAATGGGACTTCAATGAAGCAAGGAGATGAAAAGCTAGGTTTTCAACCATGGAGGAGGACCCAAGAACAACAGTTGTTTCATCTCCTTCTCAAAGCATATGAGGTGACATTTAGCAGCCCCTAAAACCTCTCTATGGTGTGATTTGTATGATTTTGCATGTTGATTTTGAATGAAAATGTATTATAGTTTGATATTTGGGATTTTGGGAGTTAATCCCTAGATTAATGAATTGCTTGTGCTTAAAAATGATGATTTACATGCTTTGATGAGTATGGGTGTTTTCCTTTGATGCAAGAGTGTTGATGTATTGAGATATATATACATGCATGTTCTTGGAATGCTTTGATTTGGACTATATGTTGGTGAATGAGGTTGAAGATTGAGTGTTTAATGCTTAATTTCGTGTTCTGCCCAGTACAGGGGCATCAGGCAACTTGTGAGTGCTGGACGCCCATGAAAATGTAGGAATTAAGTTGTGATGTCTTCATATGAAATGTAGCCCTGAATGTTAACTAAATAATGGCATTGGTTTCATCTTAATTAGACTTTTGTAGATAAAGTTATGGTCAAAATACGGAGCAGAGGTCAAGCTGTCATGATTAATACTTAGAGGTTTCTTCATTGAGAACTTTCACCTATAAGGAGACTAAAATAGGTCTTGATATTAACATATAAGTTGTATATACTCTTCTTATATTTCCAATAAGATAAATATCAATTTGTTTGGATTGGTATAACTCTAGATATAGCCTTTGCCTTGTAAAGAGGTCTTAGAAGTATGTTATAAAATGAAAGTAATGACACTTAAGAATCTAATATTCGATTTTAGAGGCCCATCAATTTTAAGCGGATAATTGGGATGATAGATGAATGGTATTCATAAGTAAGAATTCATGATATAGAAGTTCTATAACCTAAGGTTTGTAAATAGTCAAATAATGACATGACCTAAGTGTCATAGGTGAGATGCAAGTGGCCTAGTGCCAAAGAGAGTATTTAAGTGGTTCAACTGTCTCGACAATAATAAATGATTGAATGCTATATGAGTTTGAATGTAAGAATATAGATGAATGATTAATTTGTTATGTGCATAGGTTTTATAATTACTTATAGAGATTTAATCCCACTACTAGTTTATTTTTTAATTTCTTAGATAAGTAGGAATGAGATATTGACCTACAAGTAGCTCTTATTGATACTATCCTTAATATTGTGATTATTAAGTGTTTATAATTCTTGTAATGTCTCCATTGATTATTGTGATTTTTAAGAGAGGGTCTCCATAACCTTTACACCAGTTATGGCTGGAAATGTCAAAGTATAAAAAAATGTTTTCATATCATGTCTATGTCATTGAGTTTTATAACTCACTATGCTTTGGGGCTGACATTTCCAAGTAGCATATGTGGCGTTGGGAGCTCGATGGCATTTCCAAAATGCTTGACGGCTACTCCAATAATAGCAAGAGTTGATCAGTAGTCCATGCCGGATCGGAGTCGAGTTTCGTTTCTCACAATGAGTCGAAGTTCTTTTATGAACTAAGATTGAGTAGCCTTTTTACTTTTTCATGTGCGTTGTTTATAGAGTCCACTTTGAAAAGATTTATTCATATGCTTCAAGCTACTAGATACTTTTTTCTACTACACTAGACAATATTTTAAGAAAAGGAAATCTTTGAAACCCGCCCAACCAAGTATTTTATATTATTATTATTATTTTACCATGTTCATTTATAAGGATTTATAAGAGTATTAAGTAATGTCGTATTAGGAATCAGGGCGTTACATAATGGTATCAGAGCAGTTTGACCTTATTGGACTGTGAGTTATGTGTCTAGAGTGATCCGGCTTAGGATGTCTATAGTTAATGTCTTTTGTGGTGTTTTGTACAAAGAATGGTTCATATATGTGAGCGTTAAGCAGATAACGCTTTCCACAGTCAGATAGTAGTACTTAAAACCAAATTGAAAAGATGATTTTTGCGATAGCATTACGATATGAGGTTTGTTTGTGCAGAAATTTTTCATGTGTGAAGATTGCACTAAGGCATGTGTATGATATGCAATTAAATGTCGTGCATGTCACTTCCTTGGATTGAAATTCCGACGGAGGGATAGAAGTAGAAAGTTAAAGTTTAAGACATGCATGATGTGATGTTGTGAAAGATATAACCCCACTTTATGCTTGAGTGACAAGTGCTTTAGAAATCTATGGTGATTGAATTCCTTACTTGGGAGATTTGTTCCTTTATAAATCTATGATGGGTTGATATTATGGTTGTTACAGTGGTGGTGTTGTGAGTAGGAAAGAAATGAAAAATGGTTGCATGTGGAGAAAATGTGAATCTGGAAAATTCTGGGTAAAACAGCCCTAGTGTGTGAATTATTGTGATTTATTGGATTAAATTTTTCTAGTGAAACCAATTTTAAAATGATTATGTATGTTTTGGCTATTGCTATAAAAACTGGCATAATTTTCCTGTTTCATTTACTTGTTCGAAAAATTCCAAAACTATTGGGTTGTTCAAGGCTCTGTTTTGAGTAACATACTGCCAGAACAGCTCCAGTGCGTGAATTTTCATAATTTATTACCTTCTAAATTTTGGGTGAAACCAATTTTAAATTGTTCAATGATATGTTGGTTACCTCCATTAAAAGTTATATAATTTTTGGATGATTTTTGCATTTTCTAAAAATTTGTGGATTTCAGACTATGCGCGTGAATATTTATGAACGTTTTTATGGTCATAGTTTTACAAAATTGTGAAATTTGTGTTCTGAGTTTTAATCCAATAGATACTTGTTATTGGGTATTTAAATGATGATTTAAGTCCCTGGAAAATTGAGTTTTGGTACTGTAGTGGTCTATTTTAAGAAGACAATAAAGAGTAGTAAATGTATGTTCATAAGTATGCATCATTGTTCTAAGTGTTCTCATTGAACCTTACAAAACTTGATTCTTGTTGAATGATTTTGGAAAAATCAGAGGCATATGACATGTTAGTCACTAATTCTATAAGTCATGTTTTAGTTTCTTGCCTTTGATAGTTGCACAAAGAAGCATTTCATTGAGAAATATGGTTAACTAAATGAGGTCAAGTGTAACCGCCCGATTTTCGGATACGCTGTATTAATGGTAAATATATATTTATTTATATTTTTATCTGAGACTTATGAAATGATTTTGGAGAAAACAAAATCATATCTAGAACCTACTCTATGGTAGGAAGCCCTGGTTAAAATTTGGGTTTAAAACTTAGATGGAAATCGGTCTGCGTTTTTTAACTGACAGTATAATTTTATACTAACAGAAAACCCTAATTTGACCCGAAAACTGAAATTTGTAGATTTTTTTAATTTTGTTCGTGAGGAATTCTATTTTCCAAATTTCTGATCAGAAATAAAATATTATGTTTACTCGGACGAATTTTGGTGAAAGTTCGAATTGAAAAAGGTAGGTGTTTTCACTGACAGTAGATTTTAGTGATCAGAAAACATAATTTTGACTAGTGAACGAAATAATATAGGTTTTTATCACGTTTTCAAATAGATAGGCTATTTTGAAAATTTTGTAAAAAAATAAGATATTAGACGATTCTCGGGCGTTTTGTCGTTAATCGGGTAATCGACGGAGTCGGGAACAGATGAAAATATGTAGATATTTAGTAGAAAATATATATTTAGTGAAAATATCTAGATATTTATATTTAACGTAACCATGGTTAATTATATATTAATTAAATTACCATAAAACTCATTAATTCAATTCCTAAAAAACCAAACAAAGCCTAAGATCTACCCTATAAAACACCCCCCCCTCACTCACTTCTTCATCTCTTCCATTTCTTCTTCATTTTTTCTTCAAAAACTCCATTGTTGATCCAAGAGCTCCATTGAAGAACTTGCCAAGATCATCATCATTTCTTCATTTCCTTCACACACTTGAGGTAACATGAGCATATCCTCTCTTCTTGAATTCATTTTCTTCCTATTTCTTGAATTTTCATTTCTTAGATCTAGAACTTTAAAGAATTCTATAAAATTTTAGAAAAATCATAAAAATTTGAAACTAACTTTTGTGATCTAGTTATGATCTCTACTATCATCATCTAAGAGTATCTAATCAAAACCATTTCCCTTCCCTATTTTCTTGTTGAGGCCGAAACTATGTATTTTTGGATAAAGGAAGTTTTGTTCACTTTTTAATTAAGTCATGATTTATATCAACTATCTAAAGTATGTAGGCTCGAAATCCAAAAACTTGAATCAAAACACGTTTTCTAACCTATTTTTATATTTGAGACTGAAACCCTACCCTAAGTGGTTGGATGATTTTTATTCCATATTTTCAACTTATAGCAATTTATCCAAGCTACCTAGGACCTAAGTAATTAGTATCCAAAAGCTTAGGTTGAGAAAAGAACTTTAACCCTCATTTGATTTAAGTGACCGAACCTAACATAAAGTGGACCTAGTTGGATTAGTTTGATTAATTGTTGTTATGCATTGTTTGGTTGAAGGAGAAACTGTTAAGCTATGGTGTGATAACGAGGAGCGACGAATTCGGGATTCCGATGATAACTCGGGTGGGGGAAAGAATCAACCTATCGTCAAAATCGATAAGTAGTAGATTATATGATAATTGTGTAGGGCGACCTAAACCCTACTAGTAGTCGAGTAATCGACAAGACCAAAATCACATTGGAAACCTTTTATGTGAAACCAATGGTGATTCGGTGATTGTAGGTTTATCGACATTAAGGTTGATTTTATGATGTTGAGGAAGTTTCGTTTTATTACTGATTTGATTTGATTGTGATATGCTGGTTGTGATAATTTGCTTTATGTGATATTTTATGATGTTTGAATATTTTGTTGATATTGTGTTATGCATGATCTGCCTGGTTTTTAATATTGTATTTAGTGGTTTTAAGCAAAGATATATGTTGTTCAAGAGATAATGGTTTTGGGTGTGAGTATAATGGTGATTTAGAGGTACCTAACTTAGATGAATTATTTTAAGGAGGTGTTATGACATAGAATATGTGTAAAGGCTTTGATGGAAGGTTAAGGCACTAAGCTGTTAATAATGTGGGTTGGTGAGATGCAAGTATAGGTGTTGTTGACCACAACCGTGTATTGGTAATATAATAGACAAGGACATTTGTGTATTGGTAATATAATACACCGTGTATTGGTAATATAATACACGTAAAACACATCTATGTATTGGTAATATATATAATACACGTAAAATACATCTGTGTATTGGTAATATAATACACCGTGTATTGGTAATATAATACACGTAAAATCAAGAGTTCTCGCGAGACCACTTCCACCTTAGAAATAGGTCTGCAGCTATGATGTCTTTGAGTAGCATGAGATTGAGGGTAGATGATGATATATTAACTTGAGGATGATTTGTTAGTTATGTGTGCTGATTGTCTGTGACAATTAATGTATAATTTTACTATGACTCTTTTCCTCTTTTGATGATAGAACTATTTCTTATCCCCTGTATATTTCTGTATGTTGTATTTTATCTCCTTGTGGAATCGTATGAGAAGACCCCATGGATGAACGAAACCAGGAGGAGTTGGATGGAACTCCCTGCGAACCTGAGGTCGGAAGACGAGCTGTGACCTATGGTGATTAGGGTCTAGTTAGTTATGGCCAGTGCGTCTCATGAGGCGTTTTTATATGTTTCCGCTTTGTTTAACTTTTGTTTAAGTATGTGCTTGTGAGGGATCCTACTGAAAGGATACCCTCAACAGTGTTTTATAATATGATTATAAGTCTGATGTGTGTATGTATAACATGAACATCGTATGTTTTTTTTTAAATGAACTAAATTTTGTACGCTTATTAACTTAAGTTTTAATTTTTACGTATTTTCATATTAAGCACACGATTAAGAAATTAATTAATGAGGTTTTAGTCTATTAAAACATCGGGGCACACCGGGGTGTCTCATCAAGGGGATAAGTTTTATGTTTTTCCATAACTTGAGTAGTAGGGGGTAAGTTGTATGCTGCCCCATGGTTTGTGCAATGAAGGGTATGTTGCATGCTGCTGTAAGCCACAACAAAATTTATGGGTAAGTTGTATGTCGCCCTAAAGTGATAAGCAGAGCAAGGGTAAGTTGAATGCTGCCCCACAACATAAGAAGATGGTAAGTTGTATGCTGCCCTAAGCTGTTCAAAAGAAGAGGGTAAGTTGTACTGCCCTGAGCTGCGCAAAAGAAGAGGGTAAGTTGTATGCTGCCCTAAGCTACACTAAAGAATGGTACGTTGTATGCTGCCCTAAACTACACAAAAGAATAGGGTAGGTTGTATGTTTCCCTAAGCTACACAAAAGAAAAGGGTAAGTTGTATGCTGCCCTCGGCTACACAAAAGAAGAGGGTAAGTTGTATACTGCCCTAAGCTACACTAAAGAGGGTAAGTTGTATGGTGCCCTAAGATACACTAAATAAGAGGATAAGTTGAATGCTGCCCCGGGCTACACAAAAGAAGAAGGTAAGTTGTATGCTGCCCTGAGTTGAGTGGAAGAATATGGTAAGTTGTAAGCTGCCCGATAGTTTGAAGGATAAGTTGCATGCTGCCATAAGCCATGTAAAACATAAGGGTGAGTTGTATGCTATCCCGAGTCATGATAAATATAAGGGTAATTTGTATGCTGCCATTGTTGTGATGTAATTCAGTCTGGTTGGTTTAAGTGTTTTATGAGTCAAAGACATTGGATGCACAATGGACACAATATGTGCTAAGTCCAACTAGAGAATGTGGTAGTCCAACATGCTGAGTCCAACCAGATTGGACCTTGTATGCTAAACAGATCGGATGAAGTCTGTTGAAAGTAAATAAGTGTTGCATATTTTGATGCATGAACCAATTTATGTGTTGGTAATTCATTCATTACTAACTGATCATGCTATGAATCAATTCAAGGGACATGTGATCTGATTCATGACTTTCAAAAAAGAATGTTATTTTGATTAGCTTTCAGTAAAACTGAGTAATATATAACGATAGTGATGGTTAATATTTGTTGTGTGTTGTTTGAAGTCGTTTAAGGGAGAATGAGGTACCGGTGGAGCTATAGAGGCTCATAGTTTTACCTTATGAGACACCTCAAGTAATGGGCTTAGAAGAGTTAAATATTGATGAACTAGTAATTGCCTTGAACTTGTTATATAGGTCATAATAGTCTTAATGACTATTATGTTTTGCTTGTGATCTTGTAAGAGAATAGTATCCAGGTAGAGTTTTCAGAAACTCATAGCAGTTGTTTTATGAGATGCTAAGGAAAACTTTATCAAGTTTTTCCAAAAATCGAGGTTACATTAGATACAGATAGAAAGTGGTATAAAACCATAGGAGAGGAGCCCAAGGTTGTCACTACCAATGGGAAGTAAACTCCAAGATAGAGTGAGATGTGGCAAGAGTACCAACTCTAATATAGAATATAAAAAAAATCAGTGGCGCAACGGAAGTAAGATTATGATGATGTACTAAGAAATTACAATTTATAGTTATTCAAGTCAGCTTGTTAGAATAAATTTGAATCATGATGAGATATTGAAAATTTAATATCCTTTGGTCGATGTTTTTGGACCCAAAAAGAACCATTACAAGGGAAACCATGGTATGAGCCATTAGAAGAGGCTAGAGATTTTAACGGTGAGAAGTCTCAATTCGAGAAATTGGAGATGTAGTTTAGCAGTGAGAGTAGAAGTCTAGCAAGATTAGTTTTAAACTTGTCACATCAAGAAGAATAGTAAAGAGTCAGGGATTCTTAAGGTTAAGTTTTTAATTCAAATTTTGAGGACAAAATATTTTAAAAAGGAGGGGTGTAATGTAACATCCCAAATTTTCCTAGTTGGCTAAATAGTAACACCCAATAAATAGAAGGAGCCTATCTTTAAAGGATAAGTGTTTTAAGGGCATTTAAAAATTAATGTTATAGATTTGTGTAGGAAGAAATGTTTAGAATTAAGGTAGGGGTGTATTAAGTAGTTGAAGGGGTGTAGATAGTCAGTTGAGTTTTCTTTACTAAATGAAAAGGGAAAAAAATAAAAGAAGGAAATAAGAGAAAGGGGAGAATGTGACAGAGAGAGGGAAGAAAAAGTAGAAGAAAAGAAAGAAAGGAAAAAGAAGAGAGAGGGAGGAGAAGAGAAGAGAAGAGGAGATGGGAGAGAGAGAGATAGAGAGAAAAAGGGGAAAGAAGAGGTAGCTCTATGGTAGAAGAAGAGGATAAGTAAAGGAAGCAAAGGAATGAGACTTCAATGAAGCAAGGAGATGAAAAGCTAGGTTTTCAACCATAGAGGAGGACCCAAGAACAAGAGTTGTTTCATCTCCTTCTCAAAGCATATGAGGTGACATTTAGCAGCCCCTAAAACCTCTCTATGGTGTGATTTGTATGATTTTGAATGTTGATTTTGAATGAAAATGTATTATAGTTTGATATTTGGGATTTTGGGAGTTAATCCCTAGATTAATGAATTGCATTGGCTTAAAAATGATGATTTACATGCTTTGATGAGTATGGGTGTTTTCCTTTGATGCAAGAGTGTTGATGTATTGAGATATATATACATGCATGTTCTTGGAATGCTTTGATTTGGACTATATGTTGGTGAATGAGGTTGAAGATGGAGTGTTTTATGCTTAATTTTGTGTTCTGCCCAGTACAGGGGCGTCAGGGAACTTGTGAGTGCTGTACGCCCATGAAAACGTAGGAATTAAGTTGTGATGTCTTCATATGAAATGTAGCACTGAATGTTATCTAAATAATAGCGTTGGTTTCGTCTCAATTAGACTTTTGTAGATAAAGGTATGGTCAAAATACTGAGCAAAGGTCAAGCTGTCATGATTAATACTTAGAGGTTTCTTCATTGAGAACTTTCACCTATAAGGAGACTAAGATAGGTCTTGATGTTAACATATAAGTTGTATATACTCTTCTTATATTTACAATAAGATAAATATCAATTTGTTTGGATTGGTTACAAGGTCTTAAAAGTATGTTATAAAATGAAAGTAATGACACCTAAGAATCTAATATTCGATTTTAGAGGCCCATCAATTTTAAGCAGATAATTGGGATGATAGATGAATGGTATTCATAAGTAAGAATTCATGATGTAGAAGTTCTATAACCTAAGGTTTGTAAATAGTCAAATAATGACATGACCTAAGTGCCATAGGTGAGATGCAAGTGGCCTGGTGCCTAAGAATATTTAAGTGGTCCAAATGTCACGACAATAGTAAATGATTGAATGATATATGAGTTTGAATGTAAGTATATAGATGAATGATTTAATTTGTTATGTGTATACATTTTAGAAGTACTTACAGAGATTTAATCCCACTACTAGTTTATTTTTTGTATTTCTTAGATAAGTAGGAATGAGATATTGACCTACAAGTAGCTCTTATTGATACTATCCTTAATATTATGATTATTAAGTGTTTATAATTCTTGTAATGTCTCCATTGATTATTGTGATTTTTAAGAGAGGGTTTCCATAACCTTCACACCAATTATGGCTGAAAATGTCTACGTATACAAAAATGTTTTCATATCATGTCTATGTCACTGAGTTTTATAACTCACTATGCTTTGGGGCTGACATTTCCAGGTAGCATATGTGGCGTTGGGAGCTCGATGGCATTTCCAAAATGCTTGACGGCTAGTCCAATAATTGAAAGAGTTGATCAGTAGTCCATGCCGGATTAGAGTCGAGTTTCGTTTCTCACAATGTGTCAAAGTTATTTTATGAACTAAGATTGAGTAGCCTTTTTACTTTTTCATGTGCGTTGTTTATAGAGTCCACTTTGAAAAGATTTATTCATATGCTTCAAGCTATTAGATACTTTTTTCCACTACACTAGACAATATGATATACCGAATTTGTAATCAACATGTCATCCGGTATATTAATGACAACCTCTCCATCATTGATTTGATCAATGATGCCATCCCCGATTCTCAATACCCAATCTGAGAACTTTTTCATGTCTTCAACACTAATAACTGAAGAACCTCACTGATGTCTCATGTTCTTAGTTAAAGTTAGGACACGACAAAATTGCCAGAGGTACGAAGCATTATTACTCACATGAACAACATCTTGTCTTGTCCCTTCGGAATGACTGGAAGAATTTACCTAAAATCACCACCCAAAACCATAACCTTTCTCCCCAAAAGGAAGATTCAAACTATCAGCATTATAAAATCGAAGTATATCCCTAAATATTCTGTCAACGGCTTCAAAGCAGTGCTTGTGAGTCATAGGTGTTTCATCCCATATGATTAGCTTGGCCTTGATAATCAACTCTGCCAGAGCACTGCCTTGTTTTATGTTACAGGTGGAATCTTCATTGACATCTATGGGAATGACAAATCTAGAATGTGCCGTCCTACCGCCAGTAATAATCAAGGTTGCTATCCACTTGATGCATCTGTCAAAACAATTTCTCCTTTAGATCTTATAGCTACAGCAGTGGCTCTCCATATAAAAGTTTTTCCTGTTCCACCATGTCCATAAAGAAAAAACAGCCCCCCCCATGATTTTCATCCACACTTCGCATTATTGTGTCATATATTTGGTGTTGTTCAACAATCATTGTGGACAATAGCTGCGCACGTTCTGAAGCCAAAGAATGTCTGTCATAGTTAAGCTCATCATAAATAAGCCTATTTTGTGATTATGAAATTAATGACATGTCAGGCTGGGGCATTGTTGAAAAGTCAGACAAACTTCTATTGTTACTCTGCAATAATTTCTCTATTTCTACGAGCGTAAGATTCTTCAACTCTTCCTCCGATAAAATCAAATCTGACATAAAATTTGAAATACAAGTAATTTATAATTATTGAAAAGATTATAGCAAAATAAAGAATCTATCTGTATGCTTTTGAAAGGATCTGTCACACACACACACACACACACACATATATACACACTTTTGAAAGTAAATCAATATTTTAATAGAAATCTTTTCTTAATTGATTCAATTCTAAGTAAATTAATCGCATTTTGAATCTATCAACCATTTGAAATTAAATCAATTCTGTTTATTATTTATCAAATCTGATATTTTCTATTCTATTTTCTATTCTATTCCAAAAAAGATACAAAACATAAATTTCATTCATAAGAATTTAATTTTTTGACTTCAAAAAAATCTTTAGCACAAAGTAATATAAGATCTTATATATAAACGTAACATGAAGATTCACGTACAACAAAATAAAATTGAATTTAATAAATTTATCAATATTTTTAGTTTTACATATTTTATGATGTGACAACCAATAATATAGATAATAATAAGTTTATTCCATTTATTTTATCAATTCTCCAAATTGGAAAAAACAAATAAGATAAACACAAAAGATACTTTTGAAAGGATCTGTCACAAATTTCATTAATACTCAATTAACACCTATTTCATTAATACTCATTATAGAGCCTACCTTTAAGTTTTTTTTTCTCTTTTTTTGTCTCAAGGTCACACGTTAATTACACTCGCATATTATATATTGGAAAGTGCAAAGCTAGGCAAGCACTATATGCATGTTTATCAAAGTATCAAGTTGATTTCGATCCTTAGTAAAACTTATTTATTATAGTAAAACAAAAACTTAAGTATGAAATTTGGAAAAGCAGAAAAAATAACACAACCAAATATATGGTTATCAATGTCATTGAACAATTGAGACCAATCCAAAATTTAAAATAACAAACTTCAACCATAATGCAAAATATATTAAACAAATATCTTCTGAAAATTATGAAAGTTAACTTACAAGTTAATGGCGAAAAGCACCAGGACCATCCATCTAATTAAGTAATTAAGTAATAGAACTTTAAATTAAAAAGGCCACAACTTCTCAAATAAAACTCCAACACTCATTCACTTGGTTCCTTCTTGACGATAACAATCCTTGGCATTTTTGTGCTAGATGTCTGTGTTTCACCATCTTCAAACTTGGAAGATACATCCATATCATTACATGAACTTTTTTCACCTTTCTTGTATGAAGGAGTGTGGGACAGATCATCTTCATAACACTTCTAGAAAGTATAGAAATAGACAAAATAGTTAAAAATTAATACATACCCCATATGATCAATGCATTATATGTTGTATAGGATTGTGTTTGATACTTACCTCAGAATCATATTGTCCCCCCTTGTGACCTATTTGTTTCGACATTATTGACAGAATCTTCAGTAACCTACAGTCAATTAAAATGTCCTTTGAGTTCATATCACAGTATATCAAATACTTTCCACATGCAATTATATATCTTATTTATATTTATATAATAATATGTGACCTTGCAATTGTCATCTACTTGTGGGGAGGGAGAATTCTTGGTACCATCATCATCATCATCTTCATCATAGTTCTAGAACAAGCATAATGTAGTCAGACATTAAAAATATAAAAGATAATGTACCATTAAAAATATTTTCTCTACACATTTGTAGAATCACTATAACAGGATGGATGTCCTCTTCTTTATCGAAATAGGTGTATCTCCTCTGCATATTCTCCCCATAGAGTACATGTAACTTATTGTTTCTATCATAATTACATTTGAACATAATACACTCGTCAAAATAAAGAAATGCAATGTCATATTTTATTTTTTATTCTGAAATGAAAAGATATTATTTTTTAAAATATTAAATAATAAAAAATGAAATTTTCCTAACTTAACGGCAACAAATATCATACCAACCACCATAGTTTTTAAAATCTTATATTATATGATTTCAGAAAAGACAATATAAAAAAATATTCATTGATAAGAATATAATTTTTAAGCTTTGAAAAATCTTTAGTATTGATCCATATAAAAACTTATACGTAAAAAACCAAGATTCTTTTAAAATATAATAAGTCATACCTTAGACATTTATAAAAATCAGAATATAATGAGAAAAATATAGAAAATAATAAGTGTATCACATTTTATAAATTCTATAAATTACTCCAAATCATCAAGTACTATTTCTATTAGCATTTTTTTTTCCATTTTTCTCAATCTACTTAAGGGCATCATTCTCCACAACATGTCCGATTACATCTAACAATTAAGGGCAAACAAAGACAATATATCAGCAATTTTAAATATTTTTAAACACATTCAATCACATCAAAATTCTATGTAAACAAATACTAACCAAACAAAAAGTCGTGGCAGGTACCAGAAAGGATTTCAGGAAAGGACACAATGAAGAGTTGGTATTGTGTCATCTACTATTTTTTTGCACTCGGTACTACGAATAAAATTCAACTTAAACTTATGCCTTGACGTCTTAACCTTCAAATCATTTTGAGCGACCATAAAATTTTCAACAAAATAGACAACACCTTCTTCCATATATGACTCAAACTTTGGTATGATTCTACCTTTGATTGTAGCATGTATCTTGTTAGACTTGCATTTTAAAAAAGAAAAGAAAAGAACATGTCAGTGAGGCATTCATCGACAAAAGGAAACAAATGCATTAAATACATTTATACATTAATGCACAAAAAAATTACTTACCTTTTCATCAAGGAAAATCATCTCAATACTACCGGTTTGCAAAGGATTCTTGAAATCGGCTAGTTTCCACATACAAATCACACGAACCTTGATCTTCCATTCGATCCTTCAGCCACAATGTCATTAACTAAAGAAATTGTTGATGCCATTCTATAAAGTCTGAAGCGGAAATATCATTATTCAAAATCAATCTTCATATTTTAGCTCATCAAAACCAAATAATCATCTAAAATACCAAGAGTTTAAAATAAAAAAGAGACAAAATAATAAAGGAAACAAAGAAAAGAAAACAAACATTCAGTTGTAGTACAGAGCACCAATTGTCTAATGGTGGGCATAAGAGACTAAAACACTTAAATAACGAGAATTAAAAAAGGCAATAAAAATAATAATAATATCATAATCACAATCAGAATAACCACCACCACCATCATCATCAGAAGAATAATAATAATTATAATAATTTCAATCAATCATGATTTGATTTTGTGGATATTTTTGAAATTAAGATCAATTTAACCGTGGAGAAATATGCAAAGCAATAAAATTATTATTCATATAACAAAGCAACATTATTTGAATACCAATCAGATTTTCGGATATCATATAAATAAATTAATTTGATTTCAAAAGATAATAGAAGATTTGATTAATGATTTCAAATATGAATCAATTTTAGTTAATTGAGTCAATTCAAATTTTTGAAATAATTTCCTTCTTTCGAGTAATATTCAATGATACCGTTTATTTAGGATAGATAAAATTTTATGAAATTACGTATCTATTATTTTTCTTGGAGGGAGAATATTTAAATTGAATCAATTTTAATTATTTGCCTCAATTCAAATTTTCAAAATAATTTCCTTCCTTGGAGAAATATTGAATGACACAATTTATTTAGGATAAAGAAAATTTTATGAAATTACCTATCTACCCTTTTTCTTGGAGGGAAAATATTTCAGCCACTACCTTACTATAATAATGTCAATCAATCATGATTTGATTTTGTGGGTATTTTTGAAATTAAGATCAATTTAACCGTGGAGAAATATGTAAAGCAATAAAATTATTATTCATATAAAAGAGCAACATTATTTGAATACCAATCAGATTTTCGGATATCATATAAATAAATTAATCTGATTTCAAAAGATAATAGAAGATTTGATTAATGATTTCAAATATGAATCAATTTTAATTAATTGAGTCGATTCAATTTTTCGAAATAATTTACTTCTTTGGAGTAATATTCAATGACACCATTTATTCAGAATAGATAAAATTTTATGAAATTACATATCTATTATTTTTCTTGGAGGGAGAATATTTGAATTGAATCAATTTTAATTAATTGCCTCAATTCAAATTTTCGAAATAATTTCCTTCCTTGGAGAAATATTGAATGACACAATTTATTCAGGGTAGAGAAAATTTTATGAAATTACCTATCTACCCTTTTCCTTGGAGGGAAAATATTTCAGCCGCTACCTTACTTTTATATATATTAAGATTGTTTTGCCTTGTTAACTTATAATGATTTATAAGAGTATTAAGTAATGTCCTATTTGGAATTAGGGTGTTAAAAAAAGCTTTGGATTTCTTGTTTTAAAAAAAAAGGAAAATATGTTTACCTGGTCAACTGGCTATAAAGGGTGACTTTTGTGCTTCACAGGTGAGGCAGCTAGCAAGGTACTTCACCCTAGAGAGCACCGCTTGCTTATTATAGTTTGCTTTATCATCTTCAGGGTAAAACTTATTATTTCGTTCAATGCAAATAGCCTTCTTAACTTGATGGTTAAATCCCCCTAAGAATCTCAGTTCACTTGTAAGTAACCGATGACAGGATTTCTCACTCACCAAATGCTTCATTCCCATTTCCTTGATTATTCCCTGCTTTGGCTTTGCACTATAACACAAGAAAATGTGATGTAAAACCGCCTATCCTAAATTTTGCAGAAGTATTGCTAATGAAAGGTAAACATATTGCAAAGTCAAAGCTTTTCAAAATTAATTTCAAGCGGAACATATGTATAACAATGTTAAATAATGGGAAGAGAGTAAAGAATTTTCAGGGAGATGAAAGTGGATATGTGGGTAAAGGACACACAATTCGTCATTTCAAAGGGTTCATTGAGGATCAATTTAAGGAAACAGTGAGAATAGGAGGGGGGGGGGATATAACTTATTGATTTAGGGTATGCTTGGGAGTTTTTATGGGGATGGAGTGGAGTGATTAATAATAGAATGTTTAGTAATAGAGTGGAGTGAAAAGACAAAAGTATCCCACTTCATTGTTTGGATTAACGAGGAATATAGAAGAAAATCTCAAACCCCCCAATTTGGAGGGTATAAAAATGAGGGTTTGGAACGGAGTGGTTTGAGTTACCATCCTAAACCATCCCACTCCATTAATAAAAACACTCCCAAACAATGGGTTAATGACTTTACACCACTTCACTCCATTACTAACCATCCCACCCCATTCTCCCAAACATAGTCTTAATCTATCGGTCTTGAACTATTTGAGAATTTTCAAACATGACCTTATACTTTAAATGTTTGTAATCGGACCCTTGAACACATAAAAAAAAATTTCTAATGGGGATGCTAATGTACTTTTATAATAGGGTTCCAAAAAGTACAATACCTTATTTGAATTTCCTAAAATGTTTAGATACCTATTTGAATTTTTCAAAATGTTAAGAGACCCACAAATGACGAGTGGATTGACCACTTAGCAAAACCATATCAATTACTAATGGACAAGTGTACGACTAGGAAGTATCCAATTACATATTTTTTATATGTCCAGGGATCCAATTACAAACTTATAAAGTATAGATCTTATTTGAAAATTTTAAAAAGCTCAGGAAGTTACAAATTAATTTAACCTTTGGAAAACTCTGCAATTAGTGGTACCCTGTGGAAAACTTTGCAAAATGCAACGACATTCATTGCTAAGGTTGAGCTAAAGTATTCTAGCTATATTATTTCCTTACAAACAAAACAAAGCATATATGGACAAGAAAAATGTAGAAATTTTGCAACAAAATGAACATCTGTCTTTTTTTACCCTTTTCCATTCCGTGAGAAAATTGTTTGATGTTTATAGGGTAGGAGAGGGGGTCCTAATTCTTCCATATCTAGGACATGTTAATTTGAACGCTGGCAGTTTTTAAGTATTTACATATAGGACAGATGTCTAGAGTAGACGCACAAATAGTACACAAACACAAGTGCCTGCACGGCAAGATCAGCACACACGACTCTTCTTTCCCACAGTTCCTGCACAATCTGCTATTACTGCTGTTACTAATACCACTGTGACCACCGCCACTATCCTTATCCTTCACCCCTGGGCACCCTGCTAACGTGCGCCACCCTTCCACATTATTACTCACTTCTTTATTATCATCATCATCATCACAATCATAACCGTCCGTTACTTGGGCAGCGTCCTGCTTAGTGCCAATAATAGGTTCAATTACTTGCTCTGAAGAATCAGAAGATGAAGCCCTTGTGCCTTGTCTGTTGATCAAGGGAATTTTACTAACAGCACTAAGTATTCTTCTAACCTTAAGCAATGTCTCCTTCTGATCTCTTGCTGCCTGAGCTTGCATATCAATATTGAAGAACTTCTCAATTGAGTTTACCACTGCCACCAATTTTTCTTGGTAACGAACCCTTGCAACGTAATTAAACCTGTGAATATTTGAGCACTTATAAACAAGCTTTGTTCCCTCTTGCATCTTTCTTATCAATGACTCTAATTCTTCCTTTGGACGCCCCAAGTCATTGTTGTGCTGTTCTATCTCTTTGACCACTGGAGCTATTGCCTCTAGAGTGGATTGAAGGTAGGTCAATGTTGGTTTAAACATGATGGCCTTGTCTTTTATTTCCAAAACTGCCTTCAGTAGTTCTCCAAATACAGCTCCTAAAGCAGCTCCTCCTACCAAAGCTGCTGCCATAACTTACAGGGCAAGTACACACACCAACAGAATTTGTTCAGACCGATCTTATTTACCTGATAGTATGAAACAACCTTCATTGTATCAACTCAATGTTTTAAAAACCAGTTGAACCGAACAACTGGAAAGGGGAGCGGTTCAAGGTTCAACCGGTGGTCGTACCGGGGTATGTATATATATATATATATACACACACATTAATAAAGATATTAATCACAATTTCAATCCAAGTTCCAACTTTTCATACCGAGTCCAAATTTTTCAATAAGGAAACAACTAACAAGCACATAACAACAAATTGAAGTTACAAAGTTGCACTTTAAATTAAAGGGCAACAAATAAGATCTTGATAGTAGTAAATTGGCAATTCATGACCAGGGCTTCTCAAATTGGGGCGGATCTTGATTCAAGCATCAAAACAGCTTTCACTATCATTTTCTGTAGCAAATGATTGAAGATCAAGTGGTCCACTTGGCAGCAAGCCATCAGAAAAGTCATATGGCATGCCAGTCCAAGTAGTGTTTCAAATGTAACGGAGGTATTCAGTTCATGATAAACAAAAGTATATTTATAGATATGATAAATTAATAATAATATTTGCACAATCTAAATACATGTTGGAGCATATACATAAAGACAATGAAAACTAAATGCTTTTCAACTCAATGTTTTTCACATGTGTGTACGAATCAACATTAGTTTCCGTCAGAAATTAACAACTACTACTACAAATTGCAGTGATTCTATGCAAGCAATCTGTTGAAATTCATGGTTCTGAGAAGAGGAAGAAGAGATAATTGAGGGAAAATCAGAAACTGTATATTGATCAAATGGTAAAGTGAAAAATACAAGGGGTAATCTTGGCTTACATAACCAATTAATCCAAGTAAACTAACTAACAACTAAAACTAATTCTAACTAACTCTAACAGATTCTAACTATATGTAACAGCCCCCACAAGCTGGAAGGTGTACATAACACTTCCGGCTTGGGATGATCAATACAAATGTATATCCAAACAAAAAAAATACACCAAGAGCAGAAAAATACAAATGCTTAACCACCGTAAAAGGCAGAAGCTCCAAGCACTTAACCACCATACAAGGCAGAAGCTAAAAATCATCAAAGGCAACAAAGGGCATAAGCTTAACCATTAAGCAGAAGCCACAACTCAAGGCTTAACCACTTAACAGAAGCAAGAACATACATCAATGCTTAACAACCACCATGGGCAGAAGCTTGCAACAAAAATATCAATGCTTAACCATCCATGGCAGAAGCTCACGCAATGCTTAACCACCATGGTCAGAAGCTTACATCAAAGCCAACAAGCTAAACAGAAACCAAAATCACTAAACAAAATCACTTGAACAATCATCTTCAATAATCACCGATTGAACCAAAAACCGGTGAAGCAAGAACTGAAACATGTCTTCAAGAGAACAAAGTACAAACATCTTGTGAGCATCCAAATCAAGTTCAACTAGCAACAACAATATAACCTTAGATCAAACTCAGAAGAATCTCAGAGAAAGCATGAAATCGATGCATCAAACCAGAGAAACACGCGAAGACCAGGGAAGTTGCCGCAAATGTACTAAAGATGGGGCTTGGATCAATTTCAATATCCAAATCAGAGTTATCAATCCCGGATAGCGTAGCGTAGCGGCTGACCCCGAAAACGCTATTGCGGGATAGCGTGTAGCGGGACAGCCGCTATTTTAGGCAAGAGGGGGGGACTGAGAAGGAAAGAGGGAGGAGAGGCAGAGGGGAAAGAGGAATGAAGGTGGAAGGGAGAAGAGAGGGGGAGGAAGAGTTTCTGAAAGAAACAGAAACGTGAGAGGGAGAAGGGGGTAGAGGAAGAGTTAGTAAAAGAAATAAGCCCAACTTAAAAAATGAGAGGGAGAAATAATCCCAACTTAAAAGAAATAAGGGTGAGCTGAAATGAAATAGAAACCTGAGAGGGAGAAGTGGGTAGAGGAAGAGTTAGTAAATAGAAAGAGCAAAACAGAGAATGAGCCCAACTTAAAAAATGAGCCCAACTTAAAGAATGAGCCCAACTTTAAAAAAAACCCTAGATTGGAAGTACCACCACAGAAAGGAGCATGTGACCTAATTCCTCTTTGCAGCAGCCTCATGTGACCCAAACCCTAGATCTGCTTGCAGCCGCCGCAGGAGAGCATGCGTGACACCTCCAACAGCGACGCCGACGATTGGGTTCTGTCGGAAATGACTCGTCGGTGGCTTATGTGGACGGAAACTCGACCCGTGACACAGGAGCGGCCCAAAAGCGCTCGCTTCACAGCATTTCGACGCGATTTCTGCCGCGAAAGCGGCCGCGACCGCACTACCGAAAAAAGCTCCGCCACGCCATCCGAGTAGCGGCCACCGGCTGCTCTACCCCGCCCCTCCGCGATAGCGACGCGATCGCCCGCTATTAACTACCCTGATCCAAATCAATCCAAGGTCCATTGCTTTATCACCAACAAGAACTGACCCAACAAAGAACTCACCACCATACCAGATCCAAAGAAGGTGCCAAGAAAGCAAATAAACCGACTCTTCAAAGATAAAGCAAGGGACAAGAATCGAGCACCAGATTGCAAAGAACCATATCTGAGATTCGCCAATGGGGGAGCTACGTTTGTGTTCGATTCAAAGAACAACAGCACAGAGCTCTATGTAGTGGAAGATGAAGAAGAACCAAAGTAGCAGAGAAGAAACCACGGAGGAGAGGAGGTCCACGGTGGCGGAGAAGCACATCCGGCAGCGGAGAAGTAAATTTTGATAACAATGCAGAGGAAGTGAGAAAGGCAATAAACGCAAAACAAGAAATGTAGAAGAGAGTAGATCTGAAACTATGCAAAGAAACGAAAGAAAGATGAAGAAACATGATCCAAAAGATAAGCAATTTATTTTTTTTCCCCCTCGAGAAAATCAAGAAGAAACGAAAAAGAAAATAAGAAGGAAAACAAAATAGAATGCAGCGGACTCATGGTTCAGAGAAGAAGAGAGAATTGAGGGAAAATCAGAAACTATTGATCAAATGGTAGTGTGAAAAATACAACGGATAATCTTGGCTTATATAGCCAATTAATCCAAGTAAATTAACTAACAACTAACACTAATTCTAACTAACTCTAACAGATTCTAACTATGTAACACAATGTACTAACTAGAACCTCTGTTTCAGCTCAAAAGGTGAGGGAGGAATCACAAAATTCCAAGAAAAGACAAACCCTTCAACGATTCAAAGTTCAAACCCACAAGATGCAACAGGTAGGCAATACAAAGCATTAAACTAAATTAAAAGTAACAGAAGGAAGAAAAACATACCTGGGAGCAAAAGAAAGAAGAGACGACAAACAGTAACAAAGGAGAAGAGAAGAGAAGATAAGAGTGTGACTGTGATTCTGTGAACTTACGCATGTTTGGTTGAATAAAAATTAGGGAAGATGAGACCGGTTGAGAAGAGAGGAGCCAAGGTCCCACGCGCTTTCAGTTTTGTCCCCTTCACTGAACCGAAGATTTTGGATTTGGATTCTCCAAAAGTTATATTTCCACAAAGATCCTGCATTTAGTCAAAATTTAAATATATTTTTATCTTATTTACGATCAACAAATTTGATCCCAAAACTTAATTGACATAATTTTACCTCATTTTAACAAACTTTAAGATTTTCAAATACAGTGAATCCCGATCCGAAGATTTGGAAGAGCAAGTGTGAACATTAGAAAATCTGATTAATAACGTTAATCATGGCTAATGGCCTTTTAGATTTCATTTACGAAAAAAAAAATATTTCATTTGCGATACATAAACCATCTCAACTTTATTAACCAACAAGATTCATGTGGCGTTTGGAAGAACTTATTTAATCTCCTTTTGACTTATCTGATGACATAAGCTCTTATGCAGTGTGTTTGGCAGAGCTTATAAAAATAACTTATGTCATCCCATAAGGAGTTTTTGACTTATTTTCATAAGTCACTGAGAGAAGCTTATGGAATTATCATAAGAGCTTATGCACTAAATACCTTCCCGTGTTTTTCACTATTTGAATCCTCTCATGCCCCTTTCTTTCTTTAAGCGCTTATGGCATAAGCTCTCCTGCGATAAGGTCTTATGTGATAAGCTCTTAATTAAGTTGTTTATCCAAACGCACCCTTAATATATATTGTTAACGAACTTGTCTATTACTTATTAGGGGTGTTCATCAACCGATTCAAACAACAAAATCGAACCGAAAAATCAAAAACTGAACAAATCGGAAACCGAAAACCGAAAAACCATTATTTTTTCATTGGATTGAACCTGGTTTTGGATCCCTAGTGAAAACAAATTCAATCCAATCCAAACCGATCTAATATATACATATACTATTATTTTTTAAATTATAGTATTACGCATACTTAAGCATTATTTTTCATACTTTATGACCCTTATTCTCTTTAATATTTTTGTTGGAATGAGATATATGAGATTATTTATAATAAATATTAATGTCTTGAAGTTATATTTTGTTAAAAGTTTTGATGCATAACATATATGACAAATTATGCAGTGCACAAGTGTGATGGGTACCCCACCGTGCACAAGTAGTTAGAACCATTGGATTAAAGAAGTTCATATATCTAAATTTACTCCTCCCACACTAGATCAAATCTCTTCCTCCACACCCGAAGTTGTCTCCCTTGTTCATGGTGTCCTCCGCCGCAACTACTCCTCCAACTCCATTTGCATCACCGTCGCAGCTTCTGCTATTGCCACTGCATCCAATCCTATACCTTCGTAACCTGAACCCGAACCTCCCTTCTTCTTCTTTCTCTGTTTCTTAACCGTCACCACCAAGCACGCTCTGGCCGAGTGTCACCGTCGTCGGCGGCGACGCTGACACGGTTGCAGGGTTGAAGAAAGGCGAGGTGGGGCGACATGCTTTGTGGATGATTTCACCGCAGAGACCCGGGTTGGGAGAGAAGGAAGAAGGCTGTGGGCTTGGACGAGGATGGGATTGTCGACGCGGTGATGGCGGAGACCACTGCGTAGTGCTTCTAGCGGCACCAGATCTTGGTCAGTGCAAACATGCTGCCACCGTGGAACATGTTTTCGAAGGCAGCTTCGCCGGCGCGGTGAGTAGGGAGAACAAGTGGGAGAAAGAGGAGAAAGAGAAGGGGAAGTGGCACCAGCGACAACGCCTGGCTGAAGAAGACCACCTAAGGTGGCTTGTATGGCGGCATATTGGGTGCTGGAAGGGAGGTGACTGCCAGAGATGGGGGCGGAGGAAGGGGGAGGGGAGAAAATGGGAAAATAATCTGGTGTAGAAAGTCTATTATTAGATCTATGAACTTTGCGATTAAACAACCTGCATTAAAAATCAAACTTGTGCATGGTGGTACCACCTATCAAAGTGGTCCACCGTAGAACTTCTCTAACATATATATACTTGATTTAGTAAACGTGAAAAATAGGAAATCAATTAAGTAGATTTTAAAAATAATTAGGTACAACTTATTTGTATCTGATTCAAGGAAAAGAATAGGATAAACGAGAGTAAATATAGAGAATTAACATAAAAGAACGTGTTAAAAAAATCAATAATTATTTTTTCTCAAACTCCCAAAATTTTGTCAAGAATTCTCTAGAATTTTCTGAAATAGACAACTATAAACACGAGAATGGGGGTAGAATTGTGTTTATCAAAATTTAAGCAAAGTTAAAATATTTTTCGCACACAGAAGCTTGGTTCAGACGAGTGGAAGGATACAGGACAGACAGGTGATCTGTCTGATGAGATTTTAACAGAGACTAAGACAAACAGGCCACTTGATAAACGGATAAGAAAACTAAAGAGTTTAAAAGGAAAGAGAGGTTGACACAGTTATTTATCCTGGTTCACTCTTCAAAGTAAAGAGCTACGTCCAGTCCTTGGTAGCACCAAGTTTTATCCACTATAACTGATCAGGTTATAGACTCTAAGTATTCTTTGCACACCTAGCCTCTTCAGGCTCCAAGACAAGTATTCTTTGCACACCTAGCCTCTTCAGGCTCACTCAGATTTGTTTGAGAAATTTGGTTTAATATAAATACAACTTCAGATAGACAGATCTTTCACTAACACTCAGAGTGGTTTAAATGTAAAGCTTAGGAAAGTCTGCGTAATAACTTCAAATGATTGAAGAATACAGAATGAAAGAATGAAGATATTAATGCGCAGAGTAATGGCTCTTTAATGCTATATGTATTCTCTATATGTTCATCTTCAATGACTTCTGTATTTATAATCTTCAAGCATTTAAGATCCGTTAGAGACATTCCCTCAGATGTTGGCTTCAAGCAGAACTTCATTAAATACAATAGAGTCGTTCTGGGCAGCCATTAATGCAATAGGAACGTTGGTTGTACTACATGAAGGATCATGGCTTTATGCATCGTGATACAACCATATCATAATTATGCAAAGAGCTTTTTGTACTTTGTTGAGTACAATTCCCTTTTCGTGTAAGGACCAGAGGTACTAGGGAATAAAGCATGTTGGAAGCATTCTTTAACTGGTCTTTAGTTCTGATAACCGAGGTTACTTGAGAGAGTAACTTCTGACTTTTCTTGATAAGCGTGATACTGAGTAGGAGAGAAGGCTTCAAGTCTCTCTCTGATGGGACAGCAAACAAAAGCTTGTTTGGTCCTTGATTCTTCAACGAGTAACCTCAGACAAGTGTAGGAACTCGTGGGGAGAGAGGTTGAAGACGTATCATGAAAGAAGTCAATAATCCTAGTCAGTAGAGAGGTTGACTTTCGTTTATCCAGACAGGTAGTCACTTATGAGCAGACAGATGATTCTTACAGTTTTAATCTGCACACTAGATAGACAGGTTAGCAACCAATATGAAGGTTAATTAAATCGCTAACCAATGTTTAGTTCTCATCAAAACCTAGGAAAATGCACATCAGACATTTTAGAGACTTAACATTTTCTTCACTTGTCATCAAATCAAATAATGGTTAATAAGGAACAAATAGTTGCTGCTTTTCACAAAGGTTCAACTGTTCTAGTATCGAGACAAGTTAAAATTGGTATTAGGCATCCTAAACTAGCTCTCTTAAATGAAAATTATCTTTTGTCGACTATTAAATAAGTAGAAAAAACACTTAACATAAGAAAAAAATAAAGTATGACAAAAATCGAATTCTCCAATCCAATCCAAACCGCATTTGATTGGATTGGATCGGATATGATTTTTCTAAGGAAACAAACCGATTCAATCCAAACCGCACGTTGTTTTCATCATTCGATCAGGTGACTTTTTGGCTCAAAACCGATCCAATCCAATTCGTGAACACCCCTATCATTCATTAATCAAATTTAATAAATCAGGTGTCAAATTTTTAAATAACATTAATATCGTTCAAAGAGTAAAAAGCTTATTTTTGGCTTTGTCCCAACTCTGCCCTCCCCCAACATGTACTTTCAAGGTGCTCCCTTTCAGAAATTGTAGGCCCTTCGTTAACCTCTTTTTCATGTGGGTTGATAGGTTTGGACGATCTCAAGGGTCTGTCGACAGGGATGTCAATATTCACCTGTATATGGGGATCCCCGTGGGGACTGCCTGATAAGCCTCTGGCTTATCTAGTTTTATGACTAGATAAGCTAGGGTTTATGTGCCTATTTATTCGAGTTCACTCTCGTTTTCGCCCAAATTTGCCTTGTTTTGTTCCTAAGTTGGACTTTGACTCATTTTGCGTATTTTGTGTAGTTTTTAGGTTATTTTGAATAGAATTACGCTTGTGGGTGCTTTTGTTGTTTGAGGTTAAATAAGTGAAGCTCCGGGAGTCAAGGAAAGTCGAAAAGAAGTGGAAATTGCAAGTCTGGAGACACTCGCCTCGCGAGTGTATGCTCGCCCCGCGAGACTGAAAGTCAACAAAGCAACAAAAGTCAGCACTTCAGTCTCGCCACGCGAGAGGTGTCTCGCCTCGCGAGATCATGAGGACCTGCAAGACAGAGACCATCACGGCTTAGCCGTGATGAATACCACGCCCGTGGCAGTTTAAGGTTTGAAGACTCGCCCCGCGAGAAGAATCTCGCCCCGCGAGAGAATGATGACTTGGAAGTCAGAGACCATCACGGCCCAGCCGTGATGAAGGTCACAGCCTGAAATTGAAGACTCGCCCCGCGAACACACTTTCGCCTCGCGAGAGTTCAAATTGAAAGCGCGCCAATTTTAATTCTCGCCTCGCGAAGGGCTGCTCGCCTCGCGAGCGAGCGCAGATCAGGAATCCTTATTTAAAGGCCGTTCAGATCAGAATTGGTGGGATCGTTAGCATCCAGTTTTCCACTGTTTAGAGTAGCGTTTAGGGTAGTTTCTTTTCTCTTTGGAGCTGCGTCTCCCTTTTTCTTATGGAGATTATGTCCGATCGCTTGTCTATGAGCATGAGGAACTAATCCCCTCGTCCGAGGGAACGATGAAGCCACCCATGGCGATGTAAATCCGATATGATGTATGTCTTTCTCCTTAATTCAATTCTTGTTTTCTAATTCTGATTTGATTGTGTCAATTATATGCTAGCGTGATTGACTTGTTAACGTGATGAGGCTTAGTCAGCGATTCGCGTTTAGAACTTGAATTAGAATCATCGATCGAATATTGCACGAGAGTGAATAGGAGATCGGTGCAACCATATAGGGAACACGAATTAACGAATTCGAGATTAGGGTTAAGAGACCTAGCAAGTAATTAACTCAAATCATCGAATACGTCCTAATGAGCACGGAAGTGGATTTAGGAGAATTTAGGGGTCCCAGTTGACATTGTAATTGAATTTAGGGAGGGATTCATCATCACTTGGGTGTACATATTGGGTAGGTGGATTTGTGACCTTGGACATTTTAGTTTTCTGATTTTTAGTTAATTAGTTTATTTAGATTGTTAGTTGAATTTCGCTATTATTCTCTTTCTCTCAACCACCTTCTTCCGTAACTTGACCGAACATATCTGACTTCCCGCGGATTAGTCGAATTGGTACCCCAATCCTTGAGTTCGACCTCGGTATTTACTTACCGTGTTATTTTTATTACTTGCGACGACCCGGTACACTTGCCGGAGTCACAACAAGTTTTTGGCGCCATTGCCGGGGATTGGCACAACCAATTTTTCTGATTCTAGGGGAGTTTGATTATTTGGTTAAGTTATTTTTGTTCTTATTTTTATTTTTATTTTTATTATTTTCTTTTTATTTTCTACTATCTCTCTACTTCTTTGATTCCACTTGGTCTTGCCTTGTTTTGTATGAGAGGTACACGAAGGAATGCTTCCGGGTTGCGAATATTGTGATGGGAACCATGACACTTGGAGTTGTCCGTTCTACTTCCCTCATGTATATGTGGAACCATGGCATAATGACAGCGTGCCCCAGAACAACTATCAGAGTCAGAATCAGTATTGGGGTGATATGATTAGAGACCATCCGGATTTTGCTTGGAGTAATGATGGCGGTGGTCTAGCCTGGCAGCCACAACCTCAACAAAATTGGCAACAACAACCTCAACAGAATTGGCAGCCACAACCTTGGGAGTTGGCTCTTGAGAGGGCAAATGCGGCAATGGATAAGTTGGCGAGTTCTATGGAGACATCATTTGAGAAGGCAATTGCGGCTGTAGAGGAGTTGGGTCAGCTCGTAGAACAACAAAATGAGCGTCCCACAGAGACTTTCCCAGGTGATGCCGAGAACCACCCTAAGAGCCAATGCGAAGCCATAACAACTAGAAGCGATGGGGTGTTGGGATATGACTGGGGTGTAACTAGTTCTCAGGGAGTTGAGGAAGAACTACCACATGTTGAGGAAGAACAACCGGAGGAAAAGGAATTGGCAAGTGTCATGGCCCGGAACAACCACATGTTGAGGAAGAGCAACCTAAGGAAGAGGAGTTGGCAAAGGACAAGGCACTGGAGCAAGGGGGTAGAGATCAAGATGAAGATAAAGTGGCGGAGGATTCCACCATGCTTGCCAAGCAACCTGATTTTGATGCGTTAAATAAATATGTTGGCTTGCATGCATGTGTGGACACCGGTAAATTAGACCCTCCCACTTGTCTAGCACACTTCCTCGTGAAAACACCATTTGACCCGAGAGGAAGTGAGTTCATAATTGAAGAGGTCAATGGAGTTTTCACACACTGGCTGGGTGGAGTAGATAGTAAGGTCATATTGCTGCTACGATCTCCACTCCAATTACCATTTGATCCGGGTGGAGGATTTGATATGATGAGCGTTCCTTGGCCTCTGTACCACAGACTATGGGATCCAGGTGGATGCTTCGTAATAAGTCAGGCTCGGGACGTTAAACAAGCGCTTCTTGGGAGGCAACCCAAGCTAGGTATCCCTCTCCTTTCCTAACTTTTGTTTTTGTGTTTGCTTTTTGTTTTTGTTTTTGTTTGTCACTCTTGAATAATTTGAGAAGATCAAGAGTTTTTGTATGAATAGTGTGTCGGCAAGCTTGTTGGATTTTAATTAAATTGAGCATAGATTGATTGCATGTATTATTTTGACCATTGATGATTTCCCCTAGGTTCTGAAATTAGAAAATTTTATCCCCACTTAAAAATTGAAAACTGAACTTTGAGAATTTTGTTGTGATTACTTGATTTATGATAAGTTTGGGGTGAGGGGGTGCACACACTAGGAATCGTATCTCGGTCAAACAATTTGCAAAATGTCCAGGTGAGGATTTGAGCCTCCAACTCTGTTTTTGAATGTGTGAATCACTGTTAGGTTGCACTTTCCCGAATTTGCTTGAATCTCTATATGGTTTGCATGTTTATGTGTTGCATCAAATGATTTAGGCAATTTTCTTTGAAATAACCACTTGGCCATAAATTGAACCATCCTTAATGCATGTTCCCTAGTTAGCCAAATTGAGCCCAATTGACCTATTGTTTCTTGATGACCCTAAATTACGAGCCGAAATCTGAAAAACCATGTTAACCCGATCTTAGGATTAGGAGAGCATGGAAGTGAGCAAGAGAATGGTTGTGAGAAACTAAGTTTGGGGTGGCTACGAGGTGATATGTCATATTGGGGTGAG
Source organism: Sophora flavescens (assembly GCA_030762895.1). NCBI lineage: Eukaryota > Viridiplantae > Streptophyta > Magnoliopsida > Fabales > Fabaceae > Sophora > Sophora flavescens. The sequence goes on along the minus strand of CM061068.1, from coordinate 97,033,695 downwards.
AAAAAGAAAACAAAGGTTGGAACCCAAGGCAATAAAAAAAAAAAAGAAAAAAAAAAGAAAAAAAAGAAAAAAAAATATATATTCAAAATAAATTGCCAAAAGAAAAGGGGCAAGTCAAGAGATTAGCAAGGAAAAAGGCTGTAGTCACCCGAGACAAAAAGAAAAATGAAAAAAGGAATTTGAGTCGAATACGTGTAAAAAGGTTCATGCTCTCTTAGTTCCTAGGGACTTAAGCCTAAACATCCTTTATTATCCTACCCTAAGCCAGGCCCCATTACAACCTTTAAAAGACCTTCTGATGTTGCATGCATGTTTTCGTGGGAACCATTTTTGAGATGAAAATCAAATTCATGGGAAATGCCCTTAATAAGTGAAATTGAGTGAAAAAGTTGATAACCTTGACAAACTTGAGCGAATGAGTGAAATTTTAAATGCCCTTGTGAGGAAGGCAATTGTTTGAGATAGGTGATCTTCCTTTGTGTGTAACTCTGATCCTCAACTTAGAGTAATGACGGAATGAATGATGAGTTCTCAATGGTTTAAAGTAAATGAATGTGGGGATTACATTGATGTAGGGGGGGAGATCATTGGAGAAAAACTGTTTTGTAAAGTTGCATTAAATTTGTGCGAAATCGATTGATTCCTTTAGGCTTGCCAAGTCTTGAGTCGTTTTTGAGTTTTAAGCTTGCTTGGGGACAAGCAAGGTTTAAGTTTGGGGTATTTTGATAAGCCTCTGGCTTATCTAGTTTTATGACTAGATGAGCTAGGGTTTATGTGCCTATTTATTCGAGTTCACTCTCGTTTTCGCCCAAATTTGCCTTGTTTTGTTCCTAAGTTGGACTTTGACTCATTTTGCGTATTTTGTGTAGTTTTTAGGTTATTTTGAATAGAATTACGCTTGTGGGTGCTTTTGTTGTTTCAGGTTAAATAAGTGAAGCTCCGGGAGTCAAGGAAAGTCGAAAAGAAGTGGAAATTGCAAGTCTGGAGACACTCGCCTCGCGAGTGTATGCTCGCCCCACGAGACTGAAAGTCAACAAAGCAACAAAAGTCAGCACTTCAGTCTCGCCACGCGAGAGGTGTCTCGCCTCGCGAGATCATGAGGACCTGCAAGACAGAGACCATCACGGCTTAGCCGTGATGAATACCACGCCCGTGGCAGTTTAAGGTTTGAAGACTCGCCCCGCGAGAAGAATCTCGCCCCGCGAGAGAATGATGACTTGGAAGTCAGAGACCATCACGGCCCAGCCGTGATGAAGGTCACAGCCTGAAATTGAAGACTCGCCCCGCGAACACACTTTCGCCTCGCGAGAGTTCAAATTGAAAGCGCGCCAATTTTAATTCTCGCCTCGCGAAGGGCTGCTCGCCTCGCGAGCGAGCGCAGATCAGGAATCCTTATTTAAAGGCCGTTCAGATCAGAATTGGTGGGATCGTTAGCATCCAGTTTTCCACTGTTTAGAGTAGCGTTTAGGGTAGTTTCTTTTCTCTTTGGAGCTGCGTCTCCCTTTTTCTTATGGAGATTATGTCCAATCGCTTGTCTATGAGCATGAGGAACTAATCCCCTCGTCCGAGGGAACGATGAAGCCACCCATGGCGATGTAAATCCGATATGATGTATGTCTTTCTCCTTAATTCAATTCTTGTTTTCTAATTCTGATTTGATTGTGTCAATTATATGCTAGCGTGATTGACTTGTTAACGTGATGAGGCTTAGTCAGCGATTCGCATTTAGAACTTGAATTAGAATCATCGATCGAATATTGCACGAGAGTGAATAGGAGATCGGTGCAACCATATAGGGAACACGAATTAACAGAATTCGAGATTAGGGTTAAGAGACCTAGCAAGTAATTAACTCAAATCATCGAATACGTCCTAATGAGCACGGAAGTGGATTTAGGAGAATTTAGGGGTCCCGGTTGACATTGTAATTGAATTTAGGGAGGGATTCATCATCACTTGGGTGTACATATTGGGTAGGTGGATTTGTGACCTTGGACATTTTAGTTTTCTGATTTTTAGTTAATTAGTTTATTTAGATTGTTAGTTGAATTTCGCTATTATTCTCTTTCTCTCAACCACCTTCTTCCGTAACTTGACCGAACATATCTGACTTCCCGCGGATTAGTCGAATTGGTACCCCCAATCCTTGAGTTCGACCTCGGTATTTACTTACCGTGTTATTTTTATTACTTGCGACGACCCGGTACACTTGCCGGAGTCACAACACTGCCCTGTTTGGGGCCCCGTGGGCGGGGATTTTTTTCCTGCGGGGACGGGGATGGGGAGAAAATCCCCCCGAAGGCAATATGGGGATGGGGAGCATTCCCCCACCCCTTGGTGTCCCCATCCTCGAGAACCTTAAAAAAATAACTTATATATATATATCACATATAAACCTATTTTTGTAATTCCATATATATTTATATATGTGATTTTATTAAATTAATGAAAGAAAATTAAAGTATATCTCAATTAAAGAACAAAAGTTGTCTCTTCAAACACAACGACCAAACCATTCATTCTAGTAAATTAAATCCTTGTACATATTTTCTGTAAATTCTTGAAAGCAAAAGCAGACAGAGGGTTCTGGAATCTGAAAAGCGCCTGTAGAAAAAGGAATCAAACGTCTTCGACGACGCTGACAACAATAAGGTAGGATTGAGTGAATTTAATGCAATTTAAAAGAGGATTACATTGAAGGAAAGATAGATATTGACAACAAGGAAGTTGTGGTTTGAGTTTGGACCATTTGCCCTTTCGGGGTCCTCGTGGGGAGGCGGGGAATGGGGATGGGGGAGAAATACTCCCCGAGACGGGGATAGGGATGGGAAGGAAAATAGGGAGTTGGGACAGGGAGCGGGAGGATACTTCCCACCCCCGCCCCGCCCCGCCCCATTGATAACCCTATCTGTTGGGTGGCCAGTTGAGCGCAGGGTGGTTGGTGTATCTAGGTTCGAGTATAGAGGATGACGTTATTTCCTAGACAATCAATGTTTTTTTATTTGTTTGGAATGTTTGGTATTTAAAAATCATATTGGATTCTGATTAAATCCGTATTAATATGAAAAGACCCATTTAAAAGGATCAAGTTTTTCCGACACCTATTTTTTCAAAAGCCTTGGACTTGCAGGTATTATTAATTTTTTACTTATTTCCACTTCAATTTATGATTTATATTTACACTTGTGTTATTTGAACACAAAAATTGGACAACAATTTTCGATAACAATTTGGATGGTTAATGCAATTCAACTACGTGGTTAATTAAGTTCAGTGGATGGTTAATGAATATAATATGGTGTCACAACTCATTAACCATCCACTAGACATAATTAACCATGATTTTCAGGTGTTCAAATATATATGGGGCATGTATATTTGAACATCTGATAATCATGGTTATTGGCGTTCAAATACGTGGTTAATTACGATCAGTGGATGGTTAATAAGTTGCCATACCTTGTTATATTCATTAATCATCCACTGAACGTAATTATTCACGTATTTGAATTGCATTAATCATCCAATATGTTGTCGAAAATTGTATTCTCATTTTTGTGTTCATAAATAATTTCTCTTATTTTTATTATATACATGTTGTTGCGACCGTCCGTCCGGGCACCGCGAAAAGAAGGTAAAAAAGAGGAGTCGCCACCAATATTTTATTTGGGAAAAACATTGGAAAAATCATTTATTTTAAGAAAATTGGTCTTAAAAAAAACAGGGAGATTTGAGTCCGGAGTCGGTTACAAGTAGGGAAGGTGTTAGCACCCTACATCTCATGTTAAGAATGGTACCTCAAGTTAATTATGCAAAGAATTTTAATAACCTTTGAAAATATTTATTTTACCCCACTTTTTAAATTAAATAAAAAGATAAACACAACAAAAGAGAAAAATAAATTTTGGCTTGACAGAATGATTAATTATGCTCCTATGTATTCCCGGGTGCTATGGGAAATTCAAAGCCAAGTAGTTCTTATAGAAAATGTTTGATTAGTTTGATGATTTTAATTTTTTTGAAAAGGATTTTTTGATTTTTGAAAATGATTTTAAAAATGGATTTTGTTTCAAAAATAATTCACTTTTACATAGAGTCCAAGATAGCAGTGATATACAATAGACTCTTACAATTCATACGCCACTTGAGAATGAAAAATCATACATCAATTTCGTAGATTGTTGCGTGAATTTGAAAAGATTTGTCATTTTTTTATAAAATTTGTGAGTAAATTGAAGCCATTTTAATTTTTACAAAAATGAATTCACTCTTGCACAGGGTTAAAGATAGCAAAGCTGTACGATAAACCCTTAAAATTCATACAATACTTGAGGATGAAAAATCATATATCAACGTTGTAGATTGTTGCGTGAATAAAAAAAGATTTATTTTTTAAGGGATTTTATTTTTATTTTGTCATTTCTAATTATTTTTTTATAGCTTAGCATCCTTTTATTTTGAAAGAACTTAACCCAATTGAAATTGCCTGATAGCAAGTGGACAAACAACTTTTGGGCCCAAAACCAGGAAACTTTGCCCATTTTGTTTGAAAGGAGAGCATTTCTCTTGACCCAAACAGACAACCCACAAATTTCCCAAGACCAACAAAAAACTACTTTAAAGTCTGAAACAATAAAATAAAATCAAACAAAAGACTTATATTATCTAAAATCAAAACCAGAAAAAGGAAAAGAGGTGAACCAAACGATGGAGATGGAGTGGTCGTATAAGGCCACTCTCTTCAGTCACTCCTCCCTTCTCCTTTACATCAACCCTCTCCTTTCTCTCAACTTGTTCACCCCATTTCCTCCTCCCTCTCATCTCATTGGTTCGACCCCTTTCTTCAAGCACCATAGTGAAATGTGTTAAGTCTCTAAAATGTCTAATGTACATTTCCCTAAGTTTTAATAAAAACTAAACATTTGTTAATGATTTAATTAACCTTCATATTGGTTGCTAATCTGTCTATCCAGTGTGCAGATCACAATAGTAAGAATTCACTTTCTCACCTGTTTGCCCACATAAAAGACCACATGTCTGGAGAAGAAAAAGTCAACCTGTCTACTGACTAGGATGTTGACTATCTGCAATGAAGATTCAACTTGTCTCTGCTAAAACTCTCACACTCGTCTGTGGTCCTTCAATAAGGAACACAAGTACAAAGAGCTTTTGAAAGCTGTCCCTTCATACAGAAGACTCTGATGCTTTCTCTCTCACGTTTATCAAGAAATTTAGAAGGTCATTCTCACAAGAAACCTAGGAGATCATAAATGAAGTCCAGTTAAAGAATGTTTCCAATATGCTTTATTCCCTAGTACTCCTGATTATTACACGAAAAGGGAAATGTGCTTTGCAAAGTACAAAAGCACTCTGCACAACTCTGATATGGCTACTGCACGATGCATAAAGCCCAGATCTTCCTTGTTAGAGTACGACCAACGTTCCTATTTCATTAATGGCTGCTCAGAACTAGTCTTTTACATTTAATGGAGTTCTGGTTGAAGCCAACATTTGAAGGAATGTCTCTAACAGATTTTAAATACTTGAAGACTATAAATACAGAAGTCATTGAAGATGAAGATAGAGAACCCACGGCATTAAAGAGCCATTACTCTTCGCATTCATTTCTTCATTCTTTCTATATGTATTCTTCAATCATTTGAAGTTATTACGCAGTCTTTCTAAACTTACATTTAATTCACTCTTCTGAGTGTTAGTGAAAGACTTGCAAATTGTATTAATTACAATCATTCTCTCAAACAAACTTGAGTGTACGTGAAGAGGCTAGGTGAGCAAAGAATACTTGTCTTGGAGCCTGAAGAGGCTAGGTGTGCAAAGAATACTTGGTGTCTGTAACCTGCTCAGTTATAGTAGAGAAAACTTGGTGCTGCCAAGGACTGGACGTAGCCCTAGTGTTAAAGGGTGAACCAGGATAAATAACCGTGTTTATCTCTCTTCCCTTAAACTATTTAGTTGCTTTGATTATATTATCTGCTATCTAATTAAAAGGGTTAAAGTGTGAATATCAAACTTGTTGTCAAGTTGTGTGCTTTTTAGTTAAAATCACACTAGATAGGTCACCTGTCTGTGCCGTGTTTTTCACACTTGTCAGAACCTAGGTTGTGTGCGAAAAGTTTTTAACTTTGTTTTAATTTCTGATAAACACAATTCAACCCCCCTTATCGTGTTTATAGTTGTCTATTTCAGTTGGTATCAGAGCTCAGTCTCTGGATTAAGCATCTAACAGTGTAGACACAAAGGTCCTGAAGAATAAACATGACTGCTGGAGCTAGTTCAAGTGGGAGTCAGCAGACTGAAGGAGCCTCCCTAACCAGACCTCCATTCTTCAATGGAGAAAGCTACAACTATTGGAAAGATAGATTTCAATGGTTCATCCTTTCAACAAACTCTGATCTCTGGGATGTCATCACTGATGGTCCATTTATTCCTAAAAATGATGACAACACTAACAAGCCAAAAGCTCAGTGGACCCCTGCAGAAAAGACAAAATTGGAGCTGAATCACAAAGCCAGATATAACATCATCTGTGCTCTCAGTCTTGAAGAATTTGAAAAAGTATGTGTCTGTGATTCCGCAAAACAAATATGGGATACTTTAGCTGTCACACATGAAGGGACAACCAAAGTTAAGGAATCAAAGATTGCCATACTTGTCAGAAAGCATGAACTGTTTCTTATGGAGGAAGGAGAATCTGTTGCTCAGATAATAGGAAGATTCCAAACTATCATCAATGGCCTGAAGTCTCTTGGAAAAATTTATACTAATGCTGAGAAGGTTGGAAGGATACGAAGAAGTCTTCCTAAGCAGTGGAGACCTTTAGTAACTGATATTTCTCAAGCCAAGGATCTCACTACCTTGACTATGGATGAACTTCTTGGTACACTCATTTTTCATGAGTAGGAACTTGGTGATGAAGTTGCAACAAAGAAGGTCAAGTCAATTGCTCTGAAAGCTGATAAAAAATCATCAAAGGATTCAAAACCTCTGAAGGCAGACGAGTCATCCTGTAATGCTGACCTGTCTGAACCCGAGAATTCTGAGAGTGATGAAAAGTTATCTCTCCTAACCAGGAAGATAAAGCTTCCCTTACAGAAAAAGAAGTTCAGAAAGGATAAACCATTCAGAAGGTTCAACAAGGTTAAAAACTTCAAAGAATCCACTTCAACATACAAAAGTTCAATTGATTGCTATGAGTGCAAGAAGCCTAGTCACATCAAAGTTGCGTGTCCTCAACTCAAGAAAACCCCTTTTAAAAATTCTTCAAAAAGTAGAAGAAAGGTATGATGGCTACTTGGGAGGATCTGGAGTCAACATCTTCTGATGATGAAGAGACAGAGGAAGAAGCTAACCTCTATCTGATGGCCAACACTGACTCAGATTCAGATGATGAGGTACATCCTGACTATGCAGAATTACTTGATGCCTATGAGGAGTTGCTGGAGGAATCCAACTGCTTATCTAAGGCCTTCAAATCCCTCAAGAGAGAATATGTAAAGCTCCTTAGTGAGCATAAGCAGAAATCTCAAGAGTGTGAGAAGCTGGCCAAAGAGAAGAGTGAACTGAAGACTGAAAAGTCTGATGAAGCTGAGATCTCTAGTGAAACATCACAATCTGAAGAAGTTGAAAAACTTTAACAGAAAGTGGAAGAGTCCCTACTGATCTTGCCATTAATGGTAGAGACAATCTGACTAAGCTGCTTGGCTGTCAGAGAAATTCCTTTAACAAAGAAGGTATTGAATATGTCCATCAGACACATCATAAAGTATCAACTAAAACCTCTAAAGTGTTTGTTAGGTCAACTTTCATTAAATCCATACCTGTCTGTAACTTTTGTGTAAAAACTAGACATGTTATGTCTAAGTGTATCCATAAGAAGAGAAGGAAGTCTTCACAGACTCCTAGAACTAACAGAAAAGGACCCAGAAAATTATGGGTACCTAAAAACCAAATAATTCCTATTGCAGATGTCCTTAACAGGACAAAGAAAACACCACTGCTGGTATTTGGACAGTGGTTGCTCGCGACACATGACAGGAGAAAGGTTTATGTTCCAAGACCTCTAAATTAAGAAAGGAGGACATGTTGCCTTTGGAGGAAATCAGAAAGGGAAGGTTATAGGCATTGGTACTATTGGTGGTAAACCCCTCTTCCCTCTATATCTAATGTTCTTATGGTTGAAGGAAAGACACAATTTACTTAACATAAGTCAATTATGTGACAGTGGATTTTATGTCCCCTTTACCAAGGATTTATGCATAGTTAAAGACATAAGTGTCAAAACCCTCTTTTCAGCTAGAAGGCAACAAAATCTGTATAAGATTGATAGTCTAAAGAGGACGAAAGATGGTTATTGTGACACCCGGGGCCGACGAGGGCCGGGAGTGGTCGCCAGTGCAAGAAGGCATGGATAAGGAGCGGCTCCTGGCAGACTTCTAGGCGGAGGACACATGAATGAACCGATTACACACTCGAATGAGAGGGATCCTGAGACTGTGTAGGTATGTGACTATACAGTTGAGGATGACCTATATAAATTGATTGATACTACCTATACCAACAAGATGTATCTTCTTTTCAGTAGCCCATCACTTAAGAACTCCACTATTAAGCGTGCTTGACTTGGAGTAATTCTGGGATGGGTGACCCCCTGGGAAGTTTTCCCAAGAAGCATGTGAGTGATGACAAACCACGCTGAAAGGACCCGTGTTAGTTTGTAGGGTCAGTTGTCAATCCATAAAGTAGCCAGGGATGTTACAAATGGTATCAGAGTGGCACCTCTCCCAGTACGGTGTGGTTCAGGGACGAACCAAGCGGAAGCTGGTGGGAATGTGACACCCGGGGCAGACGATGGCGGGGAGTGGTCGACGATGCAAGAAGGCATGGATAAGAAGCGGCTCTTGGCAGAATTATAGGCGAAGGGACACGTGAATGAACCAATTACACATTCGAATGAGAGGGATCCTGATACTGTGTAGGTATGGGACTATACAGTTGAGGATGACTTATATGAATTGATTGGTTCTACCCATACCAACAAGATGCATCTTCTTTTCGGTAGCCCATCACTTAAGAACTTCACAGTTAAGCGTGCTTGACTTTGAGTAATTCTGGGATGGGTGACCTCCTGAGAAGTTTTCCCAGGAAGCATGTGAGTGAGGACAAAGCATGCTGAAAGGACCTATGTTAGTCTGTGGGGTCAGTCATCAATCCATAGAGCAGCCAGGGATGTTACAGTTATGGCATAAGAAACTAGGACATGCTAGTGTGAAACTAATTTCGAAATTGAAAAAGGATAACCTTATGAGAGGATTGCCTGACATTAGTTTTAAGAAAGATGTCTTGTGCGATGCATGTCAGAGAGGTAAACAAGTAAAATCAAGTTTCAAATCTAAAAACCAAGTATCAACCTCTTGACCTCTTCAGCTGTTACACATGAATCTGTTTGGGCCAGTTAGTGTTGCTAGCTTGGCTGGAAGAAAATATGGATTTTTTATAGTTGATGACTATTCTAGTTTTACATGGGTACTCTGTATTCTGTAAGAAAGTATAAAATGAGCAAGGTTTCTGTATTTCTACCCTTAGAAGTGATCATGGGGGAGAATTTGAAAATGAGCAGTTTAGACTGTTACGTGAGGAGAATGAGATCTCTCACAATTTCTCTGTACCTAGAACTCCACAGCAAAATGAAGTAGTTGAGAGAAAGAACAGTTCTTTGCAAGAGATGGTTAGATCTATGCTAAATGAGAATAATCTCCCTAAGTACTTCTGGGCAGAAGTAGTAAACACTACATGTTATGTACAAAACAGAATACTTATAAGGCCTTTTCTAAAGAAGACACCTTATGAATTGTGGAAAGGAAAAATCCCCAACATATCTTACTTTCATGCAGTTGGATGTGAATGTTTTATTCTGAACACTAAAGATCAACTTGGGAAGTTTGATTCCAAAGGGGATAAAGGTATCTTTGTAGGCTATTCTGAAATGTCTAAAGCCGTTAGAATATATAATTCCAGAATTTCTGTTATTGAAGAATCTGTTCATGTTAAATTTAATGATGGTTTAAAGACTGATAGAGAACTATCAGATCTAGAAGATGATCTTGCAGGTCTTGACATAAACAAGCAAGAAAGCCAACAACCTGGTCTAACCAAGACAGAACTTGTTTATGAGCCAGACAGACAAGTGGAGCAGACGAGTCAGCAGGCAAGTCAACAGACAAGTCAAGATCTTCATGATGATCTCAAGAGAGACTGGAAGTTCATAACTCATCACCCTAAGGATCTTATTATTGGAAATCCCTCAGAAGGAACAAGAACTAGATCTACTCCAAGAGAATCAAGCAATATGGCATTTATGTCAAAAATGTAACCAAAGTGCATTGAAGAATCTCTTAAGGATGAAAGCTGGATTCTTGCTATGTAAGAAGAACTCAACCAGTTCACCAGAAATGATGTCTGAACACTTGTCTCCGAGCCCAAAAACAAATATGTCACTGGAACAAGATGGGTTTTCATAAACAAATTGGATGAGGATGGCAAAGTTGTCAAAAATAAGTAAGGTTAGTAGCTCAAGGCTATAACCAACAGGAAGGTATTGATTATACTGAAACCTTTGCACCTGTAGCTAGGATCGAAGCTATTCGCATATTAATGTCTACACAACACCAAAACACTCTTTTTCAAATGGATGTAAAAAGTGATTTTCTAAATGGTATAATTGAAGAAGAAGTGCATGTTAAGCAACCCCCTGGTTTTGAAGATACTGATAGACCAGAACATGTTTTCAAACTTAAAAAGGCATTATATGGTTTGAAACAAGCACCTAGGGCATGGTATGATAGACTTAGTTCTTTTCTTATGCATAATGGTTTTACTAGAGGACAAATAGATACTACTCTGATTAAGAAAAGCTCAAAAGAGAATTTCATTATTGTCCAAATATTTGTTGATGATATTATTTTTGGAGCAACTAATGAAAAGTTGTGCAAGGAATTTTCCAAGCTAATGCAAGCTGAATTTGAGATGAGCATGATGGGAGAATTAAAGTTCTTCCTTGGACTACAAATCAAACAGACAAATGATGGAATCTACATCCATCAACAAAAATATACCAAGGAGATACTTAAGAAGTACAAGATGACAAATGCTAAACTCATGAAAGCTCCCATGCAAGGTAAAAAGATAGACCAAACTATCTATAGATGTATGATTGGTTCTCTACTATACTTAACTTCAAACAGACCTGACATTCAATTTATTGTCTGTATGTGTGCTAGATTCCAATCTGATTCTAGATAATCTCATCTTAAAGCTGTTAAAAGAATATTTAGATATTTGTTTGGGACTACCAATCTTGGTTTGATGTATTTAAGATCTAAAGAATACAGATTAGTTGATTTTGTGATGCTGATTTTGCTGGAGACAGAATAGAAAGGAAAAGCACCAGTGAGGGATGTCACTTCATTGGAGCCAGCTTAGTCTCCTGGTCAAGCAAAAGGCAGACAACTATTGCCTTGTCTACTGCTGAAGCAGAATACATCACAGTTGCTAGTTGTTGCTGTCAACTCTTATGGGTAAAACACCAACTTGAGGATTAATCTATTTATGAGCATAATATATCTGTGTGGTGTGATAATTCTAGTGTCATATGCTTAACTAAAAATCCAATTCAGCGTTCTAAGGCTAAGCATATTGAAATCAAACATCACTTTATAATGGATTATGTTCAGAAAGGTATCTTTGATATTAAGTTTGTTAAAACTGAAAATCAATGGACTGATATTTTCATTAAACCTTTAGTTGAAGATAGGTTTATATTTATAATTATTAGAGACAATCTAAACATGCATTGCATTATTGAATGACATGTCTGGTGATTAACCTGTCTATGCTACCTGTCTTAAGTTTTTATATCACCTGTCTGTGATACCTATCTGACCCTGCTGAGTCATATTGCTTGAACTCAACAGTTTTTGTTAAAATGGTTATTAATTATTAAATACCATTTATTAATCTGAAGCTAATCATGTGCACGACAATTTTTAATCTCGAAACCATGTTTTCATTATGTCTAAAGTGGGCACTGTAGTTCCCCACGTAATTCGTGCCGTTTAAAATTAAAAATGTTTTCTTTCTCTCTCCCAACGTTATGACTATAAAAGGAAAAGAGTCAGAAAGGTTGAACCTTTATGCTTTCAAAACCCTTAAATCTCTTCGTCTTCATCTCTCTGTCAAACCCCTCTAAAGCTTTACAGACCCTATAAATCTCCATTCTCCACAATGGCACCCTCAAGGAATCTCTTTTCTAAAGAAATTGCTGAGAAATATAACATGAAAATCTCTGATGTTGAGAAAATCTTAGCTGGGAAGACTGTGGATCTTCAAAAGATGAAGAAGTGGGCATGGATGTCATAGAGGAGTTGGAATACTCCAAGTGGACCTCATTCTTTGAAATAAAGGAGTTGGTTCATCCAAAGTTTGTCAGAGACTTATGGACAAGTTCTGTTGTTCTTACAAGCCTGCTAATGGGACAAAGCCTTTTCGTGCTCGAGTTCTGGACACAACGATCTTCATTCCTATAAGTTCTCTGGAACTTATCACCAAATGCCCAAGGATTAGAGCAGGTTACAGACCTGAATGGGAAGATCAAGTTGGAACAGACAATATGAACATTGCTATGTATGGCGTCCCCAACCCATAAAACCTAAAGCCTGTGAGCATGATTGTGAAGTGCAGGTTCATGCACAAGCTGCTGCTTAAGTGTGTGATGCCTAGGAAAGGCTCGAGGGACGGTGTGACCAAGATGGATAGGTTTGCCCTGTACCACTTGATTTAGAAGATCAAGGTAGACATCAATGAGTTGATCTTCATCTATTTGGAGTCCCTGATCAAGAGGCCTAACATGCAGACTTCCCCTATGGGATGCTACTGACAAGACTCTTCAGGAACAAGCTATTTGTTCCTGGTGATGGAGAATTTGTCAATATGCCCCTTCCTATAGACAGGAAGAATCTGTCTATGATGGATATAGAAGGTATCCCTCTGGAAGAAGAAGAAGAAGAAGAAGAAGAAGAAGAAGAAGAAGAAGAAGAAGAAGAAGAAGAAGAAGAAGAAACCTGCTGCAGAAGATGAAGGAACCAGTGGTATCCACTGATGAATCAGAGATCCCTATCTCTGAAAATATCTAGAAACCTGCTGGAAAAATGGCCAGACAGGACCAGAGGCCTGCTTTGGAGAAACCCTATGTTTCTGCTGAAATTGGTGAGACAGTTAAACCTTTGAGGTTCAAGCTGAAAAAGCTGTCTGTAATACCCCGTTTTTTGTTAAATGCTTTTGGGTGTGCCTTGTTTACTAGGAAGGTTGAGAGTGGGCTAAGTGGGATTTTAGGTGGAAAATCCCTTTCTTAGGCTTGTGCCTTGTGACTGTCTGAGTCACAAGCATGGCCTTTCTCAACAGAGAGCATGACCGTGCTCGTTGGGCTAGCGCGTATCGCTGACGCTAAGTTGACCACGCCCGTGCTCAACAGTGACCACGCCAAATCACGCTTCGTATGCACTAAGTTAAGCAAGGTCGTGCTCAAGGAGGAACACGACCGTGCTATGGTCTATGCCTTTAAAAAGAGAACAGTAATCGAGGGTTTTCTCATAAACCCTATTTTAGCAAACCCTTTCTTCCCTATTTTCCCTAAACCCATTGCATTGTTGGAGCTTTGGAGACTTGTGGGAACGTCTAGTTAGTCAGTGCCAATCGTAGTAAGGTAATAGTTCTTCCCTTTTAGTTTCCCTTTTCTTGTTCTTGATTTGGGAACTAATTGGTTAACCTTTTCGTGTTAGCCAAGGCTTGGGGATTGTTCATGGAGATGTTTGAGGGAACCAGTTGGCGATCTGCGTTAGTTAACTGGATTCTTCATACCAGGTATGGGGAGAAGAATAGTGTATTCATTACGCAAGGGGGTAGCGTAAGATGAGGGGTTCACATGACCCCATTGTTTGATTATCTGTAATGAATGTTAGAGGTTATCAATGATTATGCCTAAACTGTTGTCAATGTCATGTTCTATTTGTTTGTATGGATTAATTTCTATAATTGTTAGTTGGTATACCTCTTTGTTATAGTTGTTAGATTTCTATGATGTTATATTCCAAACAATGTATATTGATGAATATTGCTATGTTAAATGCCATTGATTTATTAATGAGGATGTGATGAGAATGTTGTTGGCTGTCGTTATTGATGATGTTGATTGATTGAGTGTTGATGTTGAAACAGTTAATAGGACCCTAATTGAATTATTAGGACTCATAATTAACATGACGATTAAAGAACTTAATTCCCCAAAATGTTTAAAAAATATGGTTTGATAGAAATGAGAGGTGAGTTACTGTTTGATGGTCCTTGACTAGACCCTAAGATCTGATTTGAGAGTATTAGGGAGTTTTGGCTCCAAGAATATAAGTTGAATTTGCCTAGAATAGTACGGTTAGCCCAAGAGCATGGCCGTGCTAAACAGGGAGCACGCCCGTGCTCCCAGTTGAATTCTGGAAGATGGCCATGCATTGAGCATGACCGTGCAGGACAGCGAGCACGACCGTGCTCCACTTAAGTGGCAGCACGATTGTGCTGGGATGAGCACGCTTGTGCTCCCCCTACTGGTCAGAATATGATAGTAAAGGAATTAAGGGGTGTTTCACCCCAAATGTCCCCAATAATGTAATAACACACCAATTGAACAAAGAAGAGATAGATAACTTGATTAAAAGATTAATTAAGATAACAAGACTATTAAGTTGGTTAAGCCGGTGCCCTTTAGGTTGCCGCACGTTGATACGCTTTGGTGCTTTTTAGCCAAAGTGGCCTCGATGCTTTTTGGTCGAGGTGTTGATGAGTTGAACCTTGGTGCTTTTTGGCCAATGGGGCATTGACCTAAGGGTCGGGGTGTTGATGTTGATGTTGATGTTGGTGATAAGCCTTGGGTGCTTATTGGCCCAAGCAAAGGAGGTGGTTGCCCTGTCTGTCGTTGTGCTCATACATTCATACGTTGAATTTGTTAGTGGGGGAAGTTCAACATAGGGGAGGTCATCCTAGAGTACGACGACCTGGCCAAGTCTCGGTGGTTCACCCAAGGTTTTGTGAACCGTGCGCCCCCGCGGTGGCGTATCCTCGTTATGATGCGTCGGCTATCCAAGGGGTTCACCCTTGGTTTGGTGGAATGCTGGCGTTGGTGCTTTTATGGCCAATGTGGATATGTAACTCTGAAGTTGCTTTCCTGAGATAGTTTGGATCCACGTGCATAATGGAGTAGCGGAGTAGTGTTGCACCACATAGCATATGTTGGTTGAGATGATATGTTGATGTGATTATTTATATGTTGATGTTATATGTTGTGTATTGCTATGCCATGATATGATGTATGTTCATCTTACTTACTACTTCCGTGCCAATGTGTTTACATGTTTTCTTACTCCCCGTTTTCTCTGTTTCTGTTGTTGGCATGTATCTCTTTTTGCAGAGGACGGTGAGCAGCCAGTGGAGGATTGACTCTGAGGACTCGCGACTCTAGTTAGGATTCTTAGTTTCACAATTGTTAGTTGTTGTTAGTTCAGTTTCAGTTGTATTCCAAGGATTTTATTCCGGAATGGTTATATCAGCTCTGTATGTGACATCGGGGTTGTATTATGTTTATGCTATGTTTATGTTTATGGTTATGTTTTATCTTTTTAAAACTATGTTTCTTTCCGCGTTGAGATGTTACAATGTGGTATCTTTTACCCAGTTTTTATTTTAAGAAATAAATGCATGTTTTTATATTATCTCTTTTAAGTAAATGTTTTATATTAACATATGGGGTAGAGGCTGTCACATTGTCTCCTAAGAGGAAGACTAAGGAGGCTGAAGCTTCAGAAGCCGAGTCAGCTCAGCCAAGCAAGAAAAGAAGACTTGTGAAGACCTTTGCTAATGCAAGACAAGCTGAGTCTGCACCTAGCAAAGAGGAAGCACCTGCTCAGGGGGAGCAGAAGACAAGTCCCTTGGAGAAGCCCAAGGAGAAGAAGACTCTCATTTTAGGACCTATTCCCAGAAAGAGAAGGTCTAGATACCCAGTGCCTACTGATGTGGCAATTGTTGAAAGGGTAGAAGTGCCTGCAGAAGCTGAAGCTGCAGAGGTTGAAGTTACTGCTGCAACTGCTGAAGACCTGTCTGTTGGGACACAGACAGTTGTCTATCCTGAGATTGACCCCCTTAACTCTCCTCTGCCAAGGAAGAAGCTAAGGATGTTAGAAAACCAAGTGGTCCTTCCATCCACCTCTCCTGCACCATCCTCTCCCTCCCAACAAGGTATCCTAAATCTACACGTCTCCTCTCCACCACCCTTGTCTGTCCAACCTCTTTCACATGTGTCCCCACCTCATTCACCTGTCTCTTCTCATCAAACCTAAACATCATCTTATGATGTAGTGTCTGACTTGCAATCTCTTATGACTGCAAGCTTCTCTAATCTGTCTGTCATTCCCTCTCCTCCACCTCATATTCTTAACCTTGTAGGGAGATTTTCTTCTATCCCCCTATAATCATCTTTATTAGAACACTGGAAGGAACTCACTACCCTGCCTCTGTTGTAATGTTACCTTCTGTGTCTAGGTATTTCTTTATGTTAGTTACAGGTTCCAAATCTTTCTTTTGTTATATAGACTCCTTGTTAACCCTACCTCCTTTTGTTCTTGCCCAAAAACCTCTTCCCCCTCCTATTCAGATTAGAGTCACTCGTCTGTCTCTATCTGAAAGACTGTCTTCTGTCTTTTCATCTCCTGAGACCGGCTATGTCAGAATCAGACCTTTGTTTAAACTTGTTTATCTTCCTTTCTTTTATTATAGATCCCTTCATCAGTGTGTCTTCCCTCGTATCTCTTCACCTTTTTTTGTGCGCAAGGCACCCCCAGTTTTGGCCTTGCCCTGACATTCAGACCTGTCTGCTGTATCAACTAGCTTAACCGCAGGAGCCCCAACTACTCAGATGGTGGGTTTACATAGCTTCAATCTGCTTCAAGCTCAGCTAGAGGAAACTAGAAGACAGCTGGATGAAGAAAGACATTGTAGGCTGTTGTTAGAAAAGAGAGTTGAATCTATGTTTTTACTCTTTAGTCAGTCTCAGTAGTTAGAATCTACCTTGTACAAAGCTTATGATGAATAAAATACAGTTGTATCTTTTATCTTTACTGTCTTATGCTTTTCTACATTATTATTGTCTCCTTTTTGTTGTTGACAAAAGGGGGGATAAAGTAAAAGTAAATAGGATTAAGATGATTAAAATTGACCTGTCTAAGCTACATAACTTATCATAATTACTGAACAGGTAACTCTAAGTTAAAAAGTTAAATGCACTCTTAATTGGTATATTCTCTCTGATAATGTAAGTGCACCTGTCTGAATCTTGTATGACTTATATGTTGATATTTTCTAAGGTTCATTAAATCATCTGAATGTTTGTCATCGTCAAAAAGGGGGAGATTGTTAAGTCTTTAAAATGTCTGATGTGTATTTCCCTAAGTTTTGATAAAAACTAAACATTTGTTAATGATCTAATTAACCTTCATATTGGTTGCTAACCTGTCTATCCAATGTGCATATCACAATAGTAAGAATTCACTTTCTAACCTGTCTGCCCACATAAAAGGCCACCTGTCTGGAGAAGCAAAAGTCAACCTGTCTACTGACTAGGATGTTGACTATCTGCATTGAAAATTCAACTTGTCTCTGCTATAGCTCTCACAGTCGTCTGTGGTCCTTCGATGAGGAACACAAGTACAAAGATCTTTTGAAAGCTGTCCCTTCATATAGAAGCCTCTGAAGCTTTCTCTCTCACGCTTATCAAGAAAGTCAGAAGGTCATTCTCACAAGCAACCTAAGAGATCAGAAACGAATTCTAGTTAAAGAATGTTCCCAACATGCTTTATTCCCTAGTACTCCTGGTTATTACACGAAAAGGGAAATGTGCTCTGCAAAGTACAAAAGCACTCTGCACAACTCTGATATGACTACTGCACGATGCATAAAGCCCTGATCTTCCTTATTAGAGTACAAACAACGTTCCTATTGCATTAATGACTGCTCAGAACGACTCTATAGCATTTAATGGAGTTCTACTTGAAGTCAACATTTGAAGGAATGCCTCTAACAGATCTTAAATGCTTGAAGACTATAAATACAGAAGTCATTGAAGATGAAGATAGAGAACACACATCATTAAAGAGCCATTACTCTGCACATTCATTTCTTCATTCTTTCAATCTGTATTCTTCAATCATTTGAAGTTATTACGCAGTCTTTCTAAGCTTACATTTAATTCACTCTTATGATTGTTAGTGAAGGAAACCTGAGTGAGCCTGAAGAGGCTAGGTGAGCAAAGAATACTTGTCTTGGAGCCTAAAGAGGCTAGGTGTGCAAAGAATACTTGATGTCTGTAACCTAATTAGTTATAGTGGAGAAAACTTGGTGCTGTCAAGGACTGGACGTAGGCCTAGTGTTAAAGGGTGAACCAGGATAAATAACTGTGTTTATCACTCTTCCCTTAAACTCTTTAGTTGCTTTGATTATATTATCTGCTATCTAACTAAAGGGGTTAAAGTGTGAATATCAAACTTGTTGTCAAGTTGTGTGCTTGTGTGCTTTTTAGTTAAAATCACACTAGATAGGTCACCTGTCTGTGCAGTGTTTTTCACACTTGTCTGAACCTAGTTTCTGTGTGCGAAAAGTTTTTAACTTTGTTTTAATTTATGATAAACACAATTCAACCCCCATTCTCGTGTTTATAGTTGTCTATTTCAAATTGGTCCCTTTCCCCATGCGAATCAAAGTAATTTGATCCCTTTTTCTTTAAGCATCTCATGGAAAAGTGTTACCAAGTGGTTTCAATCTCAAGAAGGGGAGGGGGTCTTAAAATTTTTGTCCTTTTTTTGTGACCTAGACAAATTTTTGAGGAGAAAATCACACAATCAATTTATACTGGTTCAATCACTCCCTTGAGTGACCTACATCGAGTCCCCACAATACATTTGCCAGTATTTTCCACTAAAGCAAATCCAAGCTTTACAAACTTGAGCACTCTTCACTTGGGATCCCCCACCCTTGTGCAAGAGCCTCTAAATCAAACCAAGGGATACCTCACCCTTGTTAAAATCACAAACTAGAGAGATTCCTCACTCTCTTTAACCAACAAAATCAAGCAAAAATGATTACAAAGAAGAATACCTCAAAAGGTTGAATCAATACAAGTTGAAGCACTATGACTCTTGTGTAGGATTGACTCAAATATTGATCTCAAGAGTGAAAGATTGATTAATGAGGTTAGAGTTGTTGTTCAATTGTTCTTAGAGTGAAAACCTAGGGTTTTTCGGGCTGCTACAGAGTATTTATAGTGGGGTTGAAAAATATGGCCATTTTGCACAGCTGTCGGGCATTTTCTGCACCAGAAGTCACTTTTTCGCGACTGGTAATCAATTACAAGAGTACTGGTAATCGATTACAAGCTGTCAGTTTGAAATACTGAGTTTTCCAGAAAGCTGGTAATCGATTACGGGAGTGCTGGTAATCGATTACGGCTGACAATTTGAAATACTGATTTTTCCAGAAAGATGGTAATAGATTACAGGAGTTCTGGTAATCGATTATGAGCAGTTCTTTTATCATAAAAATGATATTTTTCAAACCAAGGAATATTCTAACACTTATGAGAAACATTTTTGACAATTAGCTCACTTCATAAGTTATTGAAATCATTTTTCCAATTCTTTGAAAAACCTTAAGCCCATTTTCAATTTTAAAAACAATTTTTAGTTAATTCAATTCTAATAGTCAATCCTACACTTGAATCTTACAAATAATCCTAAGACCAAACTTAAGCTATATACCCTTGAATTTCTTCTCTTGGTCTTGGATGATCTTGCCTTGATCTTGCACTTTCATTATATCAATCAATTTGTTTTGTTCTTGTTGCTCATCATCAAAATTAATTTCCTGAAAATACATAGCATCCACAAATAGCTCTGCTCGGTTGCACAACCATGGCCATTTCAGGAGCCGACAGACATTTCCAGCCATTTTTGGGCGTGGTGCACTCCCTTGTATAAAAGTTCTTCTAATTTTTTTTAATCTCCATACTGTGATTTTTCTGCAATTTATTTATGAGATTATGCGGGTTTCATATTCGATTCTTCTTCTTCTTCTTCTGATTGTCGATTTCTTTCCCTCTGCTTCTGCTGTGTCTGTTGGCAATATTTTTGAATTATTTAATATAATGGAACGGTTCCTTATCTAAGGAACATTCCTTAATTTTAAGGAACCAAACTTGCCACCTCAGACTGCTTCAATCAGGAACAAATTTAAGATATGGTTTCTTATCTTATGGAACTCTCTATGGAACCCTTGATAAAGATGCTCTTATATCATCTAAAATCAAAACCCGAAAAGGGAAAAGAGGTGAACCAGGGAACCAAACGATGGAGATGGAGTGGTCGTACAGGGCGATGCCCACGACGAGGCGCGACCATTTGCAGCGACTAGAACCGGCAGTTAGCACGGCGGTTCTGGTCCGAAGGAAGTGGTCCTGTGCGGTGTAGCTGGGGCGTGTTGACGAGGCAGAGATGGTAACAAGAGCAGATCTGCGATTGGCCATGCGTGGCGGTGCTACAAGCGAACGAAGATAACGAAGGTCGGCGGTGCGGTGGTTTTGTCGTGGCGGAGCTGGGCGGCGGAGTGGTGTGAAGCTGCTGTAATAGACTTGGCGGAGGATATGGAGGAGTGGTGTTACCGTGGGTTCTGTTTGTGTGTGTTTTTTTGTTAATTTGTTGTTTTAGATTTGGAATGATGAATTGGAAACAAATGAGGGAACAAAATTGGAAGAGAGTGAAGTTGACACAGGGAAACACAAGAAGGGGGGTTGAATTGTGTTTCTTAACGGTTTTTCGAAAAACCCTTTTCTCAAATCTTTTACAAGAAAAACAGTTAAAAGCAACACACAAACATGAAACCTTTTTAAAGAGTTAATAAACTCAGATTCAAAAAACAGTTAGTATAACAAAAAAACTGTAAAAGATAAGGGTTAGAAGATTCACACAACTATTTTATCCTGGTTCACTCTCTTCCAACCAGGAGTTACGTCCAGTCCATTCTACCTGAAGGTTTTATCCACTATTATCCAAATAGATTACAAGTATTCAACACCTCTTTAGGCTACAAGTATTCTAGGCTACAAGTATTCTTTCTCTACCAAGCCTCTTCAGGCTCTAACTATAACAAAGAGATTAACAGATTTGATCTAAGAACTCACTATGTGTGAGAATATGATAGTTGAAGATTAGTAAGGTTTACAAGTAAACTTGTTTAACAATTTCAGCAGAGTTTTTGCACTTTGATATTAGATCTTGTATATCTTTTTGCTGAGGTTCTTCCAGTATTTATAGAATGAGTGCTTGGCTGCCTTGAACTTCTTCAACGGTCTTCAAATTGTATCCATTTAGACATAGCATTAAATGCTAGGATCCGTTGAGACTGATAGCTTGATATGCTTCAGGGAGAAGTGTACTTGTTTATCAGAGGAATGCTCAAAGTAGAACTGTCACTTCCCTACTTGGTTTATACTTTTCAACAATATAGTTGACAGAGTACAAAACTTTATGTTCTCGATGGTACTATGTTTCTATTCTCAAGAAACAAAGAGTTAACAATAGAAGCAGCAAGGGTAAAGCGACATATATTCTCTTGAATTAAATAGACAATCATTTGAAATAAATACGTTTAAGCTTAGACGGATTCACTTTTAATTGCTAGTGGAAGCGTAGGTCTTTGGACGTGCAACATTAACTTATCAGTAAGACGGGCTCGTCTACTGATATTGGGTCTATGGACTATCATCTATCTCTTAAGTCTTTAGACGTGCTATACTCAATAGCTCGTCTACTGACGTGTCATATAATGAGACTACTCGTCTATTATCAAGTATTTGGACTTGGTGTTTTTCTGAAGGTTATTTTATTGACTCGTCTACTCATATTTTCTTAGACATAGATACTCGTCTTCAGAAAATTACCTTAGACAATATTTTAAGACCTCGTCAAGCGATAACTTACAAGACTCATAATTTTACCATGAATTTCAGACTCGTCTAGAGGATCAAAATAGAATCTGATAAGATTCCATACTTTATTGTAAGTTTCCTTGACTAGTATCATTCAAACAGTTCCTGCAATCTATAACAAACAAGTTATATCTTTGACAATACTTTGCCATACAAATTTAAACTTTTTGTTAACATCAAAACTTAAGAGATTATTTAATCCAAAACCACTTTGGTTCTAACACAGGAATGGGTAATAGGAGGAGAACTGGAGGTGAATGAATGAAAGTAGACAAAAGTGTGTGAGTATATTTTTTTTGTTGGATTTGGTTTTGAATTGAGGAAATGATATGAGGTGTTTCAGATAGAAGATGACGGCTATGAGTGCCTCAATGAAGGAGAATAAAAGAGGCTAGGGAGAGATTTTTATTTTGAGGATGGATGGCTCTATTTAGATTAAATTTATTTGTTTACGCCCCTCCCCTTTTCATTTGTAAGGTGCTTCATTTTATAGCGAAGCCATGAGAAGATAATGCCAAATGGAGAGGACAAAATTGCAGAAGGAGTGGGCCATGGTCGGGGACAAAGCAGCCTTTGTCTCCACCTCCTTGCAGGTGCAACAATGGTGCAGGAGTAGTACACCACTATTTTTGGGAAAAAAAAGTAGAACAAACCAAAAGAAAAAAAGAAAGAAAGCAAATTTGGCCTATACTCAAAACATGAGTCAGAGAGCAACGGGTAGGACTAGGAGGAGCATTTCAAAAATATTTTGTGTTTTATTTTATTTCAATAACAAACCTGAAAGCTTATTATTATTATTATTATTATTATTATTATTATTATTATTATTATTATTATTATTATTATTATTATTTATTTATTTATTTATTTATTTATTTATTTTTAACTTTTTCATTTGGGTTTGGGTCATGGACCCAAAAAGATAACTTGCAACAATAAAATAAAATTGGGCTCATCAAGTCCTACAACTAACCAAGAACAAAAAACACAATTTTTTTATTTTTGAAAAGTTATTATATATATTTTTATTTTAACTTTTTTTTCAAAAACATTAATTAAAAGGGCATCCGGACAAAATTAGGTGTTCACACATGTGTATCTTTTCTTGTTTCTTATTAGATAGTAGGTGTAACCGTAGTTAACCTATTATCATTATAAGAAACGAGTAAAGATATGAACTCCAATTTTTTTCGGGGTACACTAACAAGCAAAGGATTTATGACTTCAACAGAAAGATAAAAAGAACTTACGGGGTGGATTGTCCGTCAGAAGCTCGAACAGAAAGATGAAAGAGCTTACGGGGTGTATTGCCCGTTAGAAGCTCGAACAGAAAGATAAAGAGCTTACGAGGTGGATTTCCTGTCAGAAGTTCGAACAGAAGATAAAAGAGCTTACGGGGTGGAATGCCCGTTAGAAGCCCCAACAAAGAGAAAACGCTTATGGGGTATGGTACCCGCTGAAGCTTGACAACAAAAAGTGCTTACAGGGTTTGGTACCCACCGAAGCTTGAAAAGAAAGATAAAAGGCTTGCGAGGCCCTATGCCTACCGAAGCCAACAAAGACGCAGTTCACGAGCCTTGTGCCCGTTAAAGCTGAAAAGAAACAAACGAAGCTTAAGAGACTCTATGCCTGCTAAAGCTAGCAAAGACGACAGCTTACAGGTCCTGTGCCTGCTAAAGCTGAACATTAACAAAGGAAAACTTAAGAGGCCATATGCCTTCTAAAGCTAGTAAAGATGACAACTTACGGGTCTTGTGCCCTCTAAAGATAGCAAAACGTAACTTATGGGCTCTATGTTCGTTAAAGCTGAACAAACACGAAAAAAAGCTTATGAGGCCCTATGCCTGCTAAATCTAACAAAGGCACAACTTATGGGCCCTGTGCCCATTAAAGCTTAACAAAACAAAAGAAAGCTTAATAGTCCCTATGCCTGCCATGAAGTTAACACAGGCAAACACAAGAAGGGGGGGGGGGGGTGATTGAATTGTGTTTGTTAATAAATTTCGAAAACGACCTTTTTCAAAACTTATTTTCTCACTCAAAGAATAAAAGGCAAATGCACACACACAGAAAATGATCTTTTAAAGAACTTAACAAAATCAAGTTCAAATCCCCACAGTTAGTAAGAACAAATAAAACTGAAGAGTTAAGGGATTAGAAGATTCACGCAAGAGTTTTATCCTGGTTCACTCTCTTCCAACCAAGAGCTACGTCCAGTCCCTTCGACTTGAAGGTTTTAATCCACTATTTTTCCAAATAGATTACAACAAGTATTCAACACCTCTTCAGGCGTCAAGTATTACTTTCTTACCAAGCCTCTTCAGGCTCTAACTCTAACAAAGAGATTGTTTGATTATGATCTTCTAACTCACTATGTATGAGGATATGAAAGTTTAAGATCGATTGAATATTACAACAATATTCAACTAAAGAATTACAGACTTTTTCTCTTGAAAAGAATGAAGAAAGAGAGCTTGTGGATTAGCAAAAGTTTAGCTTGTAAAAGTTCGGCCCGACAAAATTTGTTCTTCAGTGATTGATGTCTTCTATTTATAGTGACCTTCTTATTCACTTGAAAATTTTCAACGGTTGTTTCAAATATACCCGTTTAGAGATAGCATTAAATGCATAATATCCGTTGTGACTGATAGCTTGATCGTGGCCATTGTGAAATGTACTCTCGGTTATCACTTTTGCACGAAATGGAGTGACATAGCTCTGAGCAATTGCAACTTGAAAAACTATCTTTCCTCCTTTGTGAAAATTCCAACTATTCCAGCAGAAAAAGGTGACAGGGTACATAGCGTTTTGTATTTCCCATTGTACTATGTTGCTTTTTGCATTTCCTTGATGATACTATGTTTCTCTCACAAGGAAATAAAGCATTAAAACAGATAAAACAGATAGAAAAGACCAAAATTCATTCGAAATAAATATCAATCATTTGAAATAAATATTTCTATGTGGTCGAGGTAGCATTTACTAAGCTAGACGGAGCACAAGAAAACTTATACAAAAAGAGCTCGTCTACTTAAGATCTGCGTCTACACGCTTAGGGTGAAATCAAGTCAATGGACTAGCATTTTTCTTTTCGCTCGTCTGCTGACGTGACATATCCTCTCGTCTATCATCAAGTCTTTGGACTTGCTATATTTCAGTGAGTTATTTTGATTTCCGTCTATTGACGTGGCATTTTGAGCTTATCTACTCATTGAAACCATCGTTCCCGTCTACTGAGAACATTTTATTTTCCCTTCTACTTAAATAAATAAAATTACCAATGTTTTGAGCAGCTCGTCTACATGAATGGACGCGGATTCACTTTCTCAGTCCAAGTAGATACAAGGAACCTTATTCAAGGTTTCCATAACTTATATAATTTTAACATTCCTGTAAGACTAGATAAAGCATGTTAGATCTCAACTAAACTTTTCCCTGCAAATTTAATCCTTTTTGTTAACATGAAAACTCAGATTATTAATCCAAATCACTTTGGTTCCAATAATCTCCCCCTTTTTGATGATGACAAAAAATAATTAAATTTGGGTGAGAAAAGTCTAAGAGAGCTTACAAAGATCCCCCTAAGACTAAGCATACAGACTTTAACAGGAATAGAATAAATTAGACATAAACTCAGCAACATATATCAAATATAACTTATCAGATCAGTGCAGCTACTTATCAGTCAAAAGATAGTATTAGAGCATATAATCAACTATGTCAAAGCATGTATAAACAAATAAGAACATGCATATACAGACAAATGTATACTTTCAAAGACTAACTTTTATTAAATTTAATTCTCTATCATTTCTCCTCCTTTTTTGTCATCAGACAAAAAGGTAAAAGAAGTGGACCATCATTGTCAGTAAGGAAACAACAAAAGAAAAGCCTAAGAAGATGGTGGGGGGTGGAGGAGGAGGATTTGGATTTGGGTTTGGTGGAGGAGCAGGGAATTGAGTTGGAAGATTTTGAGTTTGTTGAAAACTCAGCATGATGTTCATCATCTGGTTCATCATGGCATTTGTTGGAGCCAGGGCTTTTGCAACTTGCTCCTTAACCTCAACCTTTACTTTCTCCTCTAAAATTCTTCCAATAATCTATTCAAGGTTTGGAGGCAGTGAGAGTGAGGGTCTTGAACTTTCAACACTAACTCGAGCATGTGCTTGACTTGGAAGAGTGTCTAAAGCTCTAGAAGTTTGAGGTTGCTCTGATGAATGAATGACAGTTAGAGCCATTGGCTGAGATGATTGCTTCTCAGAAGTGCTTGGTATAGGAACAGACTCAGCAGCTTCCTCAGTCTCAGTGATTGGTTGAACATATTCAATCTCCATAATTGGGTCTTCAACTATTATTTCCTCATCAGTATGCTCTGATGGTGGTGATGATGGAGGTGACTCAGCAAGTTTGAGAACAGGTGGGGGTAGCTCTCTGTCCCAGTGGACTGGATCTTCTTCATAAACAGGACTGGTGACAAGAAGTCCCAAGATGTCCTTGTAGATGAAGAATCTGCAGTATGAGAGTCCACATTTGCACCTGACTTTTGGAATGAGCCTTTTCTCTGAAATAGACAACTATAAACACGAGAAAGGGGGTTGAATTGTGTTTATCATAATTTAAACAAAGTTGAAAACTTTTCTCATACAGAAGCTTGGTTCAGACGAGTGGAAAGATACAGGACAGACAGGTGACCCGTCTGATGAAATTTTAACAGTGGCTAAGGTAAACACACCACTTGATAAATGGATAAGAAAACTAAAGCAACTAAAGAGTTTATAAGGAAAGAGAGATTGACACAGTTATTTATCCTAGTTAACTCTTCAAAGTAAAGAGCTACGTCCA
The DNA here is from genome assembly GCA_030762895.1 of Sophora flavescens. Lineage (NCBI taxonomy): Eukaryota > Viridiplantae > Streptophyta > Magnoliopsida > Fabales > Fabaceae > Sophora > Sophora flavescens. The sequence goes on along the minus strand of CM061068.1, from coordinate 97,006,706 downwards.
GTCCTTGGCAGCACCAAGTTTTTTCCACTATAACTGATTAGGTTACAGACTCTAAGTATTGTTTGCACACCTAGCCTCTTCAGGCTCCAAGACAAGTATTCTTTGTACACCTAGCCTCTTCAGGCTCACTCAGATTTGTTTGAGAAATTTGGTTTGTAATAAATACAACTTCAGACAGACAGATCTTTCACTAACACTCAGAGAGTGGTTTAAATGTAAAGCTTAGGAAAGTCTGCGTAATAACTTCAAATGATTGAAGAATACAGAATGAAAGAATGAAGAAATTAATGTGTAGAGTAATGACTCTTTAATGCTATATGTATTATGTGTCTTCATCTTCAATGACTTCTGTATTTATAGTCTTCAAGCATTTAAGATCCATTAGAGACATTCCTTCAAATGTTGTTTTCAAGAAGAACTTCATTAAATGCAATAGAGTCGTTATGGGCAGCCATTAATGCAATAGGAACGTTGATTGTACTCTAACTTGAAGGATCATGGCTTTATGCATCGTGAAACAACCATATCAAAGTTGTGCAAAGATATTTTTGTACTTTGCTGAGTACAATTCCCTTTTTCGTGTAAAGGACCAGAGGTACTAGGGAATAAAGCACGTTGGAGGCATTCTTTAACTGGTCTTTGGTTCTAATATCCAAGGTTGCATGAAAGAGAGAGTAACTTCTGACTTTTCTTGATAAGCTTGAAACTAATTAGGAGAGAAGACTTCAAGTCTTTTTCTGATGGGACAGCCAACAAAAGCTTGTTTGGTCATTTGTTCTTCAACGAGTAACCTCAGACAAGTGTAGGAACTCATGGAGAAATAGGTTGAAAATGTCTCTTGAAAGAAGTCAATAATCCTAGTCAGCAGACAGGTTGGCTTTTGCTTATCCAGACAGGTAGTCATCTATATGAGCAGACAGATGATTCTTACTGTTTTAATCTGCACACTAGATAGACAGGTTAGCAACCAATATTACGGTTAATTAAATCATTAACCAATGTTTAGTTCTCATCAAAACTTAGGGAAAATAGCACATCATACATTTTAGAGACTTAACAATCTCCCCCTTTTGATGATGACAAAAATTGAGATGATTTAATGAACCTCAAAAAATATCAACAAAGAAAATAACAAATATCAAACAGGTTGAAATTTTCTTAAGCAGGCAGGTTATGCAAATGCTTGATCAGACAATAAGTTTAATCATATAATCCGGTTAACTTAGTCACACATAAATTTGAATTGTCTTACTTAGAAATTATCAGAGCAATCTTACTGAAGATTTATCAGAGCAATTATAGCAACTATCAGAACATACTTTGATCATATCATGTTCATATATTTCTTTCTCATTAAGATCATATCACATACATTCTCCCCCTTTTGTCAACAGAAAAAATGAGTATTCATAATAAAAAAGTAAAGAAATAAGGAAAGTAAGGAAGAAAAATATTTTATTCATCATGAGCTTTGATAAGTACAGGGTAGTTTATAACAGAGAAACAAAACTACCTAGATTGACTAAGTAACAAATATAAGGCAGCAACCCTTTGCTCTAAGAGAAGCCTAGCTCTCCTTTCTTCATCCAGTTTTCTTCTTAAGTCTTCTACTTGCCCTTGAAGAAGATGAAAGTCTTGTAAGGCCACTGTCTGAGAAGTGGAGGCTTCTGTAGACAGCCTTGAGGAAGAGACGGACAGAGAAAAGTGCTAGGGTAAGGCTAAAACTGGGGGTGCCTTAGGTAGAGATAAGGGAGAGGTGATGGAAGGGAAGAAAACTTCATGGAGAGTTTGAATGGCATAGAAAGGAAGAAAGGCGAATTTGAAGATAAGACTGATTCTGACAAAGTCAGTATCAGGTGAAGGAAACACACAGGAAAGTCTCTCGGACAGAGATAGTCTTGTGATGGTTATTTGGATAGGTGGTGGAAGAGGTGTTTGAGTTGATACATAAGGAGGGATAGGTAATAAGGAATCATTATGACAAAAGAAAGAATTTGATCCAGTAATTAACATAAAGAAATACCTAGACCTACGAGGTAGCATTACAATAGAAGCATGATAGTGAGTTCCAGCTAATGTTCTAATGAAGACAACAATAGGTGGGTAGAAGAAAAGTTCTCTACAGGGGTTAAGAATATGAGGTAGAGGAGACGGAATGACAGAGACATGTGAAATACTAGCAAGCAAAAGAGATTGCAGATCAGACACAAAAAGTCTCGATGATATGCCAGTTTGTTCTTTGGGAGCAGAGTCCCTGTGAACAACTGTGTACTGACATACATCTGGTACAACAGTGAAAGAAGATGTTTGAGTTTGAAAGGAGTGGACAGGTGAAGGAAGAGGAGATGCAACAGAGAGAGGTTTAACAAAAAGGGCAGATGGAGAAGAGACAGATGGGGTGATGATACCTTGATGAAAAGAGGAAGAAGGAGTTATCTGGTTTTCAGATAGCTTCAACTTCTTATGAGATGGAGATGCTTGGTCATCCTCGGGTACAACTGTCTGAGCTCCTCCAGACAGGTCTTCTGCAGTGTTAGCTTCTGCAGGCACTTCAGCCTTTGCAGGTACTGGGTAACTAGATCTTCTCTTTTTGGGAATAATTCCCAAAAATGAAAGTCTTCTTTGGTTCTTCCAGGACTTGCTCCGTCTGCTCCCCCTGAGCAGATTCTTCCTCTTTGCTAGGCTCAGACTCAACTTGTCTGACCTTGGCAAAGGTCTTCACCAGCTTCCTCTTCTTGCTGGGATGACAGGAACATCTACTAATTCCTCAGCTTCACTAGTCTTCCTCTTGGGAGATGGTCTCTTCAGCTTGAACCTCAAGGGCTCAACTGTCTCAGCAGAATCTTCAGACACTGAAGGTTGCAGCTTTGGAATTTGGTCTTGTCCGGCCACCTTTCCAGATGATTTGAATAGTCTCTCAGAAATGGGGACTTCTGACTCCTTTCCGTATTGTCTTCCTCTTTCTGCTCAACAACATGCTTCTTTTTCTGCTGCTTCTTCTGCTTCTTCTTATCATCTGCCTCCTCATCAGCAAGAGGGATTCCCTTGATGTCCATCATAGACAGTATCTTCCTATCTATGGGCAGTGACATGTCCACAAAGTGAACATCACTAGGAACAAACAATTTGTTCCTGAAGACCCTTGTCAGCAACATCCCATAAGGATAGGTCTGCATGTTGGTTCTCTTGATCAGAGTCTCAAGGTACATGTAGACAAGGTCGTTGATGTCAACCTTGATTTTGTGGATCAAGTGGTATAGGGCAAATCTGTCCATCTTGGTCACACTATCTCGTGAGCCTTTCCTTGGTATCACGCACTCCAACAACAACTTGTGCAGGAATCTGTACTTGACCACCATGTTGACAGGCTTAGGGTTCACAGGTTTGGGAACACCATAGTTGGCAATGTTGACATTGTCAACTCCCACTTCATCTTCCCAGTTGGGTGTGAAGCCAGCTCCGATGCTCGGACATTTTGTGACAAGCTCCAGAGAACTGATGGGGAAGAGAAGGGTTTTATCCCCCATTTCATCCTTAAAGCTCTTGATTCCGTTCAGTCGGTTGGTGACAACCACAGCATTTCTCCAGAACATTTGAATGAGCTTAGGGTGAAAAAGCTCCTTTATGTCGAAGAAAGGAGTCCATTTGGAATAATCCAACTCTTCAGTGACATCTATACCTAGCTTCTTCATCTGTTGAAGATCAACAGTCTTTCCGGGAATGATCTTCCCAATCTCAATAACCTTGAGATTGTATTTCTTAGCAATTTCCTATGTAGAGAGACGCTTGGATGATGCCATTTTTGAGATAAAACGGTTCTAGTGTTTCGAGAGAGAAGAGGGTTTCAAAGACGAAAAGACAAAGAGATTTTGGAATTTTGAAAATGTAAATGTTCAACTTTTCTGATCTATTGTCTTTTATAGTCATAAAGGTAGGAGAGAGAAAAACAACATTTTTAATTCAAAACGGCACGATTTGTATGGGGAATCGCAGCGCCCACTTAAGACATAATGAAAACATGGTTTCGAGATATGTAAAGTACCGTGCACGTGATTAGCTTCAGATAAGGGAATGTCATTAATTAATTAATAACCATTTCAATAAAACTGTTGAGTTCTAGCAGAGTCAGACAGGTAAGCATAGACAGGTGATAAAGCACAGACAGGTTAACATTCAGACATGTCATTCAACAATGCAATACATGTTTAGATTATCTCTAATAAATCAAAACCTTTCTTCTGCTAAGGGTTTGTTGAAAATATCAGCCCATTGATTTTCAGTTTTAACAAACTTAATATCAAAGATGCCTTTCTGAACATAATCCCTAATAAAATGATGTTTGATTTTAATATGCTTAGCCTTAGAATGCTGAATTGGATTTTTAGTTAAGCATATAGCACTGGAATTATCATAACATACAGATATGCTATGCTCATAAATAGATTAATCCTCAAGTTGATGTTTTACCCATAAGAGTTGAGAGCAGCAACTAGCAGCTGAGATGTATTCTGCTTCAGCAGTAGACAGGGCAATAGTTGTCTGCCTCTTGCTTGACCATAAGACTAAGCTTGCTCCAATGAAGTGACATCCTCCACTAGTGCATTTTCTTTCTATTCTGTCTCCAGCAAAATCAGCATCACAATATCCCACTAATCTGTATTCTTTTGATCTTAAATAAAGCAAACCAAGATTAGTAGTTCCAAGCAAATGTCTTAATATTCTTTTAACAGCCTAAAGATGAGATTCTCTAGGATTAGATTGGAATCTAGCACACATGCAGACACTAAATTGAATGTCAGGTCTTCTTAAAGTTAAGTACAATAGAGAGCCAATCATACCTCTGTAGACAGTTTGGTCTACCTTTTTACCTTCATCATCTTTGCTTAGTTTTGCATTAGGTTGCATAGGGGTTTTCACGAGCTTAGAATTTTCTATTTTATATTTCTTGAGTATCTCCTTGGTACACTTTTGTTGATGGATGTAAATTCCATCACTTGTCTGCTTGATTTATAATCCAAGGAAGAACTTCAATTCTCCCATCATGCTCATCCCAAATTCAGCTTGCATTAGATTTGAAAATTCCTTGCACAGTTTTTCATTAGTTGCTCCAAAAATAATATCATCAACATATATTTGAACTATAATAAAGTTCTCTTTAGAGCATTTCTTGAATAGAGTAGTGTCTACTTGTCCTATAGTAAAACCATTATGCATGAGAAAAGAACTAAGTCTATCGTACCATGCTCTAGGTGATTGTTTCAAACCATATAATGCCTTTTTAAGTTTGAAAACGTGATCTAGTTTATCAGTATCCTCAAAACCAGGAGGTTGTTTAACATACATTTCTTCCTCAATTATACCATTTAGAAAAGCACTTTTTACATCCATTTGAAACAGGGTGATTTGGTGTTGTGCAGCATATGACATTAAAATGCGTATAGCTTCTATTCTAGCTATAGGGGCAAAAGTCTCAGTATAGTCAATAACTTCATGTTGGTTATAGCCTTGAGCTACTAACCTTGCCTTATTTCTGATAACTTTACCATCTTCATCCAATTTGTTTCTGAAGACCCATCTTGTTCCAATAACATACTTGTTTTTAGGCTTAGAGACAAGAGTCCAGACATCATTTCTGGTGAACTGGTTAGTTCTTCTTGCATAGCAAGAATCCAGCTTTCATCCTCAAGAACTTCTTCAATGCGTTTTGACTCCAATTCTGATATAAAAGCCATATTGCTTGATTCTCTTAGTGTGGATCTGGTTCTTACTCCTTCAAAAGGATTTCCAATAATAAGATCCTTAGGATGATGAGTGTTGAAATTCCAATCCCTTTTGAGATCATCATGAAGATCTTCACTTGTCTGCTGACTCGTCTGTTGACTCGTCTGCTGACTTGTCTGCTCCACTTGTCTAACATCCTCAAGCACATGTTCTGTTTTGGTTAGATCGGGTTGTTGACTTTCTGGCTTGTATATATCAAGACCTGCAATATCATTTTCTAGATCTGATAGTTCTTTATCGGTCTTTAATCCATCATTGAATTTAACATGACCAGATTCTTCAATAATGCAAGTTCTTGAATTGTAAACTCTAAAAGCCTTAGACATTTCAGAATATCCTACGAAAATACCTTTATCTACCTTAGAATCAAATTTTCCAAGATTATCTCTGGTATTCAGAATAAAACATTCACATCCAAAATCATGAAAATAAGATATGTTGAGGCTTTTTCCTTTCCACAATTCATATGGAGTCTTCTTTAGAAAAGGCCAAATAAGTATTCTGTTTTCTACATAACAAATAGTATTTACAGCTTCTGCCCAGAAGTACTTAGGGAGATTATTTTCATTGAGCATAGATCTAGCCATCTCTTGCAGAGATCTGTTCTTTCTCTCAACCACTCCATTTTGATGTGGAGTTCTAGGTGCAGAGAAATTGTGAGAGATTTCATTCTCCTCACAGAACTGTCTAAACTGCTCATTTTCAAATTCTCCCCCACGATCACTTCTAAGGGTAGAAATATAGAAACCCTGCTCATTTTGTACTCTTTTGCAGAATACAGAGAAAGCCTTAAAAGATTCATCCTTGTGGGTTAAGAAGAGTACCCATGTGTATCTAGAATAGTCATCAACTATGACAAATCCATATTTTCTTCTAGCCAGGCTGGCAACACTAACTGGTCCAAACAGATCCATGTGTAACAACTAAAGAGGTCTAGAGGTTGATACTTGGTTTTTAGATTTGAAACTTGATTTTATCTGTTTACCTCTCTGACATGCATCACACAAGACATCTTTCCTAAAACAAATATCAGGCAATCCTCTCACAAGGTTATTCCTTTTTAATTTATAAATTAGCTTCATACTAGCATGTCCTAGTTTCTTATGTCATAACCATCTCTCATCCTCTTTAGACATCAGACAGGTTACACTTTGATCTGAGAGATCAGACAGTTCAATCTTATAAATATTTTGTTGCCTTTTAGCTGAAAAGAGGGTTTTGCCACAACAGTCTTTAACTATGCATACATCCTTGGTAAAGGAAACATCAAATCCACTATCACATAATTGACTTATGCTAAGCAAATTGTGTCTTAATCTTTTAACCATAAGAACATTAGATATAGAGGGAAGAGGGGGTTTACCACCAATAATACCAATTCCTATAACTTTTCCTTTCTGATTCCCTCCAAAGGCAACGTGTCCTCCTTTCTTAAGTTGGAGGTCTAGGAACATAGACCTTTCTCCTGTCATATGACACGAGCAACCACTGTCTAGGTACCAGTAGTGATGTGAAGACTTCTTTCTCTTCTTATGGATACACTTAGAGATAACATGTTCAGTTTTTCCACAGAAGTTACAGACAGGTGTAGACTTGGTTACAGTTGACTTAACAGGTACTGTAGAAGCTTTAGTTGATACTTTATGATGTGTCTGATGGACATATCCAATACCTTCTTTGTTAAGAGAGTGCCTCTGACAGCCAAGTAGCTTAGTCAGATTATCTCTACCATTAACAAATTTGGCAAGATCAGAAGTGAGCTATTCCACTTTCTGTTGAAGTTTTTCAATTTCTTCAGATGGGGATGTTTCACTTGAGATCTTAGCTTCATTAGACTTTTCAGTCTTCAGCTCACTATTTTCTTTAGCCAGCTTCTCACACTCTTGAGATTTCTGTTTATGCTCACTGGTGAGCTTTACATACTCTTTCTTGAGGGATTTGAAGGCCTTAGATAAGCAGTTGGATTCCTCCGGCAACTCCTCATAGGCATCAAGTAATTCTTCATAGTCAGGATGTACCTCATCATCCGAGTCTGAGTCAGTGTTGGCCATCAAACAGAGATTGGCTTCTTCTTCTGTTTCTTCATCAGAAGATGTTAACTCCAGATCCTCCCAAGTAGCTATCATTCCTTTCTTCTTATTCTTGAACAATTTCTTAAAAGGGGCCTTCTTGAGTTGAGGACATTCAGCCTTGATGTGACCAGGCTTCTTGCACTCATAGCAGACAATTGAACTTTTATCTGTCGAAGTGGATTCTTTGAAGTTCTTGTCTTTGTTTAACCTTCTGAATGGCTTATCCCTCATGAACTTCTTTTTCTGCAGGAGAAGCTTTATCTTCCTGGTCAGGAGAGACAAATCTTCATCACTATCAGAATTCTCGTGTTCAGACAGGTCAACATCACTGGATGACTCTTCTGCCTTTAGAGCCTTGGAAGCTTTTGCTGACTTTTGATCATCTTTTAGAGCAATTGACTTGCCCTTCTTTGGTGCAACTTCACCTCCATGTTCTTGCTCATGAATAGTGAGTGTTCCAAGAAGTTCATCCATAGTCAAGGTAGTAAGATCCTTGGCTTGAGAGATAGCAATGACCAAAGGTCTCCACTGTTTAGGTAGACTTCTCAGAATCTTTCCAACCTTCTCAGCATTGGTGTAGACTTTGCCAAGAGATTTTAAACTTTTGACTATAGTTTGGGATCTTCCTATCATTTGAGCAACAGATTCTCCTTCCTCCATGACAAACAGTTCTTACTTTCTGACAAGTATGACAATCTTTGACTCTTTGACTTTGACTGTTCCTTCATGTGTGACAGTTAAGGTGTCCCATATTTCTTTGGCAGAGTCACAAGAACATACCTTCTCAAACTCCTCAGGACTGAGAGCACAAATGATGTTATATCTAGCTTTGTGGTTCAGCTCTCATTTTGTCTTTTCTGTAGTAGTCCACTGAGCTTTTGGCTTGTCATTGTCATCATCGTTCTTGGGAATGAATGGACCATCTGTAAGGACATCCCAGAGATCAAAGTTTGTAGATAGAATGAACCATTGAAATCAATCTTTCCAATAGTTGTAGTTTTCTCCATTGAAGTAAGGAGGTCTGGTTAGGGAAGCTCTTTCATTCTGGTGACTTCCACTTGAACTAGCTCCAGCAGTCATGTCTATTCTTCAGGACCTTTTACCTCTACACTGTTAGATGCTCAACCCCGAGGCTGAGCTCTGATACCAACTGAAATAGACAACTATAAACACGATAAGGGGGTTGAATTGTGTTTATCAGAATTTAAACAAAGTTGAAAACTTTTCCATTATAGAAGCTTGGTTCAGACGAGTGGAAAGATACAGGACAGACAGGTGACCTGTCTGATGAAATTTTAACAGTAACTAAGGCAAATACACCACTTGATAAATGGACAAGATAACTAAAGCAACTAAAGAGTTTATAAGGAAAGAGAGATTGACACAGTTATTTATCCTGGTTCACTCTTCAAAGCAAAGAGCTATGTCCAGTCCTTGGCAGCACCAAGTTTTATCCACTATAACTGATTAGGTTACAGACTCTAAGTATTGTTTGCACACCTAGCCTCTTCAGGCTCCAAGACAAGTATTCTTTGCACACATAGCCTCTTCAGACTCCAAGACAAGTATTCTTTGCACACCTAGCCTTTTCGGGCTCACTCAAATTTGTTTGAGAAATTTGGTTTGTAATAAATACAACTTCAGACAGACAGATCTTTCACTAACACTCAGAGTGGTTTAAATATAAAGCTTAGGAAAGTCTGCGTAATAACTTCAAATGATTGAAGAATACAGAATGAAGAAATTAATGCAGAGTAATGGCTCTTTAATGCTATATGTATTCCGTGTCTTCATCTTCAATGACTTCTGTATTTATAGTCTTCAAGCATTTAAGATCCGTTAGAGACATTCCTTCAAATGTTGGCTTCAAGCAGAACTTCATTAAATGCAACAGATTCGTTTTGGGCAGCCATTAATGCAATAGGAACGTTGGTTGTACTCTAACTTGAAGGATCATGGCTTTATGCATCATGAAACAACCATATCAGAGTTGTGCATAGAGATTTTTGTACTTTGCTGAGTACAATTCCCTTTTTCGTGTAAAGGACCAGAGGTACTAGGGAATAAAGCACGTTGGAAGCATTCTTTAACTGGTCTTTGGTTCTAATATCCGAGGTTGCTTGAAAGAGAGAGTAACTTCTGACTTTTCTTGATAAGCATGAAACTAAGTAGGAGAGAAGGCTTCAAGTCTCTTTCTGATGGGACAGCCAACAAAAGCTTGTTTGGTCCTTGGTTCTTCAACAAGTAACCTCTGACAAGTGTAGGAACTCGTGGAGGGATAGGTTGAAAACCTCTCTTGAAAGAAGTCAATAATCCTAGTCAGGAGACAGGTTGGCTTTCGCTTATCCAGACAGGTAGTCATCTATATGAGCAGACAGATGATTCTTACTATTTTAATCTGCACACTAGATAGACAGGTTAGCAATCAATATGACGGTTAATTAAATCATTAACCAATGTTTAGTTCTCATTAAAACTTAGGGAAATGCACATCATACATTTTAGAGACTTAACATTCTCTTCAATGCTCAATCAAGAAGAGGAGGCTTCTTGTGCACATTCCACCATGTGAATCCTCCAGATGTCGACATCCACATCTTCACGAACATCTTCAACTGGTTGTGCTAACCAATAGTGTATGACATTCTGATTAGTGAGGTTGACATCTTCAGGATTGATCATGCAGGATTCTGGGAATGTCATCTTTCCAGTATGTCTCTGTTTCTTCTTGTCCTTGTCCTTGTCCTTGTTTAAGTCAATCATTGGAAGTCTTGGACATAGCATGTAGGGCTTGATCCCAATTTTTGTGTTCTTGATAGTGTGGAACAGCCAAGTTGGAGGCACAAAGTTTGCAGCTCAAACTCAGACTTCAGCAGACCATACATGATATGATCAATTATATCAGCAGCTTTTCCATACTCTCTGGGATGTCTGAATGTCTTCCATTTGATCTTATTATCCATGATGATAGGAATGTGTCTGAAGGATCTTGACCTTTTGTAGATGACATTTTCCAAATCTTTCTTTGCAGGATCCTTAGACCAATCTGTGATGATGTGCCTCTCTACACCTTCTGTGAAAGGCTTGAAAGGAGGGTATCTGACAAGGTTGGGATAGATTTTTCTAGGAGGGAATTTTTTCAGTGGAAGATGAGTTAAGGCAGGTCCAAGATGGTTGTACAAAGCAGACAAGTTGTCCTTTGACCCAGTCTTGTGTAGAACCACCTTGTTCAGTGATGCGTGTATTTTTAAGATATAAATAAAGGCAAGTGCACCTTGTCGCAATCAAGTAATACGGTGGTGAGACCGGTTATTGTATCCACAGGGATTGGTTGTCAATTACCAGTTCACAAATTTAACAACTATCTAGACTAATCTAAAATATGAGAGATTAAAACTAAAGAAATAAAATATTTTTGTCTTTTTGTAATTTTGTCAAACACTTGGTATGCAAACAGGGATGTGGTTAGAATTGTCGGGGTTAGACTACACTAATCCTCCCTTAGTTGCAATGAAATGGCTTCTAACACAAGTCCTAATTCAATTATGCCAATCAAGCCTTTTCTAAAGTACTCAAGCCTAATGTCTTAGGTGCATTGAGCCTAAAACCCCAAATTAAACCCTAATGTCTTAGGTGGAATAACCTGAGATTTTGCATTAAGTTAAGACTTATAAGATTGCAAGCAGCCAACACCTATGTCTAGATTCTTGACCTACTTGGCATATGATTCATGAGCATGCCTTAATACCAACCTTCCAGTCATCTATCAAAGCAACATATCATTCCTATGGGTAGCTAATCCAAGGAAAGCATTAAACACAGAATCACATACTCATACGAAATAGAAACTTGTATTAAAACAACCACATCACAATACAACTAAGTTTAGAAAAGTTACATCTAACCCCAACAATGGGGAATTAACTACTCATGATAAGGAAATACAAAATAGAATGAGAAAAGGGATGGAGAACACTCATAGACAAGCTTCCTCCAATCTTCTCCCCATCCAAGAGCAGAGAAAACGCCCCCTTTTTGGGTAGAAACCCCTCTCCAACCGCTTGACCTCAGCCTGCCTCCAAGTGCAGATTATTTTAGGTTAGAAGTTAGTCCTCTTTTCTGTCTGCTGTGCTGTTATTTATAGGTCCGTCGCCCGTCACGGCCGTGATGGCCATCACGGCCAGGCCGTGATGGTCTCTGACTTGGGCGAATTTGCACAAAATGGTCACTCGCGAGGCGAGCCCTTTGTTCGCGACGCGAATCCTAAGTCACGGCCGTGATGGCCATCACGGCCAGGACGTGACGGATCTCGACTTTTGCCTTTTGCTCTGCTTCATCACAGTCGTGATGGTCATCACGGCCAGGCCGTGATAGGCTCTGTTTGGCTAAATTCTTCACTTTTCTAGCTCTTTTTCATCCAAGCTCCACCAAGGCTGATTTATGGGCATTTTTCCACTAAATCCTGCAAAACAACACACAGAAACCACCTCATCCGTTCCAAAGGAAAAACTATACAAAATCAACACTAATTTGGCCTAACTATATGCAAATGCATGCCGAAATGTACATGAAAAATGAGGTAAAATCACACTCATCAAATCACCCCAAGCTTAAGACTTTGCTTGTCCTCAAGCAAAAACTAAGGCCAGAAGAGATAAACAGTCAAAGCATGGATAGTGAACTAAGAACCGGAGTAAAATGATCCAGGCAATAGGCAATTCAAACAATTCAGCAAGAGACAATCAATTCAAGTCCAATTAGGGGCTTAAGTTTCCTAGACTCACATTCTCACTGATTCGGGCACTCTTGCTCACTTGAAGCTCACCCCAAGCTTGTTTATTTGCTTGGCTCTCTTTCTTGCCTCACTCACTCAAGTGTTCAAGTATATATAACAATTCGCTCCATTTTCCTCAAGGAATGATTCCTACCATATGCTTGACTATCAACCAAATCTCCACTTTATTTATGAAAAACACTTAAGAATCAAGAGGTCTTTTATTTGGTTGTAACGTGGCCATGTGATTAATCTTTAGGTGGGAATAACAAGAAAGGGATATTTCAAAAGGCTAGACCAAGTATCAAACATTTCAATACAGGACACCTTCTAAAATTCCTTCTTGGGTTTTCAAATTACTTTCCACCTTTCTTTTCTTTCTTTCTTTTTTATTTCTCACTTTTATTTTTGTCATCCCCATCTCTTTATATTTTTCTTTTCTTTTCTTTTCTTTTTTTTTTTTTTTATTTATAATTGGAGAGGGGAGATTTTTCAACTCAAAAGAATTATTTTGTTTTTTTTTTCTTTTTTTTTTTTTTCTGATTCTTGTCCCAAACTTTCAACTACCTTTTTCACCCTTTTTGTAATACTTTAGAAGGTCCCTTATCAAGTATATGTATCGAAATTTTCAGGGTACCAAGAAAAGCATTTTATTCATTCAGGCTCAAAATTGGGCAACTAAGGGGTAGCATTTCATCATTCAAAACTCAGAAGGCCAGAAAAATACCTATTGCCTCAATTATTTTCAAAAATGTTTCCAAAAAATTTTAAGCTTTAACATGGTTTTAAGTCAAGTTCTAGAGAAAACAAACCAAGAGGAATAACACTCTACACAAAGAATGGGGGCAGATTTAGTGAGTATCCCCTAATGGCTCAAAAGCTCACATTTATCAGTTCAAGAACCAGTGAGAAACACAAGTCTATAGAAACATATGCTAATCATCAACTATCCAAGATCATCTCAAGCATATTCATTTGCTGCCATATCACAAGAATGAAATAAATTGGGTTCAAAAATCCACTATCACAATTTCATTGGCACTTAGCTCTCACAATCAGATGCTCAATCTAAGCAGGGGCAATCAATTCATGTGATCATGCAAACTTAAGCCTATATGAATGCAATATTTACAATGCAAGCAAAAAGATTACCCCTACCCCAAGCTTAAAGATTTACATTGTCCCCAATGTAAACAATCAAGTTGGAGAGAGGAGAGAAAAATAAAATAAAGCAAAAATTGGAACGGCTTACCGAGGCGGTAGCGGGTGTTGGCTCACATGCTTTTTGGCTTTGTTTCTCCCTGCTCTTTTTCTCCTTCCTTTATTCGAAATCTGAAGACACTTAACAGGATTATTAACAAACCTCTTGAGCTTCTCAAATTATTCAAGAGGTTAAAGCAAAAACAAAATTAGCTAAAGAGAAGGGTTAAGAAAAGTTGGGTTGCCTCCCAATAAGCGCTTCTTTAACGTCACTAGCTTGACTCATTAAGAAGCATCCACCTGGATCCCATAACCTGTGGTATAAGGACCAAGGGATGCTAACCATGTGAGATCCTTCACCTGGATCCCACAGTTTGCAGCAAAAATGTGGGAGTGAGCGCTTGAAAATCATGGTGACCTCACCAAATGTGGTGAATTTCTCACTCCCTCTTGGGTCAAAATTGACCCCTTCATCCACAAAATCTTCCCAATAAAAGTGGGGTTCAACCTCAGGTAGAGGCATGAACTCCATTGTTGACTGCTTTAAAATATGAGGTGGCAAACAAATCGAGAGGATCATTGGTGCTGTTCTGGCTTCTGTACCATCTTCACTCTCAGCATCGCCAAATCCATCACCTTCCAAATATGCAGAAATCTCCGCACAAACCACACAAGTGTTTCTCCCATCACATTCCACACATGCATTGGAACTAATAGCATCATCTAATTCCAAAAGTTTTTCATCATCCCCAAGCATGGTGAAATAGATGTCCTCCAATTGCCTCTTCCTTTCAGGCTCTTTAGTCAAGGGTTCAATGGGGGGTGGTGCAACTATGTTCTCCAAAACAGGGTCTTCACTTCTTGACTCGGTTGCTCCCACTTCTTCTTCTTCCTCCTCATCCATCATTGCATCATCTTCATCATCATCCATCAAGTCCTCATTTGGCATTTTGGATAGTAGGTTAGAGAGTTCCTCAATACGTACCCCGAGACTTCGAATGGCATCTTCTTGATTATTTAATTCTTCCATTGTTGTTGCCATGAAGTTCTCCAAAACAGCCTCTAAGTGAGGTTGACTATCCGGGATAGGTTGCTCAACCTCGACTGGGAATGCGGATTTGAAGTTCTCCCAAGCAACTTCCAATGGGGATGGCTCATCATACCAAGGTGTGGAAGATTCCCAATGTTCCCCTTCATCCATCAAAGTATTGTTTGGAGAGTTCCCCCACCATGGAGTAGAAGTGTTGGGAAATTGATTTCCCCATTCAGAACAACCTACCATTGGTGGAGGAGAGATTTGTGCCCTTGACAACTCATCACTCACTTGTTGGATTTTTATGGCCAACTGCAGCATATCTACCCGCAGCTGCAGCTCAGATATCTCACTTTCTGCATCAGATGGTTGATACCAATTGTAGTCCATGATCCTATCTAATCAATTTTTCACCTCACAGACAATTAAGCCCAAGATCAAAGAAACATAAAAACAAATATATACAAAACTAACAAAAGAAAGATATCAAATATATACAGAGAAATAAAATAAAAAATGTCTAAACTAGTTGTCTCATTTGTTACTAATGATATTGACAAAACCAATCCCCGGCAACGGCGCCAAAAACTTGATGCGTGTATTTTTAAGATATAAATAAAGGCAAGTGCACCTTGTCGCAATCAAGTAATACGGTGGTGAGACCGGTTATCGTATCCACAGGGATTGGTTGTCAATTACCAGTTCACAAATTTAACAACTATCTAGACTAATCTAAAATATGAGAGATTAAAACTAAAGAAATAAAATATTTTTGTCTTTTTGTAATTTTGTCAAACACTTGGTATGCAAACAGGGATGTGGTTAGAATTGTCGGGGTTAGACTACACTAATCCTCCCTTAGTTGCAATGAAATGGCTTCTAACACAAGTCCTAATTCAATTATGCCAATCAAGCCTTTTCTAAAGTACTCAAGCCTAATGTCTTAGGTGCATTGAGCCTAAAACCCCAAATTAAACCCTAATGTCTTAGGTGGAATAACCTGAGATTTTGCATTAAGTTAAGACTTATAAGATTGCAAGCAGCCAACACCTATGTCTAGATTCTTGACCTACTTGGCATATGATTCATGAGCATGCCTTAATACCAACCTTCCAGTCATCTATCAAAGCAACATATCATTCCTATGGGTAGCTAATCCAAGGAAAGCATTAAACACAGAATCACATACTCATACGAAATAGAAACTTGTATTAAAACAACCACATCACAATACAACTAAGTTTAGAAAAGTTACATCTAACCCCAACAATGGGGAATTAACTACTCATGATAAGGAAATACAAAATAGAATGAGAAAAGGGATGGAGAACACTCATAGACAAGCTTCCTCCAATCTTCTCCCCATCCAAGAGCAGAGAAAACGCCCCCCTTTTTGGGTAGAAACCCTCTCCAGCCGCCAGCCTCAGCCTGCCTCCAAGTGCAGATTATTTTAGGTTAGAAGTTAGTCCCCTTTTCTGTCTGCTGTGCTGTTATTTATAGGTCCGTCGCCCGTCACGGCCGTGATGGCCATCACGGCCAGGCCGTGATGGTCTCTGACTTGGGCGAATTTGCACAAAATGGTCACTCGCGAGGCGAGCCCTTTGTTCGTGACGCGAATCCTAAGTCACGGCCGTGATGGCCATCACGGCCAGGCCGTGACAGTCTCTGACTTTTGCCTTTTGCTCTGCTTCATCACAGTCGTGATGGTCATCACGGCCAGGCCGTGATAGGCTCTGTTTGGCTAAATTCTTCACTTTTCTAGCTCTTTTTCATCCAAGCTCCACCAAGGCTGATTTATGGGCATTTTTCCACTAAATCCTGCAAAACAACACACAGAAACCACCTCATCCGTTCCAAAGGAAAAACTATACAAAATCAACACTAATTTGGCCTAACTATATGCAAATGCATGCCGAAATGTACATGAAAAATGCGGTAAAATCACACTCATCATTCAACAACTGATGAAGGATGCGAACATGATCCTTTATTTCTAACGATTTCCATGAATGGGTTCTTACTATGTCTTCGCTCATTAGAAAGGCAGCAATGACTTCTGAACCACCAAGGTCTGTTTCCTATGACTCAGTAAGGACCACTCCTTCTTGAGCGCAAATGATGGCATTCACCCCAAGCTTGAAACTTTGCTTGTCCTCAAGCAATTACTCAGGCCATAAGATATAAATCTTTCAAAGCATGGATAGTGAACTAAGAACCCTAGAAGCTAATCCAAGTAATAGGCATTTTTAATAAGCATTCAAGAGATAATCAAGTTCAAGTCCAATTAGAAGCTTAGGTTCTTCAAGTTCATGTCCTCACTGATTTGGGCACTCATCTCACCTCACTCAAGTGTTTTAGGGTTTATGACAATTCACTCCATTTCCTCAAGTAAAGTATTTTATCATAGGCTTGACTATTAATCAAATCTCCACTTTATTAATGAAAACATTTAATAATTAAGAGGTCTTTTCCTTTGGTTGTAATGTGGCCATGGGATTTATTGTAAGGTGGGAAAATCAAGGAAAGGGAATTTCAAGAAGGCTAGATAGATTATCAAACATTACAAAGCATGACACCTTCTAAAATACCCCTTTTTGGGCTTTGGTTTACTTTTCCACCTTTCTTCCTTCATTTAATTTTTTTTTTCTTTTCATTTCTCACTTTCTTTGTCATCCCCTTCTCCATTTTTTTCTGTTTATTTCATTTTTATTTGTTTGGAGAAGGGGAGATTTATAGCTCAAGAGAAATATTTTATCCCATTCTTTTTCCAACTACCATTTTGCCCTTTTTGTAATACTTTAAAAGGTGCCATACCAAGCATTATTTATCAAATTAATTCATGGTACCAAGAAAAGTATTTTTTTCTTTAGGCTCAAAATTGGGCAACTAAGGGGTAGCATTTATCATTCAAAGCTCGGGAGGCCGGAAAAATACCTAGTGCCTCAATCATTTCCAAAGATGTTTTCAGAAATTTTTAAGTTTTGAAATGGTTTCAAGTCAAGTTCTAGAAAATACAGTCCATGAGGAATTAAATCACTCTATCACAAGAAATGGGGTAGATTTAGTGAATACCCCTTTTGGCTCAAAATCTTACATTTAGTAGTTCAAAAATCAGTGAGGTACACAAGTCTAAGGAACCACATACTAATTATCAACTATCAAATGACTGTCTCAAGAAATTTCATTTTTAGCCATATCACAAGAATAATGAAAAATTGGGTTCAAAATTCACTATCTCAATTCATTTGGCTCCAAGTTCTCACAATCGGATGCATGTTCTAAGTGAGGGGAAATCTAGAGAATGTGATCATACCAATCTATGCCTATGTGAATGCAATATGAATGCAACAATGCAAATGCAAAAATAAATACCCCTACCCCAAGCTTGATTACTTACATTGTCTCCAATGTAAATAATCAAGTCGGAGAGAGGAGAAAAATTGGAACAACTTACCGAGTCGGTAGCGGGTGTTGGCTTCACATTCCAGTCAAAATTTGGGTAGAAATTTTATCACGGCCGTGAGGCTCATCACGGCTAGGCCGTGATCGTTTCTGGTCCTCAGGAGTTGCCCTGTCACGGCCGTGATCTACATCACGGCTAGGCCGTGATGCTCTCTGGCTTTGGCATCCTACTCATCACGCCCGTGATGGTTGTCACGGCTAGGCCGTGATCCTTTCTGTGCTCTTGTTTAGTTCATCACGGCCGTGACCACTGTCACGGCCAGGGCGTGATGGCCTCTGACTTTTATCTTTTTTATTGCTCTTCTTCTCTTTCTCAACCTGAAAACACTAGACAAACCTATTAATGATATTTTTGCCTCTTGATCTTCTCAAATTATTCAAGAGGTTAAATCAAAAACAAAAGGAAAAAGGGAAAGAAAACTTGGGTTGCCTCCCAAGAAGCGCTTATTTATGGTCTTAAGCTTGACCAAACTTCCTTGATCCAACCGGTCATTTGGGCGTAGAAGTGCAGGAACACTTCTTTTCCAAGGAGCTCCTTCAAATAGCCGTTTCTGCTCATACGGCCCGAACGCTCCGCTTTGCTCTTTTCTCTCGGAGCTTCCTAGCCTTCCTTCCTCCCGGCGGAAGTATTGTTTCTGCATGGACAGCAATTCCAACTTCACCACTGGGTGCATCTCCAACCATGCATATCTTTGGTGTTGCTTCCATGCTAAGTTCTTTCTCTACCGCTGGAGTCTTTACATCAATTCTGCACACATGGCTCTCAAAAGGAGGGTTGTTACAAGAGTTAATCAACTGAAAATTTACCCTACCTTCCTCTACATTTAGAGAGAGTTTGCCATTCCTTACATCTATTAATGCTCCAGCGGTTGCCAAGAATGGCCTTCCTAAAATGATGGGGAATTTAGAATTCCCTTTCATGTCCAATACCAGGAAGTCGGTAGGGATGAGAATTTTCCCTACCTTTACAGGAACATTCTCTAGTATGCCTAGAGGAGTCCTAGTTGAGCCATCCGCAATTTGTAAGGGGAATTTGAATGGTCTCAACTCTTTGCTTCCTAACCTTTCCATAATAGTGAGGGACATCAAGCTCGTGCTAGCCCCTAGGTCACATAAGGCTTGGTCAATTTGCAGTTGTCCGATCGAGCAAGCGATGGAGAAACTACCTGGGTCTTTCAGTTTAGTAGGCATTTTAGTCTCTACATCTTCTTGCTTTTTCCTGACCAACCTCTGTGGGAAAGGTATCGGGGGTTGGTACGGTGGTGGAGGGACATATTTCGGTTCTGGCTCTTCTTTTTCGTTCGTGTCCTCCTCCGGTTCCATGTCCATTTCAGCTACCCCCACCCCAAGCTTATCATCCCTCAAGTGTATGACATTGCAATGCTCATTGGGATTTGCTTCGGGTTGCCCCGGGAATGCACCCTTAGGTTTCGAGTACGTGCTGGCTTGTTGGGCAATCTGGGTTTCTAGCATCTTGTTATGAGTTGCTAAGTTGTCTACCTTAGATGCTAGATCCTTTATTGCCTCACTCACTGCCCTTCCTTGTTGTCTAAACTCCTCATTCTGTTTTGTCTGAGTTTCGACAAAACTTTCAAATAAAGTCTCGAGTTTAGATCTTTGTACCTGAGGGTACCCCGGTGTTGCTCTCTTATTACCTTGACCATCTTGGAACTCATGGTTGAGCGTGTTGCTGTAGTTGCCGTAAGAGAGGTAAGGGTTGTTTCTTCTTTGGTTGTGGGGATTTGGGGGAGCATAGTTGGGCAGCTTCGGGTTCGTATCATAGTAGTTGTTACAAGAGTTCACTTGCTCACCCGAAGCATCGGATCCATGTGGGCATCCTATAATGTCATGTCCCTGCATTCCACAAATCTCACAAACAAGGTTAGTAGCACCTAATGCACTCACATTAGCTCTTTCAAGCCGATCAAAACGTTTATTAAGTGAGTCTATCTTTGACATAATAAGATCTGTGCTATTTACCTCAAACTTACCCCCCGAAATCTTGTTCGGGTTATTACCTCTTTCGGATCCCCATTGGTGGTAGTTGGTGGCGACATTCTCGATGATGTTGAATGCCTCAGTGAGAGGCCTATTCATAAACACTCCACCGCATTGCGAGAATCTAGTGACACCTTCGAATAGTAGTCCAATCCGTTATAGAAGGTGTGCACTATTAACCACCTCTCGATTCCGTGATGTGGGCACGACTCCATCAGTCCCTTGTATCGATCCCAGGCTTCTGATAATGATTCTCCGTCTTTCAGGAAGAAGCCGGTGATACGGGTTCTTATGTAGGCCGTCTTGGATGGAGGGAAGAATTTCTCCAAGAACGCCTGCTCCAGTTGGTCCCAAGTGGTCAAAGTGTTAGTGGGGATTTGCTTAAGCCAGGCCTTCGCCTTTCCAAAGTGAGAGATGAGGGGAACAGTCTCAAACGCACAACATCGACTGAGGCTCCATGAATCCGGATTGCATCGGTGAACTCTAAAAATGTCTCTATGTGATCGGTCGGGTCCTCCGAAGGCAATCCTCCGAATTGATGTTGCCTAATCATGTTGATTAGCATAGGTGGTATGGTATAGTTTTCCGCCTCAATCTCTGGCCTTGCAATCCCAGTTCGCAAGTCTCTCGCATTTGGGGCTGCGTAATCCTTCAAAGGTTTTGTATCCGGTTGATTCGCCATGAGTGGAACGGGACTCAACCTTTCTCCCTCTCTTTGTAGTCTTCTACGTCTGTGGAAGGTCCTTTCGATCTCCGGATCAATCTCACTAAGGCTCCCAAGACTTAGAGATCTTTGCATATAACACAAGAGAGATGGATACAATAGAAGGAAAAGAATTTTTTTTTTTTTATATTTCAGAAATAAAAATCAAACAAAAAGAAAAGGTCCAGAAAAATCAATTCAAAATTTGAATTGAAATTCGAAATGGCATCCCGACAAGAACGGCGCCAAAAACTTGATGTCGCGTCGGTCGGCGTGCGGCGGCGCTCGTGCGAATCCGGCAAGTGTACCGGACTGCCGTCAAGTAATAAAAGATATCGAACCCACAGAGACTGTGTTCCCGAATCACAATGAATTTCGAATCGATTAAGTTCTGGACTTTTTAGAGAGGGTTTTGAAATTGGTTTTTGAATTGAAAGATAGATGAGCAGAGAACAATTAAAACAGAAAACAATTGTTTATGGGGTTTTTATCTAAAACGGATTCCTAGGGATTTGGGTTACCTTTGAGGCTGTTTATGTTGCTAACAGATTTACCTTTGTTGATTACCGAAATTGCCTTGAAGGCGAGTTTATCCTCTCGATAGCTTAAGCTCCTCTCGGGTTACAAAAGCCGTGCCCAATTGACCCGACCCCTACTCTCGTGGTAGTCGATCCCAGATTGGACCCTTTGCGTTCAGTGACAACTCGTTGCTCCTCGAGGGACGGCTTCTAACTCTCGTGATTTCAGTCCCAAGTCTGACTTCTATAGGTCCGACACCTAAGTTCACCGCTAGGTTCCTCCTTGAAATGTCTCGGTCATGCAAACAACCTAAGTTCACCGCTAGGTTCCTCCTTGGATCATTCACATCTCACAAACCGGTGGGCTGCTAGGGCTTTACGTGTGAAACACCCTAGAAATCCTAAGTTCACCGCTAGGTTCCTCCTTAGAACGTCCATGTCACGTAAATAAACGGTTGCCGAAATTTATGAGTAATAAACACACTAGAAATCAGATCTAAAACAATTCGTAATTAACAAAGATTTTACATCAAATTAACATTATTTACAAACCTCGGGCAGAGCCCTAGTCCCTAGAAACTAAGCTACTACTCCAGTCTTGCCATGGAGATGACAAGCTGGGTTGACAACATAGTGAAAATCAGAAAAGAGAAGAGAAGAGGAGAAGAGAGATCTAAGCCTAGAGTAGTAGCCCCTAATGTGTTGATCATCCAATGTGTGATGTGTGTATCTGATGCCTTGGTCCATATTTATAGAAATGGGGAAGTTAGAGTCCCAAACCAACTCAAAATCTGATCTATTTCGGTTTCTTCAGGTCCAAGTAAAGCGCGTCACGGCCGTGATGGCCATCACGGCCAGGCCGTGACGGTCTCTGCCTCTGGCTGCTTTGCAAAATTCAAATTCTCGCGACGCGAGATATGACTCGCGACGCGAGTCCTCAGCTTCATTGCCCGTGATGAATTTCACGGCTGGGCCGTGATGTGCTCTGACTTGTGGTGGTTTTGGGTCACGGCCGTGATGGCTATCACGGCCAGGCCGTGATGAACTCGACTTGACCTTTCTTCTTTTTCAGTTTTGCTCGATCATGGCCGTGATGGGCATCACGGCTAGGCCGTGATGGGCTCTGTTTGGCTCATTTTCTTCAGTTTTAAAGCTCCATCTTCATCCAAACTTCATCATGGTTGATCTTGAGCAATTTACCCTTGATATCTGCAAAACAACACACGAAAACCGCCTTACCCGTTCCAAAGGAAAATTAACCTAAAATCTAATAAAAATATGCCTAAACTACATGAAAATGCATGCAAAATGATGGACAAAGATGAGGTGGAATCACACTCATCAGGCATCAAAAATGGTTTTCTCATAAACCACTATTCTCTTCCCTAATACAGTGGCGAAGATGTCTGTATTAGTGACTTGAAGTCTTCTCCAGAAATCCCTGATACGATTAGGGAAAATGGAAACTTTCTCCGTGAAGAGTCCTCCGCAGCCAGCAACGTTGATGTTTTTGCTAATATCCAAGTTGTATTCCTCTAAGATTCCGAAGTTGAAGTGGTGTTCAATATCCATATTCAGCTTGTCCACATTGAAAGTTGAAGAAGAAGCCATTGTTGAAGATTTGAGATTTAGGGTTTTGGAAGCAAAGAACAGAGAGATCGAGTATTCTCAGAGATGACAGGGTAGCGAAAGGTTTCTCAGAGGGAAGGAAATTGCTTTAAAAAGGTTTTTAATTTCAAAGGTTTTTCTTTTGAAAATAAATCAAAATGAAAATATTTGAAAAGACATGTCATAAAGGATAAAACGACGTTGGTATTTTGAAACTATAAAAAGGTCTTGATGGGATTGATGGAAGTACTGACTCGGCATTAGAGAATATACCAGATAAATATGTTTTTAACACAAAATAAATGCAATTAATAAATATGTGTATGGACGGGTCCAAAAAAAATGGACGCGGTACACAAATACAATGGACGCGCACTTTAATCATGTAATGGACTTGAAATGCTTTAGATGCACATGCATCAACAACAAAATTCTCTAGGCTGGACGCCTTAATCAATCCACACATAGCATATTAAGATGCTTTCTGATAAAAATAAATATGTCCTCAGCAAGAGGTTTAGTAAAGATATATGTCCATTGATGGTCAGTATCTACAAATTGTATATCAAAAACACCTTTTTGTACATAATCCCTTATAAAATGATGTTTAATCTCTATATGCTTAGCTCTAGAATGCAATATTGGATTCTTAGATAAGTTAATTGCAGCAGTATTATCACACATAAGTGGAATACTACTTACAAACACATTGTAGTCCTCCAATTGATGTTTGATCCATAGAAGTTGTGAGCAACAACTAGCAGCTGAAATATACTCAGCTTCAGCAGTTGATAAGGCAATGGTACTTTGTCTTTTGCTTGTCCATGAGACAAGGTTAGCTCCAATGAAGTGACATCCTCCACTGGTACTTTTTCTTTCAATTCTGTCTCCAGCATAATCAGCATCACAAAAGCCAACTAATCTGTAATCTTCATTTTTCTTAAAACACAAACCCAGATTAATAGTACCTTTCAAGTACCTAAATATTCTTTTAGCTGCCGATAAGTGAGATTGTCTAGGATCAGATTGAAATCGAGCACACAAACATACACTGAACATAATATCAGGTCTAGACGCGGTGAGATATAGAAGAGTTCCTATCATACCTCTATATACTTTTTGGTCTACCTTTTTCTCTTTATCATCTTTGTTCGGTATGGACGTGGGGTGCATAGGGATATTCATTGGCTTGCAACCATCCATTTTGAACTTCTTTAGGAGTTCATTTGTATACTTGGTTTGATGGATGTACACCTCATCCACAGTTTGTTTGACTTGAAGTCCGAGGTAGAATTTGAGTTCTCCCATCATGCTCATTTCAAACTCTTTCTGCATTAACTTAGAAAACTCTTTGCACAGAGATTCATTAGTACCACCAAATATAATATCATCAACATATATTTGTACAATTATGAAATTAGATTTAATGGACTTTCTATACAAGGTTGTATAAACCTTTCCTCTATTAAAGCCATTTTCCATTAGAAATGAACTTAGCCTATCATACCAAGCTCTAGGGGCTTGTTTAAGGCCGTATAAAGCTTTCTTAAGCTTATATACATGTTCTGGTTGGGATTCACTTTCAAAACCCGGAAGTTGCATTACATATACTTCTTCATTAACAAATCCATTTATAAAAGCACTCTTAACATCCATTTGAAAAAGCATAATGCTATGATATGCAACAAATTAAAGTAAAATCCTAATTGCGTCTAATCTAGCAACAGGAGCAAAAGTTTCTATGTAATCTATACCTTCCTCTTGAGAGTAACCTTGAGCAACAAGTCTTGCTTTATTTCTTACCACCTTACCATTCTCATTAAGCTTGTTTCTGTAAACCCACTTTGTTCCAATAACTGATTTGTTTTTAGGTAGGGGTACCAGAGTACAAATACCACTTCTTTCAAACTAATTCAGTTCTTCTTGTATAGCTAGAATCCAGCCATCGTCCAGCAGAGCCTCGTCTACTGTCTTTGGTTCCAACTTAGAGACTAGTGCATAATCTTCCCGCTCTTTGAAAGTTGATCTAGTTCTTAGCTTATCATTGGGGTTTCCAATGATTTGATCTAATGGATGATAATTTTGGAATTACCAAGATCTCTGAACAGTATCATGTTGAGAAGTGGAGGTTTCTGGTTGTTGAGGAGGTTCGTCCACTTGATCATCAGCTTTTACCTCTGTTGTATCTCCTGGGATATTTAGATCAATATCTGCAAACGCTTCATCTAGCTCTGATAGTTTCTTATCGGGCTGCTTGTCATCAAACTTGACATGAATACATTCTTCTACAACTTGAGTTCTAGAATTATAAACTCTAAAACCTTTTGATGTTTTAGAATATCCTAACAATATTCCATTATCTACTTTTGCATCAAACTTACCTAGCCGATCTTTAGTCTTTAATATATAACATTTACAACCAAAAGGGTGAAAATATGAAATGTTGGGTTTTCGTCCTTTCCACAATTCATAAGGAGTCTTGTTCAAGACAGGTCTAATGTATATTTTGTTTTGAATGTAGCAGGCAGTGTTAATAGCTTCAGTCTAGAAGTGTCTAAGGACAGAGTTGTCATTGAGCATAGTTCTAGCCATCTCTTGAAGAGATCTGTTCTTTCTCTCTACCACACCATTTTGTTGTGGTGTTTTAGGTATTGAGAAGTTGTGAAGAATACCACTTTCTTCACAGAACTTACGAAATAGCTCATTTTCAAACTCTCCCCCATGGTCACTTCTGATTGAAGTAATACACATGCCTTTTTCATTCTGCACACGTTTTCAGAATATAGAAAATACAATGAAAGACTCATCCTTGTGAGCTAGGAACATAACCCATGTTCATCTAGTGTAGTCGTCTACAATGACTAGACCATATATCTTACCACTGACAGAAGTAGTCCTTGTTGGACCAAAAAGATCAAGGTGTAGCGGTTCTAGTGGTCTATTGGTACTAACAACATTCTTAGATTCAAAAGAACCCTTGACTTGTTTTCCCTTTTGACATGCATCACATAGAGCATCAGATTTATACTTAAGGTTTGGTAGCCCTCTCACGAGGTTATGCTTGTTTAGCTTTGAGATTAATCTCAGGCTTGCATGACCTAGCCTTTTGTGCCAAATCCATCGTTCATCTTCAATGGACACTAGACATGAGACACTTTAATTTGAGAGGTCCTCCAAGTCAATCTTATACAGCTTGTTTTGCCTCTTAGCAGTGAATAAAATTGATCCATCATTTTTCTTGACATTGCACATGTTCTTATCAAAAGAAACAACATATCCACTGTCACATAATTGACTTATGCTCAGCAGATTATGTTTTAAACCATTTACCAATAGAACATTGTCAATGGAGGGAAAATGATGTTTACCAATTTTACCTATACCAATGATCTTCCCTTAATGGTTTCCTCCAAATGTAACCTAGTCGCCATCTTTGTGTCTAAGGTCTTGGAACATACACCTTTCTCCCATCATGTGACGTGAGCACCCACTGTCCAAGTACCAAGATGTTTGTTTCTTCCATGTTGTTAAGCAAATCTGCAACAAGTATTATCTTATCTTTAGGTACCCAAACTGACTTGGGTCATTTCTTGTTAGTTTTCACTGGACTAGAATGTTCAGCATGTTTATTATGTATGCAGCTAGATGTAACATGCCCACCTTTTCCACACACTTTGCAAAAGGTGTTGGACGGGCCTGACTTAGTTTTAGCATGTTTATCTGGAGCTTTTGAAGCTCTATGCTGTGTATGTGGTTTTGACTTTTTGTGAGATGCTTCATGCTTCACCTTGTCATACCCGAGGCCAGGTTTATCATAAGGTGACCTAGAATACCTTAGAATGAGACTGATCTTGTCTGAGCCACCTACAAACTTTGACAGAGTGTTTGTCAAATACATCACATCTTGTTTCAGTTTTACAACTTCACACAAAACATTAGCCTCACACTCGAGTTGGTCAGTTAGTCTGACATTCTCTGATTTTAGTTTGTCATTTTCATCTTTAAGGTTTTGTTTTTCTATGCAAACCTTATCATATTCTTTTGATAATTTTGTGAATTTCTTTTTGAGACTTTTATACTCTTGAGACAATATGGACGACTCATGCAACAATTCATCAAATTCATTTTGAAGAGTGGACGGGTTAGAGTCCATTACCTCAGTATCAATGTATTCACTTTCTGATGTCGTGTCAGCCATGAGGCAGATATTTGCCTCTTCCCCAGCTTCATCTTCTTCATCAGATGAGGATAGATCCAGATCCTCCCAAGTAGCCATTAAACCTTTCTTCTTTTTGAATAACTTCTTTTTGTCCTTCAGATCAGGATAATCAGCTTTGAAATGTCCAGGTTTCTTGCATTCAAAGCACAAGGGTGGACCTTTTTCCTTGAAATCTGATTTCTAATTGGAAAACTGATAAGCCTTTGGCTTATCTAGTTTTATAACTAGATGGACTGTGGTTTTTGTGCAAATTATTCAAGTTCAATCTCGTTTTCGCCCAAATTTGGCCTTGTTTTGTTCCTAAGTAGACTTTTACTCGTTCTAGGCATTTTTGGTAATTTTTAGTCTATTTTGAATAGAATTACGCTTTTTGTGTCTTTTTATTGTTTCAGGTAAGAAGTGAAGCTCCGGGAGTCAAGGAAAGTCAATAAATAGTGGAAATTGCCATTCTGGAGATGCTCGCCCCGCGAGTGGATGCTCGCCTCGCGAGTCTGAAGATCAGCTAAGCAGCAACGTCATCAATTCTGTCTCGCCCCGCGAGAATATTCTCGCCTCGCGAATAATGAAGCCCTGCAAGACAGAGACCATCATGGCCTAGCCGTGATGAAGGTAACGGCTGTGACAGATTAAGGTTTGAAGTCTCGCCCCGCTAAAGGAAGCTCGCCCCGCGAGAGTTTGAAGACCCTGGAAGACAGAGACCATCATGGCCTAGCCGTGATGAAGGTCACGACTGTGACAGATTGAAGTTGGAAGACTTGCCCCGCGAATACACTCTCGCCTCATGAGAATAAAAAATTGAAAGCGCGCCAAAACTAATATTCGCCTCGCGAAAGATGGTTCGCCCCGCGAGCGGCCGAGAACCAGAATCCTTATTTATAGGCTGTTTCAGATCAGAATGAATCGGAGTTGGTTTTTCCACTTATTTTAGATCAGTTTTAGGACGAATCCTTGTTTCTGGAGCTGCGTCTCCCTTCTCTTTTCTTTTCTTATTTTA
Source organism: Sophora flavescens (assembly GCA_030762895.1). Lineage (NCBI taxonomy): Eukaryota > Viridiplantae > Streptophyta > Magnoliopsida > Fabales > Fabaceae > Sophora > Sophora flavescens. The sequence continues at coordinate 96,978,344 of CM061068.1, read as the reverse complement.
TTATGGAGATTATGTCGGATTGTTTGTGCATCGTCACGGGCATGAGGAACTAATCCCCTCGTCCGAGGGATCAATGAAGCCGCCCATGGCGGTATAGTGTTCATGTGATGTATGTTTTTCTCTCCTTCTCTCAATGAATGTTTTCCAATTCTGATTTGAATGCGTTGATCATATGTATTGCGTGATTAACTAGTTAAACGTGTTGAGGCTGATCGGCGATTCGCGTTTTAGAACTTGGATTGGAATCACTAATTGAATAATGAGCACGACAGTGGATTTAGGAGATTAGTGCAACCTTATAGGGAACAAGAATTAATAGAATTCGAGATTAGGATTATGAGACCTAGTAAGTAATTAATCCAATCGTCGAATACGTCCTATTGAGCACGACAGTGGATATAGGAGAAATTGGGGGTCCCGGTTGACATTGTAATTGAACTTAGGGAGGAATTCATCATCACTTGGGTACTATACATGATTGGGTAGGTGGATTTGAGACCTTGGATATTTTAATTTCTGATTTTAAAACCTTAGCTTTATTTGATTTGTTATTGAATTGCGATAATAATCTCTCTCTCTCTCAACCACTTTCTGTCACTTGACCAACGTATCTAATTTCCCATGGATTAGTCGAATTGGTAGCCCAATCCCTGAGTTCGACCTCGGTAATTACTTACCGTGTTTATTTTATTACTTGCGACGACCCGGTACACTTGCCGGACACTCAACAAGTTTTTGGCGCCGTTGCCGGGGATTGGCACAACCAAATTTTCCTAATTTTTAGGAAATTCGATTGATTGGTTAAGTTGATTTTTTATTTTTATTTTTCTGTTATTTCTTTATTATTTCTCTCTACTTCTTTGATTCCACTTGGTCTTGCCGTGTTTTTGTATGCGAGGTACCCTTTCACAAGAGGACCTGCTATTTGATTCAGAGATCACCAAGACTGAGAAGCGCTTAAGGAAGGAAGTCAGAGAAAGAAAGAGGCTTGAAGCGATTAATCTTGAGGACATGGCCGAAGAAAACCCTCCTCCTCCTCCTCGTTACAAGCCTCTCTTCGAGTACGATCTACCCAGCTTGGGAGATTGTGATTCTTCTATTGTGAGGGGCAACCTGAATACAGACTCCTTAAGAGTGGAAGGGTGTGTCACATTCCAGATCCGTGAGAATCAGTTTGATGGGAGTGGCAAACAGGACCCTCATAGGCACATCACTCGCTTCCTTGAAGCTTGTGACTTACAGAAGACAAGAGGAGTCTCACAAGATGAGTTTCGCTTGCGGCTTTTCCCTCTCTCTCTTAGGGATGTCGCTCGCGATTGGGTTGACAGCTTGGATAGGAACGAAGATCGAACTTGGGAGCAAATGGCACAAAAGTTCCTAACCAAATATTTTCCCCCTCGAAAAGCGGCACAAGCAAGAATTGCCGTCACATCCTTCAAAGGTGGGCGAGAAGATGAAACCTATAATGAGGCCTGGGAGAGGTACAACGGGCTCCTGAGAAGATGCCCTTCAGCGTTCTTTGACCCGGTCTCCAAAGTTCAATATTTCTTTAACGGGTTGAGGGGACGCTATCAGATGAACTGTGATGTTGCAGCTGGCGGTTCTTTTTCCTACTTATCAGCTGAGGATGGATGGGCATTATTGGAGAAGATGTCATATAATGATTACAACCGTGGAAGGGAAACCTCAAGTGGAATCAGTGCTGGGACAATGGAAGCCATTCTTGAGCAAAACAGATTGTTGAAGATGCAGAATGAGGCTTTGTCTGGAAACAAAAGGGTTAATGTGATACATGAGGGGATGCCTCCGGGTTGTGACAATTGTAATGGAAATCATGACACTCATAGTTGTCCGCTCAACTTCTCTCAGGAACATGTGGACTCATGCCACAACTTCTATGACATGCGTGCCCCGTAACAACTATCGGAGGAATGTACGGAATGACTACGATCGAGAATCAGAATAGGGGGTATATGAGGAGAGACCATCCGGGTTTCGCTTGGAGTAATGCTAGTGGTGGTCTAGCCAGGCAACAACAACCTCAACAGGTGTGAGGCCAAACATTGGAATCGCAAAGCGAATACCAAAGAGGCTCTTCCGGGGCCTAATCAGTTGCAAATAACAGATGATGGAAGGCAACCTTGGGAGTTGGCTTTTGAGAAGATGAGCGCGACAGTCGAGAAGTTGTCAACCTTTACAGGCACAGCTTTAGAGAAGGTGAATGCGACAGTTGACAAGTTGGCAACGCATACAGGGGCGGCAATTCACAATCTAGAGACACAGATTGCCCAACTCGCAAAGCAACTAAATGAGCGTCTCCCAGGCACTTTCCCAAGTGATACCGAGAACAACCCTAAGAATCAATGCAATGCCATAACAACTAGAAGCGGAAGGGTGTTAGAATCTAACAGGGGTGCAACTAGTTCTCAGGAAGACAAGGCCCCGGAACAACCACACATTGAGGAAGAGCAACCTGGAAAAGAGAAGTTGGCAAGTGATAAGGCACCGGAGCAAGGAGGAAGGCTGAAACTTGTGGATGAAGAGTTCCGAAAGAAGAAGTGGGTTGAACCCCAAGACCTCCCACCCTACATGAAGGTACCGTATCCTGAAAGATTGAAGAAGCCTCAACAGGATAAGCAGTTCAACAAATTCCTTGATGTCTTCCGTAAACTTCAGATTAACATTCCATTTGCGGAAGCCTTGGAACATATGCCATCATATGCCCGGTTTATGAAGGAACTTCTCACCAAGAAGCGGAGAATAGTGGATGAGGAAACGGTTGCTTTGACCGAGGAGTGTAGTGCCATTCTTCAAAGAAAACTACCTCCAAAGTTGAAGGATCCCGGTTCTTTTTCGATACCATGCACCATTGGGGGGATGACTGTAGGGAAGGCATTATGTGATCTCGGGGCAAGCATCAACTTGATGCCCCTCTCTATGATGAAGAGGTTGGGGATCAAAGAAGTCAAGGATACACGGATGTCACTCCAACTGGCCGATCGTTCTGTAAAATATCCTTATGGGGTGGTCGAAGACTTGTTAGTAAAGGTGGACAGGCTTATATTTCCGGTGGACTTTGTAGTGCTTGATATGGATGAAGACGCCGAAATCCCTCTCATATTGGGTAGGCCCTTCTTGGCCACTGGGGGTGCCTTGATAGATGTGCGACAAGGGAAACTCACTCTAAGGGTGCAAGATGATGAGGTAGTCTTCAATCTCTTTGAAGCAATGAAGCACCCTGCAGAGAGGACGGAAGTGTATCGTGTGGATATGGTGGATCCAACTGTCAAGGCAAAGGCAACTCGAGAAGCCCATGGTTCTTCACTTGCAAAAGTGTCGGTAAAATCCCATGATGGGGACAGTGAGGAAAAAGACCCTTTGGGGGATGAGGTCTATCTCGAGTGGTTGAAAGACATGGAAGCCTTACCGAGTCTCCCAGGGGGAGAATGTGCAAAGAAGGAGCTCAGCAACAAAGGCATGAAAAAGAATGGTAAAGCACCGAAGTTGAAAGGTGGCACAACCATGGTGGTCAATACAGACAATGAGTTGATCCCAAAAAGGACCATCACGGGGTGGAGAGTTCGTGCTGATTATAGAAGGATGCTGGACTTAAATGAGTTGTCCGGGAACAGCATGCGAGCATATGAAAGGGCAAGAGCCTACAGGAAACGGATTGAGGCATGGCATGGCAAGCAAGACCTTCCGGATTAACCCTTAGGGGTGACTTGAGTCAGGCTCGGGACGTTAAACAAGCGCTTCTTGGGAGGCAACCCAAGCTAGGATGCTATGCAACAGAAGGGAGCCCGTGAGACCAATTGGATGAGGAGGCAACCATGGAAACTCGATCAGGGAGCACCCTCTCCTTTCCTCACTTTTGTTTTGTCTTTGTTGTTGTTTTTGTTTTTGTTTGTCACTCTTGAATAATTTGAGAAGATCAAGAGTTTGTGTATGAATGTGTGTCGGCAAGTTTGTTGGATTTTGATTAAATTGAGCATAGATTGATTGCATGAATTATTTTGACCATTGATGATTTCCCCCTAGGTTCTGAAATTAGAAAAGTTGATCCCCATGTGAAAAATTGAAAATTGAACTTTGAGAATTTTATTGTGATTACTTGATTTATGATAAGTTTGGGGTGAGGGGGTGCACACACTAGGAATTGTATCTCGGTCAAACAATTTACAAAATGTCCAGGTGAGGATTTGAGCCTCCAACTTTGTTTTTGATTGTGTGAATCACTTTTAAGTTGCACTTTCCCGAATTTGCTTGAATCTCTTCATGGTTTGCATGTTTATGTGTTGCATCAAATGATTTAGGCAATTTTCTTTGAAATAACTACTTGGCCTAAAGAGAACCATCCCTAATTCATGTTCCCTAGTTAGCCCCGTTGAGCCTAATTAGCCTATTGTTTCTTGACGACCCTATTTTATAAGCCAAAATCTGGAAAAACCATGTTAACCCAATCTTAGGATTAGGAGAGCATGGACACTTAGCAAGAGAATGGTTGTGAGGAACTAAGTTTGGGGTGGCTACAAGGTGATATGTCATTTTGGGTTGAGAAAAAGAAAAATAAAGGTTGGAACCCAAGGCAATAAAAAAAAAATTGCCAAAAGAAAAGGGGCAAAACAGAAGAAAAAAAAATTAGCAAGGAAAAGGCTGTAGTCACCCGAGGCAAAAAGAAAAATGGAAAAAGGAATTTGAGTAGAATATGCGTCAAATGCTCATGCTCTCTTAGTTCCTAGGGACTTAAGCCTCGTATCCTTAAATATCCTACCCATAGCCAGGCCCCATTACAACCTTTAAAAGACCTTCTGATGTTGCATACATGTTTCCGTGGGAACTATTTTTGAGATGAAAATCAAATTCATGGGAAGTGCTCTTAAAATGTGAAATTGAGTGAAAAGTTGATAACCAGACAAAAATTGAGCGAATGAGTGAAATACTAAATGCCCTTGTGAGGAAGGCAATTGTTTGAATTAGGTGATCTTCCTTTGTGTGTGTAACTTTGATCCTCAACTTAGAGTAAAGCTTGCATGAATGATAAGTTCTCAACTGTTTAAAGTAAATGAATGTGGGGATTACATTGATGTAAAAGGGGGGAATCATTGAAGAAAAACTGTTTGTTCAGATTGCATGAAATTTGTGCGAAATTGATTAGATCCTTTAGGCTTGCCAAGTCTTGAGTCGTTTTTGAGTTTTAGCTTGCTTGGGGACAAGCAAGGTTTAAGTTTGGGGTGTTTTGATAAGCCTTTGGCTTATCTAGTTTTATAACTAGATGGACTGTGGTTTTTGTGCAAATTATTCGAGTTCAATCTCGTTTTCGCCCGAATTTGGCCTTGTTTTGTTCCTAAGTAGACTTTTACTCGTTCTAGGCATTTTTAGTAATTTTTAGTCTATTTTGAATAGAATTACGCTTTTTGTGTCTTTTTATTGTTTCAGGTTAGAAGTGAAGCTCCGGGAGTCAAGGAAAGTCAAGAAATAGTGGAAATTGCCATTCTGGAGATGCTCGCCCCGCGAGTGGATGCTCGCCTCGCGAGTCTGAAGATCAGCTAAGCAGCAACGTCATCAATTCTGTCTCGCCCCGCGAGAATATTCTCGCCTCGCGAATAATGAAGCCCTGCAAGACAGAGACCATCACGGCCTAGCCGTGATGAAGGTAACGGCTGTGACAGATTAAGGTTTGAAGTCTCGCCCCGCTAAAGGAAGCTCGCCCCGCGAGAGTTTGAAGACCCTGGAAGACAGAGACCATCACGGCCTAGCCGTGATGAAGGTCACGGCTGTGACAGATTGAAGTTGGAAGACTCGCCCCGCGAATACACTCTCGCCTCGCGAGAATCCAAAATTGAAAGCGCGCCAAAAC